>CAWUFW010000110.1:1251250-2502500 GCA_963921515.1 Calotriton arnoldi | reverse complement strand
TCTGTCTCCCTCCCTCCCTGTCTCCCACCCTCCTCCCTCTCTCTCCCTCTCTCTCCCTCCCTCTCCGTCTCCCTCTCCATCTCTCTGCCTCTCTGTCTGTCCCTGTCTCTATCTCTGTCTGTCTCTGCCTCTATCTGTCTCTGCCTCTATCTGTCCCTGCCTCTATCTGTCCCTGCCTCTATCTGTCCCTCCCTCTATCTGTCCCTGCCTCTATCTCTGTCTCTCTCTCTCTGTCTCTCTCTCTGTCTCTCTCTCTCTATCGCTGTCTGTCTCTGTCTGTCTCTACCTCTATCTGTCTCTGCCTCTATCTGTCTCTGCCTCTGTCAGTCTGTCCCTGTCTCTGCCTCTATCTACCTCTATCTATCTCTGCCTCTATCTGGCTCTGTCTCTATCTGTCAGTCTGTCCCTGTCTGTCTCTGTCTATCTCTGTCTCTGTCTATCTCTGTCTCTGCCTCTATCTGTCTCTGTCTGTTTCTGTCTCTATCTGTTTCTGTCTCTATCTGTCTCTGTGCCTCGGGCAGTGCACACGTACTGTGTCTACACGTCCCTGTCACCAGCCCAGAGAGAGCGGAGACCAGGCCTGAGCTCCCTGGCCTTGGCTCAACCCTCTGACTACAGGCTGGCGGGAAACATCACATCACAGGCTCTTAACGCACACCTCACCCGGCTCTCACTCCCTGCTGCCCTCCGTCACCTCACCCGGCTCTCACTCCCTGCTGCCCTCCGTCACCTCACCCGGCTCTCACTCCCTGCTGCCCTCCGTCACCTCACCCGGCTCTCACTCCCTGCTGCCCTCCGTCACCTCACCCGGCTCTCACTCCCTGCTGCCCTCTGTCACCTCACCCGGCTCTCACTCCCTGCTGCCCTCCGTCACCCACCTCACCGGGCTCTCACTCCCTGCTGCCCTCTGTCACCTCACCCGGCTCTCACTCCCTGCTGCCCTCCGTCACCTCACCCGGCTCTCACTCCCTGCTGCCCTCCGTCACCTCACCCGGCTCTCACTCCCTGCTGCCCTCCGTCACCCACCTCACCCGGCTCTCACTCCCTGCTGCCCTCCGTCACCTCACCCGGCTCTCACACCCTGCTGTCCTCTGTCACCCTCTGTCACCTCATCCCGTGCGTGTGTCAGCCCGGGCTGAGACAGCTTCCCGGGAACACACACAGCCGCACCCGAGTACTTCACAGGTCTTTAAAAGACCATTCACTTGTTAATGAGGCTTTGTTGTATTTCACCTCTTCTTAGCGCCTCAGAGTGGAGATGCAGGGGCGCTAAGAAGAAGTGAAATACAACAAAGCCTCATTAACAAGTGAATGGTCTTTTAAAGAATCGCCCGCCCCCATAGAGCAGAGTCTCTCAGAGTCCGCTCTGCTGCAACCGGCGGTGTTTGCTGACACACTTAAAAAAAAACAACAAAAAAACCCAGGTACGATGTCTGTAAGGTCCGCGGGCCGCCAATGAAGGCTTGCCGGGCCGCTGGCGGGCCGTACTATGAGTACCCGTGCCTTATAACATGTGTCGGTCACTTCTTCCCCTGCAGAGTGATAACTTAGAGAGGGGTCCCTGGGAGGGTCTGGTGGGAGACCCCTTATAACATGTGTCGGTCACTTCTTCCCCTGCAGAGTGATAACTTAGAGAGAGGTCCCTGGGAGGGTCTGGTGGGAGACCCCTTATAACGTGTGTCGGTCACTTCTTCCCCTGCAGAGTGATACACTGAGAGGGCTCCCTGGGAGGGTCTGGTGGGAGACCCCTTATAACGTGTGTCGGTCACTTCTTCCCCTTTAGAGTGATACACTGAGAGGGCTCCCTGGGAGGGTCTGGTGGGAGACCCCTTATAACGTGTGTCGGTCACTTCTTCCTCTGCAGAGTGATACATTGAGAGGGCTCCCTGGGAGGGTCTGGTGGGAGACCCCTTATAACATGTGTCGGTCACTTCTTCCCCTGCAGAGTGATAACTTAGAGAGAGGTCCCTGGGAGGGTCTGGTGGGAGACCCCTTATAACGTGTGTCGGTCACTTCTTCCCCTGCAGAGTGATACACTGAGAGGGCTCCCTGGGAGGGTCTGGTGGGAGACCCCTTATAACGTGTGTCGGTCACTTCTTCCCCTGCAGAGTGATACACTGAGAGGGCTCCCTGGGAGGGTCTGGTGGGAGACCCCATATAACATGTGTCGGTCACTTCTTCCTCTGCAGAGTGATACCTTGAGAGGGAGGTCCCTGGGAGGGTCTGGTGGGAGACCCCTTATAACGTGTGTCGGTCACTTCTTCCCCTGCAGAGTGATACACTGAGAGGGCTCCCTGGGAGGGTCTGGTGGGAGACCCCTTATAACATGTGTCGGTCACTTCTTCCTCTGCAGAGTGATACACTGAGAGGGCTCCCTGGGAGGGTCTGGTGGGAGACCCCTTATAACATGTGTCGGTCACTTCTTCCCCTGCAGAGTGATACCTTGAAGAGGGGTCCCTGGGAGGGTCTGGTGGGAGACCCCTTATAACATGTGTCGGTCACTTCTTCCTCTGCAGAGTGATACACTGAGAGGGCTCCCTGGGAGGGTCTGGTGGGAGACCCCGTATAACATGTGTCGGTCACTTCTTCCCCTGCAGAGTGATACCTTGAAGAGGGGTCCCTGGGAGGGTCTGGTGGGAGACCCCTTATAACGTGTGTCGGTCACTTCTTCCTCTACAGAGTGATACCTTGAGAGGGAGGTCCCTGGGAGGGTCTGTGGGAGACCCCATATAACATGTGTCGGTCACTTCTTCCTCTGCAGAGTGATACCTTGAGAGGGAGGTCCCTGGGAGGGTCTGGTGGGAGACCCCTTATAACATGTGTCGGTCACTTCTTCCCCTGCAGAGTGATAACTTAGAAAGGGGTCCCTGGGAGGGTCTGGTGGGAGACCCCTTAGAACGTGTGTCTGTCACTTCTTCCCCTGCAGAGTGATAACTTAGAGAGGGGTCCCTGGGAGGGTCTGGTGGGAGACCCCTTATAACATGTGTCGGTCACTTCTTCCCCTGCAGAGTGATAACTTAGAGAGAGGTCCCTGGGAGGGTCTGGTGGGAGACCCCTTATAACGTGTGTCGGTCACTTCTTCCCCTGCAGAGTGATACCTTGAGAGGGAGGTCCCTGGTAGGGTCTGGTGGGAGACCCCTTATAACGTGTGTCGGTCACTTCTTCCCCTGCAGAGTGATACACTGAGAGGGCTCCCTGGGAGGGTCTGGTGGGAGACCCCATATAACACCTGTCAGTCACTTCTACCTCTACAGAGTGATACATTGAAGAGGGGTGTAGGAAGGTGGAATCTGACTACATGGTTACCCCCACTTTTTCCCTGGTGTTTTGCTGGTTTTTGACTAGTCTGACTGGGATCCTGCTATTCAGGACCCCAGTCTATCTGCTTTTTCCCTAAATTGATTACATGTACTTTAGGTACACTCCAGATTGGATTCTGGGGTACCCTTATCAGTCCCTAGTATATGGTACACCATGTACCCAGGGCATAGGTACCCCAGAGGCCTCCCAGGGGCTGAAGCATGTATTGTGCCACCCCTGAGAGGCCATTCAAAATGACACCACAGGTCTGCTACTGCAACCTGTGTAAGGAGGTGCATGCACCCCTTACTTAGATATAGGTTCACTATATAAATTCTAAATCACTGCACAAAAAAACCTATCAGTCACCCCTATGGCAGGCCTTATCAATCCTGAAGGCAGGGTGCTGGGTTTTGTGTGACAGGGTGCCCCTGCATGAGAAGAACCCCTCTGCAACCTTCGGAATCTATTCTCCGGAGTTGTCTGTGATGCAGCCAACCATATATACTTAAGTGCATTATAACCTCGCGGTAAATGCTAACTTTAAAACGTCTGCTTAGAAACATGTCGTGTTTGGTGTCAAACACCTTGGAATCATACCTCCGCACCAGTAACTGGTGTGGGAGGTATGATTCCTCCCTTGTAGAACCACTACTATGGGTCACCGGTCTACCCGGTACCAGCTTTCTCGACCTGGGCAGCACAAAATGGATGCTGCCAGCCACAGACACGAGTCTGCCCTCCTGCTGCTGAGCCGAGCTCGAGCAGAGGAAGGCCTGACAATAGGTTTCCTGTCACAGGGAGGTGTGACCACCTCCCAGACAGGCTTTAGGGTATTGGGGCTGGGTGGGTGCACTCTTAGAGTGCCAGAAAGTCTGCCCTGGGGGCACATTTGGTGTCCCTGTGCATAGTCCAGCTCAAACCGGTTGCAGGAGCCATTTGCTCCTGCTCTGGCGCGAAACTGGACAAAGGACATGGGTGTAGCCACCCATCTGTCCTGACCCTCCCCTAGGTGGGTCCCCAGAGTTAGTCCAACCCCTTCCTTGGGTATAAAGTAGGAAACCTGACTACAGGACTTTGGATTTTGCCTGGACTAAACTCTGCTACAGAAACCAAGTACTTCGACGGTCTACACTTCGCTGGACGACTGAAGAATCTCCCTTGGAGTAAAGGAGTTACTCCCCTGCAGCAGCAGGCACCTAAACGCATCTGACCGGTTTGCATCTCCCGAGCTCCTGAGGACTCCAAAGATTTCTGCAACACAGGAGGTGGGTTCCCGCGTGTCCCTAAGGTCGATCTACTCTCTCAGCATTCCTGAGACCAGTATCCCTCGTGGGGACCGTGCAACCCGAACCCCTGTGCACCTTGTACTTTTTGCAGCAGCATATGCTTTTTGCCGATCCCTGAGGCTGTGCTTTGGACTCCGTGTAGTCCCGACCCCGAGCAGCATTTCCACCAAAGATCTCCGGCCTCCACTCCACAAGTGCTCTGTGGGCTGGTGCTTTGTGATTCAGCTCGAGGTCCCTTCGCAATCCCTGGTCCGTTGGCCTGTGGGTCCTGGCGAGGGTCACTTTGATTTTCCTTGGGCTTCCCTGGTTGCTCCAGACGTGCCCTGACTCCCCATAGCTTGGAGAGTCTCCTGGACCTTGCTGGTCCATACTATCACTTGTTTCCTCTGCCCGCGTGGGTTGCCTTTGCCAAGGCATGTTGGTGTTCAATCTGGACACTGACCCCTCAGCACTCGACATCCTTCGTGGGACAGCTCACCTCCGGACTTTGGTCATCGTCGATGTCTCCTGGTCCCCGTGGCTGCAGAGTCAAGCATCCTATCCTCACACCTGAAGCACCCGACATCGGTGGGCATTCGTCTGTCGAGCCCCTGGTCACCCTGAAGTGACCCAGACTCTGTCCCCTCTGCTTTAAGGTTCTTCTCACCTCGGATCCAGGCTTGGATTCCACCGGACACTTATCATCTTCCCGGCAGCAGCAGTTCTTCGCATCACGCCATTGAAAACGACGAGGGTTTCCGACACCACTTGACCCCTATGCACCCGGCACCTCTGGGATAGGTAACACGGGTACCTCGGTACTTACAAGGGTGCTGGCCTTAGAACCTTCTATGTTCCAAAGGGTTAGCATGAAGTCCTCTCCGAAGTGTCCTTAAACTGTAATTTTCCAACCGCGACTTTCCCATAGACTTGTACGGAGCTCGCGTCTGTGTTCCCACACTGCACCCGTCCTCCGTGGGCTCCCTGTGTCACTCCTTTGGGTTGTTCCTTGGGGTCCCAGCGATTCTACGTGCTCTAGGCACTGTGTCTAGTGAAGTCGTTGTTCTTATACCATTTTTTTAGTATATGGTTCGGTCTCCCCCTGGAGCCCGCTGTGTATTGTGCTATTTACTGTCGTTCTATTGATTAAGTATTGTGTGCTTTATGTTCTAATCTCACATAGAGATTAGTAGAGAGTGTTTAGTAATAAATACATATTTTTTATATAACACTTGTGTGGTTCTCCTTTCATTTGGTCACTTAGGAGGTTCTGTTCTGGTAAAACAAGCTGCTTTACATTCCTTCAAGATTAAGCCTGAAGGCTGCTCTCCATAGCTACCACTAGGATAGCTTTCATAAAGGTTATCTTTGACCTAATCATCAATAAGGGTCGTTTGGACTGGTGCAAGGTGCCCACTTTAATTAGTGGACAGCATATACCAGGCCAACTTCTCACAAGGGGTCCCTGGGAGGGTCTGGTGGGAGACCCCTTATAACGTGTGTCGGTCACTTCTTCCCCTGCAGAGTGATAACTTAGAGAGGGCTCCCGGGTAGGGTCTGGTGGGAGACCCCATATTAAATGTGTCGGTCACTTCTTCCTCTGCAGAGTGATACCCTGAGAGGGCTCCCTGGGAGGGTCTGGTAAGAGACCCCATATAACATGTGCCGGTCACTTCTTCCCCTGAAGAGTGATACCTTGAGAGGGAGGTCTCTGGGAGGGTCTGTGGGAGACCCCATATAACATGTGTCGGTCACTTCTATCCCTGCAGAGTGATACCTTAGAGGGGGGTCCCTGGGAGGGTATGGTGGGAGACCCCATATAACATGTGTCGGTCACTTCTTCCTCTACAGAGTGATAACTTGAGAGGGCTCCCTGGTAGGGTCTGGTGGGAGACCCCATATAACATGTGTCGGTCTCTTCTTCCCCTGCAGAGTGATACCTTAGAGGGGGGTCCCTGGGAGGGTCTGGTGGGGGACCCCATATAACATGTGCCAGTCTCTTCTTCCTCTGCAGAGTGATACCTTAGAGAGGGGTCCCTGGGAGGGTCTGGTGGGAGACCCCATATAACATGTGTTGGTCACTTCTTCCTCTGCAGAGTGATACCTTGAGAGGGAGGTCCCTAGGAGGGTCTGTGGGAGACCCCATATACCATGTGTAGGTCACTTCTTCCCCTGCAGAGTGATACCTTGAGAGGGAGGTCCCTGGAAAGGTCTGGTGGGAGACCCCTTATAACGTGTGTCGGTCACTTCTTCCCCTGCAGAGTGATCACTTAGAGAGGGCTCCCTGGGAGGGTCTGGTGGGAGGCCCCTTATAACATGTGTCGGTCACTTCTTCCTCTGCAGAGTGATACCCTGAGAGGGCTCCCTGGGAGGGTCTGGTGGGAGACCCCATATAACGTGTCGGTCTCTTCTTCCTCTGCAGAGTGATAACTTAGAGAGAGCTCCCTGGTAGGGTCTGGTGGGAGCCCCCATATAACATGTTTCGGTCACTTCTTCCTCTGCAGAGTGATACCTTGAGAGGGATCCGGAAAAGGTCTGGTGGGAGACCCCATATAACATCTGTCGGTCACTTTTTCCTCTGCAGAGTAATACCTTGAGAGGGAGGTCCCTGGGAGGTTCTGGTGGGAGACCCCATATAACATGTGTCGGTCTCTTCTTCCCCTGCAGAGTGATACCTTAGAGGGGGGTCCCTGGGAGGGTCTGGTGGGAGACCCAATATAACATGTGTCGGTCTCTTCTTCCTCTGCAGAGTGATACCTTAGAGAGGGGGGTCCCTGGGAGGGTCTAGTAGGAGACGCCATATAACATGTGTCGGTCACTTCTTCCCCTGCAGAGTGATACCCTGAGAGGGCTCCTTGGGAGGGTCTGGTGGGAGACCCCTTATAACGTGTGTCGGTCACTTCTTCCCCTGCAGAGTGATACCTTGAGAGGGAGGTCCCTGGGAGGGTCTGGTGGGAGACCTCTTATAAAGTGTGTCGGTAACTTCTTCCCCTGCAGAGTGATAACTTAGAGAGGGCTCCTTGGGAGGGTCTGGTGGGAGACCCCATATAACATGTGTCGGTCACTTCTTCCTCTACAGAGTGATACCTTGAGAGGGCTCCCTGGTAGGGTCTGGTGGGAGACCCATATAACATGTGTCGGTCTCTTCTTCCTCTGCAGAGTGATAACTTAGAGAGGGCTCCCCGGTAGGGTCCGGTGGGAGACCCCTTATAACGTGTGTCGGTCACTTCTTCCCCTTCAGAGTGATACCTTGAGAGGGAGGTCCCTGGGAGGGTCTGTTGGGAGACCCCTTATAACATGTGCCGGTCACTTCTTCCTCTACAGAGTGATACCTTAGAGAGGGCTCCATGGAAGGGTCTGGTGGGAGCCCCATATAACATGTGTCGGTCACTTCTATCCCTGCAGAGTGATACCTTAGAGAGGGGTCCCTGGGAGGGTCTGGTGGGAGACCCCTTATAACGTGTGTCCGTCACTTCTTCCCCTGCTGAGCGATAACTTAGAGAGGGGTCCCTGGGAGGGTCTGTGGGAGACCCAATATATAACATGTGTCGGTCACTTCTATCCCTGCAGAGTGATAACTTAGAGAGGGGTCCCTGGGAGGGTCTGGTGGGAGACCCCTTATAACATGTGTCGGTCACTTCTTCCCCTGCAGAGTGATACCTTGAGAGGGAGGTCCCTGGAAGGGTCTGGTGGGAGACCCCTTATAACATGTGTCGGTCACTTCTTCCCCTGCAGAGTGATAACTTAGAGAGGGGTCCCTGGGAGGGACTGGTGGGAGACCCCTTATAACGTGTGTCGGTCACTTCTTCCCCTGCAGAGTGATAACTTAGAGAGGGGTCCCTGGGAGGGTCTGTGGGAGACCCCTTATAACATGTGTCGGTCACTTCTTCCCCTGCAGACTGATAACTTAGAGAGGGCTCCCTGGGAGGGTGTGGTGGGAGACCCCTTATAACATCTGTCGGTCACTTCTTCCCCTGCAGAGTGATACCTTAGAGAGGGCTCCATGGGAGGGTCTGGTGGGAGACCCCATATAACATGTGTCGGTCACTTCTTCCCCAGCAGAGTGATAACTTAGAGAGGGGTCCCTGGGAGGGTCTGGTGGGAGACCCCATATAACATGTGTCGGTCTCTTCTTCCCCTGCAGAGTGATACCTTGAGAGGGAGGTCCCTGGGAGGGTCTGGTGGGAGACCCCTTATAACATGTGTCGGTCACTTCTTCCTCTGCAGAGTGATACCCTGAGAGGGCTCCCTGGGAGGGTCTGGTGGGAGACCCCTTATAACGTGTGTCGGTCACTTCTTCCCCTGCAGAGTGATAACTTAGAGAGGGCTCCCTGGGAGGGTCTGGTGGGAGACCCCTTATAACATCTGTCAGTCACTTCTTCCTCTACAGAGTGATACCTTGAGAGGGAGGTCCCTGGGAGGGTCTGGTGGGAGACCCCTTATAACACCTGTCGGTCACTTCTTCCTCTGCAGAGTGACACCTTAGAGAGGGGTCCCTGGGAGGGTCTGGTGGGAGGAGGGCGTGCGGCCAGGGGCAGACCACATCTAACGTCTTCCGGTTACTCCCTCCTCTGAGGGGGATACCTTCAGAGAGGGGCCCTTGATTCATCTTTCAGCTCAGATTTGGTACTCAGTCATTCTCTTCGTCCTGATAATGACCCAGTCATTTTTCAGATGGGTCGAAACATTATCAATATGAAAAAATTAAAATAAATGACCATAACTTACAAACTTAAAATGTGACTGTAGAAAGTATCATTTCTGAAGTCCATTGGTCCGTAGTTTCGTCTCCAGACACACTCGGCTCTGTGTTCGTCACTTCCTGTGTGACCCTCTGTATGCAGCAGTTTCTTTGCCCCTGACGGGTCAGGGCATCAACACATGAATGCTTCTTTCTTTGCAGTTACAGCCCCTCCGAGGGCCGCGCGTGTTTGTGTTGTTCGTCGGCACAAGGCCCCCGAAGGTGCAGCTCGAGAGGCCTCTGTTCACAACACAAACCCCAGAGCACAGCAGCATCAGTGCCAGTGCTCCCTCTCCCTGGTGCTATGCACAAGGGGGCTGTGCTCTCTCCCTGGTGCTATGCACAAGGGGGCTGTGCTCTCTCCCTGGTGGTATGCACCAGGGGGCTGTGCTCTCTCCCTGGTGGTATGCACAAGGGGGCTGTGCTCTCTCCCTGGTGGTATGCACAAGAGGGCTGTGCTCTCTCCCTGGTGGTATGCACCAGGGGGCTATGCCCTCTCACTAGTGGCACCACTGAGAGATGAAGGTTCTGTAGGTGGTATGCACCAGGGGGCTGTGCTCCCTCTCCCTGGTGGTATGCACCAGGGGGCTGTGATCTCTCCCTGGTGGTATGCACCAGGGAGCTGTGCTCTCTCCTGGTGGTATGCACCAGGGGGCTGTGCTCTCTCCCTGGTGGTATACACCAGGGAGCTGTGCTCTCTCCTGGTGGTATGCACCAGGGGGCTGTGCTCTCTCCCTGGTGGTATACACCAGGGGGCTGTGCTCTCTCCCTGGTGGTATACACCAGGGGGCTGTGCTCTCTCCTGGTGGTATGCACCAGGGGGCTGTGCTCTCTCCCTGGTGGTATACACCAGGGGGCTGTGCCCTCTCACTAGTGGCACCACTGAGAGATGAAGGCTCGGCAGGTGGTATGCACCAGGGGGCTGTGCTCTCTCCTGGTGGTATGCACCAGGGGGCTGTGCTCTCTCCCTGGTGGTATACACCAGGGGGCTGTGCTCTGTCCCTGGTGGTATACACCAGGGGGCTGTGCTCTCTCCCTAGTGGTATGCACCAGGGGGCTGTGCTCTCTCCCTGGTGGTATACACCAGGGGGATGTGCACTCTCCCTGGTGGTATGCACCAGAGGGTTGTGCTCTCTCCCTGGTGGTATACACCAGAGGGCTGTGCTCTCTCCCTGGTGGCACCACTGAGAGATGAAGGCTCTGCCAGGTGGTATGCACCAGGGGGCTGTGCTCTCTCCCAGGTGGTATGCCACTGGTAGGCTGTGCTCTCTCCCAGGTGCTATGCACCAGGGGCACAAAAGAATTCCTCAGCACACGTATGTTATATCACATTACACGCCTCCATTCCCCCAATCAGATACCACTGTTCATTACGTGTTTATGCACCAGGGGGCTGTGATCTCTCCCAGGTGGTATGCACCAGGGGGCTGTGCTCCCTCCCTGGTGGTATGCACCAGGGGGCTGTGCTCTCTCCCTGGTGGTGTGCACCAGGGGGCTGTGCTCTCCCCCAGGTGTTATGCAGCAGGGGACTGTGATCTCTCCCAGGTGGTGTGCACCAGGGGGCTGTGCTCTCTCCCTGGTGGTATGCACCAGGGGGCTGTACTCTCTCCCTGGTGGTATACACCAGGGGGCTGTGCTCTCTCCCAGGTGGTATACACCAGGGGGCTGTGCTCTCTTCCTGGTGGTATGCACCAGGGGGCTGTGCTCTCTGTGCTCTCTCCCTGGTGGTATACACCCTGGGACTGTGCTCTCTCCCAGGTGGTATGCACCAGGGGGCTGTGCTCTCTCCCTGGTGGTATGCACCAGGGGGCTGTGCTCTCTCCCAGGTGGTATGCACCAGGGGGCTGTGCTCTCTCCCTGGTGGTATGCACCAGGCGACTGTGCTCTCTCCCTGGAGGTATACACCAGGGGGCTGTGCTCTCTCCCAGGTGGTATGCACCAGGGGGCTGTGCTCTCTCCCTGGTGGTATACACCTGGGGGCTGTGCTCTCTCCCTGGTGGTATGCACCAGGGGGCTGTGCTCTCTCCCTGGTGGTATGAACCATGGGCTGTACTCTCTCCCTGGTGGTATACACCAGGGGGCTGTGCCCTCTCACTAGTGGCACACACTGAGAGATGAAGGCTCTGCAGGTGGTATGCACCAGGGGGCTGTGCTCTCTCCCTGATGTTATATAGCAGGGGGCTGTGCTTTCTCCCTGGTGGTATACACCAGGGGGCTGTGCCCTCTCCCAGGTGGTATGCACCAGGGGGCTGTGCTCTCTCTCAGGTGGTATGCACCAGGGGCTGTGATCTCTCCCAGGTGGTATGCACCAGGGGCTATGCTCTCTCTCAGGTGGTATGCACCAGGGGGATGTGATCTCTCCCTGGTGGTATGCACCAGGGGGCTGTGCTCTCTCCCTGGTGGTATGCACCAGGGGGCTGTGCTATCTCCCTGGTGGTATGCACTAGGGGGCTGTGCTCTCTCCCTGGTGGTATGCACCAGGGGGCTGTGCTCTCTCCCAGGTGGTATTCACTAGGGGGCTGTGCTATCTCCTAGGTGGTATGCACTAGAGAGGTATGCTCTCTCCCGGCGGTATGTACTAGGGGGGAGTACTCTCTCCCAGGTGTTATGCGCTAGGGGGCTGTGCTCTCTCCCAGTTGGTATACACTAGGGGGCTGTGCTGTCTCCCAGGTGGTATGTACAGGGAGGCTATTCTCTCTCCCAGGTGGTATTCACCAGGGGGCTGTGCTCTCTCCCAGGTGGTATGCACCAGGGGGATGTGCTCTCTCCCAGGTGGGACGCACGGGGAGGCTATGCTCTCTCCCTGGTGGTTTGCATGAGGAGGCTGTGCTCTCCCTGTTCTATACCCTGAGACGTGAAGGCTGCCACTGGGGGTATTCACTGGGGGCAATGCTTTCGCCTGGGTGGCCCCTGAATCCCTCTTGGTGTCCCTCGAGCACTCAGGTTCTCTAAGCCCCATGCCTCGGGTGCACTTCTGGCTGAGGCACCCGTGGGCAGCTGTCCTGGCCTGTGGGGTGACTGTCAGGCTCCCCTGAGGCCAGAGCTGGACTCCTGTGGGTGTCCTCTCCAGAGGTCAGAGCTGGGCTCCTGTGGGTGTCCTCTCCTGAGACCAGAGCTGGGATCCTGTGGGTGTCCTCTCCAGAGGCCAGAGCTGGCCTCCTGTGGGTGTCCTCTCCTGAGGCCAGAGCTGGGCTCCTGTGGGTGTCCTCTCCAGAGGCCAGAGCTGGGCTCCTGTGGGTGTACTCCCCTGAGGCCAGAGCTGGGCTCCTGTGGGTGTCCTCTCCATAGGCCTGAGCTGGGCTCCTGTGGGTGTCCTCCCCTGAGGCCAGAGTTGGGCTCCTGTGGGTGTCCTCTCCTGAGGCCAGAGCTGGGCTCCTGTGGGTTTCCTCTCCAGAGGCCAGAGCTGAGCTCCTGTGGGTGTCCTCCCCTGAGGCCAGAGCTGGGCTCCTGCGGGTGTCCTCCCCTGAGGCCAGAGCTGGGCTCCTGCAGATGTCCTCTCCAGAGGCCAGAGCTGGGCTCCTGTGGGTGTCCTCCCCTGAGGCCAGAGCTGGGCTCCTGCGGGTGTCCTCTCCAGAGGCCAGAGCTGGCCTGTGGGTGTCCTCTCCAGAGGCCAGAGCTGGGCTCCTGCTGGTGTCCTCTCCAGAGGCCAGAGCTGGGCTCCTGTGAGTGTCCTCCCCTGAGGCCATGGCTGGGCTCCTGCGGGTGTCCTCTCCTGAGGCCAGAGTTGGGCTCCTGTGGGTGTCCTCTCCAGAGGCCAGAGCTGGGCTCCTGTGGGTGTCCTCTCCTGAGGCCAGAGCTGGGCTACTGTGGGTGTCCTCTCCTGAGGCCAGAGCTGGGCTCCTGTGGGTGTCCTCTGCAGAGATCAGAGCTGGGCTCCTGTGGGTGTCCTCTCCAGAGGCCAGAGCTGGGCTCCTGTGGGTGTCCTCTGCAGAGGCCAGAGCTGGGCTCCTGTGGGTGTCCTCTGCAGAGGCCAGAGCTGGGCTCCTGTGGGTGTCCTCTCCAGAGGCCAGAGCTGGGCTCCTGTGGGTGTCCTCTCCAGAGGCCAGAGCTGGGCTCCTGTGGGTGTCCTCCCCTGAGGCCAGAGCTGGGCTCCTGTGGGTGTCCTCTCTAGAGGCCAGAGCTGGGCTCCTGTGGGTGTCCTCTCCAGAGGCCAGAGCTGGGCTCCTGTGGGTGTCCTCCCCTGAGGTCAGAGATGGGCTCCTGTGGGTGTCCTCTCCAGAGGCCAGAGCTGGGCTCCTGTGGGTGTCCTCCCCTGAGGCCAGAGCTGGGCTCCTGTGGGTGTCCTCTCCAGAGGCCAGAGCTGGGCTCCTGTGGGTGTCCTCTCCAGAGGCCAGAGCTGGGCTCCTGTGGGTGTCCTCTCCAGAGGCCAGAGCTGGGCTCCTGTGGGTGTCCTCTCCAGAGGCCAGAGCTGGGCTCCTGTGGGTGTCCTCTCCAGAGGCCAGAGCTGGGCTCCTGTGAGTGTCCTCTCCAGAGCTGGGCTCCTGTGGGTGTCCGCTCCTGAGGCCAGAGCTGGGCTCCTGTGGGTGTCCTCTCCTGAGGCCAGAGCTGGGCTCCTGTGGGTGTCCTCTCCAGAGGCCAGAGCTGGGCTCGTGTGAGTGTGCTCCCCTGGGGCCAGAGCTGGGCTCCTGTGGTTGTCCTGTCCAGAGGCCAGAGCTGGGCTCCTGTGGGTGTCCTCTCCAGAGGCCAGAGCTGGGCTCCTGTGGGTGTCCTCTCCAGAGGCCAGAGCTGGGCTCCTGTGGGTGTCCTCTCCTGAGGCCAGAGCTGGGCTCCTGTGGGTGTCCTCTCCTGAGGCCAGAGCTGGGCTCCTGTGGGTGTCCTCTCCAGAGGCCAGAGCTGGGCTTCTGTGGGTGTCCTCTCCAGAGGCCTGTCCTCCTGTCTCCTTGTGCTTCAGCTGTCACTTTCTGTTAAAAGGAGGAGCCTCGTGCCCCTGAGTGTGTGAGACACATCAGCCTGTATCGAGGCCTCATCGGTACTGTACCCCACTGTACAGGTCTTCCCCTGGGCATGGCAGTCTTTCGCTGCGTGTGGTTCGTGGCCACAGTAACCACACCGCGACCTGGGTGCTTCTGACCTTGGTTTTCGTGCGAACTCTGTTCGGCCTTTCGTCCTGACCGCATCAGCTCTTTCTATCTTGATCGTCTCTGTGCGCCCCGCCGGTTTGATGAGGGCTTGGTCCATCTCATTCGCCCTGGCCGCTGACAGATCGTGGGACCGTGCTAGAATGAGGATGTCCTCCAGCGCTATACTCGGTTGGCGAAGAATGAGACCCCTCAGGATTTTGTCTCTACACCCTTGAATGAGCTGGGCCCTGATTTCCTTGGGCTGGTCATCCTCCGTACACGTGCTGGCAAGTTCACGGAGGCGGGCGTAGAACGCATCTATAGACTCTCCTTCCCTTTGGCGCGCTTGGCGCAGCTTAAAACGCTCAAAATCCGGGTTGAGCTGGGGATCGAAATGGCCGTCCAGTGCAGCCACGGCTGCGTCGTAGTCCGTCGCGGCTCCTGTGTTCGGGAGATGTTTGAATAGTTTGAAAATCTCGTCCCCGGCATAATGGAGGAGGAGGGACCGCTTGATTGCTCCGTTGTCCTCCCTGGTGGCGATGAAATAGTTGTCGAGGCGCTCAATCCACACTCTCCACCGAGGAGACGCTGTCGCTGGGTCCTCCAACTCGCTGAAAGGTGGCAGCACCCCGGAGGCCGCGTGTTGAAATGGGATGTGGACTTGAGCAGGGGCAGGGTTGTCGTCCCCCATCTTAGCTCGTCAGTGGCAGGCGTGTCCCCTGGTTCCAAGCAACCACCTGCGTGCTGCGTGTGTTGGGAGACGGCAGGCGCGCCTGCTCGGAGCATGCAGGATGAGGGAGGCAGGGCGCGGGAAGAGCACGTGTCCCTGAGCCTACTGTCCTGAGCTGTGTGTTTGGCAGCGCCGGGACTCCTGCAGGCCGGGCCTGGTGCTGGCACGTCACTGCGCCCCTCCTCTTCTTCTTTGCCTGGAGAGGTAGTGCCAGTGAGGACCTGAGGTATGGCCTCCCCCACTTTCCTCTTGTAGAAGTGTCCAGGAAACTGTGGGGCACTTTTCAGCATGTGCCTGGGGAGAGCGCGTGACTGCGCGATGCTCCCTGTCAGCTGGTTGAGGTGGCGCCGGTGGCTGGAGGCACGGGGTAGCGCGCTGCCGCGCTAGGACTGCCTTGGGACGCAGCACGGCGGGGGCCGACTCACCCGTCTTCGTGCGCGTCGTCTGGTTGTCGGGGCCGCTTCCCGCGGATCGGCCGTTTGACGGTGCGGTGCCTGGCGCCGACAAGAAAAACGAGCGAGGGTCTCGGCCCTCCTCGTCGCCAGTGTTGTGTTGGGCCGTGGTGACGCCGCAGTTATCCCTGGAGCGCAGCGCAGGACAGAGACGCTACACGCTCGGGGTCTGATTGGAAGTACCGCCCCCGAGCGAGCGCCTTCCGTTTATTTCTCCTTTCCCCGCAGGCCACGCCTGGCCTGCGGATGTGGTGCCGGGACTTCCGTCCCACGCGCTCTCAACACTAGAGCGCTACCTACTACACCCCACCCTCTGCTAGTCTGCCTGCTGCAGGCACTCCACCAAGGAGTGTGTGAGGCGAGAAGTGCGTGAGGAGAGAGGTGTTCGTGTGTCTGTGTGTGTGCGCCTTTATCTTTATTTGTAGTTGTGTGCGTGCCTGTGTGGGCCTGTCCTACCCTGACCAGGGTCACTCTCGTCCCTGGGCTTGCCCCACGCCACAAGGTTCCCTGTCAAACCCCCACACCAGTTCCGCTGCGTCGCCTTACTCATGGTTTATGAGGCGGTTTATGAGGCGGCTTTGCGGGGCTTCATAAATTGGATTGAGAGCCCTGCACGCATGTACCACTTTACACGGTGCAAAAGTGAGGCAAGTCTCTCATAAGTAAGCCCTGCAGTTCCGCCCAGTCCGTCCGTGCCCTCCCCTCCTCCAAGCGCTGAGAGCTCTCCCCCTCCCCACCGCTCCTAATCCCGTCTCCCTTTAATCCCCGGCAGCTGAAGACAAATGCCTGGTAATGATATTTGGGCCGCGACACCCCGTGCTCGCTTTGTCTCCCAGGATCATTCGAGAAGCATCACTTCCATCAGGCGCCATTAAACACACTCCTAATCCTATAATAATAGCGGGGATTTGAGAACAGCTCTAAGAGCAGGCTGGCTGCTGCTGGCTCAGGCTCCGCGAGCTCTGAGCTCCCTAACGCCGACTCCGAGCTCCCTAGCACCGACTATGAGCTCCCTAGCGCCGACTCCCAGCTCCCTAACACCGACTCCGAGCTCCCTAGCACTGACTATGAGCTCCCTAGCGCCGACTCCCAGCTCCCTAACACCGACTCCGAGCTCCCTAGCACCGACTATGAGCCCCCTAGCGCCGACTCCCAGCTCCCTGGCACCGACTCTGAGCCCCCTAGCGCTGACTCCGAGCTCCCTAACACTGACTCCGAGCTCCCTAGCACCGACTATGAGCTCCCTAGCGCCGACTCACAGCTCCCTAGCACCGACTCCGAGCCCCCTAGCGCTGACTCCGAGCTCCCTAACACCGACTCCGAGCCCCCTGGCGCTGACTCCGAGCTCCCTAATACCGACTCCGAGCTCCCTAGCACCGACTATGAGCTCCCTAGTACCGACTCCCAGCTCCCTAGCACCGACTCCGAGCCCCCTAGCGCTGCCTTCGAGCTCCCTAACACCGACTCCGATCCCCCTAGCGCTGACTCCGAGCTCCCTAACACCGACTCTGAGCCCCCTAGCGCCGACTCCGAGCTCGCTAGCACCGACTATGAGCCCCTTAGCGCTGACTGCGAGCTCCCTAACACCGACTCCGAGCTTCCTAGCACCGACTATGAGCTCCCTAGCGCCGACTCCCAGCTCCCTAGCACCGACTCCGAGCCCCCTAGCGCTGACTCCGAGCTCCCTAACACCGACTCCGAGCCCCCTAGCGCTGACTCCGAGCTCCCTACTACCGACTCCGAGTTCCCTAGCACCGACTATGAGCTCCCTAGCGCCGACTCCCAGCTCCCTAGCACCGACTCCGAGCACCCTAGCGCTGACTCCCAGCTCCCTAACACTGACTCCGATCCCCCTAGCGCTGACTCCGAGCTCCCTAACACCGACTCCGAGCCCCCTAGCGCCGACTCCCAGCTCCCTAGCACCGACTCTGAGCCCCCCAGTGCTGACTCCGAGCTCCCTAACACCGGCTCCGAGCTCCTTAACACCGGCTCCGAGCTCCCTAGCACTGACTCAGAGCTCCTAGCACCGACTCAGATCTCCCTAACACTGACTATGAGCTCCCTAGCACCGACTCCGAGCACCCTAGCGCTGACTCCCAGCTCCCTAACACTGACTCCGATCCCCCTAGCGCTGACTCCGAGCTCCCTAACACCGACTCCGAGCCCCCTAGCGCCGACTCCCAGCTCCCTAGCACCGACTCTGAGCCCCCCAGTGCTGACTCCGAGCTCCCTAACACCGGCTCCGAGCTCCTTAATACCGGCTCCGAGCTCCCTAGCACTGACTCAGAGCTCCTAGCACCGACTCAGATCTCCCTAACACTGACTATGAGCTCCCTAGCGCCGACTCCGAGCTCCCTAGCACCGACTCCGAGCTCCCTAGCGCCGACTCCGGGCTCCCTAGCACCAACTATGAGCTCCCTAGCGCTGACTCCAGGCTCCCTAGCACCGACTATGAGCTCCCTAGCTGTGGGGACACCTAGCTCTGAGAACCCCTAGCTCCAAGCTCCTCTAGCTCTGAGAACCCCGAGCTTCCCTAGCAGTAACAACCTCTAGCTGTGAGAACCCCTAGCATGGAAACCCCTAGCTCTGAGCACTCCTAACTCTGAGCACTCCTAGCTCTCTCTCTGAGTGTGAGCTCCCCTAGCTGTGAGAACCTCTAGCTGTGAGAACCCCTAGCATGGGAACCCCTAGCACTGAGCACTCCTAACTCTGAGCACTCCTAGCTCTCTCTCTGAGTGTGAGCTCCCCTAGCCTTGAGAACCTCTGGCTGTGAGAACCCCTAGCATGGGAACCCCTAGCTCTGAGCACTCCTAACTCTGAGCACTCCTAGCTCTCTCTCTGAGTGTGAGCTCCCCTAGCCTTGAGAACCTCTGGCTGTGAGAACCCCTAGCATGGGAACCCCTAGCTCTGAGCACTCCTAACTCTGAGCAGCTCTCTCTCTGAGTGTGAGCTCCCCTAGCTGTGAGAACCTCTAGCTGTGAGAACCCCTAGCATGGGAACCCCTAGCTCTGAGCACTCCTAACTCTGAGCACTCCTAGCTCTCTCTCTGAGTGTGAGCTCCTCTAGCTGTGAGAACCCCTAGCATGGGAACCCCTACATCCGAGCACCCCTCGCTTTGAGCATCCCTATTTATTTATTTGTATTCATTTCTGTTTCTTGATATAGCGCCACTCCCTTCTGGAGGAGTATCTCGGCACTGTACTGATCAGGCAATCTGAGACATTCTAAAACAACCAAGGGGCATATTCACAAGGAGTTATCGCCGAATTAACGGCACTTTATCGCAGCCAAAGTCGTGATAAATATACCTCCCCATTCACAAGCTGGTGTAAACAGCCCACAGCACCAGTTTACCCGCGATAGCAGCCGCAAAAAACATCGCCACAGAGGACCCCCGCAAATATCGCTAATGAGATGCAGAGTAGGCGTTCCCGTGCCAAAAGCCGAGACAACATCACACCTCAACATTCACAACGACCAGCCACATCGGCGATAGAAACTCAAAACAGGCGATAAGGCGCGTTAGCACCAGGAAATTTACACCCGCTCTGACCTGGTGTAAAGTCGGACGGCAGCCAGCACAACAAAAGGGAGCACAGCCCAGGGCCACATCCGAAGGGCAACAGATGCCATGGAGCCACTCCTCATGGGGCCCGGACGCAAGAGGGCCACAACACCCACCGCCACCACCCCAGGACCCCAACCCACACCTGGAACACCCCCCCCCCCCTCCGGACCACCACAGACGCAGCGCAGACAAAGACAGCGGAACCCCAGGAAACGTACCAGCCGCACAGACCCAACATCTGACAATGTCACCGTCCACTACAGGCTGAAAGGGACAACCAACCTACGCATCCTGACCATCATCGCCTAACAGGCCTACGGCACCAACTCAGCGGACAACCAACATCCCACCCCACACAAAGCTGCCGGCTTGGCTGCACCTGTTGGCCCCTGGTACCCCCCAAACAACACCCGCCACGGTCGGAGGAGTCACACAGCCAGCCACATCCAAGTCCCCCACACCTGTCCTGGACATCACCATCACCCTGGTACCCCAGTCCCCATACGTACAACACAATGCGCAGGATCCGCTGGAGACCAATTAAGGACCATACGCCATAGCAGGATGCACGCACGTGTTGGGGGCAATCCACAGCACACATGTACTACCTGTGTCCCCTGGTGACACAGCACACAATCACCTGAACAGGAAGCACTCGTCTCACATCAATGTGTAGGCAACAACAGAACACCGTGGAACCTCCAACAATGTCGCCTTCAAATACACAGCCAGTGTGCATGATACCTTCATCCTCCGACAGTCCATCATCAACCAGCGTTCCCAGGATGGCAACAAGGGAAATGCACACCCCCTGGGCAAGTTCGAAATGAACACCCCACACACCTCAACTCCACAACCATGCAACTCACAACTCTGGCAATGCACACGTCACAAAATCCCAACCAACATGCACAACAACATGACCACCCACCAGACACGACAGAACAACTTACAATGTACACATGGGCAAGCCCTGAACATGAGCCATCAACGGCATGGCACCTCAGCCACATAATAGCCGAATGTGGGGAGAGGTGGCAACCAGGCATGTGTGAAGGATGCAGTAGAACCATGATCAGGAAAGCACACAATGCCAAGAGTGGCGGAGATGTGCTGGACAGACCGGAGTATGCAGAACACACCCATATCCATGGCGACATACACCTCTGGCATATGGAGTGCAGTGGACAGTGGACGCAACCATGTCACCCCAGCCAGTGGGGGACCTCGCGGAAATGTTGCCTGTGACGCCACCCCCTAAGCGTCACCGGAGTAGGATGGCCCGGCGTAGGCCACGCCAGCGTAGGGGTGTGAATAAAAAGCACGTAGGCCTGGGCGTGGTCCTCTCCCGGAAAGCCCCACGTCTCTGCCAGGGGGGGCGCCTCCCACCCCGCCACGAGGCCGACGCCGTCCTCGTGAGCGTAGTTGCCTGCGATGCTGTGCGCCTGCCGGACCCCGGCACGCTGGACCACGAACCCGTCAGGCCCGCCCCTGTGCAGCCAGGCCACACTGATCACCTGCCAACACCGGCGTGTGTCAAGGAGGGCCCACCACGTGCCGGTGCAAGCGCCAAGCCCGAGTCCCGCGACCTTGGCAGCCACCTCAGACCATCACGGCCTCCACGACACAGGCCCGCTTTATTCCTTTCTCGTTGACGTACTCCACTGCCGCCTTCGGCCTACTCTTCGGACCAGTAGGTCCCATATGTGAAACTGTGTCCTGAGTCATGAATGGCAGTGACCCCAAATCCGGGCCAGCGGCCACAGCACCAGACCCCACCTGATCAGTGAGGCATAGTTCCATATGGGCATCTTGCGACACGTGGTGCCACTAACCCTGTTCAACGCCAGCCGGCGACACGTGGATGAGGGACCAGGACTACCCTGCGGACCAGTAGGTCACACATCCAGCACCTAGTCGCAAAGCACGAATGGCAGAGTCCACACCAGTGGTCGCACGGATAGGTGTAAGAGGAAGATGCGGCTCAGTCCGGACGAATGCCGGGTCACATACACGGAGGTGACCGAACACGTGGTGCCACTGAACCTGAACTACGCAGGCCGGTGGGGCCATCCAACCTATGCCGGCGACACTCGGTGAATGGGCCGTGCTGACCGCTGCCTCAGGCCTACACCACGGTCAGGTAGGTCACACATTTGGAACTGAGTCTTGATTACACCATGGCAGTGAACATTATATAAGGCAGAGAACAATTCACTATACACCCTTCGATGTGGTGGCAACAAGTCTGTGCATGGCATCACAACCACACGTGTCTGTGGGCCTACGCGGACTACTGCCCTCGGCCTACGCTGCGCACGAGTGGGATCACAGATTTGGAACTGAACATCGGATATTCAAAAGGCACAATACATTTCATCGCACGCACGGAGAGGCGTAAGAGGATGACGCTTTGCAGTCCGGAGGGAACAGGATCATCGTTACGGAGGTGATTGAACACTACCGACAACTGCCACTGTGTCACTAACTCTGTGCCTCGCGAGCCAATGACACGTGGCTGTGGGCCACTGCTGACCGCTGCCTCCAGCCTACACTGCGGTCCAGTAGGTCACAGAGTCTTGATTTGGCAATGTTGGAGTTCACATCTGTGTACCGGCATCATCGCAGACTGCATCCCCTCTCAGCACCTGTGCCACTAAGTGTGTTCCCCGACATTCATGGACACTCACTGGTCGTACATTGGTGGCGTTTGAGTCTATGGAATAGGGGCTAGTTTTCATCCTCATGTAGCTGATACCGAATAGTTGGTGAAAACGAGGGTTGCGCTTTCCACTCCTCCATTTGCTGCTTCCAGATAACATCAGACCTTCCGCATCATGCCCTGGAGGACACCTTCCACTGTCCCCCGAAACCCTCCGCAACATACATCTCGGACATTGATGGGGACCCGCTCAGGTCGCATGGCCCATCTGACTGCACCGCAAGTCACCGTCCCGTGGCTGGGTGCCTGTGCCGGCCGCAGTGCATCCGGGGCCACTAACTCTGTGCTGCTCAGGCCTGGGACCCCTTCTTCTGAGACATTGAATGGCCTCTGTAGCGATGGTCTTGGGGTCATCAGCGCCATGTGTCTGTGGCCCTGCACTGTCCGCATCCTCCAGCCTCAACTGCGGGCCACCAGGGCCCACACATAGCATCGAGTCTTGACCGGCCCGGACGTCGCATCACCGCAGGAGGCACACGCCACCACCGCAAGGACCACCTCCAACCGCCATCTGCCAGAGTTGAAAGGGTGGTCCTGACAGACCTACGGAGTTGCTCAGACCTGCCGTGGATGCCATCATCGGCCTGATACCCTGCTCAGCACTCCAGGTGCCAGTGACTCAGTGCACCGCAAGCCATTGTCCATTACTGATTGAGTTTTGTGCTGTTGTGAGGTTGCGCAGCAATGTCACCTCATGCAGTGGGGAAGACCTGGGACTATGATGAGGAAGATGTGTCAAGTGTGCGGACGGGAGAAGGCACAGACAATGGGAGGGCAGGAGGCAACAGCCCCAAGGCAGGAATGCAGACTGGTGGTGGTAGTCAAGCTACACACCCGGATCTATTACTGGGTATTGCGCTGTATACTGCGGACACAACTGTCACCTCAGGCAGTATGGGAGACCTGGGACGTTGATGGGGAAGTTGATGCAGGTGTACCACACCCCACTGCATCTGCATCAGGACTAACCCGAAGGGACACAATCCTAGCAATTTCTTCACATGAGCGCGCTCTTCTCTAGTGCCCCTACCTCAGTGCACTGCAACTCACGGAACCTCCTGACTGAATATTGGGTGATCTCTGTCCTTACTCCGGATCCCTCCATGTTGCTCTGCAGTTGACTCTGTTATGCTGGTGTTTTCTGTTTCCATTACACTGGTGTCCACTGTTCAGGTTGTTGCCAGCACCAAGCACTCCGTGCGGGCTGGCTTATACTCACCCCACACACATCCAGCACAGGCGTCACTGTACATGTGGCCCTGCCAATAAAGGGGCCGGGCGCACATGCTCGTAGCCAGTTCAACATGATATGTGCATGTGTCCCTGTGGTCTTGTTGTATGCATGGAGGCCCTTGGCCCTACGACATTACATTGTGCTGTGTACAGCGGACGCAGAAATGTCACCGCAGGCAGCGGGCTAGAACCTAGACATGTAGCTTTGTCGGCACCCACTCAATTCGTAAGGGGAGTGGACTGTGCCGTCGTACGCAGAGCCAACGTGGGTGTGTGACTGATATGTGCGTGCCCCTGGGCGTGGTTCTGTACTGGGTATGTGCATCTGCATGTGTCTCTATGGCAGTGTGGGTCTCCTTTGTGGGGTGTAGGTGGTCCCTGAAGGGTATTGGACACCCGCACCTGTTGGGCCAAGTCCTTTTGGCGTTCTGACACCTGGCATTGGGGTGCCATGTGTGGGTCGGTGAAGTTTTGTGAGCCAGCCGTGATTGTGGGTGCTTCATGCTGTGTGGTCTGTTGCAGGGGCTGGGTTCTCCTCTGAGTAGCTTGTCTGCCCTGGTCCTGGTGGTGGGTTGTGTGGGATGTCCATGGGCTGTTGTAGGGCGTCGGTGTCGAAGGTGTGGTGTTCGTCTCCGGCATCACTGATGGGTTGTCTGTTCTGACCTGCTGGAGGTGTTGTTTGTCCCTCTGCATTGTGAAGGGGAAGTGCATGTTGGCATTGTGTTGGCGCCTTGTTCTTGTCGACATGCAGACTGTGTGACAATGTACATTGTGACTGTTTGGGCGGTGGTGGCTACTTGAGTTGGGACAGTGTACATTTGGCCTACATGGCTGATGTGGGGTTGTGGCCGTAGATATGCATCTCACAGTTCCCTGCTCTGTCCAATGTGATTGTTCTGTTTCTGCGCCTGGGCGAACCCAGTTGTGTCCCCTGTTCTGCAGTGTGGGTGTTGCACTTTGTGCCACATTGTCATGGTATGTGCTGTGATTGCTATGTGTGTGTGCTGCAGTGTGCCATGGGGATGGGGGACATGTCCCTGGGTAATTGTGGGTGTGCAGTGTGCTACACCTCATTGTGCATGTGTGCCATTGTGCCCATCACCCCCCGTCCCCCCAGTCCCTGTTGAATCCTCACCCTGTTGTTGTTGTGTCGGGTCCTGTCGAGCTGTGTCCGTACTCCCTACTCCTTGCACCCTCTCCACACTGATGACTGTGGCCTGGGTTTCCTCCAGCTCCTCCTGTGGCGCTGGACTGCCACCTCCTGTCACCGTTGCTGCCTTCCTGTTGGCAGCGGGTTTGTGCCTGGTTTAGGTTGTCACGTCCTGGCGGCGCCTCTTGGCCTCCTGGATTGGCCTCCTGGGCACTCCGACTGCATTCCAGGTGGTCTACTTGTGGGTCAGTTGCTGGTAGTGTTCTGTCGCCTCAGAGGCGCTGGTCTTGTTTTCCTGCGGTCTGCACCCCGTCTTCTTCTCCCTTTTCTCCTTGGCCTTCCCCGTTGTTCCTTGCTGGTGGTCTGTGGGGGTTGTGGGGTTCGCGTTGACCTCTGCGCTGGGTCAGGGTGCATCCATGTTGCTACGTGCTTTGGCTTGTTTCTGGTGTGTTGTTTCTGTGGTTTTTATGGTGCAATTTCCCGCCAGACGCGTGGGATTTGCAGGCCTGTGGCTGCTTTTCGCTACTTTTTGTACCGCGATTGGCCTCATCGCATGATTTCTCGCGTTCGCATTTTTTAGGCGTGGTGTAGATTTTCACTCTGACATTTAATGCGTTATCTGGTGACTATCGCATGCTACCGCCTTGTTGTGAATTCCACGTTGACACTGGGTTATTTTCCCGCGATAGGCTGCGATATTGAAAGTTGCGTTACGCTACTCTTGCGGTAGATATCGCACGTTCTTGTGAATATACCCCCGAGTTTTGAACATCTTCTTAAAGTTTATAAAATCTGGGCAGGTTTGAAGAGGGAGTTTATTACAGTGAATTGGGGCCGTATATGCCCCCAAATCTTGAAGTGCAAATGTGTGAGGTCTGCAAGAGCGCCTTGTTTGAGTACCGTAGCTGTCTAGAGGACTGATAGTGACTGAGCCATGAGTACAGATAGACAGGATGGGCCTGGCGGAGTGCCTTGTGCGTCAGACAGCAGTTTGAAAACAGCCCCCTTTCTGACAGGCAACAGTGCAGTTTTCTTACAATGGGGGCAGACGGCGACCGTGCCAGTAAATTGCAGATCAGCCGAGCGGCTGTGCTCTGTGCCCCCTGCAGCTTTGCCAGCGGGGGCCAGTGGGGCATCCCATAGTCCAGGCGACTGGCTATAAGAGCCTGGACGAGGGTCTTTCTGGAAGTGTCCGGAAGGCAAGGAAAAACTTTTTTAGGAGCCTCGTTGTGGCAAAACAGGTGCCACATGAACGCCCTGTGAAGATGACGCCCTTCCATCATCACCCCGAGGAGAGGGCGTCGCACCTCTCCTCCCATCACCAACGCCTTCCTAAGCCCAGGAACCTTCCCGGACAGTCGTATGACAGGCCAGAGCCTTCCGGCAGGAAGCCGGGTTGGCCATACCCTCCCCATTGTGCCAGGGTAGCTTTGAGCCGGACAAACACTGTTTCTCTAAGACAGACAGATCTACGTCCTGCGTGTGCAGGACCGAGCCGGAAGCTGCGTTCAGAGGATGTGTTAAAGGTCAGCAGCCTCGCCACAAGACTGGGGTCAAGATATCACTCAGTGAAGGTCCCAGATAAATGTAGTTAAGTCAAAAAGTATATATAAGGGCAGAACAACAAAGCTGGATCCGTCACTGCCGGGGGTAGAGTTCGGAAGTGAGAGTTCAGTCCGAAGGCCTCCTCGGGTCTGCATGGTCAGTCCATGAGATCTCCCGCTCAGTTCTCACAAGTGGCCAGGGCCGCCTTCTCCCTCTTCAGTCGCAGGTCACTCACAACTTCCAACGTCCTGGTGTTTCTGGCGTGTGTCTACACCCCAGGTATAGTCCCATTATTGGCAACACACCCCACCCACACCACAACAGAGTATGCATGCATAAATAAATACACAACACAACTTTTGTTTGGGAAAATTAGTGCTGCAGGTTTATTCCATACAAAAGTATGCAATATGGTGGGTTATCTTACGGGCGATCCAAGGGCAGGCAGCTGTACCAACCTATGCTGCCCTGCCCGCCTGATGAGCCAAGCACTGTGGAGTAACCAATCAGCGCTACTCCTTATGGGGGTGATCCCCTTACTGGATCACGTGACACATTGGTCCCTATTACTCACGCCCCTTTCAGGGCGGAGCGTAGCAAGGCAAGCCCCCGGTTGTTCAGGCTCACAACCGCCCGAAGGACTAACGGGGCGCCGACGATCTGTTCCAGGACCCTCCCATGAGGCTCCTGGGATTTGGCTCTGGCACCCCTATTGTGCTCTTGCAGAGGTACTCTTCTGTACCCATTTGCTTCCAGATCGCCCTGTAACTCCTCCTGCAACGAGAAAGAAAACATTACAACGTTCGATGTATTTCGCCTGCCAACCCCACGCCGGGTAAGCGGTAGGGTGGGAGACGGCGTGTCCGGCGCAAAGAGGACGCCAAGATGGCCGGGGGAGGCATAAATACCTCCCCACCTCCTCTGCGTGCCGGAAGTGACGCGTCTGGTAGGGGGACTCCTCCTTGAGTCCCGCACATCATTGGGGGGTGGGAAGTGCCCAAATGGCACTAAAGGGGCCGCCCGTTTAGGGTGGCCCCCTGCGGGCCGCGGGCAGCCGCATAGTCCCATTATTGGCAACACACCCCACCCACACCACAACAGAGTATGCATGCATAAATAAATACACAACACAACTTTTGTTTGGGAAAATTAGTGTTGCAGGTTTATTCCATACAAAAGTATGCAATATGGTGGGTTATCTTACGGGCGATCCAAGGGCAGGCAGCTGTACCAACCTATGCTGCCCTGCCCGCCTGATGAGCCAAGCACTGTGGAGTAACCAATCAGCGCTACCCTTATGGGGGTGATCCCCTTACTGGATCACGTGACACATTGGTCCCTATTACTCACGCCCCTTTCAGGGCGGAGCGTAGCAAGGCAAGCCCCCGGTTGTTCAGGCCCACAACCGCCCGAAGGACTAACGGGGCGCCAACGTAATTGTTCCAGGACCCTCCCATGAGGCTCCTGGGATTTGGCTCTGGCACCCCTATTGTGCTCTTGCAGAGGTACTCTTCTGTACCCATTTGCTTCCAGATCGCCCTGTAACTCCTCCACAGCTCTGGAGGCGGCCCCCGTCGCCTAAAGAGCCCCCACCAAAACAGCTCCTTTCTCACTGCAACCTGAAATTTCCCGGGCCTCATTCATGTCCAGAGGAACAGATCCAAGCCCACCTGTGCAAGTGCACCCCAACATTGTCAAATTAACCTTTGGTGTTCGCCCGGCATAGCTCATGCCTGATGAAGCCAAAGCCCCTTGTTCTGCAAACTTGCGCATGGAGCGGTTTATCCTTCTCTGGGAATGTACCAGTGCCTCACATGCGCTGCAAGAATGTGATGGCCTCCCAGGAGGGAGCTCTACCCTTAAACATCGCTGTATTACCCTTCAAGCTGATGTGGCTCCCACCTCCTGCAACCTGAAGTTGCAGGCCTTCTAGCAGTTCGTGCTCCCTAACACCTGTTTCCCCAATACCTGGAACAGCAGCACACATGCTTGAAGACCGCTTCCACAACCAGGCTATATACTCTGGCTATGCGGGCGGGGCATTTCCTGCTCAACTGAAGCAACCCGTAACCCGCCCAGGGAGCAGGGTGCACCTACTTTGTTGAGGTTGACCAGACATGTGCACCGACCTTTGTGATTAATAAACCATGGCGAACAGGACTGATCGCCTAGCGCACACTACTGCAGTACATCAACCATTTGGAGTGACAACTTCGCCACCTGCCAGGCTTGCTTAACTAAAGCTCGATGACAGATACACACATACCTGCTAACCAGCTGTGACCCTTGATGTTCAACCCAGCTAATGACCTAGTACCTTGATATTCCAGGGAATATTGCCCTCCACAAGATCAAGCCGCACATGAGCCTATGGCCTACACCTACTGGGCCGAGGTGCATAGTGTGCTCTGGAATTGTCAGTGATGGTGCTCCAAACACATTTCAAACCGCTATTGGAGCCACAGCACACATTCAGGCCTAACCAGCTGGTGCATGCCACCTGGCTACCTTGCCGCTGCGAGATTTTGCTCTTAACGCCAACCTCTTGCGGCTACTGGTGCACATAGTCTGTAGGTCTAGCCTCCACTCTATTTAAGCCGATACCTGCAATGTACCCCTCTGCCCCTGTATGGGCGGGAAAATACCCGTAACATTGCAAATCCCCCTGCACTCACAGTCTCGGGCAGTCAGGAGGGGGAAGAGAGGTCCATAGAATTGGTTCTGCTATCTTGCTTGGCCACCTAGCCCGCAAGCACCCTCGACTGACAGCACCCTATCTGCTGTGTCGCCCGTGCAATGTCCGCGCCCTGGCGCAGGACGTCCCGATCGACACCTCTTCTAACAGACTGCCTTCAGGAAGCTGGAGTGAACGGTTGTATGTTGTGCACTGACCATAAAACCTAGGTTTGCTTTGAGAGGGATCAATTTGTTGCACTCAAACTAGTGGCAACGTGCAGTTCTATAGCATTCTACCCTGCAGGGTGTGCCTGGACGATCCTAGACACCCCCTGTGAGCCAACCTGCTTTGACCCAAGATGCAAGGCACTACACCCGGTACACTTGGTTATCCCGAACTTAATTGCCCTCCCCTGGAATCGTGTGTAAAGGTACCCGGTCCCTGAATTACTCCCTAATAGTCTATGTGTCACGCCATGCTCCTTTTTATTCCTTGTTCAAAGCAGTGAACTCGCTCACCCACGAGACCTGCTAGAAGCAAGTTTAGTATAGCCTGTACATGGAATTAAATTCCCCCGCCAACTGCACAGAGGGCAAGCCACACTCACTGCTACTGATGCCTGACTAATTGGCGACCACATTGTGCGGTTCATCCCCCCCCCCCCCAAGGGTCGGGCCCGATGCACCGCTACCCGCCCCTCGCTACTCCGCCACCGGGCATTCCAGGGGGCAGAACCCGGAAAAGAGAGGGGGGGGGCGTGTGATAAAAGGTAAGAGGAGCCGGAAACGCTCCTATTGAATGCTGCTTTGTTTAGAGTGGTCATCTGCGCGGCGCTGAGGAGTAAGTGTCCCCTTGCCCTGCCCCAATTCCAAACCACAACCCCACCCGCAGGTACCGATGGACATCCTGCGGGGGGCTGACCATGGAAAATGCAGTTTGGACGGGGTCCCACACGGGCATAGCCTAACTTGGTGGGACGGGGAGGGGTCGGGAGGACTGCTTCCCCAATGCCGCACTCACCTCGCCTCATGCGCAACCGATCGCACGACCACAGAACAACGTGTCCAGCAGCAGGTATCAGCACGACCCCCAAAGACGGCGTGTCCGGCGCAAAGAGGACGCCAAGATGGCCGGGGGAGGCATAAATACCTCCCCACCTCCTCTGCGTGCCGGAAGTGACGCGTCTGGTAGGGGACTCCTCCTTGAGTCCCGCACATCATTGGGGGGTGGGGAAGTGCCCAAATGGCACTAAAGGGGCCGCCCGTTTAGGGTGGCCCCCTGCGGGGGCCGCGGGCAGCCGCAGAGTGTCTCTGGTCTTTCCACGTCTCCATAACCCAGTGACCGGTACTCCCCTCCTGACCAGCCACCAGTCCAGGCCTTGGTGTCGACACCGGAGTCCTCACCTCTGGACATCACTCTTTCCAGCTACCAACTCGCCATGAGTGAAGGTTGGGTTTGTCACTCACTTTCCAGTTCCAAATTTAAAAAAAACCCAGGACCAGTGGAAGACTAGTTACAACTAGTTATCTGGTCTGCTTCACAAGAACCAGAGGATTCACCAGTGGCCGAGATTCATTCAAGCATTCCACCTATCACTTCTTTGCTGACAGCAGAGTGTCGTCCTGAGTGGGACGTATGTCCAGTCGGGGGTCACTTGCTCACTGTGTCACTGGGACCAAGCTGTACCCAACTGATGAGTCCTTCCAAGGGTTAATCCGGTCCCAGGATGCTTGTTTCCGGTCCAGGGAAGACCTGGCCTGGCAGTTTGGGCGGGTCTGTTCACACTGGAGCAGGGTCGAGGCTGACTTGCAAATGGCTGGGTCCAAACTGAGGCGGCGTGGTGAGCAAAATAACGATAGATTGGGATGAGGCCCGGAGTAATTACCAGTGGCTGAGATTAATTCAAGCATTCATCCATCACTCTTTGTGTACTTCAGGCAGTCTTACTAGACCAGGCAGCGTCTCCCTAGGATCCCCTCCACTCCCGTCAGCATTTCATAAGGGTCGCCCTGTCCCTACAGGACCCCCAGTGTCTCCCTCAGCCCCCCCGCAGTGTTTCATATGGGGCTGCCATGACCCCACAGGACCCCCAGTGTCTCCCTCAGCCCCCCCGGCAGTGTTTTATAGGGGGTGGCCATGACCCCACAGGACCCCCAGTGTCTCCCTCAGCCCCCCGTCAGTGTTTCATATGGGGCTGCCATGACCCCACAGGACCCCCAGTGTCTCCCGCAGCCCCCCCAGCAGTGTTTCATATGGGGCTCCCATGACCCCACAGGACCCCCAGTGTCTCCCTCAGGCCCCTCCCTGGCAGAGTTTCATAGAGGGTGGCGATGACCCCACAGGATCTGCAGTGTCCCCCCAGCAGTGTTTAATAGAGGGGGGGCATGCCCCCACAGGACCTGCAGTATTCCTCCCAGTTGGCCATTGCCTACTGTGCACCGGCCCAGCTCCAGCCAGCCCCCGCACCCATTAGCAGGCCCAGCACGTGCTCCAGGCCCCCGCGGACGCAGCCCCCGCTGCCCCCCGAGCGGTGAGCACACTTGACTTGCATTTGTCAGGCCGGTCCCGGTGGGCCCAGAGCTGTCAGCTCGGCGGGTCTGATCTCTGCCTCCTGTCGAGCGAGGCCTACATATTTAATGTCCGCCATTGATGTCCGCCGCCGGCGAGGGTCCGCAGCCGCCCATGAGATATTCACTGGGAGGGCGGGGCCGGCCCTAAATAGGCCTGACCGTGACAGCAGCCGGGGCGGAAAGAAGATTTGGGGGCATATTTACAAGGGAAGTGGCGGAGTGCGGCGCTAGCCTTCCTGGCTAAACGCCTCACTCCGCCACTTCAGAAACGCAAGGCTGCACCATATTTACAAGAATGTGGTGCAGCCCTGCGTTTCCCCCTGCGCTGGCGCTACATTTAGCAGCCTAGCGCCAACGCAGGCACCCTTGCACCATAGTGGGAGAGAGGATGTAGCCTAACGGCTAGGGCGGTAGACCTCACATCTGGGGAACCGGGTTCGAGTCTTGGCAATGACGCTCAACATCCTGTGATTCTGGGCAAATAACTTAATCTTGTGCCTAACAAAAATGAATGTGTCCTCATGTAACATAACTGGTGCTATGTAAAGCGCTCTGATACCCGATACCTTCGGGTCAAGTTCACGCTATATAAAACTTCGGGGAAAAAGTGCAAGGGTGTCTGCGTGCAGGGGAAATCCAAGGCGACCCTTCCTGCACATAACCAATCCTAGAAATGCCATTCTGTCACTTTAATGCGTGCTGCTTCATGCAGCACACATGAAAGTGACAAAATGGCATTTTTAAAAAAGTTTGTTCATGTACCGGAAGGGAGACCTTCCTGTACATAAACAAACAATTGCATTTTGCTTTTTCCATGTGTGCAAGGCAGCACACTTGGAAAAAGCAAAAACGAGGAGAAATAATGCATTTCTCCTCGTTTCGCCATCTTAAGACCAGTTTTTCCCTGGTCTTAATTTTGGCACTGCCTCCTATGTACGCCACCTTGTACATAGGGGGCAGCGTCAAAATGAATGGGTGTTGCGGTGGAACGCCCACCGCAACACCCACTGCCCACCCCTTTCAAACTAACCATAGCGTGAAAGGGGGCCTTATGTACAAGGCAGCGTTAAGCCACGTTAAGTGGCTTAACGATGCCTTGTACATAAGGCGCAGCCCCTATCGCCACCACAACGTCACTATTAGGTACCGTTGTGGTGGTGATAGGGGCTTGTACATATGGCCCTGATTGTTTATGTGCAGGAAGGGGGACCTTCCTGTACATAAACAATCATTGGCCTTTTGCTGTTTTCATGTGTGCTGCACAACGCAGCACACATGAAAACTGCAAAAACGAGGAGAAATGAAACATTTCTCCTTGTTGCACCAGGGTAAGATCAGGTTTTTCCTGGCCTTAATTTTGGCGCTGCCCCCTATGTACGCCACCATTGTACATAGGGGACAGCGTCAGAATCAATGGGTGTTGCGGTGGAAAGCCAACGGCAACACCCATTGCCCTCCCCTTTCACGCGTGAAAGGGGGCCTATTTACAAGGCAGCGTTAAGCAACATTAAGTGGCTTAACGCTGCCTTGTAAATAAGGCGAAGCCCCCATCGCTACAGGAACGTCACTGAAAGAGGCCTCACTTTACGGGGAACTGGAGGCCTGATTGGGCACCATGGACCAGAAGCCTGACCAGACACTGGAAGCCTAACACGGCACCTCGGACCAGAGGAGGCCTGACCGAGCAACATGGGCCAGCCAGAGGCATCACCGGGCACTGTCGGCCTGATTGGGCACCATGACCCAGAGCCCTGGCCAGGCACTGGACTTCTGAATGTGCCCCGGAGGCCTGATAGGACACTGGAGGCCCGACATGGCAGATCCACCAGAGAATTGGGTTTTAACCTTTTGACTTCTGTGGACCTTCACCGAATAATGACTGTAATCCATGGACCCCCACTGAGTCATTATTGGAAGACGGAGACCCCCGGCCTAAGTGATTTGAACTTCAAATCAATTCACAATAATCTCAAAACAAATGTTCACCAAACAAATGCTCAAATATTGAAATATTTGTTTAATTCACAATCAAATGTAGAAAATGTTTACAAATCTTCAATGTTGCTTTGTCATTTGTATATACTTAATTAATTTAATATATTAATTTTAATATTATTTACTCTGGTAACACAGTCGCGGACCCCAGTGTAGGCCTCGCGGACCCCCAGGTGTCCTCAGACCACAGGTTAAGAACCACTGTGCCAGAGGCCTGACCAGGCAGCATGGACCGGAGGCCTGACCGGGCCATGGAGGTCTGACATGGCAAGTGTGCACAGGCAATAGGGGACTTACCGGACAAGGATCTGGGCATCAGAGCCCTGAACAGGCTCCGTGGAACAGAGGCCTGACTGGGAATTAGGCCTGACCAGACGGCCATTCATGGACTAGATGCCTGACCCAGCCTAGGCATCAGAGACAACGGCACTTTTCAGGTGAGGGTGTGGGGCCCAGAAGCCAAACCAGACACCAGTGGTCTGACCTGGCTAATATACACAGGCAAGGTTGGCCTCACTCAGTGAGGGTCCATGGACCAGAGATGAGATCAGATGACTAGATTAGAGGTCTTACAGGACGCAGGCTTCAAGGGCCAGAAGCTTGAGCAAGTAAGCATCTGGCTGCACAAAGGCAGGTCTGGGGATGCCAGGCCAGGCCGTACTCGTGAGGCATCACTGGGCATCACTCCATGAACTACAGACCAGGTCAGGCCATGGAGACACAGTCTTGACTGGGTCTGGATCCTGCACCAGATGAGGGTCTGGGCTGGGGGCCTGGAGTGGCCTATACCAGCCATCAGGGCTAGAGGTCTGACGAGTTGAGCGTTTGGATGCTGGAGACTTGACCGGACCGGACAAGAGTCCAGGGAATGGAGAACCATTTGGGACCTTTTGGGTTGTAGATACCTTCTGGCCTATTCCCAAACTGCATTTTTAGTTCAAAAATTAATACTATAATATTACTGTGAAATGCTATTCACAAACCTATGTTCTGTCTTTGTACTACACGCCATAACTTCTGCCATCAGCCCTGTCGCTTCATTGATAGCTCATTCAATCAGTCAATCAATCAATCAGGAGTTTGTAAAGCGTGGCTACTCACCCGTGAGGGTCTCAAGGCGCTGGGGGGGGGGGGGGCTGCTGATCCGTCTGGGCTTCGAGGTTCAGTCAAAGAGCCAGGTCTTGAGATCCTTCCTGAATTGGGTCAGCGACGGAGATTGCCTGAATTGGAGAGGCAGGGTGTTCCAGGTCTTAGCAGCGAGGTAGGAGGAGGATCTTCCTCCGGCTGTGGTCTTGTGGATCCGTGGGACAGTGGCCAGGGCAAGTTGAGCAGAACGGAGTTGTCTGGCGGTTACGTGGAATGAGAGGCGGTGGTTCAGATATGCTGGTCCTGCGTCGTGGAGAGCTTTGTAGGCATGTGAGGAGCTTGAAGGTGATTCTCTTGTTGACTGGGAGCCAGTGGAGTTGTCGAAGGTTTTCTGTGATGTGGCTGCGGCGGGGAATGTCGAGGACAAGTCTGGCTGCTGCATTTTGAACGTTCTGTAGTTTCCTGAGGAGTTTCTGGGTGACGCCGGCATAGAGCGCGTTGCCGTAGTCGAGTATGCTGGTTGGTGATTAGAGCGTGGGTGACCGTCTTTCTGGATTCTATGGGATCCATCTGAATGTCTTTCGAAGCAGGTGGAGCATGTGGAAGCATGATGAGGAGACAGCGTTGATCTGGTGGTTCATACTGAGCGAGGAGTCCAGTATGATGCCGAGGTTCTATGCGTGGTCCGTGGAGGTGGAAGGGGTTCCCAGTTCGGCGGGCAACCAGGAGTCGTCCCAGGATGAGTACTTCGGTCTTGTTCGAGTTGAGCTTGAGGCAGCTATCTTTCATCCAGTTGGCAACAGCCTTCATACCGCTGTGAAAGTTGACTCTGGCGGCTGTGGGTTTGTTGGTGAGGGAGAGGATCAGCTTCGTGTCGTCGGCATAGGAGACGATGTTGAGTCCGTGGTTTCTGACCATGGCCGCGAGGGGGGCCATGTAGACGTTGAAAAGGGTGGGGCTCAGGGAGGAGCCCTGGGGCACTCCGTAGCTGATCCCTGTAGGTTCTGAGAGGAACAGAGGAAGTCTGACTCGCTGTGTTCGGCCGGTAAGGAAGGAGTGGATCTAGTCCAGGGCCTTGTCACGGATGCTGGCGACGTGGAGTCTCATAATTAGGGTGCGATGGGAGACAGTATCGAAGGCAACCGAAAGGTGCAGCAGGATGAGGGATGTGGTTTCCGTGGTTGAGGAGGAAGCGGATGTCGGCGGTGGCGGCGAGGAGTGCGGTCTCGGTGCTGTGGTTCATTTGGAAGCTGTATTTGGAGATGCCCAGGACGTGGTTCTTTTCGATGAACTTGGAGATTTGGGCAGTGATGGCCTTCTCTATGACCTTGGCTGGGAAGGGGAGGAGGGTGATGTGTCTGAAGTTCTTGAGGTCAGTCGGGTCAGCGGATGGTTTCTTCAACAGGGGGTTGATCTTGGCGTGTTTCCAGTTGTCGGGGAAGTTGGCGGTTTCGATAGAGCAGTTGAAGGTGTGGCGAAGCTCGGGGTGATAGAGGTGGCTGCTCTATGGAAGATACGATATGGGCAAGTCTTCGATGGGGCTCTGGAGTGGATGTTCTTCATGGTCTTGAGTGTGTCGTCTGTGGTGAGCGGAGTCCAGTTGAGCAGGGTCTGTTGGGGTGCGGCATGGTAGCATGCAGTGATGACAGGTGTTGTGGCAGGGTTTTGGGTGTCGAAGCTCTCATAGATCTGCCTGATCTTTTGGTGGAAGAAGGTGCCATGTTTGTTGCAGAGGTCTTGGGAGGGTGAAACGTCTGTGGTCTCGCTTTTGGGCCTGGCGAACTCCTTGACGATGGCGAAGAGGTCTTTGCTGTTGTGTGCATTGGCATTGATTCTGTCTTGGAGGGCCGTTTTCTTTGTGGTTTTGAGGAGGAGGTGGTGTGCGTTGATGGCGGGTTTGAAGGCTGCTTGGGTTTCTGGGGATTTGTTGTTCCTCCATCTCTTCTTGAGTCGTCTGCAAGTGTGTCTGGACTCGTGGAGGGTGGGAGTGAACAAGCTGGCTTTCTTGGAGTGTTGCTTGCCGGGTTCCTTTTTGAGGGGTGCTAGAGTGTCGCCGCAGTTGGAGAAGTGAAGGTTGCATGCTGATGTGTTGGCGTCTGCTGATGTCGGCGGTATGGTAGTGCTGAGGAAGGTGGTGAGATATTCTTTGGCGGCCTTGTTCCAGCTACGACAGGGGGGGCGGTGAGGGCGGTGGAGTATGGTGGGAGTGATGAAGGATAAGTGTACATAGTGGTGGTCGGTCCAGAGGAGTTCGGTGGTGTGGCTGTAGGTGATGTGTCTGCTGGCAAAGAAGATAGGGTCGATCGTGTGTCCGGCTGCGTGGGTCGGAGTGGTGGCTAGCTGCTTGAATCTGATGTTGGTGAGGTTCTCCAGAAGGGATGCGGTGTTCTGGTCACTGGGGTTGTCCAGGTGGAAGTTGAGATTGGTGTGTAGGATGTAATCAGTGGATGTGAGAGCGAGCCTGGGGGGCGATGAGGTCTAAGATGGCGTCGGTGAAGGGCGGGCGGGGGCTGGGAGGCCTGTAGACGAGGGTGCAGCGGAGGGTGGTGCTGGGGTTGGTCTGGATCTGGAAATGGAGGTGTTACATGGTTGTCGTTGGGTTGTCGTTGGGTCGTTCGAGTGAGTGGTCAGGCAGAGGGTGTTCTTGTGGATGATGGCGATGCCTCCTCCTAGTCGGTCGGCGTGGTCCTTGTGGGTGATTTTGTAGCCGTTGGGGATTGTGGTGGCAATGTCCAGACCAGAGCAGGGATTGGCTCAGGTTTCCGTGAGGAAGGTGATGTCGGGAGAGGTGGCGTTGAGAAGGTCCCAGATTTCTGTGGCGTGTTTGTGGAGGGAGCGCGTGTTGAGGAGGATGCAGCTGAGCCGGTCGGGTGGGCTGTGAGTCGGCTGGGCAGTGAGAGGATCTGGCGTGTTGGGGTGGGCAAGGGTGTAGCTGCAGTTCCAGCAGGAGAAGGGTCCTTGGGTGTCCTTTGGCGATGCAAGGCGGTAGGCAGTGTGGCATCCTGTGTTGAAGGCGAGGAGGGTGCTGTCTTCGTATCGGTGGGAGGTCTGAGAACCAGGGTCCATGGTGCTGAGCGAGGTCCAGTCGCAGACGAGCGCAGATGGGCTTGCCTTTAACCGCCATTAAGTAGTGTGCGGGGGGAGCTTGACAGCTAGGAGGCGGGAAACATGGGGAGCGGGAAAGGGTCACTGGAGGGGGGCGGGCCGCGGGGATCCCAGCCACAAGGGTGGCAAAGCAAAGAGTGAAAGGAAAGGAAAAAGTGCAAAAAGGGGGCAGAAAAAAAGGAAAAAAAGGAGAAAAAGGCAAAAGAAGCAGGAAAAGTAGAAAAAAGAGAGACAGAAGGTCAGCCCAGCAGCAAAGCAGTGTCGCTCTACCACTAGACCACCAGGGCCTCGAACTCCTGACCAGGCGTCAGCAGCAGCAACGGGGGCAGCAGCAGCTACCAGGCGGAGCTGTGCAGGGAAGGGAGCAGTCCACTAGTAAGGTCAGTGGACATTGGTTGTTTCTGTACCATTGGCATTCGGGTGTTTTGAGCATGGGTGGAACGAGTTATAGCGTGTGCTGTGTGCATACCTGGAGGATTTCAGTGGTTTGTTGCATTTGCACCAGAACCATAATTCTCTTTTAAACACTGTTTTTTCTGTGAATGTAATTTTTTTATGATGCCCATGTTTTCCAAAGCATGCAGCAGCCGGGGTTGGACTCAGGGCTGTGCCTACCTGCCTGCCAGCAGCCAGTCCCTGGTGCACGGGGCCTGTGGCTCTGCATAGCCGCTGTGGGTTGTGGGACCTGGCCTGTGGCCAAGCCCTGCTCCCTACCTCCTACCACTAAAGCTAAGCCAGACACTCATTATAGGGGTTGACTTTGCTTGTGCTTAATGTATTTCTGCCTGAAACCCGCAAGTCGGAAGTAATCTGTGAGTCAGGCACAAAATGTCGGTTAAATTTGACACCTAATATGGCAGCTGGCGAGCTCATGACTGCGGAGTCGTGCACTGTTTTTGGCTCATTTTTCTCCTGTGGGCCTTGAATCTTGCAAACGTCTGGGCGCCCTGGAGCTCTGCCCTGGAGCTGGTCTCCTCAGGAATTGGCCTCCATGGCCGTGTTTTTTTCCCCACAACTTACGAGCTGGAGACGAGTCACAAGTTTCAAAACAGTTGAAAAGTACATTTTCAGAGCTCTTATCGAGCCAGTCACATGTCTTAAAAAATGCAAAATTAAATTTATAGGATTCACACGTCGTGACTTGCGGGTTAAAATGGCAGAGATTTAAAAGTGTTAACCCTCTAAATGTACCTGGTGGCTTTTTACAACACTAATATCTAAAAAAAACCCTACTGAGCAGATTCACAACCAACAAATGCACGCTTTCTGAGCAGTAACGTAGCTAGGGAAGGTGGGGGTGGGGGGGTGGGGTGGCGGTCCGCCCCAGTCGGTACTTTTTTGGGGGGCTGCGGCGAGCGCAAGGTAAGTTTTCTTTTTTTCTCATCTGTCGACTCCCCCACCCCGATCTTACCTGCACCAGTTGTCACTGGGTGGCAAACTCAGGGACCGCCCCGGACGCCAAAAGCTCTCGCTACGCCACTGTTTCTGAGTAAAGGCCTAGAGGTTTATTTACAAGCTCCATGCGCCACTCGTGCGTCACTTTCATGGCAAGTTTGGTGTAAATTAAATCTGTGGTTCAGGCTGCAGGCGGGAGTAAAATGTCCTATCCGAGTAAGCTTAGCTAAGGAAGATAAGTGCTTTGTCAAATTTTGTGGAAATCAGTTTAAGGGAGAAAAAGTTATGGGCAAATCAAAAAATTCCTTTCAAACGAAAATGCATCTAAACCACAACTACACACTGGCATCTGAACTAGGGAGAGAGAGAAAGAGTGCATTTAGAATCTGTTACTCTGTCAGCCAGGGAAAATAAGAAAAAGAATATCATTAACTGTACAAAGCAAAGAATTGCTATCTTAGTTAGACTAATAAAGTCATTTAAGGAAAAGGTTCGCTTCCTCTTGCAGTCTCCAAATTAGCTTTGAAAGATTAATGTTACACTGGTGGTCTGAGTTCCAACTTCTGAATTCTCTGTCCTACACAATAATATACATATATATATATTACCTACTGGCGGTCGCCAGTAGGTAGTTATAGTTAGGACCTATTTTCCATAGGAAATTCACAACATTCTATTTCCAATAACTTTGGCGCCGGTTGATGAATTTTCGCGAAATTTTCAAAACTCGTGGGGCACTCCGGTCCGCTCCTATCCTGAAAGTCTCGGGGTGATTCGTCAAGTGGGGGCCGAGAAAAAAGGGGGGTCCCAAAACGTGTTTTCCCCATGCAATTTTCCATAGGAACCTTTAGTCGCAGCTACAGCCCGAACTGCTCAACGGAATTACACCAAATTTGGCAAAAAGGTAGCCCTTGGTTCAGAGTCGTGCCTTTTGGTTAAATGGTGTAAATCCGTTCAGTAGTTCCTGAGAAATTTGAAAAAGAAAACACATATATATCTGGGCGGAGCCTAACCACACATGTCATCGTGAGATCTGATTGGCTGTCAGCACTTCATCCTGGAATTGCTGGCAGCCATCTTGGGACCAATATAAATGATAGTACCCCATTGAAATGCATTGTAGTGAATCGAAGATTTTGAGGGTTACCAAAAGGAGAACTATAAGGGTGATAACAGACTTTAGTTACATTAGAATTCATTTGTTGATGGTACCATACTAATTTCAGGAATTGTGGTGTGTTCTAAGGTGATTTTACCCTGTGAAAACCTTCTGCTGGGATATCATGAATCATGTTTGAGAGAAAACTATTTTCACATGCTTGTCCCATACAGTTTTGGAAGGTGCTCCAGAAGCTAAAATGAGAGCATATTTTCTGTAAATTCACATTATCTTTCTCAGTCATGTGAGAATGAAGTCTGACATTCTCAGTAAAACATGTACATCCAACAAGGGCAGAGACTGTCAGTTGATTCCTTTGTGTTCTACTGCAGCTTCCCAGAGTGTTCTTAAGAACAACTAGAGCGCTAACAGCCTTACTTATGACAAAAGTATGGCACACCTGAAGCCATCTTGATTGGAATAAACTGGTAACACTTAAAACATTTAATTTAAAAAGGAACAAAATTATGGGGTTCATTTTGTCATAGAAATTATGGTTAGTGCTGTAGAAAGAAAAATTAGGACATGTTTCAAGTGTGATCTCAAATATCTTCCTGTTATATTTCAACAGGAGCAGCCTGTCAGTTGATGCCTTTGTGTTCTACTGCAGCTTCCCAGAGTGTTCTAAAGAACAACTAGAGCGCTAACAGCCTTACTTATGACAAAAGTATGGCACACCTGAAGCCATCTTGATTGAAATAAACTGGTAACTCTTAAAACATTTAATTTAAAAAGGAACAAAATGAGGGGGTTCATTTTGTCATAGAAATTATGGTTAGTGCTGTAGAAAGAAAAATTAGGACATGTTTTAAGTGAGATCTCAAATATCTTCCTGTTATATTTCAACAGGAGCAGACTGTCAGTTGATGCCTTTGTGTTCTACTGCAGCTTCCCAGAGTGTTCTAAAGAACAACTAGAGTGCTAACAGCCTTACTTATGACAAAAGTATGGCACACCTGAAGCCATCTTGATTGGAATAAACCGGTAACACTTAAAACATTTAATTTAAAAAGGAACAAAATGAGGGGGTTCATTTTGCTATAGAAATTATGGTTAGTGGTGCAGAAAGAAAATTTAGGGCATGTTTTAAGTGAGATCTCAAATCCTCTTCTATTTCATTAGAAAATTCTGACATGCAGACTGAAACAATCACTTTCAATACTAGCAGTAGACTTCCAGTTAACTCCCTGGTGAGCAGTAGCTTTACTACAGTGATCTAATGAACAACTAGAGTGCTAACATTCTGAATTTATGGCAAATGTGTGACACATCTGAATGCCTTCTTGATGGAATCAAAGTAAAAACTGAAAGCATTTCCTACTGAGGAGACTGCAGTAAATGACGAAATTAGGAAACTTCATAACAAATAAGTCTCCCAAGATGGCCACCAGAGAAAAAAAGAGCCCTAATGTAGCACAAATATCACCCAGATGTAGCCCACATATAGCCCAATGACAGAAGTGTGCAAAACACTTTTTATTTTTATTTTTCTGCAGTTTTATATAGTGCAAACTGGTCAGGTATTGGAGCGTTACATCTTACTTGGACCCCTTATTGCGTATTTTGCACGAAGTACATGAGATTGATCTTGCGAAACATTGAACTTTACGATTCTGTTAACCTGAAGTTGCTCTGAACCGGGCTTTGTAACACCCGTTTTACCTACTGGTTTTAATTAATTCTCACTGTATTGTATTAGGAGAGAGGATTTATTGTTTTTATGTACACTTTTATGATCTATGTTTCTAAATCAGATCAAATAAAGTTTAATGAATTCTATGGCAGGACGGAGGCGAGGATTATGCATATCTTTTCTCACTTTATTTGCATAGCAGTTCAAAGAAAACGTAACACAACAATCATTAAACAAAAGACTACACAACCCATGAACCATTAGGGGGTAGTCTCCAAGGCAACTATAGTCCAATCATATCACAGTCCATCGTATATAATATCGTGACGTCCCTTCCGCTTCCTCTTTCTTCACTGCTCGTCAGTTAAGTGCATTCCTTACATTCTTGGCTTAATCTGACGTTGTTGCTGTTTGTATAGCGGTTTCTTGTGCACGTTATTAGCATTATTGCCTTGGTATTGTTTCATATTCCCTGCGCAGCAGGCTCTTGCCCGAGCGCGTTCTCCCCTCGCAGATTCTCCCGCTGTGTGCTCTGCGCGCGGTGAGATCCTGTCAGGCGCGTCTGGTCCGAGCGAGGCAGCTCCGTCGAGCGCTCCCGCTGGTCTTTACGCGCGTTTGGGAATCCGGTCACTCCTTTAGTGTCCGGTTGATTCCCGACCAACCCTCGCCTAATTTTGACACCGCTACGCGGTGATTTCCCCACACGGCCACGTTAGTGACCAGCGCCACCTGGTGGTGGTAATTGGTATTGCGCCTCAGTCGGGGAAAGCCCAGCTGTTGGAGCACCGGCGAGGGGGCTGTCTTAAGGATTTTAAGGGCATTTGTTCTGTGCTCACACCCTCTGCTATCATGTCTTCTCCAGAAGACCATTTTTACTCCTCCTACCAGGAAGTGGAGGAGGAATGGCCCCCAACTTCTCCCTCCAGCAGTGGACCAAGCCCTCTCTCTGGCTATTTCTAGGGCGCTGGCTCCTCTTAGGGATCAGGTTGATAAGCTGGCAAAAAGCATCCCTGGGGTGTTCAGTGACCCAGATCTGGTGGTGGCGGGTCCAAGTAGCTCCCAGATGGGGAATAAAAGGGCCGTTAAGCATAACGCGGGGCACTTGGAAGGATTTGATAAACTTACGGAGACCTTCCTCAAGAGTGCGCGAACGCTAAATATGCACCCTGCCGGGAGGAGGAGGGGCCCGGAGAAAATTGCGACACTGTCACCACTATTGTAGACCCAGACGGCGGGTTTCCCTTAGAGGGAGAGGGTGTATCGGAGGACGATTTCTCCTCCGATGAGGATAAGGACTCGGGGCGTCCCTGGCGTCCAGAGTCCCACTCCTCTCAGTCCCCGGTTGGGGACGGGGTCCACTCGGACATGTTCGAGCCTACCCAAATTTACCATCCTAGGTCGGCAGAGTGGACACCTGACGCCAAAGTGGCAGAGTATGTGGTGGGGAAAATCCATCAACCCCTTGAAAGGGAGGTCAGGAATAGGATGAGGGGAGAATGCCCCAGGCCCTCACTGAAGGGGAAGGTGGCACACACGCCTGAAATTGATGAGAAACTATGTACCTTTTTCTCCAAGTATATGAGGGATCCCAAGAAAGGAATTGATAGGTCTTGGACGTGGTAGGGCCCTTGACCCAAATTATTCAATTGACAGAGTGTTCCAAAGAGTCAGGATCCCCTTTGTCCACGGATATTGTGGCTGGTTGGGCGCACTACCCTAAACCCTAAAACACTACCCCTCCACTACCCAAACACCACTGCACTACCCTAAACCCTAAAACACTACCCCCAGCATGACACCCTACACTACCCAAACATAACTGCACTACCCTAAACCCTAAAACACTACCACCAGCACGACTCCCTACACTACCCAAACACCACTGCACTACCCTAAACCCTAAAACACTACCCCCAGCACAACTCCCTACACTACCCAAACACCACTGCACTACACTAAACCCTAAATATACCCCCAGCATGACCTCCCACACTACACAAATACCACTGCACTACCCTAAACCCTAAAACACTACCCCCAGCACGACCCCTACACTACCCAAACACCACTGCACTACCCTAAACCCTAAAACACTAACCCCAGCATGACCCCCTAAACTACCCAAACACCACTGCACTACCCTATACCCTAAAACACGACCCCCTACACTACACAAACACGACTGCACTACCCTAAACCCTAAAACACTACCCACAGCATGACCCCCTTCACTACACAAACACCACTGCACTGCCCTAAACCCTAAAACACTACCCCAGCACTACCCCCTACACTACCCAAACACCACTGCACTAACATAAACCCTAAAACACTACCCCCAGCACAACCCCCTACACTACACAAACACCACTGCACTACCCTAAACCCTAAAACACTACCCCCAGCACGACTCCCTACACTACCCAAACACCACTGCACTACCCTAAACCCTAAATCTACCCCCAGCACGACCCCTACACTACCCAAACACCACTGCACTACCCTAAACCATAAAACACTACCCCCAGCATGACCCCCTACACTACACAAACACCACTGCACTACCCTAAACCCTAAAACACTACCACCAGCATGACCCCCTACACTACTCAAACACCACTGCACTACCCTAAACCCTAAAACACTACCCCAGCACGACCCCCTACACTACTGCACTACCCTAAACCCTAAAACACTACCCCCAGCACGACCCCCTACACTACCCAAACACCACTGCACTACCCTAAACCCTAAAACACTACCCCCTGCACAACCCCCTACACCACCCAAACACCACTGCACTACCCTAAACCCTAGAAAAGAAACCCCCACCCCATGCCCAATCCCCCTTACCTCTCACTCCTCATGGTTCCTCTCTCCTCGTGGTTCCTGCTTCACGTCATCTCTGAGGGGCGGTGCACGTCATTGTGAGGAAACGGAACAGCCTCTGTTTCCTTACAACGACATGGATCGTCTACATGTTTTTTAGAACGCATGGTCATTTACCATACATACCTTTACAACAAAATTCGTTGTAAAGGCATGCGTGGTAAATGACCACACGTTCTAAAAAAATGCGTAGTAATGACTTCGTGATGTACAACGCATGCGTGGTAATGCATGCGTTGTAATGGTATCGCAAAGTAAAAAAGACGTTGTAACGGCTGTTTACCGATCGAAGCTGGCCCCTGTTCTTCAGTGAGACGTTTATTTGATTAATTAGGAGGAAGGAATGTGGTTTTTTTACCGAAAAGTGCATTCCCGGCTGTTGTATTGTGAAAGTGTCCGCGTGGCCTGGTTTCACTTCCGGTGAGAGAGTGGAAGAGTCTGTTTGGATCTAAAGGAGTTCTGTTGTTGGACGGGGCCGGCGCGACATGTCATCAGAAAACATAGCTAATGGAAAGCGTCCTCCCTGAAGTGTGGAGCAGTGCCATGAGAGGTCAACGAGTGTGCGTCCCACCGCAGTATGACCGTACCGCGTGACCCATGTGCCGCCTCCAGGGTACGGGAGGCAGAAGCGGCATCACAAGTCCTCTTGAAGCACTAATTCTACATTTTGGTACTAGGGCATTTTAACTTCGTTGTTCCTGCCAGATACAAAGAGAAGATCCTGTGTTATTCAGTGCCCTTGTTACCTTTTTTGTGGGTTGTGGTGCTTGTCACTTCGCTGCCCCGCCGGTGCACACGACTGGGCACCCCACCTCGTGTGCCATCTGCAGGGCCTCTGCCCTCGGATCACTGGTTTCGGTTTCTGGAGTGGCAACATAAACAGTTGCTCCCAAAGGACTAGGCTGAACACTTAGGTGAATAACCCCTGCACCAGCATTCCACGGAAATTCTTTCCTAGCTCTCCCACGTCAACGAGCACGGCTCAGCTCGCGACACCATATGACGTCATCGGAGCCATAAGAGGACCTCGTCGGTGTGCTGACATCAGTTCCACCCATTTTTTCCGTGCCACCGAGGCAAACAGGGGACCGAGACATTTTCACATGTATACATAGTATAATAAATATATATATATTCACTGAAAAAAACCATAGGTTTCAGGCACGTTATAGTTAGAAATTAGCATTTAAAAACCTTAGAAATTCACTGAAAAAACCATAGGTTTCAGGCACGTTATAGTTAGAAATTAGCATTTAAAAAACCTTAGAAATTCACTGAAAAAACCATAGGTTTCAGGGGCGTTATAGTTAGTTGGACATTTCACTCGTACAAAACCATAGAAATTCCCCCGTTATAGTTAGTTCAGCTAACTATAACTCGCGCGCCCGCAATGCACTGCTGATGACGTCACATATTACATCACTCATGACATGGTCAGTGACATCACTCATGACATCACTGATGACATCTCAAATGACATCACTGATGACATCATCCTTGTGATAGAGTGGCAGACCTCCTCTCACCCTAATATAACCTTTGATACACACACTCAAAAATACAAACTAACATTTTCAAAACAATGGACATACCAATACCAGTTACAACACACCTATTCAGTAATTCCAAGATCTACACACACATCCACTCATTCACCAACAGTCCCTATACAGTCACTCGTACATGTACTCACTCATCATATGTACTCATACACCTATACATCCTGTTACACACCGCCACTCATCCATAGAGTTACTCACACACATAGTCACACATGCAAACAAAGTATCAAACATCCATTTACTTGCATATACAGTTATACACACACTACCACACTTACTTCTACAGAAACTTACACATACTTACTCTCTTAAACAATCACTTATAGAAACACCTACTTATTTGTACAGGAACTCTTCCAATCTCTCACTCTCACATATACTCACTTATATACACCAATACTCACATATACTAGTTTAAAACATATGTAGTTACTCATAAAGACACTATTGAGACAGTCATTCACTCACTAACACACCCATACACATACTCATCCACCTATACAGTCCTGCACACATGCTGTCTTCAACACATACAAACAGTGAGTCACTCATTCATGCATCTATGCACTAAGTAATACCCCCACCGAACCATACAGACACTCAGACACTCATACTGATACTCAAAAAACCAACTAATAACCCATATAGACACTCATGTAGCTACTCACCAACCCATGCAGCCACTTTTACACAAAGTGAGAGACTGATACAGATATTTTCATATTTAAACATTACTCACTAACCCATGTATTCACTAAGATACACTTAGTCAGTTATACAATCAATTTTACAAAAAAAAATCATCCATTTAGACACTTATATACCCATTTATTCTTCCATCGACCTTGAGATATACATATATAAAACATATTTAATTTTCAGAAAAACACACATTCACTGTGCGGGATTTACTGGAGGTAACAGGAGGGGTAGTTAGCCCCCAACGTCAACCTTGGGAGCCAACTACCCCTCCTATTACCTCCAGTAAGTCCCACACAGCACGATTGCTAACTTCTCATACCAGGCCACGCCCCCTTTCTCCACCACTCTGCAGACGCACCTCCTGGCGCGTTCTGGGTTGGGGGATTGTTGGACTTGGCCCTTTTTGCAGGGTCATCCCTGAACTTTTTGCCTTCCTCCTGTATTTTCTCTGACCTGTTTTTGTTGGTTTTATGACTCTGGGCACTTTACCACTGCTGATCAGTGCTAAAGTGCATATGCTCTCTCTATTGTAAATTGATGTATTGATTAGTGACTCCATGATTGGATCATTTGATTTACTTGTCAGACCCTAGTATAGTGCACCAGGTGTGCCCAGGGCCTGTAAATCAAATGCTGCTGGTGGGCTTGCAGCACTGGTTGTGCCACCCACAGAAGCAGCTTGTAAAGTGTGTCTCAGGCCTGCCATTGCAGAGCCTGTGTGCAGTCTGTGACTGCCATGTCGACTTGGCAAGTGCACCCACTTGCCAGTCCCTAAACCTTCCCTTATCTTCATATCAGACACCCCTAAGGTAGGCCCAAGGGCAGGGTGCATTGTAAGTATAAGGTAGGACATGCCCTGGTGTGTGTGGCATGTCCTAATAGTGAATTACAGCCATTTTCGTTTTTCACTATTGCAAGGCTACCTGTCCCCATAGGCCAGAATGGGCAGTTTGATTATAACACCTTATAATCCTAACTGACCCAGGGATCATGGTAGAAAAACGAATTTAGTATGCCTGAACTCAGAATGATAAAATACATCTTTTAGTAAAGTTGGTTTTAACATTCTGTGTTTGAAAATATCACTTTTAGAAAGTAGGTATTTTCTTGCCTAAATGTCCAAGCCTGCCTCTGCTAGGTTGTGTATTGTGTGTCTGGTTTTGTGACTGACAGGGGCTGGGGGATTCCAGGAGACAGGGTGAGTCAGCACAGGGCTGAATAGACCTACCTGCATGTAGAGTGGTGGGAGGAGTTGCACCTGGGTCTGAATAGGGCTGTGCCTGCCTTCCACAATGCTGGCTCCATCTCCTGTGGTGCGTCTGATGTCCCTGGCCCACACTGTCAAAGGAAAGAAGGAGTCCTGTAAACAAAGTGCTCCAGGACTGCACAGAACTGGTTTGGACCAGGTAAAGGCCCCTCTGCCCTCAGAGGACAAAGGATTTAGGGGTATAAATATTGGGGCCCTGACCCCAGAACTTTAGATCACTTCTGGAACAACAAGACGAACCTCTGCCAAGGAGAAGAACCAAAGGAAGCTGTAGAAGTTGGACTGCCCCACTGCCAGTGTGCTGTGTTGCTGGGTTGGCCTACAGTGGTGTCTTCAGTGCCAAGGAGAGGAGAAGGAACTTCTAAAGAACTTTCATCATCTTGCAGAATATTACTCCAAGGGCTTGAGTTGAGCTTGGCTCCTGACCGAAGTCTCAGGGATACCAGACTTCACCCCTTCTGTTTGCCTGCTTCTGGAACTTGCTGTTCTAGTTGCGCCAGGACCCACGTTTGCAGAGTGGTGTAAAAAGGGGCGTGGCCTCGGACCACCTCTCTGCAATCCAGCTCTGTGGGGCTTACTGGAGGTATCTGGTGGGCTAATTGGCCCCCAGGGACCCTAAGTATTCAAGGGGAATTAATTCCCCAACTTACCACGCGCCAGGGGGCGCGTTTGCAGAGTGGTGCAGGGAGGGGGCGGGGCCTCTGGCGAGTTGCCGGTTACTTTTTTTTCTTTTATGGGAGGGGGGCTGCGTAACCCCCCTTCCCTGGGCCACTTTTGGCCCCGGGAACCCCATCCCCCGGGGCCTGGCCAGCCTTCTTATTTTTATTTTTCCTTTTGGGAGGAGGGGGCGCGTGGCCCCCCTCCTCAGGCCAATTATGGCCCCGGGGACCCCATCCCCCGGGGCCGGCCTTTCCGTTTTTGTTTAAAAAAAAAAAAAAAAATTATTTACAGGGGAGGGGGGCCGCGTGGCCCCCCTCCCGGGCTACTTCTGGCCCCGGGGTCCCCATCCCCCGGGGCCTGGCCTCTCCGTTGGGGACCGTGGGGGGAGCCCCAATGCCCCCACGGTCCCGCCGGCTCCCCGCCTCCTGCGGGAGCCGGCATTGCTTTGCACAAGGGGAGCTGCTGACATGCAGCTCCCCTTGTGCAAAGCTACTCTGCTGCTTTTGGAAGCAAGGGCAGGTTTCTGCTCTCGCTTCCAAAAACCAAAGCAGTGTTCGCTATGGCAGGGCGGGAGCCGTGCTCCCGCCCTGCCATAGCAAACAGCAATGTCTCGGGGGTGGGCACCCCGGGACATTGCAGGAGCCGGCCCTGGGGGGTCGCGGTCCCAAGGGCCATCAAGGGCTCCAGGAGGGGGGCCGTGCGGTCCCCCTCCCAACGTTTGCAAAGCCCCAGGGAGGCGGTGGTCCCCGGGCCAGGGGTCCGCAACGGACGCCCGCATTCAATTGATTAGTGCCCCGGGGAGGTGGTGGTACCTGGGGCAGTGTGGGGGGGGCAGGAGCCCCACCCACACTTTAATTCTTTTAATTAAGCCCCGGGGAGGTGGCGGTCCCCGGGGCTTGGGGGTGCCCGTGAGGCCCCCCCACCCTATAATACTAAAGCCCCGGGGAGGTGGCGGTCCCCGGGGCTTGGGGGGGCCCACGAGGCCCCCCCACCCTATAACTATAAAGCCCCGGGGAGGTGGCGGTCCCCGGGGCTGCGGGGGTCCCCGCGGGCCCCCGCTACACAATTAAGGAATGCCCCCGGGAACTGGCCCACCCGGGGGCTTTAAAAAACGAATCGCGGGAGCCCGCGCTTCGTTTTTTTTCCCCATTTTCGATGGGGTTCGCGCATCTAGTGCGACCCGGCCGAAAATGTTTTTTAAAAAAATGCTTTTTTTGGGCCTGGGGGTCCCTGTGGGACCCCTTGAGCAGGCCTGGGGGGTCAGGGTGTTTCTACCCTGCCCCCTTTTTTTTGTTTTTTAAGGTGTTTCTTACCTTTTTCCCCTCTCACTCGGTCCGAGGCACAAGATGGCTGCCAACACTTCCTGGTTTGAAGTGTTGGCAGCCAATCATAGCCGAGCTTGTGCTCGGGAGGGCTCAGCCAATCAGATCTCACAATTCTCAAATATATATATATCTGTAAATCTTTAAATAACTCAAAAACTACTGAACGGATTTACACCATTTAAAAAAAAGCGTGCTTTCTGGACCAAGAGCTATCTCTGTGCCAAATTTGGTGTAATTCCGTTCAGCAGTTCAGGCTGTAGCCGTGTCTAAAGTTTCCTATGGAAATTAACATGGAGAAAACAGGTTTTGGGACCCCCCTTTTTTCTCGGCCCCCCCTTGATGAATCACCCCGAAACTTTCAAGACAAGAGCTGACCTGAGTGAACAATTCGTTTTGAAAATTTCGTGAAGATTCGTCAAACGGCGCCAAAGTTATTTAAACGCTTTTCCTGTGGAAACTAGGTTCTAACTATAACTACTATATATTATCTACTGGCGGTCGCCAGTAGATAGTTATAGTTAAAACCTATTATCCATAGGAAATCCGCGACATTCTATTTGAAATAACGTTGGCGCCGGTTGACGAATCTTCGCGAAAGTTTCCAACTTGTTGGGGCGCTCCGGTCCGCTCCTATCCTGAAAGTCTCGGGGTGATATGTCAAGCGGGGCCCGAGAAAAAAGGGGGGTCCCAAAACGTGTTTTCCCCATTCATTTTTCCATAGGAACCTTTAGTCGCAGCTACAGCCCGAACTGCTGAACGGAATTACACCAAATTTGGCAAAGAGGTAGCCCTTGGTTCAGTGTCGTGCCTTTTGCTTAAATGGTGTAAATCCGTTCAGTAGTTCCTGAGAAAATCAAAAGTAAAGTCACATATATATCTGGGCGGAGCCTAACCACACATGTCATCGTGAGATCTGATTGGCTGTCAGCACTTCATCCTGGAATTTCTGGCAGCCATCTTGGGACCAATATAAATGATAGTACCTCATTGAAATGCATTGTAGTGAATAGAAGATTTTGAGGGTCACCAAAAGGAGAACTATAAAGGGTGATAACAGGCTTTAGTTACATTAGAATTTATTTGTTGATGGTACCATACTAATTTTAGGAATTGTGGTGTATTCTAAGGTGATTTTACCATGTGAAAAACCTTCTGCTGGGATATCATGAATCATGTTTGAGAGAACACTATTTTCTCATGCTTGTCCCATGGAGGTTTGGAAGGTGCTCCAGAAGCTAAAATGAGAGCATATTTTCTGTAAATTCACATTATCTTTCTCACTCATGTGAGAATGAAGTCTGACATTCTCAGTAAAACATGTACATCCAACAAGGGCAGAGACTGTCAGTTGATTCCTTTGTGTTCTACTGCAGCTTCCCAGAGTGTTCTAAAGAACAACTAGAGTGCTAACAGCCTTACTTATGACAAAAGTATGGCACACCTGAAGCCATCTTGATTGGAATAAACTGGTAACACTTAAACAATTTAATTTAAAAAGGAACAAAATGATAGGGTTCATTTTGTCATAGAAATTATGGTTAGTGCTGTAGAAAGAAAAATTAGGACATGTTTCAAGTGTGATCTCAAATATCTTCCTGTTATATTTCAACAGGAGCAGCCTGCCAGTTGATGCCTTTGTGTTCTACTGCAGCTTCCCAGAGTGTTCTAAAGAACAACTAGAGCGCTAACAGTCTTACTTATGACAAAAGTATGGCACACCTGAAGCCATCTTGATTGGAATAAACTGGTAACACTTAAAACATTTAATTTAAAAAGGAACAAAATGATGGGGTTCATTTTGTCATAGAAATTATGGTTAGTGCTGTAGAAAGAAAAATTAGGACATATTTCAAGTGTGATCTCAAATATCTTCCTGTTATATTTCAACAGGAGCAGCCTGCCAGTTGATGCCTTTGTGTTCTACTGCAGCTTCCCAGAGTGTTCTAAAGAACAACTAGAGTGCTAACAGCCTTACTTATGACAAAAGTATGGCACACCTGAAGCCATCTTGATTGGAATAAACTGGTAACACTTAAAACATTTAATTTAAAAAGGAACAAAATGATGGGGTTCATTTTGTCATAGAAATTATGGTTAGTGCTGTAGAAAGAAAAATTAGGACATATTTCAATTGTGATCTCAAATATCTTCCTGTTATATTTCAACAGGAGCAGCCTGTCAGTTGATGCCTTTGTGTTCTACTGCAGCTTCCCAGAGTGTTCTAAAGAACAACTAGAGTGCTAACAGCCTTACTTATGACAAAAGTATGGCACACCTGAAGCCATCTTGATTGGAATAAACTGGTAACACTTAAACAATTTAATTTAAAAAGGAACAAAATGATGGGGTTCATTTTGTCATAGAAATTATGGTTAGTGCTGTAGAAAGAAAAATTAGGACATGTTTCAAGTGTGATCTCAAATATCTTCCTGTTATATTTCAACAGGAGCAGCCTGCCAGTTGATGCCTTTGTGTTCTACTGCAGCTTCCCAGAGTGTTCTAAAGAACAACTAGAGTGCTAACAGCCTTACTTATGACAAAAGTATGGCACACCTGAAGCCATCTTGATTGGAATAAACTGGTAACACTTAAAACATTTAATTTAAAAAGGAACAAAATGATGGGGTTCATTTTGTCATAGAAATTATGGTTAGTGCTGTAGAAAGAAAAATTAGGACATATTTCAAGTGTGATCTCAAATATCTTCCTGTTATATTTCAACAGGAGCAGCCTGCCAGTTGATGCCTTTGTGTTCTACTGCAGCTTCCCAGAGTGTTCTAAAGAACAACTAGAGCGCTAACAGCCTTACTTATGACAAAAGTATGGCACACCTGAAGCCATCTTGATTGGAATAAACCGGTAACACTTAAAACATTTAATTTAAAAAGGAACAAAATGAGGGGTTCTTTTTTAAATAGAAATTATGGTTAGTGCTGCAGAAAGAAAAATTAGGGCATGTTTTAAGTGAGATCTCAAATCCTCTTCTATTTCATTAGAAAATTCTGACATGCAGACTGAAACAATCACTTTCAATACCAGCAGCAGACTACCAGTTAACTCCCTGGTGAGCAGTAGCTTTACTCCAGTGATCTAATGAGCAACTAGAGTGCTAACATTCTGAATTTATGGCAGATGTGAGACACATCTGAATGCCTTCTTGATGGAATCAAAGTAAAAACTGAAAGCATTTCCTACTGAGGAGACTGCAGTAAATGAAGAAATTAGGAAACTTCATAACAAAGAAGTCTTCCAAGATGGCCACCAGTGAAAAAAGAGCCCAAATGTAGCACAAATATTACCCAGATGTAGCCCACATATAGCCCAATGACAAAAGTGTGCAAAACACTTTTTATTTTTAGTTTTTTTGCAGTTTTATGTAGTGCAGACTGGTCAGGTATTGGAGCATTGCATCTTAAAACATGACCCCCTACACTACAAAAACACCACTGCACTACCTTAAACCCTAAAACACTACCCCCAGCACGACCCCCTACACTACACAAGCACCACTGCACTATCCTAAACCCCTAACCACTACCCCCAGCACGACCCCGAACACTACCCAAACACCACTGCACTAACCTAAATCCTAAAACACTACCACCAGCACGACCCCCTACACTACCCAAACACCACTGCACTACCCTAAAACATGACCCCCTACACTACACAAACACCACTGCACTACCCTAAACCCTAAAACACTACCCCAGCACGACCCCCTACACTACACAAGCACCACTGCACTACCCTAAACCCTAAAACACTACCCCCAGCATGACCCCCTACACTACACAAACACCACTGCACTACCCTAAACCCTAAAACACTACCCCCAGCACGACCCCCTACACTACCCAAACACCACTGCACTAACCTAAATCCTAAAACACTACCCCCAGCATGACCCCCTACACTACCCAAACACCACTGCACTACCCTAAAACATGACCCCCTACACTACACAAACACCACTGCACTACCCTAAACCCTAAAACACTACCCCCAGCACGACCACCTACACTACACAAGCACCACTGCACTACCCTAAACCCTAAAACACTACCCCCAGCACGACCCCCTACACTGCCCGAACACCACTGCACTGCCCTAAACCCTGAAACACCAGCCCCTGCATGACCCACTACACTGCCCGAACACCACTGCACTGCCCTAAACCCTGAAACACCACCCCTAGCACGACCCCCTACACTGCCCGAACACCACTGCACTGCCCTAAACCCTGAAACACCACCCCTTCACGACCCCCTACACTGCCCGAACACCACTACACTGCCCTAAACCCTGAAACACCACCCCCAGCATGACCCCCTACACTGCCCGAACACCACTGCCCTGCCCTAAACCCTGAAACACTACCCCCAGCAAGACCCCCTACACTGCCCGAACACCACTGCACTGCCCTAAACCCTGAAACATCACCCCCAGCAAGACCCCCTACACTGCCCGAAAACCACTGACCTAAACCCTGAAACACCACCCCCAGCACGACCCCCTACACTGCCCGAACACCACTGCACTGCCCTAAACCCTGAAACACTACCCTCAGCATGACCCCCTACACTGCCCGAACACCACTGCTCTGCCCAAAACCCTGAAACACCAGCCCCAGCACGACCCCCTACACTGCCCGAACACCACTGCACTGCCCTAAACCTTGAAACACCAGCCCCTGCACGACCCCCTACACTGCCCGAACACCACTGCACTACCCTAAACCCTGAAACATCACCCCCAGCACGACCCCCTACACTGCCCGAGCACCACTGCACTGCCCTAAACCCTGAAACACCAGCCCCAGCACGACCCCCTACACTGCCTGAAAACCACTGCACTGCCCTAAACCCTGAAACACCAGCCCCAGCACGACCGCCTACACTGCCCGAACACCACTGCACTGCCCTAAACCCTGAAACACCAGCCCCAGCACGACCCCCTACACTGCCTGAACACCACTGCACTGCCCTAAACTGTGAAACACCAGCCTCAGCACGACCCCCTACACTGCCTGAACACCACTGCACTGCCCTGAACCCTGAAACACCAGCCCTAGCACAACACCCTACACTGCCCGAACACCACTGCACTGCCTTAAACCCTGAAACACCACCCCGTGCATGACCACCTACACTGCCCGAACACCACTGCACTGCCCTAAACCCTGAAACACCACCCACAGCGCAACCCCCTACACTGCCCGAACACCACTGCACTGCCCTAAACCCTGAAACACCACCCCCTGCACAACCCCCTACACTGCTCGAACACTACTGCACTGCCCTAAACCCAGAAACACCATCCCCAGCACGACCCCCTATACTGCACGAACACCACTGCACTGCCCTAAAGCCTGAAACACTACCCCCAGCAAGACCCCCTACACTGCCCGAACACCACTGCACTGCCCTAAACCCTGAAACATCACCCCCAGCAAGACCCCCTACACTGCCCGAACACCACTGCCCTAAACCCTGAAACACCACCCCCAGCAAGACCCCCTACACTGCCCGAACACAACTGCACTGCCCTAAACCCTGAAACACCAGCCCCAGCACGACCCCCTATACTGCCCGAACACCACTGCACTGCCCTAAACCCTGAAACACCACCCCCTGCACGACCCACTACACTGCCCGAACACCACTGTACTGCCCTAAACCCTGAAACCCCACCCCCAGCATGACCCCCTACACTGCCAGAACACCACTGCACTGCCCTAAACCCTGAAATACCACCCCCTGCACGACCCCCTACACTGCCCGAACACTACTGCACTGCCCTAAACCCTGAAACACCACCCCCAGCACGACCCCCTACACTGCACGAACACCACTGCACCGCCCTAAACCCTGAAACACTACCCCCAGCAAGACCCCCTACACTGCCCGAACACCACTACACTGCCCTAAACCCTGAAACACCACCCCCAGCATGACCCCCTACACTGCCCGAACACCACTGCCCTGCCCTAAACCCTGAAACACTACCCCCAGCAAGACCCCCTACACTGCCCGAACACCACTGCACTGCCCTAAACCCTGAAACATCACCCCCAGCAAGACCCCCTACACTGCCCGAAAACCACTGACCTAAACCCTGAAACACCACCCCCAGCACGACCCCCTACACTGCCCGAACACCACTGCACTGCCCTAAACCCTGAAACACTACCCTCAGCATGACCCCCTACACTGCCCGAACACCACTGCTCTGCCCAAAACCCTGAAACACCAGCCCCAGCACGACCCCCTACACTGCCCGAACACCACTGCACTGCCCTAAACCTTGAAACACCAGCCCCTGCACGACCCCCTACACTGCCTGAACACCACTGCACTACCCTAAACCCTGAAACATCACCCCCAGCACGACCCCCTACACTGCCCGAGCACCACTGCACTGCCCTAAACCCTGAAACACCAGCCCCAGCACGACCCCCTACACTGCCTGAAAACCACTGCACTGCCCTAAACCCTGAAACACCAGCCCCAGCACGACCGCCTACACTGCCCGAACACCACTGCACTGCCCTAAACCCTGAAACACCAGCCCCAGCACGACCCCCTACACTGCCCGAACACCACTGCACTGCCCTAAACTGTGAAACACCAGCCTCAGCACGACCCCCTACACTGCCTGAACACCACTGCACTGCCCTGAACCCTGAAACACCAGCCCTAGCACAACACCCTACACTGCCCGAACACCACTGCACTGCCCTAAACCCTGAAACACCACCCCGTGCATGACCACCTACACTGCCCTAACACCACTGCACTGCCCTAAACCCTGAAACACCACCCACAGCGCAACCCCCTACACTGCCCGAACACCACTGCACTGCCCTAAACCCTGAAACACCACCCCCTGCACAACCCCCTACACTGCTCGAACACTACTGCACTGCCCTAAACCCAGAAACACCATCCCCAGCACGACCCCCTATACTGCACGAACACCACTGCACTGCCCTAAACCCTGAAACACTACCCCCAGCAAGACCCCCTACACTGCCCGAACACCACTGCACTGCCCTAAACCCTGAAACATCACCCCCAGCAAGACCCCCTACACTGCCCGAACACCACTGCCCTAAACCCTGAAACACCACCCCCAGCAAGACCCCCTACACTGCCCGAACACAACTGCACTGCCCTAAACCCTGAAACACCAGCCCCAGCACGACCCCCTACACTGCCACTAAACCCTGAAACACCACCCCCTGCATGACCCACTACACTGCCCGAACACCACTGTACTGCCCTAAACCCTGAAACCCCACCCCCAGCATGACCCCCTACACTGCCAGAACACCACTGCACTGCCCTAAACCCTGAAACACCACCCCCTGCACGACCCCCTACACTGCCCGAACACTACTGCACTGCCCTAAACCCTGAAACACCACCCCCAGCACGACCCCTACACTGCACGAACACCACTGCACCGCCCTAAACCCTGAAACACTACCCCCAGCAAGACCCCCTACACTGCCCGAACACCACTGCACTGCCCTAAACCCTGAAACATCACCCCCAGCAAGACCCCCTACACTGCCCGAACACCACTGCCCTAAACCCTGAAACACCACCCCCAGCAAGACCCCCTATACTGCCCGAACACCACTGCACTGCCCTAAACCCTGAAACACCACCCCCAGCAAGACCCCCTACACTGCCCGAACACCACTGCACTGCCCTAAACCCTGAAACACCAGCCCCAGCACAACCCCCTACACTGCCTGAACACCACTGCACTGCCCTAAACTCTGAAACACCACCCCAGCATGACCCCCTACACTGCCCGAACATCACTGCACTGCCCTAAACCCTGAAACACCAGCCCCAGCACAACCCCGTACACTGCCCGCACACCACTGCACTGCCCTAAACCCTGAAACACCAGCCCCAGCACAACCCCGTACACTGCCCAAACACCACTGCACTGCCCTCAACCCTGAAACACCAGCCCCAGCACGACCGCCTACACTGCCCGAAAACTACTGCACTGCCCTAAACCCTGAAACACCACCCCCAGCAAGACTACCTACACTGGCCGAACACCACTGCACTGCCCTAAACCCTGAAACACCACCCCCTGCACGACCCCCTACACTGCCCAAACACTACTGCACTGCCCTAAACCCTGAAACACCACCCCTCAGCACGACACCCTACACTGCCCGAACACCACTGCACTGCCCTAAGCCCTGAAACACCACCCCAGCACGACCCCCTACACTGCCCGAACACCACTGCACTAAACCCTGAAACACCACCCCCTGCACGACCCCCTACACTGCCGGAACACCACTGCACTGCCCTAAACCCTGAAACACCACCCCAGCATGACCCCCTACACTGCCCTAACACCACTGCACTGCCCTAAACCCTGAAACATCACCCCCAGCACAACCCCCTACACTGCCTGAGCACCATTGCTCTGCCCTAAACCCTGAAACACTAGCCCCAGCACGACCCCCTACACTGCCCGAACACCACTGCACTGCCCTAAACCCTGAAACACCACCCCCATCACGACCCCCTACACTGCCCGAACACCACTGCACTGCCCTAAACCCTGAAACACCAGCCCCAGCAAGACCCCCTACACTGCCCGAACACCACTGCATTGCCCTAGACTCTGAAACACCAGCCCCAGCAAGACCCCCTACACTGCCCGAACACCACTGCACTGCCCTAAACCCTGAAACACCAGCCCCAGCATGACCCCCTACACTGCCCGAACACCACTGCACTGCCCTAAACCCTGAAACACCAGCCCCAGCACGACCCACTACACTGCCCGAACACCACTGCACTGCCCTAAACCCTGAAACACCAGCCCCAGCACGACCCCCTACACTGCCCGAACACCACTGCACTGCCCTAAACCCTGAAACACCAGCCCCAGCACCACCCCCTACAATGCCTGAACACCACTGTACTGCCCTAAACCCTGAAACACCACCCCCTGCACCGCCCCCTACACTGCCCGAACACCACTGCACTGCCCTAAACCCTGAAACACCACCCCCTGCACGACCCCCTACACTGCCCGAACACCACTGCACTGCCCTAAACCCTGAAACACCACCCCCTGCACCACCCCCTACACTGCCCGAACACCACTGCACTGCCCTAAACCCTGAAACACCACCCCCTGCACCGCCCCCTACACTGCCCGAACACCACTGCACTGCCCTAAACCCTGAAACACCACCCCCAGCATGACCCCCTTTACTGCTCGAACACCACTGCACTGCCCCAAACCCTGAAACACCACCCCCAGCATGACCCCCTACACTGCCCGAACACCACTGCCCTAAACCCTGAAACACCACCCCTGCACGACCCCCTACACTGCCCGAACACCACTGCACTGCCCTAAACCCTGAAACACCACCCCCTGCACGACCCCCTACACTGCCCGAACACCACTGCACTGCCCTAAACCCTGAAACACCACCCCCAGCACGACCCCCTACACTGCCCGAACACCACTGCACTGCCCTAAACCCTAAAACACCACCCCCAGCACGACCCCCTACACTGCCCGAACACCACTGCACTGCCCTAAACCCTAGAACACTACCCCCAGCATGACCCCCTACACTACCCGAACACCACTGCACTACCCTAAACCCTAAAATACTCCCCCAGCACGACCCCCTACACTACCCGAACACGACTGCACTGCCCTAAACCCTAAAACACTCCCCCAGCACGACCCCCTACACTACCCGAACACCACTGCACTGCCCTAAACCCTAAAACACTCCCCCAGCACGACCCCCTACACTACCCAAACACCACTGCACTACCCTAAACCCTAAAACCCTAAAACACTAACCCCAGCACAACCCCCTACACTACCCAAACACCAATGTACTACCCTAAACCCTAAAACACTCCCCCAGGACGACTCCCTACACTACCCAAACACCACTGCACTACCCTAAACCCTAAATCTACCCCCAGCATGACCCCCTACACTACACAAACACCACTGCACTACCCTAAACCCTAAATCTACCCCCAGCATGACCCCCTACACTACACAAACACCACTGCACTACCCTAAACCCTAAAACACTACCCCCAGCACGACCCTCTTCACTACCTAAACACAACTGCACAATTTGTTACAGGCGTTGCAACGCAGGCCTGTGGTGCTTACTGGAAGTACCTGGTGGGCTGGTTGGGCCCCAGGGACTCAAGGTGACCTAATCCCCCAACTTAAAACGCGCCACGGGGCGCGTTTGCACAGTGGTGGAGGGAGGGGGCGGGGCCTCAGGTGACATGTGCGCAAACACGCCCTGTGGTGCGTTTTAAGTTGGGGAGTTAATTCCCTTTGAATCCTGGGGGCCAACTAGCCCACCAGGTACCTTCAGTAAGCACAACAGAGTTGCGTTGCAGAGAGGTGAAAAAAGGTGCGTGGCCTCGGAACGCCTCTCTGCAACTCAGCTCTGTGGTCCTAACTGTAGGTACCTGGGGGCTAGTTGGGCCCCAGGGACCCTCAGGATTCAAGGGGACTTAATCCCGCAACTTAAAACGCGCCATGGGGCGCGTTTGCACACATGTCACCTCAGGCCCCCCTCCCTTCACCTCTGGTTAGTCAGAGTCAGTTACCACCAGTACCCGTCTGAAAAAGTTGTGGGCACAGGATGATTTTGCAACAAGGCCTCTTTCTGCTCCTCTGTTGGTTCTTTCTGCACATCTTTTGCTTCTTTCTGTGCGTTTTTTCTTCTTTCTTCACATGTCCTACCTCTGTTGGCATAGTTAGAAACTAGCATTTAAAAAACCTTTGAAATTCACTTAAAAAATCATAGGTTTCAAGCACGTTATAGTTAGAAATTAGCATTTAAAAAACCTTTGAAATTCACTGAAAAAACCATAGGTTTCAGGCACGTTATAGTTAGAAATTAGCATTTAAAAAACCTTTGAAATTCACTGAAAAAACCATAGGTTTCAGGCACGTTATAGTTAGAAATTAGCATTTAAAAACCTTTGAAATTCACTGAAAAAACCATAGGTTTCAGACACGTTATAGTTAGAAATTAGCATTTAAAAACCTTTGAAATTCACTGAAAAAACCATAGGTTTTAGGGACAGTTATAGTTAGTTGGACATTGCACTCGTACAAAACCCGTGAAATTCCCCTGTTATAGTTAGTTCAGCTAACTATAACTCGCGCCCCGCAATGCACTGCTGATGACGTCACATATTACATCACTCATGACATGGTCAGTGACATCACTGATGACATCACTGATGACATCTCAAATGACATCACTGATGACATCATCCATGTGATAATTTCATGCATCTTCTCACACCCTAATATAACTTTTGATACACCCACTCTAAATTACAGACTGCCATTCTCAAAACCATAGACACTCCAACACCAAAAACTACATACCCACTCACTGATTCTTAGGTCTACACACACATCCACTCACTCACCTGTACAGTCACTCATACTTACAGTCACTCAGTACAGGACTATCATATGCACTCATACACCTATATAAACACTCACACACCGCCACTCATCCATAGAGGTACTCACACACCTAGTCAGTCATGCAAAAAATTAATCACACACCCATTTACTCACCTATACAGTTATACACACACCAGCTCACTTACTCATACAAATACTAGCACATTCTTACGCTCTTATACAATAACTGATACAAGCACACACGCATCCATACAGCCACTCTCACAATAACACACTCTCACTTATAGCCATTTAAATACTCTAACACACATATATACTGCCTTTTACATATGTAGTTACTTGCACATGTACCACTGAGATATACATTCACTGACTAACACACCCATACACACACTCACCCACCCAAGCAGTCCATCACAGATGCACTCTTGAAATCATGCACCCAGTGAATCACCCACTCACACATCTATGTATAGAGTCACACACACCCCACCCACACAAACACTCAGGCAGCCATACAGATACTCAGAGAACCAATCAATAACCCATATAGACACTCATGTAGCTATTCGCAAATCCATGCATCCACTTACACACCAACAAACAGACGGATACAGACATTCACACAGTTTAGTCACTAACCCATGCATTCAGTAAGATACGTTTAATCACTCACTTGTAGAGTCAGTCACTCACGTACTAAATCATCCATTCAGACACTTATACACCCACTCATTCTTCAATACGCCTTTCCCTATATATATTAAACATATTTAAACTTTACAGAAACACACAGTCACTGGATGATGTCATCAGTGATGTCATTTGAGATGTCATCAGTGATGTCATCAGTGATGTCACTGACCATGTCATGAGTGATGTAATATGTGACGTCATCAGCAGTGCATTATGGGGCGCGAGTTATAGTTAGCTGAACTAACTATAACAGGGGAATTTCACGGGTTTTGTACGAGTGCAATGTCCAACTAACTATAACTGTCCCTAAAACCTATGGTTTTTTCAGTGAATATATATATATATATATATATATAAAATAAAATAACATATATTAAATATATTAAATATTAATATAAATGTTAACAAAATAAACTAAATTGAATATAAATTTTAACAAAATATAACAAATAAACTTAATTAAAAAAAGATAAACACACAAACATATTAATTTATACATATATATATTTACTTTAAAATAATTAATAAACTATCTTTAATTTATTTTAAAAGTTTAAAATTATATAAAAATAAGATATATATATATATCAATAATTTAAATATAAAAATTCTATAATAAATTAAAGTATTAAATAATATTTAAACTTGGATTTCCCAATACAGTCAGTGTAACAGTAGGGAAAGTGTTGGAGAGCGGAGGGGTAAAAATTACTATTCCCACTCCAGAGGCAGAAACAGTAGGGAAAGTGTTGGATAGCGGATGGGAAAAAATTACAATTCCCACTCCAAAGAATGCAACAGTGGGGAAAGTGTTGGATAGCGGAGGGGTAAAAATTACTATTCCCACTCCAAAGAGTGCAACAGTAAGGAAAGTGTTGGTTAGCGGAGGAGTAAAATTAATATTCCAACTCCAGTAAGAGCAACAGTAGAGAAAGTGTTGGATAGCGAAGGTGCCAGAAATTACTGTTCCCACTCCAAAGAGTGCAACAGTAGGGAAAGTGTTGTATAGTGGAGAGGTTAAAATTACTATTCCCACTCCACTGAACGCAACAGTAAAATAAGTGTTGGATAGCGGAGGGGTAAAAAATGTTATTTGCACTCCAGTGAATGCAACAGTAGGGAAAGTGGTGGATAGCAGAGGGGTAAAAACTAGTATTCCCACTCCAGTGAGTGCAACAGTAGAGAAAGTGTTGGATAGAGAAGAGACAAAAATTACTAGTCACACTCAAACAGTTAAAACAAAAATAAAAAACATCAAGAATTATAAAAAAAAATCTGAAAAAAATAAACAATATTTAGAAATGAAAAATCAAATATATTAAATATATTAAAACAAAAACGTATTATAATACTAATTACATGTATAAAAAACTACAAATAATATATAATATAAAATAAAAAAATACATTTATAAAGAAAATTATTTTAAACTAGAAAATATTTGCAAACGAATAAACTAATTAATACATAAATGTATTTATTGTCTTTCCTACCCTATAACCCCACACCAATAACAAAACACTTCAACATTTTCCCCCATAATTAACATAATCAATGATCAATTTAAAAAATATTATTAATAAAAAACTAATAAACATTAATTGACTACACACACCTTAACACTATGATAGCCACAACACACACCTAAAGTAAACTCTAAAATAACAAAACACAATTCAAACTTATTTTTAAATTAAAAATTATTACAATTAACAACTAATAATAAAGTAATTAAAATGTATTTAATACCCACCCTTTACCCCTTTAAAAGTAAAAACAACAGACAAAATAATAAACATTTACCCAAAATAAATATCAATAATTAACATTAATTAACTGTATATTAATTAATCACAAATTACTTCACACCCTTTACTCCTATAAACACCAAAACACACACCTAAAATTAATTACACAATTGCCATAATTAATTACCAATTAATTATTTAAAATTAATTAACACCCAATTATTAATTGATCAATTAAAAATAAAATTACTTCCCACCCTTAACACCTATAAACACCACAACACACTTCTAAAATTATTTACACAATTACTATAATTATTTACCAATTAATTAATTAAAATTAATTAACAACCAATTAATAATTAATTAATAATAAATTACTTTACACATTTAACACTATATTATCTCAATTAAACAAATATTAATAAATGAAAAAATAATCAATACATTTAATATAATTAAATTACTTCTCACCCTATTCCCCTATAAACCCACAACCCGCTACGGAACTAAAAACGCAAAATTCTAATTAAAAAAAAATTAATAACTACTAAACATTTAACACATAAATTAAAAATACAAACAATTCTTATACAAAAAAACATACAACATATACATATAAAATATATACTAAAGTACATAACATTAATAAACAATATTTTTAACAACTATGGGGCCGTCTCCGATGCTGTAAGGAACGGCTCCGACTATCGGTCGGAGCCGTTCCGACCGCATCGGACTTGCCTGTTCAGATTCCTTTCCAACCGAGCCATTCCGATGGGCTCGATCTGAAGGGAATCCGACTCGGATTCCCCAATGGCTTCCAACAGGCTCGGAAAGCCCGTCTGCTATTGGGAAATCCGTCAGTGCTTCCCCAGCCGGCACTTTCCGGCCGAGGGGTGCGATGGCAGTTTCTCACTGCCTTTTTGTGCCAGCCTTTCCGGCACAGAAAAGCATTGGGAAACAGCTTTGGGGGCCCCCAACAGGGCCCCCATGGGTGCAAGGCCACCAAATGGTGGCCTAGGGGGATGGTTGAGGGCCAAGAAGGACCTCAACCATCCCCGGTGCATCCTACTAAACACCCGCTCCGCACGCAAACACGCCGTCGAGCTCTGGGACCTACTCGACACCTCATCACCGGACGTCGCCTTCCTGACAGAGACCTGGATGAACGAATCCTCCGCACCCGACATCGCCATAGCCATCCCCGACGGCTACAAGATCACCCGCAGAGACCGCACCAACGGAATCGGAGGAGGAATCGCCATCGTCCACAAAGACACCATCAAGGTCTCGAACAGCACCGACGACACTCTCAGCACCGCCGAACACATGCACTTCCAGATCCACACGGATCCCAACACCACCGTAAGAGGCACCCTCATCTACAGACCCCCGGACCCCGACCCCAGTTCAGCGACTCCATCGCCGACTTCATCAGCACGCACGCCCTGACCTCCACCGACTACATCCTCCTCGGAGACCTGAACTTTCACCTGGAGAACAACAACGACAGCAACTCCTCCACCCTGATCGACAACCTCGCCAACCTCGGACTGAAACAGCTCGTCACGACGCCGACCCACATCGCCGGACACACGCTCGACGCTATTTTCTCCTCAAGCTCCCACGTCTCCTTCAGCCACACCTCCGAACTCACCTGGACCGACCACCACTGTATCCACTTCACCTTCCGGAAACCCGCCGCACACCACCGCACCCTACAGATCCCCCGCAGATGCTGGAGCAAAGTCACCGAAGACCAACTCCAGACAAACCTCGCACTCAGCCCACCCACCGACCCCTCCAACCCCGACGCCGCAGCCCGCAATCTCACACGATGGATGGACGACTGCGCCAACACCTTAGCCCCGCTGAAAAAAACAACCTACAAAGACACCAGCAAGAGAGCTAGCTGGTTCACCCCTAGCATCCAAGCGCACCTGCCGGAAACTGGAGAACAAATGGCACAGCGAGAAGACGCCGGACAGCCGCGCAGCCCACAAAGACGCCATCCGCAACCACCATCACCTCATCAGGTCCGCCAAGAGGACCTCCTTCAAAGACCGCCCGACAACAACGCACACAACAGCAAGGAGCTCTTCAGCATCGTGAAGGAACTCTCCAACCCCAGCTCCAACGCCAACGACATCCCGCCGTCGCAAGCCCTGTGTGATTCCCTCGCCACCTTCTTCCACCGCAAGATCACCGACATCCACGACAGCTTCGACTCCCGGACGACCCCAACAGGCCCCGGCACATCAGACCCGCCGCACCCCATCGACCACGACCCCCTGACAGCCTGGGTCAACGTGAACACCGAGGACACAATCAAGACCATGGGCACAATCCACTCCGGCTCCCCATCAGACCCTTTTCCACACCACATCTTCAACAAAGCCGGCAGCTCCATCGCACCCCACCTGCGCAACGTCATCAACCTCTCCTTCGAGACCGCAACCTTCCCAGAGAGCTGGAAACACGCCGAGATCAACGCCCTACTCAAAAACCCAAGGCGGACCCGAGCGACCTCTAGAACTTCCGGCCCATCTCCCTGCTTCCATTCCCAGCTAAGGTCATCGAGAAGATCGTCAACAGACAGCTCACCCGCTACCTCGAAGATAACAGCATCCTGGACCCCTCCCAGTCAGGATTCCGCAGCAACCACAGCACCGAGACCGCCCTCATCGCCGCCACAGACGACATCAGGATCCTGCTGGACAACGGCGAGATGGCGGCCCTCATCCTCCTGGACCTCTCCGCCACCTTCGACACTGTTTGCCACCGCACACTACACACACGCCTCCACGACGCAGGGATCCGAGACAAGGCCCTGGATTGGACCACCTCCTTCCTTTCCGGCAGAACCCAGAGCGTCCGCCTCCCCCCATTCCGATCCGAAGCCTCCGAGATCATCTGCGGCGTACCCCAGGGATCTTCCCTCAGCCCGACACTGTTCAACATCTACATGGCTCCACTCGCACGCATCGCCCGACAGCACGACCTCAACATAATCTCCTACGCCGACGACACTCAACTGATCCTCTCCCTCACCAAGGACCCCTCACCGCCAAATCCAACCTCCACGAAGGAATGAAAGCCATCGCCGACTGGATGAAGTGCAGCCGACTTAAGCTGAACACAGACAAGACGGAGATCCTCATCCTCGGCTCCAACCCATCAGCCTGGGACGACTCCTGGTGGCCCTCATCACTAGGGGCACCCCCGACACCAACGACCACGCATGCAACCTGGGAGTCATCCTCGACTCAACGCTCACCATGACCAAGCAAGTCAATGCAGTCTCCTCCTCCTGCTTCAACACCCTTCGCATGCTCCGCAAGATCTACAGGTGGATCCCGACAGACACGAGAAGAACAGTCACCCAGGCCCACGTCAGCAGCAGACTCGACTACGGAAACGCCCTCTACGCAGGAGCCCCGACCAAGCTCATCAAACGACTGCAAAGAATCCAAAACGCCTCTGCACGCCTGATCCTCGACATTCCACGCCACAGCCACATCACCCCCCACCTGAAAAATCTGCACTGGCTCCCCGTCGACAAGAGAATCTCCTTCAAACTCCTGATCCACGCACACAAGGCACTCCACAAAACCGGCCCAGCCTACCTCAACAGTTGACTCTCCTTCTACGTTCCCAACCATCAACTCCGCTCCACCGACCTCTCCCTGGCCACTGTCCCGCGCATCTGGAGAGCCACCACCGGAGGAAGATCCTTCACTCACCGCGCCGCCAAGATCTGGAACACCCTTCCCCTCAACCTACGACAGACCCAAGACCTTCTGACCTTCAGGAGACGACTCAAGACCTGGCTATTCGACCAGTAGCGGCAACCTCCTCTCCCTCAGCGCCTTGAGACCCTCGCGGGTAAGTAGTGCGCTTTACAAATCTTGTGATTGATTGATTGATATGGTGCCCCTCTGTTGATCCCTGCACCCGGTGGCAGGCACCTTGGCGTGCCTGCCACCGGGTGCAGGGATGAACTGCACCTCTGCTCTTTCAATGAGAGCATGCATTCCGGTTGGAATGCATGCTCCCATTGAAAGGTATAGGCATGCAACTGAACAGGGTTCGGTGGCATCCTACTTCCAGGGATGTAACCAACGACAGGAGGTCATTTGGTTACAGTTCCCACCCGATGTCGGACGGACTCCGGTCCGTCCGACATCGGAATCGGCCCTCTATATTTTTGCAAATGATATTAAACACTTTGATATTTTTAAAATCAATATTACTTACCTTAAGTCGATATTCTTGAACCACGATATTTACAACTCGATATTTGTGCAACTCGATATTTTTTTATTCGATATTCTGTCTCTGCACCTCTTAGGGCTCTCGAGAGGATGAAATCAGTGAAAGCCCCTGGGCCTGATAGGATACCGGGTGACTTGTACAAGTCTGAACCACTAGTCTGGGCCCCTTACCTAAATTTCGTGTCCAATGCAGTTGCCAACGGGGGGAAATTACCTGAGACCTGGAGAGGGGCGGAAATAATAACTATATATAAAAAAGGTGACGCCTCCACCCCATCGAATTATAGACCGATCAGCCAATTGGACAACATACAAAAAATTTCAACTGACAGGTTTTGGGCAAATTATTAACCTGGATGATGAGAATGAGATCATGTCACCAGAGGCGGCCGCTCCATTAGGGCATTGGAGCGCCACCCCACTGCTTTCTCGCAGCGCGAGAAGCAGAAAATAAAATGGTATTTTAAATACCATTTTATTTTCTGCTTCTCGCGCTGGGAAAAAGCAGATGGCAGAGGTATGCCTGGTTGGGGGCGGGCGGGAGGGTGTGCCTTGTTGGGGGCGGGTGGGTGGGCGGGTCAGGGAGGAGTGGCTTGCACCACTCTGAGTGCCCTGACTGCCTGGTCGGCCCTGGGGCTGACCAAAGCAGTCATGCGCACTCTACATTTTCTCTATGTAGGCTGCAGCCTACATAGAGAAAATGGCACTCCTACTGGTGCCCGGCTGGGCGCTGCCCGGGACTCTGCACCAATCACAACGCTGCCATTGCAGCGTTGTGATTGGCTTACAGCCTTACAGGAGTGGAGGGAGGCAGGGAGCGGCATTCAGGAGCAGTGCAGCAGAGGCGGCGCGGGACTGACCCGGACAGGTAAGTTTTCTATTTTTTTAAATTTATTTTAACTTCCTCAACGCACCGCGCAACCCCCCCCCCGTATTGTGAGCCGCGACTGAGCACTTCCTTATTATGGCATTGCGAACCCGTGTTTCCCTTGCGCACACCGGCATGGCTCCACTGCGAGCAGTGCTTTGAATGGACAGGTACTGTCCCTTATTGAGTAGCTGCACTTATTAATGTGAATGGGGTCGTACCAGCACTTCTCAGAAGCAAACGGGTACTCTAAATAGCAAGTACCTGTACGTCTTTATTTCCATTTAAAGAAGTGTCTGAAAGGACCCCCCACCACCACGTTACGGGGGAGGGAAGCTAATTAATGTAATAAGTGCCCATTACCAGACTTGCCTTAGGAACGTTTCACCATTGGTGCACCACTCTCCCAATCTTACCCCTCAAGACTGCGCAGAGACAAGCGGCGCGTGCGAGTGTGCTGTGTGTGTTTTAGAGGATGGAATGTGAGCAGGAAGAAGGATTACATGACAACTAAGAGTTTGGCACTTTGTCATGTTCGTAAAGTGCGAAAATGGCAGGTGCTGTTTGTTTGTTCTGTGGCGCTGACACACTAAAACTAACAGGTCGCCTTCCTTTGAATGGATACCGTAGACTGTGCCGCATTTCCTCATATCGAGGACTGTGGGCAAGACGTTGTCCTGTGCTGCTCTCATGTGTAGGCAGACAAATGGCCTTCTGTCGCTGGAAGATTTTCACAGTTTAGCACTCCGGGCACGTGCTTTCTACAAACCCAACCGCCCCTTTCTGGTGCAAGAAAGCACATCTTTGCTGCACTTAATTTAATTTTTGCAGTTTTACATTGTGGGGAAGGTATTGGAGCACTTTACAAGAGCGCTGGTTACAATACACAAGGACACATTCATTTTTCTACGGCACAGGGAGATTAAGTGATTTGCCCAGAATCACAGGATGTTGAACCGAAGCCGAGACTTGGTTCCGTAGCTCAAAAGTCGGCAGGTCCGCCCCATCCTCTCTCTCGCAACAAAGGGAGAAAGAAAGTGATTTGGGAAGGAATGTTTCTCCTTCCTGAGGAATTAGTGGTAGGAGGTCAAAGTTAAGATGCGTCACAGCAGAAGTGCATACATGTGTGGGGCAATGCCTGCTGATTTGAATGTCTAATGCGTGTCTTAATGGTGTGGTAGTCCTCTAATTAGCCTTCCGCACTCATTAATTCTCTTTGGAGCCTCAGGAGGTTAATCAAGCGCGATGCTCGCTGCCACAAACAGACACCTGCGACGTAAGCATACTGTAAAACCACCTTGCTAAAGAAATTGAAGTACAGTCATGTGAGTTTCAGTCAGATATAAAAATAGAAGCCGTCAGCACTCACGGGGTTCGCGGGCACCCTGCTGAGCGTTTCCCCTTAAACTGTCCATTGACGTGTCTCCGTGCTCCCCTGGCAACTGAAATCTGGCTGTATTTTGGACTCACGTATTTCATTTACACGTTTACTGAGGCACACTTTCGTACTGTAGTATGGTGCATTTTCTTAAAGACAGAAAATAGTGAAAATTAGTCCTTTGCACCACAAGTGCTTTTATACAGCGCCACATCGTGTGCTAACACCAAGTTGTAGAGTCGTAGGTGACCAGGACATGTGTAGTTTGTTTGGAAAAAAAGGTAAAATGTCATTTTCTACCGATGTGCGCTACAAACGACACTAAGCATCACGTTCGCTCTCTGGAGAGGTAGCGTGCATTCCCCATTTGACACACTACAGGGTAGTAGGGTGGCTGTCTGCGCTACTGATAACAGCTTCTGGGTGCCTTTTTCACGCCAAATATCTCAACAAATGCAGAGAAATTGACACGTGTCCTACAGTCCAAAAACAGTGGCCAAACTAACATTAGTACTGTGAAGATAATGTAGTTATTTTTTTAAGTCCACGAAAGTTTAGGTTGCAAACCACATAGATGAACCCCTTGATGTCTCTGCAAAGTGAATCCAGCGTTTGTAATCAAGCATATAAAAAAGCAGCGACCTAAACGTGCTCTACTAACATTCCCACGTCATATTTCACGTCCGGGCCGCCTCGAGATTTATAAATAGGAAGATTCATGTTAAAATAAGCAACCCCTCATCACACCCTGGCAGCATTTATGTATGTTTCCCCTTTGGCTCTCTGCTAGTCATACCTCATTTGGTATTTATGTTCTATGTTGACTTGCGTGGAAGACACTTTTTATGAATTGTATAGCCCACAATTCAAATGTAAATAACAATCTATTTGTATATACGGCAGAAAAAAGCTGCTCTGCTTAGCACAGGAGTCGTGCAAGAATTACATCAAACAAGCAGGCTGCAGCTCGAATAAGCCAGCTGATTTCCTGGTGTTTTTTTATCCATTAGTTATTTTTCTTCAATGATTGAATGATAAAGATCCCAGGGAGTTTGTAGCCAGTTATTAACACGAATAGACAATTTTAATCCCCCTTGTTTAAAAAGTAATACACAATAGTGACATTTAAATTTAAATGGTCTCTGGAAATTTTACTTTAAAAAATTTAGACATCCTTCATTTTGAGCAGCTGTTCTGGAGTGGGTAACTCAGGTTGTGCGGCCTGTGCTGCTGTCCGGTCTTCCTAAAGTCAGCATTGCTTGGCACCTTGCGGTTGATGGTCCGGGGAGGGGGCCCGGGAAGAGGCCGGTTATGAGGCGGCCTCCTGACGCAGGCCCTGCGAAAGGAATCATTCGGCTCTGGCGGTGGCTGAGTCTCCCCACCCGGTTGGCAGGTGGCTGTTTGCCGTGTGCGTGTGGTGGTGATTTGCCTGCAGGTGGCTCCTGGGCTGTCCTTACTCCAGCGCTACAGTCTTTGATAAATATACGGCACAGCTCTTAAGTCCCTTTGGTAAAGAGACTGCACGGTTCTTCCATTTCTGTGGCAAACAGACAGCTCTTCCTACCTCTCTGAAGAAAAACTGCCCATGTAAACAAACACCTTGGCATCCGGTTGTGCCACGGGAACACTGCACTCACTGTTGTGTGTGAAATCCAGTTTGTTGAAACATTAAAGTATTGCAGAAGTGTCACATTCGCAGCAGGGATATTATAGATACGGACCGCTGCTGATTTTCGTAGGTTTTTGAAAACACACTTAGCGGTCTCCAGGGAGCCGAGGAGCGCCTGTATTTCTGTGTTGCTGCCGAAGCGTGCTGAACCCTCTCTTTAGGGCTGGCGGGCACTACCCTGGACCGGAGGGGCCGAGTCAGAGCACTGTCACAGCACTAGAGTGCACTGAATACTGTAAAGTATTTTATTTGTCATGTTTCTAGTGGTACAACTTCCCACTCTAAACACTATCACTCTTTGAAGTGCAAAGTGTTTATAGAGCGAGAACGCAGACTGGTGCAGAAAATGTTTCTCACTCTGAAGCTGCACCTCTGAGAAGCATACACACTGAGTGCCAGCACTGGGCCTAGCTTCAAAAACATAACAATAGAAATGTTTCTGGCGCTAAGCCCTGCTGGCACACAGCGTGTATATTGCTCAGAGGTGCGTGGCACTGGCAGGGCCTAGCTTCAGAAACATTTCTATCTACATGTTGTTATATGACATCCCTTTATTAATGTAATAACTGCACTTTCACAATTGCTTTGTTAACCTTCTTGCTTCTCAAATTTGCTTGAAAATGCACCATTTACCCACTCTTTTTTCAAAATTTTCTCGGGGGGAAAATCCCCCCGTACTCCCCTTAAGTTGTTCGGGCTCGCTCGCTGCGCTCGCTCGCCGCGGTGCACTCCGACAGAAAGTTTACGCCCCACCACTTTCAAATGTCACCAGCCACCACTGCATGTCACTCTATCAAGTATGCTTCCGCACCAAAACTAGTACATGCAACCAGGTGTCTAGGCTTATTCTACTTATCTGAAAATACGGGCAACTAAAAAAGTAAAAATTGTACGTATTTTTCATTTAACTCCATGCTTCCTTTGACCGGGTACCACGGGAAATGCTTTGGCTAGTTTTAAAAGGAATGGGAGACCCAGAACATCTGGTGAATCTGCTTGTAAGGATGCATGAGGATAACTACGCACAGGTCCGATGGGGGAAATCCGGCAAATTAACTACCAAGATCCCTATCCGGCGAGGGGTACACCAAGGCTGTGTCCTCGCGCCTATGTGGTTGTCCCGCAACGTAAATGGGGTGGTCAACGAACTGCAGGACTGTGAAAACAATTATCCAATGTTAAATGGGTAAAAAGTACCGATCCTGCTGTTTGCTGACGACGCATTACTTTTATCCAGGACCCCAATGGGACTCCAGAGGTTAATCGATACATTTTTGGTATTCTGTGAGACCAGGGGCCTGGAATTAAATGTGGAGAAAATAAAATATATGGTATTTGGTAAGGCCAAGGGAAAATGCAGATCAGTAAAAGTAATGGGGCAACCCCTTGAGAGGATGTCTAAATTCGATCATCTGGGAGTAAGGTTAACTGAAACTCTGAGGGGCCGATTCCGATTCAGGCCGGAAAACGTACCGACCGACTCGGTACGGGAATGTAGTCCGACCGACATGTACCGGCGCTGTCCGATCCGCATAGTATGATGCTATGCATGTGAATTACGACCGACTAGTACGGAACACAAGCCGAACGACCGAACCACACGGAAACCAGCTATCCGGCCGGAAAATCTACGCGAATCGAAACGACCGACACGCACCAGGGATGAACCCGACAGATACGTACCCGCGAACTCCGACCCGCGCTGTACGATGCAATGCGTGTAAAACCAGACCGAGTCGCACGGAGCTCAAGCCGTACGACCGACACGCATAGAAAACAGGGAGCCGAAGCAACCGAATACTCCGCGACCGACACGTACGCCACACATGAAACCCAGCAGAAAGACAGCGTGAAAGACTCGGAGAAGCTCGCACGAGCCAACTGCAGCGTCCTACTCGGTCAGAAGAACGTCTCCTACATGCCCAAAAAATACAAAGGAAAAATACAAAAAAAAGGGCCAAACAAGCAATGACAAAGTCAATAAATACTGGGGGGGAAAAAACATGGAACAAAGACCCACCCACAACTCCACCCATATAAAGGCCACATATCCCTACCATGATCCTTTGCAAATTCAACAGACCTGCCAGCACAGAACACCATCAGACAGCAACCACAGACACACTCACAACTCATCCATCACACAAGCCACACACCATTAGCACCTCCCTAATAGCACCCTCACATACACCCAGCAAAACTGACACTCACCCACCCTCACTTGCACACTCACACACACATCAATCCCCACCACCACCCATCACCATGCCCCCAAAGAAGAATCCAAAATTCCTAGACAGTGAATTGGAAGTCCTGGTAGATGAAATCCTCAGGGTAGAGCCACAGTTGTTTGGTACATTGGTCCAACAGACCCCCATGTCGCAGAAAACCAAGATGTGGGAGAGGATCGTCGACAGGGTGAACGTACAATCACCATGTTTGCACACAAAGGAAGACATCCAGAACAGGTGGTATGATGTGCGCAGGAGGGTCAAGGACCTACTCAAGAAGGATTACGCCTCGAGTCATCGCACCGGCAGTGGCCCTGCTGCCAAACCAGTATACCTCAGGTCCTGGGAGGAGAAGGTGCGGGCCATCCTACCACCAGAGAGCGTACATGGACTATCAGACATCCCAGAGCCTGGTGAGTACACAACCAATATACCCAATATAGTGTGACAATACACACACATCACTGTCAAGGGGATAGTGAAACCATGTACCGTTAGCAAAGCCACAGTAACCAAAAGATAATCATCCCAAGATGTGTATGCTAGTCAGACAAACACAATACTTGCCATCTCATAGTGATATGTAACTGTGTCATGACATGTACAAACCTAACAACAAATAGAGCAAGGCAGTGGCACAAATCTAACCAACAAACACTGTCAGACATTTTGCCACCACTAGAACACCACCTCACAGGGAAGCTGACTGAAAGGAAGGAATTGTGTGTATGCTGGTGAAGTGAGTGTAGCCAATAGCATGATGGGAGTTGTAGTCACAGATATTGGTCACCCTCACAATTGGCCCATCAACACCACTCTGAACCATGCTCACATCACAGGGAGTGGAAAAGAACTGACAAGATGGCTGACACTGGGTACTGCTGTGGGGAGAACAAGCCCCTGCTGGGTGTTGTGCTCAAAACAACAGCAGGACACCACTGACTGACATCCTGACAACCAACTTGCACTCCCTGCAATGGAAGCACGTTTCATGGTGGGATGTCACGCCTGGGGGGAGGAGGAGTGCCAGCTCCGACTACAGCTACCAGCAGGCCCTTACACACACATCACTTCCACTAACTCCAAACAACACACCTGGGACCGTGCTCTACAAGAGAGTGAGTGAAAAGCCACTTCCAAGATGTCTGACACTGGCCTCAGCTGTGGGGAGCACAAGGCCCTGTTGGGAACTGTGCACCAACAAACAACAGGACCACATTGTCAGCCATCTTGCCATTGCTGTCACACTAACACACAGTGAATTCGACTCAAAAGGAAGGAAGTATGGGCATGCTGGGAAGGGGGGTGTAGGCAATAGCATGATGGGAGTGGTAGTCACAGCTCAACATCCCCCACCCACATGGCCCAGCAAGCTCACACCGAAGCATGCACACCTCACAGGGAGTGAAAAGCCACTTCAAAGATGTCTGACAATGGTGCTCTGTTGTGGGGAGCACAAGGCCCTGCTGGGAACTGTGCACCAACAAACAACAGGACCACACTGTCAGCCATCTTGCCATTGCTGTCACACTCACACACAGTGAATTCGACTCAAAAGGAGGGAAGTATGGGCATGCTGGGAAGGGGGGTGTAGGCAATAGCATGATGGGAGTGGTAGTCACAGCTCAACATCCCCCACCCACATGGCCCAGCAAGCTCACACTGAAGCATGCACACCTCACAGGGAGTGAAAAGCCACTTCAAAGATGTCTGACAATGGTGCTCTGTTGTGGGGAGCAGAAGGCCCTGCTGGGAACTGTGCACCAACCAACAGCAGGACACCACTGACTGACATCCTGAGAGTTAACCTGCACCCACTGCAAGGGTGGCATGCTTCATGGTGGGATAACTGGGCTGGGGGGAGAAGGAGGTCCGGATGTCAACCAAATACCACCAATGCTGGCCATACACTCACCTACTCTGCAAAGACACATTGCACAAGTGGGACCAGTCACTACGAAAGTAAAAGCCCTGGCAAGATGGCTGACACATGGGCATGAGAAATGATGTGCCTGCAATTCACACCCATGCACTGGCCAACCCAAACACGTACACACTCACAGCCATTGCAACTCTATGTTTACACACACTGTCAGGGGATGCAGTGTCCATGGGTGCCCCCTGGCCTGGCTGTGAAGGTGTGTCTTGTAGATGACAACTGTGGAGAATCAGACATACTACATAGCACAAAATACACAGGAAGTCACAGAGACATCATTGACAGGGGACACCTGACAGTGAATGCAATGGACACACCAATATACCGGACACTGTACCATGGTGTTAGTCACACAAGTTGCGGTTGTGAGCTGCATTCCACTCCCACATCGTTCGGCAACATATGCATCCTTCACACAACACACCACTCACTGTCATAGACACTGTAGACACAAGCACCAACCTGGACTGCATTTGAGGAGACATGCTACTCACAGCAGCAGAACTGCAACACACACCATTGGCCATCACTGTCATGAGAATGGAAAAGCCAGAGAGCTGCCGTGCCCAATCCTTATCACCATGGAGGACATTGACAAGATTAATCATGTTTGCACGTACAAAACTCAGCAACAACATCATTAGCTACGTTAACAACATCACTTGTATGAAATGAGACGTGAACTAGGAACCCAGACAACAACACAGATACTCCCAAGAGATCCCAGGCATACCGGACTGTGACCATGTTGTCCAGACACACCAATGTGACGCACAAAGACCAGCAAAAACTGCCACCACACATGGCCCAATCTTGAAAGATATCCTAAGTGGAATTGCACGTATGTCCCTGTTAAAGGACAAATGTGGACAAGGATGACACACCTGTGTCAGGCACGTGATGGCCCTTGAGTAGCAATGGCCATGTACAGCCAATCAATACATGAGCTGGTCATGCACACACCTCAACATTCACATTGAAATGCTTCAGGTTGGCAGGACAATGTGCTACACCAATATCAACCTCTGGCTGTGACAACTTAGGACAATGCAATGTACAGGCACGCATCCAGATGTACAGTCACAACTGTCATGTGTTTGAACCATTGATGCCTGTAGAAACATAACATACATTGTGTGTCTCTTCCAAACACAGGTGATGATGGGGACACAGCAGCAGATGATGGGGGAGTCCCTGTCCCAGGCTCCGGTGGCCCCTGAGCTCCCTGGTGTGGAACAGCCTCTGCCTTCCTCGGATGGCGAAGACCTACCTGGCCCCTCCGGTGTGAGTCATCATGCAGCACCAGCAGGACCACCATCTGCACCCCCTGCACCCACTCCTCCAACATCTGCCAACACACAGACCACCCTCGCCGACACGGACAGACCAAGGACACTGAATGACAACAGCACAGGGACCCCGGCCCCCCGGGAAGCAACGGACAACAACCCCAGTACCAACCCCCAAGGGGGCCTAGGGTCACCTGTGCGTGTCACCACAGGTCCGTGTGGCCAGGGGTGGTGGGAGGGGTGGTAGGAAGAGTTTGCTGTTTGCAGAGGGGTCTGGAATGCATGATGACCCACAACTGGTACGCATTGCAGATGTGTTCCAGAATAGCACCGGAGAGGTCAGCCAGGTAGTGGGGATCCTCAAGGACATTCAACAGCAGCAGGCTGCCCATCATGCCTGCTTGGACTCCCACATGTCCCGTGTGGAGACACACATGTCTCGCATGGAGTCCAAGTGGGACACATTGGAAGAACTGACAGCAGTGCAGAGGGACATATTGACATGCCTCCGCCAGATTAGCACCAACATGTCCACATCTCCCTGTGTGTCCACAACATCTGGTGCCGCAACAACTGCAACTGCCACAGGGAGGGAGGATGACTCTGGTGGAGAGTCCTCTGCACCGCAGCGGCCTGCATGTGAGGGTCCCCCCAGAAAGAAGAGGGGTCGTCCGAGGAAGGACAACTGAGAGGCAGATGGCCATGTACATCCCCCAGGAACCCAACACCTGTTCTGGAAATTCTCCTTTGTGTGCAAACTGTTCACCCTGTCGAATGCAACCCAACTCTCCCACGTGACATGAGGAGTTTAAGTTGGACTAATGTATCAGATGACTGTGGACTTTACTCAGGACATTTCTAATACCAACACTTCCAACTCATCTGGGAACTTTGGATTCCAATCCCAATGTACAGCACCCACCATCCTGTGCACTATCCTTACACATGTATGTAAATAAACTCACTAATACACCATACTTGCCTCTGTTGTGATTCCAACGTGGTTTTTGTCATGGAGATGATGATCTGCTAAATGACACTGTGCATGCTAACTGCTACAGCAATTTCAACACCGTCATGTGAGTCATGGCGACGTGACACATATGAGGGAGACACACCACTAGGGCAACACAACACATACACACCAGGGCCATCTGACTCATCGCCTACACTGATGTTGCCAGGAAATACAGTGCAATGCACAGACACCACACCTATTCAGAGTCTGTGTTAACTAGCCCACAGGTGCAGTAAGCAAATGTCAGTCAGATGTGTGACCACAGACAACGCACATCCCAAAGTGAAGCACAGGTTTATTACACATTTGCAACATGTTGTTTCCACTACAGATGCAAGGTAATCCCACGTGGCAGTGGCCACACAGTCACCAAGTGTTGAAGAAATAAAGTCCAGGGTGTGTGGCACATCACCTGTAGGGAAACAACTGCTTCCACCCTGGAAGTTGAATCATGGTGTCGGGGGATCACAGTTGACCAAACAACTCTGAAAGTACCCTGTGAAGGACAGACATGACACACAGTTAAAAGCACTGAAGAACAGGACAGAACTGCAATACTCATGCCCAATACATGTCACAAGATACCTACACAAAACCAAGTTAGCATGTCAACACTGTTGGGGAGTACAGACTACCTGTAAGGACACATCACTGCACGCATCCAGTCAAGTAGCACATGGCCACACTCAAACAGCAACAGAGCACCACCAACACATATCATGCAAACTCAAATCATTGACATAACATCTCTGTATACTCACATTCAGCTGAAGAAGTTGTTGATGAGCTGTGTGCGGACATCACCCTCATCATCATCATCATCACTGGCATCGTGGCCCAGGCCAGGATCCTCCACAGGTGGCGGATGTTGGCCATCGTCATCCAGGATGAGAGGCAACTCCTTCCGCACTGCCAGGTTGTGTAGCATGCAGCAGACGATGAGAATCTTGCACACCTTTGCAGGGGCATATGGGAGGGCCCCTCCTGTCTTGTCCAGGCAGCGAAAGCGGCTCTTCAGGAGACCAAATGTCCGCTCGATCACTCTCCTGGTCCGACCTTGTGCCTCATTGTAGCGCATCTGGGCTGGTGTCACAGGGTTCCTGAGGGGTGTCAGCAACCACGGTATGTTGGGGTATCCGGAGACACCTACATACAGACAATTGCACATTAGCTGAGTTGGAAAAGAGGGTGGAATACAACATTGCAGAACACACACAATGGTACAAAGTCAGTACACACCGACAAGCCAGGCACGCTGGTTCTGCATCTGTGACATCATCCTCGGGATGCGACTACTCCTCATTACGTAGGCATCGTGTGCAGAACCGGGGAAACATGCACACACATGTGAGATGCTCATATCTGCAAGACATACCACCAGAGCATTGATAGAATGGAAATGTTTCCTGTTCCTGTATGCCTGCTCATGTGCCTGTGGTGGTACCAAAGCCACATGTGTCCCATCAATGGAGCCGATGACATGTGGCATCCTCCCCAGGGCATAGAAGTCACTCTTGACGTCAGTGAGATGTTGACGTTTAGGGAAATAGATGTACTGGTTTAAGTATGTTAACATTGCCTCCAAAATATCGCATAGCACACGGCTGAACATGGTCTGTGACATCCCACCAGCAGACGCCACAGTGTGTTGAAAGGTACAGGTGGCAAAGAAGTGTAGGGCTGCCATCACCTTCACCTTGGGGGTCAGCGCTGTAGGGTATGGCCGGCCAGCTAGCAAATGTGGGGCCAACCGCCCCGCCAATTCCTCCATCAGCGGCCTGTTGAAGCGGTACCGTCGGGTGCAGTCACGTTCAACCATGGTTGCAAGGTCAGGGAATGGTCTATGGACAGCTGGTGCCCTGCAGTACATAGGTGAACAAAGAAATATTGTCAGTCACCCCACATATGTGGCATTGACCATACTCAATATCACATGATACATCATTACGAGACACAAGTACTTGATGTGTGTGCCGTTCTGTATGGACATATATGGCACCTACATGGCCATCATCTAACATCTCAGTTCAACATGTGTTGACAACAAGTTCCAGGTTGTGCTATGGGAAATCATTAGGCTGTGTCACAGTACCCATGTACTGCTGTCACGTTCCAAACACACACCACAGTGACAAGTGAGGACAGATGTGCTCCAGGCATCACAGCTCTTTGACAGGTAGATTCCCAGGGACTCTGTATTGCCACATGGACACTGGCATGACATGGCGTATCATGTACACGCCAGCAAAACAACCATGACTCCCACAGGTAGTGGCCCCTGTTGCCTCTGCAGGACAGACATGGACGTCTGTGACACACACACGCACAACATCAAAGTCGATGCACAAACAACGTGGATGTGGAGACTGTCTCCCATTGTGCACATGGAATCAGAGGCATCTGAAACACAACTTGCACACAGACTGTGGAGGACCATCACAATTGTGGCAATGGGTCACCCTGTGACGTACATACCATCCCACATGGGACTCAGGGTGTATGTGACATAACATACACATATACAACCTGGAAATGTGACCATGCCACATGCTCTGAACTGAACAGTTGCACATCACAGTGGTCATGTGCACAACACACAAAGGATTCTGTCCCCATGAACACGTCCACAGCCTGGGAGTGGCTGCCCCCAAGTGCCACCCAACAAACCACATGTTGACCCCCATACACACACAGGTAATGCAGCCTTACATGCCTTAGGATACAGTGTGGACAGGCTGTGGTGTTGTAGGTGTGCCCCTGAGTCCCTGGCAAGTAATTGTGGCTGGCATACGTTCACCAGTGACAACCATGGTGACATATGCGAGTGACTTGTACAGGGACGGGTCGTACAGCAATGGACCGATCGGTGCGCACGCATTGGCCATTGCATATGATGTTGACGGATGCGTGTTGTCTTTCGAAATACGCGTCGTACAGCAATGGACCGATCCGTGCGCACGCATTGGCCATTGCATATGATGTTGATGGATGCGTGTTGTGTTTCGAAATATGCATCGTACAGCAAGGGACCGATCCGTGCGCACGCATTGGCCATTGCATATGATGTTGACGGATGCGTGTTGTGTTTCGAAATACGCGTCGTACAGCAATGGACCGATCCGTGCGCACGCATTGGCCATTGCATATGATGTTGACGGATGCGTGTTGTGTTTCGAAATACGCGTCGTACAGCAATGGACCGATCCGTGCGCACGCATTGGCTATGGACTGACATGGTAACGGACGCGTATTCGAAGCTTGTACGAGTCGGATGCAGTGAATTCAGTTGGCCACCCACAACAATGTTGCAAATTCATGGGTGTCATTAAGTTCAAATTTTGAAGGATGCTGTAGGCGTGTATAAGTGGTGCAATTCCATGGATTGGCCAGATTCAGAAGATGCAAACGCCTTGGACCTATCACTTTGGACACATGGGACAGTATCTGCCTCTGCAGCACACATATAATGCTGGCTGTTCCCCTGAGAGTTCACTTGCCTGCACTACATGCTCCAGGACGACATCTGCCACTACCACTGCTGCTGTCTCTGCATCCTCTGGCTACTGCAATGGCACGTACTGTGGAGAGAGCCCCAGCCTTCAGCACTGAGGAGAACCAGGCCCTGCTGGACAGCCTCCTTCCACAGTACAGCAAGCTGTATGGGAAACCAGGGGAGCAGGTGAGTGTGCTGTCCACTGCCTTACTAATTGTGCATGTTGTCTGACTAGCAGTACTTACAGTGTGTACACCAGTGGCTAGCATGCTCACTGAGTAGTTGTCACCCCCAAAGTGTGTAGTTACATGCACTGAACAGGTATAGTGCAGTAACAGTGCATTCCAACAAGGTTTTACTTCCCAGACAATGATACCATTTAGTAACTGCTGTACAACTGTTCATAGCCATAGTTGCACTACCTGTGTACATCATATGCCCCTGTGATTGAGACATGTATATCCAATTGTGTGATGCACGAGTATGTTGCATGTGTAGTAATGGCCTTTTCACTTTGTCATCCTCACAGGTTGATGCCCACCAGAAGCAGGAGATCTGGCTGACCATCGCCCGGGCAGTACGATCTGTGGGGGTCTACAGGTGCCGGATCCGCAACTGCCAGAAGAGGTGGCAGGACCTTCGTGGCTGGACCCGGAGGATCGCAAGGGTCCAGCTGAAGCTGTCGCCTCCTCGCAGGAGGGGCGGACACCGGACCATGACCCCCCACATGCTCCAGATTCTGGCGGTGGTCTTCCCTGACCTGGATGGGCAGCTGAAGGCCAGACAGCAGCAAGGAGGGGGTAAGTGCTAGCCTTTTCTGGGTACTATGACTAACATGCTCTATGCACTCCTTTAGCCTGGTTACACTTCCACAGTACGACTGTCTTGTCGTCCTGGACTCATGTCCCTCACTTGTGTCATGCCCCCTCCTCATCTGATACACAGGTGTGGCCCTTACAGTCTGTGACTTAGGTCACTTGGGTACTGTGTACTTGCAGTTTCCTGTGGTTCTAGTTGGGGACAGCATCAGTTACAGGAACTTTGTTGTGGGCTGCATGGGTGGTACAATTGCTCACACAATGCCTGTGATCTGACATGTACTCTGGGTATGGCTTTAATATGTTTTCCAATTGCTGCTCTGACTCACCACATGTCTGGGGTATGTGCCACACACCCATGCTGCAGCTGAGACCAAGGTAGGAGCCTCAGAAGTATGTACATCATGTGTGTGACACATGCATAGCCACCTGCCTAGTGTTCAGGGTAATACCATGTTGCACATGGACCAGGACTGTAATGCCTACTCCAGACATCGAAGGCACTCTGATCTCCCACTCCCGTGTGTCAGCATACATATTGGCCTTGCTTTTTGGACTCCTGGAGTGTTTAACAGTTTGGGGTGGCCAGCCATCTGAGTTGTGACTATAGGATCTGCACATTGGTTAATGCATAGGTCTCTAATCCCTTGACTGTGCACAATGGTGTATGAAACATTGAGGTGCAGGCAGCTTTGGTTCATTCTCATCAGACGGTGAAGTGCTCATGTGTATGGATTTGTGTTTGCAGTCACTCAAATGTCTCATTTGAATGACGTGGGATCATCTTAGTCCTCATGATGTGGGTGGCCAGGGGTGCACATGTGCACCTGTCAGCTACAGGGCTTGCATTCCCAAAACGTCCATGATTGTGACACAGTGCAGACTGGTGTTGTGTGTATGCACTGCCCCTGTGACAGGAGACAGTTATGACTGACTTGCCAGACATGCCTGTGCCATGACATTCAACTTGCAAAGGGTGATCCAGCAGTAGTGTGATATGTCCTGCATGCACACCATTGTCGCATTGACTATCAGGACATAAGGACATCATTGTGTCTGGTGATGGAAGCAAAACCCGCATATCGACAGAGACTCTGCCCATCACTTTTCCTGACACATGTACTGAGTCAGTGGCAGGAGATGGCATGTGTTTGGAGTGACACATTTCCATATGTTCTCTTGGATGTCCAACAACTGTGTATGTGGTGCATGTGTGCACATATGATTAGTGGCATCCAACAGGCACCAGACAGATGGGTGCATGGACAGGTAGGATATGAGTGGCATGAATGACTGTCAGGCAGACAATGGGCTTATCAAATCAGTGTCAGCACTTATTGCAATGTCTAGCAAATGATGGCAGGGCTTGCTCTGTGATGTGCTGTACTTACTGTGGTGGGTGTGGTCAGTACAGGTGACTAATGTTGCTCTGTTTATCCTGATTGTTTGCAGATACATCCACGGCCACAGGAGGAGACAGCTCCATGGACCAAGAGGAGCGGCAGAGCCAGACTGGGTCCACTGCAGAGGAGACCGAGGGACCCAGTGGCACGGAGGGTGAGGGGAGCCACACTGAGGAGACCTCAGCTACGACCACCTCGGCTGAGGAACACAGCGCTTCCAGTGAGGACTCCCTTGTGGAGGTGGGTGTCAGCAGACCACAGACAAAATCAAGCAAGTCTGTCCCCGCCACCACCACCATCTCCACCCTCCCATCTTCTCCCATCTCACATGTCCATGGAGGCTCCCGTGTAGGGGAGCGTGTCTCCTTCGTGCCAGGCACCGCACCCCCTGCCTCTGTCTCCCCTGCTGCCCTGAGTGTAGAGTCTGTGGACTTGCTGAAAGAGATCCATGTAGGGCAGACATCAATGCTGAGTGTCCTCCATGCACACACGGGTCTGTTGACACAACTGGTGTCATTCATGGAGGGCATCTCACCTGGCATGTCTCCCCCACAGTGGACCAATCAGTCCATGGCCTCCTCACTGACGGCAGCAGTGTCCCTCCTGCAACAGTCCCTCACCCCTCCTACCTCTGCCCCATCCACAATCCCCAGCACCCTACCTGTCCCAAGCACACACACCGGCACAGGCACGCATCAGCACAGACACAAGCAGCACACAGACACACAAGCCAAAATCCAGATGCACACGCGTGCACAGTCAGGGGACTGATACCTCACTCACAGGGGCCCAGACACACACACACGCATCCACGAGCACTCCGCAGTCCTCAGATACCTCTCCCTCAAAAAACCCCTTCCCTTGCCTCACCTGCAACCCCCCCCTCCCAGAAGCTCTTCCTCTGTGAGCTTGGCCTCTTCCCCACAGATCCATCTGACCCAACGTACAGGCGGAAGAGGCCACCACCACACACAGAGGGTAGTGCCCCTCACACCCGGACACCCTCCCCCAGGCACAGGCAGACTGAGGACCCCATTAGGAAGTCCCCCGGACCAGGAAGGGCAAGACCCCACCACCACCAACACGCAGCTCCACCACACAGTCTCTCTCCTCCATCCCCCAGGCCACCACTCCACAGGTTCCCCCGCCACACCCTGCCCCAGGTTCCCCCACACACCAATACCGCATCCCCAAACTGCTTAGGCCCTCCCCCCACCACTTGCTCTTCCACCCCCAACCCAGACGCTCAGCCTGTTTGTGCCACTGGTGTGGAGACCGGGTCCCCCCTCTGTCCTGCCCACCTCATCTGCCCCCTTCCACTCCCTTGGAGTTATGCACTGCAGTGGAGTCCACAACCACCCCGTCTGACTTGGGCACTGCAGTGGGGACCCAGTCCACTCCATCTGACCGGCCCACTGCAGTGGTGCCGGCACCCACACCATCTGACTTGTGCCCTACAGTGGTGCCGGCCCCCACTGAGTCAGACACCTCCACTGCAGTTGCCGGTGACACTCCTGCACCCACCACCCCTTCACTGCCTCCTTCTGGCATCCCCTGATCATGTCCCTGCGGTGCCTGGCCTGCCCCTTGTATGCCCCACCGAGGGGGATGTCCCCTGTCCGTACCAGTGCAGGCAAGCAATGGGTGACAAGTTGTCACAGGTCACCCTGTTCGGACTGTGAATGTGGACTGGCCATTGGCCTTAGTTTCTTTTGGACTTCCAATTTTTCATTCACATTGGCTGAATAAAGCCTCTTTTTGTTTACTAGTGGTTTTGCTTTTGATGTACATGATGTAGATGAGTATCATCATGCATTTGCTGTTGTAATAGTGTTCAGATCAGGAAAATGAAGTGTTGTTGTGATGGACTCCATGTGGTCCATGGGATATGTGTCCTAATCTAGTCTGGATCCATAGCATCCTTTGCTGCAGTCTGAGGGTGTAATGTTCAGCATTTGACACAGGGATGTACGTTTTGCATTTGTAAATTAACATCTGTGGCTTACACTCATGCACATCTGGTGGGCTTACCACTGTTCAATGTTTCTATTTCCCTGACTGTGTGCCCATCTCCACTGGACATGCAGTTTAGCACATCAATGTTGAAGGACTCATCTGTGTATACAGTGCAACTTGCTTGACACGTGTTTTGGGTATATGCAGATGACTGAAGTGACACTCCCGTACCCAGGCTGATGTGAGCAGAGCCTTCAGTGTGTTGTAATTGTTGACTCACTGACCGAGTGTTCTGCTGACATGTTTGAGTCGTGCACAGACAAGGTTTGGCACAGCGGACCTTCCACAGGAGTGGAGTGCCCTCATGGCAGTATGTAATCCCGTGACATTGACTGGGCCCGTGTTGTGTGTTGTGTAAGCATGTCTGTGTGTGTTCCCTTCCCTTTTCCTACACAGGCTGTGTCCCTATGGATGTTCCTGTTTGTGATGCTTGCTGAGTTGTCCTGTGTTCATCCAGCATCTTGGACCTGGTTTCTCCGGGATGTGGGTGCATGGCAAACTAATGTTCATCAGGTTGTCATCCCTAGTTGTCTTTGTTGTCAGGGATGGGGATGTGGGCAAACGCAGATGGGACACAGTCAGGATTCCCCTTGGCACTTGTTGGTTACACAAGTCATGTAATTTACAGTTTGTGGTAGCTTTCAGTCATTGTGACACGTTGTGTGTGTGACTGCTGCCACTCCTCAGGGTCAGAGCTGCAATGTTGGAAGTTGTCTACGTGTGTTCTTTGTGGGTCACCTTGGCTTCTTCATTTGTGTGTGACTGTGGCCGGGATCTCATTGATTGGGGTGGATTTCACGTCATGCCCATGTACCGCGTACTGTGCAGTGTGTCAGACATTCACAAGTCTTGTTGACTGGCCATGTGTGATGGGTTTCTGCACCTTAGTTCCCACCACCACCCCTGGGATTGTCATGGGTGCATGTGCAATGTCACCAGTCCATGTGAGCTTCACTGCTGCACATTGGTGGAGATCAAGGTGTGTGGTGTTGAGTGTGTGCAAATGTGAGTTGTTTCACGGCTAGACCCCTACCTCCATATTGGCCTTGGCTGACAGGCCGTGTTGATTGATTTGTGCTTGTGTAGGTGTGATGGTAGTTTGTTGCTCAGGACACATAGCTGTAGTTCACAGTGTGAACGACATCTACGTTTGTCATCACAGTGGAATTATCATGCAGGCTAGTGTCACCACAATGTGGGGTCCCTGGGGGTAGTGATGTGGTGGGTCTGTCTCTTGCTGTGTTAGTTGCTGTTCCTACAAGCTTATGTGACATGTGTAATTTGGGCTCACTTTCATCTAACAATGCCTGATTGCCCACATAGGGGAATCCGATCCATGAGTTACTTTTGTATGGCACTGTATACACATCTGTGTAATTGGAATTCAGGCCTCCTCATGTGTTGTGTGGTTGCCTGGGGACACTGGCACACACCCCCATCACCTGTTGTGTTTGATATGCAGTGTGAGGCTTCCTGTTTGTGTTTGTGCATCTGCACCACTGCATTGGCATATCTTTAGTGTGCCATTGCCTGTATGTTGTTTGGAGGATTTCCCCTGCTGTCCCTGGGACTCCTAGGTCATCAGTCAGCACAATAATCATGGTTTGTATGTCCCATTGCTGCCATGGTATGGTATTTGTTCACCTCACATCTACAGTCTCCACAGGATATCTACATTTGTGTGTCCATTAGTGCAGATATGTGGGTCTGCATTATGATGGTCACTTCTGGCATTGTGTAATTGATAAATGGAGACAATGTCAGCCCCCATGGGTGATGTTTGTCTGCACATGGCCAAAGGTATGTTTTATTTGCACTGCACTGTTTGCCTCACCCAATCTATGTTGCTATGGGACACAACCACTACTTTGCCACTGATGTGTTTGTTGTTCTGTGACCAGGAATCATCCATGCTGTTTGGCAGTTGCAGCTTTTTCCATGACAACACTTACCTTTTGGTCACTGTGATGATGGGGGTTTAGACCCCATTGCCACAATGTTCAAAATGTGCTTCAGCTATGGACCCCACACTTACCTTTTGGTCACTGTGATGATGGGGGTTTAGGCCCCATTACCACATTGTTCAAAATGTGCTTCAGCTATGGACCCCACACTTACCTTTTGGTCACTGTGATGATGGGGGTTTTGACCCCATTACCACAGTGGTCATGGTCTGCTTGCATTGTGAAGGCCACACACATTTTTGTGTGACACATGTGATAGGGGGTCACATTGTATGTTCAATGTCAGGTTCAGTGTTGTAGGCATTTGACACAGACTACACACTCTTGTCATGATGTTGGGGGGATGTCTTTTGCTGACATTCCTTATGTTGGAGTATGCTGGTTGTGTCATGCATTACCCGTCCTATGAGTGGGGATGGTAGTAGTGACAGGCATCCAGGCACCCATGAGTAGGGGTGGTGGTAGTGCTAGGCATCCAGCCCCCCATGAGTAGGGGTGGTGGTAGTGGTAGGCATCCATCCCCCTATGAGTGGGGATGGTAGTAGTGACAGGCATCCAGGCCCCCATGAGTAGGGGTAGTGGTAGTGGTAGGCATCCATCCCCCTATGAGTGGGGATGGTAGTAGTGACCGGCATCCAGGCCCCCATGAGTAGGGGTGGTGGTAGTGCTAGGCATCCAGGCCCCTTTGAGTAGGGGTGGTGGTAGTGCTAGGCATCCAGTCCCCCATGAGTAGGGGTGGTGGTAGTGGTAGGCATCCATCCCCCTATGAGTGTGGATGGTAGTAGTGACAGGCATCCAGGCCCCCATGAGTAGGGGTAGTGGTAGGCATCCATCCCCCTATGAGTGGGGATGGTAGTAGTGACCGGCATCCAGGCCCCCATGTGTAGGGGTGGTGGTAGTGCTAGGCATCCAGGCCCCCATGAGTAGGGGTGGTGGTAGTGCTAGGCATCCAGCCCCCCATGAGTAGGGGTGGTGGTAGTGGTAGGCATCCATCCCCCTATGAGTGGGGATGGTAGTAGTGACAGGCATCCAGGCCCCCATGAGTAGGGGTGGTGGTAGTGGTAGGCATCCATTCCTCTATGAGTGGGGATGGTAGTAGTGACAGGCATCCAGGCCCCCATGAGTAGGGGTGGTGGTAGTGCTAGGCATCCAGGCCCCCATGAGTAGGGGTAGTGGTAGTGGTAGCCATCAGGCCCCTATGGGTGTGTATGGCATTGGTGATAGCCATCCCGCCCCTATGGTTCGGCTGTTGCTAGTGAACGTCATTTCTGCATCCCTATGTGTGTGTGACATATGTCGGGTACGTGTCGTTTGTTTGTGTAGTGGGTGTCTGACTTACCGTCTGCGCCGTACGCGTCCGTACCGGTTCCGGTAATAGATGTACAGTATTGGTAGGACCTGCGCGATGGGATTCATGGTTGGTTCGTCTCGTTCGGGTTTTTCGTGGCTTCGACTCGTACTCGTAGCTGGCTTGTTCGTCTCGTAGCCTTGGATCGTCTTGTGCCGCGAATCGGAACTTATGTGCAGCTCTCCCGGATGCTCTGACGTGCCGGAAGTAGCAACCAGTTCGGCGCGTACAGAGTGCGCATCGTACTAGTCCGGCCGGAAGGTGCTGTGTATTTACTTCCGTGCGACTCGAATCGGCGTTTACAGATCCGGCTTGGTCGGGGAACTGGAGCTGGAATGGGAACGTACGGCTCGGTCGGAATTTTAGCAGTAATGCGCATCGTACTTGCTCGCTCGGACGACTGTTCGAATCGGTTGGGAAAACCGCGTTCGGCTCGTATTTTTTCCGGACGAATCGTATTCGGTGAGCTTCCGGCCGAGATCGGAATCGACCCCTGAGTTGGGATCCCCAATTAGAGAAAAGCCATCTAACTCTATGTTATAAATCCTAATCCATATTGCGATTCCACAAACAGGCTTGGTCTCAATCAATTACTCCTGCTCTGGAGATTTACCGGATGGAAGCCCACACTGCTACACTATATGGCACAGAGTTTTGGGGTCATGGTGACTTGAGTAAGTGGTGAGTGAAAATACATTTGCTAGGTCTCTGATAGCTGTCCCATCCAGCACTCTACTGACTCCCTTGTTTTTTGACCTAGGGCTGAAGAGAATTGGCGACGTGGCAGCAATTAAACCACTGATCTAGTGGCTACGTAACTGGTCCACTCTGGAGATAGGTGATTATTGTGAATCCTTGAAAGAAGTCTTAAAATTAAGTGGTGCCAAACGGATTCCTTGGTCTCGCCATGTCAAATTCTAGTGTAGATCGCTGGGGCTGAATAGCTTGTGGGAATGTCCAGAATGCATTAGTAAGAATGATATTGCCACTGTGAAAGCTAAGTACTGGGCATTCGTAGAAGAAGACTACGCTACTAATAGATCAGCAGGGCGCCTGACTACTGAGTTTTTAAGTATCAAACCCTTTCCCGAGTTCAAGCTTTTTTATGACCAGATCTCACCACCTATGGCAAAAAGTCTCTATGTGAGATTTAGATTCGGTTGTTTACCCTTAAGGTCATTTATCGTAGGGGAAATGAATACAGATACAACTGCATGCCCAGATTGTGGTTACGCACAGGAGACAGTGGAACACATCTTTTTTTCTGCAATGAATATCACTTTCATCGCAAAAAATGGATTCGCCCCATCTGTTGTAGACTGGGAATCAGACATCATAGGGTGGCATTGAGAATACTAAATTCTGACACCACAGCACTCATTCTATTTGCTGTAAGCAGATTTCTGTTGAGTTCCTGTTTCAGGCGCCAGAAGTTCATGTCCCAGGTTGTTCGTGAGGTTTCAACCTTAACTGAATTGCAAGTATAGCCAGAATTTAAGTGATTTGCCAACATAGGGGGTGATTAGGATGGCGAGCGGATCGCCACCGCCGGCCCGTCGGTGGCGATCCGCCTGCCATCGCAACCCGATTTACCCCCGCCATATTATAATGGCGGGGGTATCGCGGCGGACGCAAAGTGCGTCCGCCGCTTTTCCGCCGGTCGGCAATCGTTCCGATTGCCGGCCGGGCGGACTTGGGCCTCAATATGTTGGCGGTGCCTAGCAGGCACCGCCATCCATATTAGGATATGTGGTTTTAAAGGCCTTTCCATGGTGGCGATGCCGCCATGGAAAGGCTGGCGGGAAATTGCTTTAGGGGCCCGTTGCGGGCCCCCGGGGTGGTGGGGGCTGCACTTGGGGGGTGCCATGCACAAGGTGGCAGGCACCGCGCGGTGCCTGCCACATTGTGCATGGCAATGCACAACATGGCACTTTGGCATTGCTGCGGGTGCTGCTTACAGCAGCACCCGCCGCAATGTCAAAAATGCGGAATGCGACCACCAGGGTGGCGGTCGCATCCTAATTAGCGGTGCGGGACCACCGCATGTCTGGCGGCCGGTCCCAGCACTGCTAGGGTGGCGGGCGGACATCCTAATAACCCCCTTAGTAACTCCTACAGAGGAATGTTGATGCTCTGAGACACAGCACTTTATGGTTATGAGCTGCATTTGTAGCTAGATAAATTGATTACTACTATACTAACATCTGGTAGCATGGATTGACGACTATTGAGGTATCTAATATTTTATAGGGTTTGATGATTTAATACTGATATACTTTTGTCCATGGATGTTTTTTTTGTTTACTGTTTATATGATTGTATAAAATGGGAGATTTTTGACATCATTGTATAGCAGACATGTATGCTGTAAGCTAACTGAAAGCAATCAAATAACATTGTACCAGTAAACTTCTGATCTACTCTGATTGCGTAGATCTGAAATGTGAAGATGCAAGTTACCTTGTGCACACTAGCTTTTAAGGGGACATTGTTCATGACAAACTTATTTTATTACTGTATATATCAATGGCGTTTTAATAAGAAATAAAAGTAGCCAGAAGGGCATATAGATGTGCCTTAAAAGTGAGGAAAAAATGTTTAAAGGATGAGGCATGGAACGCCCTGCGAGCTGCATCAGAATTGAAAGACTCTTCAGCATTCTGGAAAGCGGTTAATGCTCCCTTTGTAGTTGATGCAGGGAGGGCAACCATAGAGATAGCGGTTACCAAGGGTGAATGGGTTGACCATTTTTCAAAACTATATTCTACACCTTGCCCTGAACCAAGTAGTAGCGACTTGGCGGGGGACAGGGTAGAACCCCAGACTGTAAATCACCATTCGCATCTCCAACTGGATCTTAACGAAATTGAGGAGGCGATTGCAATGAGCAAGAGTGGTAAGGCCCCAGGGCCAGATGGCATTCCTGTGGACCTTTTTAAATATAACATAGCTTTCTGGGGACCCATTTTAACACAAGTCATCAACGCGTGTATCTCAACCAGCCTCATCCCCACTTGGAGTGAATCGATATTGGTTCCGATTTTTAAAAAGGGGGATAGGCACAACCCAGTGTGTTATAGGCCTATCTCGCTTTTAGACTCTACGGTCAAAATAATCGGAAGAGTACTCCTTTCTAGACTGCAGGACTGGGCAGACGACCATTCTATCATTAGTAACATACAATATGGGTTCCGCAATGGCCTTGGTACAAAAGATCAGTGCCTAAATTTAGAATTAACTATTGCCAAATATACTAAGGACAAAAGGGGCACTCTCTACTTGGCTTTTGTGGATTTGTCCGCGGCCTTCGACTGCGTCATCCACAACAAACTCTGGCTGATCCTGGAGAGGATGGGAGTGGAGCCATCCCTAATTTCCCTAATGAGACAGTTTTATATTGGGGCTAGGGCCAGGGTTCGATTTGGAATAGGGGGTGAGTGCACTGATCCCTTTACCGTCAGAAGAGGAGTAAGGCAGGGCTGCATCCTGGTACCCTTTAGGCAGGGCTGCATCCTGGCACCCTTTCTTTTCACCTTGTATATCAATAACCTAGAATCGGCTTTGATATATGAGTGCCAGGACCTTCCGGCGGTAGGGAAGCACTCACTCCCTGTGCTTATGTATGCGAATGACGCGGTGCTTATGGCCCGTACTCCAAATAGTCTACAGAAGGTATTATCCAGTTTTGCGAATTTTATGTCTAACCTGGGTCTCACAGTTAATACTTCCAAAACATTTATTTTAAAATGTGGCCTAGGGAGCAAAAAGTGTCGCCCGTTCTTTTTAGAGAAGAATCGTCTAGATTGCTCTAACACTTTCTCATACTTGGGGGTCTTATTCGATCGCACTGGCACGTGGACACAGGCTGTTAACCTAAGGAGATTGTTATTCTCAAAAGCACTGGCAGCCTTGGCTAATTTTAGCAGGAAATTGGGCAGACGCCCCCCCTCAGAATTACTTCAAATTTATAAAGCTAAATGCATTGCTATAGCGACCTATGGAGCGGGTATCTGGGGCCACGCAGATGTGACGTGTTTGCAGACGGCTGAAAACAGATTTCTTAGACACCTGCTTGCTGTCCCGGTTAGTGTCTCTACTTTTAACTGCCATTCGTGATTAGGCATACCTTACTTAGCGGATGTTATCGGCATTCAACCAATTCTCCTCTGGTATCACATTTGGACTTCAGAGAAGACCATTTTAAATCGTCAAATGATTAGCGATTGTTGTGGGCTAGACGGGGTATCTCATATAGGTTGGCTCAAGTACATTAAGGAATTTCTGTGTAAATTAGGCCATCAAGAATATTTTGATAACCCCATCACTATGACTAAAGTAAACAGGAATGTTTTTAAACTTAGCTGTTTGCAATACCTTGAAAATATTAGATTAAATACAGAGATTTTAAAAATCTCAGTCCTTGCCCACCAAAACACTTTGACTACTTTTTTAAGATGCAGCCGTATTTAATTCTTGTAGCCTCTGACTATGAAAGATTTTTACTTGCACGCTTCAGGATGGGCATTGTCCATAGGTCACTTAGTTTTCCAGCAAGTAATGATTGGTCTAGGCAGCTGTCCAATTGCCCATGTGATGATTTCTCAGCACAATCCACCATGCATGTTTTATTTTTTTGCAAATTTTATACAGTCCAGAGGAAAAGGTGGATACTTCCGGTGCTTAGAACACTAGGTCTGAGACAATGCCGTCCTGCGTTCATAGCCATGCAATCCCTTGGGGAAGAACTCGTAATTTTATCTGTTACATTGTTTTTAAAGTCTGTTTTCACTTGTAGAAAGACTATCCTCATGTGAGAATCTGTATTGTATAATTTATTCCATATCCCTGTGGTCTCTTACTTATCCTTGTAACATGTGATTTTACTGTTTTTAACGTGCTTTTATGATTATTTTATAATTGAATAAAGCTTTATGATGATGATGATGATGAACATGGCTATCAAATTTTTACAGTCTTAATGTATTTATTATTGTGCACTTTAATGGTCGTATGACGGAATAAAGTTTAATAGAAATTGAACTGGTGTGAAATTTGGACTTGTGAACATTGGCTACTTGGTTATTCTCTTTGGATGCATTACAACTCGGTTCTATTGGTTAAAGTTACCTGCCCTCTTGTTTTTGACGAGATGGATCTCCATTCCATTTATCAACCCAAAGTTAATTTTATTGATACAGGTGACATTTTCTCTGGCATGTACGTATTCATCACATAGCTTTGGATATATATGTTTTTGTATTGCCTAATATTTTCGTTTTTTTAACATTCAAGTGGTTTTGGATAGAGGTGATTAACTTTCCACATAGTCATTGTAAGTTAGTATCATAGGTGGCTCATGTGAGTGCAATACGTTTCCTTTTGTAACTATATTCCCTAGTTGGAGTAGGAGTTCATTGTTTAGATGGCAGTTTCTGGTTTTTTAAACACACTCTATTTTATCTAAGTGTTCTGTATGTTATGTCCATTTCTGTGTGTCTTTTGGGCATCTTGTTTCCCATGTCCACACAAATAATCTTATTTTACTGTTATATGGAATTAAAACTTTAAATATGGTTTAATAACTTGAGTTTCCATGCATTCTGTTTTTTTCTATCTCTCTCTCTATATATCATTCTCTAAAATAACGTTTTTGCAACATATATGTTTGCAGATTCATACTGACTTTGGTGTTGAATAGCTACTTTGCCCTAGAGTGCTCTGAAAACTCCTCTTCATGTTGCAATGGGGTGCTCTGAAAACCTCCCTTCATGTTTTTTTTTTCAAAGGTTCAATAATACAGCAATATCTGACAGTGATGAATAATGTTTCATTTACTCACTCATATGAACATTAATAAAATGGCCAATTTCTATTTAGATTTTCAGGCACAAAACTGTTCGGAAGATATTGACAATAAAACCAAGAATGTGAACTTCTCATTTGTGAGAGCAGAACAAGCTCAGAAAGGTGAGTACGGCAGCAATGTATCTGTTCACAGCATCAGTAATTGTCTTACAAGGAGTCCTTAAGCTGTCCCATCACCTAGATAAACTCTAGTAAGAGCATAAAGGTTTGCAGTGTTTATGGAAATGGTAGAGGTAGGGGGAATGTTAGTCCAAAGGAACATTGACATTGATTGATCATTGACATGTAAATCCAAATCATGATGTCTAACCCATAGCCAGTGCCTAAAGAAAGGCTTTCAAGGTGTACAGTGCTGTCCTTTCATCTGTCGCCCCATCCCATCACCAGCCTCGTGCCAGAGCATCAGAGCGGATTAATCAGGCCAGAGGTTTCGAGTCACAAGGTATAGCGACTCATCATGTGACTGAAAAGAGATACAGAAAAAATGCAGAACAGAATGACACCAAATGTGGCAGGAAGATAGATCTTGGTTGAGTAACCTGCTTTTTGTGATTTTGTGTAAATCCGTTTATTTGTTTTTGAGAAATTTAAGTGTAAAAATATTTGCATATCTGGACTGTTGGGTTCGGGGGACTGTTGGGAGACACACAAGCACAACTTCAATAAAATAGAGCCCTATGATTGGGCAAAGGAGCTCTTCTTCCCTTGTGCCACCTCACTTCCACAGGATCTGATTGGTTGGCCACAACATGAACAAAAATGTTGCAGCAACCATTACAGGACGCCAGGAACAGGTACCCTGTCCTTAAAATATATATATATGTTTTTTTAAATGATACCCTAGCCCCAAGCATTTGTGGGTGGTTCCAGGGGGCAAAGTTTCAAATACATTTTTTGCCACGATCCTGCTATACTCCTGCGGCATCGTGGTAAAAAAAACAAAAAATGGCGGATGCCATTGTTTGACTAAAATGACCCCTGCAATTATGCTTTAAGATCCGGGGCGAGGGGGAGAAAATATCACTAGTAGAGAAAATACAGTTTCTGGAAAAGTGATCCCAGTCCAAAACATTTCAACAGCTAAAAATCAAATCTGTTTTTCCATTGTTGTCTGTTCAGTGTATGTGCAGTATGCTTGGAGATGGTATGAATTTAATGTATTGGGAGTTTATGAATCTGGATGTGTGTATGAGTGAGTGGATTGTTGTGTGGGGGTATTTTTTTTATCTTTTTTTATGGAAATTACAATAATATTTTCTTTATTGTGAAAAATAGGTTTGGTCGCAGTTCATGGAAAAGTTTTTAAAATATAATTGTAGACTTTCTAATGCGATGTGCCGTTTGAGGTTAATGATTATGAGAAAATTTGAAAAAATAGAATAAACATCATTTTGTTAAAAGATATTGCATATGTAGCATAATTCCATTTGGGGATCAGAACCAATTGCACTTGTTAGGCACACTAGGTAAAATGCAGGTCAAGTGGGCCAGGGGTAAAAGTTTATGTTAATGTTTGGTAAGGGTGTGTGCATGAGGCCCCCAGGGGCCTGTGGTTATAAAGCCCCAGGGACCCCAGGTCTGAATTTTTAAATAAGGGGAGGGGGTGCACAGCCCCCCTCCCAAAGACTCATTAAGACCCCAGGGACCCCATCACTCAGGGCCACCAAATATTGAAAGGACCTTGTCCCCCTCCCTGAATCTTGAAAGGCCCCGGCGACCCCATCCCCGGGACCAAAATATATATTTAAAAGGAAGGGGGCACACGGCCCCCTCCCCAGCCTTGAAAGGCATCAGAGACCCTAATAATTTTTCTTGCAACTTGGCATCTACCACCATATGCGCCATTTGATCACGAATCGTTTGGTAATAAAAAGTATTATAATTACATTTGGCAGCTGAAATTCTTAAATCATTTGCAAACACTTCTATTGACTCATTCGGAAGTTGCCCTCTGCTTAAAAACTTGTGTCGTGCAACCACTTCATTTACTTTCTTAACATACAACTTGTCCAGTTGTTTAATTGCCATATCATATACGTCCACATCATCATCATCCATTGCTTGTCCAATTACTACTGAAGGTAAGTGACTCAAAATACGTCTGCCTTCTGCGCCTAAACAATGTTATAAAATAGCCAATTTCTGCTTGTCAGTATAGTCATCTCCCACAATTGCTTCTATGTATGCTTCTAATTCTTCCTTCCATTGTTTCCATTCCAACGCCAGTTCCCCTGGTGTGGTTAGAAATGGTAATGGTGCACCTATTCCATCCATGGTCTTATGTATTAGAAGATGTTCTACCTAAATTGGATGTATATTATACACACACTTCTAATATAGTAAATACATTTTGACTGTAGAGGAATGCAAAGGTTACAGGGACATTATAGTTAGGCTCAGATTTCACTCATACAAAATTAGTGAAATTTACCATTCATAGTTACCTGAGCTAACTATAACTTATGCCCCTTCAATGCACTGCTTATGACTTCACATATTAAGACATCTCAAATGATGTCACTGATGACATCACTGATGACATCATCCAGTGAATGTAAGTATTTTGTAAGAGTTTATGATTGTTAAATATATATACTAAGCTACTACAAAAGTTGAATTAATACTCTAGGTGTACTACTAATGAGTGATACTACTTCAGACATATATTATGTGTGAGGCTATGTGACTGAGTGTATCCATGTGTGAGTGGGTGTATGAGTGGTTGTATGGGTGTGTGAGTGGCTGTCTGCGTGTAAAGTGGGTGTGTGAGCAGCTGTGTGGGTGAATCAGTGCCTGTGTGAGTGGCTGTATTGGTGAGCGAGTGGGTGTGTGAGTGGCTGTATGGGTGAGTGAATGATTTTAGGGGTGGGTGTGTGAGTGACTGTATGTGTGAGTGAGGCATTGAATATCTGTTTAAGTGAGTGACTGGGTGTGTAAGTGGCCGTATGGCTGCGTGAGTGGCTGTTTGAGTTAGTGTTCAGTTAAGTGAGTTGGTGTATGAGTGGCTTTATTGGAGAGTGAGTGTCTGTGTGAATGGCTGAATGTGTCAGTGAGCGGATATGGGAGTACTTGCATGGATGTGTGCATGAGTATGGTAGTGGTTATGTGAGTGCATGAGTGAGTGTGTGAATGCTTGTGTGGGTGAGTGAGTGGCTGTGTTGAGACGCTGTATGGGTGAATGAGTGGGTGCGTGAGTGGCTATATAGGTGAATAAGTGAGTGTGTGAATACCTGTATGGGTGAGTGTGTGGGTGTGTGAGTAGCTGTATGGGTGACTGACTGGTTGTATGACTGGCTGTATGAGTGAGTGGTTGTGTGAGTGGCTGTATGCATGAGTGAGAAGGTATGTGAATGGCTCTATGGATGGGTGAGTGGTTGTGTGAGTAGTGAGTACTTGTATGGGTTTGTGAATTGTTATGTGAGTGGTTATATGGGTATATGAGAGGTTGTACAAGGGTGTAAGTGGGTGTGTGAGTGGTTCTGTGGATGTCAGTGATGTCATTTGAGATGTCATCAGTGATGTCACTGACCATGTCATGGGTGATGTAATATGTGAGGTCATAAGCAGTGCATTGCAGGGTACTTAGGTAACTATAACCACTCAATTTCACTGGTTTTGTATGAGTTAAATCTGAGTCTAACTATAACGTCCATGTACCCTTTGGTTTTCTTCAGTGTAATTCTAAGGTTTTTTAAATGTTGTTTGCTAACATTAAAGCCCCTGTAACCTTTGTTGTTTTTAGTGAATTTCTATGTTTTTTATGTCAATTCCTAACTATAACATTCTTGTAATCTTTGTTTTTTAAGTGAAATTCTAAGGATTTTTAATTTTATTTCCTAACTGCAACCTGTATCCTATGAGAGTGAGTGTGTGAGTGAGTGCATGAGTATCTCAGTGGGTGTGTGAGTGAGTGCATGAGTATCTCAATGGGCATGTGAATGGGTGTGTGAGTGTCTGTGTGAGTATGGGTGTATCACTGGGTGTGTGAGTGGGTGCATAAGTGTCTCACTGGGTGTGTGAGCGGGTGCATGAGTGTCTGAGTGGGTGCATGAGTGTCTGAGTGGGTCTGTGAGTGAATGCATGAGTGTTTGAGTGGGTCTGTGAGGGGGTGTCTGAGTTTCTGAAGGAGTATGTGAGTCAGTGCATGATTCTTTGAGTAGGTCGGTGAGTGGGTGTAAGAGAGGATGAGTGGTTCTTTTAGGGGGTGTCTGAGTGCATGAGTGTCTGAGTGGGTGCATGAGTGTGTCTCAGTGGACTGTAAATGGGTGTGATAGTGTCTAAGTGGGTTTGTGAGTACCTCCATGAGTGTGTGAGTCAGTCTGTGAGTGAGTGCATGAGTGTCTGAGTGGGTCTGTGATTGGTTGCATTAGTGTCTCAGTGGGTCTGTGAGTGGGTGTCTGAGTCTCTGAAGGGGTATGTGAGTCAGTGCATGAGTCTCTGAGTAGATCAGTGAGTGGGTGTAAGAGAGGATGAGTGGTTCTTTTAGGGGGTGCCTGAGTGAGTGAGTGAGTCTGTGAGTGGATGTACATGTCTGAGTGGGTATGTGAGTGGGTGCTGAAGTTTCTGAATTGGTCTGTGAGTGACAGTGAGAGTGTCTGGGTGGTTATGTGAGTGGGTGAATGAGTATCTGAGGGAGTTTGTGAGTGGGTACGACAGTGACAGAGTGTCTTAGTGGGTCTATGAGTGCGTATGAGAGTATCTGAGTAGATCTGTGAGTGGCTGTGTGAGTGTCTGAGTGGGTATGTAAGTAGGTGTATCAGTGTCTGAGTGGGCCTGTCAGTGGGCATGTGAATGCCTGAGTGGGTGTCTAAGTGTCTGTATGGGTATGTCTATAGCCATGTCAGTTACTGAGCTAGAATTGAACCGCACCCACACCTTTAGCCAAAAAGAGTCCACAGTTTTGCACAAAATATCTACCCAAGTGGAGTACTTTCTAATGGTTAATTACTAAGTGCTACCTCCTTGAGTAAATGTCCAGTATGTATTCTGCACTACAGCTGCGTAATGAAGTACGAGGAAATGTCACCAGTGACCTTGTTTGTTTTGGCAATGTGATTGTTCCTCGAGGGTCTTTATCCAGACATTTGTGATAACATGAATCTCCCTATAGAGAAGATGACAAAAGTGCAAAGAGGTAAATCTCCACCAATGAAGAGTCCATCTTCTTCTTATATGAAGTAAGTGCTTCTTTCTTTGGTGGAGATGTCCTCATATTTCTCGGCATCAAGAAGCCACCTCCAAAATCATCGGTAAATGCGCTTGGGGGCCTTTTGGTAAGCTGTCCATCATCCTGGTAAAAAGTGGGAAGACCTTTGCATACTTGTATACATTTTAAAGGGAGAACCTTGGAATCTGCTCTCATCAGGAGAGGACAAGAAAGAACCCACTCGTCAGAGTCACATACAGATTGTGCTCCAATAGATCAACGATGCATTCACCTCCGCAAAGGATTTCAAATCATCTTTCAATGTGGAATTGCCATGAAAACACACTAGCTTTGCCTTCGCCAAGCCCAGGATTTCGGATCATTTGTCCTTAACAGAAGTGGAGCTTTAACTGGAGCCCTGCTATGTTTATATTTGTTAGTGCTTCTTTGAGGTTTAATTTCTGTGAAATGAGCATCATGCCCAGAACGGAAGCACGCCTGCCCATTTATCCAACAAGACTCCACAGTTTTGCACAAAATATTTACCCAATTGGAGTACTTTCAACTGGTTACTTAGTAAGTGCTACCTCGTTGGGTAAATGCCCAGTGTCTATTCTACACTATAGCTGCATAATGCACCACAAGGAAATGTCTCTAGGAACCTCGAGTGCATTTGGCAATGTGATTGTTCCTTGTGTATCTTTATCCCCCAAGGCCCCGCCTCAGTTCAATGGGTTAATTTCGACCTCGGAAATCTCATCCCCCAGGGCCCGGCATTGTCATGCTGGGTGACCTGTAGTCCACCTAGGTCACCAACTCTGGCCTGCCCCTTGTATGCCCCACCGAGGGGGATGTCCCCTGTCCGTACCAGTGCAGGCAAGCAATGGGTGACAAGTTGTCACATGTCACCCTGTTCGGACTGTGAATGTGGACTGGCCATTGACCTTAGTTTCTTTTGGACTTCCAATTTTTCATTCACATTGGCTGAATAAAGCCTCTTTTTGTTTACTAGTGGTTTTGCTTTTGATGTACATGATGTAGATGAGTATCATCATGCATTTGCTGTTGTAATAGTGTTCAGATCAGGAAAATGAAGTGTTGTTGTGATGGACTCCATGTGGTCCATGGGATATGTGTCCTAATCTAGTCTGGATCCATAGCATCCTTTGCTGCAGTCTGAGGGTGTAATGTTCAGCATTTGACACAGGGATGTACGTTTTGCATTTGTAAATTAACATCTGTGGCTTACACTCATGCACATCTGGTGGGCTTACCACTGTTCAATGTTTCTATTTCCCTGACTGTGTGCCCATCTCCACTGGACATGCAGTTTAGCACATCAATGTTGAAGGACTCATCTGTGTATACAGTGCAACTTGCTTGACACGTGTTTTGGGTATATGCAGATGACTGAAGTGACACTCCCGTACCCAGGCTGATGTGAGCAGAGCCTTCAGTGTGTTGTAATTGTTGACTCACTGACCGAGTGTTCTGCTGACATGTTTGAGTCGTGCACAGACAAGGTTTGGCACAGCGGACATTCCACAGGAGTGGAGTGCCCTCATGGCAGTATGTAATCCCGTGACATTGACTGGGCCCGTGTTGTGTGTTGTGTAAGCATGTCTGTGTGTGTTCCCTTCCCTTTTCCTACACAGGCTGTGTCCCTATGGATGTTCCTGTTTGTGATGCTTGCTGAGTTGTCCTGTGTTCATCCAGCATCTTGGACCTGGTTTCTCCGGGATGTGGGTGCATGGCAAACTAATGTTCATCAGGTTGTCATCCCTAGTTGTCTTTGTTGTCAGGGATGGGGATGTGGGCAAACGCAGATGGGACACAGTCAGGATTCCCCTTGGCACTTGTTGGTTACACAAGTCATGTAATTTACAGTTTGTGGTAGCTTTCAGTGATTGTGACACGTTGTGTGTGTGACTGCTGCCACTCCTCAGGGTCAGAGCTGCAATGTTGGAAGTTGTCTACGTGTGTTCTTTGTGGGTCACCTTGGCTTCTTCATTTGTGTGTGACTGTGGCCGGGATCTCATTGATTGGGGTGGATTTCACGTCATGCCCATGTACCGCGTACTGTGCAGTGTGTCAGACATTCACGAGTCTTGTTGACTGGCCATGTGTGATGGGTTTCTGCACCTTAGTTCCCACCACCACCACTGGGATTGTCATGGGTGCATGTGCAATGTCACCAGTCCATGTGAGCTTCACTGCTGCACATTGGTGGAGATCAAGGTGTGTGGTGTTGAGTGTGTGCAAATGTGAGTTGTTTCACGGCTAGACCCCTACCTCCATATTGGCCTTGGCTGACAGGCCGTGTTGATTGATTTGTGCTTGTGTAGGTGTGATGGTAGTTTGTTGCTCAGGACACATAGCTGTAGTTCACAGTGTGAACGACATCTACGTTTGTCATCACAGTGGGGTTATCATGCAGGCTAGTGTCACCACAATGTGGGGTCCCTGGGGGTAGTGCTGTGGTGGGTCTGTCTCTTGCTGTGTTAGTTGCTGTTCCTACAAGCTTATGTGACATGTGTAATTTGGGCTCCCTTTCATCTAACAATGCCCGATTGCCCACATAGGGGAATCCGATCCATGAGTTACTTTTGTATGGCACTGTATACACATCTGTGTAATTGGAATTCAGGCCTCCTCATGTGTTGTGTGGTTGCCTGGGGACACTGGCACACACCCCCATCACCTGTTGTGTTTGATATGCAGTGTGAGGCTGCCTGTTTGTGTTTGTGCATCTGCACCACTGCATTGGCATATCTTTAGTGTGCCATTGCCTGTATGTTGTTTGGAGGATTTCCCCTGCTGTCCCTGGGACTCCTAGGTCATCAGTCAGCACAATAATCATGGTTTGTATGTCCCATTGCTGCCATGGTATGGTATTTGTTCACCTCACATCTACAGTCTCCACAGGATATCTACATTTGTGTGTCCATTAGTGCAGATATGTGGGTCTGCATTATGATGGTCACTTCTGGCATTGTGTAATTGATAAATGGAGACAATGTCAGCCCCCATGGGTGATGTTTGTCTGCACATGGCCAAAGGTATGTTTTATTTGCACTGCACTGTTTGCCTCACCCAATCTATGTTGCTATGGGACACAACCACTACTTTGCCACTGATGTGTTTGTTGTTCTGTGACCAGGAATCATCCATGCTGTTTGGCAGTTGCAGCTTTTTCCATGACAACACTTACCTTTTGGTCACTGTGATGATGGGGGTTTAGACCCCATTGCCACAATGTTCAAAATGTGCTTCAGCTATGGACCCCACACTTACCTTTTGGTCACTGTGATGACGGGGGTTTAGGCCCCATTACCACATTGTTCAAAATGTGCTTCAGCTATGGACCCCACACTTACCTTTTGGTCACTGTGATGATGGGGGTTTTGACCCCATTACCACAGTGGTCATGGTCTGCTTGCATTGTGAAGGCCACACACATTTTTGTGTGACACATGTGATAGGGGGTCACATTGTATGTTCAATGTCAGGTTCAGTGTTGTAGGCATTTGACACAGACTACACACTCTTGTCATGATGTTGGGGGATGTCTTTTGCTGACATTCCTTATGTTGGAGTATGCTGGTTGTGTCATGCATTACCCGTCCTATGAGTGGGGATGGTAGTAGTGACAGGCATCCAGGCCCCCATGAGTAGGGGTGGTGGTAGTGCTAGGCATCCAGCCCCCCATGAGTAGGGGTGGTGGTAGTGGTAGGCATCCATCCCCCTATGAGTGGGGATGGTAGTAGTGACCGGCATCCAGGCCCCCATGAGTAGGGGTGGTGGTAGTGCTAGGCATCCAGGCCCCTTTGAGTAGGGGTGGTGGTAGTGCTAGGCATCCAGCCCCCCATGAGTAGGGGTGGTGGTAGTGGTAGGCATCCATCCCCCTATGAGTGTGGATGGTAGTAGTGACAGGCATCCAGGCCCCCATGAGTAGGGGTAGTGGTAGTGGTAGGCATCCATCCCCCTATGAGTGGGGATGGTAGTAGTGACCGGCATCCAGGCCCCCATGTGTAGGGGTGGTGGTAGTGCTAGGCATCCAGGCCCCCATGAGTAGGGGTGGTGGTAGTGCTAGGCATCCAGCCCCCCATGAGTAGGGGTGGTGGTAGTGGTAGGCATCCATCCCCCTATGAGTGGGGATGGTAGTAGTGACAGGCATTCAGGCCCCCATGAGTAGGGGTGGTGGTAGTGGTAGGCATCCATTCCTCTATGAGTGGGGATGGTAGTAGTGACAGGCATCCAGGCCCCCATGAGTAGGGGTGGTGGTAGTGCTAGGCATCCAGGCCCCCATGAGTAGGGGTGGTGGTAGTGGTAGCCATCAGGCCCCTATGGGTGTGTATGGCATTGGTGATAGCCAACCCGCCCCTATGGTTCGGCTGTTGCTAGTGTACGTCATTTCTGCATCCCTATGTGTGTGTGACAGATGTCGGGTACGTGTCGTTTGTTTGTGTAGTGGGTGTCTGACTTACCGTCTGCGCTGTACGCGTCCGTACCGGTTCCGGTAATAGATGTACAGTATTGGTAGGACCTGCGCGATGGGATTCATGGTTGGTTCGTCTCGTTCGGGTTTTTCGTGGCTTCGACTCGTACTCGTAGCTGGCTTGTTCGTCTCGTAGCCTTGGATCGTCTTGTGGCGCGAATCGGAACTTATGTGCAGCTCTCCCGGATGCTCTGACGTGCCGGAAGTAGCGACCAGTTCGGCGCGTACAGAGTGCGCATCGTACTAGTCCGGCCGGAATTTACTTCCGTGCGACTCGAATCGGCGTTTACAGATCCGGCTCGGTCGGGGAACTGGAGCTGGAATGGGAACGTACGGCTCGGTCGGAATTTTAGCAGTAATGCGCATCGTACTTGCTCGCTCGGACGACTGTTCGAATCGGTCGGGAAAACCGCGTTCGGCTCGTATTTTTTCCGGACGAATCGTATTCGGTGAGCTTCCGGCCGAGATCGGAATCGACCCCTGAGTTGGGATCCCCAATTAGAGAAAAGCCATCTAACTCTATGTTATAAATCCTAATCCATATTGCGATTCAACAACAGGCTTGGTCTCAATCAATTACTCCTGCTCTGGAGATTTACCGGATGGAAGCCCACAATGCTACACTATATGGCACAGAGTTTTGGGGTCATGGTGACTTGAATAAGTGGTGAGTGAAAATACATTTGCTAGGTCTCTGATAGCTGTCCCATCCAGCACTCTACTGACTCCCTTGTTTTTTGACCTAGGGCTGAAGAGAATTGGCGACGTGGCAGCAATTAAACCACTGATCTAGTGGCTACGTAACTGGTCCACTCTGGAGATAGGTGATTATTGTGAATCCTTGAAAGAAGTCTTAAAATTAAGTGGTGCCAAACGGATTCCTTGGTCTCGCCATGTCAAATTCTAGTGTAGATCGCTGGGGCTGAATAGCTTGTGGGAATGTCCAGAATGCATTAGTAAGAATGATATTGCCACTGTGAAAGCTAAGTACTGGGCATTCGTAGAAGAAGACTACGCTACTAATAGATCAGCAGGGCGCCTGACTACTGAGTTTTTAAGTATCAAACCCTTTCCCGAGTTCAAGCTTTTTTATGACCAGATCTCACCACCTATGGCAAAAAGTCTCTATGTGAGATTTAGATTCGGTTGTTTACCCTTAAGGTCATTTATCGTAGGGGAAATGAATACAGATACAACTGCATGCCCAGATTGTGGTTACGCACAGGAGACAGTGGAACACATCTTTTTTTCTGCAATGAATATCACTTTCATCGCAAAAAATGGATTCGCCCCATCTGTTGTAGACTGGGAATCAGACATCATAGGGTGGCATTGAGAATACTAAATTCTGACACCACAGCACTCATTCTATTTGCTGTAAGCAGATTTCTGTTGAGTTCCTGTTTCAGGCGCCAGAAGTTCATGTCCCAGGTTGTTCGTGAGGTTTCAACCTTAACTGAATTGCAAGTATAGCCAGAATTTAAGTGATTTGCCAACATAGGGGGTGATTAGGATGGCGAGCGGATATCCACCGCCGGCCCGTCGGTGGCGATCCGCCTGCCATCGCAACCCGATTTACCCCCGCCATATTATAATGGCGGGGGTATCGCGGCGGACGCAAAGTGCGTCCGCCGCTTTTCCGCCGGTCGGCAATCGTTCCAATTGCCGGCCGGGCGGACTTGGGCCTCAATATGTTGGTGGTGCCTAGCAGGCACCGCCATCCATATTAGGATATGTGGTTTTAAAGGCCTTTCCATTGCGGCGATGCCGCCATGGAAAGGCTGGCGGGGAATTGCTTTAGGGGCCCGTTGCGGGCCCCCGGGGTGGTGGGGGCTGCACTTGGGGGGTGCCATGCACAAGGTGGCAGGCACCGCGCGGTGCCTGCCACATTGTGCATGGCAATGCACAACATGGCACTTTGGCATTGCTGCGGGTGCTGCTTACAGCAGCACCCGCCGCAATGTCAAAAATGCGGAATGCGACCGCCAGGGTGGCGGTCGCATCCTAATTAGCGGTGCGGGACCGCCGCATGTCTGGCGGCCGGTCCCAGCACCGCTAGGGTGGCGGGCGGACATCCTAATAACCCCCTTAGTAACTCCTACAGAGGAATGTTGATGCTCTGAGACACAGCACTTTATGGTTATGAGCTGCATTTGTAGCTAGATAAATTGATTACTACTATACTAACATCTGGTAGCATGGATTGACGACTATTGAGGTATCTAATATTTTATAGGGTTTGATGATTTAATACTGATATACTTTTGTCCATGGATGTTTTTTTTTTACTGTTTATATGATTGTATAAAATGGGAGATTTTTGACATCATTGTATAGCAGACATGTATGCTGTAAGCTAACTGAAAGCAATCAAATAACATTGTACCAGTAAACTTCTGATCTACTCTGATTGCGTAGATCTGAAATGTGAAGATGCAAGTTACCTTGTGCACACTAGCTTTTAAGGGGACATTGTTCATGACAAACTTATTTTATTACTGTATATATCAATGGCGTTTTAATAAGAAATAAAAGTAGCCAGAAGGGCATATAGATGTGCCTTAAAAGTGAGGAAAAAATGTTTAAAGGATGAGGCATGGAACGCCCTGCGAGCTGCATCAGAATTGAAAGACTCTTCAGCGTTCTGGAAAGCGGTTAATGCTCCCTTTGTAGTTGATGCAGGGAGGGCAACCATAGAGATAGCGGTTACCAAGGGTGAATGGGTTGACCATTTTTCAAAACTATATTCTACACCTTGCCCTGAACCAAGTAGTAGCGACTTGGCGGGGGACAGGGTAGAACCCCAGACTGTAAATCACCATTCGCATCTCCAACAGGATCTTACGAAATTGAGGAGGCGATTGCAATGAGCAAGAGTGGTAAGGCCCCAGGGCCAGATGGCATTCCTGTGGACCTTTTTAAATATAACATAGCTTTCTGGGGACCCATTTTAACACAAGTCATCAACGCGTGTATCTCAACCAGCCTCATCCCCACTTGGAGTGAATCGATATTGGTTCCGATTTTTAAAAAGGGGGATAGGCACAACCCAGTGTGTTATAGGCCTATCTCGCTTTTAGACTCTACGGTCAAAATAATCGGAAGAGTACTCCTTTCTAGACTGCAGGACTGGGCAGACGACCATTCTATCATTAGTAACATACAATATGGGTTCCGCAATGGCCTTGGTACAATAGATCAGTGCCTAAATTTAGAATTAACTATTGCCAAATATACTAAGGCCAAAAGGGGCACTCTCTACTTGGCTTTTGTGGATTTGTCCGCGGCCTTCGACTGCGTCATCCACAACAAACTCTGGCTGATCCTGGAGAGGATGGGAGTGGAGCCATCCCTAATTTCCCTAATGAGACAGTTTTATATTGGGGCCAGGGCCAGGGTTCGATTTGGAATAGGGGGTGAGTGCACTGATCCCTTTACCGTCAGAAGAGGAGTAAGGCAGGGCTGCATCCTGGCACCCTTTAGGCAGGGCTGCATCCTGGCACCCTTTCTTTTCACCTTGTATATCAATAACCTAGAATCGGCTTTGATATATGAGTGCCAGGACCTTCCGGCGGTAGGGAAGCACTCACTCCCTGTGCTTATGTATGCGAATGACGCGGTGCTTATGGCCCGTACTCCAAATAGTCTACAGAAGGTATTATCCAGTTTTGCGAATTTTATGTCTAACCTGGGTCTCACAGTTAATACTTCCAAAACATTTATTTTAAAATGTGGCCTGGGGAGCAAAAAGTGTCGCCCGTTCTTTTTAGAGAAGAATCGTCTAGATTGCTCTAACACTTTCTCATACTTGGGGGTCTTATTCGATCGCACTGGCACGTGGACACAGGCTGTTAACCTAAGGAGATTGTTATTCTCAAAAGCACTGGCAGCCTTGGCTAATTTTAGCAGGAAATTGGGCAGACGCCCCCCTCAGAATTACTTCAAATTTATAAAGCTAAATGCATTGCTATAGCGACCTATGGAGCGGGTATCTGGGGCCACGCAGATGTGACGTGTTTGCAGACGGCTGAAAACAGATTTCTTAGACACCTGCTTGCTGTCCCGGTTAGTGTCTCTACTTTTAACTGCCATTCGGAATTAGGCATACCTTACTTAGCGGATGTTATCGGCATTCAACCAATTCTCCTCTGGTATCACATTTGGACTTCAGAGAAGACCATTTTAAATCGTCAAATGATTAGCGATTGTTGTGGGCTAGACGGGGTATCTCATATAGGTTGGCTCAAGTACATTAAGGAATTTCTGTGTAAATTAGTCCATCAAGAATATTTTGATAACCCCATCACTATGACTAAAGTTAACAGGAATGTTTTTAAACTTAGCTGTTTGCAATACCTTGAAAATATTAGATTAAATACAGAGATTTTAAAAATCTCAGTCCTTGCCCACCAAAACACTTTGACTACTTTTTTAAGATGCAGCCGTATTTAATTCTTGTAGTCTCTGACTATGAAAGATTTTTACTTACACGCTTCAGGATGGGCATTGTCCATAGGTCACTTAGTTTTCCAGCAAGTAATGATTGGTCTAGGCAGCTGTCCAATTGCCCATGTGATGATTTCTCAGCACAATCCACCATGCATGTTTTATTTTTTTGCAAATTTTATACAGTCCAGAGGAAAAGGTGGATACTTCCGGTGCTTAGAACACTAGGTCTGAGACAATGCCGTCCTGCGTTCATAGCCATGCAATCCCTTGGGGAAGAACTCGTAATTTTATCTGTTACATTGTTTTTAAAGTCTGTTTTCACTTGTAGAAAGACTATCCTCATGTGAGAATCTGTATTGTATAATTTATTCCATATCCTTGTGGTCTCTTACTTATCCTTGTAACATGTGATTTTACTGTTTTTAACGTGCTTTTATGATTATTTTATAATTGAATAAAGCTTTATGATGATGATGATGATGAATATGGCTATCAAATTTTTACAGTCTTAATGTATTTATTATTGTGCACTTTAATGGTCGTATGACGGAATAAAGTTTAATAGAAATTGAACTGGTGTGAAATTTGGACTTGTGAACATTGGCTACTTGGTTATTCTCTTTGGATGCATTACAACTCGGTTCTATTGGTTAAAGTTACCTGCCCTCTTGTTTTTGACGAGATGGATCTCCATTCCATTTATCAACCCAAAGTTAATTTTATTGATACAGGTGACATTTTCTCTGGCATGTACGTATTCATCACATAGCTTTGGATATATATGTTTTTGTATTGCCTAATATTTTCGTTTTTTTAACATTCAAGTGGTTTTGGATAGAGGTGATTAACTTTCCACATAGTCATTGTAAGTTAGTATCATAGGTGGCTCATGTGAGTGCAATACGTTTCCTTTTGTAACTATATTCCCTAGTTGGAGTAGGAGTTCATTGTTTAGATGGCAGTTTCTGGTTTTTTTAAACACACTCTATTTTATCTAAGTGTTCTGTATGTTATGTCCATTTCTGTGTGTCTTTTGGGCATCTTGTTTCCCATGTCCACACAAATAATCTTATTTTACTGTTATATGGAATTAAAACTTTAAATATGGTTTAATAACTTGAGTTTCCATGCATTCTGTTTTTTTCTATCTCTCTCTCTATATATCATTCTCTAAAATAACGTTTTTGCAACATATATGTTTGCAGATTCATACTGACTTTGGTGTTGAATAGCTACTTTGCCCTAGAGTGCTCTGAAAACTCCTCTTCATGTTGCAATGGGGTGCTCTGAAAACCTCCCTTCATGTTTTATTATTTTCAGAGGTTCAATAATACAGCAATATCTGACAGTGATGAATAATGTTTCATTTACTCACTCATATGAACATTAATAAAATGGCCAATTTCTATTTAGATTTTCAGGCACAAAACTGTTCGGAAGATATTGACAATAAAACCAAGAATGTGAACTTCTCATTTGTGATAGCAGAACAAGCTCAGAAAGGTGAGTACGGCAGCAATGTATCTGTTCACAGCATCAGTAATTGTCTTACAAGGAGTCCTTAAGCTGTCCCATCACCTAGATAAACTCTAGTAAGAGCATAAAGGTTTGCAGTGTTTATGGAAATGGTAGAGGTAGGGGGAATGTTAGTCCAAAGGAACATTGACATTGATTGATCATTGACATGTAAATCCAAATCATGATGTCTAACCCATAGCCAGTGCCTAAAGAAAGGCTTTCAAGGTGTACAGTGCTGTCCTTTCATCTGTCGCCCCGTCCCATCACCAGCCTCGTGCCAGAGCATCAGAGCGGATTAATCAGGCCAGAGGTTTCGAGTCACAAGGTATAGCGACTCATCATGTGACTGAAAAGAGATACAGAAAAAAATGCAGAACAGAATGACACCAAATGTGGCAGGAAGATAGATCTTGGTTGAGTAACCTGCTTTTTGTGATTTTGTGTAAATCCGTTTATTTGTTTTTGAGAAATTTAAGTGTAAAAATATTTGCATATCTGGACTGTTGGGTTCGGGGGATTGTTGGGAGACACACAAGCACAACTTCAATAAAATAGAGCCCTATGATTGGGCAAAGGAGCTCTTCTTCCCTTGTGCCACCTCACTTCCACAGGATCTGATTGGTTGGCCACAACATGAACAAAAATGTTGCAGCAACCATTACAGGACGCCAGGAACAGGTACCCTGTCCTTAAAATATATATATATGTTTTTTTAAATGATACCCTAGCCCCAAGCATTTGTGGGTGGTTCCAGGGGGCAAAGTTTCAAATATATTTTTTGCCACGATCCTGCTATACTCCTGCGGCATCGTGGTAAAAAAAACAAAAAATGGCGGATGCCATTGTTTGACTAAAATGACCCCTGCAATTATGCTTTAAGATCCGGGGCGAGGGGGAGAAAAGATCACTAGTAGAGAAAATACAGTTTCTGGAAAAGTGATCCCAGTCCAAAACATTTCAACAGCTAAAAATCAAATCTGTTTTTCCATTGTTGTCTGTTCAGTGTATGTGCAGTATGCTTGGAGATGGTATGAATTTAATGTATTGGGAGTTTATGAATCTGGATGTGTGTATGAGTGAGTGGATTGTTGTGTGGGGGTATTTTTTTTATCTTTTTTATGGAAATTACAATAATATTTTCTTTATTGTGAAAAATAGGTTTGGTTGCAGTTCATGGAAAAGTTTTTAAAATATAATTGTAGACTTTCTAATGCGATGTGCCGTTTGAGATTAATGATTATGAGAAAATTTGAAAAAATAGAATAAACATCATTTTGTTAAAAGATATTGCATATGTAGCATAATTCCATTTGGGGATCAGAACCAATTGCACTTGTTAGGCACACTAGGTGAAATGCAGGTCAAGTTGGCCAGGGGTAAAAGTTTATGTTAATGTTTGGTAAGGGTGTGTGCATGAGGCCCCCAGGGGCCTGTGGTTATAAAGCCCCAGGGACCCCAGGTCTGAATTTTTAAATAAGGGGAGGGGTGCACAGCCCCCCTCCCAAAGACTCATTAAGACCCCAGGGACCCCATCACTCAGGGCCACCAAATATTGAAAGGACCTTGTCCCCCTCCCTGAATCTTGAAAGGCCCCGGGGACCCCATCCCCGGGACCAAAATATATATTTAAAAGGAAGGGGGCACACGGCCCCCTCCCCAGCCTTGAAAGGCATCAGAGACCCTAATAATTTTTCTTGCAACTTGGCATCTACCACCATATGCGCCATTTGATCACGAATCATTTGGTAATAAAAAGTATTATAATTACATTTGGCAGCTGAAATTCTTAAATCATTTGCAAACACTTCTATTGACTCATTCGGAAGTTGCCCTCTGCTTAAAAACTTGTGTCGTGCAACCACTTCATTTACTTTCTTAACATACAACTTGTCCAGTTGTTTAATTGCCATATCATATACGTCCACATCATCATCATCCATTGCTTGTCCAATTACTACTGAAGGTAAGTGACTCAAAATACGTCTGCCTTCTGCGCCTAAACAATGTTATAAAATAGCCAATTTCTGCTTGTCAGTATAGTCATCTCCCACAATTGCTTCTATGTATGCTTCTAATTCTTCCTTCCATTGTTTCCATTCCAACGCCAGTTCCCCTGGTGTGGTTAGAAATGGTAATGGTGCACCTATTCCATCCATGGTCTTATGTATTAGAAGATGTTCTACCTAAATTGGATGTATATTATACACACACTTCTAATATAGTAAATACATTTTGACTGTAGAGGAATGCAAAGGTTACAGGGACATTATAGTTAGGCTCAGATTTCACTCATACAAAATTAGTGAAATTTACCATTCATAGTTACCTGAGCTAACTATAACTTATGCCCCTTCAATGCACTGCTTATGACTTCACATATTAAGACATCTCAAATGATGTCACTGATGACATCACTGATGACATCATCCAGTGAATGTAAGTATTTTGTAAGAGTTTATGATTGTTAAATATATATACTAAGCTACTACAAAAGTTGAATTAATACTCTAGGTGTACTACTAATGAGTGATACTACTTCAGACATATATTATGTGTGAGGCTATGTGACTGAGTGTATCCATGTGTGAGTGGGTGTATGAGTGGTTGTATGGGTGTGTGAGTGGCTGTCTGCGTGTAAAGTGGGTGTGTGAGCAGCTGTGTGGGTGAATCAGTGCCTGTGTGAGTGGCTGTATTGGTGAGCGAGTGGGTGTGTGAGTGGCTGTATGGGTGAGTGAATGGTTTTAGGGGTGGGTGTGTGAGTGACTGTATGTGTGAGTGAGGCATTGAATATCTGTTTAAGTGAGTGACTGGGTGTGTAAGTGGCCGTATGGCTGCGTGAGTGGCTGTTTGAGTTAGTGTTCAGTTAAGTGAGTTGGTGTATGAGTGGCTTTATTGGAGAGTGAGTGTCTGTGTGAATGGCTGAATGTGTCAGTGAGCGGATATGGGAGTACTTGCATGGATGTGTGCATGGGTATGGTAGTGGTTATGTGAGTGCATGAGTGATTGTGTGAATGCTTGTGTGGGTGAGTGAGTGGCTGTGTTGAGACGCTGTATGGGTGAGTGAGTGGGTGCGTGAGTGGCTATATAGGTGAATAAGTGAGTGTGTGAATACCTGTATGGGTGAGTGTGTGGGTGTGTGAGTAGCTGTATGGGTGACTGACTGGTTGTATGACTGGCTGTATGAGTGAGTGGTTGTGTGAGTGGCTGTATGCGTGAGTGAGAAGGTATGTGAATGGCTCTATGGATGGGTGAGTGGTTGTGTGAGTAGTGAGTACTTGTATGGGTTTGTGAATTGTTATGTGAGTGGTTATATGGGTATATGAGAGGTTGTACAGGGGTGTAAGTGGGTGTGTGAGTGGTTCTGTGGATGTCAGTGATGTCATTTGAGATGTCATCAGTGATGTCACTGACCATGTCATGGGTGATGTAATATGTGAGGTCATAAGCAGTGCATTGCAGGGTACTTAGGTAACTATAACCACTCAATTTCACTGGTTTTGTATGAGTTAAATCTGAGTCTAACTATAACGTCCATGTACCCTTTGGTTTTCTTCAGTGTAATTCTAAGGTTTTTTAAATGTTGTTTGCTAACATTAAAGCCCCTGTAACCTTTGTTGTTTTTAGTGAATTTCTATGTTTTTTATGTCAATTCCTAACTATAACATTCTTGTAATCTTTGTTTTTTAAGTGAAATTCTAAGGATTTTTAATTTTATTTCCTAACTGCAACCTGTATCCTATGAGAGTGAGTGTGTGAGTGAGTGCATGAGTATCTCAGTGGGTGTGTGAGTGAGTGCATGAGTATCTCAGTGGGTGTGTGAGTGAGTGCATGAGTATCTCAATGGGCATGTGAATGGGTGTGTGAGTGTCTGTGTGGGTATGGGTGTATCACTGGGTGTGTGAGTGGGTGCATAAGTGTCTCACTGGGTGTGTGAGCGGGTGCATGAGTGTCTGAGTGGGTGCATGAGTGTCTGAGTGGGTCTGTGAGTGAATGCATGAGTGTTTGAGTGGGTCTGTGAGGGGGTGTCTGAGTTTCTGAAGGAGTATGTGAGTCAGTGCATGATTCTTTGAGTAGGTCGGTGAGTGGGTGTAAGAGAGGATGAGTGGTTCTTTTAGGGGGTGTCTGAGTGCATGAGTGTCTGAGTGGGTGCATGAGTGTGTCTCAGTGGACTGTAAATGGGTGTGATAGTGTCTAAGTGGGTTTGTGAGTACCTCCATGAGTGTGTGAGTCAGTCTGTGAGTGAGTGCATGAGTGTCTGAGTGGGTCTGTGATTGGTTGCATTAGTGTCTCAGTGGGTCTGTGAGTGGGTGTCTGAGTCTCTGAAGGGGTATGTGAGTCAGTGCATGAGTCTCTGAGTAGGTCAGTGAGTGGGTGTAAGAGAGGATGAGTGGTTCTTTTAGGGGGTGCCTGAGTGAGTGAGTGAGTGAGTCTGTGAGTGGATGTACATGTCTGAGTGGGTATGTGAGTGGGTGCTGAAGTTTCTGAATTGGTCTATGAGTGACAGTGAGAGTGTCTGAGTGGTTATGTGAGTGGGTGAATGAGTATCTGAGGGAGTTTGTGAGTGGGTATGACAGTGACAGAGTGTCTTAGTGGGTCTATGAGTGCGTATGAGAGTATCTGAGTAGATCTGTGAGTGGCTGTGTGAGTGTCTGAGTGGGTATGTAAGTAGGTGTATCAGTGTCTGAGTGGGCCTGTCAGTCGGCATGTGAATGCCTGAGTGGGTGTCTAAGTGTCTGTATGGGTATGTCTATAGCCGTGTCAGTTACTGAGCTAGAATTGAACCGCACCCACACCTTTAGCCAAAAAGAGTCCACAGTTTTGCACAAAATATCTACCCAAGTGGAGTACTTTCTAATGGTTAATTACTAAGTGCTACCTCCTTGGGTAAATGTCCAGTATGTATTCTGCACTACAGCTGCGTAATGAAGTACGAGGAAATGTCACCAGTGACCTTGTTTGTTTTGGCAATGTGATTGTTCCTCGAGGGTCTTTATCCAGACATTTGTGATAACATGAATCTCCCTATAGAGAAGATGACAAAAGTGCAAAGAGGTAAATCTCCACCAATGAAGAGTCCATCTTCTTCTTATATGAAGTAAGTGCTTCTTTCTTTGGTGGAGATGTCCTCATATTTCTCGGCATCAAGAAGCCACCTCCAAAATCATCGGTAAATGCGCATGGGGGCCTTTTGGTAAGCTGTCCATCATCCTGGTAAAAAGTGGGAAGACCTTTGCATACTTGTATACATTTTAAAGGGAGAACCTTGGACTCTGCTCTCATCAGGAGAGGACAAGAAAGAACCCACTCGTCAGAGTCACATACAGATTGTGCTCCAATAGATCAACGATGCATTCACCTCCGCAAAGGATTTCAAATCATCTTTCAATGTGGAATTGCCATGAAAACACACTAGCTTTGCCTTCGCCAAGCCCAGGATTTCGGATCATTTGTCCTTAACAGAAGTGGAGCTTTAACTGGAGCCCTGCTATGTTTATATTTGTTAGTGCTTCTTTGAGGTTTAATTTCTGTGAAATGAGCATCATGCCCAGAACGGAAGCACGCCTGCCCATTTATCCAACAAGACTCCACAGTTTTGCACAAAATATTTACCCAATTGGAGTACTTTCAACTGGTTACTTAGTAAGTGCTACCTCGTTGGGTAAATGCCCAGTGTCTATTCTACACTATAGCTGCATAATGCACCACAAGGAAATGTCTCTAGGAACCTCGAGTGCATTTGGCAATGTGATTGTTCCTTGTGTATCTTTATCCCCCAAGGCCCCGCCTGAGTTCAATGGGTTAATTTCGACCTCGGAAATCTCATCCCCCGGGGCCCGGCATTGTCATGCTGGGTGACCTGTAGTCCACATAGGTCACCAACTCTTGGGGAACCTGTGGGGAGCGGGAATGCCCCTGCGGTCATTGCTCCTGCACACAAGGAGCTGCAAAATATGCAGCTCCCTGTGTGCGGGAGCAATCTTTCATCTGTTTCCCTGCCTGCATGAGAGCGGGAAGGGAAACAGAAAAAAAACTCTGCTTCCAGCAAACGGGAGCTGGTTGACAGCTCCTGCTTGCTGGGAGCAAAGTTACTGTTTGTTCTCGCTTGGAGGGAGCTGTCACAGCTCTTGTCAAGCAAAAGCAAACTGCTACGTCCCAGGAGTGGGTACTCCGGGACATAACAGGAGCTGGCCCTGGGGGTTGGTAGTCTCCAGGATCATAATTGGCTCTAAGAGGGGGGGCCTTTTCACAGGCAGCCCCGAGGAGGTGGTGGTCCCTGGGGCCGTTTATGGCCCAGGACAGGGGCCCATCCCAATATTTAATATGTCTTTGGCCCAGGGAGGTTGTGCTCCCTGGGGCATATGCAAACCCCACGAGGGGGTCTGCATCCCCCTACAATTTTGTAATTGAATCCTCATGGATGTGGCAGTCCCTAGTGAGCCCTCTGTGCTCCCTCCTCTATTTTCTAAATATATGTGCATGTCTCTGGCCCACCCTAAGCTTTTTTTAATACAAGCGCTGGAGACCGTGCATGTTTTTTAAATAATTTTAGCCGTGGATTTGCGACTCCATCCTGATTTCGTGGATTTTTTTTTTTTTTATGCTTTTTTGCCCAGCAGGGTCCCAGGGACCCAGGACCAGAGGTAGGGGATCAGGGTATTTCTACCCCTTTTTAAAATGTTTTTTAAGCCGAGTCCCAAGATGACTGCAAACACTTCCTGGCCGAAATGTTGGCAGCCAATCAGTTTTCAGCACAGGAACTGTAGGGTCATTGAAGGATCTGCATCTCTAGATATACAAGAGTTCGCTTTCTACCAAATTTGAGTTCAGGCTGTAGTAGTGTCTAAAATTTCTATGGGAATTAACATGAGAAACGCACATTTTTTGACCCACCTTTTTCTCAGTCCCCACTTGACGGATCATCTCGAAACTTTCTATGCACAACAATACCCAAATTGACACTTTTGTGGGAAAGTTTCATGAAGAGTTGTCAAACGAAAAATGCTTTTCCAATGGAAACTAGGTCCTAACTATAACTACCTACTGATGAGTGCCAGTAAGTTATAGTATATATATATCATGACATTTTCAAAAAAAGTGCCCATTACTTCAAGTGCTGTCTGGAAAGTTTCAGGGTGTTTCATGCAGCAGAGGCCAATAAAAGGGGGTTTCCCCATGGTAATTCCCAAAGAACCTTTAGACACGACTACAGCCCAAACCGCTGGACAGAATTACACCAAATTTGTCAGGAAGCTAGCTTTTGGTTTGTAGATCGTGCTTTTTGTGATTTGGTGTAAATCTGTTCAGTAGTGTAGGAGAAATTACCTTGAAAACAAATTTGTATATATGGACACAGATTACCTGCGGATCTGCCTGCGCACCCGCCGCGAATTAACGCGCACTAGCAAACTCCTGATTGGCTGGCCACACTTTCACAGAAAAGTTGTGGCCACCATTTTGTTTGCCGGGGAATGGTCGCTGGGGTTGAAAACTTGAATGAATATTAAGTGAAGGGGACAGGTGAGAGGTTTCCTGAACCCTTGTGAATGCTTTAAATGAGGGGTGAGGCTATATTATGATATCATGCAACAATGTCTCAATGGGAGTCAATAAAAAAGTACAAATTATAACAGTAAATTAATCACTCAAAGAGCATGTAATCGCATTTTTTTCCTAAGTTTAAGGATTTGTATTTACCAAAAGAAGATATTGACTGTATACTTTACAGAGAAATTTGACACAGCATCAATAACGTTTTTACGTTGTGTTTAAAGTGTAGGGTGAACACATTGTGCTCGTGAAAAAAGGGTGTTTAAACAGAGCAAGTGAAATACATAAAGGAACAAATAAATCATCATATAGATTGGGAGCTATTTGATGCAGATATTATGCATGAACATTAGTTTTATAATACATTAGTGAAAAAATCATAACATAATTTGCAATCCCAATCAGGTTGATAAAACTGGACGAAGTTTCGACCTTCGTAACTCAAAATCATCTTCAGGACAAGCGAACACACGTAAGAAGATTGCTGCCTAGGGGGAACAAAGGAAGGAAGTAAAATTATCCCCAGAAAACAATTTACACAAATAAATTTAGACCAGGGTACATATATTTGGGATATGTGTCTCTAGGTACCTGGAGGGAATCCGAGGCACCTAGAATAAATAAAAAAACATGGCAGGGCTGAGTAAGCTACTCCTAGCAGGGTTCAGAGACATTAATGAATTATTACAACCACCAACAGCCATTGGGCCAGAAGACTAACCAAGCTAATACACTCACGTTGGTGGAATTATATGGAGCGGAATTGTCGAAGGCTGGGCTAGCACCACTGGTCACCAGTGAAGAGGAACGAAGTCCACAATGAGTCTTTTATGATATCTCATCTTATCTGGGCAATTCCTTGATCAGGGGGCTGTGAGAATAACAATGCAAATGGTTAATTGAGGGATGGCCATGAAGGAAAAAACAATTGAGGAACAGGTTGACAGGGCGGGTAAAGGCTTACCCGTGAGAGCGAATTGCTGATTTAGATGCTCGTATGCAAAGGTTTTTTATTCCAGAGTAATACGGTTTCCATCCGTTGAGCTGGAGTAAATCTGGAGTGAATAATGCAACAATAATGGGTGCGTGGGACCTATAGCGGAAGGGTGGGAATCCCTTGTGAGTAAAGTGTGGCCAACAGACAACCCCTTGTGTATGAGGCACCATGCACTGTGAGAAGCAGTTTCCACGTGTTAGAAGACCATGCTCTCTGTAGCAATGAGTGAAATTTAATTTATGCCTGTGGACAAAGGCATGCATTAAGACAAAGCAGTAGTAAGGAAGTGAAGCACAGACCCGTCTGGTAGGATGTGGCGGCTTAGGTAATAACATTAGAATTGTAGCCAACAGTAAATGTTAGGCAAGAGGTATATTCATTAGCTGGCAAGTACTTGACGGGCCAATATGGATCGATTGATCTGAACGGTTGTATACAAAATGGCGGGTGGTGGTGATGGGCAGAGAGAGTAAAACGCAAAAAATGTGTGTCATGCGCATGATACGCCAGGATACGAAACCACAACCAAAACCATTTTGGAAAGATTAGTTAGGAAAAAGTACCTGGGGCAAGAGTCGTTGCCCAGAAATATGTGATGCCAATAAATAGTACAAGCAGTCCAAAACCCAGCAGGGGTATTGGATCCAGGTAGAGGACTCACCGAGATCTCAACAAGAGCCATTTGAGGATATATTATGGCCATGAAAATGCCCCCAATTTTTGGGGAATCGCTCACGGATTCTGCGATTCCCTCGTGCATCTCAGCATGGGCCCTGTGTATCTTTGCTTGTGATCAGTGGAGTTAGCGCCGCTGAAAAAAAATACACATATATATTTTTATACTCTTCCTTCGTCTTACACCCATTCATATACCATAGAGAAGCTGTCATGCCTATTCACAACCCCATACAGACTTTGTCACACCCATTCACATACCCATAGAGACACTGTCACACCCATTCACATACCGATAGAGACTCTGTGACACCCATTTACAAACCCATACAGTCACTGTCACACCCATTGACAAACCCATACATGCACTGTCACAGCCAGTGCCAACCCCAATACAGATTCTGTCACACCCATTCACATACCCATAGAGACACTGATACACCCATTCACATACCCATAGAGACTTTGTGACACCCATTTACAAACCCATACAGACACTGTCACACTCATTCACGTACCCAAACAGACACTGTCACACCCATTTACAAATCCATGCAGCCACTGTCACACCCATTCACAACACCATAGAGACACTCTCACATCCATTCACAAATTCATACAGATACTGTTACACCCATTCATATACCATAGAGACATAGGTACCCCATTCACAAACCCATACAGAGACTGTCTTGTCCTTTCACAACCCCATACAGACTATGTGACACCCCTTCGCAAACCTATACAAACACTGTGACACCCATTCACAAACCCATTCAGATACCGTCACACCCATTCACAAACCTATACAGACACTGTCACACTCATTCATGTACCCAAACAGACACTGTCACCCCCATTCACAAACACATGCAGACACTGCCATGTCCATTCAAATACCATACAGACACTGTTACACCCATTGACAAACCCATAGACACACTGTCACACCCATTCACAACCCCATGGAGCCACTCTCACACCCAGTAATAAACCCATACAGACACTGTCACATCCATTCACAACCCCATACAGACTCTGTCACATCCATTCACATATCCATAGAGACACTGATACACCTATTCACATACCCATAGAGACTCTGTGTCACTCATTCACAAACCCATACAGTCACTGTCACACCCATTGACAAAACCATACATACACTGACATCCATTCATATACCATAGAGACACCGGTACATCCATTCACAAACCCATACAGGGACTGTTATGTCCATTCACAACTCCATACAGACTCTGTGACACCCATTGACAAACCCATACTAACACTGTCACACTCATTTACAAACCCATACAGGCACTGTCACACTAATTCACGTACCCAAACATACACTGTCACACCTATTTACAAACCCATACAGACACTGTTAAACCCATTTACATACCACATAGAGACACTGTTACACCTATTGACAAACCTATTCAGACACCGTCACACCCATTCACAACCCCATACAGACACTCTCACACGCTGACACTTTTATGGGAACATTTCATGAAGAGTTGTCAAACGACGCCAAAGATATAGGCAAGTCAAAAACACTGATACACGCATTCACATACCCATAGAGACTCTGTGACACCCATTTACAAACCCATACAGACACTGTCACACTCATTCACATACCAAAACAGACACTGTCACACCCATTTACAAATCCATGCAGACACTGTCACACCCATTCACAACCCCATAGAGACACTATCACACCCATTCACAAACCCATACAGATACTGTTACACCCATTCATGTTCCATAGAGACATTGGTACCCAATTCACAAACCCATACAGAGACTGTCATGTCCATTCACAACCCCATACAGACTATGTGACACCCCTTCACAAACCTATACAAACACTGTGATACCCATTCACAAACCCATTCAGACACTGTCACACCAATTCACAAACCTATACAGACACTGTCACACTCATTCATGTACCCAAACAGACACTGTCACCCCATTCACAAACCCATGCAGACACTGTCACATCCATTCATATACCATACAGACACTGTTACACCCATTGATAAACCCACAGAGACACTGTCACACCCATTCACAACCCCATGGAGCCACTCTCACACCCTTTCACAAACCCATACAGACACTGTTACACCCATTCATACACCATAGAGACACTGCTACACCTATTTCCAATGCCATTCAGACACCATCACACCTATTCACAACCCCATACAGACACTCTCACAGTCATTCACAAACCCCGTATAGAGAGTGTCACAGTCCTAGGCACACCCATATAGAGACTGTTACACCCACTGCAAGTTCCACTCACAACACGCTATATAAAATACTAAATGTGCTCTTCTCTATTGAATGTGTGCTTTTGGTTTGCAGATCCGCAAGGGATCTGCGAAGTAACAAAAAAAATTAAAAAAGATTTCAATAAAAAACTTAAAAGTGCTTGGGGAGTAGGGTGGCTCAGAGAAGAGCCTTTGTGTTTATTGTGTGTATATCCTTAATACACATAAGAGCGGATCCAGAGTTTCAAGTTGCTGAGAAACATCCTGTTGCCTTTGTCTGTGAAGTGAACACCATCTCTTCTATATATTACATGCATGTGGAAGCGTAGGTTATTATTGTAGATAGAGCCCCTGTTATGGTCGCTGAGGAATACTGAAACAGTTTTATTAACATGTTTCCTGGTTTTCTCTATCTGTGGACAAAATTGAGATGACCATTTCCATTTCTGCCTCTGACATATTTTAGAGAATACAAAGGCAGTCTGAGGAAAATGTTTCATTAATTGTACAAAGGTATCCTTCATTAGGATTTTGAGTCCTACCCAGTCAGTATCTGAGGAAAATGTTTCATTAATTGAACAAAGGTATCCTTCATTAGGATTTTGAGTCCTACCCCAGTCAATGTGCCCAGGTCATTGCCACCACAGTGCACAATCATGAGGTCTGCATGTTGGGTCTCCATAATGCTCTCAACCAATGGAAGCAATTGATGCCACTTTAACCCTCTCTGGCCAAACCAACTAATATCCACATTAGGCAACTCTATGTCCCTGTCAATCCCCCTGTTTCTAGCAAACCCTCTAGCCCAGAAGATAAAGCTATGACCCACAGTCCACACTCTAACCATTTTGAAGGATGGAGCAGTAGCACACAGGAGAAATCTGCAGCTGAATGAGGCAGTTTTCAAAATGAAGTCAGTTAAAAATGATCCTAGGAAGTTAAGTGCAACACATTACATTTGATTGGATGGTGTAAGTAATGTACTGATTAAACTAGTTTGTGCTATAAATTTAAAGTAAGTAGATGTGTGATTGGGTATGGGGAGTATGTTTGTAATTGTATACACTCAGCCACACCTGCAAAAATGTGACTTGGTAGTTAGCATGCTGCTGTAGAGACAGTTGTGAACTTCTGACCTACTGCTAGCAGAGAATGCTACATTTTTGGTCACCATACAAACAGAGCTACAGGAACATGGGGGGCTGGAAAGGCTAGTATGTAAATGTCAGGACAGGGTTTTAATAGAAGAAATGGTAAGTATTGACTTTTTGGGGCTAATTAAACCATTATTAGGAAGTGATGTGTATGTAAGAATTGTAGGAAAGTAGGATCTGCTTTCATGGTTACCCCCACTTTTTACCTGGTGTCAGTGTGTTTTTTACCTAACCTGATTGGATCCAGCTAGTCAGGACCTCAGCAACTGTGCTCTCTCTCCTACAATGGTTCTGTTAAGTACTTTGGTACATCCTCAATTGGCTACTGGTGTATCCATATAAGTTCCTAGTATACGGTACTGAGGTACCCATGGCATAGGTACACCAGGGGTTTCCCATGGGCTGTAGAATGTATTATGCCACCCATGGGAGTCCACTTAAACTGTGACTGCAGGCCTGCCATTGCAGAATGTGTGAGGTGGTGCTTGCACCTCTCACGACAGGTATAAGATTCCTTATATCTGAGGTCACTGCGCCTAAAACCTATAAGTCACCCCTCTGGTGAGCCCTTAAGCCCTGCAGGCAGGGTGCTTGGTTATAAGTGTGAGGGTGCCCCTGCATGAGCAGGACACTCCTAAAAGCCCCAGAGTCCATGCTCAAGGCTTTGTAAGTGTGGTCAGCCATTTTAAGACAGATAGTAGACATCAGTCCTTACGAGGTGTCTAACTATATAATGGTATAATGGCTGCACCGAACCCAGTCATGTTTGGTATCAAAGATGCTGGAATCATATTCTAATGTTGGAAGTATGATCCTATGTACTGAGGGCTCCTTTGGGGAACCCCTGTATTCCTGGTAACAGCCTTTCATGGTCAGACAGTAAGCTAGTGCTGCTGCAGACCACAGACACAATTCTGCCCTCCTGCTGCTGAGCCAAGCTCAAGCAGGGGAAGGTAGAACAATAGGTTTCCTGTCACAGGGAGGTGTGACCACCTACCAGACAGGACTTAGTGTATTGGGCTGGGGTAGGGGAGCTTGTCAGCACCACCAGACTGCTTTGAAGGGCACCGATGGTGCCTTCCTTGCATACTCCAGTTTGAGCCAGTTCAGGAACCCTTGGTTCCTGTTTTGGCATGAAATTAGACAAAGGACAGGGGAGTATCCTCCCCTCTGTCCAGCGCCTTCCTGGGAAGGGACCACCGAGTGGTTCCAACAATTTCCTTAGGGTATTTAACGGCTCTCCTGTGAGTGGGTCCTCAGTTTTGTCATGGGAACAGACTCAACACTGAAACTACGTCACTCTTCAATCGTCTGGACACTTGGACTTCATTAGACTTCGACTTGAACCGAGACTGCACCACAGAAGCCTCCTGCTGCTCCTGTTCTTGCTGTTCTTCAAGTCATCTGCATCGTCTGTGCTTCAGACAGGTTCTCCAAAAGACATATGGGCATCAAGGACACCCAAAGAAATCTCCCTTGGAGTGAAGGAGTCACTCCCCTGCATCTGCAGGCACTGTAATGAAGCTCACCCGTCTCCTGCTCCTGTCATCCTGTGGATTTCCCGAGCCCCAGCAACACAGGTGGTGGTTCTGCAGCTCCCTAGAGACCTGACCTGTCTTCTCAGCAGTTTTGAGGACAATATGCCTAGTCGGAGCCACTGGGAAAAACCCCTGTGCACCGCATTGACTTGCCATTGCCAAGGCTTTGCACTCCAGAGATCTTCGGGCTACCAGAAGCCCCAGCCTCCAGCACTTCACTTCCTGAATGACAGAGCCTTCCCTGCATCTCCTGCATCTTAGGCCTCTGACTTTGGTGGTTTGCTTGAGGACCTCTTGCGACTCCTGTGCTTCCGGCCTGTGGGTCTTCTTGAGGGTCTTCCTTTGCTTCAGTGGGCTCTCCTGCTTGTTCAGGGCCTGCTCTGACTCTCCTGCACTTGGTGAGTCTCTTAGACCTTCCTGGTCCCAACATTTGCTCCTTTTTATTCTCCACGCCAGTTGTGGCTACCAAGGCCTGTTGGTGCTCCCGCCGGACACCGACCACCTAGACAACAACATCCGACATGCGACAGCTTGTGTACAGCTCCTGGTCTTCTTCATCATCGCCTGGCCCTCACAGGTGCAGCAACAAGGTCACTATTGACTCTTCTGAATCTCCCGACATCAGTGGGCATTGTGTCTGCATGCCTCCTGGTCACCTCCGAGTGGCAAAGACTCTGTCTCCTCTGCTTGCAGGTTCTTCACTTCCAGAATCCACCCTTGGATTCCACTAGACTTGTTTAAGGACTCCTCCAAATGCATTTCTTCCATTGTTGTTAATGCAGGTTCCAACGTCTATTCACCCCTCTGCAGACTTCCCAGGATTTTGCGATTTGCGAACAAATTGCGAAATCAGCGCTTTTGTAGAAATGCTGCGATTTTTACAAAAGTGTCTGCAAAATATGACTTTGTGCTGCCACTGAGCCATTAAAGGGAGGGAGGGTAAGCAACAGGCAGGCAGCAGAGGGGATAAATTCCTTTGTCGTCTGCCTTTGAAATGCACCTCGCCCCCTCCTGAGCAATTAGCTTGCAGGTCGCCTCACACTTTTGTGTGCCCCCTGAGTACCCTGCGGGCCATTTGAAAGCACAAGTCTGCAGTATTTTTGTGGTGGGCACATATTTTGCCCACCCCAAAAATAGTGAAATTTTTTAGATGTTGGGTCTCAAATTTTGATTTTTTTGGCCGCGAAATTTGCCACCCAAAGCTGCAAAATCCTGGGGGGTCTGCCTACGCACCCAGAGTCTCCGCCATGGAAAGACAGGCATCCTAATATGGATGGCGGTGCCTGCAAGGCACTGCCACCATGTCCTGTGCCTTTTCCGCCCGGACAGCAATCTGACCGGCGGAAAAGCGGCAGACGGTCTTTCCGTCCACTGCGGTGCCCCTCGCCATACTAATATGGCGGGGGTGAAACTGGGTCATTTGGCGGGCGGATCACCACCGCCGGGCCGGCGGTGACCACTGCCGGCCCGGCGGCGGCGATCCGCCACTGATCCTAATAGGCCCCCAAGTTGTTAAAAATATTGTTTGTTTATTAAAGTCATGTTTTTTATTATATATTTTATATATACGTGTTTTATGTTTTTTTGTATAAGAATTGTTTGTATTTTTAATATATGTGTTAAATTTGTAGTAGTTAATAATTGTTTTTATTTGAATTTTGAGTTTTTAGTTCTGTAGCGGGTTGTGGGTTTATAGGGGAATAGGGAGGGAAGTAATTTAATTATATTAACTGTATTGATTATTTTTTATTTATTAATATTTGTTTAATTGAGATGTTATAGTGTTAAATGTGTAAAGTAATGTATTATTAATTTATTATTCATTGGTTGTTAATTAAATTAAATAATTAATTGGTAATTAATTATGGTAATTGTGTAATTATTTTTGGGGTGTGTTGTGGTGTTTATAGGTGTTAAGGGCGGAAGTAATTTATTTTTAATTGATGAATTAATAATTGGTTGTTAATCAATTTTAATAAATTAATTAGAAATTAATTATGGGAATTGTGTAATTAATATTAGGTGTGTGTTTTGGTGTTTATAGGAGTAAAGGGTGGGAAGTAATTTGTATTTAATTAATTAATATATAGTTGTTAATTAATGTTAATTATTTGATATGTATTCTAGGTAATTGTTTAATTTTTTGTCTGTTGTTTTCACTTTTAAAGGGGGTAAAGGGTGGGTATTAAATAAATTTTAATTTCTTTATTATTATTTGTTAATAGTAATAGTTTTTAATTTATAAATACGTTTGAATAGTGTTTTATTATTTTAGAGTTTAATTTAGATGTATGTTGTGGATATCATAGTGTTAGTGTGTGTAGTCAATTAATGTTTATTAGTTTATTTTAACAATAGTATTTTTTAAATTGATTTTGGTGAAAAAATGTATTAAAAATGTTGAAGTGTTTTGATATTGGTGTGGTGTTATAAGATAGGAAATACAATACATTCATTTATGTATTAATTAATTTATTTGTTTGTAAATATTTTCTAGTTTAAAAGCATTTTATTTTATAAATGTATTTATTATTTTATATTATATATTATTTGTAGTTTTTTTAATGTAATTAACATTAAAATATGTTTTTTAAATATATTTTATATATTTGATTTTTCATTTCTAAATATTGTTTATTTAATTTTTATGATTTTTTATAATTTCAAATGTTTTTTGTTTTTGTTTTAACTGTTTGAGTGTGAATAGTAATTTTTGTCTCTTCGCTATCCAACACTTTCCCTACTGTTGCACTCACTGGAGTGGGAGTAGTAATTTTTACCCCTCCTCTATCCTATACTCTCCCTACTGTTGCACTCACTGGAGTGGGAGTAGTAAATTTTTACCCCTCCGCTATGCAACACTTTGCCTACTGTTGCACTCACTGGAGTTGGAATAGTAATTTTTTTCTCTTCGCTATCCAACACTTTCCCTACTGTTGCACTCACTGGAGTGGGAATAAGAAATGTTACCCCTCCGCTATCCAACAGTTATTCTACTATTGCATTCAGTGGAGTGGGAATAGTAATTTTTACCCCTCCCTATCCAACACGTTCCCTACCGTTGCACTGATTGGAGTGGAAATAGTAATTTTTACCCCTCCGCTATCCAACACTTTCCCTACTGTTGCCCTCACTGGAGTGGGAATAGTAATTTTTACCACTCCGTTATCCAAAACTTTCCCTACAGTTGCAGTCACTGCAGAGGGAATAGTAATTTTTACCTCTCCGCTATCCAACACTTTCCTTACTGTTGCATTCACCGGAGTGGGAATAAACATTTTTACCCCTTCGCTATCCAACAGTTATTCTACTGTTGCTGTCAGTGAAGTGGGATTAGTAATTTTTACCCCTCCGCTATCCAACACTTTCCCTACTGTTGCACTCTTTGGAGTGGGAATAGTAATTTTTTCCCCTCCACTATCCAACACTTTCCCTACTGTTGCTCTTACTGGAGTGGGAATAGTAATTTTTACCCCTCCGCTATCCAACACTTTCCCTTCTGTTGCACTCTTTGGAGTGGGAATAGTAATTTTTACCCCTCCGCTATCCAACACTTTTCCTACTGTTGCACTCTTTGGAGTGGGAATAGTCATTTTTACCCCTCCGCTATCCAACACTTTCCCTACTGTTGCAGTCTTTGGAGTGGGACTAGTATTTTTTTCCCCTCCGCTATCCAACACTTTCCCTACTGTTGCTCTCACTGGAGTGGGAATAGTAATTTTTACCCCTCCGCTATCCAACACTTTCCCTACTGTTGCATTCTTTGGAGTGGGAATAGTGGGGCATATTAGCAAGACCCACGTTAAAATTATCGCCGTTTTAGCGGCAGGAAACTGCCGCTAAAACGGCGATAATGGGCTTGCTAATATGCGTTATAGAATTCCAATAGAAGCCCAGGTTAGATGTGCAGGACATCTAACCTGGGCTTCTATTGGAATTCCATAACGCATATTAGCAAGTCCATTATCACCGTTTTAGCGGCAGTTTCCTGCCGCTAAAACGGCGATAATTTTAAAGTGGGTCTTGCTAATAAGCCCCAGTATTTTTTTCCTCTCCGCTATCCAACACTTTCCCTACTGTTGCATTCTTTGGAGTGGGAATAGTATTTTTTTCCTCTCCGCTATCCAACACTTTCCCTACTGTTGCTCTCACTGGAGTGGGAATAATACTTTTTACCCTTCCGCTATCCAACACTTTCCCTACTGTTGCACTCTTTGGAGTGGGAATAGTAATTTTTACTTCTCCGCTATCCAACACTTTCCCTACTGTTGCATTCTTTGGAGTGGGAATAGTATTTTTTCCCTCTCCGCTATCCGACACTTTCCCTACTGTTGCACTCACTGGAGTTGGAATAGTAAATTTGATTATTTTGCTATCCAATACTTTCCCTACTACTGCACTGATTGTATTGGGAAATTTAAGTTTAAATATTTTTTGATAGTTTGTTTCAATTTATTATAGAATGTTTTTTTATATTTTAAATTATTGATATACATATATCTATTTTATTTTTATATAATTTTAAAGTTTTAAAAAATAGTTTGTGTTTATTTTTTTTAATTAAGTTTATTTGTTATATTTTGTTAAAATGTATATTAAATGTAATTTATTTTGTTAGAATTAAATCTTAATATTTAATATATTTAATATGTATTGTTTTATTATATGGCTATATATATATATATATATATATTTAATTCAATATTTTTTACATCTAGATTTTTTACATTGATATTTTTGATTCAATATTTTTGTACTTACCTGTGTAGGTATGGGATTCAATATTTTTGAATTCTATATTTTTTTTGATATTTTTAACATCGATGTTCTTCTCATCAATATTCTATTAGTGAACCAGTTCCATGGGTGGGGTGGCTCTCCAACCTTCTGTCCGCCAGGGGGTTTCTTTGGGGTCCTCTGGGAAGGGTCCTTCTTCTTTAAAACTGCAACCACAACTTCTCCATTGACTTCTATTGGGCCCGTGACTGTGTTTCCACTCTGCACACAGTCTCCGTGGGGTTCCTGGGTACTTTACTTAGGTGGTTCTTTGTGTGTCCGGCTCCTCTGAGACTTCTGGTTCAAGTCCCGTTCTCCTTTGCAGTTCGCATTCTACTTTATTAGCATATGGCTTGGTCTCCCCCTGGAGACCAGTGTATTCTGTGCTACTTATCTGATTGTTTTGCAAGTATTCTCGTGTGAGCTGTTGATATCACCGGGTAGGAGATATACCAATGTGTTAGCGATTCCATTGTATAATAAATAGACTTATTTTTATGTAAACACTGTGTGGTTCATTTTCATTTGACATACAGTAATGATTAAAGTTGGTGAAACAAGCTGCTTTACACTCCTTCAAGATAAGCCTGAAGGCTGTTCTCCACAGCTACCACTAAAATCACCACAAGAGTTTTCTGTATTAATGCAAGGTGCAGCACTTGAATAAGTGTGCACCATACATTAAGCGAGCCTCCTACAACAATGTATAGAAATTGTTTTTTAAAACAAAATAAGATTAATACGTGAAGCCGTGGATGCTCTCCGCATGTTACACGGGGGCGCGCTGAGACTCTCGTAGGATCTGCCCAAAACCCCTACTGAATTGGGCTTTCTTTGGAGGAGTGTAAGAAATGGTTAAAAACTCTGACCATTCACAAGAGCTGTATCATCAATAAAATATGAAAACCAAATTTCTACTTTTAGGGGTCTATTAGGATGGCGGTCGGAAAACCACCCCGACCGCCATGGTAACGGAAATCATCCGCCCGCCGGTACCGCGGAAAAACCGGCGGTACAATTAGGATCAACCGCCAAACAAATCCGACCGCGGCGGAACGAGGCAACGAAAAAACGCCTGTAGCGGGCAGAGAAGGCTAAAATCCATCCGCAGCGGTCGGATTTGCAGCAGAAAATCACCAAACCGCCGCCATGACAGCGGAGACACCACCCTGAAAATTAGGATATCCCCGATGTGACCGCGGTACGTTCCGCTGTTTCCGACCGCTGCGGTCACAAACAGTGATGAATGGGAGAGCCGGCGGAAGAGCTGTAGCATAGCCACCACTGCGGACGCTCCGTGACAAATATGGCGGTCGACAGAAAAAACTCACAACAAGGCCACAAAGTGCACACAGCAAACTAGCCCTGTCCCCAAAAACACCTTACACACCCCAATGACACAACCACATGGCAACTACAAAAATACAAATCCCAGGACAACCCACACAACACACCTGATAGCAATACCCCATTTGGACACACCCAAATAGCTGAGTATAAAACCAGCCCCTTCCCTGACCACAATCCTTCGCACTACTCCAGAAGTGAAGGGCCCAACACCAGAGCACAAAGGAGAGGCAAATCAACACACCATCACTACTCACACCACACACAGCACCACCACCACTTCCACACCTGTACCTCTAACCCCTCTGCACTTCACACACCATACACATCACCACCACCACCACCACTCACACACCTGCACCTCTAACCCCTTTGTACATCACACACCATGGCACCACAGAAAATGCCCAAATTCACAGAGAGTGAGTTGACAGTCATGGTAGATGAGATAATCAGAGTAGAACCACAAGTGTTTGGTAGCCTGGTCCAACAGACACCATTATCCACAAGAGCAGAAATGTGGGCAAGGATAGTCGATAAGGTCAATGCAGTAGGGACCACTCCGCGCTCAAAAAATGAAATCATGAAGCGGTGGCATGACTTGAAGAGGGTTGTCAAAGAAAAGAGGAACAAGAACCGTGAGCTGGCTCAGAGGACTGGCGGTGGCCCTTCCATTCCACCAAGAACACTCACTGCATGGGAGGAGAAGGTGCTTGCCATACTGCATCCAGAGAGTCTCACAGGAATAGCTGGGGGAGTGCAGGCTGGTAAGTAACAACAAATGTATACCATCACACTGCTATGTACTGTCTTGCACAACTACAAGGCTACACCTCCTAGGCCCAAAGCCATTCATCTGCACCACAATACCCAACACAGGTCTCACAGATGTAACATTCACTCCATCTGAATAACCCCAAAGGTAGCCAACATTTACAGGGTTGTATGTGTCCAGGCAACCAGCACTACAACTCCCACCAGGCCCCCCTGCCCCACCCCTGAGCAGGATGTAGCACTCCCTCCCACCCAGAAGCATGTGTCAGCCATTGTATGGTTCCCCCTCACCTAACAGGTAGTTAGCCATCTTCCCAGGGAGGGCTGTTTGGAGGTGGGAGGCCTGCACAACAACTCCCACCAGGCCCCCTGTCCCACCCCTGAGCAGGATGTAGCACTCCACACCCACCCAGAAGCAGTTGGCAGCCATTGTAAGGTTCACCCTCACCTAACAGGTAGTTAGACATCTTCCCAGGGAGGGCTGTTTGGGGGTGAGAGGCCTGCACAACAACTCCCACTAGGCCCCCGTCCCACCCCTGAGCAGGATGTAGCACTCCACACCCACCCAGAAGCAGTTGGCAGCCATTGTAAGGTTCACCCTCACCAAACAGGTAGTTAGCCATCTTCCCAGGGAGGGCTGTTTGGGGGTTGGAGGCCTGCACAACAACTCCCACCAGGCCCCCTGTCCCACCCCTGAGCAGCACTCCACACCCACCCAGAAGCAGATGGCAGCCATTGTATGGTTCCCACTCACCTAACAGATAGATAGCATCTTCTCTGGGAGCGCTGTTTGGGGGATGGGAGGCCTGCACAACAACTAACACCAGGCCCCCTGTCACACACCTGAGCAGGATGGAGCACTCCCCCTCTCAGAAGCATTTGGAAGCCATTGTGTCACTACAAACAAACTAACAGGTAGGTAGCCATCTTAACAGGGAGGGGGTTGAGGGTGGGAAGACTGCACTACTACTCCCACCATGCCCCCTTGTTCCCCAGCTCATCAAGATGGAGCACTCCCTCCCACCCAGATGCATGTGTCAGCCATTGCATTGTACACTTACAACTAACAGGTAAGTAGGCATCTTCCCAGGGAGGGCTGTTTGAGGGTGGGAGTCCTGCACTACAACTCCCACCAGGCACCCTGTCCCACACCTGAGCAGGAATGGAGCACTCCCCCCCCGAGGCATGTGGCAGAGATTGCATTGCTCACATCAAACTAACAGGTAGGTAGCCATCTTAACAGGGAGGGGGATTTGGGGTGGGAAGACTGCAGTACTACTCCCACCATCCCCCCTTGTTCCCCAGCTCATCAAGATGGAGCACTCCCTCCCACCCAGATGCATGTGTCAGTCATTGCACTGTCCACTTCAAACTAACAGGTAGGTAGACATATTATGCTCTCTTGTCCCACCCCTGAGCAGGATGGAAGCTTCCACCACACACACACACAGATGTATCACAAATCCAACCCAAATGTGAAAACAGAACAGGTAAGTAGCCAATACATGCACCCAGCCATTCCTCTCAAAAAGCATGGTGCCATATGACAACACCAGCCCTCTCATCACACAAAAATACCCACAGATCCTATTGCCACTCACAGTGTGCAGACAGCTAAGCAAATGTAACTGTCACAGCAACCAAAGTGTGACACACCAATTCACATGTAGAATAAAGTCTGTGCACAATCATGCACAGCACTGAATGCCAAGTGTAAGTGCCATGTGGCCAGAGCAGCAAGGACCATATGAAAACAAAGAAAGCATGGTTGGTGGTACAAATTCAGATTTGCACATGACATGACAAAGGTATGCATGAGATGACAATGGCCAGTTCATGCTCAGATGTAACGTCTGCCAGGCAGAGTAATCAACAAAGAGGCTTCACATAAATTCTTTGTTGCGCTAGTCCCTAGATGGCAACATGTCCCTGTAATCACAAAATATGCATGTGGCGCATGGTATGTTTCAACACGTCACACCATGGACAAGTAATGCATGTACCTCAGCATCATGTCAGGAGGCACAGTAGTGTGCATACAAACAATGTGATGATTAGTCAACTGTGTGGTGTACAAACAGTGAATAATACACATCTAACACAAAGCTTGCGGGGTGCACTACAATGACCATTTACCATCTGTCCCACAGGTGACCAAGAACTGACTGCAGAGGACAACACCAGCAACCTGCAGAGCCAGTCTCCCCCCCCCCGGAACATGGACTCTCGGATGTTGACTCCCGGGATTCAGAGGACGAGGAGCTCGGAGCCGGCCCATCTGGTGTGCCAGGGCACAACAGGTCCCAGGACCCCATTGTCCCCCCCACCACATCTGCAGCAACAGCAACCTATCCGCAGACCCCTGCTGTTACGGCCTGTGCGTCCTCCACCACCACCACCACCAGTGCTGCCTGCAACACTCTCCCTGTCCCAGAGGAAGACCACCCCACACCACCAACTGAGGAGGGCAGGGAGAGGATGCGGGGGCCCACAGTGGTGAGGCAACAGGTCCGTGGCAGCAGGGCAGGTGGGAGGGGCAGGGTCAGTCACAGACAACCAGACCCTGGGACCGAAGCCCTGGAAAACATAAACAGAGTTCTTGGGGCCTATGAACGGGCCCAGGGATGAACGGGATGGTCAGAAGAAGATTCACGCGAGCTCCTCCTGCTGATGAGGTCCATGGACACCCGCATGGGCCAAATTGTGGACCTCTTGGGCCAGCTAGTGGCGGGACTGAGGGACAGGCCTGCGCCACAACCAACACCTCCACCTCCCTCTGGTGGGCCGCAGGATGACAGTTCAACATCCTCCCCTGCGGCCACAGAGAGGGTTGAGTCCTCAGACCCCACTGGCCCTACAGCAGAGGCCCCCCCTGCCAAGCGACGAAGGGGCCGTCCCAAGAAATCCCTGGGAGTATCCCGTGGCAAAGCACCTGCCAAACGTCAGTCACAGAGCCAGCCATGATGGCAACCCTCTTCACTACTGCATTGACTTTTTGGACTGTCCTTCCCCACACTGCCTTGTGAATGGCATCTGTATGTTGGACTGGGTCACCACATCAATGTGGTGACTACTCGATTCTCTGATTTACCATAACTGTCAACTCACTGCTTCACTAATCACCTCAATGTAAATGTTCACCCCCCTCACATGTCACCATTGTAAATAAATACTCCTTACACACATGTCGTTGTTTCTGCTCCGTGTTTATTCCAGGATGTGCAGTTTTCACCATGATTACAATGTACCAGGAGTATGGAATGTATGTAGGCAAGGAGAGGCTGAAGGGACCTAGGAAAACAGAACAGAACAAGATTCACTAGTCAGGGGGTGGCATCACAGACATCACACAACACTTACCATCAAGCTACTCCATCATGCACACATCACAATGAGCAACAGTGCCAACATACACATCCTGTAGATGTGCCAAACTACCCTGTCCCAGAAACATTGTCAGCCACCACTGAGTCAACAACCGGCTGCAGTCACAAAGCTCACATACACCTTGCCAACAACAGCGACATCATCAGACAATGGGTCCATTGTACATCGTCACTCACCTTCAAGTGAAGTAGCGGTTGATGAGCTGTTGATGCAGGTCAACACCTTCCTCCTCTCCACTATCCTCGTCACTGGACACGGGTTGGTTTGCAGGCGGGGGCCTTGGCTGCTCAACAGCATCCAGGAGCAGGGGGATCTCCTTGTGAATGGCCAGGTTGTGGAGCATGCAGCATGCCACTACAATCTGACACCTTCTTGGGTGAGTACATCAGTGCACCTCCGGTCTTTTCCAGGCAGCGAAATCGTGACTTCAGGAGACCAAAAGTACGCTCCACCACACGACGTGTCCTCCCATGGGCATCATTGTAGCGGACTTCAGCAGGTGTCCTGGGATTCCACAGTGGGCTCAGCAACCAAGGACGGTTGGGATATGCAGAGTCACCTAGGTGTGAGAAACACAGAGAAACTTTGTAATGTTACTGTGGCAGAGGACAGCATGTCACACACACAGCACGCTAATTGACTCTGCATACTCACCCACAATCCATGCACGCTCAGGAAGCAGATTAGCCATCAGCTGTGGTACAATGCTGTTACGCATGATGTATAAGTCATAGGCCGAGCCTGAAAATTTGGCACACACGTGCGAGATGATCATATCCGCCTGGCACACCACTTGCACATTTATGGAGTGGAAATGTTTACGATTCCTGTAGATGTGCTCACGTGCCTGTGGTGGAACAAGCCCAACATGGGTGCAATCAATGGCACCAACAACATGGGGGATCTGTCCAAGGGGATAAAAATCACCCTTAACACCCGCCAATTCACGCCCCCTGGGGAAATGGATATATCTGTCCTTGTAGATCATCATAGCGGACAGGACATCACGCAGCACCGTGCTGAACATAGGTTGCGACATCCCACCTGCGCTAGACACCGTGTACTGGAAAGATCCAGAAGCAAAAAAATGCAGGGCCGCCATCACCTTAGACGTTGGTGTGAAATCACCCGGATATGTCCTGTGAGGCTGCAGATGGGGCTCCAACATAGCACATAGGTCTTTGAGGGTGTCTCTATCCAGACGGAATTTCCGTATGACATCCTCATCCTCCATGTCTGCCAGCACTGTGAAGGGACGATGCACATTTGGTCTCCTCCTAGGTGAGATGAGAGAGGACACATGTCAATGCAATCCACCAGGAGATGTGTCTGACATCTTACGTTTTGACTGACACAACGGAAAAAATGACTGTCATCATAGTTGAGCTTACAGCACACCTTACATGTAGGGACACCTTCAGCTACACTACTCGTACACTTGTCCACCTTTCACACAGCAAGTACCTCAAAAACAATATCAGACTATGAGAATGCCAAAAGGGACATGGCCACATCTTGCATGAGCAGCCCTGAGAGTACCTCACACAGCATATGTGTGAAACAGCACCACAGCTGTCTCATACCTAGCTGCAGTACCTGCCACACCCTCAGGCGTAAGTCTAACAGGGCACACATCAACAACACAATGAGCACAGTCTGTGCGAGATAAACAGGTATGTGCATGAGCCAGGAAAAGTAGACACTCAAATCAGCACATTGTTCAGTAAGACAATCATCACTGTGAGTTGCTCAGCACTTACACACATTGCCATGTGTACCCATTGGAGGGTCCATCACAACACTGTTCTGAGGGCATGCCCAACAATATCACAAGTGACATGTGAGGGAGTACATGCCAATGTTCCAAAGCATAAACACAAACATTGCATGTGTAGTCAGCAGTGAGGTAAATGTGACATTGGCATTGTTTGCACAATCATGTGCCATTGATCATGTGGCCACTGTGCACTGTTGAGAACTGCACATTGGCCTTTCAAACGTGTCCATAGGTGCTGTCAAAGTGCTCCGCCACCCAAATCACAGTCATACATAGCAATGTATGGCACACAAATCGTGGTAGCTACCGCCTGGCACCTGCGGTGTGTCACTGCCAATGCCCAAGACACAATCGCGGTAGTGATAGGCATATACACGCGGTCAAATGGCGGTTGGCATGCTCCGCCACCCAAATCACGGTCATACATAGCAATGTATGGCACACAAATCGTGGTAGCTACCGCCTGGCACCTGTGGTGTGTCACTGCCAATGCCCAAGACACAATCGCGGTAGTGATAGGCATATACACATGGTCAAATGGCGGTTGGCATGCTCCGCCACCCAAATCACGGTCATACATAGCAATGTATGGCACACATCATGGTAGCTACCGCCTGGCACCTGCGGTGTGTCACCACCAATGCCCAAGACACAATCGCGGTAGTGATAGGCATATACACATGGTCAAATGGCAGTTGGCATGCTCCGCTACCCAAATCACGGTCATACATAGCAATGTATGGCACACAAATCGCGGTAGCTACCGCCTGGCACCTGCGGTGTGTCATCGCCAATGCCCAAGACACAATCGCGGTAGTGATAGGCATAGACACATGGTCAAATGGTGGTTGGCATGCTCCGCCATCCAAATCATGGTCATACATAGCAATGTATGGCACACAAATCGCGGTAGCTACTGCCTGGCACCTGCGGTGTGTCACCGCCAATGCCCAAGACACAATCGCGGTAGTGATAGGCATATACACATGGTCAAATGGTGGTTGGCATGCTCCGCCACCCAAATCACGGTCATACATTGTAATGCATGGCACACATATCGCGGTAGCTACCGCCTGACCCCTGCGGTGTGTCACCGCCATGGACCATGCCCTTACAGCCAATGGGAAACGCAATCGCGGTAGCACAATGCAAGATTTGAAAATCGTGGTAGGCGTGCTCCGCCATTGCGGGGCCGGTCATTGGATGCAATTGAAAGATGCACCACCGCGGTAGCGCTCGCCTGGCCCCTGTGGTGTGTCACCGCCATGGACCATGCCCTTACAGCCAATGGGAAACGCAATCGCGGTAGCACAATGCAAGATTTGAAAATCGGGGTAGGCGTGCTCCACCTCCGCGGGGCCGGTCATTGGATGCAATTGAAAGATGCACCACTGCGGTAGTGCCCGCCTGGCCTCTGCGGTGTGTCACCGCCAATGCCAAAGCCCTTACAGCCAATGGGAAACGCAATCGCGGTAGCACAATGCAAGTTTTGAAAATCGTGGTAGGCGTGCTCCGCCACCGCGGGGCCGGTCAGTGGATGCATTTGAAAAAGGCTGACCTGGAACACCAATTGCAGCAGCTTAGAACCACTGAAACGACCCCAGGGGGCTATATATGTGTGGGAGAGAGCCTCACATTTCCACAGCTCACAGAGCCTGCTGCCTGCCACCCCTCACCACCAACTGCTGCTGCTGCTGACTCCAGGGCCTGCTGCCTGCCACCCCTCACCACCAACTGCTGCTGCTGCTGACTCCAGGGCCTGCTGCCTGCCACCACTCACCACCAACTGCTGCTGCTGCTGTCTCCAGGGCCTGCTGCCTGCCACCCCTCACCACCAACTGCTGCTGCTGCTGTCTCCAGGGCCTGCTGCCTGCCACCCCTCACCACCAACTGCTGCTGTCTCCTGGCCACAGTGATGGCGAGGACTGAGAAGATCCGTGCCAGTCCCTTCACCACCGAGGAGCTGTAGGTCCTGGTGGACGAAACTATATGGTGCTCCAAATGTCGTGGTAAGTCTTCCAGAGTGGGAGTGAGAGTGCAGGGGGGGCACACATGAAGTTGATCTGCTGCAGTATGTGCCTGAGAGTGTGGGGTTGTGTCATGCACTGCCTAGCATGCTGTCTCCAGGGGAAAGGGGTGTGTAGCCTATTTCACACGTTTCCCTGCCTGCACATCAAGATTGGAGGGACATGTATTATCTTGTCAGCCATACAGTGACGCAGCAAGTTGGTAATGCAGGAGTCAGGACAGTGATTGCTTGGGTGAATGGCTGTGTGGGTCCCTGATGTCCTTCACAGGCCCATCTGTGGCCTTAGCTGGGGTTTTCGTCCAGAGGGTAGTGATGGAATTGTGTCTGGCTCAAAATGTACATCATCTCCAGTTCGGCACTATGCTCAGGACTACATTACCCAAGAGTGACACTCTTGGTGGGCATGCACCTATGACACAGCAGATTGCCGTACTATTGTGCGCAGCACCTTCCATTTCCACCAGCATGTGTACGGACTCGCATGTGTAGGCACTGTTTACGTTCTCATATTGTCCATGCATGTGACATTTCTGATGCCTCACGTTGGACCTCAGTGTGAGCCCACCTGGCCTGCACAGTCACCGCCCAATCTGACAAGGACACATCACTGAATGTACAGAGTGTTACATGTGTGTTTATTGCGGGACTCTCCATCAATGAGCCATCTCAGCCCTGTAGATTGCACACGACAGGCCTTGTGAGAAGGGTGTGGGTTTGTAAGATCATGTCCCTCAATGTAACATCCATGACACAGTGAGCCATTCACAGGGCAAGGACATTGAGGGCTGCGCAGTGTTGGACACAGTGAGTCTTCCCCCAAACATATGTTGATTTGTAATGTATGTGTTGCTCAACCTAAAAATGGACAGTAGATGTGGGCAGACTACACATAGCTTTCTGTGCTGGAATCCTGCATGTGTATGAGATGGGCACGTACTGTGTCCACCCTCATACCTGCATGCATTTACGTGTGATTCACCTATGCTGATGTTCCATGTGAGATGCATTCTTGTCTCTGTTAGACATATCTGTGAATTTTGGATGAGTTAGTATCATGCTCCTGTACTGAGAGATATTGGTACCTTACACTGTGTCACTGATTTTTCCCCATCTTGTCTCCCATGCCTGCAGCTCAAAGTCCACCAGCGTAAGGCCGTGTGGAGGGCCGTTGCATGCAAGGTGCGGGCTCTGGGTGTCTCAAACCGACGGCGCACACACTGCCACAAGAGGTGGGATGACATCTGCCGGCTGAGCAAGAACGTGGCGGAGATGACGCTGGGGCTGCTCCCTTGGAATGGCCGGTTGGTGCGGTGGAGCATGACACCACTAATGGCCCGCATCTTGGCCGTGACACAACCTGAGCTGGATGCATGTTTGAAGGAGCATCAGCAGCAAGCTAGGGGTGAGTATTCTTGGAAGGGTGACTTTGGCTGTGAGTGGCTGCATGTGTTCACAGCCTGGGCCAGTGCTGGGCTATGTGATGTTGGTAGTGTGATGCAGTGCCTTGTAAGTGGCCTCTGTGTTGGGTGCAGCTGTCATGCATTTGCCCTACCTGTACTTCCTAATGTAATTTGAGTAATGGGCATTGACATTGCATTCTGAGTCGTGGGCTTCAGGTATCGTCTGCCTTGGGGTACTCTGGGAAATCCCATGGAAGGGAACGGCAGTATGCATCATCTGAGTGCTTTCATCAATGCATGCATTGCCTGACCTCAGAATTGTGAGGCTTAGACATCTGACACCAATGTGCAACAGTAGTTGTGCCCCAAAGTACAACATGGTGGATGGCATTAGCTCATGGCAATTGTGGACTGTTATGTTGTATTCTGTATCTGTGTTGTCCCCTTCTGCTCCCTCCAGATATGACAGTGGCAACATGTCGTGGGGTACATCTTTGCCCCCACCAGGGCCCTAGGTGTGCTCAGAGCTATTTGTGTGTCTGGTTGAACGGAGCCACCGGCAGGATATTGTGCTGTGTGGCCGTCACAAGGCTCACTTATGCCCCGTTTGCTTGTTGACACGCACAATTTGAGTTAAAAATTGAGGTCGCACAATGTCATTGCACAGGGTGGTGTGCAACATGGAGATGTCATCATCTTTAATAATGCTTTGCTTGCATATGATTGTTCTGTTGATGCCAATGAACTGACCCTACATCTCTCTCTCTCTCATGCAGCATCTCCCGTGGGCACGGAAGGACAGGGGGACGTACACCAGTGGTGAGGCATCAAGCACAACTGCTGCACACGAGCACAGTGACACTGATGTGACCAGCGCCTCGGAGGGGGACAGGAGTCTGCTTGAGGAATCACAGCCCGAGACACCATCCTCTATGTCATCTGACGCCGGTGGTGACACATCTATGTTGGCGGGCACAGGGAGCGGGAACTCTGCCTCCTCTTCCACCACACAGCGTCCAGCGCCCACCCTCCCACCTACTTCCACTTGTGCTGGCCGTGTTCGCACCAGTAAGAAGGGAAGGGTGTCCTTCACCCCAGGCACCGCTGCCCCTGCCCCTGTCTCCCCTGCTGCCCTTAGTGTTGAGTCAGTAGACCTTTTGCGCCAGCTGTGTGTAGGCCAGACAACTCTCATCAACGCCTTCCTAGACCACGACAAAAAATTGGCCCAGCTCATTGCTTTCATGGAGGGCATTTATTCAGACGTGGGTGGGCTACACCGGACTGTCCAGTCTTTGTCCTCCGTAGTGACGGCAGGCATTCAGCTGGCACAGTCACAGAGTCCAGCTCCAGTCCCTTTGTCCACCCCCCTGCCAGTGGCCACATCTGACAATAGTGACCACACACCACAGACCTCAAGGGCAAGATACAGCACACGCAGCACACAGCAGCAGCAGCCCAAGCGGTCCAGGGCGCAGACACCATCCCCAAAGAAGACTAAAGCCACCCCAAAGCGCAAAGACAAAAGCCTGTCAGGCGACACCAAGGGCCAAAAAGCAGGCCTCAGGGTCACATGCCTCAGAGGCATCCCCAGCCAAGGACTCTCCTGTCCCAAAAGCATCTCGCAAAGACAAGCAGACAGTTTTGGTGCCCGCAGAGAAGCTGGTGCCTGCTAAGAGTACACATAAGAAGAGCTCCAAGGCAGATTCACCTACAACCTCAACTCCCATCCAAAGCCCTGTGAAGCAGGGAAAGGAGTGTGCTGTAGGGGGGACACCTGGCAAACAGGGGATGGAGGGGCAAAGGCAAGGCCAGGCCAAGCGTACCGCTGGATCCAGCATGTCCCCAGAGGGAGGGCCAACGTCTGCACCTGATGCAGCTTTGGTGGTGACTGTGCCTGTTGTGTCCACACCACTTTCCATTAATCCCAAGACAGGGAAGCCATTTAGAGTCCCCAAGAAGTGGAAAGGCACCCCTCCACAATCTCCCACCCACACTGTGTCTCACGGCAGCATGACTCCACCTCCATGTGCCACTACACCACCTGGTCCAAGCAGCCCTCCGGCTTACAAAGCCACTGATAGCTCTACCTCAGCTGGGCCTATCTCTCACCGGTCCAGTCCTCCAACTGTCCCCGACACACAGCCACCTCCCAGTCCAACTGACAGCCAAGTCTGAGTGGAAGTCCCCCTCACACACCTGTCTCTCCCACAGCGGTGCCTGTACTGCCCATTGTTACCCCCCTGACTGTGTTGCTGACCATGGCAGGGTACAGTCACACACATTCCCTGTGCGGCTTCTCATGTACTTACTCTGCACATTGGACTGGCCACTGGCCTTGTTGTTCACTGATATTTGCCCCTTGCCTGTGCAGGATCTCATGTAACTGCTCTGCACATTGGACTGGCCACTGGCCTTGTTGTTCACTGATGTTTGCCCCTTGCCTGTGCAGGATCTCATGTAACTACTCTGCACATTGGACTGGCCCCTGGCCTTGTTGTTCACTGATGTTTGCCCCTTGCCTGTGCAGGATCTCATGTAAATGCTCTGCACATTGGACTGGCCACTGGCCTTGTTGCTCACTGATGTTTGCCCCTTGCCTGTGCAGGATCTCATGTAAATGCTCTGCACATTGGACTGGCCACTGGCCTTGCTCTTGTCTACTATTGGTGCCTATCTGTGCAATATGTGAATAAAGACAGTTGCTCCTGTTGTCTGTTTTGTCAGTGTCCTTACTGATTAAAGTGTTTTCTGTGTTGGTATGGTTTACTGTGACACATGCTCTTTATGCCACTTCAACATTGACAATGGCTTGTCTCACTTTTTCTAGTTTTTACAGGGGTGACAGGGACTTCAGTTCTTCCTGACTCTGAAGCTTGTGGTTGCAATGATGGTGGTTTTAGATGAACTACTGTTACCATTGTCATTCTTTGTTCATGCTAGCTATATTGTACACATGTCAGGTTTGGAGGCACTGCCAGCACAGAGTGGTATTTTATCCACAGGATTGCAGGCAGGCTGGCCAGGAAAATCATGTCTGTTTGATCTTACTTTATGTGTGCCCAGCAGTGTTGGTGTATGGTCATCTTGTGATGGGCAGTCATCCTAGTCACATGGGTTACTTTCAATGTGTGCACTTGGGTGGTCAAGAAATGTGCAGTGTGAAGGGGGTGACTTTGTCGGGAGTGTTGATGTGTGTGTGCCCCTGCAATGTCAACTACACACATGTGTCACCCAGGATTTGGGTACCTGTTTGTCTGATTGTTCAGCCCTGTGATTGTGATTGTGTGCACATGTGTGAGTTGTATGTTGTGCACTGTGCAGTGTGTTGGTGCGTCCTTGCAGTTCTGGCTGACTCCTACTTGTTGTTGGTGCCTTTTGTGAGTATGCAGAATGTGTGACTGGCAATTCAGTGTTCTGTTTTGTTGATCAGCCATGTGTCTTGATACTGTTTGTGGTCACTGTGCAGACCTGCTCAGCCACACTGACATTGTGGGTGTGTTTTCTCATGCATTGCTGTCACATGGGGCTTTATTGCATCCAGTATGGCATCTGGTGTGTGATGTCATACCATCCCCTATCTGTGCTTCTGATGCCTAGCCATTGTGAGTCTGCACTCCATCTATTTGTGTATGGTACACTCCTGCCATGTCCACTACTGACGTACACAACACTTCACTTTCATGTCAGCTGTCCCCTTGGGTTGCCTGTGTGTGTGCCTCCCCATCACTTCATTTGTGACACTGTGCTTTGTGGTGCAAATCTGTGCACAGGAGCAATGTGCCGCTCAGGACATTTTCCCAATTGGTTATATGTTATTTTCTGCTACTGTTTTTCAGTCATGTTTTCTCATATGCAGTTCAACTGTTTGTGCTACACAGTCCTCTGGTCATGTTGTTTTCACTTTGGGCTCCCAGACTTGGGCATCTGTGGGTGTTGGGTTAGCTGTATGTGTGTTTGCTGAGGTACTGCTTCACTTCCTGAGTGTGGTGTTGTCTGCATGCTGTTTTGATTGTTGTTGTGGGTGTTCATGGTGTGTCACTCATATCTGGGTGGAACTGGTATGTTTGGTGTGCACACACTGCTTGGTGTGCATGCAGTGATGTGAGTGTATGTTGCCTTGTCCTTGCCTGGTGTGCATCCCCTGATGTCCTGCTGTGTTTGCAATGTGATTTATTGGCATGTGCATCTGTTGTGTGTTTGATGTGGCTGTGTGCAGTGTTTGGGCTGTGTTGGCTCTTTTAGATGGCAGTTGCTCTGTGTGTGATGTTCTATTTGCATGTAATTGTGTGTGAGTTGTTTGTGCATTGTGATACATTCTGATGTGTGTTGCAAGTGTAGTGTGCATTACTTGTGTGTCTGTCACATGCAGCAAGGTGTATTCTTGTTACTGGGCTTGTTTTGAGTGCACACTAGTGCTATGTCCTCCTATATGTGACCTGTCACTTGTCAGGATTGTGCATGTGCAAGCATGTGGTACACTGTGACACCATGTTGACTTGATGGGTGGTGTGGTATGTCTGTCTGTGTTAGCTTACTGGCCCATTGCTCCCAGTTTGTGTCCATGATTGTTTTGTGATGATGCACTTCTTGTCTGCGTTGTGGTATGTTGTCTGTGCATTGTTCCTGACTGATGAGGTTGTGTACTCCTGTTCTGTCTGTGCTCCCATTGCCTTTCCACAGTTTTGCTGCACAGGTCATGTCTGGTCTTGTTGTAGTTATGTGTGTGTTTTTATTGAGTTATGTGTTTGGCTGTTGTTTTTGTGCAGACATTGGTTCAGGCATCCCTATGTGTGTGATGTTTGTTGATACCCCCAGGTAGTGTGATTGTTTGTCAGTGTATTGACTGGACCTTATTGGCACCCTTCTGTGTGTTTGGCACTGGTGTTGTGTGCTGCATGTGTGATGGTGGTGGGGGGTGGGGTATGTGTGAGGGTTCCTACTTGTGTTTGACAGTCATGGAGTGTGTCAATGGGCCCTGTGTGTTGTGCTGATGACATACTCCTGTCAAGTAGTTGGATACAGATGTGTGGCTGTTCACTGTTTGACTTCATACCCTTCCTTTCATCCCTGTGCCTATACATGGGTTGCCTTGCTGTCTCCCTGAGTTGTTGCACTGAGGTGACTGTGGTTTGACTTCACTCACTGTGCCAGCCATGTGTGATTTGATGGGCTGAGGGTGTTGTTATATGTTCCTTCTCTTGCATGTGATGTACACATGCTTGGTGGTTAGCTCCTTGGCCTTCCATTTGTGTGCACCACACTTTAGGTTTCCTATTTGTTGCCTCCATTGCTGCTGGCATGTGGTCTGTGTATGTGGCTTTGTGTCAGTGTGGGGTATGTCTGTGTGACTTGGCAGGCTGTGTGTCCAGTTGAGTGATTGTTCATTATCTGTGTGTGTGTTCATTTTGTGCTTGGACTCAGTTTTCTTGCCATGGGTGTGGTGTTGTTGTGGTGTGTGGGTTGCCCTGGCCCTGTGCTTCTGTGCTGTGTGTTCCTCTGCAGCCCCACCTGCTGTGGCTGTCTCCCTAGTTGTTTGGTTTGTGGTGCAGGGTGTGGGTTCACCTGGCTGGTTATTGTGCATGGGGGAGCACAGGAGGGGCACATGGCATGTCCCTTCATGTTCGGGGGGGCCTAGTGTGTGGAGGGTGGAGGTGTGGCCCTGTGATCTTTGTGGACTGCCCATGCCTGGCACTGGCCCTGCCTTCTGCATTGTGCGCATGTTTTCCCGCGTCTTCACCGCTGCGGTGACGTGACCGGGACATTACTTCAAGAACGCGGTAGATGGGTGACCTGGATGCGGAGGGGTGATTTGGTGACAGGTAGGGCATGTGTGGGTACACTTGTGGATGTGTTCCTGTCCCCACCAGGGTGTCTGGTGTGGACAGGAACCCTATATCTGCCCATGGATAATGTGTTGTTGTTGTGTGCGGAGTTGTGTTATTGCGTACCTGCGGCGGCATCCGCGACGGTGCATGAGTTGCTGGTAGTGTATCAGGTACAGCACCGGGAAGCCGTGTAGAGCTGGATCCATTGCGGTCGGGACCGGGCGGAGAGGACCGGGAATCAGGTTTCGCGCACCGCTGTCGAGCTTCCGCCGTCTCTGGTTGGGCGGTTTCTCCGCTGCGGTGCGACTGGCTGTTTGGGGCATCCTGATTTGTACGGCGGTCGGGACGTCATTCCGCACGGCGGTGGGTCTCTATTGGCTCACACCACTGCGGTGGGGGGCGCATTTTTCTGGCGGTTCGCGTCGCACCGCGGCGGACGGGAAATGGGCTATGTTTGACCATACTAATATGGCGGGCATGAGGACCGCTGCTGGCGTGCGGAAAAAGGCATTTTCCGCCACCGCCAGCACCGCGGTGGTGCCTCTGCCCGCCATCCTAATGGGCCCCTTAGTCTATGTAACCTTGAAAGCAAAGTTGAAAAGGTTGCAACTACTTGTTGCCTTGTATGAAAGTGGTGTATCATACTTGTGCAGGGTTTTTGTGTGCTTTCTAAGACAGACTTTACAAAGCGATAGTGAGAAAGAGAAATACTGACCAAGAATTACATGACGGGGGTGAGTGTCTGAAAAGTTTCAGCACTCCGTCCATTATCTCCTCGTGTTTGCTTTGTTCGCCCTAAGTTGGCAGGGCATGCCCAGACGTGGGTCCCTTGCTTACTTTGCCACTTGATTCAAGCTAGCATGGCTGAAGAGGGGTGTTATCCCAAAGCTGGTCCCAGGATGCTCGTTTCCGGTCCAGGGAAGACCTGGCTTGGCAGTTCGGGCTGGACTGTTCCCAGGAGGAACAGGTCAAGACTGATTTGCATATGGCTGGGTCTGAACTGGGGTGGCGAAGTGAGCTAAAGAACGATGATGGGTTCAACCCAGATCTGTGACTGGGGGTGAGTGTTTGAAAAGTTTCAGTGCTCTGTCCATCATCTCCTTGCCTTGTGTTTGCTAAGAATTACATTTCACAGGTATGTAAATCAACCTGTAGTATAAAAAAAAACATAAAAATAAAATGAGTGCAAGTAAGGTGGATGAAAGTGAGTAGGATGTTCGCAAGAAGTGAATTGGAATATTAGTAGTTATATAATGATAAAAAGGAAAATGTAATCATGAGGAAATGACAGTACAAAGTTGTGAGGAGAACCAGAACATAGGTAGATAGTAATGTAGGCTCTAAGAGAATAAGTGGACCAGTAATGTATGCAATGAAATAGATAAGTATTGTTGCATGCATATGCTTATCAATCAGATATAGAGTGATAAATAGATTAAAACAATTTGCCTTATCCTCATGCTTATACTAATTTAGTGAGGATAGTAAACTATGGATTGAGATGTTAAAGTATATATTATATATACAGTAATGCACTAATGGGCAGAGGTACAAAGTAATGGGGTACTAGTACACCTATGTAAGGATAGGTAGGTATTGATATACTTGAGGTACATATACTAATGCAGTGAGAAACACTTGAAAGTAGAGAGTACATGATTGATAAACATAGGCATACAAGTTATAGTATGTGTATTTAGAGGCCCAAATATATAGTGTGAGACTCAATAACTATAGTGAGTGAAATATTACTGTAAGGACTGTTACACATACAGGCTGTTTTATACCCATTCACATACCCATACAGATACTCTCACACCCGTTCACATACCTATACAGATTTCTTTTGTTCTACTTCACATACTCATACAGACTGTCATATGTATTCACATACCCATACAGAGACTCTTACAACCTCTCACATACCCATACAGACACCCGTATACCCATTTAGATACCCATAGACACTGACACACCCTCTCACGTATCCATACAGACACCCTTATATCAATTCTCATATCCATACAGAGACTCTCACACCCTCTCACATACCTAGTCAGACCTCTTTTATTCCCATTCGCATACCCATACAGACAGTGTGACACCCATTCACATATCCATACAGAGACTCTCACACCCTGTCACATACCCATACAGAAACTATAACCCTCTCTCACATACCCATACATAGACTCTTACACCCCCTCACGTACCCATACAGACAGTGTCACACCCATTCACATACACATACACAGACTCTCACACTCTTTTGCATACCTATATAGACTTCTTTTATTGCCATTCACATACTGATACAGAAATGCCTGCACCCTCTCACATACCCATACAAACGTCCTTTATTTTCATTCACATACAGTGTCATACCCTTTGTCATACACATGCAGAGTCTCGCACCCTCTCACATACCCATAGAGAGAGACCCTCACACCCTCTCACATACCCATACATAGGCTCCTACACCCCCTCACATACCTGTACAGAGTGTCACACTTATTCAGATACCCATTTAGAGACTGTCACATACTTTCTCATACATATGCAGACCTCTTTCATTCCCATTCACATACCCATACAGATAGTGTCACACCCATTAGATACCCATACAGAGACTCAAACTCTCTTACATACCCATTTAGACACCCTTATACCCATTTGCATACCCATAAAGAGACTCTCACACTCTCTCATATATCCAAATAGAGACTCTTACACTTTCTTACATACCCATGTAGACACTATTATCCCTGTTCACAAACCCACACAGAGTCTCTCATACCCTCTCATATATTGCCATACATAGACTGTCACACCCTCTCACATACCCATACAGACAGTGTAATAACCATTTATATACCAATACAGAGACTCTCACACCCTCTGACATACGGATACACCCTTATGCCCATTCACATACCCATACACAGACTCTCAGACCGTATCATACATTCACATATAGTCACAGTGTCAGAACCACTCACATACCTATACAGATACTCTCACACCCTCTCACATATCTCTATAGACACCCATATATCTATTCACATACCCATACAGAGACTCTCACACCCTCTCACATAGCATACAGACACCATTATACCCATTCACATATTCATACATAGACTGGCACACCCTCTCACATACCCATACAGTGTCACAACCATTAATATACCTAAACATACTCTCACTCCCTTATATTTATACAGATACCCTTTTATCTATTCACAAACCCATACAGAGACTCCTACACCCTCTCAGATACCCATACAAAGCCTCTTACACCCTCTCATATACCCATGTAGACACATATATACCCATTCACATATCCATACAGACACTCTCACACCCTCTCATAATACCATGTAGACAAACTTATACCCATCTACATATCTATACACAGACTCTGATACCCTTTCACATACCCATAGAGAGTCACAGCTTGTCACATACCCATGCAGGCACCCTTATACCCATTTACATACCCATACAGAGACTCTCCTACCCTATCACATACCCATTCATATACTGTCACACCCTCTCACATACCCATACAGACAGTGTCGCAACCATTTACATACCTGTACAGATACTCTCACATCCGCTGACATAACCAAACAGACACCCTTATATCCAATTATATACCCATAGAGTCTCTGACTCCCTGTCAAATACCCATTCAGACCTCCTTTTTTCACATCCACATACCCATACAAACTGTGACACCCATTCACATACCCATACAGAGACTCTCACACCCTCTTACATACCTATACATAGACTGTCACACCCTCTCACATACACATACAGTGTCACAACTATTCATAGACCTGTACAGATACCCTCACACCCTCTGACATATCCATACAGACACTCTCATACCCATTCACATACTCATATAGAGTCTCTCACACCCTCCTACATAGCCATTCAGATCTTCTTTATTCTTATTCACATACTCGTATAGACACTGTGACATCCAGTCACATACCCATACAAAGACTGACACCCTCTGACATATCCATGTAGACACCCTTACATCCATTCACATACCCATATAGAGACTCTCACATCCTCTCATATACCCATACACACACCAGTATACCCTTTCACATATTCATACAGAGACTCTCACATCCTCTTACATACCCATAGAGAAACTCTCACACCCTCTCACATACCCATACATAATCCAACCCAGGAACCCCCAGATAGTGGGGAAGGCCAAGCCCCCTTTCCTGCTCCACTTTTGGCAGGAGGAAAGGTGGGAAATGTCATTAGCTGAAGAGGAGGGTCCCCCTCAGCCCACACCACAACTAGGGCATGGCAGACAAGGTGAACCCCTCTCCTAGAGTTTCACCATCTTGAAATGGTGAGAAAACATCAAATCAGTGCTAGGGTTGTGCCTCTTCCCATAGGAAGTGGATACTAAGGGGTACAGACAACCTAAAATTAAATATTCCATTGGCTATTACCTGTCTCCCCTTGTAACACCCCTTAATTCAGTATTTAAGTGGCTCCCCAAGCCTTGAACCTTAGATTCCACAGACCAAAAGAAGACAAAGTAAGAACACGTGCTGCTGAACCAGGAACTCAGCCCTGCTGCAGATGAAACCGGCGCCAAACCCTGCCAACTGCGAAAGGACTCAACAACTTTGGCCTGACATCCCTACCTGAAACCTGTGCAGCCTCCAAGAACCCCAGAGCCCTGCCAGCCTTAGTGAATTGCTTGGGACCTCCCTATGGGCTAGTGGTACTAGTCTCCGGCACACTGCCGGTAAAGACCGCTGAGGTGAAAACCGGCATGGACCGTGTCGATGTGATTCACTGCACCAGCCAAATGTTGTAGCAGCCAAAGCTTGTTGGTCACCAGACTGGTAACTTACCCCTTCAATGCATCCACCAGCCTGAGAAATCATCACAGTACCTGTGACCAATTCTGGAAACCGCCCCGCTCCTGTGAGCCTGTACCCACTGCCTGGTGGCATCGACTGCGTGGAAGCAGCAACTTGGGCACCACCGCCCCACCGCGCTGGACTGGCCTCACTGCACTAGTAGCTGACCACTGCCAGTGAAGCACAAACTCTGCAGCCTAAGACCTCCAGCAAATTTGACCAAGGTAACCCAGAACTGCCTGCTGTGCCTGAGTCCTGGGACTTCCAAAACTCTGACTCCCCTGGATTAAAACCTTTCCCTGAGCTCTGAGCGACGTGGTCCCTTGAAACTCCATGGCCGAGTGTTCCTTCCATCCACCATGATTGTAAATGTGTTGGTGATACTCCGCTACCTAACCCTATGCTTTCTTCCCCTTGACCGTGATGGTTTCTGCCTGATGGTATTGACCGCTGTTGGTTGAAACCTGAAAGCATTTTTTGGGTCTTGAATTGCATTTGGTTGAAAATCGACATTCAAAGTATTTATCTACTGTTGAACGAAGTTCTTGATTTTTAAATATATTTAAAAATACACCTTCATTTTTTACCCATTAGCCTCAAATTCATTCTTGAGTGTGTCTCATTTATTGCCTCTGTGAGTGATGATAAATGCTTAGCACCACCCTCTGATAATCCTAACTGCTTGCCCACACTACCACAAAGAGAGCATTAGAATTATCTGCTTTTACCTCTCCACACCTATTTGGGATCCACTGGACTCTCTGCACAGTGTACTTCTTTTTAGTGCACTATATAGAGAGCCAGCGTCCCACATTAGGTGGTTCACTGGTGGGATAGAAGACTTTGAATTTGCCGAAATCACTTTGTCAATACTTGACCACCCAATTAAATCTAAAATGTGTCTTTATCTAGTCAAATTTTTGATTGGTATATTTTTCCAGATTTCTAAAATTAAATGCTATGGCCTTGGGTGAGTCCCTGAAACAGTTTAAAAATGTAAAAATCTATACTTTAGTTAGAACAAAGTAATCAGTGATAGGTATTTTTTTAACTTCATAAAAAGTCCTACCTTTATTAAAATATTGCCTGATTCTGGTTCAGGAGCTCGACCTGGACATGAGCCATGCTCTTCTGAGGGGCCTTTGTAAGAACTATGGAATCAAACCAGGCAAACATCCTAAAAAGGAATATCTCAGAGAAGCTCAGTTTGAGAGAGATCACCAAGAACTGGTAGGCCAGTCTGAGGATGAAGGCAATTGCAATGATAATGGTAAGCAAGTTTTAAAATATTTCTAAAGTGCACATATGCCGAGGTGTCTTCGCGCTAAAAGCAATGCTGCCACTGATCAAGAGAAAAAGAGTTACATGGACTTTGGGGCAAAGAGCCAAGTTTTACGCGATTTCCTCAAAGAGAGCCTATTCGGTTGAGACCTGAAGGAGAATGGCAAGGAATTCCATAATTTGCCCGTCAAGTAGGATAGGCTTCTACCACCCACTTGGCTTTCCTCACCCTGGGGATGACAACCAGCCGAGCTTTAGAAGATATCAAATCACGTTGAGGATCATACCAGACAAATATTTTCTGGAAGCCCTGAGGCCCGAGTCGGTACAATGTCTTGTGCATCCTGCAGAATGCCTTGAATTTGATCCTCTCTTGAATGGGCATCCAATAAAGGTCCTTGATGCTTTTAGATATGGAGCTAAATTTAGGGATTTTCAATAGCAACCGAGCAGTTGTGTTCTGCTGAGACTGAAGTTTTGATTGAAGTCGTTTATCTATTCCTAGATAGAGACCATTGCAATAATCTATCTTGGACAGGGTCAGAGCAACTATTACCATTTGTTGCATATCCAGTGGAATAAAGGGGTAGATCTTTTTTTTAGCATCTTTAGAAGATAAAAGCACAAGACTGTGATATGGTTGATCTGTTCAGAGAAACAGAGCTGGTTGTCAAACAGAACCTCGAGATTTTTCAATTTATTAACTGGGGCTGGACAAGGACCAGAATCAGCAGGCCACCAAGAGTCATTCCAAATGGATAGATCATTCCCAAACAGTATCACCTTAGTTTTCTCCGTGTTTAGCTTTAGATGGTTCTCATGCATCCAACTGGTAATGTGCGCCAGACAGTTGTTAAATTGTCTGGCCACAATATTTGCATCAGATGTAAGTGAGACGACTATCTAGGTTTCATCCACGTAGGATATAGCAGAGAAACCATGAGACTTAATAAGTCTTACCAAAGGGGTGACGTAGATGTTGAATAATGTTGGGGATAGTGACAATCCTTGAGGCACCCCACATGGGAGAGAAAACGAATTCGAAGTGTGCCCTCCAAATTTCACAATCTGTTCTCTATGTAATAATGGGGTTGAGGATGACCTTGAGTCAGCCTCCTTAAACACAGCTGAGGGTCCCTCAGATAAGTACCTTATGCTCAAGAGATTGACCAGGAGATTGAAATGAGAGTCTCAGTTCCTGGATAGAGAAAGACAAAGGAAAGAGATAAGCCTAGGACCTATCTCTGGTGGCAGCATACAAATAAATAGTGAGGATTAAGGTTCTTATGACTCTAAGCTCTAAGGGATTGTCCCTAAATAAACAGATAGTGATGACATCACCCAATGGTTCACTGCATTCAAGAGAGCCTGCATATGTAGAAAAGTAGCCAGGAAAAACTGGGCTCCTCTCTTGTGGACTTTTTCTCTGGGAAATGCAGGGATAGACTCCTGACATTACCTGAAAAAGATGCTGAGTATTATGACCTCATGAAGGGTACCCTGATTGAGGCCTCTGTACTCACCACTGAAGAGTATAGGAAAATATATTCAGGTAGACTTGAAAAATGAGTCAGTCCTGGGTAGAATTCGTTGACTTTTCAGTGAAACAAATGAAGTGGTTGCTTAACAGGTAACAATGCGAATGACTTTGAAGGGCTTTACAATTTAATTATGAAGGAGCTTTGGATCACTGACATAACATCGACACTCATAATATCGACCTACAAAATTATCGACACACCAATATCGATAACATAAAGATTGATATGATATACTTAGAAAAATACACAAATATCGACACATAAATATCGTCAAACACAACCATCGATATCACTAATATCGAAATCAATAATATTGTAATAACTAATATCGTTAACATTAAATAATCATACAAAATAACACAAATATCGAAAACAAAAATATAGAGCACACAATTATCGTCAAAAACAAAATATAGACAACTTAAAAATATTTCAAATAACACAATACATAACAAATAAAATATAAACAATATTACAAATACACCCAACATATTAAATAAATACAATAAAAATTAAATAAAATAGAAATAAAAAAATAACTATAACATAAGAAAATCCACCAAATTAATTCGTCTTTACAAACAGAATATATCAAATAAATACCCATTTTCATACCTCAAATACAATATAAATTACAAATTATATACTATCATACTTTTAAATAAACAAAGAATAAAAAAGGGTTAACTGAACATTAATCAGTGTTTCCCAAATAAGGAAAATCTGCCAAACTAATTGACAAACATTAGTAACAGCCAGTGAAAAACACAGAGGGGCAGATTTACAAGCCCCCTGTGCCGCCGGTGCATCACGTTACGTGACGCACCGGCGGCGCAACCTGCTGAGTGATATTTACAAGCACATGCAAAGCCACCCTGCGTGACTTTACCTGTGCTTGTAAATATCCCCCCTTTTTACGCAACACTTTGCGTGTTAGGGGTATGACATGGGTGTTGCTATGGGCGTTCCCACGCAACACTCATGTCCACTGATGCATTTCCAGATTTACGAGGAATCGTAAATCTGGAAATGCATCAGAATGCTACGCCACCCTAGGGGTGGCGTAGCGAGGTGCAACGAGGAGAAATGTATTCACTTCTCGTTTTATTCCTCTTCCAATGCGTGCTGCATTCTACAGCACACATTGGAAGAGTAAATCACCTCAAATGATTGTTTTTGTGTAGGAAGGTAACCCTTCCTGCACAAAAACAATCACCCCACGACGCAGGCATCCTTGCACCATGGTGCAAGGGTGCCTGCGCCAGCGCATTGCAGTAGTTTGTGCGCCAGCGCAGGGGGAAGCACAGAGATGCAACATATTGTTGTAAATATGTTGCAGTCCTGTGCCTCGACACTAACGCAGCACAGCGCAGCAAAATGACTTGCCGCACAGCTCTGCGTTAGTTTCTTGTAAATCTGCCCCCTACAACTTAAATAACCCAATAAGATTTAAAGAGCAATGAAACAAACACTATAAAACTAAAGAAAAATTTACATTATTTTATGCTACACCAACAAACACAAGAATAAGGGAAATCTCTGCCGGATTGCTTTTACAACATTGGAATTCCTCATTGAAAACTCTGATTTCAACTTTACAAAGTAAGTAAAATATGAAGCTAATGTTATAACTTTATAAAATATAAGTAAAGTACTTTTTTACAATAATTAAATAAATAATGTAATATTTATTTTAATTATATCTCCTCTACAGAAACTCCAAATGACACTCAACTGACTACAAACAACATCAAAAAAAACCTTGCAAAAAACGTAAGTATAAATTAAAATTATACTAATTTAACAATTATTAATCCCAAGCCAAAGGCCCCACTAACCACACAAACCCCAAAATACAGAAAATACTGTTAAACAAATTTATTAAAATTATATATTTTTTCTACAGACAATAAAAGGAAACACTAAAGTCAGGCACCTACAGAAACATCTCAACATCAAAAAAGTTCTACACATTAAAACATGTAAGTATAATTTTGTATATGAAAATATGTAATACAATAAAAACATTTATAATATATGTAACATTTTTTATATACATTTCTCATAGCATTTGAAACATCAGAATAACTGAAGGTGCAAAATTCATTACTTCACAGAAAGGAAAGCTTTTATTATGCTATATGGGATATGTCTACACCCAAGAAAAACAGACAGGTGACAAAATTAATTGGAAATGCAGCAAATATTATGCAAATGAATGTTATGAGAGGGCCACAACAAACGAAACTACTGTATTAAATGTTAAGGAACATAACCACCCCCTAACATAGCAGAAATAGAAGTAAGAGATGCTTTAGAGACTCTTAAAGAAGCTAGCACTAGCTCTCAAAAACCTACTACTGAAATACTAAAGGACATACTACCCCGAGGTCCAGGACACGTAACTAGCCAATTACCCTTCATCTCAACGTTAAAAAGACTAATAGCTAGAACAAAAAAATCAACTATGAACACCCCACCTGCCCTCAAACCTTTCAGTTAAATTCAAATCCCACCTGAACTCACTGTAACTCATAATGAAGAGCAATTCCTTCTTTATGATAATAAATCTAATGAAAAAAGGATTTTAATATTTGCAACTCCCACAAACTTACTTAAACTACAAAATTGTGAGACATGGATGATGGATGGAATATTTAAAATATGTCCCAAACCATTTTACCAATTATACACAATCCATGGACAGTATCACAATAGCAACATCCCCTTTATATATGCCCTGTTACCAAACAAACAAGCAACTACCTATTTAGAACTCCTAACAAAACTAAAGCAAGAAACTAATAACTACTACCCTCAAAAAATGATCATAGACTTCGAACAGTCAATGATACAAGCCATCCTGAAAAACTACCCTCACACAGCAATACAAGGTTGCTATTACCACTTTACTCAATGCATATGGCGACACCTTCAAAAATCTACCCTTAGGGCCCGATTCCGATCTCGCTCAGAAGGCCCTCCTAGAGCCGTCCGTAGCCTTATCTTCTGACCGACTCGTTCCGGGAGCCGGTCCATCCAAACGACAAAGTACGATGCGCAAATGTCTCCAATTCCCAAACGACTCATACGCTCCGATTCCAGCACCATTTTCCGTACGAGCAGGCTCCGTAAACGCTGAATGGAGTCGTCCGGAGGCATATCCTAAGCAGTATCCGCCCGGCAAAGTACGATGCGTACTTCCTATGCGCCGAACAGCAAGTCAGCGCACCCGGAAGACACGTATATCAGCTCCGATTCGCACCACACCACGTTCACTGCATACGAGACGAAGCAGCCATGTATCCGATCGCGCATGTCATCCCCATACTGTATGCCTGCGGTCGATTCAACAACTGTAACCTACGTGTTCGTCACAGACGGTAAGTCAGACACCTACCACACACAAAAACGTCACTACCCCGCGAAAGGCAACAGAATACACAGCTTGTGACAAACCACAGTCAATATTGGGGTGAGGGGAATTCTTGCAGCAATGTAGAGGCAAGATGGGTGGTGGATGGCAAAAACTCCTAGCATTGTCCACCCCATAGGGGGGTGGATGCCTAACACTACCAGCAATCTAAATGCCAATAGGAGGTGGGTGCCTATCACTCCCACCATTGTCCAACCCATCGGGGGTGGATGCCTAACACTCCCACCATTGTCCAACCCATAGGGGGTGGATGCCTAACATCTACCAGCAATCTAAATGCCAATAGGGGGTAGATGCCTACCACTCCCACCGTTGTCCAACCCACAGGGGGTGGATGCCTAACACTCCCACCATTGCCCAACCCATAGAGGGTAGATGCCTTACACTCACCCAGTGTCGTCTACGCCATAGGGGGGGATGCCTGTCACTCCCACTATTGTCCAACCCAATAGGGAGTGGATGCCTAACACTCCCACCATTGTCCAACCCATAGGGGGTGGATGCCTAACACTCCCACCATTGTTCACCCCATGGGGGGGTGGATGCCTAACACTACCAGCAATCTAAATGCCAATAGGGGGTGGATGCCCACCACTCCCACCATTGTCCAACCCATAGGGGGGTGGATGCCTATCACTCCCACCATTGTCCAACCCAAAGGGGGGTGGATGCCTAACATTACCAGCAATCTAAATGGCAATTGGGGGTGGATGCCTAACACTCCCACCATTGTCCAACCCATTGGGTGGTGGATGCCTACCACTTCCACCAGTGTCCACCCCATAGGGGGGTGGATGCCTATCACTACAAGGTATCTAAATGCCAATAGGGGGTGGATGCCTACCACTCCCACCATTGTCCAACCCATCGGGGGTGGATGCCTATCACTCCCACCATTGTCCAACCCATAGGGGGGTGGATGCCTAACACTACCACCATTGACCAACCCAAGGGGGTAGATGCCTAACACTCCCACCATTGACCAACCCATAGGGGGGTGGATGCCTAACACTACCAGCAATCTAAATGCCAATAGGGGGTGGATGCCTAACACACCCACCATTGTCCAACCCATAGGGGGGTGGATGCCTAACACTCCCACCATTGTCCAACCCATAGGGGGGTGGATGCCTAACACTCTTCCAGTGTTGTAATGCCAAAATTCTGTTTTGTGTGCAAACTGCCTGAAAGTTTTACACACAAAGTGATATGTTGGTCAACCCCCCCATCACTGTAGTGAAAAAAGGTGAATGTGGGGCTCAAGCCCCCAGCATTGTCAAGCATATAGGGGTTGGGCGGGATAACCATCCCATCACTGTAGTGATAAAAAGGTGAATGCAGGGTTCAAGACCCCAGCATGCTCAAGCATATAGAGGTTGAGGGGAATAATCCCCCATAAATGTAGTGTCAAAAAGGTGAACGTGGGGTTCAAGCCTCCAGCATGCTCAAGCCTATAGGGGTTTGTGGGGATAATCCCCCCATAAATGTAGTGTCAAAAAGGTGAATGTGGGGCTCAAACCCCCAGACTGCTCAAGCAAGTATGTTTTTGGGTGTCAAAACACACCAGCAATGTAGTGATAAAGTTGTGGTTGTGGGCCAAACAACAACAGAACTGTTGAGGCAAACATTGTTGTGGGTGTTACATACCCTCAGCCATGTGCAGACAATCAGTGCTTTTGGGGGCCAACACTGCCAGCAATGTTCAATTGGACAATGTAACATGTGACCATCCAAAATGCATCAACACACATTTTTGGTACGACCATCGGCAAATACAAAGGATTCAAACACAAAGTCCAGTTTTGATGAGATCCAGTCACACACTGTGGCAGCAAGGTTAAATGCAAAACATAAGGAATGTGCAGAGTCAAGATGTAGTACTCCCTGGGACAGTAGAGAAAGAAAAAAAACACAACATCTACACAATGCCCTTCAAAGACAGTTGAAAGACATGGGGGAAGATGCACAAAGACAACCGACCAGACACACATTGCAGAACAAACACAACATGTGTGTGAGTGTGGAAGTGTTGCTAGCCTGGGTCAACACACACAATGGGGTGCTGAACTCCACTGAGACATATGCGTGTTGAGTACAATCAGGAAGTATTCCATATATGGCTTGGATAGAGAATGTGGGCAATCAGGCATTGTTTGATGAGCGGGTGCACCAGAGTCACATACAGAACAAGCTTGGTGGAACCCCAAAAAACGCATCAAGACACTGACTCTCTTTTGCAGTACCCTCAAGGCCACAGCACTGTGGTGCAAGTATCCTGTCTGCTGAGCCGCTGTGATGCAAAATGAGGATGGGGTCCATAGTTTTAGGCACACTCACTCTTGCGCACTGTGTCACGTGCCTTGCAAGAACCACTGTCATCTCACATACCCAAACATAACTCCTAGGGTATGGCTTGTGATGGGACGCCACATTGTAGGTAGTGACCTTGCCGGGAGCCAAGTCACGTTTGGCGACTCTAAACACCACCCACCATGATCAGCAGCACTGTGCCTCATCAAAACCTCAGGTGACATTGCACAGGCCTCCATGACAGTATATACTGCATGAGACTTGGAAGACACATGGCTCACCAGATCGAGGATACAACAACAGTGTCAGTAGTCTCCAATGCACAAGCAAATGTGTAAGCTAATCTTCCTGCACTGGTGACAACACCAGGGGTGGTGGGGGGATCTGTGTCTCCCAAACACAATACACATAGCTAGACATAACACATGGTAAATGTGTACATCCATTGAGGATGGAATACATGTGCAGAATGGAATATGCATTGAACACATTAGGCACTTTAACACTGTCTCTGAATCATCAAAACTGTCAAGGAGACCTACAAATAAGACATGTTACCATCAGTCTACAGGTCAGGGTAGATTGTGCTGATTGTGAGCAGTCTTTGACACATACAAGGCCCACACTTGCCAAACCAGATGACAGATTGATAACACGCTGATGATGCTAACACAAATGGAACTGGGGGAAATGTTCATGTATCACATGTGAGTATTCCCACAGTGCAGGCTCTATTCTCAACACAACCGGGGATGTCTTCATAATGACTCCAGTCTCATGGTGTACCCACACCTTGGGCACTCAAAGTCCAAATGACGTGATTACCTACGTGTGTTTTGTCTACTGGGAAGAGCAGGGATGCCTATCTTGACTATTTGGAGCACAGGTGGCAGATCAACACACATAAGTGCATATACACTTGCGTGGACAATACCCCTCTGAGAAATGTGCTGCCAGTCAATGTTCATGTATCATGACTTAACATCAGAAGCAAACACCACCTCCATCTAAGACCACCATCACAGGACATTGATGAACAGTCATTGTCCACCACTGACTACAAAGTGCTACATAGCACTTATGCCCACACAAGACTCACACAAGACAAGTCTGGGTGGAGGCTACTCCTCCTGTGATGCTAATTGGTACTGCACACATCAGTGTATTGACGGTGATCATCACAAAAAGCATACATTAACATACTTTGGCATACATCAAGCTTCAGCAGATACCTGACTCAGCCACAGATTAACTATGGGTATTCTCCCTGCACACACACACACATGCACATGATCAACGGAAATGCACATGTCAACTTCAAAACAAGTTGTGCATTAAATTAAAACATGCATGAATGAGCCCTCCAACACACATGTCACACTACATGTCCATCTCTCATAACTGACAAACACACAAGCACGTCATAGTCCACCTCTGGTGCATCTAGATGTTGAAGCATGTCTGTCACATGAGCTCCAGCACAGTACACATACCATTACAACCCAAGATGTACAAACACATGTGTGTGTCCCTCATCACATACACACCTACACTTGCAGCACCACTCTCCATCACCATGTACACAACATCTATCAGATACATGCTATGCACACAATGTACAATACACATTTCATCATCAGCAGATGACAAACTTGACATGTCAGATGGGCCACTCTCATCACCACCCACACACTCAGTGATGCCTTGGACTGCACTCATGCCACACTATGCAGCATCACAGCACACCCAGACAAGCACACTCCACACATCACCACATCTCACAACAAGACACATACATAGTGCAATGGCTGTGTACTCTGTCATTTTCATATCACTGCATAATTCAACAAAAAAACACAAGTCCAAAGGATTGTCACTTAAGGAAATATGCATGCACATATTCAAACTCAAAATACTACAATGGGATAACACCAGCACAAATTCTCATAACACTGGTGTACATACCATCACATTCACAAATACACTCTGACACATATGACTAGTCAGATATTGTCTCAATGTAGCCCTGTAACATCTACATATGACTTCCTTAACCAATATCCACATGGACTCATGCACAGTATAAACAAACATCACTCATCCATAACTGCCCCGTTACAGTCAAATTGCACATTAGTGCAATAGACCACATCTTTCATCACATGCCACAATACAACATCCTCCGGTGGGATATCCACCAATCACATATACACATTTGTACCACAGCTTGTGCAGGGTAGAGGCACGAAATCTAGATCACATTATCAGAATCACACCCCTGCATGACAAGCACACAGATAGGGATAATGTGCACACTGCATGTTCCACAACACTTCAAAAACCAATGTCTTGAAGTCATACACAACACCTCCTGACACCATCTCAAATATTCCTGCTGCCATCACATATGAGTCTACACTCCATGCATACCTACGAGACACCAGTCTCCATCGACTATACACTTGTGTGTGTCAGCTCAGCACATGCAACATCAACCTTGCTATACACACATGCAGCTAGGCTGCACACACAAATTTACTATCACTCCCCTGTGTGCCAATGAAGATCATAGAAGTGACACAGGCTCCAGTGGCGTCTGCATGACAGATGGACACACTACACACCTGTGCACCAGCACCCCATTCTGCTCAACACATGTCGCACACAGACAAACCACAATCATCCATGCATCTCTATTCTAGCTTCTTGTGACGAGGTTTAACATCATGCATAGCTGAAAAGGACTACACCATTGTTCAGGCTCAAATCACAAGATACATCATGCCCAATTACATGAGGGGTGTGGGTGAAAACATGAAGTCAAAGCACACACAGACAAAACACTAGTTCAACATGATGTAGCCTGACCAAAGCAGGCTGCCACTACTCCCAATAGGTTGAGAAAGCATTGGACTAGACAGCCCACAGAAAGCTTATCAAACAGGAACATCTGCAGGGACTAGAGTATTAGTAGGAAAGGTGGTTTGAAGACAGAGATTCCTGCTCACCTCACACACACCATGGGCTCAGGATATGTCACAGATGAACACACTGCCATGAGTGGATTTCCCTCCAGTGTAAGGTCAGCTGTAGCAAGCATGTTCTTGGCAGGGGTGTACCATGTCATAAGGAGACTCAGACATGGCTCCAACACTGACAAGTCACAGAATACTTTGTTTCCATCGGCCTGTGTACATGGGTGTGTCCAAAGTCATCTGCACGTAGTCAAACTTCATGTGTACACAGTTGTGCTGATGAAACAGATGAAGTTTTACACATCACAGCGCTATTCTGCATGGCCATCCTATCCTGTTGCTCTTTGAAAGACTTGCACAGTGTCTACAAATGTCAGCACGACCTATCTGCAAAAGTGTAAGTCAAAGATGGTAGGTTGTTAATAGCATGTCACCCTCATGGGCCAAAATGTTGTGGATTATGACAACCTGCAAATGTAGACAATGAGGACTCAGTTACATACTGTAATAGTACACATATGCAATGGACCACATGCAGTCCATCACATGACTATATCATTGTATCCCCAAACCAAGATTTGCACATCAATCACAGTTGACGTATCAAAAATTTGTGGGCCACAAAAAGTAACAGTACAAATAACGAAACCTGCTTTATTCAGCATTTGTGAAGAATTTGAAAAAAATAACAATAACAATAAGGCCAATGGCCAGTCCATTTATGATTGTCTTGAAGGTGGTCATGCCTATAAATCCTCCATCGCTTGCTTGCACAGCAACCACAAGGGTAAATATCCCCTTGGAGGGGCATTTTTGGGGCAATGCCAGGCACTGCAGGAACAGGACTAGGGGGACTGGTATGGGCTTTGGGAGGGATGGAATCTTGTGTTGTGTGGGGCTCCAATGCAGTGGACTGTCCTGAGGTTTGATCTTTGGGAGGGGGGGCCTGGGACCGGGAGGAAGTGGATTTTGGTGGGGAAGTGTGGGATGGTGGTGGGGTTTTGGACTTCTTTTATCTGGGTGATGTACGTGTGGGGTGATTTGTGTTCTTACTCTTAGGGGAGGGTGTGCGTGCAGGGGTGGATCTCCTCTCCGTGCGGGGGGGTTTCCTCTTCCCCTTGCTAGTGTGGTCTGATGGGTCAGTGGGGAAGAAGCCAAGGTCACAGAGGAAGACCCGCTGGGAAGAGGGGGTTGCAGGAGAGTCAGGGGTAGGCGTTTTGGAGGGAGAGGTAGCTGAGGAATGCGGAGATGTTGTGGATGGGTGTGTGATTTATTTTGCCCTCTCCCCTGTGTGTGTGATGTCAGTCCCCTGAGTGTGCGTGCATGTGTGTTTTGACTTTGTTTTGGGTGGTTGTGTGCTGCTTGTGTCTGTTTGTGTCTGTGCATGTGCCTGTGTGAGTGTGCTTGGGTCAGGTAGGGTAGTGTGGACTGTGGATGGGGCAGAGGAAGGAGGGGTGAGGGACTGCTGTACGAGGAACACTGCTCCCATCAGTGAGGAGGACATGGCCTGATTTGATCGCTTTAGGGCAAACATGTCTGATGAGATGCCCTCCATGTATGACACCAATTGTGTCAAAAGACTGGTATGTGCATGGAGGACACTCAGCATGGATGTCTGCCCCACATGGATCTGTTTTAGCAAATCCACGGCTTCCACACTCAGGGCAGCAGGGGTGACAGATGCAGGGGGAGCGATGCCTGGCCCGAAGTAGACATGCTCCCTAACACGGGAGGGTCCACGGACACTTGGAATGGGAGCAGCTGTGAGGGTGGAGATGGTGGTGGTGGTGGCAGACTCTGATGTTGTGGGCTCTGAAATGGGAATACCCACCACCACAAGGGAGTCCTCACTGGAGCTTGATTGGTCCTCGGCAGATGTAGATGTTTCCGACCTGCCCTCAGTGTGGCTCCCCTCACCCTCCGTGCCACTGGGTCCCTCATCCTCCTTCAAAGTGGACCCAGTCTGGCTAGCCACTTCCCCTTGGTCCATGGAACTGTCTCCTCTAGCAGCCGTTGATGATGCTGTGAACAAGGATGAGATAGAGATTCACATCAGTCATCTGCATAGACTTGACACATGAGTATCATCACAACACATCACAGAGCAAGCCTATGCATCATTTTCATTGCAGCATTTAAATCATTACACATATGTGAACATGGCACTTGTCAGTCTGCCAGTAGACTATGGTTCCCAGACACATGATGGCATGTGAAACATTGGTTAGATGTATGTCAAATACCACAAAAACCATGTCAACTACGACACTATTTGGCAGGTGGTCTGATCTGTAATGCTCCTGAGGATCATGTGTCATTACATACATGTCTCATCTCCTGTAAGGGAGTCTGGCTCTGACACAGCAAATGGTATGCACACATTTGACATTTTTAACTGTTAAACATACTTCCATCCCCAGTCATCATGATGGGCACCTATGTCTTGAACGGCAATGCTCTAATGTTCTGCATGCATGACAACTGCCAAGTACAAATACTGCATTCTCTAAAACAATTCATGTGCCACACTATGCCACCGGCCTGTCTGGCTGAACAGTCTGTACAGACTCTTGTTACAGGAACGGTACATCTCAAGTTTACATTCAGCACTGTGTCACAATCCTGTATTTACTGCTTCAGGTAGCATCTGTAATTGTAATTGTAATTGTAATTGTAATTTGCATTTATCAAGCGCGTTATCACCAGCAGGTCTCTAAGCGCTACCAGAGGGACATATAACCTAATGAGTGGTGAAAAGGCAGGGGTTAAATGATGCCCCCGGCTTCTAAGAAAAGTACTGTCTTCAGCTTCTTTCTAAAAGGGAGTAGGTACAGTTCCTTGCGTAAGTTTACCGGGAGACTATTCCACAGCCGAGGTATTGATGCTGAGTAGGCTCTTCCTCCAACTGAGGACAAGTTAAAACGGGGGCAAACCATTAGGCAGGCCTCAGCTGACCGAAGCACCCTACTAGGAACATAGTTAGCTAGACGGTCTTTAATATAGCTAGGGGCTTGGCCATACATGGCCTTGTGGGCAATGCAGAGACCTTTGAACTTTATTCTCTGCCTGACCGGGAGCCAATGTAGCTCGTGTAGTAGAAAAGTGGCATGGACTCACCTTGGCTTTCTGAAAATTAATCTAGCCGCGTCGTTCATAACAACCTGAAGTCTAGCCAACAGTTGTTGCGGCAGACCAATATACAGAGAGTTGCCATAGTCCAGGCGCGACAGTATCATAGCAGAGACTGCCCGTCTGAGTGTAGCAAAGGTAAGAAGTGGGGCCAGTTTCCGCAACTGCCTTAGCAGGCCAACACAGGTTCCCACCACTGCCGACACCTGTTGTGACATAGAAAGCTTGGCATCGATTTTGATGCCCAAACTTTTCACGGCACCGGCCAGTTCCGGAAAAGGGCCAAGTTCATGTGGCCAAAAAGATCATTCCAAGGATTGGATGCTGTGGTGACGGCCAGTACCTCAGTCTTGACTGGATTAATTTTAAGTGAGTTGGCCGTCATCCAATTAACCGTGAATTTTAAAATGTTTTGCATCCTCAAATGGGCCATCGGTGAGCTGTCAATCTGGATAATGATTTGGGTATCGTCGGCGTAATTAAAAATCCTGCACTCCATCATGTTTAGTGCTGATATCAAAGGCTGAAGGTACGCATTAAAAAGGAGGGGTGACAAAGCCGAGCCCTGAGGTACCCCACATGAAAGTGTGCCTAGGTCAGATACCAGGTCAACCAGCTGAACTCTCTGTGACCGATCCTTAAGAAAGGATGAAAGCCAGGCCAGGGCCGTGCCCTGGATTCCCAGATCCGAAATCCGCGACAGTAATTGATCATGATTGACCGTATCAAATGCCGCGGACAGGTCCAGTAAAACCAGGGCACAAGGCTTTTTCTTATCTGCACTTCGTCTTAATTCATCCAGCACGGATAGCATAACCAGTTCCGTGCTGTGATGTGCCCTAAACCCTGCCTGGTTAAATTCAAGAAGGTGATTGTTTTCCAGATGGCATGAGAAAGAGTGGAGTACATGCTGTTCTAGTACTTTAGCAAGGAAAGGTAGCTGCGAGATAGGCCTAAAATTCTTTAGGTTCTTGATGTCTGCCCCAGGTTTCTTTAGGAGCGGGATAACCCGGGCCTCCTTAAAGCTGACAGGGACAAGCCCTGTTTCCAGGGACTGATTAAGCAGCGAGAGCACCTCGCTATCAATTCCGGGGAGAGCCATCTTGAAGATCTTTGGCGGGCAAGGATCTGCTGGTGAGCCCGATTTCACCCGGCCCATTAGGAGTGCCAGTGAATCATTTGTGAGTAATGGCAGAGAAGTTAGAGGGTCCGAAAACGAGGGGGCTGGACAGGTGAATCCTGTAAGGCCGGGAAAGGTCGGGGTACAGTGAATTTCCGTCAGGAGGTCCTCTATTTTTTTAGTAAAAAAGGACTGGAATTTATTACAATCATCCTGACAGAAAGAAGGCACCTGTCCCTTATTTTTTCTTAACTCGTTCAAGATCCTAAAGGTCTCCTTCTGAGGATTAGTTGCTGCAGCAATCCTAGCTTCGAAGTATTCTGCTTTCCTTAACAGAATAGCCTTTTTATAAGAGGCTAACATTGACACGTAATCTATCCGGGCACTGGGTTCATACGCTTTACGCCAGGCTCTCTCACATTGGCGAAGTGTTTGTTTCAGAGTCCTAAGTGCATCATTAAACCAAGGTGCCCCTTTGTCCCTAGTTCTTACTCTACGCGCTGGTGCTACCACATCGATGGCCATCTTAAGCCTTGTTGATAGAGAAGAGCTGGTGCCATCGAGGTCCCCTTGTAAAGTCCTTGTAGGAGCAGAAGATCGTAGAGTATCTACCAGATCTTCTGCTCTAATCCTGTTCCAACTTCGCAGTATTTTCCACTCTGGAAGAGAATCTGCTTTTAGATTGATGCAAGCGATTAAATAGTGGTCTGACCAAGCGCAGGGAGTGGTAACTATAGGGCCGGTTAGCAGGTGAGATGACCAGACCAAATCCAATGTGTGGCCCTTCTCATGCGTGGGTCCATCCACAAGTTGGCAGAGTTCTAAGGAGGTCAATGCCTCATCTAGCTGTTTTGCCTGGCTATCTTTGGGAGTTTGCTCCCAATGAAAGTTAAAATCCCCCATCACCACCAGCTTTAGGTAGCGTGAACGAAGATCTTGGACTAATTCCAGAAAGAGTTCCATGAACCTGGGCGGCGTACGAGGCGGGCGATACACTAATAAAATAACTAGGCAATCCAAGGGGGAACAAAACTTGACCCCCAGTACATCCGCACCCTCCAAGCTTTCAGAACAGAGAGTTTCTGTCTTTAATAGACAATTATAGAGCATTGCGATGCCTCCTCCTCTGGAACTGCCCGGTCTATTATGATGGAGAGCCGCATAGTTCGGTGGGAGTGTAGCAACCAGGTCCGGGGTGGAGGACTCTTCCAACCAAGTTTCAGTGACACCCAGAATGTCCAAGTTGTCCTCTTGAAGGAGCGAAATGTCCACTATGTCCACTATGTGCTAGACACAATTTTCACACTTTTACAAGCTCACTTTGTTCTACTTAGCCATCAGAGTATGTGAATAAAAATGTCTGTCTACATGAACATTTTACGTCTCTCAAGAAGAAAGTAATGCAGCATACACATAGATGTTCAAGCCACCAGTATGCACAGTCAGGAGATTATACACACATGTCTTGTCTTGTGTAGCTGAGCCAAAAGCCATACATTAGATGTATGTCCATGTTTTCTATATTGACCACCTATGTCTTTCAAAGATTGGCACATGTACTCACTGTCACCGAGTCTGACCCATGGATTTTCCCATTACAATGGTGAAAGTGTTGCCTGGCACAAAAATATGATGTGACAGTGTCTCGGATGGCCTGAGTTGGCATACCTGTCCTTGGTCCATGTGATACATGTGATTACACAGAGCACTATGTATGGGACAATACATTTTGACCACCTATCAATATGATTTGTCTGAGGCATCCACATTGGTCTCACCTGCTGCACGGATGTATAGCATTGTTTATGCACACCTGTGTGCACCAATGGCACCATTTTGAACATATATGTATGTGCCACACTGAGTACAGGTCATACATCAGTCAATGTGCTGACACATGTCAGACAATTACATCACTCATGATGGTCAACTCCATGCACATGTTGTATATATTGCTGATCACATGAACATTGGACTACAGCCAATACACAGGACCTAAGTGACACACATGTCACAGACGGAAAGGGACACACCTGGCCATCAGATGTTAATGGGGCATAGTTACATTTTTGCCACAGAAATGTTGTCTTAGCAGACAGACGACCTGTGAGAAGGGTATCAGGCTGAGGGAGTGCAACATGCATCTTAAACATAATTCTGCAACATGGCACATACTCAGCCCCTCCTTGCTGCTATCTGGCCTTCAACTGCCCATCCAGGTCAGGGAAGACCACTGTCAGTATCCGGAGCATGTGGGGGGTCAGGGTCCGTCTTCCACCCCTTTTGCGAGGAGGTGAGAGTTTCAGCTGGACCCTTGCAATCCTCTGTGTCCAGCCACGAAGGTCCTGCCACCTCTAACTGGCAGTGGCGGACGTGGCGTCTGAATACCCCCATGGATCTTACTGCCCAGACGATGGTCAGCCAAATTTCAGCCTTCTGATGGGCGTCGACCTGTAAGGATGACATGGTGACACACCATTACTCCATATGCTACATGTTTATGCATCACACACTTGTACATATAGGTCATGGTCAGAATGGCAGATAATGTCTAAGGGGTAGGCAAGTGTCATCATGGGCAGTTGTCCTGTGTGCAATACTCCCTCAAAAACATGAGAACAGTGCATAATAGTCAAACACAGTACACACACTTCTACATCACTGTACCTGTCCAGAACCAAAATCTACACACTGTAAGACTTACATTAACTCTGTGTGCATGCTTGCCCTTGGGGATCCCAATGCTAGTAGTGCATGTTTTACACATGGCCAGTAAAAAGGCAGTGTAATCACCACTCACCTGCTCCCCTGGTTTGCCATACAGCTGCCTGTACTGTGGAAGGAGGCTGTCCAGCAGGGCCTGGTTCTCCTCTTCTGTGAAAGCAGGTGCCCTCTCCACAGTCCATGCCATGGTAGCTCCCAGAGGATGCAGAGACAGCAGCAGAGGGATGTTGAAGAGCAGTCAAGTTGCATGTACTGCAGGCAAGTGAAGTCTCTTGGGAACAGACAGACTTATATCTGTTTGAGCAGAGGCAGACTCAGTTCCATGCGTCCAAAGCAATAGGTCCGAATGTTCGCATTATCCAAATTTGTCCAATCCATAACATTGCACGCATCGGACACACCTACCGCGACGTTCAAACTGTAGGCATCTGAACACTATTGAGTTTGATACATTGGTGTGGTAAGTTAACCGATTCGGATTGCACACGATTCGTAGACGAAGCAAAACACGCGTCTGTCACCATGACGACCAACAGCCAATGTGTGCGTCAGGCTCAGTTCGGATGCGGATCACGCGTCCTTTAAATACCCACCTGCGACGTTCCCCATGACGACCAACAGCCAAAGTATGCGTCCGGCTCGGTTTCGAAGCGGCTCACGCATCCTTTGAATACTCACCCGCGTCGTTCACCATTACAGTGAACAGCCAAAGGGTGCATCCAGCTTGGTTTGGATGCGGCTCACGCATCCATTCGATACTCACCTGCGTCGTTCACCATTACAGTGAACGGCCAAAGGATGCGTTCGGCTCAGTTTGGATGTGGCTCACGGGTCCATTCAATACTTACCCGCGTTGTTCACCATTACAGTGAACAGCCAAAGGATGCAAACCACATGTTTCGGGTGGGGCTCACGCACCCTATACTAATCGGTCAGCAGGGCAGACCGTATAGCAAATCTTGATGTTCTGCTGCATTACATGTGTGGGTACAGTGATTAACATGTCATATTGGACTAGGTACTTGATAGCTCACACTCCCATGACGAGCCAAGCTTGATGGGCACACAAAACATTGTTTGTGAGGCACATCACAACAGTGAGTGACCACTTCACAGATCACCCTCCTTGGCTTTGTCATAGTCCCAGGGGATAATTGTGTTAACACAGGTTATGTCCACACATAATCACTGCTTTGTTGGACTGTGTATTAGAAAGTGCATTGTGGTAAGTTATTGTTAGTAAATCAACAGTGTCTGAGTCTTGTACAATGCACACACATCATTGTTAATTATTAAAATGATATTTATCTGAAACATCATCTTGTATTTGCCATGTGAGTTGCTGTTGTGTCTTTGTGTTACAGGCACACATGGATGTTTGTCAAATATGAATGTGCCACACATTCTAAAAGTTAGGTGTATGTGATAGTACATGTTTGTCAGACATGACATCATGACAGTGTCCACACTGTGACAGTGGTAGTGGTGTGCATGGTGACACGCTGTCTGTATCTAGTGTCCCACCTAGCTGGCATTACATGATCCAGTTGTGTACCTTTCAACCATGTGATAGTTGTGACAAACCTATATTTTTGATACTTTGTTAGGTGTGTGTTGAGTATGTGATGTTTGATCACATGGACAGTGACAGACACCAGTGAGTAGTCACAGTGCAGCACTGTAATTGGTGCACAACTATAGTAATGTAACATGTCTGGGAAGGGTCACATAGCTGTGCTCTGTGTCTAGGCTCAACCTTACACATCTGACTTCATTGTGTCTTTATTTAATGTTGTATGTGTGTAATTGCATGTTCCTTACTACATTGGAAAGTGTCCTAAAATATGTTTTCACTTGTAACATAGGTACCGTAGGGGACCAGCTGTCCACAGACCCTTCCTCGACCTCCAGACTATGGAAGAACGGGATAGCATCAGACAATACCGCTTCACCAGACCACTCATTCTGGAGTTGGCAGACCAGTTGGCCCCACATTTGCAACCTGGACGCACATATCCCTTTGCGCTGACCCCCAAGGTGAAGGTGATGGTGGCCCTACATTTCGTTGCCACAGGATCCTTCCAGTATACTGTGGCTACTGCTGGTGGGATGTCACAGACAATGTTCAGCCGTGTGCTTCGTGATGTGTTGGAGGCATTGTTACATTTTCTGAACCTCTACATCAAGTTCCCAACACCAGGACAGTTTGCAGACATCAAGAGTGACTTTTATGCTTTGGGCAGAATGCCACATGTCATTGGCTCCATTGATGGTACACATGTGGCTTTGATCCCACCACAAGCCAATGAACAAACATACAGGAATCAGAAGCATTACCACTCCATAAATGCCTTGGTGGTATGTCTCCCTGACATGACGATCTCACATGTCTGTGCGCGTTTCACGGGATCAGCACACAACGCCTATATTATGAGAAATAGTAGGATCCCACATATGATGTTTCAGCTGCAAAATGATCATGCCTGGCTTGTTGGTGGGTAATGTTGTCTGTTTATGTTGTGTGTTGCTTGTTGCTTGTATGTCAGGTTGTACCCTGTTTTGAGACACATGAAGTATTTTCTGTGTTCATTTTAGGAGACTCTGGATACCCCAACATGCCCTGGTTGCTGACACTACTCCGGAACCCTGTCACCCCTGCTGAGTTTTGTTTTAACGAGGCACATGGGCAAACCAGACAAGTGGTTGAGAGGACATTTGGGCTACTGAAAACAAGATTTTGCTGCCTGGACTGTACAGGAGGAGCCCTCCAATATGCATCATCGAAGGTGTGTAAGATCATCATTGTGTGTTGCATGCTCCACAACCTGGCAGTGAGGAATGAGCTACCTCTCATACAAGATGACGGAGACCAGCAGCCTCCAGCAGGGGAGGATCCAGGCCTGGGACATGTTGCCAGTGATGAGGAGGAGGATGTTCGGAGACAGCTCATCAACAACTTTTTCTCATGATTGTAAGTATGCAATGATGAGTTGACAAAGCACTTTCTTAGCATGATATGTGTCTGTTGTACAATATCTTTGTATACGTGTGGGTGTATGCTACTTAACATGATCCCTGGAGTTGTTTAGTGTCTATTGAGTTGGTATGGTCACCAGTACAGTGGTGACATGACTCCTAGCTACTGTTCACATGTTCAAAATTTGAAGTATGAAATGTCTCTTGGAGATGTATGCAAATAATTTGGGATTTCAGGATTGTTCTATGTCTCTCCTTCACAGGGTCCTTTGGCTGTTGTCTGGAGACATGTGATCTCCCAGACACACAATGCAGTTACAGATTGCAACTTTTCTTGGGATCAGAAATCTGTGCCACACACTCACTTCTGAAATTTTTCAAAAGTCTTGGTTAATTTGCACTTATTATCACAGTGTGATTTGATTGCATTTGTTGTGAAGGCAACATGTTGTGCCTGTGTAATAAATCTGTGCTCAACATTGAGGTGTGCTTTGTCTGTTTCCACACATCCAATATTCATTCACATACTGTATATGTGCCCTGATGTTCAGTTTATATGACAATGATTAGTGTTTGTGCATATAAATTTTGTTTCATTTTACATTAGTGGAGGCAATGAGGATCTATGCCATGTACTATGTGTGTTGTGATGACCTTGTTGTGTGTATCTCTCATATGTGTCCGGTTACATTTACTCACAAGACAGTTGGTAAATTAATGTACTTGTTTGTCATCCAATGTCATTGTCATTCCATTCCTTGTTTTTTTGATCATCATTTCTATCTGAAAACAGTGTTTCATTCACGACAGAAGCAAGTATTGTGTGAATATTCATTTATTATTTATTTATTTAATGTTTTGTATAGCGCAAACATGACCCGTGAGGGTATCAGAGCGCTTTACAGCAGTAGTAAGTAATTACATTAATTAGAAGAATTAACAAAAACAAGTTAGAGACAAAAAGGATCATGCAAACATGAGAAAAGAGTCGACAATCCCGTTACAGTTCAAATATGAGATAAGGCAAGTCGCTGGGCCGCTGAAACTGGAGAGGCACTGAGAGAGTCTAGGGTAGGAATTTGCCCATTAGGAAGGTCTTCGCTTCCTTTTTGAAACTAGATAGGGCAGGTATTCTTCTGATGTAAGGCGGCAGTGAGTTCGAGATTCTGGGGGCAGCCCCAGAGAAAGCTCTGTTGTATGTTTTCTTCTTCCGGAAGAGGGGTGGTTTCAACACAAAATCCCTGGCACACCGAGAGTACCTGTCTCCTCCAGAGACCACGATTTTCTGAGCAAGGTACGCAGGAGACTTGGAGTATACAGCTTTATGAGTGATACAGGCCAATTTGAGTTGGATTCTAGCTTCGTAAGGTAGCCAGTTCAGCGCCTTTAGGTGCAGCAAGATATGATCGAATTTTTTTGAGCCAGTTAGGAGTCTTGCAGCTGCGTTGAGACAGGCTTTTAGGGGCGCTGTAGAGATCTTTGGTAGGCCAGATAAGGTTGAGCATCCGTATTCAATCCTACAGATAACTAGGGCCTGAACTGCCATTTTTAGGTCCGAAGTGTCTATTACAGTGCATGTATGAAATTTTACAAGAAAGGTCTAGTGATGTACAAAAGTTTGAAGTCCAAAGTTCACAATGGAGTTGGTAGTGCCAGTAGATGAAATTTTCAGAGCCAAGTCCACAGTCATTTGAGTCATTGGTCCAACTTAGACCCTCCATCCCATGTGGGAGAGTTCAGTGACAGTCAACAAAGTGAATGCTTCTCACACATTGGAGGATATCAGGAGCAGGTTGTCACTTACTGGGGGGATGCATAGCCATCTGTCTCTTATTTGTCCCTCTTCATACGACCCCTCTTATGTTTTCCTGGGGAACCCTCAGGTGTAGGCTGCCGTGGTGCAGGAGACTCTCCGCCAGAGTGCTCATCCCTCCCTGTGGCAGTTGCACATGTAGAAGCAACAAATGTAGTGGGCACACAGGGAGGTGGGGTCATGTTGTTAGCAATTTGGCGGAGGCGGGTGAGTATGTCCCTGTGCACCTCAGTCAGGTCATCAATTTTAGACATGTTTGACTCCATTCTTGCCATGTGTTGGTCCATTTTGGCATAATGACCAGCCTGCTGTTGTTGCATGTCCCTGAGGATCCCAACTACCCTGCCAAAGTCTCCAGTGCATTCTTGATATGCATTGAGAATGCATGCCATCTGTGGGTCAGCTTGATTAGCAGTACCAGCTGCCTGACGGGACCTCTCCCCACACGTCCTCCCACCACCCCTACCCACACGAGTAGGACCTGTTGTTGCAGGCACAGACAACACTGAGCCTCCTTCATTGTTGACAGTGGTGATGTTGTCCGCCAACTCCAGAGTGCCCTGTGATGCTGTGCTCTCGGTGTTTTGTTGCCTTGGTGTATCCTTGTGGGTAGTGGTCATCTGGGGGTTGACAGATGTTGCGGGAGTGGTCGCAGGGGCAGCTGGTGTTGCATGCTGACCCACACCAGAGGGGCCAGGTAGTTCATCATCATCCGATGAGGGCTGAGAGACATCCACACATTCAAGATGTCTGACAGTGGTTCCTGATGTTTGTTTGACCACTACTCCCATCAGGGCCTTGTGCTCCCCACACCAGATACCAGTTTCAGCCATCTTGTCAGTACTTTTCTACTCCCTGTGAGATAACCATAGTTCAAGGTGGGCTTGTTGGGCCATGTGGGAGGAGGATTGTTAGCTGTGACGACTCCCATCATGCTTTTAGCCACACCCACCTTCCCAGCCATCCCAAACACCCTTCCTGTGACCCAGCTTTCATGTGAGAGAATGTGTGCAAACAAGATGGCTGATGCATGTGACTGGTGTTTGTATCCCACTGCCTTGCTGTGAGTTAGTGCTAAGTTTGTACATCTTTGTAAATTATGAAATTTCAAGTTAAATTGCAGGTATGTTGTTATTAAAAATCTATATTTCGACCACGACTTCCATCATGGACTTGTGCTACCAACACCAGACCACGGTGTCAGCCATCTTGCCAGTACATTTTCAATCACTCTCAGGGACAGCATAGTCCCAGGTGTGCTGTTTGGTGTTGGTGGGAGGGGTGTTTGGGACAGGGCCTGCTGGTAGATATAGTCAGGGCTACCACTACTCCTCCCACCCATAGCAAGTTGACCACCATGAACCATGCTTCCATGACAGTGAGTAAAAATGTACATTCAAGATGTCTGACAGTGGTTCCTGGTGTTTGTTTTACCACTACTCCCATCAGGGCCATGTGCTCCCCACACCAGAGCCCAGTGTCAGCCATCTTGCCAGTACTTTTAAACTCCCTGTGAGATAAGCATAGTTTAAGGTGGGCTTGTTGGGCCATGTGGGAGGAGGATTGTTAGCTGTGACTACGACTCCCATCATGCTTTTAGTCACACCCACCTTCCCAGCCATCCCAAACACCCTTCCTGTGACCCAGCTTTCCTGTGAGTGAATATGTGCAAACAAGATGGCTGATGCATGTGACTGGTGTTTGGATCCCACTGCCTTGCTGTGAGTTAGTGCTAAATTTGTACATCTTTGTACATTCTGAAATTTCAAGTTACATTGCAGGTATGTTGTTATTAAAAATCTATTTTTTGACCACAACTTCCATCATGGACTTGTGCTACCAACACCAGACCACGGTGTCAGCCATCTTGCCAGTACATTTTCTTTCACTCGCAGGGACAGCATAGTCCCAGGTGTGCTGTTTGGTGTTGGTGGGAGGGGTTTGTGGACAGGGCCTGCTGGTAGATATAGTCAGGGCTACCACTACTCCTCCCACCCATCGCAAGTTGACCACCATGAACCATGCTTCCATGACAGTGAGTAAAACTTTACATTCAAGATGTCTGACAGTGGTGCCTGGTGTTTGTTTGAGCACAACTCACATCAGGGCCTTCTGCTCCCCACACCAGAGCCCAGTGTCAGCCATCTTGTCAGTACTTTTCCATTGACTGTGAGGTAAGCACAGGTCCTGGTGGTCTTGTTGGGCTATGTGGGAGGAGGAGTGTTAGCTGTGACTATGACTCCCATCATGCCTTTAGCCACACCCACCTTCCCAGCAATCCCAACCTTCCTTTCTCTGACTCAGCTTCCCTGTGATTGAGTGAAACAGTGCTGGCAAGATGGCTGACAGTGGTGGCTGCTGTTTTGAGCACCAAGCCTTGCTGTGTTTTTTGGTAAGTTGGTACATGTCATGAAATAGTTACATGTTACTCTAAGATTGCATGTATTTTGTTTGTCAAACTGGCATACACATCACATGCTCATTTGCTTCATATTGTTATGGCTTTGCTAACAGTGGTTTGTATCACTGTCCGCTTGATAGTGATGTCTGTGGGTGTTTATTTGCTGACAATATTGGCTATTTGAGTATGTACTCACCAGGCTCTGGTACTCCTGATATTCCATAGATGCCCTCCAGTGGAAGAATGCATGCACCTTCTCCTCCCAAGAAGAGAAGTGCACAGGTGTTGCAGGAGGGCCACCGCTAGTCCGCTGGCTCTGGACATGGGGGTGATTACGATGGCGGGCGGACTCGAGTCCGCCCACCATCGTAGCGGTGCCTGGGACTGCCCGCCTGTAAGGCAGTGGTCCCGCACCCCACATTAGGATGCGACCGCCACCATCGCGGTCGCATCCAGGCACTTTAACATTGCGGTGGGTGCTGCTGTCAGCAGCATCCGCCGCAATGTGAAATTGCCATGCTGTGCATTTCCCTGCACTACGTGGCAGACACCACGCGGTGCCTGCCACTTAGTGCAGGGAAATACCAGTGTACCACCACCTCCCCCCAACAAAAGGGGGGCCCGCACCGGGCCCCCGAAACCAATCCCCGCCAGCCTTTCCATGGCGGTTCTACCGCCATGGAAAGGCTGGCTGAGGCCAGCATCGTAATTTGGCGGACGGTGCATGCTAGGCACCGCCACCATTTTACAGCTGCAGGCCGCTCCACCAGGCAATCGGAACAATTGCCTGTGGCAGATCCGTGGCTGGAGGTCTTTGCACCCACCACAATCGCGGTCCGATTCCCCCCGCCATCCTAATTTGGCGGGGGCAACATTGCTGTCCGATAGCAGAGGGCCCACCACCGCATGGCTGATCCGCCATCGTAATCGGCCCAATGGTCTTTGCCAATCAGCTTCTTGACCCTCCTTCGCACATTATAGTACCTGTTCCTGATATCGTCCATTGTGCGCAAGCAAGGTGCTTGAGTGTTCACCTTGTTGACAATCCTCTCCGAAATCTTGTTTCTCTGGGACAGGGGGGTTTGTTGGACTAAGTTCCCAAATAACTCTGGCTCTACTCTGAGAATTTCATCTACCATGACTTCCAACTCCTTCTCTGTGAACTGTGGTTTCTTCTTTGGGGGCATGGTGATGGGTGGTGGTGGAGATGGATGTGTGGGGGAGTGTGAAGGTGAGGGTGAGTGTGTATTAGTAAATGTGTGTGTGTTTGTGAATGTAGTAGTTAACAGGTGCTAGTAGTGTACAGGTTGTGTGGTGGATAAGTTGTGAGTGTATGTATCAGTGCAGTGTAATAGTGGTATGTGCTGGCAGTTCAGTTGAAGTAGCAAAGGATCATGGTAAGGATTTTGGCCCTTTATATAGGTGGAGTTGTGGGTGTGGCTTATTTTAAATTTTCATTTTTTTTAAATTTGACAATGCTTGTTTGGACTTATTCTGTCTGTTTCTATTGTATTTTGTTGAGCATAACCGAAACCTTCCATTGACCGCACCGAATGCTTGTTCATGTATTGGCGGGGTGGTCTGAGTCTGTCCCATTCACGCTACGCTATTTTGCAGCGTTCACGTACGAGTCGGTCACATCAGGCTCTTTTCCGTACGATTCGTACGCACAGATTCATTTCCGTACAAGTCGGTCATCCGTATTCCGTGCTCCGTGTGAGTCGTTTGTATTTGACACGCATTGCATCGTACTACGTCGGTCGGACTGCGCGCATACGTGTCGGTCGAAAGGCATTCCCGCGCCGTATCGTTGGGAAGGCTTTCCGAGATAGATCGGAATTGTGCCCTTAGTGTAGAATATGCAACTAATAGCAATTTTGCATATGAAAATCAAAAGCTAATTGCACTAGCCTACGTCCCAATAACTGATGTAGCAGAACACTACAATTTAATAATAAAAAGCCCCTACTACCAAACAAATGAACATAAACTAAGTCCCCTACTCGACTATTTCGAGGATACCTGGGTGGGAAGGCTACACAGATCTGGACACAGAATACAACCCAAATTCCACATTCAATGGTAGAATGTATATAACAGTACCCTAAACAAAGAAGCAAAAACTAATAACGGTGTTGAAGGATGGCATAATGCTTTCCAAGCCACAACAGGCAGAACCCAACCAACCCTACATAAATTATTAGAATCAATTCAAAAAGAACAAAGCTACCAACAACTTAGACTAGAACAATCTGTAACACAGCTATGGCCAAAACTAACTAAAGAAACTAAAACAATGGGGGGTCATTATGATGGCGGAAGGACCGCCACCGCCAGGCCGGCGTTGGCGGTCCCTCTGCCATCTGACTCCCATTTCCCCCCGCCACATTAGGATGGCGGGGGGAATTGCTTTGTGACCGCAGCGGTCACAAAGACCGCCCTCCGCGCCTCCGCCACAGGCAATCGTCACGATTGCCTGGTGGAGCGGTCAGCATGGGTAAAATGGCGGCTGTGCCTAGCAGGCACCGCCCGCCAGATTACAATGCCAGAATATGTTAGCCAGCCTTTCCATGGTCTGGAACCGCCATGGAAAGGCTGGCGGAGGCTGGGTTCAGGGGTCCGTTGCGGGCCCCCTCTGTGTGGGGGGAGGGTGTATGTGCACTGGGCCCCCCTACATTTCCATGCACAAGGTCGCAGGCACCGTGTGGTGCTGCCACGTTGTGCTTGGAAATGCACTATGTGGCATTTTGGCATTGCGAACGGTGCTGCAGCCAGCAGCACCGGCCGCAATGATCAGGGCCCTGGATGCGCCCGCCATAGTGGCGGGCACATCCTATTTCACTCAGCGGGACCGCCGCCTTACCGGCGGGCGGTCTCAGCACCGCAACGATCAGTCCGCCCGCCATCGTAATGAGCCCCAATGTTCGAGCACTTACAATATAAAGTAATACTCTACCCAAATACTAAAGGGCTAGAATATTTAGAAACAATAGCAAAATCCCTACTTTAAAACATTAATACATAAACATAGAAAAATCATAATTGTAAACAGAGTTCTTAACTAAACATTTCTTTTCAAACATCTAAAATATAAATATAATGTCAATTAACTTAAACGTTTTTTAAAAATTATTTGACATAATAAATATATTTTATATCTTAAAAAATATCAATAAAAATTATACAAATTACATTTCCCTTCCACTGTAAATAATTTAAAATAACTTACATTTTTGTAGCTGAAAAATGTAATCCAGGCAGCCAAAAAAAATCCAAATGTATAGGTATTCCAATACTTAGTTAAAACTCCCAAAACAAAATGGAAAAATACAACTGTATAAAACAAACTCCGCCGTCAAAATATCCATAGTGTTGAACCATAAAAACCCCGAAAAATAAAGTTAAAAAAAAAATGCTCCAGGAAAACCCGAAAAATAAAGGAAATGTAAAATAATTATTAGTTTACTAGAAACTAATTCACATTTCCTTAAAAAAAAGAGCATCCTTCATCCAACGCCAATTTGGAAACGTCGATTACCTGTGGAAAAAAAACACAATCCCTCCCGCACAAACATACAGTAATATTACTTAAAAACACACATAAACATACTGATAACACCGTACTCAAAATATAATTAAATATATATAGCAAACCATAACATTGAACTATCAACGCACTAACTGCATTTCACATACGCTACACTACAAACGAAACCTCACAACAAACATAAAATCCAAACATTACATACATATAAATTACCTAACTACCTTTGCCCTACTCCTAAATTAAGTCTAAAAGCAATTAAATTAAACTTACCTTAACCAATGCGAAGCAGCTTCCAACCGCGACACACAGCGGGGTCCATGCGGTCACTACCGCGAATTGGCATCTTTACATTGGTGCCAATGGCCGTGATTGCGGTGGCGGAGCACGACTACCACGATTTTCAAAATTGTATTTCACTACCGCGATTGCGGTTCCCATTAGCTGAATGGGCATGGGCATTGGCGGTGACACACCGTGGGGCCCATGCGGTCGCTACCGCGAATTGGCATCTTTATATTGGTGCCAATGGCCGTGATTGCGGTGCACGCTTACGGCACCTATGGACACATCATGCTGTGGCAATGGCAATGGCCAGTTCTCAGCATTGAACAGTAGACACTTACTATGAATCATGCCACCAGATAGTGTAATTCAATGCTAGTGTGATATTTAACTCACTGTTGACTACTCATGCCACGTCAGGGCACAGGATTACATGCATTGGCATGTACTCCCTCACAAGTCACTTATGATGTTGTTGTGCATGTACACAGATCTGTTGTGTGATGGACTCTCAAATATGTACACATGTCAATGTGTGAGATGGCTAAGCAACCCACAGTAATGATGGACTGACTACATAATGTGCATATTTCACTGTGTAGATTGCTGGACTCATGTTATTACTAGATCTTTATGGACACACTGTGCTCATTGTGTTGGTAATGTGTGCCCTGTCTGACTTACGCAAGAAGGTGTGGCAGGTACAGCAGCTACTTAGAAGCCAGCAGAGTTGCTGTTTCAGACATGTGCTGTGTCAACTACTCTCAGGGCTGGTGACACAAGATGTTGGAATGTACCTTTTGGCATTCACATAGTCTGAATCTGTTTCGGGGTACTCACAATGTAAATACTGGACACGTGTACAACTACTTTAGATCAAGGTGTCTCTACATGTGACTTGTGCTGTAAGCTGTAGTTTCAGGCCAGTCATTGTTGGCGCTGTGTCAGTCAAAACGTAAGATGTTGGACACATCTCATAGGGTAATTGAATTGATATGTGTCCCCTTTCATCTTACCTAGGAGGCGACCAAATGTGCATCGTCCATTCACATTGCTTGCGGACATGGAGGATGAGGACATCATACGGAAATTCCGTTTGGATCGACCTACCCTTCAGGACCTATGTGCTCAGTTGGAGCCCCATCTGAGGCCTCGCAGAACCTATCCAACTGCTTTGACACCAACATGTAAGGTGATGGCGGCCCTGCATTTCTTTGCTACTGGTTCGTTCCAGTACACGGTGGCCAGCGCAGGTGGGATGTCTCAACCAATGTTCAGCATGGTGCTACGTGATGTCCTGTCCGCTATGATGACCTACAAGGACAGCTACATCCATTTTCCCAGGAGACATGAATTGGCAGCTGTGAAGGGTGATTTTTATGACCTTGCCCACATCCCAAATGTTGTTGGTGCCATTGACTGCACACATGTTGGCCTGGTTCCACCACAGGCACGTGAGCACATCTACAGGGACAGGAAGCATTTCCATTCCATTAATGTGCAAGTGGTATGCCAAGCGGATATGATAATCTCTCATGTCTGTGCCAAATTTCCAGGATCAGCACATGACTCCTACATACTGCGTAACAGCATCGTACCACAGCTGATGGAAAATCTGCATCCGGACCGTAGGTGGATTGTGGGTGAGTACGCAGAGTCAAGTAGCGTGCTGTATGTGTGACATGCTGTCCTCTGCCACAGTTATATTACAAAATGTGTCTGTGTATCTCACACCTAGGTGACTCTGCATATCCCAACCGGCCTTGGTTGCTGAGCCCACTGAGGAATCCCAGGACCCCGGGTGAAGTCCGCTACAATGAGGCCCATGGGAGGGCACGTCGTGTGGTGGAGCGTACTTTTGGGCTTCTGAACTCTCAATGCCTGGACAGGAGCGGAGGGGCACTGATGTACTCTCCCCAAAAGGTGTGTCAGATCGTAGTTGCATGCTGCATGCTCCACAACCTGGCCTCGCGCAGAGAGATCCCCCTGACCCTGGTCAACAGCTCATCAACCGCTACTTCCCTTGAGTGTGAGTGACATTGTACAACAGTGCCATTGTCTGCTGTCTTTGATGGCAGTGAAAAGGCCTAGGGGAGCTTTTTGACTGCTGCCTGTTGTTGGCTCTGTGCTGATGGCTGATGTTTGTGGCACAGTGTAGTCATGACCAGCCACATGACGTCTATGTTGGTATTGTTTCTCATTGTAATGTGTGCTGGGTTGTGTACCTTGATGACTAGTGTTGTATACTGGCTGTGATGCCATCACCTGACAAGTAAATGTCGTTCTCTTGTGTCTTTCTAGGTCCCTTCACCCTCTCAATGCCTCGTCACAATCAGAGCTTCTGGTACATTGGAATCAGAGTCAACATTGTACATCCTGTGATAAACATGGAGCTGACACAAAGACATAGGTGTGTAAGGAGTGTTTATTTACAAAGAGTGTTTGTGACAGACAAGTGATGTTTGAGAAAATGGTGCAAGGTGAATCAATGAGTCGTCAGTGATGGTGGACGAGACAAATAGAGTAGTCACCACAGTGATGTGGTGACACAGTCCAACAGACACCTGCCATCAACATGGCAGTGTGGGTAAGGATAGTCAACATAGTCAATGTCAAGGTGAAGAGAGGTGCCATCATGGCTGGCTCTTTGACTTGCGTGTGGCTGGTGCTTTGCCACGTGATCCTCCCATGGTGTTTCTCGGACGGCCCCTTTTGCGTTTTCCAGGGGGCCTCTGCTGCGGGCTCAACAGTGTCTGAGGAGACATCCTGTTCCTGCTCACCCCTCTCTGTGGCCACAGCTGAGGTGGTGGGAGTATAAACCTGCGGGCCACTGGAGGGAGGTTGAGCTGTCCTTTGGGCCACATGACTGTCCCTCAGAACACCTACAAGCTGGCCCATGAGGTCCACGATTTGGCCCATACGCGTGTCCATGGACCTCAGCAGCAGGTGGAGCTCACGCAATTCTTCCAGACCCTGGCCCATTTGTCCCTGGGTTTGTTCATATGCCCCAAGGACTCTGGCAATGTTGGCCAGGGCTTCGGCCCCAGTGTCCTGTTGATTTTGTCCCCCAGTTGCCCTCCCACCTGCCCTGCTGTCCCAGACCTGTGGTGTTACCACTCGACGCACCCGCAGACTCTCCCTGCCCTCCTCTGATTGTGGGGTGGTGTTGGTATCCTCTGAGGCAGAGAGAGTGTTGCAGGCAGCACTGGTGGTGGTTGAGGCCGGGCAGGTTGTTGCAGCAGGGGTCAGCGTGGTTGTTGTTACTGAGGTGGTGATGGTGGGGACAGTGGGGTCCTGGGATGTGCTGCGCCCTGATAGTCCTGATGGGCCAGGTTCGGGCTCTGCATCCGATGAACTTGGGGAGTCTGCATCCGAGAGTCCATGTTCCGGGGGAGACTGGCTCTGCAGGTCGGTGTTGTCATCTGCAGCAGTCAATTGTTGATCTCCTGTTGGACAGAGGTGAAATGGTCATTGAAGAGCACCCCACACGCTTGGTGTTAGACGTTTGGATGTTACATGTGATGCACCACACAGTTTACATTGCAATCACGTGGTATGGCTGCAAGATACTGAGCATCATAACATGATGTTGATGTACATACATTACTTGTCCATGGTGTGACATGTCGATAGATAGCATGTTCCACGTACAGATTGGGTCAGTACAAGGACATGTCCTCATCTAACAACTGGCAGCACATCAACTTTATGTGAAGCGTCTATTTGGTTTACTCTGCATGGAAGACGTTACATCTGAGCATGAACTAGCCATTGTAATCTAAAGCATACCTTTGTCATAACATGTACTTTACTTTCTTTTTACAACTGACCATGTATGTTTTGTGTTCATATGGGCCTTGATGCTCTGCCCCCATGGCACTTACACATAGCATTCAGTGCTGTGCATGATTGTGCCCTGAATTTCTTCAACATGTGATTTGGTGAGTCAAGCTAATATTTCTGTGACAGTTATATACACATTTCTGTCTGCACACTGGAAGTGGCTATTGGATCTATGCCATGTTGGCTGACATGTGAGGGCTGGTGTGGTCATATGGCTCCATGCTTTTTGAGAGTAATGGTAGGGTGCATGCACTGTCTACCTACCAGTTCTGTGACACAGTTGAGGGGAATTGCTGCCACATGGTTGGGGGGGGGTGTACCATCCTGCTGAGCTTTGGGACAAGGGTGCCTGGTGGAAGTTGGAGTGCAGGCCTCCCACCCATAAACACCCCACCCTGTTAAGATGGATACCTACCTGTAAAGTGGAGCAGAGGAAGGGAATGGGCTACACATTGCTCTTGGATGGGGGAGTGTTCCATCCTGCTCAGGGGTGGGACAAGAGAGCATAAGATGGCTACCTACCTGTTAGGTGAAGGTGAGCTATGGATTGTCTGCCACATGCTTCGGGGGGGAGTGCTCCATCCTGCTGAGCTTTGGGACAGGGGTGCCTGGTGGGAGTTGTAGTGCAGTCTTCCCACCCACAAACACCCCTCCCTGTTAAGATGGCTGCCTCCCTGTGAAGTGGAGCATAGGAAGGGAATGGGCTACACATGGCTCTTGGATGGGGGGTGTTCCATCCTGCTCAGGGGTGGGACAAGAGAGCATAAGATGGCTACCTACCTGTTAGTTTGATGAGTGAAATGCAATGGCTGCCACATGGTTGTGGGTGTGGGGAGTGCTCTATCGTGCTGGGCTGTGGGACAGGGTGCCTGGTGGGAGTTGTAGTGCAGTCTTCCCACCCACAAACACCCCTCTCTATTAAGATTGCTACCTCCTTGTTAGTTTGATGAGTGAAATGCAATGGCTGCCACATGGTTGTGGGTGTGGGGAGTGTTCCTTCCTGCTGAACATTGAGACAGGGGGGCCTGGTGGGATTTGTAGTGCCTCCTTCCTACCCGCATACCCCCTCCTGGTTAAGATGGCTGCCTCCCTGTGAAGTGGAGCAGAGGAAGGGAATGGGCTACACATGGCTCTTGGATGGGGGAGTGTTCCATCCTGCTCAGGGGTGGGACAGGAGAGCATAAGGTGGCTACCTACCTGTTAGGTGAAGGTGAGCTATGGATTGTCTGCCACATGCTTCTGGGGGGGAGTGCTCCATCCTGCTGAGCTTTGGGACAGGGGTGTCTGGTGGGAGTTGGAGTGCTTGCTTCCTACCCACATACCCCCTCCCTGTTAAGATGGCTGCCTCCCTTTGAAGTGGAGCAGGGGAAGGGAATGGGCTACACATGGCTCTTGGATGGGGGAGTGTTCCATCCTGCTCAGGGGTGGGACAAGAGAGCATAAGATGGCTACCTACCTGTTAGTTTGATGAGTGAAATGCAGGGTCTGCCACATGGTAGTGGGTGTGGGGAGTGTTTCAACCTGCTGAGCTTTGGGACAGGGGGCCTGGTGGGAATTGTAGTGCAGTCTTCCCACCCACAAAGACCCCTCCCTGTTGAGATGGCTACCTACCTGTTAGTTTGATGAGTGAAATGCAATGGCTGCCACATGGTTGTGGGTGTGGGGAGTGCTCCATCCTGCTGAGCTGAGAGACAGGGGGCCTGGGAGGAGTTGTAGTGCAGTCTTCCCACCCACAAACACCCCTCCCTGTTAAGAAGGCTACCTACCTGTTAGGTGTAGGTGAGCGATGCAATGGCTGTCACATGCTTCTGGGTGGGGGAAGTGTTCCATCCTGCTCAGCTGTGGGACAAGGGGGCCTGGAGGGAGTTGTGGTGCAGTCTTCCCACCCACAAACACCCCTCCCTGTTGAGATGGCTACCTACCTGTAAGTTTGATGGGGCAATGCAATGGCTGACACATGGTTGTGGGTGTGGGGTGGAATGTACCATCCGGCTCAGCTTTGGGACAGGGGGGCCTGGTGGGAGTTGTAGTGCTGGCTGCCTTTACACATGCACCCATGGTAATGTTGCTAGCTACCTTTTGGATGAATCAGAGAGAGTAAATGTTGGATCTGTGAGACATGTGTTGGGGAGAGTGTGGTGCACATGAATGGATTTGGGCCTAGGAGGTGTCGCATTGTAGTTGTGCAGGACAGTACATAGCATTGTAATAGTAGACATTTGTTGGTACTTACCAGCCTCCACTCCCCCGGCTATTCCTGTGAGACTCTCTGGATGCAGTGTGGCAAGCACCTTCGCCTCCCATTCGGTGAATGTTCGTAGTGGAATGGGAGGGCCACCGCCAGTCATCTGAGCCAGCTTGAGGTTCTTGTTGTTCCTCTCTTTCACCTTGCTCTTGAGGTCATTCCACCGCTTCCTGATCTCCTTCTGGGAGCGCGGGATGGTCCCTACTGCATTGACCTTGCTGACTATCCTTGCCCACATTTGAGTTTTAGTGGCTTGTGGTGTCTGTTGGACCAGGCTTCTAAACAAATGTGGTTCTACTCTGATTACCTCATCTACCATCACTGACAACTCATTGTCAGTGAATTTGGGCATTTTTTTCTGTGGCATGGTGTGTGATGTGCAAATGCGTTAAAGGTGCAGGTGTGAGCGTGGTGGTGGTGATGTGGCTGGTATGTGTGTGTTGTTGTGATGGTGTGATGTGTGCAGATTAGCCTCTCCTTTGTGCTGTGGGGTTGGTTCCTTCAGTAGTGGAGTAGTGCAAAGGATTCTGGTCAGGGAAGGGGCTGGTTTTATACTCAGCTATGTGGGTGTGTCAAAATGGAGTATTGATGTCAGGTGTGTTGTGTGGGTTGACCTGGGATTTGTATTTTTTACTTGCCATGGGGATGTGTCATTGGGGTGTGTTAGGTGTTTTTCGAGGCTGAGCCAGATAATGGGCACACTTTGGTAGCCTTGTTGTATGTTTTTTTTGTCGACCGCCATTACTGTTCCAGAGCGAGCTTGGCGGTCAGAATGCAACAGCTCTTCCGCCGGTTCTCCGATTCATCAATGGTTGCGATTGCGGCGGTCGGAAACAGCGGATCGTTCCGCTGTCACCGCAATGGTATCCTAATTTAACGTGCGGTCAATCCGCTGGCCGTGCGACGGTTTGGGGTCTTTCTGCAGCAAATCCAACCGCTGCGGACGGATTTTCACCTGCTCCGCATGCTACCGGCGGTCTTTCGTGGCATCGGTCCGCCGCGGTCGGATTTTTCTGGCGGTTCATCCTAATCTGACCGCCGGTTTAGCCGCAGTACCTGCGGACGGTTAATTTCCGCTACCACGGCGGTCGGAATGGTTTTCCGCCCGCCATCCTAATCGACCCCAGAGTTTTGATATTTGTTATTAATTTTTTTTTTTAAATTTTATTTATAAAATTTATTAAAATACAAATTTTCAAAAAACAATTTTTTCAATATAATTGTAATTACAAATTTGTTTATAAAATAATAAACATAACAAAAAATGTCACTTTTCATTTTTATAACATTAATATTTACAAACCCAAACATTCAACATCCTCAAAGTTTTGAAAAAACAATATTTTTATAAAAAATGTGAAATTTTAAAACTAATATTACACATTTTTCAACAAAAACAACACACTAATCCCATCTCAACACAACACACAGCTCCCTAAAATGTATATTTTTTTTATTAAATTTTTTTTAGCACTACTTTTATCCCATATAAAAACAACATATAATCATTAATTTTTAAAAATGTTTTATTTCAACTTTTTTTTATTTTGAAAATTACTGCACAAACTTATCTGCAATAACCACAAAATCACACTATAAATATAAATTATTTTTTATTTTATTTTTTATTTTTTTATTAAAATAATTTTTTTTAAATATACAATTTCTTTATCACTTAAATTATTTTAAAAATTAAAAAAAAATGTAAACAGACCCCACCATTATCTCCTGTAACCCCAACACCCCGCTATTATTACTTAATTTATTTTTTACAAATTTGAAAGAAAAATTTAAAACACTCCCCACTTTCATCCCCTATAAACCCAACATCCTGCTCCTAAAAAACATTTTTAAATTTCTTTATTACTTAAATTTAAAAAAATACATTTTTTTAAAAAACACTCCCCACCCTTATCCCCTATAAACCCAACATCCCACTCCTGAAACAATTTTTCAATAAAACATATACAATTTATTACAAATTATTATTATATTTACAAATATATACTATAAAAAATACACTCCATTTGCAAAATCGATATTTTTAATAACATTATTTTACACAGCATACTAAATCGATATTCTTGACATCGATATTACAAACCATGATATTTTTGACTATTGACATTAAAAACTCGATATTATGATACAACGGTATTTTAAACTCAATATTATGTCTGCTTACCGGAGCTTCATTTTAGTAATTGTTGCAGTGAGAAGTTACACAAGCATCTGGTAGGCCAAAGTCCACTTTCTCCTCTAGAGTTGGGGAAGAAGGCAGACCACTGGGTCAAAACAAGAGTGACCAAAACTACCACTGGTGGGGGTGACCAAAAGAAAGAGGCCAAATCACCCCCCCAAGGGAAAGAGGGTGATCAATGAGATAAAATCAAAAATGATTCTTTTTCAGGCCCCAAAAAACCTGCTCAGGAGGGTGGGCCCCAGAACTCATCACATCCCAAGGGTGGGTACCAGGGTAAAAGCTAGGATACCAAAACGGCTTGGGGGCCGATTCCGATTCGGGCCGGAAATCTCTCCGACCGAGCCGGACTCGGAGAGATTTCCGACCGAATCGGACCCTAGCAGTCCGACCGAACGAGTACGATGCGCACGTATGCTATCGGACTCGATTCGGTCAGACTCCCATTGAAGTCAATGGGAGCCAGTCGTACGACGCGTACACGGGCTCCCATTGACTCAATGGGCACGACGCGAACAAGGGCGCCCCCTACAGCGTGTTCGCGTCGATGCGGGTCACACCGTACATGCACGTGTAGCGGGGACCCATGGCTCCCCCCTGTGTGCGACTCGCGTGCCTACGCTTCCAGGGGAGTCCAACACGGACCCCAAAGTGCGGCTCCGACAGCTCCTTGGAGCCAGACTGCGCGAGTCAGTCGGAGCGGTCGCGATGCGCATCGTACTTACCCGGCCGGGGAACGTCTCCATTGCGCGGTGCGAGTCGTCCCCGTGTGAGTCAGTCGGAGCGGTCGGGTCCTGCAAACGAGTCGGTCGGAGATTTCGCGAGCGCACGCATCGTACTCGCTCGCCCGGATGCACGTACGATTCGGTCGGGAAATAGGGCTCCGAATCGGATCCGGTAAAGCCGAATCCGATTCGGAGCCCTACCGGCCGAGATCGGAATCGGCCCCTTGGTGTTTTGATTGCAAGACAGATGGACACTGAACTAGAGACCCTAGCTGTAAAAACAAAAAGAATGCCTGTAGTACACCTGCAGTAAATGCACTTGTGAGTCACCAGATAGGATCACAGGTGAGCCTGACCATGTCAAGATGCTCAATGAGGCAACTCTAGTCTCAGAGGGAGAGGGGGTGAGTATAGCTACCCTGGCTGCCTGGTCAGTAACCTGGAGCATTACAGACAAGAGCCAAATATCAATGGGACTAGGGTGGAAGCCCTCAGGGACACTGGTGCAAGCATCACCATGGTGACTGAGCCACTAGTGTGCCCAGATCAATATCTCCTAGGACAGACCTATAGAGCCCTCAACGCTGACATGGGCTGGGGTGGAGAGGAAAACCCATGCAGCAATGCTGGGACTACCAGAAAGGATGTCTGTAAAAACAAGGGCACAAAGCAAAACCTAAGGTGAAAGTGTTGGAGCCGGAAATGATGGACCAACCTTCCAAGCAAAAAGGCAGGAAAACTGGGGGACCAGCTTCAAAACAGATGCCAGATCAAGTCCCCTCCCCTCAGGGAGAAGACTTGTCAGCCCCATAGGGAACTGAGCCTCAGGAGCTTGGGCCTTACACAGCAGAACTCTTAGGGCCATGGGATCCCTCTAGGAAAGACCTGTGCCAGGGACAAACAAAAAACCTGTCCCACTCTTGAAAGCCTGAGACAGCAAGCTGCAGATCAGGAAAAGGGAAGTGTCAGTGGTTCCCATGGTGCAGAGACAGGATATCGAGAACAAAATATCGAGTTTCACAAATATCGAGTCATTAATATTGTGGGTTGGGAATATTGACAGCAAAAATATTGTGGTCGAGAAAATCGACTTAAGGTAAGTAATATCGATTTTAAAAATATGGAAGTGTTAATATAGTTTGCACAAATATAGGGGCACATTACGATACCCGGCGTAAATAATTCCGCCAGGCATGGAAGCGGCAAAAATCCGCCCGCACACACCGCCTGAACACCGACCACGCCATTACGATTACACAAACCGAATACCGCCATCGGCGCAAAAAGCACACAAAATACCGCCCGCCAACGTCCGAGTCGGAGACAAACCGCCCGCCACGGACGGAAACACGCACGACAACACAAAACCGCCCGCCCTCACGGCCGACACACCGCACGTGAAATTACGATCGCACCGACATGAGCGCGGAAAAACCACAAATATACCGCCCGCCAGCGCAAACAACGCCGATGAGAATCGACACGGCAGAAGCCATGGCGCCCACGTACCTGCACAGAAACCATCCGCACACAAAACCAATAGCACACAACATGGCCAACAAGTCCACACAGCAAGGCACGCACAAATACACAAGCACAGTACATATCCCGAAAACACCCCCCGGACAAACAAAAAATACAAAGGCCAGAACCCCAGACACAACACACCTGAAAACAACAGACCATGAGGACACACCCACATAGGTGAGTACAAAAGCAGCACTCCCACAGACCACAACCCCTTGCTACATTGCAAACCAGAGAGGAGAGGAGAGGACACAGTGACACAGCAAGGACAGCAGCACACCACAGAAACGCACACATCACAACCACCACCACCACCACCACCACCACCAAACACCACCACCACCACCACCACCACCACCACCACCACCACCAAACACCGGCACCACAAACCCCCTGCACATTACACAACACACACCGCACCAGCACCACAAACACCATGGCACCACAAAGGATGCCCAAGTTCACGCCCATGGAGCTGACGGTCATGGTCGACGAGATCATCAAGGTGTACCCACAAATCTATGGGAACATGGTCCAGCACACACCACTAGCCACCAGAAACAGAATGTGGAACCGGATCGTAGACCAGGTCAATGCAGTCGGGACCCTGCCCAGGAACAGAGTCGAGATTAACAAACGTTGGAATGACGTCAAGAGCCTGGTCAAGAAGAAGGAGGGCAAAAACAGAGAGCTGGCTGCCGTCACTGGCGGAGGGAATCCCGCGCTCTTTAAGACCTTCAAAGCGTGGGAGGAGAAGGTGCGAGTCGTAATCCATCCGGAGATCCTCGCCGGATTAGCAGGGGGAGTGGAGGCTGGTAAGTACAAACTAATGTATACCAGCACACCGCTATGTACTCACATGCACTACCACCATGCCACAGCTCCCAGGGACAAACACCCCCATGTCCAGCACACAATACACAACACATCACACACACATGCAACAGACACCACCACACACAGCCCAAACCGAACAACTGCAAGATGCGTGGGGACATGTGTACACTAAGCCAGCCACGTAACCACCAACAGGTCCCCAAATATGCCAGAAGCGCCACAACGAGCACCCACCACACCCATGTGTCCGCCACAGCTGCACCAACCGACAAGTAACAGGTAAGTGGCAGGAACACAAAGTGCAGTGGGTGGGACGGTGGACAGCCCAAGTACAACACACACCAGGCCCCAGTCCCACAGCACAGCAAGGAGGAGCATCCCCCACACCCCACACCCACGTGTCAGCCACCGCAGTGCACAACGACAGCCGAAAGGCAGACATCACGGTCCACAGCAATGGGTGTCAGTGGGTATCCAGCCACCCCCACGACCCACAACACCCTCCCACCCCCACAGACCTGCAACATGGAGCACCCCCCGCTTAGAGCCATGTGGCATCCAGTACAGTGCACGCACGAACAACTTGCAGGTGGGAAACTGGACAGGGCCGGATTACTGGAGGCATGAGGACCGTAACACGACCAACACATGGGACATGTCACGTAGCAGACGAACACGCAGCACCGCCCACCGTCACGAACAAGTGAACAATGTGCACACGGACATGAACAACAGACTCACACCCCACATGACCCATCACAGACATAGCAACACCCAAGGAGCCACGTCTGCATGCACAAGCCACACTGAATATAGTACCACACGGCAGCCACTGTGCAACTCATCACACACAACCGAAACACCATTGAAGTCCTGTCCATGTAGCCCCAACTGCCTGTCAACCACACACCCCACAACTACGCCTATGTAAGACAAACAACACTAGACGCAACAGAGCGGAACAACATAAATACACACGAACACCACTGAACCCATCAAACACACAGACACACCATGCACAAACAACATACCATCCATCCCATCCGTCAGCCCCAGTCTCATGAAAGGCATGTCATCCGCACAGCTGCCACACATACAGCAGTCACGCTAAGATACATGCCCATTACCAACCATGTGCCAGAAGTCAATGAAGTGCACGACACACTGTGAGCAACAACACACAACATGGGCCACACCCCACCCCGAGCACTGCAGTGATGCACATGGCACAGGGCAGCACGCACACCAAGGAGATGGGACAACTGCAATACGTTGGCTGGCACACAACCATCACTCACTCATAACGATGCGTCCAATGCCATGTCCAGTAATCACAACAGACAGCAAATATGCAGGCCATGTCAAGCATGCACACACCTCAAACCATGCACTGTCATGCTGCCACAACACATGTCACGTTCGGCACCCATGGCTCACAGCATGTACCCCAAAAGCATATTCCCTCCCAAATGCGAATCCGGGGCATGGCCCCCATGTTGCCATATGCGTTCCTAAGCGTTCCATTTGAACCCCAAAAGCATATTCCCTCCCAAATGCGAATCTGGGGCATGGCCCCCATGTTGCCATATGCGTTCCTAAGCGTTCCATTTGAACCCCAAAAGCATATTCCCTCCCAAATGCGAATCTGGGGCATGGCCCCCATGTTGCCATATGCGTTCCTAAGCGTTCCATTTGAACCCCAAAAGCATATTCCCTCCCAAATGCGAATCTGGGGCATGGCCCCCATGTTGCCATATGCGTTCCTAAGCGTTCCATTTGAACCCCAAAAGCATATTCCCTCCCAAATGCGAATCTGGGGCATGGCCCCCATGTTGCCATATGCGTTCCTAAGCGTTCCATTTGAACCCCAAAAGCATATTCCCTCCCAAATGCGAATCTGGGGCATGGCCCCCATGTTGCCATATGCGTTCCTAAGCGTTCCATTTGAACCCCAAAAGCATATTCCCTCCCAAATGCGAATCTGGGGCATGGCCCCCATGTTGCCATATGCGTTCCTAAGCGTTCCATTTGAACCCCAAAAGCAAAGTACAAACCAGACCCAGGATGGGCCAGGAGCCCGCATACACCAGAGTCACAATAAGTAGGGGCACAGCAACACACCCATCGGCATGGCCAATCCGTCCCATGCCACATGTGCACAGCACACAGTCCCATTGCCAAGCACACACAACTACAGATGCTACAGCCACACACACGCCTCCGGGAAACCCATGTACGAGATTGCACGAACTGTCAATGTCAGACGACAAATACATACTTCGCCAGGTGCAACACAATAACTAATCTCATTCTCTCCACAGGTGACGAACTGCTGGATGCTGGGGATGGAGCCAGCAGCCAGCACAGCCAGCCTACAAGCCCCCAACGAGGACACACGGATCTGGAGGATCTGTCCTCCTCTTCGGACACGGACAACCAAGCAGGCCCATCTGGTGTGGCAGGGCCCAGCCGCTCCCCAGGACCCCTCCTACCCACCAACCCATCATCCAGGGCTGCTGAACATTCACAGCCCCCTGCTGCCACTGTCGTTGCGGCCACACCCACGGTCATTGTGGCCACTACCACTGCCGCAACCGCCACCATCGCCGCACCGACCACCACCGCCGCCACCACCGCCACGTCTCCGCTGGCACCAGCCCCAGCGCAGGTGGTGGCCCGGACGACTGGATCCACCCTGGGAGCCACAGCGAGGACCGTGGTGAGCAATGTGGCTAGTGGGCAGGCCGGTGGCAGCAGGACTGGTAGGAGGAGCAGGGTCAGGGAAACGCCAGCCTCCCCTGGGAGCCATGCCCTGCCTCACATGGCCAGAGTCCTTGGGGCCTATGAAGAGGCCCAAGGACAATGGGTCCGGTCTGCCTCAGACACGCGTGAGGTGCTGGGGGTGTTGAGGTCCATGGACGCCCGTATGGGCCAAATCGTGGACCTCATGGGACAGCTGGTGGTGGCGGTGAGGTCACAGCCAGGGACAGCAGCTCCCCCTCCGCCACCACCTGCCGGGGCGCAGGGTGGAGCAGCAGTGTCCAGTTCCCCTGGGTCCACAGCCAGTGATCACACCTCAACCACCAGCATGTCGCAAGCAGGCACCCCCTCGCAAACGTGGAAGGGGCCGTCCGAAGAGGAAACAGATCTCCCGGGAGGACTTCGCACGCTCCAGTCGCAAGTGAGGCAGCCAGCCAGCCTTCCGCCAGCCTTCCTTGACCAGCCACTGCATTGACTTGGACTACGATCCCACTCCACACAGCCATCTGGATGGCATGTGTGTGTTGGACTATGGACATAGAACCAGTGGGTACACCCTGATCATCACGCAGCCATGACCGACAGCTCATTGTCACTGCACGCACCACTTTTGTCATCATCTTACACACAATCACATGTCACAGTTTGTAATAAATGCACCTTTTTCACTAACTGCTGTTTGTGCCCTGTGTCTTATTTGTACGGAATACAACGGCCACCTTGGGCGGAAAGGCACCTGATGCGTGGCATGGCATTTGAATCCGGAGGGCCTGTAGGGACCTAGGGGTGGGAGACAGAACAGGAGCACATTCAATGAGTGTGTCACACACCCATCACACAGTACATGTCAACAACTACAAGCAATGTACACACATCGCACAGAGCAATAGGGCACAATGCCACAGCCACCAACAGTGGCATACTACCCTGGCCATGGAGCGTTGACACACAGCACGCAGTGAACAAACGGCCACCCTGACACAGCACACACACACCTGCACAGATACAGCCACATCAGCCGTCGTACATGGACACTCACCGTCAAGTGAAGTAGCGGGCGATGAGCTGCTGCCGCACATTACCAGCTTCCTCCTCTCCGCTGTCCTCCTCACTCGAGCTGTCCTGGTCTGCGGGCTGGGGCCCTGGTTGATCTCCGTCATCCACGATGAGGGGGATCTGCTTCCGAATGGCCAGATTGTGCAGCATGCAGCACGCCACCACTATCTGGCACACCTTCTGTGGGGAGTACGCCAGCGCACCCCGGTGCGGTCCAGGCACCTGAACCTGGACTTGAGGAGGCCAAAGGTACGCTCGACCACACGTCTGGTCCTCCCATGTGCCTCATTGTAGCGATCGTCTGCTGGGGTGCGAGGATTCCTCAATGGACTGAGCAGCCATGCCCCATTCGGATACGCAGAGTCACCTGGGTGTGAGGGACACAGAGAACCGTTGCTAATCCAACTGGACAGGGGACAGCATCGCACAGCCAGCACGCTACACCACTCCACATACTCACCGACAATACAGGCACGATCCTGTTGCATATTGGACATCAGTCATGGCAAGATGCTGTTGCGCATTATGTGTGCGTCATGGGCCGAGCCTGGGAACTTTGCACACACGTGGGTGATCACCATGTCCGCAAGGCACACCACTTGCACATTCAGGGAGTGCGTGTGCTTCCTGTTGCGGTACAGGTGCTCAGTGGCCTGTGGTGGAACAAGGCCGACATGTGTGCAGTCAATGGCTCCAACGACGTGTGGGATTCTGCCAAGGGCATAGAATGCACCCTTCACTGCCGCCAATTCACGAGCCCTGGGGAAGCGGATGTACCTGTTCCGGTACAGCATCATGGCTGCCAGTACATCCCTCAGCACCTTGCTGAACATGGGCTGGGACATCCCTCCTCCACTGCCCACTGTGTGCTGGAATGACCCAGTGGCGAAGAAATGCATGGCGGCCATCACCTTAGCCGTGGGGGTGACAGCAGTCGGATACACCCTGCGGGGACGGAGATGGGGTTCTAACATGGCACACAGTCGATGCAGGGTTGGCCTGTCCAGCCGAAACTTCCTAATAACCTCTGTATCGTCCATGTCCGCCAGCAATTGGTATGGGCGGTCAATGTTCGGTCTCCGCCTAGGGACAATGGCAGAGGACACATGTCAAAGCAACACGACACATGGCAATTTCGCATACACATCACTGACATGACTGAGTAAGCACAGGAGCCACAGCCCAGCTGTCAAGCTGGGAAGGCACGGCCACAATACACTTACACAGGTCTCCCAACAATGGCAATGGCTAGTGATACAAACCACTGCCATGTGCATGCACATGGGGATCTAGGCCCCAATGACTTGCGGGGCGTGCTGATGGGGACTGACTGCATATCCGTCAAGCGGCAACGCCACGGCAACATGAATGTCTGCTGAGCATGGAACTGCTTCTGCAGCTGGATGAGTATGGCACACGACGACGACGATGTGGGCACAGGCTGAGCGGCCAAAACAAGTGGGACCTGTGGCACGAGGGGATATGAGACAGTAGTAGGTGTCAGCACTGCACCCTATGTACAGCACTGTACGGATCACACCTCCCGAAACATTGACAGGTGTCCACATTGACAGCCCCATGCCAAGACGGCTGTGTGCTTGCAGTCACACGTCACAGGTGAGAGGTTACATTGCACGTGCCAGGTGGCAGTCGTACATAGTGGGAGCTGGCATGTGTGTGCATGTGTCTCCTGTTCAGGATCCACCAGATGGGCGCTGACTCTGTACTGACCATTGGACACAGCATGTTCCGTGGAAGGCTTGTGTGGTGGGATGGTGGCACTGGATGTGCCGCCGTTGGGTGGGGGGCCATGCACAGGGCGGGTACGTCGATGATTGCGCATTGTTGGTCACGGTGGGTGCACCCACTAAGATGTGTTGCCCTGTGTTCAATTCCTATGTCCGCATGATGATGGACTGTAGATGTGGGCAGACTACACATTGGTCGATGTGCTGTCTATATGCATGTGCCTTCACACCAGGCACAGCTGCCCCTGCACATGTGACCCCTGCTGGACTCGCTGCTGGGTCTGTGGAGCTGATGCACCTTCTGCGCGTGGGGCGGGCAGCTCTCCTCACTTCCCTCATTGCGCATGTCATGACTTTGCCGCAGGTGACATGGATCATGGAGGGCCCACATGTACGCGTGGGTAGGCTACACATGATTGTACACTGGTCGCCACCCCCAGTCAGTGTTTCGAATGGGAAGGTTGTCGTGCTGGTGGTATGTTCGATGTGGCGGATGGGCGGGCCTAGGTGCGGGCTTACATTCCGGACATGGGGGGTAGTTGTATTGGCGACTAGTTGCAGTACACACGGGACACGTCTCTTCCTTTCCACATCTGGGTCATCCCTTGTACTAACTGACAGTGATACAGTCATCTTCGCCCCAGCCCTCATGTCCTCCCCTCGCTCCCCCAATATGCATGCTCACCTGCGAGGCTAGCGCTTGCACAGGCAGCCCCAAGCTCGCACCAGAGAGGGCAAGGAGTGTATGTGTGGGTCCAGTTGCACGAGTGGGCTGTCTCAGGGTATGATGTGTTGCGGGACGCCGTCCACCTGCGTGGTGCCCCAAATGGTGACCCGGCCTGCATGGACTATGCATCACAGTCTTCGCCTTCCGGATCCGCCACCTGCGACACCCAGTGGCTGTGGCTGCCCTTGCGGCCAGGTCGCGTCCGTCTGTGGCTGATGGCCCACACATTCACTCTTTGGCCTCTCTGGGGAGGGCTCGGGGGTGGTGGCGCACGCGCTTGCACTTAGTCGCAATGGCATGTGGCGTGGTTGGTATGATGGGCAATGGATGGGATGGTGCGAGCCACCTCCCGTGACGTCAGTGCTGCTCGTGCTGTGGTGCGTCCCCCTACACTTCCATCTGACTTGTGCCATGCTAGACGTTGAGGTTCTATTGCCTGCGTGATATGACCAGGAGGAGCGCGAGGAGACCTCTCACACACCATGCTCCACTGCCATCCCGTGCCCTGTATCGCCTGTGCGGATTGACTATGTTGGGGTTACACCTGGTCGACTGGGGCTGTGTGTGCCTTGTCAGGGGCATGGCGGGCGCACAACAGGATCCAGCTTGTCCACAGAGGGTGGGCTGAGGTGCGCCTGGTACCGCTTTGTACGTGTGCCCGGCTGCTGTGCACACACGTGTTCACTCCCCCCGACAGGTGTCCTCTCACAATGCCCAGGGAAGCGGTGGTGTACTGTTCATGACCCCTCCCAACACGGCGTGCTCCAACTTGGCATGTGCGCATCTACCCGTCGCACCCACCCACCTGAGCACTGCGTCCATACGACTTCACACGACACATGTGTGTCTTCCACAGTAGTGCTACTCATTTGCGTTGACATCCAATACCAGTGGACTACATGGTCATGTCACGACTGCCGTGTACTTCACATACTCTCATCCTCTCTCATTCGTACTTGTGAAATGAGTCAGCGGAGACAGTTTTGGTTTCAAACATTATATTGAGTCTTCTGTCCTCTGTGATGCAGTATAGTGGACACTACTGGCAGCGGAATACATGTTGAGGATATACTGAGCATGATTGCAAATGGGATAGGGAGTGGGGTTACATGTGATTGGCTGTTGCATGTGGGATGTGGGCTTCAGAGTGACATCTGCTTGGCCAAGGCTGTGCTAATGTACATTTACGTATAGCTGCGGAGCTGCGGACTTTGACACAGACGGTATACATGTAGCCTACCAGACCGCTTGGCATCATGGGCACAGTCCATCTCAGTTCCATGTGACAGGTTTGCTGCGGTTGTTCCTCATGCACGCGTGCATGTGAGATGACATCAGGGCATGTGCTTGCGTGCATGCAGCGGCGTGCCACTTGTTGTTGCACTGTGGTGGTTACTGGACATGTCACAGTCACTGGGGTCGTGTTGTTGTTGTATGCACTTGTCGTCCATGCAAAGGTCCTGGTATGGGATTCCCGGGGCAGGGGTGGGAGGGGTGCAGCACCCACAGACTCCAGGCGACCTATTCATGTCCACTGAGCGGTGTGTGTGTCCATGGGCGCTGGATCCATGTCGTGTCCTGGTTGTTCGTGCAGTTCCGTCCATGTGGGTGCGATACACAGAGCCCATGCCACTGCCTCCCACGATGCATGCGGTGTTCCTGGATGTGATGGGGAACAGTGTGCATGTCCCGGTCATATCCGATGTCATGGCGATGTCGTTGATGGTGTGGTTACAGTTGCCGGTCGTTTGGTATGGCTGTTGTGGTGGTGACTGGCCAGTCCGTGCGGAAGCTAAGCATGGGTGCGGGGTTGGACATCATAGGTCACTCGGGGAACCTGCGTTGTGGTCCGACGTATTTACAGGTTGTCAGGTATGCGATGCCGTCCAGCAGGGCTTCCATGTCATTGGTGGTGTACATGTTTGCCAGCCAATGAAGCGGATGGTGGCTGTCAAGGTGTTGTTCGTAGGTTGTCCCTTGGAGGACCATGATGGGGCATGCTGGGTGACATTCGATGTAGCTGTTATCGATGATCCGTCGTGTGGAGGCACAGTGGTCCCATTTCAGTGCGGGTGCGATGTTGGCCACATACGCCATGCCCCCATAGGCAGAGCAGGCCCTGTCGTGTGCGTCCAGAGGGAGGAGTAGTGGTAGCAGGTCCGCCTTCAGACATGCCGGGTTGGAGAGGCATATCTCGACGGGATGCTGGTAGGGACACCTCCGACAGTAGAAGACGGGCATGACGCAGCTGAACAATGTGATGCGGTAAGTCAGTCGGTAACTTACGTTCAGCAGGGACAGGAGATCGCATCCCAATGTATGGCACAGGTTGGTTTTGTACAGCTTGAGCTGTTCGGCGTAGTTGGGTAGGTGTGTTGCGGTTGCCATTTCGCAGCGGTTCGTTGAGGTGGCGTGCTCCGGCTGTGTGTGCAGTCTGCAATGTGCACGCTCCGGGGTTGCTGTGAGCTCTGTGTAGTCGTAGGGAGACAGGACTTGTGTTCTGTTGGCTTGTTTGGAGGACACGGGCCCTCTTCCCACATGCTTCTCAGACAGTTCAAGGTCAGTGCTGTGTGACTCCTTCCAATTAACTTGCATGTGGCCGACATGGGGGAGTGTTTTCTTCTTTCTTCCCCGTCCGTTGTGTGCTTCTGTGATATGCGCTATCTGCCCTGTGGTCGGTCTCCTCGGCATGCCTGTGTTGGTCTATTCTTGGACAATGGCTGTATTCACCGGCTTCTGTCGTAGGGCTGTGGTTTCGGAGTTGGAATGGAAGGTCATTCAGTGCTGTCTGCTCTCCCTTGTGTGGGCGGCAGGCTGCCTTTCCGCTCTGCGTTGGGCCTTGTGTGTGGATGTTATTCTTGGGCCACCTGTTGTCGGTCCCCGGGCTCTTTGGTGTTCCGTTTTATATGTCTTGTTCATATGTGCAGGGTGGTATGGGTGTTTCTGTGTGGTACTGGCGTTCCTCTTCCCGAAGGGACCCTGCTTCTCCTAGTTGGTGTTGCCGCCGTTGTATGCTACGCCATGTTTGTTACACTGGGGTGTGTCCTGCTGTTGCGTGTCTTCACTGACATGTGTGCGTCGGTTGTGTGGCGTTGGGTGTTGTCCGTGAATTGGGCGTTGGGGACATGTCTGTGGCCGGCCTGTCACGTGTCATGTGCGTTCGGGGTGGGGCTGATGTGTGTGCTGCTTGGTTGTGTCCCTGTGTCTGTGTGCGACGCATGCATGGCGCTGCGGTTGGCCTCTGCGTTGTGCGCATGTGTGGCGGCGTCATCGGCGCTTTGGGGCCGTGACGGGGTGGTTGGTTCCTAGTCCCAGGTGGTGTGTACACATGTGTTCTGCGATGTTACGATTTGGCCTGTGTGTCATATGTGGATGCGATGGTGGATGTGTTGTGTACACGCGCTGGTGGGGGGTTGTCCGCTTTTTCCGCCCTTGCACTGTGTGCGCTGTTTGCGTGCACTTGTTGTGCGGTACGTTGCGTCCTTGGTGGTGCATCAGCAGGAGCATGGGGACGGCCTGCAGTGCTGGATTCATGCTCGGGGGAGCCGCTTCTTCGTTGTCCGTGCTCGGCGTCCGTGTTACCGCTTCGGTTTGTCGTACGGTATCTCTTGGCCGTGGGAGCCGTTTGTTTGCGGCATCGTAATTTATGTGGCGGGCGGGACGTGTTTCGTCGGACGGTGTGTGTCAGTTGGGCTGCGCCGCTACGTGTACGGGCGCACTTTGATGGCGGACGGTGTTGCTGGCTTGCCGGCGGTGTTTGGCCTGCTTTTCGCATCGTAATTGGGCGGGCGTGTGGACTGCTGCGTGCCGGCGGTAACTGGTGCTTTTTGCATCCGCCAGCACGGCGGTTGTGCTTCCGCCCGCCATCGTAATGGGCCCCATAGTTGTTAAAAAATATCCTTTTTTATTACTGTTATGTATTTTAGTATATATTTTATATGTTTGTGATGTATGTTTTTTGTATAAGAATTGTTTGTATTTTTAATATATGTGTTACATTTTTAGTAGGTATTAATTTTTTTTATTTGAATTTTGCGCTTTTAGTTCCGTAGCTGGTTGTGGGTTTATAGGGAAATAGGGTGGGAAGTAATTTAATTATATTTAATTTATTAATTGTTTTTTAATTTGAATTTTGTGTTTTTAGTTCCGTTGCGGGTTGTGGGTTTATAGGGGAATAGGGTGGGAAGTAATTGAATTATATTAAATATATTCATTTATTTTAATTTTATTTTTTGCATTTTTATTTCCGTAGCAGGTTGTGGGTTTATAGGGGAATAGGGTGGGAAGTAATTTAACTATGTTTAATTTCTTAATTAGTGTTTATTTATTAATATTTGTTTAATTGAGATGTTATAGTGTTAAATGTATAAAGTAATTTATTAGTAATTATTTAATAATTGGTTGTTAATTAATTTTAATTAATTAATTGGTAATAAATTATGGTAATTGTGTAAATAATTTATGTGTGATGTGGTGTTTATAGGAGTAAAGGGTGGGAAGTAATTTGTGTTTAATTAATTATTATATAGTTGTTAATTAATGTTAATTATTTGATATTTATTTTGGGTAAATGTTTTGTTAATTTTGTGTTTTGTTTTTACTTTTAATGGGGTAAAGGGTGGTTATTAAATAAAATGTTATTTAATTATAAGTTGTTAATAGTAATAGTTTTACTTTTAAAAATATTATATAATTGTCTTTTATTATTTTATAGTTTAATTTAGGTGTGTGTTGTGGATATTAGGGTGTTAAAGCTTGTGTACTCAATTAATGTTTATTTTTTTATTAATAAGACATTTTTTTATTGATTAATAATTATGGGGCTGTTTACGATGGCGGGTGGACTTGAGTCCGCCCGCCATCGTAGTGGGGATTGGGACCGCCCACCAGTCATGCGGCTTTCCCGCACTCCAAATTACGATGCGACCGCCACCATGGCGGTCGCATCTTGCACTTTAACATTGCTGCGGGTGCTGCTGGCTGCAGCACCTGCCGTAATGCCAAAAATGCATGTTGTGCATTTCCCTGCAATACGTGGCAGGCACCACATGGAGCCTGCCACTTGGTACAGGGAAATACAGGGGGGTACCATGGGTACCCCCACAGTGCACTACCACCTCTCCCCAACACAAGGGGGGCCCGCAACGGGCCCCGAAACCAATCCCCCCCAGCCTTTTCACGGCGGTTCCACCGCCATGGAAAGGCTGGCTGAAGCCTGCATCGTAATTTGGCGGACGGTGCCTGCTAGGCACCGCCACCATTTTACGCTATCTGGCCCGTCCGCCAGGCAATCAGAACTATTGCCTGTGGCGGATCCATGGTGGCCAGTCTTTGTGCCCGCCACGGACGCGGTCCGATTCCCCCCGCCATCGTAATGTGGCGGGGGTAAATCGTCACCCGATGGCGGAGGGCCCGCCACCGCACGGCTGGCGGTGGCGGGCCTTACGCCATCGTAATCAGCCCCAATGTTAATAATGGAAATAAATGTTTTGTTATTGGTGTGGTGTTATAGAGTATGAAATAAAATAAATACATTTATGATTTAAATAATTTTTGGGTTTGTTAATATTTGCTTCTTTTGAATAATTATTGTTTATCTATGTATTTATTAATTATTTTATATATTATTTGTAGTTTTTTTATATGTAACTAATATTATAATATGTGTTCTTTTTATATGTTTAAAATATTAATTTTTATATTTTTTAATATTCTATTTTTTATTTTTATGATTTTTTAGATTTTGTAAAAAAATTGTATCAACTGTTAAAGGGCTATTAGTAATTTTTGTCTTTCTGCTACCCAACACTTTCCCTACTGTTGCACTCTTTGGAGTGGGAATAGTAATTTTTACCCCTACGCTATCCAACATTTTCCCTACTATTACACTCAATGGAGTGGGAATAGTAATTTTTGCCCCTTTGCTAAACAACACTTTCCCTACTGCTGCACTCTTTGGAGTGGGAATAGTAATTTTTGCCCCTCCGCTATCCAACATTTTCCCTACTGTTGCACTCACTGGAGTGGGAATAGTATATGTAATTATTCCGCTATCCAACACTTTCCCTACTTTGCACTTACTTGAGTCGGAATAGTAATTTTTACCCCTCCGCTATCCAACACTTGCCCTACTGTTGCACTCACTGGAGTTGGAATAGTAAATGTAATTATTCTGCTATCCATCACTTTCCCTACTGTTGCACTTGTATTGGGAAATGTTAGTTTACATTTTTTTAATTGTTTAATATTTTAATTTTTTATAGAATGTTTTTATTTTATTTTAAATTATTGATATATATATATTTTATTTTTATATAAGTTTAAAGTTTAAAAATTAAATAAAGATAATAGTTAATACATTTATTTTAAGTAAATATATGTATATGTATAAATTATAATGTTTGTGTGTTTATATTTTTTAACTAAGTTTGGGGTCCATCACGATGGCGGGCGGTAAAAATACCGCCATCCGCCATAGCCTGAAAAGACCGCCCACCTGCAACATGGGAATACCGACCGAGCAATTATGATGACGCGAAGCAACCACCGCCCGCAGCGGGAAAAAAACACAGAATACCGCCCGTCCATGTCAGAGTCCAAGACAATCCGTCCGCCACGGACGCAATACCGCCCGAAAACTCTAAATACGACCGCGCGGACGGACTACACACCGGCCGTCAAATTATGATCCCCCCGACATGAGCGCGGGAAACCAACACATATACCGCCCGCACCGGTGAACAACAGAAATGAATAACCGACAAGGCGGAAGGCCTGGCGGCCAAGTCCGTGCACGGAAATCAGTGGCGGCACAAACAAATACACACAACACGGCCAACAAGTCCACACAGTAAACGACGCCAAAATACCCAGACACAAAACACATCCCAAAGACACATCCCCCTGCCAAAAAAAACAATGAAAGCAAATCCCAGGACACCACGCACAACACACCTGAAAACGAAAGACCATCATGACACACCCACATAGGTGAGTACAAAAGCAGCCACCTCGCAGACCACAAACCCTTGCACGACGACAAAGCAAACACCACAGCAGAGAACACGGAGAGCCACAGAGGGAAGCAGTATACCACACGCACGCACACATCACATCCATCACCACAACCACCACCACCACCTAAACACCGGCACCACAAACCCCCTGCACATCACACACCAAACACACCACACCAACACCACAAAAACTACACTACGCACCATGGCAACACACCGCATGCCCAAGTTCACTGCCACAGAGTTGACGGTCATGGTCGACGAGGTCATCAAGGTGCACCCACAAATCTACGGGAACCAGGTCCAACAGACACCACCAGCCACCAGAAACAGGATGAGGAGCAGGATCGTAGACCAGGTGAATGCAGTTGGGAACGTGCCACGCAACCGGGGGGAAATCACCAAGAGGTGGCAGGACCTGAAAAGCGTGGTCAGGAAGAAGGAGGCCAAGAACCGGGAGCTGGCTGACACGACTGGCGGAGGAAATCCTGCGCTATTCAAGACCTTCAAGGCGTGGGAGGAGAAGGTGCGAGGCATCCTGCATCCGGAGAGTCTCACCGGAATACCAGGGGGAGTGGAGGCTGGTAAGTACAAACAAATGTATACCAGCACACCGCTATGTACTGTCATGCACTACCACAATGCCATAGCTCCGAGGGACGAACACCCCCATGTCCAGTACACAATACACAATACATCCCTCACACATGCAACAGACACTAACACACACTCAGCCCATAGGCACCAACAAACAAAACCATGGGGGCATGTGTACAGTCAGCCAGCACCACAACTCCCACCAGCTCCCCTTGTAGGCCAGAGGCGCCCGAAGGAGCGCACCCCACACCCACACCCATGTGGCAGCCATAGCTGCACAAACCAACAAGTAACAGGTAAGCAGCCTACCACAAGGCCCGTGTATCGGAGGGGGGACTGCAGAAGTACCCCCCCCACCAGGCCCCCACTCCTACAACGCAGCAAGATGGAGCACTCCCCACATCCATGTCTCAGCCATTGCAGTGCACACCTACACCCGACAGGTAGAAATGTTACCCTACATGGAGGGCTGTCTGTGGATGGTAAACCATCACCACGACTCACAACACGGCCCCCACACCCACAGACCAGAAACATGGAGCACCCCTCCCTCTCATAACCATGTGGTAGCCATTGCATTTCTCCCCCAAACCAACAAGTAGGTAGACTTCTGTACAGGGCGGGGTGTCTGGAGGCATGAGGACTGTACCACGACTAACATGTGGGACATGTCACTCAGCAGAGGAACAGGTAGCACTGCTCCCTGTCACAATCATGTGACCAATGTGCACACGGACATCAATTACAGAGTCATAGCCCACATGAGCCATCTCAAATGCAGTAACACGTAAGGAGGCACATCTGCATGCACATGTCTAACTTGAGTACTGACCCACATGGCGTGCACTGTGCCAGTCATCACACACATCAGCAACACCATCCAGGTCTTGTCCATGTAGTTGTGTCTGCTTCTACCCTTGACATTGTACAACATCACCCATGTAAGTCTATCTTGTCTAAAGGAAACATAGTGGAACCCCAGTAATGTTACATACACCACTGGACCCATGAACCACACAGCTACACAATGCACATTCTAAATCTCACCCATCACATCATCCAGCCCCAGTGTCATGAAAGGTATATCATCTAAACAGTTGCCCCATAGACAGTAGTACAGCAAAGACTCCTGCCGATGACCAATAAGGTGTCTGCTGTGTCTGAAGCGCTCGTCACACTGTGAGTAACAACATACAAAATGTAGTCAACACCCCAAAAGCACTGCATTGCCGCACATGGTTGAGAGTAGCACGCACACCAAGGAATTGTTCCATCTGCAATACGACGTGTGGCATACAACCATTACTCACTCACTACAATGCTTGCAGTGTAATGCCCTTAAATGACTACAGTGAGCAGATATGCTGGCTAAGTCAGACATACACACACCTTTGTCTCTGTAGTGTCGTGTGGCCAAAACACATGTCCCCTTCTGCACCCATATGTCACAGTATGTACCACAGTACCATATCTCATCTCAAAAGTGTTCATGGGGCTGTACCCCGTTCCCACCAAAGCCACAAAATGTAGGGGTACTGCAACACACCAATTGGCATTTCAAATCCGTCCCATGCCAGATGCACCCATCACACTATTCTATTGCCTTGATCACACACACACATTGTAGAGACATACACACGCATCCGGGAAATCAGTGCACAGCTGTGCACAAACTGTGCATGTCAGACAACCAACACAAACCTTGCAAGGTGCAACACAATAACTTTGCGTCTCCGCCCCACAGGTGACGAACAGCATGATGCTGGGGATGGAGACACCAGCCATCACAGCCAGTCCACAAGCCCCCCACACAGACTCACGGATGTGGAAAGCCTGGATACCTCTACGGACGAGGACCCCCGACCTGGCACATCTGGTGTGGCAAGGCTCAACAGCTCCCCAGGACCCCTCCTACCCACCAACCCATCTCCCAGGGCTGCTGACCAGTCCCAGGCCCCTGCTGCCACGATCATTGTGGCCAACACCACCGCCTCAACCACAACCACCACCATCACCACCACCAGGGCCTCCCTGACCACTCTGCCATCCCAAGAGGTGGCACGCACCTCCACATCTACCCTGGGAGCCAGGAGGAGGCCCCGGGTGACCAATGTGGCGAGTGGGCAGGTCGGTGGCAGCAGTCCAGGTGGGAGGAGCAGGGTCAGGCCAACGCCAACAGAGCCTGGGAGCCAAGCCCTGCCGCAAATAGCCAGAGTCCTTGGGGCCTATGAAGAGGCCCAGGGACAATGGGCCAGGTCAGCTTCCGACACGAGGGAAGTCCTTGGGGTGTTGAGGTCCATGGACGCCCACATGGGCCAACTTGTGGACCTCATGGGCCAGCTAGTGGTGAGGTGAGGGCCCACTCAAGGCCAACCACACCACCTATGCCACCACCTGCTGGGGCGTAGGGACGTGCAACATCCAGTTCCCCTGCGTCCACAGCGAGTGGGCAATCCTCAGCCACCACCAGCAGCCCACAAACACAACCCCCCCCTCACAAACGTGGAAGGGGCCGTCCGAAGAGGAAACAGATGTCCAGGGAGGACTTTGCACGCTCCAAACGCCAGTGAGTCAGCCAGCCATGGTGGCCACCCCCTGCATTCACTTGGACTACCATCCTACCCCACACTGCCAGTCGAGTGGCAAATGTCTGGTGGACTGCGGACCCAGGACAACATGGGTACACCTTGACCATCACGCGGACAGGACTGTCAACTCATTGTACAGCATGCACCACCTTCTTGATCACGTTTCCCACAATCACGTCACCTTTAAAATAAATACACCTGTATCACAGTCTATGTCATCTGCTCTGTTTATTATCAATGGTGCACAAACGTCAGCATGTTCAGAAATCCATCTGTAGTGTGGTCTGTCGATAGGCCAGGAGAGGCTGTAGGGACCTAGGGGTGACAAACAGAACAAGAGTCCATTGACTGTGTGTCACACACTCATCACACAGCACTTGTCATCAGGCCTAAGCAATGTACACACATCTCACAGAGCAATAGGGCACAATATCACAGCCACTGTCAGTGGCATACTACCCTGGACATGGACCATTGCCACACAGCACTCAGTCAACAATAGGCCGCCCTGACACTGCACACATACACCTACACAACTACAGCGACATCAGCCGTCGTACATGGTCACTCACCGTCAAGTGAAGTAGCAGGCGATGAGCTGCTGATGCTCATTCACAGCTTCCTCCTCTCCACTGTCCTCGTCACTGGACACGGCTTGGCCTGCAGGCGGGGGCCCTGGCTGATCACCGTCATCCACTATCAGGGGGATCTGCCTGCGAATCGCAAGATTGTGCAGCATGCAGCATGCCACAACTATCTGGCACACCTTCTGTGGGGAGTATGCCAGTGCACCCCCGGTGCAGTCCAGGCATCTGAATCTGGACTTCAGGAGTCCAAAAGTCCGCTCCACCACACGTCTAGTCCTCCCATGTGCCTCATTGTATCTGACATCAGCTGGTGTGCGAGGATTGTGTAGTGGACTTAACAGCCAAGGCCCATTAGGATATGCAGAGTCACCAACAATCCATGCACGGTCCGGTTGCAGATAGGTCATCAGACGTGGGAGGATGCTGTGGCACATGATGTGCGAGTCATGGGTGGAACCGGGAAACTTCGCACACACGTGTGTTATTATCATGTCCGCCAGGCACACCACTTGCACATTCAGGGAGTGGAAATGTTTCCGGTTACGAAAGATGTGCTCCATGGCCTGTGGTGCAACAAGGCCAACATGGGTGCAATCAATTGCACCAACAACCTGGGGGATGCGTCCAAGTGCATAGAAAGCACCCTTCACCGCAGGCAGATCACGAGCCCTGGGGAATCGGATGTACCGGTTCCTGTACAGCATCATAGCTGCCAGGACATCCCGTAGCACCTTGCTGAACATGGGCTGGGACATCCCACCTCCACTGCCCACCGTGTGTTGGAATGAACCGGTTGCGAAGAAATGCAGTGCAGCCTTCACCTTAGCCATGGGGGTGAATGCTGTAGGATACACCCTGCGAGGACGAAGGTGGGGTTCCAACATGGCACATAGGCGATGCAGGGTGGGCCGGTCCAGACGGAACTTCCTTATGACCTCCACATCCTCCATGTCTGACAGCAATTGGTAGGGGCGATGTATGTTTGGTCTCCTCCTAGGACAGATGGTAGTGGACACATGTCAATGCAACACACCACATGGTATTTACACATACACAAAACAAAGATCACTGACAAAGCAATAGTATCACCGAACAGCTGACAAGTAGGGACAGCACAGCAACATTACTCTTACACAGGTCCCCTTACCAATAGCAAGGACCACTGACACATACCATTGCTATGAACATGCACATGGGGATTAAGGCCATATTAGCTTGATAGGCATGATGATGGATGCAGACTGCATATGTGGGAAGCGGCAACACCACGAAAATATACCTAGCTGCTGTGCCTGACACTGCTTCCGTGGCTGGGTGAGTATGGCACACACCAACAACACAACGTACACAGGCTGAGCGGTACACCAATGGCAGCAGCTGGGACACGCAGACACAGCCCCAAGGGGGCTATATCAGTGTGGGAGGGCGACAGGCATTACAACAGCTCCCAGGGACTGCTGACTGCCGCCCCTCAACAACACCTGCTGCTGCTGCCACCTGTCCACCTTAATGTCGACGACTCAAGTGAAATGTCCAGGTCCACTCACCAGCGAGGAGCTGCAGTTCCTGGATTCCGAGCTCCACGCACACTGCCCAAGGCGAATACCGGCAAAAGTCATGTGTGTGTAAGACAACTACAGTGTGCGTGGGAGTGCATTTGGGGGACACACATGTCGTTGATCCGCAGCACTATGAGTCTGAGCCTGTGGGGTCCCAACATGCACCGCTTACCATGCTAACTACAGCTGGAAGGGGTATGTAGGCTCTCTGGTGTTTCCCCATGCATGTCCCTCGCGAGTGGTGGGACATGGCATTTTCATGTCAGACATCCAGTGACGCAGACACTTGGCAATGCATGAGTCTGGGCAGCGATTGCTTGTGTGAATGGCTGGCTGGCTCCCTGCTGGCCTTCTCAGTCTCGGCAGACCTGGGCTGCACATTGACCGCCCACTTCTAGAAGGAAACTACACTGACTGTACAGTGGGTTACATGTGTCATTATCTCACATCTCTCAGGAAATGCGTCAACTCAGCCCTGTCCATTGTACACTCCAGGCCTTGTGATAGGGATGTGTGTGGGAGATGGTGGCACTGAATGTGACCTCCATTGCGGGGTGAGCCATTCACAGGGCGAGTACGTTGAGGGCTGCGCAGTTTTGGACACAGTGAGTCCACCCACAAAGATGTGTAGCCTTGTGAGCTATGTGTCGGTCTACCTGACAATGGACAGTAGATGGGGGCAGACTACACATTGCTCAAAGTGCTGGCATCCTGAATTGAATGGGATGGACAGGTACTGTGTACACACTCCCACCAGCATGCATTCACGTGTGGTGTACACATGTTGTTATGCCATGTCCCATACCGTCTTGGCTCTGTTACACGTCTTTGATCATTTAGGATGGGTCAGCATCATGCCACTGTTAGTGGTGGATGTGGGTGATGCTGAGAAGAGTATGTGTGATATTCCAACCCTCATGTGTACCATCCCTGCAGTTGGAAGTCCACCAGCCCAAGGCCTTGTGATGAGCCATTGCATCCAAGTTGATGCCTCTGTGTATGTGTAACCGACAGTGCAGCCAATCCCACGAAGAGGGTGACGTCATCTGCCAGATGTGAGACCATGTTGCGGCGACTAATCGGGGATGCTCCCTCATATTGTCAGGTTGGCACGGCGCTGCATTTCACCACTAATGGTCTGCTTTTTGACAGTCACACAGCCTGTGGCGGATGCACGTTTGTAGGGACATCAGCAGCAGGCAGGTGTACAGTATTGTGGGATTGTGTCTTTTGCTGCGAGAGGCAGCATGTGTCCACAGCCTACCCATGTTCTGGGTAATGTGATGTTAGTTGTGTGATGCAGTGGGTTGTGAGTGTACTCTGTGCTGGGTGCATCTTACATGCATATGCGATTCCTGAGGGTCAAGATGTAATTTGGGCACTCTGCATAGTCAATGCGTTCAGAGTCGTAGGCCTCAGGAACAGCCTGTAGTCTGCTGGAGTGGCAATTCACGTGTATGTTTGTGGCACTATGCATACTCTGATTTCGACCTAAACACATATGTGCGATGCCTCACCTCATATTCCTGATACTCACACATCCGGCACACTGTGCAACAGTAGTTGTGCTCGTGCGATGGACAGTTGTCTGGCATGGGCTCATAACCATTGTGGACTGTCATGTTGCAGTCAGTGTGTGTGGTGACACATTCTGCTCCATGCAGGTATGTCCTTGGCCTAATCATGTAGTGGTCATCCTTAACACCATCAGGGGAGAGGGTGTGTACACAGCGATGAGGGGCTATGGCCGCAGGGTGACAGTCCGGGTGTTGTTCCATGTGCACAACACATGTGTCACTTATTGGTGGGTTCATTACCTGTACGCCAGCCATTACGAGTTGATTGTGGTTGCTGTATACATATGCACAGGTATCATGCAACATGTGCACTTGGGAATGTTCTGTGCTGGCTCCCTTACACATGTCTGTGGATTTGATGCCAAATGAGTGAGGCCACCTCGCTCTCCCTCATGTGTCATCTACCATGTGTGCTGAGGGACAGGGGACGGTCAACAGTGGTGAGGCAACGGATGGTGCAGCTGCACAGGAGCTGGGTGAGACTAATGTGACCGGCGCATCGGAGGGGGCAGACGTGTGCTGGATGAATCACAGGCCCCTACGATGATTGCTGTGTCATCTGATTACAGAGGTCATGTATCCATGTTTGCTAGCACAGGGGACGTGCACTCTAGCTCCTCTGCAGCCACGCAGAGGCCAATGCCCGCCCTCCAAACTACTTCCACTGGTGCAAGACGTGTCGGCACAAGGATGAAGGATAGAGTTTATTTCACACCAGGCACAGCTGCCCCTGCAAGCCCTGCTGCACTGAGTGCCGGGTCTGTTGAGCATGTGCGGCATCTGTGCGTGGGTCAGACAGCTCCCCTTAATGACTTCATTGCCCATGCCAACACCTTTCCGCAGTTGACATAGTTCATGGAGGGCCTACATTAACGCGTGGGTGGGCTACACCAGTCAGTCCAATAGTTGTCCCCCCAGTCAAGGTGGTCCTTGAACTGGGCCACTGTCAGGCTGACATTCCTGACCTTCCTCCACCCCCCGGAAAGTGGCGCATCTGACAACAGCAGGGCACGAGTCCTGACAGAAGAGGTGGTGGCACGCAGACGTCATGACAGGTAGTGACGTCACGGAAGATGGCTTGCTCCATCAGACTCATTGCCTCCCCTCGCTCACCCCATTGATGCGATTGCATCATAGGAGCACGCGCGTGAGCAGCAGCTCCAATCTCTCCCCAGAGAGGCCAAATAGTGTATGTGTGGCTCCATTCGCTCCAATCATCGAGCTCACGGTAAAATAGGTGGGGGGATGCCATACAGCCGCATGGTACCCCGACTCGTGCCCTGGACAACAGTGACAAAGCATGGCTGTCTCCGGAATCCGGATACACCACATGCAACACACAGTAGCTGTAGCTGCCCTAGCGGGCCATGCCGCAGTCACCATCCCAGACGACATGTAGACACACCCCGGCGCGCAATGTCATAGCATCCGCTGCCATTGGCAAGGGACCCATGGTGTGTGATATGGGCCTCATGGTGAAGAGCCTCTGACCCATCCACCGCCAACGGGTGTCATGCAACTAGCACACTTCGCTAAGCCATTAGGTAGCTATGCCTGCACACCAGGGCTCGAGTCCGGGTACCATGCGGGTGTACGGCGTCCCACCACTTATTTTACCGTGAGCCCGGTGACTGGAGCGAATGGAGCCACACATTCACTCTTTGGCCTCTCTGGGGAGAAATTGGAGCTGCTGCTCACGCGCGTGCTCCTATGATGCAATGGCATCAGTGGGGTGAGCGAGGGGAGGCAATGAGTCTGATGGTGCAAGCCATCTTCTGTGACGTCACTACCTGTCATGACGTCTGCGTCCCCCACGTCTTGTTCGGGACTTGTGCCCTGCTGCACACTGAGAATGTATTGCCTGCGAGATGTGACCAGGAGCAGGGTGCCATGTCCTCCCACCCACCAAGCTCCACTGCCATCCCATGCCCTGGGTAGCCTGTGCAGGTGGACGATGTAGGGGTACACCTGAAGGGCAGGGGTGTAAATGTCTCGGCAAGGGCCTGGCTGACGCACAGCAGTATCCAGCATGTCCCCAGAGGGTGGGCCAACGTCTACACCTGATGCAGCATAGATCGTGTGGCCGCCTGTTGTGCACACACTAGTCCACATTCCTCCCCAGACAGCTGGTCTTTCCACATACCCAGAACAGTGGTAATGTACCCCGCCGGGTTCGTCCCCACACAGTCTGTGTCGACACTGCATGTGTGCACCTACCCGTGCCACCGACCCACCTGTGCCAAGCAGCCCTCCCGCTTCACATGCCACATGTGTGTATTCCACAGTTGTGCTTCTCTCTCAGGGGCAGACATCCAACTGTCCCGTAGCATACAGACTGCACCCAGTCGGACTGGCATCCTGTTTGAATGTTAGGCACCCTCACACAACTACCTGTGCCACAGTGGTGGCTGTGCTGGCTATCGTGACTGCCATGGCAGTGTTGCTGTCCATGGCAGGGTACACTCACACACAATGCATACGTAGCTATTCATATCGGTACTCTGCACATCGGACTGCCCACTGTCCCTGGTGTTGTACATTGTTGCCGCCTTTCTATGTATTCTGTGACTGGATGCTGTTGTTCCTGTAGTGGGTTGGGTCTGTGTAGTTGCTGTTTGCAGTTGTTACTGTGTGTGCATAGTTAAGTGAGGCACATGCCGTGTATGGTACCTCAACAATTGCAATATCTGGTCTCACATTCTTATGTGTATTATACGTGGCTGGGACTTAACTTCTTTCAGACTCTGCTACTTGTGTGTGATGTAGACGTGTGTCTGTGACACGGATTGTCTGCATGTATTTGGTGGTATTTCTGTGTTGATGTATACGTGTCATGTTTGCGTGCATACAAAGCACAGGGTGTGTGTCTAGCCACAGGATGACAGGTAGCATGTGCGGAGTGTGCGGGTATGTGTGTGCGTACTTTCTGGCTGGCCATTAGTGTAGGTGTGTGTGTATCTTGTGATGTACTTCGAGCCTGGGCACATGGCTTACTTTCAATGTGTGCATTTGGGAGGTGTAGGTGTGTGTGGTGTGACTTTGGGGTAGTGTTGGTGTGTGTGTGTGCGCTCTGGCAATGTCGACTACGCACATGTGTTACCCAGGGGCATGGTCAGTGTTTGTATCCTTGTTCGGGTCTGTTAATGTGAGCACATGTGTGTATTGTCTGTTGCACAGTGTGTGGGTGTGTCCTTGCAGTTCAGGATGACTCCTACTTGATATGTATTGGCCATTGTGGGTCTGCAGGGTGTGTGCATGTGAGGATTGTGCCTTGTTCAATTGGGCATGTATGTACATTTCGGCGGTTCGTACTCACTGTGCAGCCCTGCCCACCCACACTGATATCGTGTGTGTTTTGGCATGCATTGATGTGGCGTGCTTCTGGCGTGGCTCCTACATTTGCTTGTTGAGTGTGATGTCAGACTGTGAAGGTGATTGTACACATATGTAGGACTGTGCTTTGTTGTGACCAGGCCGTCAGTGTTGTTGTGATGATCTGTTGGGCCACGTCAGACTATGACATGCCAAGGACCACGACCTGTGTTATTTTACTGGGTCCACAGTGGCAGCAACTCATATGCATTGACATCCAATGTCACTTGACTACATGGTAATCTCACGGGTCCCGTGTACTTCACACACTCTCACCCTCTCTCATTCGTACTTATCTACGGTCAATAATTCTCCAGAGTCAGTCATTAGCTTTAAGGCATGTATTTGAGCTTACTTCCTCTGTGATGCAGGATGTGGACACTACTGGCAGCGTGATGCATGTGGAGGATATACTTAGCATGATTAAACATACAAAAGCGGGTACAGGTAGATGTGATAAGTCGTTAATTGTGGAAATAAGGCTTCAGAGTTACGAATGCCCTGCCCTTGCTATGCTACAGTACATTAGCTCATTACTGAGGTGATCTAGGCTGTGACACAGACAGTATTGGTTTACCCTACCAGACAGCTTGACATCATGAGCACAGTACATCTAAGTCCCATGGTACAGGTTTACGACAATAGTGACTCCGACACACCTGCGTCAGAGGTGACATCATGCACCATAGTCTCACATGTTGTTGCGATATAGTGGCTACTGAACATGACTCACTGCCCGGGGACATGTTGTAGGGTGTTGCATTTGTTGTCCATGCAAATGTCCTGGCACGGAAGTTCAGAAGGAGTTGAGGTGACAGTTCTCGAGTTATACAGCAGTCAGATAAGCGTGCACTTACAGGTGCATGTGTTCAGGTGCGCAGCATGCATATTGTAGCATAGTGGTTTGTGCAATGTTGGCCATGTGGTCACTGTACACAGGTCCCATACCTCGGACTCCCCGTGTTCATGCAGGGACACGGGATATGGTGATGGACAGGGTGCATGTCCCGGAAATGTCAGGTGTCATGACAGTGGAGTTGATGGTAAGGTGTTTGTTTCCGAGTGCATGGAATAGTTGTTGCACAGCTAACTGGCCACTGCGTGTGGACGCCAAGCATAGGTACGGTGTTGCACATGACTGTTCAATTGTGGGTATTGATTCGGGGACCCATGAATTGACAGGTTGTCAGGTATGCGATACCTTCCTGCAGAGCATCCCTCGAATTGGTGGTATTTGTGGTTGACATCCAATGAAGCGGATGGTGGGTTGCAACGTGTTCCTCGTAAGATGTCCCTTGTAGAATCATGATGGGACATGTCGGATGACATTCGATGAAACTGTAATCCAGCATACGTTGTGCGGAGGCACACTGGTCCCATTGCAGTGTGTGTCCTATTGCAGCCACAAACGCTATGCCCCCATACACTGAACAGTACCTGTCGTGGGCGTCCAGGGGTGAGAACAGGTGTACCAGGTCCCCAATTGGACATGCCGGGTTGGAGAGACATACATCCACAGGCCAGTGGTACGGGCACCTCCGACAGTAGAAAACGGGGATGACGCAGCTGAACATTTCGATGCGGTAAGTCACTCGATAACTTACGTTCAGCATAGCCAGATTTGCACAGCCCACTATCTGTAGCAAGCTATTGCTGTACAGCTGCATCTGTCTGGCGTAGGTGTATAGTACTGGTGCACCGTCCATTTTGCTGCAGGGTGCTGTGATAGCGTGCTCCGGCTGACTGGGCTGTCTGCTTCGTGCACCCTCCGACGATGCTGGGTATTCTTGTATGGATGTTAGGCGGCAGGACTTTGGGTATGGCTTGGGGGGCGGACACAGGCCCTCATCCCACATGCTCCTATGAATGGTCAAGGCCAGTGGTGTCTGACTCTTTCCTGATTACTTGCATTTGAGCCGCAAGGAGCAGTGGTATGGTTGTATTTTGTGGTTTTATCTTTCTTTCATGTTCGGCGTTATCTGCCAGTGGAAGGTTGACTCAGCATGGCTATGTTTGGGTTGTGGTTGTTACAATGGCTCCGTTCTCCTGCAGGATATGTTGCAATGTGATTTTGGTGTGGGAATGGAAGGACATTCACTGCTATCTGCTCTCCCGTGTGTGGGTGGGTCACTTATTTTCCGCTGTACATTGGGACTTGTGTGTGGGCGTAGTGATTGTGCACACCTGTTCTCAGGCAGCAGGGTTTCTCTGTTTTGTACATTGCATGGCTTGTTATTGCGTACAGGATGGTATAGGTTTTGTTTGTTGTGACTTGCGTGCCTTTTGCGGTCGATGTCCGTTGTTTGTGCTGTTCTGTGGCAGCTGCTGTGTGCTTCTCCATGCTTTGCACGCAGGTGTGTGTCCTCTTTCGATGTCACTTTGCTCCCCTGTTCGGCACACTTGTGTGACTACGTTTTGGCAACTGTGAGTTGTCCGCTGTGGTCATGATTTGGGCAGGGGGACCACGTGACATGTGCCTTGAGGGTGGGGCTGGTGTGTGTGGTGTGTGGTTGTGACCCTGTGGTGTTTGTGTGCAGCCCATGCGTGGCGCTGTAGTTGGCCTCTGCGTTGTGCGCATGTGCGTCATAGCCGGGGCGCGTGGTGCCGTGACGGGGACGTCACCTCCTGGTCCGGGGTGGTGTGTGCCCAGGATGTTGCGGGTTGATTATATTTTACAGGTGGGATATGTGTGGGTACAGTGTTGGATGTGTCCTGTCCCCACAGGGGTGTCTAGGGAGCCCATGTACAGTTTTTCCGCCGTTGCATTGTGTGCGGTGTTTGCGTGCCCTTGTTGTGTGTCTGCCTACCTGCGTCGTCGTTGCGCGTTCACTCCTAGGTGCTGCATCAGGTACAGCATTGGGATGGCCTGGAGCGCAGGATTCATGTCGGAGTAGGCCGGGTTGGTGTTTCTGTGGTCAGCAATGTGGTTTCCGCCTCCTGTTCTCGGCGGTGTCTCTTTGCCGATGTGGCTGTTTGGTTCTGACATCGTAATTTGTACGCCGGGCGGTGCGTCATTTCGTCAGACGGTTTGCCTCCGTTGGCTGGTGCCGCTACGTATACAGGCGCACTTTGATGGCGGGCGGCGTCGCAGGCTTGCGGGCGGTATTTGCCTGACTTTTCACATCCTAATTTGGCGGGCGGGCAGTTGCTGGTGGACGGTAACTAGCGGTTATTACATCCGACGGCACGGCGGTAGTGTTTCCGCCCGCCATCGTAATGACCCCCTTTATTTGTTATATTTAGTTAAAATGTATATTACATTTAATTTATTTTGTTAAAAATAATATTAGTATTTAATATATTTAAAATATATTATTTATATATATTTTTTAATCGATATTTTTTACAACTATATTCTTTACCTCGATTTTTTTGAGTCGATATTTTTGTACTTACCTGTTAAGGTATGGGAGTCAAAATGTTTGTAGTCGATTTTTTTTTCGATATTTTTTACATCGATGTTTGTTACATCGATATTCTATCACTGAACCGGTTCCCACTGGACCTATTGGGAGGAGGGACTCCTATACACTGGGGCCAGAAACCCCAAACCTGGTGCCCCTAGGAGAGTGGTAGTGTCTCAGTCGTTTAGAGAGTTTTTCCTAATATTGGCCCATGACATTCCCCTAACTTCTACTGGCCAGGAATATCTCAGCAGGTGAAGTAGTTTTGCAACTCCTGTGCCACCTGTCAGGCAAATGGCAAGGCAGGTAGCCACCTGAAGGCCCCCTTAATTCCACTACCAGTGCTTGGGGTATCCTTAGAAAGGGTAGGGATTGACATTGTTGGCCCCCTTGACCTGCATAGTGGACAGCAGCCCCAGACTCACGTGAGATTGTTTTTGCTTGGGAGCAGAGCACTGATGTCACATGCTACACACCAGCGCTGATCTGAGGCGGATGGGCGTACGTCCCAGCCCGAAACTCGGAGCCCTCCGCTCCACCTAATGGCCCCACCGGTCTCATTGGAGACACACTGACGGGCGAGGCACGTCTGCGCCAGTGAGTGCGGTGGCCATAGGCGGCCACTTCAGAGAGCGAGCCCCGGTCAACCACAGAGGCAGCTCGGTTAGACCTGAGTGCGGCTTGAGGGGGCACGGAGTACTCCCACTTGCAAAGGCACCCGCACTCCAACATCTCACTCACCAGGCAGCAGGCACCTGTGGACCAATTTTGGGGGGAGCCAGGCAGACCCTTCTCCCCCCTCCCAGTGCAGCATGGAGTCCTTCAGCATCCAGTTCTCCAGCAACATCACCTGCAGGAACGAGGCATCTGGCACAAGGGGAAAACATAGTAAAGCACCACAGCACTCAGCAGAGCTGAAGAGAGGGGTGCTGGAGAGGCGAGGAGAGATTGGGAGTGATTGGGCCTCGGGCAGTAGAATAGCCCTCCTGAGAGAGCCTCACTGCTGCAGGAGGCCAGGCCTGGCTAACATCCACATCTATATTGCCCCCCTCACGCCTCAACTCAGCCACCACTCAAGTCCAATTCCCAGCACCCACCCTGTGGTAGCAGACCAAGCCTCCACCCAAATCAAGGCCCCAAAGGAGCAGCTTCAGCTTTCTGTTGCCGGTATAAAGATCCCATTGTCTGAGCACTAGCGGCTTGCCCTACAACTAACTGATAGAGGTCGGGCCGCAACAAGTCACCCATTGGAAATGTTATCTCTCAGTCCTAAAAGCATCCAACACCAACAAATCGTTCAATAACTAAGCACTGCACAAATTCTTGCACCGCTCCAACCCCAACCGAAATGATAATGATCACCAAAATGTGTCCGGTACTTGCACGGTACTCTTTATAGTGTGTATCTCCGAGCTTGTCTAAAACCCGGGCTACTCATTGAATAACCGGCCTTCAAGCGGAGTCGATGGGAACCAACCAGCAGACACACGGACCGGTCGACCTAAAGCCAGAGGGTCAGCTTGGAGGGGCAGACACAAAGAGCAACCCCCCCCCCACAACAAGTCCTTATCCTTCACCTCACCTCACGTCCTGAGCACACTGAACTGTGTCTGCAGGATACTGGCCACAGATCCTGCCTCACCGGACAGAAACCTTTGTATTATCACAAAAGGAATCACACCTCCAAAGCACAAGATGTCCAAAAAGAAACCGGTTACCCAGTCAAAGTCTGCATCAGACAGAAAAGAGGGTGTAGACCCACCAAATCAAGATTCAACTACTACCAAGATGACCACATGTAGGACTAGCCTGACCAAAGGATCCCGATAAATAAAGAACAATCCAAAGCCTCCAGTAGCTGGTTGGATTACCAATTTCTTACTTCACAAACCTCTAAGTGGTGCCCTGTCTCTGTAGGAGCAGATCTGCCAGAAAGCAATTCAAGCAACTCAAGCATCAAAAATGAGGCACCTCTGCTCACACAAGATCTGGTCCCTCGGCCATGAAGCGCCGATCCCACTCCTGCCCAAGCATGAGGGAGCCATCAGACCCAGCCCGCCGCACTCCCGGCCAAACAAAGAGCCACAAAATTCCAAGACTCCCATCTCACTGGACCCAAATCAATCTTTTAAAGTTAGACCTAAACACCCAGCGAGCGCACCAGTAAAGATCACATCAATTGTTGCCCAAATACATCAACCACAATCTTCCTCCTCTCAGAACACTGCACTGACTACAATTTGAGATCTGTAAGAGGCACCCCACTAACAAGAATTGGGGGATCTATCAACATCATTCTTACAAAATATCGAAACCATAATAGAAAAAACACTGGAGCACACCCCACAGCTGTTTAGAGCACACAGCGGACCCAACCAGTCCTATCCTGGCTTTCAAAATACAGACACTCTTATATGATGGCTACCTCTAAATCTCCAATACTCAGCTACCCTCAATACATAACGGCTAAAGCCCTATTATGGCAATCTTCCAAAATCGAACTCCAAATAGACCTTCTTCAATAATAGCTCTGCGCCTGGCAGATTTGAACAAAGAAATTGACCACATGCAGAACACTTATCTCACTTCTCAAAACCAGTGCTCCTGCTCAAGCGCAGCAATTACCGACCAGTGGGCAACCCTACCGTCAGTTCTGATAGCTCTGGCTGATTTAATCCTAAGCACCAGTGAACCTCCATAAGCAGGACTTCACCCAATTTCAAGCCATTGACAATCAGATACTGAACGCTCTGATCACCAAACTAACCTACCAGAAAGCTTCCTAACAACATCAACCCTTCAATCACACTCATCACATCAGAACTTCACCCCTCCCAGCTTCCCAGAGGCCAGGCTCAGAACCCTCACCCGGCCACTGTCAGAGGACGGGTCTGAAGGCCCATCGAGCCCCAAGTTGCAGGAAGTAACACTCTCCAGGATGGCAAAGAAAAAACTAAGAAAACTTCAAAAAAGAGCTGAAGCAAAAAATAAAGTGGTGTCTCTTTTCAGTTGTAAACATGTTACTGGAAAGCCTCAGGTCCTGCCCAGTTATACTCAATCTTCACAGCAAAGACTGTCGGTAACAAGCCCAACGACTCATCCGCCAAAGAACCATGCACCATCTAAAGAGCACTCGATGAAACAGGCGGAAGAACAAGCCTCAACCCGACTCAGGCGTCACTCCCAGGCAAGAAGAAGGTGGCCGTCTGCTCTCATGCCATCCAGACTGCCCCCACGGATGATGCAGACATTAAGAGGAAACCGGACATCGGGCCCATAACTACTCTGCCAAATAGGGGAAAGACGGATGCTTGCATGCAAGCTTCCCTGCACGCAGAACACAGTGCACACAACAACGAGAGACTCAATTGGGGTCTCCAAAATTCGAACCGCCTATCGCCAGATGCACCCTCCAGCACTGCAGCACATGGTCTGCTACGAATCCTCTGAAATCAAGCAGACCCTCAGGGCCTCGTTCACGCTACCAACTTACAGAGCAGCAGCCCCTCGAAGTCAGAGCAATGCATCGTCAAGGTGGCCTTCACACCGAGATACCATATCAAAGGTAACCACAACATCCTGAACAGGTGCAACATATTACCCCTAGTGACACACATACCGTCCTTGGCCCACATAAGATCGGGAGTTCACCCACAGCAAGTCGACCCTGATCGGGCTGTTCCAGCAGTCACACCAAATGGCAATGCTACAAGAAACCAATCAACTGTTGGACTGGGAAATTGAGATTAAGCACCGGACACAAGACAGATACCCCATGTCCTAACTACCGAAGCACAAAAGCCAGCGACTTACTCTATCCTCAAAGGCGCCATTGGCAATCAAACAGGGAATTACCTTTCCAAAAAGCAGTACCAACACAACGCCTTGAGAATCATATGCTCTTCAGATCAAAGAACAGTTCTTTCCGGCAAAACAGGAATTTGTAATCATTTTGGACAACAGCAACATCATTTGCCTGCAGGAAACCTGGGTCACGGAAGCCACATTACTATCGGGGTACTTTGAAATTCATACCCCGGCAATTAGGTGCAATATATTTGGGCGACCAACCGGGGGTCTCTCCATCTTCATTAAGCACTCCCGTAGGGTGGAAGTCACAGTAATTCCAACTTTTTTACCTGGAACGCAATCACTACTTATCAATGCAACAAAAACAAAAATCAGCCGCTTTGACTGCTTCTTGCTAACTGCTATGTTAACCCTGTATTGCACCAGAAGAACCTGGCCCTAGACGACCTGACAGACATTATTGGTGACCTTCTTGTTGAATATACACATCACAATCCAATCACAGCTGGGGGCTTGAACAAGAGATCACTGGGCAAGTCACTAAACAAACTATCAAAAGAGGTTGTCCAACTGCAAGCCCCTTTAGACAACCACAGTCTACATTCCGTACACAAGCTCAAACAGATCAAAGACCCAACATGGCTCCCGCACCCTACTTTCAGGAACATTTCAACAATCGACTACACTTTTATTAGTGACCTGCTAGCACTAGACCTGTACGACTTTGATATCGACGACAGGGAAGAGAGCGACCACAGACCCCTCAGAGTAACATTCTAGTCGAACTACAACTGGTACTGAATGGCACCCAGGTCACCCAAAAACATCGGTGGCAGACTCACTCAACCAACCCCCAGTGCCATGACGTCAAGGAGACATTGGCAAGAAAGCGGAAGCTCCGAAAGGCCTTTAAGACAAGATGGAGAGGTGCGAATTCAACCCATGTCCAAAATCTCACAGCCCTCTGAGCCGAGTATAAGAAAAAAAGCCTGGGAGCAAAGAACTATGCAGATAGAAGAACAATGGCTAAAACATATTCTTCTCCTTTAAGAAAAAAATACTGCCTTATTTTGGAAGCAAATACACCAACTCAGTAACCATGGCCAGTTCAAGGAGAACAGAGTAGCAGACAGTATATGGATTAATTATGTCAAACAACTCTATAGCATAGGGAGGGCTAAAAACACAAGCAAAGCGTCTCACACTGACATCCAACCTCCCGGGTACGCAAGACCTCGAAATCCCAGAAGCCGCAGTAACTAAAATCATCATACAAATGCGAAACGACGGAGTACCAGGACCCAACGGAATACCAGCAGGAGTGTTTAAATCAGCCCAAACATTTTGGGCAGGGCTTCTCACGGCTCTCTTTAACTATGCCTTCCTCACAGCAGTAATTCCGCCAACATGACAAGGATCGATCCTATTTCCAATACACAAAAAGGGTGATCGAGCGAACCCAGCCAACTATCGTCTGATAGCCTTATTGGACATCGAAGCCAAAGCCTAGGCTCGCATCTTACTGGGTGAATTGGAAACCTGGGTAGCCGAAAACAGCATTCTCCCCACCACCCAGTCAGGATTTAGATCAGATTGTTCAACCACAGACAATATATTGGCGTTGGCCTACCTATCAACGAGAGTCACACGGGACAAGCAACTACCACTATTCTGTTGTTTCATGGATTACAGCGCAGCATTTGATAGAGTTGTCCAAGGAATTCTATGGTACTAGCTAAACTCCTGGGAGATACCCACTCAACTCCTCACAGCCTTAATGTCATTGCGTCATGGGACATGGGTCAGGATTATAACCAGTGCCACGACAGTGACCGAAAAAAAAACCTCAAATAACGGCTTAAAGCGAGGCTGCATGCTAACCCAGCTACGCTTCAATCTTTACACTGCGGATTTTCCGAAACATCTGGAAGACGCAAGTTTAATTACACTAAGACTAGGGAGCTTACGCCTAAGGGTAAGCTGTGAAGTCCGCTACACCAGCGGAGTTCACAGAGTTTTGCCCACTCAGCGCTTCACTTGGAGCGCAGAGTTTTGTAAAACTCCACCCACCACTGCGTGGCGGAGTTTACCGGCACCTAACCCTAGTTCCTGCTCTGATTCGTCCCTGAGAGACTTGTGCACACTGTAAAACAGAGCTACCGGTCAGAAAAATAGTAAAAACCTGCAAAGTTTTTGATATGTTCAACTTTTTAGTATCTGGAAAGTGGCACAGATGTATCCGCTAAACGTGAGAGCAAATACAGGCTGGCATTCCGAATCACTCGAGGTGGGCATAGACGCAGAAGAAAGACAGCCACCGTATGCGTAACGGTGTCGGAGAGTCACTGAAACTGAAGATTTGAGTTCTTTAACCAAGGCTTTGGAACACTAGTCCGAAACGGCTGACAGGTTGAGGAAAGAGGATACCGCTAAAGACGATACATTGTTTGTCCTTTTTTAGTGTTTATAAAACTAAAGCAGCCAGTCTCCTCAACAGCCATGAGATGCTTACGCTCCTCCTCCCGGAGCACAGGCTCTCGTTTTACTAGCACTCCAGCCCATGTGCTCAGCCCAGAATGGGTCTGCCCGACTTCCTGCTACTGTGAGTTGAATGGGGCGCTGTTCAGGGTGGACTGGACTGGACTGCTCAGACCACGGACTCTCCTCACTGCCCCACAACCTTGGGCTCTCAGTACCTGTAGGTTTTTCACACGTGCCCCCAGAGGTGCTGGTTTAAAAGACACTGTGTTGACAAAGTGCTTTCAAGAGAATTTGGATTGTCTGGAAAGTGTTTAACTTATGTGTGTAAGGTTCTGTCTCTATGAAAAGGCTCTGGAGACAGAATGCATTAAGGATTTTCATGGAATCGTTATAGTGCTTCCGGCAGCAGTTATTTTAACAAGTAGCCCGCTCTGCATTTACCTTTTGTGTGTTTGCCTTGGGCCTGGCTTTGTAGTTTACTTTTTTTTTTTTTGCACTGGGCAGTGAGGATCACTGGCAGGTAGCGGAGCAGAATTTAAATTTTAAAAACTGTGTGCCTGTCTGGGTGGGCTGTGTCGGCATGAGATGAGTTGTCGGAAGAGTCAGTCATCCATTTACAAAGCAGCTCAGCCGAAGCAACGAGGGCATGAAGTTGGAACACTACCTCTATACAATCCATGCGAGTCCATAGGAGTTTGCTGGTGGAACACACCTTCTGTGTTAGAATGAGGTTTAGTTAAACTACTCCCTCAACTATGAGGACAAGTGGCATAGTGCTTTTTAGTGCAGATTCGGTTCCTCACTGAAGGGCTGAAGTAGGAAAGATGATGGAGTCTGAGCCTGAACATAGTACCCTAGGCTAGTCTTCAATGCTGGTGCCAGTGGGGTAGACGTGCACTACACACTCATCCTCGCCCTACTCCAATGTCAATATCAGATGCCACTATCCTGATGAAATTAGCACTAGCACAAACTTGGGACCGAACCATTGCAGTCACTCTACGAGTCCCTCCTGTTGCACCTGGTTGCAGAGCATTATGTGCATGCGATGAGCACAGACATTTCCCAAATTCACTTTTAGCACAGAAATAGACATATGCTTACCCACACTGATCCCATGCAAAACCCATAATTAAAACAACAAGAGTGACGCATATAGTGAAGAAACACATGAAATGCCCAATTGTCAATGTTAGGCAAAACAAATTAGAAATAACGTGTTGTTGTGTACAGAGTTTCAACAGGGCAGAACTCAGTGGAATTTCATGGAGTTTTTATGTCACTCCGTGGAATTCCGCAGAGTACAACTCCACCCACCCCACTTACGCCTACAGACACTGCAAAAGGCAGATGACTTCATCATCATGGACCACACAAAAACAGGCCTATAGAGAGCCCTAAGCGCTCTCAATACGTATAACACTGCGAATAAACTCCAGGTGAATCAGTCTAAAACCAAGGTAATGATCTTCACCAAGCATCCCAGAAAGAAATCTGCGCAATGGCAAGTAGGTGAACATCGAACATCCACCTGTACCAGTTACAACTATCTGGGAGTCTGGTTTAACAAAAGGGCAAACCCAGGGGCCCACCTCAAACACATTCGGTCAAAGGGAGCTGGGGTCATACATGGCCTGAGACCCCTAAACTGCCAACTACACAGTCCAACAGCCGAGCCAATACTCAACGTTCTACTAGCTAAGCTGGTGCCTGTTTTATCATATGGTCACGTAGCCTTCCCAGGGAAATTAGGCCAGTGTCTCACTAACCACCAAATACAGACATTCCAAAAAATATTTCCTTTTCCCTGGCATGCAAGATGGGCCAAGATGAGGCTGGAGCTGGGCCTGGCAAGCCCAGATCTCCACTGCCTAGGAGGCCCTCCTTGGTATTTTTACTAGCATCAGCTTTCCTAAGGAGGTAGTATCAGACAGAGGTACCAACTTCTTGTCTGCATACTTGAAACACAGTGTGGGGTGACCTATGGGTTCACTACACCATACCATTCACAAACAAACAGGATAGTTGAAAGATTTAACAAGACCCTAAAAGACATTATTGGTGGATTCCCATAAAAACTCAGAAGGAGATGGGATGTCTTGCTACCCTGCCTGCTTTTTGCTTATAGAGAGGTGCCCCAAAAGGGAATAGGATTTCCCCCTTTGAACTTTTGTTTGAACACCTGTAAGAGGACAGCTTTGTCTTGTCACAGAAGGATGGGAGAGACCCCTCCAAGAACCAAAACAGGACATTGTGGACTGTGTGCTTCTCCTTCGTTACCGGATGGTTGAGTACATGAAAAAAGCAAATAAAAACCTTGAGGCCAGCCAAGCGCTCCAGAAGCTCTGGTATAACCAAAAGGCTGCCATGGTGGAGTTCTAACCAGGAAAGAAGGTATGGCTCTCCAGTACAAATGGATTGGGCCCTACCCTATCCTTGAGAGAAAAGGTGAAGTCACCTACTTAGTTGACCTTGGCACATGCAAAAACCCCAAGAGGGTGATACATGTGAATCACCTTAAACTGTACAATGACAGGGCTGATGTGACCATGCTCATGGTCACAGATGAGGACAAGGAGGCAGAGAGTGAGCCACTCCCTGATCTCCTGTGTCACAACCCTAAAGATGGGTCGGTTGATGGAGTGGTCTTTTCAGACACCCTCACTGCCCAACAGCTTACTGATTGCAGGCAAGTCCTAAACCAGTTTTCTGAGCTCTTTTCCTTGACCCCAGGTCAGAATAACTGGTGTACACAAAATATACCGGCAGTCAAACCTTGTCAAAGAAGGCATCAAAGCTGAAGTAAGCAAGATGCTAGAGTTGGGTGTCATCGAACCCTCAGAGAGCTGTTGGGCTAGCCCAGTTGTGTTAGTGCCCGAGCCTCCGTCTCAGGGTGTAAAGAAAGAAATTAGGGGGCATATTCACAAGGACCGGCGATACCTATCGCAAACGCCAGTTAGCGGCAGTTTTTTATCGCTGCCTAACCCTGAAAACTATCACTATGTTAGCGGCGTATTAACAAGCCGTCGCTACATGGCGATAGTATCAGGGAACGGCGGTGAAAACGGCCGCTAACATCAGCGCGATGGCGATAGGAAATCCGGCGTTAGTGGGCAAAAACTACAGATAGGCCCATTAGCGACAAAAAAACTCACGTCAGTCAGCCCAACGTAAGTTTTTTTTTTCCTCTAATGCAAAAAATAGCCTATCAGTCAACATCCAATAGAAAATAGGCATAAAAACCAAAAACATGCAGAATGGAGCAGCCAGGGCCAAGTGCAGCACACATCTCAACAACCCCTGCAAGCCACCCAACATCCAGGATGACCAGGATGAGAGCCATGATGCCTCGCTGGACCTGCATCTGGAGCCTGGATGCCTCGCTGGACCTGCGTCTGGAGCCTGAATGCCTCGCTGGACCTGCGTCTGGAGCCTGCATGCCTCGCTGGACCTGCGTCTGGAGCCTGATTGCCTCGCTGGACCTGCGTCTGGAGCCTGGATGCCTCGCTGGACCTGCATCTGGAGCCTGCATGCCTCGCTGGACCTGCCTCTGGAGCCTGGATGCCTCACTGGACCTGCGTCTGGAGCCTGCATGCCTCGCTGGACCTGCGTCTGGAGCCTGGATGCCTCGCTGGACCTGCGTCTGGAGCCTGGAGTGGGATGCGGAGGAGCTGTGGAGTCAATGAGACGTGGCGGTAGACATTGAGGCACGACGATCGCCCGTACCTGGTGGTGAAGTCTGGCAGGTCGCATGGAGACAGGTTGCTGACCTGTGTGAGAAGACCGCCTTGCGCACCTTGGAGCTGCTAATAGTAGAGGCGCTCCTGCACCCAAACGTAGGGAGGTCTGCATCGCACACTACGATTCACCACCACACCGGGGTGCATGGAGGGGGTTACCAACAGTGGGTGCCGCCTCTCTGCATCACAGGCCGGATGAAGTTGGGCTGGCCGGACGCTGTGGAGGGTGAGGTCCCTGAGCTGCGCCGAACTTGTGTGGCGGGAGTGCTATAACTTCACGCCTAAGGGGCCCTGCTGCACCAACTGCATCAGGAGGTTCACCAGCGGACTTGGCGGCAACTGCTGTACCCAGGCTTGTGAAATTCCTCCTGGCTGAGGCTCCTGCTGGCTGAGTCACAGATTTGGAGAGAGTGCAGCGGATTGCGCCACGGTGTCAATGTCCAGGTAAGGAGAAGGTGGGACGCGTAGCGCAGGACGCCTGGGGGTCGAGTCGCCCAGGCCTAGCACACGTAGATGACGCACCCACAGTGGCGGCTCATCCGCTATGGCAGAAGAGCATCGCTCCACTGCTTTCAAGCAGTGCAGAAGAGGAACAATTACCACATGATGATAACTTAGTGATGTAACCATGCTATGTTTCCCTTGCGAGTGGGAGGGTGGGTAGGACTACTCCAAGCACGGGGCAAGGCATGGGCAGATAGGCATGCCCACTCAAGTGCGCAGTGACTGTTTGGTCGGCCCACTCAGGCCGCCCAAAGCAGTCATGCGCACTTCCCTGTTCATAATGCAGGCTGCATTACAGCCAGCATGGAGAACATGCCCACCCCTCCAGCCCCTGGCTGCATGCCTTGTCCCGTTTCCAATTACCAATCCCACTGCCGCATCGCAGCGTTGTGATTGGCTCAGGGGAGGGAGCAGGAGAAACGAAGACACTGGAACCGGCTTCGAGGTAAGCCTTCCCTTATTAAAATATTTACAACACCCGCATCCACGCCCCATCCAGTGTTCTTTGCGGCGCTTACCACCTCCCAGCTGCCCAGCCCCCCCAAGCACTTCTCAATGGCAGCCGCTGTGCGCCCATGCGCAGCGGGCATACCACTCGTGTGCCAAAGGTACATACGTAGTTATGACGCATGCCATTACATGGCATCCCATTCCAATGCATACTAATACTAGGCATATTGCAACATTAGGGATGGTGTTGCATAGCGGAGAGTGGAGTGGAGAGGTGTGGTGCAGCGGCCAGGGCAGCTGACTTCGGAGCACAGGGCTCACGGTTCGATCCCCGGGTCCGGCGGCAGCTCAGCACCATGTGACTCTGGGCAATAGCTCACTTAATTTCTACGACGGCCCCCAGCGCCTTGAGACCCGTAAGGGTGAGTAGTTCGCGCTTTACAAATACGGATTTAGATTTAGACGTAAAAATTACTATTCCCACTTCAGTGAGTGCACCCAAAAACTAACCTTTGTACCCCAAACCAAAGTGTGAACCCTAAAATTCCTTTTTGAGCCCCCCAAAACACACCCCAATTTCCATATTTTACCCCAAAACACACCCCAATATTCATATTTTACCCCAAAACACACCCCAATTTCCATATTTTACCCCTAAACACACCCCAATATTCATATTTTACCTCAAAACACACCCCAATTTCCTGATCAGACATCCGTAACCCATACCCACCCGAAAAACTTTTAATTACCCCATTACTGACCTCACAATGCGTTGTAATCAAATGCGATGTAAAGGCACCTGCGTTGTCGGAGTTGCGTTGTTAACGATGTACTGCCTGCATTGTAATGGTCGTCCCCCGTGCCAAAGGCAACCTATAGGCTACGCCATTTGCGTCCGTCTGCCCCTGGACCGCGCTCAGCACCAAAGAGCCTTCCTCTTGGACACTCCACCGCTACGACCCCAGCACCCTCCTCGCCATCAACCCTGGACACCACCTCACCTGCCAGGACCTACCTCTGCTCCAGACCGGACATCGCCATCCCCATCACTGACGGCTTCAGTAACACCCGCAAGGAGCACCCCGACCGTCGAGGAGGAGGCATTGCCATCACCTACAGAAGCACACTCCGACTGACCACGCACTCTAATGACCCAAGGGTGACCATGGACCACCTCAACTCCCAGATCCGGACTAAGCCCAAGTACATCCTCTCCTGCACCCTCATGTAAAGGCCCCCGGGCCATGGCCCCCCATTCTCCAATACCATTGTAGAGCTCATTGCACCCCAGGGTCTCCCATCCACTGACGAAATCCTACTCGGTGAACTCAAGTTCCACCTGGACAACCCCAGTGACCAGAACACCACCCCCTCCTGGGGAAGGTCCCCAACATCAGATGCAAGCAGCAAGTCACCTCAACAAGCCACATAGTAGGACACACGGTCGAGCACGTCACCTCCGCTAGCGGGAACTTCAACTACAGCCACAACACCGGACTATCCTGGACCGACCATCATTGGTAACATCACGTCTTCACCTTGCCCACCGGATGCCACCGCCATCATCCCATCCCCTCACAGCTGGATCAAGGCCACCGAAGAACGTCTCGTCAACTCCCTCCGCACCAACACTCACCAATGCTTCCAAACGATGACACCGCAGCACGCAGCCACCACCGATGGATCTCCAACAGCGACGACATTCTGGCACCCCTCATGAACGGCACTGCGTCAGTGCCTTCCGCCTGCCTGATGGCAGGCGTGACTGTGACGCAGTGTCACAGGGATAGGCTGGCCCCATGCATTGCTGGAGTTGCGTCATAGTTGACACGACTGCAGCAATGCGTGATTTTAACGCAGACAGATACGTCAGGATTCCTGACGTATCTGTCATTACTTGCGTCATGGAGCGCTGTCCAGTGAATACAGCGCATCCATGCTGTTGCAAGAAGGGCGTAGTGAGAAGTGTTGCAACGCTGTCTTGTCGCAGCGCTGCAACACTTTTCATGACTGGGGCCCAGGCATGCGCACTATCTTATTGATGGTGCGCATTCCTGCACTGTAGTTTTGTTGCAGGGCAGCGCTGCAACATTGCTTGCAGCGCTGTCCAGCACCAAAACCTGCTGAGATGTGGCCCCAAGTGTTATCCCCATTTTTAAGACCAGCTATTTTCTGGTCTTAAGTAACTGGCTCTAACTGCAGTTAGAGACAGTTTTTTTGGTCTTCAGAACTTTAAGGATCCCCTTGTGAATATGGCGAAATGGGGTTTGCGGCGGATTTTGCACGGGAACGCCTCTCCTGCATATAATTATCGCTAACAGAAGTGGCAATCTTTACAACGGACGTTTTCGCCTAAAAACTGTCGCTAACGGCTGCTAGCGACAGCTTGGTAATACTGCGATAAAAATATCGCCGCATTAGCGGCAGAAAAGGGCTGCTAACGCGGCGATAACTCCTTGTGAATATGCCCCTAGGTTTTGTGTGGACTACAGGGGCCTCAATGCAGTTACAAAAATGGATACACACCCAATCCCAAGAGCTGATGAGTTCATCAACAGGTCAGGGGCAGCTAGACATTCGGGTACCTTCAATCTCACATCAGGGTATTGGCAGATAGGATTGACCCCCGGAGCAAAAGAAAAATCTGTATTTTTCACTCCAGATGGGCAGTTCCAGTTTACTGTGATGATGCCCTGTAGTTTGAAGAATGCCCCAGCCACCTTTCAGAGGCTGGTGAAGAGAGTCCTTGCAGGACTGGAAGTCTATAGTGCAGCCTATCTTGATGATATTTCTGTCTTTAGCTCCACCTGGCAGGATCACCTGATCCACCTCCAAATGGTCCTGAAGGCTCTGTAGACAGCAGGCCTCACTGTCAGGGCAAATAAGTGCCAGATAGGGCAGGGCTAGGTTGTATACTTGGGACACCTTGTAGGAGGAGGCCAGGTTCAACCACTACAGACCATTCTGGATTGGGAAGCTCCAACCACTCAGACCCAATTCAGGGCATTCCTTGGCTTTACTGGGTACTACTGGAGGTTTATGCAGGGATACGGGTTCATTGTGGCCCCCTTACAGAACTGACCTCCAAGAAAATGCCCAAAAAGGTCAACTGGACAGTAAGTTGTCAGAAGGTTTTTGACACCTTGAAAGAAGAGATGTTCTCAGTGCCCATTCTAAAAGCTTCAGATTACACCAAGAAGTTCATGGTGCAGACAGATGCCTTGAACATGGAAAAGGAGCGGTCCTATCCCAGACCTAGGATAATGGCCACGACCTACCTGCTGCTTTTATAAGCTGGAGGCTTCTCCCCAGAGAGCACCATTGGAGTGCCATAGAGAGGGAAACCTTTGCTGTGGTCTGGTCCCTAAAGAAGCTTAGACCATACCTGTTTGGTTCTCACTTCCTTGTCCAAACTGACCACAGACCTCTCCAATGCCTCATGCAGATGAAAGGAGAAAAATCCCAAACTGTTAAGGTGGTCCATATCTCTACAGCGAATGGACTTCACAGTGGAACACTGGCCTGGGACTGACCACGCCAATGCAGATGGCCTTTCCAGGTGCTTCCACTTAGATAATGAAGACTCTCTAGAGAAAGGGTAGTCTTATCCTCTTTTGTTTGGGGGGGTCATGTAGGAACGTGGCTCTTTTAAAATGGTTAACCCCCACTTTTTGCCGGATGCCTGATGTAATGGTGTGCCACCTCAGGGCCCCCTCACCAAGGCTATGCACTTTACCATTGCAGGCTGCGTGTCTTGGTGCAGGAAAATCCGAAGAGTTGGCATGGCACACAACCCTGTGTGTCATGCCTCCCTATGCACGGCATAAGATATAAGTAAGTCACCCCTACTACAGGCCTTTTAGCCCTATATCCTATGTGTGGGCATAATAAATTCACACAGGAGACCCTTTTAGAGGGTCCCCTGAAACATAATCAAACACTAGTGGGGTCTCTGGCTGGTTTTTCCCAGACATATTTCGGACCTCATGGGAGAAGAGCAATCACTCTCAGAGGACAGAAACAATACCTGCTGTGGGTGGGGGTGTTTCATACCTTCTCGAGGACAGGATGGCCTTCCAGGGTGGGAAGCTTCAAAGGCAGCACCGCCTTTCAAATCCAACTCAGGAACCCACAGATAGTGGGGGAGGCCAAGCACCTTTTCCTGCTACACTTTTGGCAGGAGGAAAGACGGGAACATTTGTTCAATGAGGAGGATGGCCCCCCTCAGCCTACACCACCCCTAGGGCAGGGCAGGCAAGATGAACCCTTCTCCTAGAATTCCACCATCTTGAGATGGTGAGAAAACCTCCAATCAGGGCTAGGGTAGCGCCTTTTTCCACAGGAAGTGGTCACTAAAGGGTTTAGACACCCTAAAGGTAGATAGCCCATTGGCTATTACCTGTCTCCCCTTGTGACGCCCTTAAATTCAGTATTTAGGTGGCTCCTCAAGACCTGAACCTCAAATTCCATGGACCAAAATAAGACAAAGGAAGAAGACGTGCTGTTGAACCCGGAACTGAGCCCTGCTGCAGAAGAAGCCAACACCAAACCCTGACAACTGTGAAACAACTCCACAATTGTGGCCTGCCATCCCTACCTGAAACCTGTGCAGCCTCCAAGAACCCCGGAGCCCTGCCAGCCTTTGCTAATTGCCTGGGACCTCCCTTTGGATTAGTTGTACAAGTTTCCAGCACACCGCCGGTAAAGACCGCTGGGGTGAAGACCAGCACGGACCTAGTCGATGCGATTCACCCCACCAGCCAAAAGTTGCAGCAGCCAAGGTTTGTTGGTCACCCTAACGGTAGCCTGAGGGATTCTCACAATACCTGCGACCGAGGCTGGAAACAGCCCCGCTCTTGTGAGCCTGCACCCACTGCCTGGTGGCGTTGACAAGGTAGAGCCAGCAACGTGCGCATAACTGCCCCAACCGCAAAGGACTCCCTCTCCGCACTGGTGGTTGACCGCCGCCGGTGAAGCACTACCTCTGACACCTTCAGCCTAGGTAACCCAGAACTGCCTGCTGTGCCGAAATCCTGGGACTTCCAAAAACTTTGACCCCCCCTGGAGAAAAACCTTCCCCTGAACTCTGTGGCAAAGTGTTCCTTCCATTGACATCATGGGTAAATGTGTTGGCAGTACTCAGCTACCTAACCCTATGCTTTCTTCCCCTTCACTGCAATGGTGTCTGCCTGATGGGAATTGACCACTGTTGCAAGCATTTTTTGTGTCTTGAATTTCATTTGGTTGAAAATCAACATTCAAAGCATTTATTAACTGTTGAACAAAGTTCTTGGTTTCTGAATAAATATAAAAATACAACCATATTTTTTACCATTGGTCTCGGATTCATTCTTGCGGTATGTGTTTCATTCATTGCCTCTGTGAGTGACAACAAATGCTTAGCGCTACCGTCTGATAAGCCTAACTTCTCACCCACACTGCCACACAGAGAGCATTAGAATTTTCTGCTTTTACCTCTGCAAGCCTATTGGCGATCCAATGGACTCTGCACATTGTACTTCATTTTAGAGCCCTACATAGAGATCCAGTGTCCTACACTGACACCCCCAGACACTCACCTATACATACACTGACACACCCAGGCACATGTTGATGAATACTTTGACACACTCAAGCACACAGTCGTTCATGCACTAACACACCCACACACACACTTATTTAAACACTGACACACCGAGACACACACTATCACATAAACTGATACACCCATGCACATACTGATGCATACACTAACACAACCACTGACAAACTCAGGCCCACACTAACACATACACTGACACACGCAGGCACACACTGACGTATACACTGACATATCCAGGCACACACTTATTTAAAAACTGACACAGTATCACATAAACTGATAGAGCCATACACATACAGAAGCATACACTGACACATTCAGACAGACTTATTTAAACACTGACAAACTCAGGCTAGCACTAACACATACACTGCTATACACAGGCATACACTGACAGATACACTGACACACCCATGCACACACTCTTTCATGCAGTGACACATCCAGGCACACAATTATTTAAACGCTGACAAACCCAGGCACTCACAAATAGATACACTGACAATATGAGGCACACACACAGACACACCAAAGGACACACTTACTCAGAAAGGTGACACACTGAGGCACACACTGACATGTACACTGACACACCCATGCAGACATTCATTCATACACTAAGACACCCAGACACACACTAACACGTACACAAAGCCACCCACACACACACTTATTAAAACACTGATACAGCTAGACAATAATAAGAACCTGGACACAGAACTTTACCGAAAATGTGCTGGTTTTTTTATAAACTTTTGTTTTTTAATTTTAATTTTTCAAAAAAATGCACTTCATAGCATAGTAAACACTCCAGTGAGTGCAACAGTAGGGAAAGTGCTGGATGGCAAAGGGGTAAAAATTACTATTCCCACTCCAGTGAGTGCAACAGTAGGGAAAGAGCTGGATAGCGGATGAGTGAAAATTACTATTCCCACTCCAATGAGTGCAACAGTAGGGAAAGTGTTGGATAGCGGAGGGGTAAAAATTACTAGTCCCACTCCAGTGAGTTCAACAGTAGGGAAAGTGCAGGATAGCGGGGGAGTAAAAATACTATTCTCACTCCAGTGAGTGCAACAGTACGGAAAGTGCTGGTTGGCGGAGAGGTAAAAATTACTATTCCCACTCCAGTGAGTGGAATAGTAAGGAAAGTGTTGGATAGCAGAGAAACAAAAATTTATTATAACATTTAAACAATTAAAAATAATTAAACAATATAAAAAATATATTAAACATTAACATTAAATATATTAATTACATATAACAAAAAGGTAAAACTATTATCTAAAAAAATATATATATAAATTATAAACAATATTTATTTAAAAGAAGCAAATATTAACAAACAAAAATATTTTTTTAAACATATATGTATTTATTTTATTTCCTACCCCATAACACTACACCAATAAATAAAACCATCAACATTTTTATTTTTATGTATTTCCTTGATTAACATAATTATTAATGATTTCAAATATTATTATTATTAATAAACATAATTAATAAACATTGATTGAATACGCATTCTTTAACACTATAATATGCACAACACACACCTAAAATGAAGTACACAATTAGCATATTTAATTACTAATTAATTAATTTTAATTAATTAATAACTAATTATTAATTCATCAATTAAAAATAAATTACTTGAGGGGGCGTGGCTTGCAGCCAACGAAGATGGCCGCGGCTTAGAGTGACTCCGGACCCGACGCACTAACCCCAGTCTATCCTGAGATTAATCCGGCGCGAAACTGCACACTGATGGTGAGGGGCAGCTCTGGAATATCGGAGGAACACTCGCCGAAAGTTTCGGAGCTGCAGGTGCCACCGGAGCGGCAGGGGCATGCCCGGCGTGGGTGCGGCCTGGATACAGACATGAAGCAGGGGCCTCGCGTAGAACTGCAGCCGGCAAAGGCAGCGACAGCCTCGGCCGGACCCCCACAAAATCACCGGCTCTACAACGAAGCCTTAGCAGCCTCCAGGGACCAGAGAGGTGCGGGAGAGCAACAAAGACGATCCAGTGCATGTGCAGAGCGGAGACGGCGGCGGTAAGGTACGGCAACCAGCCGCACGGCGTCGCAGGTACACAGCAGTCACTGGGCCCACGGAAGGCCCTACTAACGCGCACTCTGCACAGGCCCCCTCCCGCACGGCATAACAATTAAGGACATACGCAGCGGACAGCGGGGTACCGGCGGGGCGTAGTGAAGAACAGAGGTCAGTGTGGGCCCCTCTCCAAGAGCTCCACCGGACACACAGCCATTGCGTGGTGCACCGGTGGGCTAGATAGGGACAAGGGGACATCCGAAGCGGCCCAGGCTCCAACACCGGCGTTCCACCACGGCGGACGCGTGGGTCTCGGAGACGGCGCCACAAGACCTCCCGCCACCCACAACACAGTAAAGGCGACAACAACCCGGTAGTGATTGTGTATCTGCATTGGAGGCTACATTTCGCCTCGGGGAGCTAGATCTGAGAAGGGGGACACCTTGCCGGAGCCAAGAAAACCGAAAGGCCGCGCGGAGACGACATACCCGCGGCAGGCAGCGGCGATTACTGGCTCCCCCCCACCCCCCCACAAAGTACCTGGCTGTGCCGCTTCCTGCCCTGGAGAAAATGGGAGGCAGGGGCCCACGCTCGACAGCAAGCAATAAAATGGACAAATATGTCCTCCACAGGGACAGTAAGGACCAGCAGTCCACGGCCGCACCCAGTGGTGCGGATGCAGTATCTGCAGCACCGAAAGAAGTCACTCTCCTGGATGTGATGGCCGCTCTTAGCCAGATGCAAACGTCCATTGGGACGATATCGACAGACATCACACTATTGCGCGCCGATGTCTCCAAAATGAGCGCCAGGATTCACGAGGTGGAAACCACTACGGCCAATCTCTTCACGGACACGGCGGCATTAAAAAAGAAGGTTCAAACGCTGGAACTGGCACACAAGCAACTGACCGTCAAGCTCGATGATCAGGAAGGCAGGTCCAGAAGGAACAACGTGCGCCTGTTAGGGGTGCCGGAAAGCATCAGGGGCCCTGCTCTGGATCTCTTCGTCGAAGATCTTGTCTGCAACCAGCTAAAGCCTCGGGGGCTATCAAATTTTTTCTCGGTAGAAAGAGCGCACCGAGTACCAGGGGGGAGGCCTCGACCGGGGGCTCCCCCGAGACCAATTTTGGCACGCATCTTTAACTACCGCGACCGGGACATTATTCTGCAGCCGGCACGTGTGGCCCCCCCATTACAAGTGGAGAACTGTACGGTAACCCTGTATCCAGACTATACGGCGGCGGTGACCAGGCAGCGCCGTAGCTTCACAGAGGTGAAGAAGGAATTCCGCACTCGTGAACTCAAATATGCCATGTTATTTCCAGCAAAGTTGAGAGTGGAGGCAGAAGGTAAAACATGGTTTTTTGGAACACCAGAGGAGGCAACCGAGTGGTTGGAAGGATGGCGACCAGCGGGAGGCCCCGGACGACAGAGACCTAGGCGAGAACAGAACGGCAGTGAGGACTCCGAAACAGCGGAAATCTCCCAACAAGGCGACACTGAGCATTGAGACAACGGGGACACTCGCAAGTGCGGCAGCCTCAGACGCTATGGGTACAAACCCCTTGTGGGGTTTCCGGGTCCTGCCTGGCCACAGGCCCTGCCTACTTGAAGAACGCAGACTGAGCGCAAAAGACCAAGAGTACTTGGGGAAAGTGCGGAGAGAACGGGGTGACTCAACCCCCCTTACGCAAGTACAACATTATGGCGATAAAGCACTCTGCTGAGTTGGGGAGGTGGGTAGTTCTAAATCCGCGGTGCAGGGAGGCAGGGAGGTGGGCGGGGGGATGGGTATTATTTGGGGTTTCTTTTTCTTATTGTTCTAGTTTACATGATGACATAAGGTACAGTGTCGGTGAGCACACACAACAAACTCATTACAGGGGATATGTAACACTCCTTCATCTCTTCCCACCAGGACATACGCATGACGCAAGCCCGAGCGATGACTATAGACACTGACCAGCAGGGACAGACCTCCAGTCCAACCCATCAGCCCTTTGCGGTGTTGTCCTGGAATGTGAACGGCCTAGGGGATAAAATTAAGCGGGGTTGGTTCTTCAATACATTAAATGCAAGGGCCCCGCAGTCACACTCCTCTAAGACACGCATATGACAGGGACGGCGTGGAAAGCGCTGAACCGATGGGGGTATAAAATGGCAGTACACTCCGAGTTTACCTCAGGTTCCCGAGGGGTGGGAGTCCTCATTAATAAACGTTTCCCATTGATTGTCATGGGAACTCGGAAAGATGACGAAGGTCGATTTGCTGCGGTGACTTGCAGGTGGGACGGCAGGGTTTACAATCTAGTGACGGTGTATATCCCGCCAGCGCTACACCATATGGCATTCCCGGCCCTTGGGAAATTCCTGCTGACACTCCCTCAGGGCGAACTACTAATAGGGGGAGACTTTAACGCGACTATGGATGCCACAAAAGATAGGAAACCCCCTAGAGACACCAACAGTGCAAACCGGAAATTAGTAGACTTCACAGAGGCCCTGGGCCTAATAGATATGTGGAGGGACAGATACCCGACAGAGCTACAATACACGTTCCACTCCGGGGTGCATGATAGCCTCTCCCAATTAGACTACATCTTCACGTTTGCATCCGGGAAAACTGGGGTCGCTGAAATCACGCATCTAGCTAGAGGCATATCAGACCATTCACCAGTACAAATCACATATAGGGCCTCAACCCCGGGTCGGCGTAGGCTCTTTCCCCTCCACCCTAGCTATCTTAAGACCCGCAAGATAAGCAAAGGCCTCATCAAAACAACGACAAACTACTTTGCAGAAAATCTACACTCCGTGGCGTCCCCTACAACTTTATGGGAGGCCTACAAAACAGTGCTACGAGGCCAGGCAATCTCTTTAGTCACAGGCCATAATCGGGCGCAGCAGCAGCAGATCCATAATTTGGAGAGGGAGGTAACACTGGCAGAGGCCGAGTTAGCAGCTAGTCTTAATGACGATACGACCCATAGGGTGCATTTAGCACACCAGGAATACAAGGCATACGTGTGGGAAGAGGCAAAAGCTAAGCATACCAGAACACAACACGCCATATACGAAATAGGCGACAAAGCGGGTAAACTTCTGGCATGGCTGGATAAAAAGGAGAGAGCCAGTAAATGGGTAGCGCAGATACAATTGCCGAATGGGACCTGTACGGCAGAACCGCAGCGGATCGCTGAGGCGCTGGCGAGACATTACGAGACGGTTTACACCCCGGTGGCGATAGTCACGATTGAGGATAATATTAGATTCCTCAAGGATATAGAGATGCCCACATTGACCCCTGAAGCAGTAGAGGCTCTAGAGACAGATCTAGCCCCGGAAGAACTTACGCGGGCGATCGGCGAACTACATGTAGGGAAAGCCCTTGGGCCTAACGGAATCCCGATTGAATTTTATAAGAGGGCGGCGCCTCACTTAGGTCCGCAGCTGCTAAACATGTATACAGATAGCCTAGAGAAGGGTGTCTTGCCCAGAGATCAGCGCCTAGCCACTATAGTCGCGATCCACAAACCTGGCAAGCCCCCGCATGAGTGCACATCTTACCGTCCCATCTCCTTGCTCAGCGCGGAAGCTAAAATTCTTGCAAAGACATTGGCCATGAGACTACAACAGCACCTCCCTACAATAATCCACCCAGATCAGTCTGGGTTCATGCCGAATCGTAACAACGCCCTAAATCTTCGGCGACTGCATGGGGTCATAGCACGCAGATCTACTATAGAGGAAGACGCAGTCATCCTTTCCCTTGACGCCCGAATGGCATTCGACCTCGTCGAGTGGCCTTTCCTCTTCGCGGTACTCCGACACCTGGGATTTGGTCCTAAATTCTGTGCCTGGGTCCAGCTGCTATACACCCGGCCGCTGGCGCAGGTCGCGGTGAATGGCTGCATCTCAGAGGAGTTCTTGCTGGGCAGAGGGACACGGCAGGGGTGCCCGCTGTCGCCACTCCTTTTTGCGCTGGTACTGGAGCCGTTGGCCGCCTGGGTGCGCCAGAGCCCGGTGATCCGGGGACTGAAGTGGGCCGTGGGATGGGAGGACCGCATCTCGCCTTATGCGGATGATATCCTGCTCTATCTGGCATCTCCGGCACGCTCCATTAACTGTCTATTGGACATTTGTGCGTCCTACGGCCGGGCCTCCGGTTATACCATCAATTGGGCAAAATCCATACTGTATGTACTGCATGGTACCCCACCACGGCTCCCCCGGGGATGTGACCTCCAGATAACACACATCGGATTTAAATATCTGGGAATATACATCACGCATAACACCACGCAATTCATGGCTGAAAACCTCACACAACCTTTGACGAAATTTCGACACAACGTCAAGCACTGGCGCTCGCTGCCACTAACATTGCTGGGGAGGGCAGCCCTCTTTAAAATGATGGCACTCCCCAGGTTCCTTTATGCATTGCAGAACACACCGTTTCCCGTAGCCCCAGCATATTTAGCAGCTATAGACTCCGAAGTGTCCACTCTGCTCTGGGATGGGAAGACACCCCGCATAGCGAGACAGAAGCGTGCGCGCTGTTGGTACGACGGAGGCATCGCCCTCCCTGACATAAAAGTTTATTATTGGGCTTCGCAATTGGCTGTTATAAACCAATGGCTCCACGTGTCCCAGGCCGACCCGGCTTTTCGGTTGGACAGGCATCTCCTTGGTACCGCCGGAATTATGGGAGCGCTATATAATAAGACCAGAAGAGGTGCGCTCACTGGCCCGACGGCCCATACCATTCACGTCTGGGTCGAGGCGCGGAGGGCATTGGGATGGGAAGGGGTAATAACGCAGGCCATGCCACTCTGGGATTCCAAACAATTGGGTGCCTTACGCAACTCCAAGGGCTTCCAACAGTGGGACCTAATTGGGATCTCGACGGTAGGAGACCTATGGAAAAAGGGGAAATGGTCACGTTCGCCCTATTGCAAGACACATATGGTCTGGTGCAGTCGGAGGAGTTTCGTTACCACCAGATACGACACGCATTGAGGGCAGCTATCCCACCGGGTACGCAGCTTCCAGAGTCCTCGCCGTTGGAGGGTAGACTCCTGACTGAGCACCTAATCAAAAAAGCCATCTCACAAATCTCCCGAAAAATAATAAATAACCAGCCTGATCGAACTGCGGCCCTTAAAGAAAAATGGGAAGCGGACGTAGGTGAATTAGACGACACAGAGTGGCAGGAGGCCCTATCGTCCCCTAAGGAAGTAGCGATACCATCCAGGCTCAAGCTAGTACAATTAAAAATACTACACCGTACTTATTACACACGGACCCTTATGCACAAAATTGCCAGAGCAGATACACCACTCTGCCTTTGAAATTGCAGCGAGTTAGGAACCTTTTTTCACACACTATGGGCATGTCCTGCGATAGTGCGATACTGGAGGGCAGTTATGCGCACACTCTCGCAAGTAACGACCATCACGATCCTCCCAGAACCAAAGATGTGTCTGCTTAATGTATGGGAACCCACAGACCTCACCCATAGGGCCCGAGATTGGGTGACACTGGGAATAACTCTAGCGAAACGAAATATCGCACAGCACTGGGGAACTCGACAGCTGCCCACCCTACAGCAATGGTGCAAAGACATGGACAGTACCATGATTATAGAGAAATCAGTATATATACATAGAGGGTGCCCAAAAAAATGGACACTGATTTGGGGGGGATGGAATGCGTACCGTGGTGGCATATGTGAGCCCCCACAGGAGAACACAATGTCCGATCTTAGTGAATGATGGAGCTTTGTCTCGGAGGACGTACAAAGGTTAAGCCATACGACACTAGCTAGCCGACAGCCCACACCACTGCTAGGTAGTCCCTGGCAGACTGCCACCACCGATAAATCAGACAAATACCCTTTGATTGATTGTAAATGTACCGTAAATTCATTGATGAAATGTCACATGTACCAGTTATGTAAAATCAATAAAATGTTTTATTTTTTTTTAAATAAAAAAAAAAATTACTTCCTACCCTTCCCACCATTTTCACCTATAAACACCACAACACCCACCTAAAATAAAAACACAATTAACATAATTACTTGCCAATTAATTAATTAACTAATTAACAACTAATTATTTTATAATTGATAAAAAATAATGTACACATTTAACACTAACATCTCAATTCAACAATTATTAATAAATACAAATTATTCTATAAATTAACTATAATTAAATTTCTTCCCACCCAATTCCCCTATAAACCCACAATCCGCTACGGTACTAAAAACAGAAAATTCAAATTTAAAAAAAATAATAACTACTCAAAACATTCAATACATTTTATATAAATAAATTACTTCCCACCCTATTCACCTATAAACCCACAACACGCTACGGAACTAAAAACGGAAAATTAAAAAAAATACTAATAACTACTAAAAATATTCAAAACATTTTATATAATTAAATTACTTCCCGCCCTATTCCCCTATAAACTCACAACCCGCTACAGAATTAAAAATGCAAAATTCAAACAAATTTTCTTTAATAACTACTAAAATTTTAACACATATAATAAAAATACAAACAATTCTTAAACAAAAAGTACATGCATCACACACATATAAATTATACACTAACAAACATAACATGAATACATAATCGATATTTTTTACATCTATATTTTTGCAAACGATATTAAACACTTCGATATTTTTTACATCGATATTACATACCCAAAGTTGATATTCTTCACCACGATATTTTGCCTGTCGATTTTCTTGGCCCAGGATATTTTTGCATCGATATTTTGGCATCGATATTCTGTCTTTGCACCCTTAGATTCAACATATCTGGCAGTGGCTTTCTTCTCTGAAGAAGGTACAACAAACCAGTTCAACACATGACTTTCCTTTTTGGTGGAAGTAACTTAAAGGCCCATTACGATACCGGGCGTAAAAAAATCCGCCACCCATGAAAGCGGCAAAAATCCGCCCGCACACACCGTCTGAACACCGACCACGCCATTACGAATACACAAACCGAAAACCGCCATCGGCGGAAAAACCACACAAGATACCGCCCGCCCTCGTCCGAGTCGGAGTCAAACCGCCCGCCACGGACGGAAACACGCACGACAACACAAAACCGCCCGCCCTCACGGCCGACACACCGCACGTGAAATTACGATCGCACCGCCATGAGCGCGGGTAAACCACAAATATACCGCCCGCCAGCGCAAACAACGCCGATGAGAATTGACACGGCAGAAGCCATGGCGACCACGTCCCTGCACAGAAACCATCCGCTGACAAAAACAATCGCACACAACATGGCCAACAAGTCCACACAGCAAGGCACGCACAAATACACAAGCACAGTACACATCCCGAAAACACACCCCCTGGACAAACAAAACCCACAAAGGCCAGAACACCAGACACAACACACCTGAAAACAACAGACCATGAGGACACACCCACATAGGTAAGTACAAAAGCAGCACTCCCACAGACCACAACCCCTTGCAACATTGCAAACTAGAGAGGAGAGGAGAGGACACAGTGACACAGCAAGGACAGCAGCACACCACAGAAACGCACACATCACAACCACCACCACCACCACCACCACCAAACACCGGCACCACAAACCCCCTGCACATTACACAACACACACCGCACCAGCACCACAAACACCATGGCACCACAAAGAATGCCCAAGTTCACGCCCATTGAGCTGACGGTCATGGTCGACGAGATTATCAAGGTGCACCCACAAATCTATGGGAACCTGGTCCAGCACACACCACTAGCCACCAGAAACAGAATGTGGAACCGGATCGTAGACCAGGTCAATGCAGTCGGGACCCTGCCCAGGAACAGAGTTGAAATCAACAAACGGTGGAATGACGTCAAGAGCCTGGTCAAGAAGAAGGAGAGCAAGAACAGAGAGCTGGCTGCCGTCACTGGCGGAGGGAATCCCGCGCTCTTCAAGACCTTCAAAGCGTGGGAGGAGAAGGTGCGAGTCATTATACATCCGGAGATCCTCGCCGGATTAGCAGGGGAGTGGAGGCTGGTAAGTACAAACTAATGTATACCAGCACACCGCTATGTACTCACATGCACTACCACCATGCCACAGCTCCCAGGGACAAACACCCCCATGTCCAGCACACAATACACAACACATCACACACACATGCAACAGACACCACCACACACAGCCCAAACCTAACAACTGTAAGATACGTGGGGGCATGTGTACACTCAGCCAGCCACGTAACCACCAACAGGTCCCCAAGTATGCCAGAAGCGCCACAACGAGCACCCACCCCACCCATGTGTCCGCCATAGCTGCACTAACCGACAAGTAACAGGTAAGTGGCAGGAACACAAAGTGCAGTGGGTGGGAGGGTGGACAGCTCAAGTACAACACACACCAGGCCTCTAGTCCCACAGCACAGCAAGGAGGAGCATCCCCACACCCCACACCCACGTGTCAGCCACCGCAGTGCACACCGACAGCCGAAAGGTAGACATCACGGTCCACAACAATCGGTGTCAGTGGGTGTCCAGCCATCACCACGACCCACAACACCGCCCCCACCCCCACAGACCTGCAACATGGAGCACCCCCGCTTAGAACCATGTGGCATCCAGTACAGTGCACGCACGAACAACCTGCAGGTGGGAAACTGGACAGGGCTGGATTACTGGAGGCATGAGGACCGTAACACGACCAACACATGGGACATGTTACGTAGCAGACGAACACGCAGCACCGCCCACTGTCACGAACAAGTGAACAATGTGCACACGGACATGAACCACAGACTCACACCCCACATGACCCATCACAGACACAGCAACACCCAAGGAGCCACGTCTGCATGCACAAGCCACACTGAATATAGTACCACACGGCAGCCACTGTGCAACCCATCACACACAACCGAAACACCATTGAAGTCCTGTCCATGTAGCCCCTACTGCCTGTCAACCACACACCCCACAACTACGCCTATGTAAGACAAACAACACTAGACGCAACAGAGCGGAACAACATAAATGCACACGAACACCACTGAACCCATCAAACACACAGACACACCATGCACATACAACATACCATCCATCCCATCCGTCAGCCCCAGTCTCATGAAAGGCATGTCATCCGCACAGCTGCCACACATACAGCAGTCACGCTAAGATACATGCCCATGACCAACCATGTGCCAGAAGTCAATGAAGCGCACGCCACACTGTGAGCAACAACACACAACATGGGCCACACCCCCCGAGCACTGCAGTGATGCACATGGCACAGGGCAGCACGCACACCAAGGAGATGGGACAACTGCAATACGTCGGGTGGCACACAACCATCACACACTCATAACGATGCGTCCAATGCCATGTCCAGTAATCACAACAGATAGCAAATATGCAGGGTATGTCAGGCATGCACACACCTCAGACCATGCACTGTCATGCTGCCACAACACATGTCACGTTCGGCACCCATGGCTCACAGCATGTAGCCCAAAAGCATATTCCATCCCAAATGCGTTTCTGGGGCATGACCCCCATGTTGCCATATGCGTTCCTAAGCGTTCCATTTGCACCCCAAAAGCATATTCCATCCCAAATGCGTTCCTGGGGCATGACCCCCATGTTGCCAAATGCGTTCCTAAGCGTTCCATATGCACCCCAAAAGCAAAGTACAAACAAGACCCAGGATGGGCCTGGAGCCCGCATACACCAGAGTCACAATAAGTAGGAGCACAGCAACACACCCATCGGCATAGCCAATCCGTCCCATGCCACATGTGCACAGCACACAGTCCCATTGCCAAGCACACACAACAACAGATTGTACAGCCACACACCCGCCTCCGGGATACACGTGCACGAGAGTGCACGAACGGAGAATGTCAGACAACCAATACAGACTTCGCCAGGTGCAACACAATAACAAATCTCATTCTCTCCACAGGTGACGAACTGCTGGATGCTGGGGATGGAGACAGCAGCCAGCACAGCCAGCCTACAAGCCCCCAACGAGGACACACGGATGTGGAGGATCTGTCCTCCTCTTCGGACACGGACCACCAAGCAGGCCCATCTAGTGTGGCAGGGCCCAGCCGCTCCCCAGGACCCCTCCTACCCACCAACCCATCATCCAGGGCTGCTGAACATTCCCAGCCCCCTGCTGCCACTGTCGTTGCGGCCACACCCACGGTCATTGCGGCCACACCCACGGGCATTGCGGCCACACCCACGGTCATTGCGGCCACACCCACGGTCATTGCGGCCACTACCACTGCCGCAACCGCCACCACGTCTTCGCTGGCCCCAGCCCCAGCACAGGTGGTGGCCCGGACGACTGGATCCACCCTGGGAGCCAGGGTGAGGACCGTGGTGAGCAATGTGGCTAGTGGGCAGGCCGGTGGCAGCAGGACTGGTAGGAGGAGCAGGGTCAGGGAAACGCCAGCCTCCCCTGGGAGCCATGCCCTGCCTCAAATGGCCAGAGTCCTTGGGGCCTATGAAGAGGCCCAAGGACAATGGGCCAGGTCAGCTACAGACACGCGTGAGGTGCTGGGGGTGCTGAGGTCCATGGACGCCCGTATGGGCCAACTCGTGGACCTCATGGGCCAGCTGGTGGTGGCGGTGAGGTCACAGCCAGGGACAGCAGCTCCCCTCCGCCACCACCTGCCGGGGCGCAGGGTCGAGCAGCAGTGTCCAGTTCCCCTGCGTCCACAGCCAGTGAGCACACCTCAACCACCAGCATGTCGCAAGCAGGCACCCCCCCTCGCAAACGTGGAAGGGGCCGTCCGAAGTGGAAACAGATCTCCCAGGAGGACTTTGCACGCTCCAGACGCAAGTGAGGCAGCCAGCCAGCCTTCCTTGACCACCCACTGCATTGACTTGGACTACGATCCCACTCCACACAGCCATCTGGATGGCATGTGTGTGTTGGACTATGGACATAGAACCAGTGGGTACACCCTGAGCATCACGCAGCCATGACCGACAGCTCATTGTCACTGCACGCACCACTTTTGTCATCACCTTACACACAATCACATGTCACAGTTTGAAATAAATGCACCTCTTCCACAAACTGCTGTCTGTGCCCTGTGTTTTAATTGTACGGAATACAACGGCCACCTTGAGCGGAACGGCACCTGATGCGTGGCATGGCAATGGAACCGGAGGGCCTGTAGGGACCTAGGGGTGAGAGACAGAACAGGAGCACATTCAATGAGTGTGTCACACACCCATCACACAGTACATGTCAACAACTACAAGCAATGTACACACATCGCACAGAGCAATAGGGCACAATGCCACAGCCACCATCAGTGGCATACTAACCTGGGCATGGAGCGTTGACACACAGCACGCAGTGAACAAAAGGCCACCCTGACACAGCACACACACACCTGCACAAATACAGACACATCAGCCGTCGTACATGGACACTCACCGTTAAGTGAAGTAGCGGGCGATGAGCTGCTGGCGCACATTCCCAGCTTCCTCCTCTCCGCTGTCCTCCTCACTCGAGCTGTCCTGGTCTGCGGGCTGGGGCCCTGGTTGATCTCCGTCATCCACAATGAGGGGGATCTGCTTCCGAATGGCCAGATTGTGCAGCATGCAGCACGCCACCACTATCTGGCACACCTTCTGTGGGGAGTACGCCAGCGCACCCCCGGTGCGGTCCAGGCACCTGAACCTGGACTTGAGGAGGCCAAAGGTACGCTCGACCACACGTCTGGTCCTCCCATGTGCCTCATTGTAGCGATCGTCTGCTGGGGTGCGAGGATTCCTCAATGGACTGAGCAGCCATGCCCCATTCGGGTACGCAGAGTCACCTGGGTGTGAGGGACACAGAGAACCGTTGCTATTCCAACTGGACAGGGGACAGCATCGCACAACCAGCACGCTACACCACTCCACATACTCACCGACAATACAGCCACGATCCTGTTGCAGATTGGACATCAGTCGTGGCAAGATGCTGTTGCGCATTACGTGTGCGTCATGGGCCGAGCCTGGGAACTTTGCACACACGTGGGTTATCACCATGTCCGCAAGGCACACCACTTGCACATTCAGGGAGTGCGTGTGCTTCCTGTTGCGGTACAGGTGCTCAGTGGCCTGTGGTGGAACAAGGCCAACATGTGTGCAATCAATGGCACCAACGACGTGTGGGATCCTGCCAAGGGCATAGAATGCACCCTTCACTGCCGCCAATTCACGAGCCCTGGGGAATCTGATGTACCTGTTTCGGTACAGCATCATGGCTGCCAGTCCATCCCTCAGCACCTTGCTGAACATGGGCTGGGACATCCCTCCTCCACTGCCCACTGTGTGCTGGAATGACCCAGTGGCGAAGAAATGCATGGCGGCCATCACCTTAGCCGTGGGGGTGAATGCTGTCGGATACACCCTGCGGGGACGGAGATGGGGTTCCAACATGGCACACAGTCGATGCAGGGTTGGCCTGTCCAGCCGAAACTTCCTTATGACCTCAGTATCCTCCATGTCCGCCAGCAATTGGTATGGGCGGTCAATGTTCGGTCTCCGCCTAGGGAAGATGGCAGTGGACACATGTCAGAGCAACACAACACATAGCAATTTCGCATTCACATCACTGACATGACTGAGCAAGCACATGAGTCACAGCCCAGCTGTCAAGCAGGGACGGCACGGCCACAATACACTTACACAGGTCTCCCACCAATGGCAATGGCTAGTGATGCAAACCACTGCCATGGTCATGCACATGGGGATCTAGGCCCCAATGACTTGCGGGGCGTGCTGATGGGGACTGACTGCATATTCGTCAAGCGGCAACGCCACGGCAACATGAATGTCTGCTGAGCATGGCACTGCTTCCGAGGCTGGATGAGTATGGCACACGACGACGACGATGTGGGCACAGGCTGAGCGGCCAAAACAAGTGGGACCTGTGGCACGAGGGGATATGAGACAGTAGTAGGTGTCAGCACTGCACCCTATGTACAGCACTGTACGGATCACACCTCCCGAAACATTGACAGGTGTCCACATTGACAGCCCCATGCCAAGACGGCTGTGTGCTTGCAGTCACACGTCACAGGTGAGAGGTTACATTGCACGTGCCAGGTGGCAGACGTACATAGTGGGAGCTATCATGTGTGTGCATGTGTCTCCTGTTCAGGATCCACCAGATGGGCGCTGACTCTGTACTGACCATTGGACACAGCATGTTCCGTGGAAGGCTTGTGTGTGTGGGATGGTGGCACTGGATGTGCCTCCGTTGGGTGGGGGGCCATGCACAGGGCGGGTACGTCGATGATTGCGCATTGTTGGTCACGGTGGGTGCACCCACTAAGATGTGTTGCCCTGTGTACAATTCCTATGTCCGCATGATGATGGACTGTAGATGTGGGCAGACTACACATTGGTCGATGTGCTGTCCATGTGCATGTGCCTTCACACCAGGCACAGCTGCCCCTGCACATGTGACCCCTGCTGGACTCGCTGCTGGGTCTGTGGAGCTGATGCACCTTCTGTGCGTGGGGCGGACAGCTCACCTCACTTCCCTCATTGCGCATGTCATGACTTTGCCGCAGGTGACATGGATCATGGAGGGCCCACATGTACGCGTGGGTAGGCTACACATGTTTGTTCACTGGTCGCCACCCCCAGTCAGTGTTTCGAATGGGAAGGTTGTTGTGCTGGTGGTATATTCGATGTGGCGGATGGGCGGGCCTAGGTGCGGGCTTACATTCCGGACATGGGGGTAGTTGGATTGGCGACTAGTTGCAGTACACACGGGACACGTCTCTTCCTTTCCACATCTGGGTCATCCCTTGTACTCACTGACAGTGATACAGTCATCTTCGCCCCAGCCCTCATGTCCTCCCCTCGCTCCCCCAATATGCATGTGCACCTGCGAGGCTAGCGCTTGCACAGGCAGTCCCAAGCTCGCACCAGAGAGGGCAAGGAGTGTATGTGTGGGTCCAGTTGCACGAGTGGGCTGTCTCAGGGTATGATGTGTGGCGGGACGCCGTCCACCTGCGTGGTGCCCCAAATGGAGACCCGGCCTGCATGGACTATGCATCACAGTCTTCGCCTTCCGGATCCGCCACCTGCGACACCCAGTGGCAGTGGCTGCCCTTGCGGACAGGCCGCGTCCGTCTGTGACTGATGGCCCACACATTCACTCTTTGGCCTCTCTGGGGAGGGCTCGGGGGTGGTGGCGCACGCGCTTGCACTTAGTCGCAATGGCATGTGGCGTGGTTGGTATAATGGGCAATGGATGGGATGGTGCGAGCCACCTCCCGTGACGTCAGTGCTGCTCGTGCTGAGGTGCGTCCCCCTACACTTCCATTTGACTTGTGCCATGCTACACGTTGAGGTTCTATTGCCTGCGTGATATGACCAGGAGGAGCGCGAGGAGACCTCTCACACACCATGCTCCACTGCCATCCCGTGCCCTGTATCGCATGTGCGGATTGACTATGTTGGGGTTACACCTGGTCGACTGGGGCTGTGTGTGCCTTGTCAAGGGGCATGGCGGGCGCACAACAGGATCCAGCTAGTCCACGGAGGGTGGGCTGACGTGTGCGCCTGGTTCCGCATTGTTCGTGTGCCCGGCTGCTGTGCACACACGTGTTCACTTCCCCCCCCCGACAGGTGTCCTCTCACAATACCCAGGGAAGCGGTGGTGTACTGTTCATGACCCCTCCCAACACGGCGTGCTCCAACTTGGCATGTGCGCATCTACCCGTCGCACCCACCCACCTGAGCACTGCGTCCATACGACTTCACACGACACATGTGTGTCTTCCACAGTAGTGCTACTCATTTGCGTTGACATCCAATACCAGTGGACTACATGGTCATGTCACGACTGCCGTGTACTTCACATACTCTCATCCTCTCTCATTCGTACTTGTGAAATGAGTCAGCGGAGACAGTTTTGGTTTCAAATATTATATTGAGTCTTCTGTCCTCTGTGATGCAGTATAGTGTACACTACTGGCAGCGGAATACATGTTGAGGATATACTGAGCATGATTACAAATGGGATAGGGTGTGGGGTTACATGTGATTGGCTGTTGCATGTGGGATGTGGGCTTCAGAGTTACATCTGCTTGGCCAAGGCTGTGCTAATGTACATTTATGTATAGCTGCGGAGCTGCGGACTTTGACACAGACGGTATACAAGTAGCCTACCAGACCGCTTGGCATCATGGGCACAGTCCATCTCAGTTCCATGTGACAGGTTTGCTGCGGTTGTTCCTCATGCACGCGTGCATGTGAGATGACATCAGGGCATGTGCTTGCGTGCATGCAGCGGCGTGCCACTTGTTGTTGCAATGTGGTGGTTACTGGACATGTCACAGTCACTGGGGTCGTGTTGTTGTTGTTTGCACTTGTCGTCCGTGCAAAGGTCCTGGTATGGGATTTCCGGGGCGGGGGTGGGAGGGGTGCAGCACCCACAGACTCCAGGCAACCTATTCATGTCCACTGAGCGGTGTGTGTGTCCATGGGCGCTGGATCCATGTCGTGTCCTGGTTGTTCATGCAGTTCCGTCCATGTGGGTGCGATACACAGACCCCATGCCACTGCCTCCCACGATGCATGCGGTGTTCCTGGATGTGATGGGGAACAGTGTGCATGTCCCGGTCATATCCGATGTCATGGCGATGTCGTTGATGGTGTGGTAATTGGTGCCGGTCGTTTGGTATGGCTGTTGTGGTGGTGACTGGCCAGTCCTTGCGGAAGCTAAGCATGGGTGCGGGGTTGGACATCATAGGTCAATCGGGGAACCTGCGTTGGGGTCCGACGAATTTACAGGTTGTCAGGTATGCGATGCCGTCCAGCAGGGCTTCCATGTCATTGGTGGTGTTTATGTTTGCCAGCCAATGTAGCGGATGGTGGCTGTCAAGATGTTGTTCGTAAGTTGTCCCTTGGAGGACCATAATGGGGCATGCTGGGTGACATTCGATGTAGCTGTGCTCGATGATCCGTCGTGTGGAGGCACAGTGGTCCCATTTCAGTGCGGGTGCGATGTTGGCCACATACGCCATGCCCCCATAGGCAGAGCAGGCCCTGTCGTGTGCGTCCAGAGGGAGGAATAGTGCTAGCAGATCCGCCTTTAGACATGCCGGGTTGGAGAGACACATCTCCACGGGATGCTGGTAGGGACACCTCCGACAGTAGAAGACGGGTATGACGCAGCTGAACAATGTGATGCGGTAAGTCAGTCGGTAACTGACGTTCAGCAGGGACAGGAGTTCGCATCCCAATATATGTATCAGGTTGGTTTTGTACAGCTTGACCTGTCCGGCGTAGTTGGGTAGGTGTGTTGCGGTTGCCATTTTGCAGCGGTGCGTTGTGGTGGCGTGCTCCGGCTGTGTGTGCAGTCTGCAATGTGCACGCTCCGAGGTTGCTGTGAGCTCTGTGTAGTCGTAGGGAGACAGGACTTGTGTTCTGTTGGCTTGTGCGGAGGACACGGGCCCTCATCCCACATGCTTCTCAGACAGTTCAAGGTCAGTGATGTGTGGCTCCTTCCAATTAACTTGCATGGGGCCGACATGGGGGAGTGTTTTCTTTATTCTTTCCCGTCCGTTGTGTTCTTCTGTGATATGCGCTATCTGCCCTGTGGTCGGTCTCCTCTGCATGCCTGTGTTGGTCTTTTATTGGACAATGGCTGTATTCACCGGCTTCTTTCGTAGGGCTGTGGTTTCGGAGTTGGAATGGAAGGTCATTCAGTGCTGTCTGCTCTCCCTTGTGTGGGCGGCAGGCTGCCTTTCCGCTCTGCGTTGGGCCTTGTGTGTGAGTGTTATTCTTGGGCCACCTGTTGTCGGTCCCCGGGCTCTTTGGTGTTCCGTTTTGTATGTCTTGTTCATATGTGCAGGGTGGTATGGGTGTTTCAGTGTGGTACTGGCGTTCCTCTTCCCGAAGGGGCCCTGCTTCTCCTAGTTGGTGTTGCCGCCGCTGTGTGCTTCGCCATGTTTGTTGCACTGGGGTGTGTCCTGCTGTTGCGTGACTTCACTGACATGTGTGCGTCGGTTGTGTGACGTTGGGTGTTGTCCGTGAATTGGGCGTTGGGGACATGTCTGTGGCAGGCCTGTCACGTGTCATGTGCGTTCGGGGTGGGGCTGGTGTGTGTGCTGCTTGGTTGTGTCCCTGTGTCTGTGTGCGACGCATGCATGGCGCTGCGGTTGGCCTCTGCGTTGTGCGCATGTGTGGCAGCGTCATCGCCGCTTTGGGGCCGTGACGGGGTGGTTGGTTCCTAGTCCCAGGTGGTGTGTACACATGTGTTACGAGATGTTACAATTTGGCCTGTGTGTCATATGTGGGTGCTATGGTAGATGTGTCGTGTACACGCGGGGTGGGGGTTGTCCGCTTTTTCCGCCCTTGCACTGTGTGCGCTGTTTGCGTGCACTTGTTGTATGTGTGCCTACCTGCGTCTTCGCGGTACGTTGCGTCCTTGGTGGTGCATCAGATAGAGCATGGGGAGGGCCTGCAGTGCTGGATTCATGCTCGGGGGTGCCGCTTCTTCGGTGTCCGTGCTCGGCGTTCGTGTTACCGCTTCGGTTTGACGTACGGTGTCTCTTAGCCGTGGGTTCAGTTTGTGTGCGGCATCGTAATTTGTACGCCGGGCGGTACGTGTTTCGTCGGACGGTGTGTGTCAATAGTGCTGCGCCGCTATGTGTACGGGCGCACTTTGATGGCGGACGGTGTCGCTGGCTTGCCGGCGGTGTTTGGCTGACTTTTCGCATCGTAATCGGGCGGGCGTGTGGACTGCTGCGTGCAGGCGGTGACTGGTGGTTTTTGCATCCGCCAGCACGGCGGTAGTGCTTCCGCCCGACATCCTAATGGGCCCCTTATTTCTCTGTTACTCCTTCCATTCCATTCATTAAACTTTATTTCCGCATACATGCTGTATAAGTTATCATGTATACAAGCTCTTAAAAAAGGACAAGAAAATCATCGTAATAGTATATTCTCCTGAATAAATAATAAGAGGTCATAGCTTTAACTTTACAGTTATACTAAAAAGGATAACATTCGTTCGAAGTTTCTTAAAAGGTTCAAATCCATTGCAAGTTAAAAAAGGATTGTGTGTACAAGAGAGTAAAAGGACCGGTAATCACATAGCTAAATTATATACACTGGAACCTCATTACTTAATAACTGTTTAGTCAAACTCAGCTATTCTGCTGTATACAGATAAATACTTACATTTAATCTATACAACACGTTGCTCCTAAGCTCTTTTTAGGTCCTAGTTCCATTACTTTTCAATTGGAAAAGGTTATAGCCAATGCTCCTTAGGGCACAAGGAGCAATGTAAGTAAAAGGAGCCAGCTCACTTCATAACCTTCCTTCTTGTACCTTTTTCCTAATGCCCCACATATGGCCAAGAAACTTGGCAACTGCACAGGCAAAGACTGGTCTGGTATCTGATTTGAGAACACGCAAAGCGTCCCTGTAATTCTGTATGCCCATTTGTTGACAAATTGGTTTATTCCATTTTAATCTAGGACACACATAAGCCGGGCAGGCAAACATCACATAGGCTATGGACTCCGAAGATGCCTTGCAGCCAGGGCAAATGCTTGGTGTTAGGACTTTACTGTGCCATTTGGCTACTAGGTCCTTCACAGGAAGACTGCCAAACCTAAATTGTATATATAGCTTCCTGTCATGGGGTGTTTGAATTATATCAAGATAGGGTTCCAGGGAGCTAGCCTGTTTATGGAGCATAAATTCTGTTGTAAGTTTCCCCCGGTCAGTCCTTCTAGGATCTATTTGTGTAACCCAATCCCAGTAGTGCCTCTTTACTATTCGGCTTCGAACGTGTCAGGCGGACAGGTTCGGGTTCATAAACGGTTCACACGGCGCGTACGGGATACTCGCATCGTACTTGGTCGTTCGGAACGGGGGACGATTCGGACGGAAAGATAGGCTCCAAATCCGATTTGCTCTTTACAAATCCCGTTTGGAGGCTATTCTTACGAGATCAGAATCGGCCCTATGTCTTTTTGGAGCAGGGATGGGTCAAAAGTTTCCCAGGCTCCCCGAACCCCTATATCCGAAAAGAGTCTCCTTATATTACTTACCCACCCAACTTTATTGGAGGTGTCGAGGCAGATAACCTCCGCCAAGGCTTCAGCATATGGCAGTAGTTCCGAGGTCCTCCGAATTCTGGCCCAAAATAGCAATGGTTGGAGCTTGGCTATGTCAGTGATGGCGCGGCATCCCAAGTCTAGCATTAGCTAGACTGCCGGTGGCGGTTTCACCGCCATCGCGAAGCACTGCACCACCCGCCATATTATGATGGCGGGCGGTGTGCTGGCGCACGCAGAGTCCGTCCTCCACGGGACCCAGCCCGCTTCTCTAAAATGGTGGCGGTGCCTAGCAGGCACCACCCGCCAAATTACAATGCGGGCTCCCACCAGCCTTTCCATAGCGGTGAAACCGCCATGGAAAGGCTGGCGGGGATTGCATTAGGGGGCCCGTTGCGGGCCCCCCTTGAGTTGGGGAAGGTGGGTGTGCACTGGGGGAGTACCTATGGTACCCCCTACATTTCCCTGCACCAGGTGGCAGGCACCGCGGGGTGCCTGCCATGTAGTGCAGGGAAACGTACGACATGCATTTTTAGCATTGCGGCGGGTGCTGCAGCTAGCAGCACCCACCGCAATGTTAAACATGCAGGATGCGACTGCCACGGTGGCGGTCGCATTGTAATCGGGGGTGCGGGACCACTGCCTTACAGGCGGGCGGTCCCATGCCCCGCATCAATGGCGGGCAGACTCAAGTCTGTCCGTCATCGTAATCAGCCCCTAAGGTATGAAGTGGAGTGCTCTGGGGCAACATCACTAGACTTCATAAGAATTTGTGCTCTGATCTAGTGAGCTTCTCTGTCTTGTCGAAGCCCCACAGCTCTGGTCTGTACAAGGCAGAACTAACTGCTTTTAAGTCATAGAGATGCAGGGCAGCGGCAACTAGTCTACTGGAAGAGGAGCAATGTTTTTTTCCCAAGGCCCCTGTTATCTGCTTGTGTTTCAGTGCCATCTTCATTGCATGGGGTTTCTAGCACATTTTCTAGGATAATTTTACACCTAGGTAGTCAAAGGTGCTTACTCTTACCAGGGGACCCCCTCCCAAGGTTGGCCTAGCTTTTGTACGATTTGTGGAGATTAAAGATCATGAATTTAGTTTTCAACAAGTTTATTTCAGGGCTCGGAGTATCACAGAAGAGTTTGAAAATGATTCAGCAGTACCTGTAGCCCCCCGGGTTTTTGACACCAACAGGGTGTCATCTGTCAACAATAGGGTCACTATCTTTTCCCCGCCTTCCTCTCGTGCAACAGAAAGAGCTGGCACATTCGCTTCTGCCATTATATAAGGCACTAATGAGCTTTCCACCTTTCTGTACCAACAGCCAGGAGCAAAGTGGCTGTTTTGGGTGTGGTGTTCCAAATATTTGGGTGTGGTTGAACAGGAACCAATACAAATGAAGCTTTCATTTTATTATTGAGCAAGTCCGCGAATTCCCTGTGTATCTTCAGATTTGCACAATGATAACACAGGTCATTTCAGCAGGAAATTGAAAAGAAACATTAAAAAAGTTTTAAATATGTTCAACCTAATAGTATAATGTAATTACAAACTTCCTATACCCCTAAAATATTTTAAGGGATTTAGGCAAATCTGCGGGTTGTGTCCCCAGGTTCGTTTAAACCACGTAATCGGAACAAAAACCATAGAGTTGGAACCGGAAAATAATAGAATTATAATAGTTATATGTAAAATGTTAATGGCGTTCAATTGTTTTATCAAAATTAAATTATTATCGTTTTTTATATTTTGCTGCCATTGTCACTCCTTTGTCATCTATTTTTCAACTCCATTGTTTCCTACCTTTTCCATCTTTGTTACTGCTTCCACCTTACTGTTTTTGTAGTATTTACAGTACTTTGAATGTATTTCTCCAAAATTGTAATACTTTCTACTTTCTTTTTGCCTTATTTTGCATCTACAGATTCATTCTTTTTTCAATACTGTGTGAATTAATATTAATGCAGGGGATTGGCCACTGACTGTGGTTCTAGCAGAGCTCCTCTGCACAATCTACCACAGCATTAAAATAATTATGGGGCATATGCCCCTTCCTGCACAAAAACAATAATTAAACAATGGCGATTTACTACTTCTTTGTCTGCTGCAGAATGCAGCACACTTATAAGTAGCAAATCTCCATTATTGATTGTTTATGTGCAGGAAGGAACACCTACTTGCACATAAGCAATCATCCCTGCAACGTAGGCACCCTTGCACCATGGAGGAAGGATGTCTGTGTTGGTGCTAGGCAGCTATTTGTAGCGCCAGCACAAGGGAAAACACAGGGTGTGCTGTAGTCTTGTAAATATGGCACATCCTGCAGCGCTGCACAATTTCCTTGTACATATGCCCCTATGGGGTATATTTACCAGAACTAACACTCCGCTATTTTTCCCCAGCGGTGCGCCCAAAAATTACCGCCGCTGTATGACTGATTCTAACACATATTAGCGTCATATTTACAATATAGCGCTCCATGGCATTAGGAAGAGGCAGCGGTCATAAAAACTGATGCTGTTGTGGCGTCGTGTCGTAATAAAATTTTGCGCTAATGCTATAAGAATGACATTCAGCCAATTAGCAGCAAGATAATAGATGCTAGCCATCCTAGCCTCATATTTGTGCACTTAGCAGGCAAAAAAAAAACCTGCTATGTGCCCAAAAAATATTTCACTTACCTGAAAGCAGCAATGGAGAAGCCAGGAGTAAGCACAGACCAGGACAACAACCTCAGAAACCCCACTACAAGCCAGGATGACCAGTTAGAGTCCCAGGTGAAGAGGAAGTGCAAGTTCATTCAGTAGGAGAATGAGATCCTGATCACAGAGGTGACGGAGCACCAACACCAGCTCTTCATCAGATCCAAAGTGTCATTGGGGAGGAAAAAGACCGTATGGCAGACCATAGTGGACAAGGAGAACAGCGTTGGCGATGTTAAGATGACAGTGAGTGACTGTAAGAAGCGCTGGCATGATTATAAGCGCCAGACAAAGCAGAAACTGGTAACCAATCTCAAGGCAGCATTGCAGACAGGAGGTGGTAGTCCAGCACCTCAGGAAGAGCTGGACCCCTTGGAGGAGCAGGTGTCCACTGTCATCTCCACAGAGACGGTGGTTGGAGTTGCAGGACAGGACAGTGCTGGCTATGACGAACTACAACACCAACAGGGTAAGTCGCAACAAGTGGCAATGTGGGGAAGTACATAATGTCATACAGTGCAGGTAGCTATGTCCCAGCGCTCTGCGGCCCTGTTTGCAGGCCAAATAATAGCATGCTGGCTCAGCTATGATTAAACATGACATCCATGGAAGGCTCATGGGCATTTTGATAATATGTTGGCATAGGGCCGCGCTGCAAGTCTTTTAGCTGTGCTATTCTAAGTCAAAAGAAAAGTGCAGGAATGTTCCACATCTACAAAATACAGCGCATTCCTGTCCTTTCTGCCAGCGCTGGTGCACAAACAGTAGATGTCTGCCAAAGCAGGCACACTTGCACAATTGTGCAAGGGTACCTGTGTTGGTGCCAGCCAGCTGAATGTGCACCAGCATAGAGGAAAGCACAGGGATGCATTGTATTTTCTTAACCACAGCACAACCCTGCACTTCCCTAATCACACAGCGTGGCGCAGCAAGGTGGTGTGTGGCGCTGCACTGCATCGCATGTCTATGAAATATGCCCCTCTGTCTCACCTGGACCCATGCACATTAATCTAGCCTGAAAATCCATAGCATAGAATTGGTATCTCAGAGGAGAAACAACACACCTGAAGGGTGAGGGATATGTGGACCATGGGTAGTACGTACACATAGGGACATTTCAACAGTCAAGTCCATAGTCGCTGAGATTAAACTACGTTGTACGCAGATGTCCTGGCATGCAGGCTCACAGCACACAGGTGTCAGCTGCCATGGTAGGGACCACCTGAACTCCTCTCATCTACATATATATGATTAGGTGTGGGGGTGAATGCAAAGTTACATGTGCAGAACTCCCACTTTGCTACCATGGCTAACTTCCACCGCAACATTGCTGCTGTGTTGCAAAACCAGCAGATCCTCTTTGCTGCTGTGCTGCCTCATGTGTTGGCACAGATGAATGCTGCTGCAGACACAGGATCCACATCTTCTGCCCCTGATTTGTGTGTGCCTCCCTTGGCTGCTGCACCTACAACACCCCCCTTCACGGCGTACACCACACAAATCAGAGGAAGATGTGGATGGCACCTCTTGCCTATGAAGAAGTCTCTGATAGCATTCATCTGTGCCACATACCCAGTTTTTGCTTTGCCCTGTGCTTATGAACATGCCTGGGTCGATCAACTGCCATCGTCCTCATTTTGATTTCACCCTGTTCACCTTCTGTTGGAGTCTGGACCAGGTTGACCTTTGGCCATCCTGTGGGGGCAAATAAACCAACTACTTTCCAAAGGGACACGTGTTATTTGGAGTCAAGGACACTGGTAGGCAGTGAGAGTGTCACATATTTGGTGGACTCTGTGTATAGACTAGCAAGTGGTTATTCAAGGTTGCAAGTATGAAGTTAAACTGGTGTCATGCAGTCAAATTTAATGGTGAATGATGTCATCCCACACGTGTGGGACCTACTCATGGATGCTAGCATGCTTACAACAATGGGCTGACACATAAAAGCTGCAAGTGTGAGTGAGTATGGGGCAGCCATCAGTGTGTGAGTCCAACAATCTATAATTTGGGCAAATATTTTGACCACAACATCGCTCCAAAGCATGTCCAGGACATACACACACAGAGATATCATATGTGAACACATGAGTTGCACTGTGTACTATTTCCATCATGATTGCCACGTGCACTGCTCAACAATGTCTGTAGATAGGCAATGTAAAGTCATGGCCAACCTGACTGATCCATGTCCATAGTTAAGACACCTACTCACACATAATGCCAAACACTGCTAGCAAAGACATATGCATGTACATAGTATTACCTGAGCACACATGCTAACTCCCACACAGTAAATCATGAAGTAGACCTGTATGTAGCAAACAATGAAATTTAGGGGGTGATTAGGATGGCAAAAGGACCGCCACCGCAGGGCCGGTGGAGGCAACTGCCGGCCCTGTGGTGGGTGTCCTTCCGCCATCAAACAGATTTTTCCCACCGCCAGATTAGGATGGCGGTGGGAACTTGACTGTGTCCCCAGCGGACGCAAAGACCGTGCGCCGCCAGCAATCGTTCCGATTGCCTGGCGGACGGTGCAGGGTGCCCAAAATGGTGGCGTTGCCTAGCAGGCACCGTCCACCAGATTAGGATGCATGCAAAAACCGGCCTTTCCATGGCGGCAAAGCTGCCATGGAAAGGCATGCCGAGTTTTGCTACGGGGGCCCCCCTTGTGTTGGGGGGAAGGTGGAGTGCACTTGGGGGGTACCCATGGTACCCCCAACATGTCACTGCACCAAGTGGCAGGCACTGTGTGGTGCCTGCCATGTGGTGCAGTGACATGCACTACGGGCGACTTCAGCATCGCGGCGGGTGCTGCTGTAAGCAGCACCCGCCGCAATGTTGAAATGCGTAATGCAACCGCCAGGGTGGCGGTCGCATCCTGATTCGCGGGGATGGCGGGCGGACTCAGATCCCCCGCCATCCTAATAAGCCCCTTAATGTCAATAGAAAACTTAAAATAAATACCTACCCTAGGCTAACTAACTAATCTAATCTAACCTACACTATCTTATCCAATATACTATCTAAAACTATCCTCAATGTAACCTACCTTACTCTTCACATTTAGCATACCATGATAACCATCAATGCCCCACCCCTATTAAGACACCTCTTCATATATGGACAAGGGAAACTACACCTAAGCATCAACTACCTACACATTAAATATTTTTATATTTTTTTGTTTTTGTTTTTTATACATATGGAACACATTAATCCCATCCCAAAAAAACACAAAGTACCCCTACCCACTAAAATTCTAACCCACCTCTAACTCACCTCTATAAACACCTAAAACCACTATCCCTACAATATCACACTATCACTAGCACTACGCTAACCTAAACTAAGCTATATAACATGATGACCCACATTAAAACTATTTACAGGGGGAGGGCAGAAAGGCTCCCTGTGGCCAATGTGGCCTGGGTCTGCCCACTGTCTGCTTCAGCTCTTGGAGGAGTGCCAGAGGCTGGTCCATCTTTTTTTCCAACACAGCCTACTGCAATTTTCTAAGTCTGAAAGGTCCTTTTTCATTTCCAGCTCATATGAGCTCGGCCCTGCTGCGGCCTGAGGTGTGGGGCCAGGATGTTGGGATGGTGCGCTGGTGGATTTGATGGGTACGGCTGTCATGGAGGAACCTTGCCCTGATTGTCCATTCCTGCCTGAGCTCCTCTTCTCCTGGGTTGGTTGTCCTAGAGCAAAGCTTGTTCACTTGCCCAGAGCCTTCTCCTCCTTGTACCATTTCCTCATGGCTCTGTAAGCCTTAGCAACTCCTCTGATGTGGTGGTAGCGCTCCTTTTGGAGGTTATGCTTCCTCAGCTGCTCTTTGGTCATGTTGTCTGTTTAGGCAATAAGGCTAACTGCCAGTCAAAGGGTGATAAGGAACAGGTACAAACATCATATAACAATATTATTTTCACATCTAAGGAAGCAGCCTCTACAGCCTAAAATCATCTTGCAGCTTAGAGTGAGCATACACATGCCTATTATCTATCAGATCAGAAGTACTAAGTCCAAATTACGAAGGCATGGCAATTGTTACAACATCTTGACACATCTAGGTATAACCAAGTCAGTACATAGTATGCTTGGGAACAACGCTCTTTGCTACCCCTGGAATGGTACACATGTCATTTTACTGAACATTAGTGTGCCTTCTGCATCCTGCAACAGCCTTTATGCCATAGGCATTTGCCACAGTAAGAGGAGGATCATCCACACATCACTATGAGGGTTATTTACAAGGCCCTTGCATAGCCAGTGCATCACTTTTGACAATGCCAGAAGTGACATCCCAGTAGTGCAAGCTGCTTGTAAATAAGCCGCTTTATGTGTGACATATATTCTGTAATGGCCCATCACAACTGTACCTTACAAATTCGTGTTGTAAAATAAGCAACTCTGGAGCAGTTCTGCACTACCTGGTCTGTCATCATTTGAGTTGTCTGGATGGACTATGGTCATGCACATCAGCTCAATGCCTCCCTGGGACTCATTTGTGTCTCCTACAGGGACAATACCACTTTTGTGGCCCGCTCATTATCACAGATAGCCCAGGCGCACAGATCGTGCCAGCACTATTGCCATGGCATTTCCCTCTTTTGCATGGGGCATGGCTAGTTTAAGCAAAAAGTCATGTGAGCCATACTTAATGTTACCACAAATTATCAATGGGTACATGACACTCATAGGAAAGCACACAAAGTGTACTTACCAACTGCTCCACCAGCTTTGATACCTACATAGTCCAGCAGGTCAGACTCCCTGCCAACCACATCGGACCAGCGATGTTTTAGCTGATGGGCGTTGCGGTCCACTTTGGTCAGCCTCAGCATCTGGAGGCATGTTCTCTCCCATTGTTGCTTCCGCACTTTCACGGGGTAGCCCTAGGGCACACATCCCCCACTGACTATCATGGCAGGCAGGTAATGGGTGACCAGTCAAAGGGAGCTGCCAAACTCCTGCTCACTCATGGGGTGAGCCATACTCTTCCCCGGCATGATCCCACCCGAATACAAAAACCAAAAGAAAACTTAACGCCCCAAAAACGTACTACTACCCCTACGACAAAAATACCCCAGTAGACAAATACCCAACAGCACACAGGACAATACACAAAAATACCCAAGTAAACATCACAAAAAAGAGTTGGGGGACATTGCAGGGACAGCAGACACAACAAACCAGTGCCAAACACACCAAAACCACTCTCCAGCACTACCAAAACAAAACCACCCCAAGGTCAGACAGGAAAACTGTGGCTTAAAGTGAAAATGAAAGTAATTCACAGTTTCTGGTTTGCAACATGCAGGATCCATGACATCACTTCCTTTTATCCATTACTTCACTTCCTGAGCGGATGTGGCACGTTTTTAGCCGATGCATTGTTTTTTTTTTAAACTATCAGTCAATGCGTTGATTTCTTACAAGGCTAGTAACAAGGCACAATGCTGTTTTTGTATTCTTTTGCTGGGAAGCGTCATTTTCGGCTGACAAGGTGGCTGCAAAAATCGCGCTTAATGGTCAAGCGCCATTTTGTTTTACGCACTAGGGCAAAAGTGTGTTTTTGGTGTATTGGCATGTGCAATGCATTTAATAATCTACATGGATTGCAGTGTTGGGTGTGAATAGTGAAGTTGACCTGTTTACAGTCTTTGCATGTGTTTACTATGTATGTTGACAGAGAACAAATGTGTGAGTTTATGCTGTTCAGGGATTAAACTACACATAGTGCCCAAACACTGTGGTAGCACAAGGGTGCACTTTACCAGAGGTGCCCTGTGTGCTAAATTAGTCTTAACACCCATTGACATTTCATTTGCTCCCCCCAGGGATGCCACAGACTACCACTGCCCTGGGGTCAGTGCAACCACATCTACGACAGCACAACCTACTGCCAAACAGCGCGGTGTTCCACAGTGGGGGCATCAGGCAATGGGGAAATTTGGGAGTGTGCAGCTATTGGCGGCACCCACCTGGAAGGGGATGTCTGGAAGGCACCATTTGATTGTTTGAGCATTTGTCATTCATGTCCAAAGGTCATACCCCACAGGAAAGTAATAATTTGTGGCCGACAAGATTCTCAGTTATGCTGATGGTGCTAGGTAGATCTCCATGCATGACTTGGTGTGACCTCTTACATTTTGCTGACAGTAAGGCTGCGTAAATTTGTGGCTGACAAGATTCTCATTCATTCTGATGGTGCTATGGTAGATCACTATGCATGCCTTGGTGTGACCTCCTATAAAAGTGCTGACAGTAAGGCTGCGTAAATCATACCATAACTACACTCTGCATCAAGGCGTTGTTGCTAGTGCATAGCAGCGAGTGTTCACATGCAACACAATTGCGCTGGCAAAGTATAGTATGTAATATTTGTATGTGTGATATGAGATCACCTATGGATTTCACATGTGGATACAGTTATTGATGTAGCACATATAGACTGTAGTTGTGGGACTGTGTTCCCATGCACATACTAAGTGGAACACTTCACAGTCATCATACTATTAATGGCCCCTACTATCGTCCACAAGTATGAGGCCGTACAAATGGCTAGCAGCAGGAGAAACACACACACAGTCATTGCACGCTACCTATGTTACCACACCATGTTAATTGTGGCTGACAATGGAGGACTATTTGCTACCTGTAGTAGTTGGCATGAACACTATTTCATTTGTATCAGATGATGTTCAATGCTGTTTGTTACACATAGCTACATACATTTTCTGTGTGACAATTAGTAGCAGGTCAAATCTAAATGCTTAGGTGTTTACTGTGACTATGGAATCAAATGCATACACAGTGCTAGGGCTCATACGTTTATTTACATATAGATTAACAAAGTTAGGGGCATATTATCAAGCCCATTATCGCCGTTTTAGTGACCGTTTTCGGCCGAAAAGTGGCAAATTTTACTCCCCACAATTATCAAGGACACGCTAACGCGTGTTTCCTTGAGTAAGCAGCCCATTTAACTCCACTTTGCATGTCAGCGAAGAATATCGCTAATGACATGCAAAGTGGGCGTTTCTTTCCATTCCTCCCTGGAAATCTGCGCTGACACGGCAGCGCACTATTAACAAGCCTCGAGCAAACCCGCGATGCGATAGAATTAACCGCGCTAACCGCGGTTATCGCGGGTTTGCAACGCCTGGTTTGAATCCGACTTAGCCATACTTATTATGGCAGGTGGATTGTACGGCTGAGGCAACGGGGCATATCATCAAGGTAACGCGATAAACATCGCATTTCCCGCTTTGCGCGATTCTGTTTCACGCCGCTATCGCAGGATTTAATCGCCGTGGAGATATGCGTTGATAATAACGCGATATCTCGGCGATTAGTTCCAGCGATACGCGGCGATAACAGGAATCGCGCAAAGCGGGAAATGCGATGTTTATCTCGTTTCCTTGATAATATGCCCCTACGATCTGCCATCATTGTGTGACATCATGTACATCACTCATGGTTCTGAGAAGAAATTGTTGATGATGTGGTCCCTCCGCCGTGTTGCGGCAACCGATGGTACAGTTCGATGAGGCTCCTCATCTTCCTCCTCCTCATCATACGGCAGTTCCTGCTCCCCGTTGTCATCAGTACATTTGTCCTTACCCATATTTTGTGCAATATGCAACACACCAATATTATTTTGCACACCATAGGTAGCGCATATAGCAATCAGCCCACAGATATGTCAAAGCTCCTGAAGCAGGATTTTTAAACTCCAAATGTCCGCTCAATGACGGACCACGTGCTTCTTATGATTGCATGATTGTAGCTCTGCTGGGCCTCTGTTTGTGGGATTTTCAGAGGAGTTATGACCCACTGCAGCAGAGGTATCCTTGGTCTGCTGCAAAGACAGGAGGTGTAAAATTAGTTGAGTTATGACAAGGGATGGCCCAACATTCATGTCCAGTCTGTTATGTGTCCTTATTGACTCATACACCTTGCTTACTGTAAGAGACGTGCTATGACATTGTCAGGCATACATGCAAGTAGGGATTGGAAATGACTGACACTGCCACACATACAGGTTTGCTGTCCTCTGTAATTCACTTACTATTTGTCATACTGGTGAGTGCCAATGTCATGCAGATGAGTATTTGTCACCAGTAAGGAAAGTCAATTTGCCATTGAGTAGACACATGTCTCACATTCAACTATTGTGTCTATTATTGCCTACTATTGCCATACCTGAACTGATACCTGTCTGATTTTACAACATGTAACTGGAACTGGTGATGTGATGTACTTCAGTCACACATATTTGGCATTGAGAGTTCAAATACATTTTGTTCAATGTGTAATGCCATGGGAAGGCTAGTGAGTGGATATCAATGTGGAACATGATAATGTACACATGGCAGTGTACACATGACAGTGCACAGTTTCCACTATGGTGATAGTACAGAAGGGATTGGATATGTGTTAATTGTGCGCTATACAGTGCAACTGGTAGACTAACTACACTACAGTGCCACACTGCTTGTGGACAGTGTAGACTATATTTTCCACATGATTTAGTGTCCAGGGTTTTGTGGCTGCGCTGGCAAAACCTGTGCAGCATTGCTCTAAGGCAGGCCCATTATTCCCAAGATAACAGTGTTGTTGTTGGCTGTCATGGGAGATGTAGTTTGTGCGTGAGGCTGTTCCTTGCTTCTCAGCCCGGGGCCTTGGAGGAATGATAGAGTGGTTTGTGACCTACAAAGCAGTGTGCACAGACAATGTGATGTGTTTATATGATGAGTGATATAATGTAGCATGGTAGACATGATCTTCTGAGGTTCTTATATGACAGTATTTCTCAGTTTCACAGATCTGGAATACATCTCATCTCTCATGAACATGGGATTTACATGTGGACACACAAACTAGGTAAAGGGATTGCCTTGCTTCAACTGGGTGTTTAGATGCATCATTTTACAAGGTGTTGCATTTGGGAGGGTCTTTGACACTATTGAATGCACACACTGGGCCTCATTTAGCAGTTGCTGCCAATGGGCAACAATGGATGTAATAGGGGGCACTGACCTGCATCCAAAGTGAAGGGACGGAATGTGCCTTTTCCCTAACATACAGCACATCCACGGTTTGTCCCCATATGCATCATCACATGATAGTAACTAGTGCCACCCCCCTTGCACCATAGTGCATGTGTGTCAACTTAGTGCCCCCACATGACTGCATTCTTTAAGGGACACATTTGAGCACCAAAAACATACAATCTGTGCAATTCCCTCCTTCTATGTGTCCTGCGGAATGCAGTAAACATAGTAATTGTACATGAAAAAGAAAAAATATTATGGATCATCAATGCACCTCCCCTTGAGAGGCATACCATTTGGACAGAATATTAGGGTCCTTGAACATAGGATGTGTGTAAATGTGTGAGATTGTCATCGGTGTAGCATGGGAAAGGCCACCGCAAGGCCGATGGTACATATCCTTAATGTAGGGTGAAGGAATGCTGTACTTTGCTGTGGCTTGCCTGACTGCATACCTATGAGGCCATGCAATGTCATGCAGACAGACTTTGCATTGCCACATTGATATTATTTGGGGAGCTGCTCGACCAGAACATCATAAAAAGTGATACTCCATCAGCACAGTACACTTGTACATGTGGCCCACAGTGGCGTAGGTGGTCTCGACATGTGTGACTTGTAGGATTGTGTTGCGTATGTGCCATGTAGTATGGCACAAGTATGTAGGCCCACACCAACTATGTATGCACTGTCTCATTCAACCCAAGACTGATATGTCAACTTATTCTTACATAATTGAATGTCATGTGGTCCGTAATGTGCTTGAGAAGTACTTACCAACCAGTAGGTCCCATTGATGGTGGAATGCCGGAAGATAAAGGAGATATGAGCACTGCCAGGGAACTTCACAAGGACATTTATGAGGAGGCCCAGATGGTCCACGATTGCCGGCATGTAAATATAATAGGTGTGCTTCCTGGTGCGGTAGAGGTGTGATGTTGCCACTTGATGCACAAGTTATGCATGGTGTTATGAGCCCCAATATACCCCTACATAGGTCTAGGTAGTTGCACGACCTTTTACCTACATTTGTCATACCTTGCTCTACGTAACGGTTCTGGTGCTGACCTTTTACCCAGTTATATGCCGAATAAATGTCATGCGGTTTTCTTCTAAAACTAGCCTCATTTATTATGTATGAGGATCTTTGTATCATATCTTAATCTCCTGCCTAGGACATGCACAGCGGGAATACCATCTTCTGTATAATAACACTCTGTACAAAAGTCACCGCTATCGTCAGCCTTGAATGACAGACCCACAGTACCATTACACATCTAGGTAGAACACCTGAGGGTACCTTTCGGGTATAAAAGAACCACATCTGCACTGGGCAACCAGAGGAGAAGCTTCCACACAAGATGGATAAAGTCCCTGCACGCAGAAACTCCAGCACGCACTGGTCTGACATCCCTTGCGGGGTGTCCAACTCGAGACCAAGACGATGTCTTTCGTTCTCTCCCATCAGGTAATGGGGTTGGCTCTTTCCTAGGGGATTATTGACTTTACACCCATATACATGCTAGGTACACTTAGGTACACTTAGATAGGGTTTACATCGTAGGAATATGCTTGATTACTGCCATGTATCGATATGCCTGCATAAATTTACTGTTTTAGCACTTTTTCTGTCTAATCATTATTGCAGCAAAAATGTTTTATACTAGAATGACGCTGGTTCAATAAATGCTTATTAAAAACGTCCCCATCGTTTATTCTGTATATCCTTCTGAGACTAAGGGCCATATGTAGGTAATCTGGAAATACCGATTCCTAATTACCGAATTTTACCGAATCGGTATTTAGAAATCGGTATTTCCGATGTACGTAATAATTTGTTAAATATTACCGAATCGGTAAAAATCTGTAAATATTTACCGAATCCACAATACCGATCGGTTTTTCCGATTCGGTAAATACCGAATCGGTAAATACCGAATCGGAAATTCAAAAAACAGCAATTGAGGAATCAGCCAATCCTGTGCAACCACCACCCCTCCCAACCAGGAAGTGGCCACACCCAGGCAGGTGCACACAATCAGAACCTTCTGGAGAGGCTGGGAGTGCAGAGGAGAGCAACAGAGCCACTGCCTGAACTTGTTCTGCAAATCTTGCACAATGGCCAGCCAGGACACAGAAAGAGAAGGAGGGGAAAGGAAGAGGAAACTGAAAATCAGTCAGAAGGAACTGCAGGTCCTTGTGGAGGAGGTAGTGAAGCAGCACGCAAAGCTGTTTGGAAAGCAGTCCCTGCATGTTGCAGAGTCAGTAAAAGAAACATCTGGCTTGGAATCCAGTCTCAGGTGAATGCCATTGGAGTGACCCCCCGGGACATTGATGTGCTCAAGAAGCGGTGGTATGATATCAGGAGCATCACCAAGAGGAAGATGGCTGACCTTAAAAAACAAGCCAGCCTGACAGGAGGAGGAAGGAACAGGGCACCTGCCCTGACTGAACTTGAGCGGCTCGTGGAGTCCACGATAGAGCCAGAAAGTGTCTGTGGGATCGGGGATGCAGACAGCTCTTCCAGGGCTGCTTCCAAACAAGGTAAGAAGCATGCACAGCATTGTGCCCCCCCTTCCCCTATCCCAAATCCCCAATTGGGCTATGTGAATCCCACTCCAGTACAAGTTGTTGTTCAGACCAGCAATGCATTATGGGAGATGTAGTCAGTGAAACTCCTATCATGACAGGAATCGCACTGAACAACAAGGCATGTGACACACATCAGCGATAAGCAGGCAGAGGACAATGAGATAGTGTGGCAGAAATGTATATTTATTTTTGCAATGCAGGGCTGCAGGTACACTGAGCTAATGTACAATTTCTGTCCACAGTCGAGACATCGCGCAGGACTGCTCAGGACAAGGGAGAGAGGGCACCCCGGAAGGACATCACAGAGAAGGCCAGTACGAGTGCAGGGCACACAACACCACCACAGCCAGCCTCACCACCACAGCCAGCCTCACCACCACAGCCAGCCTCACCACCACAGCCAGCCTCGCCACCACAGCCAGCCTCGCCACCACAGCTAGCCTCGCCACTACTGCTAGCCTCACCAGCATCAACACCACCTGCAGTGCTTAGACCTAGGAGGCGTGCTGTTGCCAGACTGCAGGAGTTTGAGTCCTCCTCAGAAGACTCGAGGGGGGGAAACATCTACTCTGCCACTGGATGGTAGCAATGCTGGTTTGCTGTCCACTTCTGAGGGAGCACACACAGGTGCCAGACGCCACCGCAGGGCTCGTGTGAGCAGTCCACCTCCACAGGGTGAGAGCCATGGTGTCTTCGGAGGGCTGGAGGCAACCACGGTGAAGGTGCAGCGCCTACAAGGCAAGGCAATTCAGTCAGTCCAGCGACAAATGAGGTGCCTCAATGATAACATGACCAACATTGACAAGGGCATTAGCTCAATGGCTGAGGGCATGAAGGAGATGGCTGCGGGCATGCAGGACATGTCCCAGTCTGTGATGCTGCTGTGCAGCAAAATGGATGAGGACAGAGTAACACGGGCGCAGGGAGAGGCAGAAAATGGAGCACCATACGAGGGCAGTGAACCGCCTAGCAACTGCCACTTCTCTGCTCTGCAGGCGCTCCGTGGCCATGCAGGAGGGCTGGCGCACTGCAGCACTGATGTCTCTAGGGGGCTGGTAAAGGTGACCACTGCTCTTGAAGTGCTGCTTACGAGTCAGTCTGCCACTACTGGTGCTGTGGAAGTTGGGGACAGCGAGGACACGACCAGTCGGAGCAGCATTACCCCCCCTGTAACAGACACCCGGAGGAGCAGCAGATGGCATGGGGCTGTCACTGGTTCCACAGCCAGTGAGGACAGTCAGTTAATGGCATCCAGTACTGTTGTGCGTGGCCGCAGATGCTGATGCAGCCCACACTTTCAGGACAGACTTGGGTGAAGTAACCCATGACTTCCTACTATGGATGTCACAAATTGGAATGCCAAGTTTGGCCATTTGTGTTGTGGCCTAGTGCCCAGAAATTAAAACTACATCATTACATTCAACAACTGGCTGTGTCTCCTTACTTACTTAAAAATAGTTGCATGTGATCTCTGCCCGTCTCTGTCTCCCATCTGTTGCTGGTGGCACTCCTGCTGCGTTGGGCTCTGGCTGTGCAAATTCATCATCATTGTCCTCAAAATCAGTTAATTCCACTTCTGTACCTTTCTTTGTGGCAAGGTTGTGCAGCATTGCACAAGTTGCAATGATTTTGCAGCAGATGATGGGTGTGTACTGACGTGCGCCTCCGCTTTTGTTGAGGCAGCGGAACCTGCTTTTCAATAGTCCAAACGTGCGCTCCACAATGTTGCGTGTTGATTTGTGTGCCACATTGTATCGTCTCTCACTCAGGGTTGATGGGTTTAGGTAGGGAGTGAGGATAAATGACCGCACGGCATATGCACTATCGCCTAGGTGAGAAAGAGAGTGCCATTAGTCACATACACCAATACACATTCATCTGCAGTAAGTATGAGTGAGTGTCACAGTGATTTACCTAGCAGGTATCCTTCTCCAAATTCTCCCACAGCCAGGCGTGTGTAGATCCCACTGTTCTGGAAGATGTATGAGTCGTGGGTGCTCCCAGGAAATTTGGCCACGATGTCAGTGATTATGTTGGCAGCATCGCAGATTACCTGCACATTTATGGAGTGGGTGGACTTTCTGTTCCTGTAGATATACTCAGTGGCTGCTGGTGGGCAGATTGGAATGTGTGTGCCATCAATACAGCCTATGACATGCGGGAACTGTGCCATCTGGTAAAAGTCTGTCTTGGTTTTCAGCAGTTCCGCCTGTGTGTTTGGGAAGCTAATGTAGTGATGCATTCTCTGCATCATGGCATCCAGGAACTTTCTGAAGAAACGGGACAGGCAACTCTGAGACACCCCGCCTACCGCAGCTATCACCCCCTGGTAACTGCCAGATGCGAGTAGATGTAGGCTACAGAGCACCTGCACATGTGGTGGTATGGCGTGCGCCCTTGGTGTTGGGTGCTCCAGGAGTGGGTGCAGGTCCCTTATCAAGTCCAGGATGGTGTGGGGGTGTAGCCTGTACCTTTCATGGATCTCAGCCTCAGTCTGTTGGAAGAGTGTGATGCGCTGTCTGTAAATGCGCTCTTCCCGTCTCCAGATCCTCACTCCTGCTGCCTGTAGACGTAGCCGCCTTGCAATCACATAGAAAGCCGCCATAGTGATCACACTGTTGCATTTTGGGATTGCTTATATACACTGTAGCTGATTACCACCTGCTTTCAGTCAGTGTTAATTACCGACTCTTAAATACCGAATTTCATGAAATTCGGTATTACCGAATTTACCTACATCTCTTTTCTCGTTTTTACCGTTTCTTATTTACCGATTCGGTAAATACGGAATCGATAATTCCGAATCGGAATTTTGAATTCGGTAATGATGAATCGGTATTTACCGATTCATAATTACCGAATCCTTCTTTTTAGCCTCCTACATCTCAATTGCCTAAATACCGGTCGGTAACGGGAGATTTACCGAATTTCGGCCGTTACCGACCGGTATTTAGCTACCTACATATGGCCCTAATTGAGCACGATTGACTGAGCGAAAAGTACTGCACTGTTTCCACAATCCCTGAAGGATCAAGGGTTGGCATGTTCAATACTTGCCAGAAACAGTTCGCTCCATGGTAAGGTTACGGGGCTTATGGTGGCACTGTGAGCTAGCTGGGATAAAGGCTAACATATCCTTTGAGGGTGTCTGGAATCAGTCTGGAACCAAACCAATAGTTTATGTTGTCTAAAGGCGCAGATCCTATGTATTATTAGAAACTACACAACAACGGGTGCAGTCCATTGCCCTCAACACATGTGGAAATCCTGCCATTGCATATAAAAGCTTTGCTTGTTCTCCTGTTGTTGCTGCGCTGTGTTTGGGAAGTAGAGGTACTGCGATGTGAGGCTTATGATGGCATAAAGTTTAGAGTGGAGGAACCTTGAAAAGGATGCCTGGGATAATACTGCCACTCTGGCTGTGGTGGGTTGGAAAGTTCTAGATGCCAGTATGTGCAGGACAGCCACTAGCTTGGCCTGCGGAGGTATGATGGTGCAGCGCTGCGATATTGGCTGCAGCCTTGGTGCTATCTGGTGCAGGAGGTGGACAATGGACTCCCTCCTGAGCCTGTAATGTTCAATGACCTCCTCCTCCCTGAGGTCATTTATGGTAATCCTCTGGCGGTATGTCAGCTCCCTTCTCCTGCTTTGCCTCTGTGGTGGTGGGCTTTGTTGGGCTCCGAGCTGCAATAGTAGTAGGTCCATGGCATAGTTGACCTTGCAAGAGTGATTTTGATGCTGTGGCAGTTATAGCTCCTTGTAAATATGCCCCAATGTGTGTGACAGAATCTGTGTTGTGAATGAATGTGACAGTGTCTGTATTGGTTTGTCAAGGGGTGTGACAGTGACCACATGGGTTTGTGAATGGGTGTCACAGAGTGTTTGTGGGTATGTGAATGGCTGTGACAGAATCTGTATTGGTTTGTCAATGGATGTAACAGTGTCTCTATCATATATGAATGTGTGAGAGAGAATATAAAAATATATATGTGCATTTTTTTCAGATGCGCTAACTTCGTGGATAATCCGCGAAGATACACGGGGCCTACACTGAGCCGCAAGAGGGATCCGTGGAGTTCATGTATTGTGTAGGCATCAAAATTATCGATAAAAAATGACCTGGTTTTGCAAGGGGGTCACCTGCGTTTTTGGCCCTGTGCTCAGCGCCCGTCTAGGGAAACCTACCAAACCCAGACAGTTCTAAAAACAAGCCACCCATTGGAGTCAAGGGAGGAGTGGTTTGCATGGATCCCCCTAACGTTTTCTTAACCAGTATCCCCTGCAAACCTCAAATTTAGCTAAAAAAATCATATTTTCCTCACTTTTCTTTATGGGAAAGATGTGGGATCACAGGGCCATCATAATTTTCCTACCACCTCGCGTACCCCAAGGTCTCCCGATAAAAATAATTGCTTCCTTGTGTGGGTGGGCCAAGTACCCGTAACAGGGAGGGGCCCAAAATTAATTTTGGAGGCATCAAAATGATCAATCAAAACACGATTTGGTTTTGCAGGGGGTTCCCTTATGTGCAGGCGAGCGGGTCATGCTCCCTTAGTAATGTCAAGCACCACATCTTCGTTACTGGGAGTCCCTGGCCCTACAGGGCAGCTTCTGCAAGCAGGAACAAAGCATCCCCTAAACCAACCATCTGAACACAAGAACGCTGAAGGCAGACTCCGGTAATTTACCTTGTGGTTTATTCCATAGTATATTTTGCAGCAAATCAAATTCACTGATGCGTTTAGGCTTTCTCAAAGCCTTGTTCATAGGTGCAAATGCTTTCAAAGTGTCACATGCTTTTAAAGGCATAGAAGACCTATTGCTTCAGTCCAGATCATACAAATACCATAATGCACTGCCCAGGATTGTAACATATTGGATGAAACTGCAGTAATAATAAAAAACTGGCATCAGTGCCAAATTAAGAAAGGACTCACCCTAATATTGCCGACATGTGGGGCTTGAGCATGGGAGTCGAGGGGGGTATCTGGATCCTTGTGAGCTGACAAATTTTTATGAAGCAGCACTGTAAGAATAGCACATTGAGAGACTTTTAAAGCATGCAGTCATTTTACAATTAATATTATAAATCGAGGGACTGTTTAAAGAATGGTATTTTAAATGCTGCTAGGTGATGCCACTGATGCCTGGGGCCCTTTACTTTAAAGATTGACCCTGGGGTATGGGGCTTGGGGAGGGTGGCCACATTGCACCCTCCTCTTTTTAAAGAGTGGCCTTGCGTGATAGGGTCCTCTGGGCCTAACAAGGCTTGGGCAGGGGGCGAGTGTATCCCCCTATTTATTTTAAGGAGTGGTTCTGGAAGATGGGGTCCCCAGGGCCTAACAAGAATCAGGGAGGGGGGCCATGTCCCCCTTCCCCTTTATTTTAAGGAGTGGCCCTAGGGGATCAGGACATCAGGGCTTAACAAGGCTTGGGGAGGGGGACCAAGCAGGTCCCCTTTCCTTTAATTAATAAAACAGCCCCGGGGGGTGGGGTTACCAGGGCCAGGTAACAAGACTCAGGGAGGATCGCCACACAATAAAACAAAAGGTCCTGGGAGAGGGAGTTCTCAGGGTCTAACAAAGCTCAGGGAGGGGTGGCCACACGGCCTCCCTTCCCTTTAATAAAAAAAGGCCCTAGAGGATGGGGTCCACAGGGCCTAAAGTGACTTGGGGAGGGGGGCCACGTGGGCCCCTTTTTGTAAGTTCTGGCCCCAGGGGTGGCCTCCCCGGGCTGATAATGGCTTGAGGAGGGGTTGCCCCACAGCCATCCTCCCCTTAAAAAAAAAAAGACCCTGGAAGATACGGTCCCAAGGCCTGGCCCTGTGGCCAACCCCCCGCCACATATGGCTGAAGGCAGTGTACAGTGTGGGATTGGCTGCATGCGGGGGGTTGGCTGCATTGTCTGGTCACAGGCCAGGCCCTGTAGTAAACCCCTCACCATGCCCGACCGAAAACACTGCGCAGTGTGAGGTTGGCTTCCTATACAGGGGATGGGCACAGGGCCTGGCCGCAGTCCAGGCCTTGTGGCCAACCTTCTACTGCACACAGATTTAAGTATGATAATTAAATATTGCTTTACATTTTTTTTAAATGAGACATTCACTGAAAAAAAGCAACGTTATAGTTAGGTGAAATGTTCAGTAACAACGTAACATTTTAAACTCTAAAAATCACTGAAATTCGCCAGTTTTGTTATTTCAAATAACAATAACTCATGCCCTGAGGTAACTTTAACTTGCGCCCTCCCAATGGACTGCTAATTATTCCACATATTACATCACTAATGACATCTTCTAGGACATCATTGATAAAATCACTGCAATTTTTTCAGTGAAATTATGGATGAGAAAACTGTGCAAGGAGGAGGCATTAGTTATAGTTACCTTACGGCACATGTTAAAGTTAATTGAGATAACTATAACTATAACTGGTGGACTTCAGTGGATTTTAAAGTTAAAAACGTTACTGAACAGTATGTATGCATATATAAATATAAATATATATATATATATACTGTTATATATATATATATCCATGTTCGGGTCCGTACTCCGTTTTTCGGCGGTCAGAGCAAGAGACCGCAAAAGGAGATTCACCGTATATATATATATATATATATATATATGTCGCCAATAGGTAGTGATAGATAGGACCATTGTTCTATAGGAAAAGCGTTTTTGACTTGTCTATATCTTTGGTGCCGTTTGCCGTATCTTCACGAAATTGGCCCCCACAAGTGCCCCCATGATTCTTGTTGTGCATGGAAAGTATTTGGGAGGTGGTGGTACCCGGGGCCCTGGGTGTCCGCGTGGGCCTCTGCATAATTTTTAACATAGCCCTGCAAAGGTGGTGGTCCCCTGGGCATATTAATGTCCCAGGAGGAGGGTCCGTGCGGCTACCCTTGCTTGGTAAAAATAAAGCCCTGGGGAGGTGGCGGTTCCTTAGGGCTCTTGAAGTTAATCGATGGGGGTCCCCGCCACTTTCCTCCTTAATATATGTAAAGGTGGTGGTCCCTGGGGGTTTTAAGTGGGTAAACAGAGATCAAAAATGGGCAGGAAAGACAAAACAGAGGTAAGAAAAATGAGCAGGAAAAGGTCAAACCAGAAGCAAACAAAACAAGCAGAACAAGCAAAACAGAGAGCAGAAAATGAGCAGGGAAGGCAAAACAGAGCAGAAGAGGGCAAAACAGAGGGGAGAATAACGAGCAGGAAAGGCAAAACAGAGGGCAGAAAAGAAGCACAAAAGACAAAACAGAGCAGAAGAGGGCAAAACATAAAGCACCCAGACACTCACAGACCCACTCAGAGACTCTCACACCCACTCACAGACCCAATGAGACACTCATAAACCACTCAGAAACTCATGCACTCACTCGCAGACCCAGATACCTTCGCACCCATTCACAGACCCATTCAGACACTCACGTACCCATTCACAGACCCACTCAGACTCACGCAACCACTCATAGACCCTCTCAGAGATGCATGCACTCACAGACCCACTGAGGAACTCATGCACTCACTCACAGATATACTCAGAGACTTATGCACCTGCTCACAGACACACTGAGACACTCACATGCCCACTCACAGACCCACTTAGACACTCACATACCCACTCACAGACCCACTCAGAGACTCACACACTCACTCACAGACCCACTCTGAGATTTATGCACTCACTCACAGACCGACTAAGACTCATGCACTCACTCGCAGACCCACTCAGAGACTCATGCACCCACTTACAGAACCACTCAGACACTCATGCACTCACTCACAGACTGACTCACACATGCATGGAGTCAGTTGCAAACCCACTCAGACACTCTGACATGCACTCACAGTCTGCAGCCACAGTCTAAAGCTCAATTCAGGCAAAACTGAAGTTTTATTGTTTGGAAGGGATACCAACTTTTGGACTCCAAGTTTGTGGCCTGACTCGATGGGTTCTCTCACGCTGTCTTCAAAAAAGGTAAAAAACTTGGGAGTAATAGTGGATGAGAGACGTACCTTTGGGGAACAAGTAAATGCAGTGGCATCAACAACAGCCTATGTGCTTAGAACAGTCAGGAAAATATTGCCATTCTTACCCCTGGGTAGCCGGCAAACAGTGGTCACAGCACTGGTATTGTCGAGGCTGGACTATTGCAATAGCCTGTATTTAAATATTCAACAAAGATTTATGAACAAACTCCAGCTGCTGCAAAATGCAGCTGCTAGACTCCTCACTGGTACGTCCAAGTTCTCTCCCATCTCCAAGGAAATAAAGAAATTGCACTGGCCGGGTGCCAGTAAGGAGTCGAGTGTGCTTTAAATCGCTCTGTGTGGTTTTTAAAGCTTTTCAAGGTACAGGTCCAGACTTTTTAAAATGGATGTTCCAGTGGTATACACCGAAAAGGACACTTCGCTCACTGGGTGCCAAGTTGGTCTCAGTGCCACACACAAAAAAAGTTTTGTGGGGTGGCAGAAGCTTTGCCTTCTGTGCGGCGAAAGCCTGGAATGACCTTCCGTTTCACCTAAGAAATGCCACTGCTCTTTTAGCCTTTAGGAAAGGTTTAGAAACCTGGCTTTTTGCTAAATAAAACTCTTTTCCTCCTTTTCTTGCCTACAGGATAAATAATTAGTGCCAGGTCACCCTCGGGTAACCGCTGCACTTTAAAAATATTATTAACATAACATAACATAACAGAATGATCCTGAGTGGGCAAGAGGGTGACTGGAAGGGTAGAAGAAGCAAAGGTTCTCTGCCCTGTGCACCTTCACAGCCACCCCCCTCTGATACACAGTGTAGGCCAGGCAGTGCCTCGCCCGCTGGTGCTTTGATGTGCGTGCACAGCTGTAAAGCTGCGCATTCCCCGGGGTGACCCAGAGCATAGAAAGGCCATGCCTGCCCCTCGCCTCAGTAGTCAGGATCTGTTTGAAGGATGAATAAATGAAGCCCCGACCCTGGTTGACGTCCCCCGGGAAATCACAGGACCCCTTCTACAGTGCAGCTGCAAGCTGGCACCTGTCCCCGCATGTGCTAATTAGCAGATTGTTCTCTTAAATGATTACAAAGGGAGAGCTAATTCAAGGCCATGCCTTCATCATTTATGCAGGGGGAAAGAGGCGGACTTGCAATGCAAAAGTGCACTTTCAGTTTGAAAATGTGTTCTTTTATTTGTCCATTGCAAAGATGTTTTAGAAACCTTTTTCATACATTTTGGATGTGTTCCCTTCTCATTGCCATTCTATAAAACAAGAAGAGCAAAGAGAACTGGATAAGGAGAGAAAGGGTCAGACAGGGAGAGAAGGGAGCTGGAGAGAGGGAGGGCTGAAAAAAGATAAGAGGGACTGGGAGCCAGCTACCCCTCCTCAGCCTGCAGCAGCTGCTGCTCGAACCTTCCCCCTCAGCCATCACTGGAAGAGTGTGGAGCCAGGGAAAGGAGGGAGAGGGCTGTGGCCTTCCTCAGCACCCCTCCATCTCTGCTCCTCCTGTCCCTGTTTGCAGCTTGCACACTTCTGTCTGTAGCCTGCACCTGCTGTCTGCAGGCTTTACTCCACTGTCCCCCTGCATCCTCCACCCTTGCCTGAAGCCTGCACCCCTCATGTCCCAGCCTCCTCTGGACTGGCGGGATGCAGTACTGAGAATGAATCACCCAGGACAGAAGGGCACCGAGGAATGTGCACCCTGTCTACATCTGTTCATGGGGTCTGCACCATTCCCTCGCCCATACACACTGCGTGCACCTTGTTTGTCTGTCCACACCGTGCCTCATGGATATCTCTGTGCACACTGCTTGCACCGTGCCTAATCTATACACAGTGTGAGTGTGTGACCTACCTACATCTCTTTACACAGTGTGTGCACCCAATGCGTACATCCTGTTTACAACTATACACATCATGTTTATAATACATATATCTCTCTGTGCATAACAGGTGTACACACCAGCCTCTAAAGGGCATCACCACCAGGATTGCCTCCTTGGTCACACCAAGATGGATAATCCTGGTATAAAGACGCTTATGTCTTGGCCCATCTTGTGGACATTCGTGGACCACACTGAAGCTTTCACAAACTGCCTCTATGTACAGAGTAGACCAGGCTGATGGAGGATCATGCAATGCACAGCAGTTCGTTCACACAGTACTCACTGCTGCACTCGAGCTGTCACGTCATCAATCTGGAAGTTCATTGCCACAAGGCATTATACATATCTCTGTCCACATCGGCTATTTCTGTACAAAATGGGGACACCTTATTTACCTCTAGTCTCGCTGAGGGCACCTTATCTACCTCTGTATACATACAGTGGGCACTGCACCTGGCATCACAAAACTGTCTGCACATTCAGTGCACACCTTACATGTCTCCATAAATACAGACATAACTATCTTTCTGCACACACTGTGTGGGCCATGTACACTCCTCTGAACACACCATGGGCCATGTTTACCTTGCTGCCCCTGTAAACCCCGCTCCACTGGCAAGTGGCCGCTTGGAGCCGAACTACGTGCTCCAAGCGGAGCACGGAGTAGCAAAAACTCCACAAACCAAGCAGAGCACGGAGTAGCAAAAACTCCATGAACTCCGCCGGTGGAGCGGAGTTTACCACCCAGGCCTACTGATAACATCATCTCCAGAACCACCAACTCACCCACTCATACCCCATAGAACCTCTTATGCACCTACTCCCACACAACCCCTCACATACCCATGTAAAGACCCATACCAGTAATCACACAACCGATTACTCATCCATAGAGCAACTCACACATCCACTCACTCATCCATACACGTACTCACAGACCCACACACTCACCCATACAGCCACTCACGCTGCTACTCAATCACCAATACAGCTACTCACAAATCCAGTCATACAGATATACAGACACTTACATACCCTCTCCCATGCCCTTACAGCCACTCACACACCCACTCAATGACCAATGGAGAAACTAACTCATACAGCCACTCACTCACCCATACAGGTACTCACACACCCACACACTCACCCATACATCCACTGACACAGCCTCACACTGTGCCATGCAACCACTCATATGCCCAAAAACAACTTACATACCCATTCACACATCCATCCAACTACTAACACACATTCACTCACCCTTACAACCACTCACACAGATATGCAGTCTCCAATACATCCACTACCATACAATCACTTACACACACAATAAAATAGCTACTCACGCACCTATACAACCACTCATACACTCACTCCCTTACCCATTTAGCCACTCACACAGCTACTCAGTCACACATACAGCCACTCACACACCTGTGCAGCTAGTCACACAGCCACACACTCACCCATACAGCTGCTCACTTAACTACTAACACATCCATACAGCAACTCACACACCCCTACAGCCACTCAGACATCCACTCACACACTAATACATATAGTCACACAGCCAATCAGATTAGATATGTTAGAAAAAGTATGACTAATTACTAGTACAGAAAAAATAGTAATATTAACTTATGTTGTAGCTTAGTATATATCTTTAAGTCTTAGAAACAGTTATGAAACACAGTCACGGAATGATGTCATCAGTGATGTAATTTGAGATGTCATCAGTGATGTTACTGACCATGTCATGTGTGACGTAATATGTGAGGTCATAAGCAGTGCATTGTAGGGCACAGGTTATAGTTAGCTCAGGTAACTATAACTGCTGAATTTCAATGGTTTTGTACGAGTGAAATCTGAGCTTAACTATAATGTCATTGTAACCTTTCAGTTAATTTATATTTATGTTACCTACCGGTCGACAGTAGGTAATTATAGTTAGGATCTAGTTTCCATAGGAAGAGCGCTTTTGATTTTGCCAATAACTTTGGCATCGTTTGACGAATCCTTGCGAAATTTTCAAAACGTGTTTGACGCTCAATTAAGCTGCTATCTTGCAAGTTTTGAAGTGAAGAAAAAGGAGGGGTCCCAAAAACGTGTTTTCCCCATGTTAATTTACATAGGAACTTTAGACACTGTTACAGCCTGAACTGCTGAAAGGAATTATACCAAATTTGTCAGGAAGGTAGATGTTGGTTCAGGTGAGTGCCTTTTTGTGATGTGGTAGAAATCCGTTCAGGAGTTGCAGAGTTATTCTAAGAAATTTCCAGTTGTATATCCAGGGACGCGGAGGATATGCGACCCCTCCCGATCTCGTGCTGAGATCTGATTAGCTGCCAAAACTTCAAACCAGGAAGTGTTGGCAGCCATCTTCTGATTTGGTTGAACCGAGTCACAGAAAAAAATGTAAATGAAAAGGGAGGGCGTGGCCGGCCTGCGAAGAAGATGGCCGTGCGCTAAGGGAGCGCCAGCAGTCAACTGCTAAATTCCCTTAACATCAGTCCATAAATCCGACTTAGTGGTACTAAACGAGTCATGCGCAGTACATTACAACCACTGGGATCACCCAGAGAAATGCTGGAACCAGGGAGGTCAGTGGAGCGGATGCAATGATGCGGCCTGCCTAGAGACGACGACCAGGAGCTCACGTAGGCGGCGCTCGGCACTTCAACTGCCTGACGTTGCTGTTCTTATTTTTATTTATTTATTTATTTATTTATAGATTTATAAAGCTCAGAGCTGCCCAACAGGATTTCCCGGCGCTGAGCAGGACAATATGCAAGTCACACATTGCAGAAGGAGCACAGAACAAGTTATGCTGAGTTGTAAAGGAAGGTCTTTAATTTATTATAGAAGGCTAAAAGCGAATGACAAAACCTAAGTTGCAACGGAGGAGAGTTCTACAGTTTGGGGCCAAAATAGGCGAACGAGCGGCCTCTCATAAGAGTGAGACGGACTCTGGGAACAGAAAACAGAGAGAGGCTCGCTGAACTCAGCTGTCGAGTGGGCACGTAGGGTTTGACCAGACTTTGTATGTAGAGGGGCGCCCAACCATGTTTGGCCCGGAACATATAGCATAGGGCCTTAAACTTGATGCGTTTGTTCACCTTGAGACAATGGAGTTGATGGAGCAACAGTGATACTGAGGCTTGTCGAGGAAGCCAGAAAAGAAGGCGGGCGCCGCATTTTGAATGGGCTGTAAAGGATGGACAGAGGCTGAGACAAGCTGAGAGAGCAACCCACATTAAGGGGATGGACCAAGACTCTTATCTCCTACCCGACGAAGCAGGGCCACGATCCAGAGTGAAGACGGCGCTACAGGGCTTGCTGGACATGGAGGCAGGGGAGCCTCGGCAGCAGCGCTGGCTGGGCCTGGGGACGGCCAATGGAGAGAGCCAGAGTAGACCGTGGAGGCCCCTGGGGAGTGTCGGAGTGAGAGGCATGAAATCCAGAACTGCGGAACTGGTAGAGGAGCAGGGAGACATAGATACACCCTTCTGTCTGGCTCATATTGGGCCAGCAACAGACGGGGCAAGACCGGGCAGTCTCCTATGTGTGCTGCGATGTGTGTTGCGGCAGAGGCCTGCGCTCTCCTCCTGTCACCTACTTCTCCCCGGTCCTCTGTGGCCGCGATTGCTTAGCAGTCACGGGACACACAGCATTATTGTGCTGAAACAACAGAGACTATACCTCAGTGTTTGTCCCTCTAGGAGAGCCGGATCAGTGAGCGTGTGAGAATTGAAATCAGAGGAGAAAAGAAAAACAGCTGCTTTACCGAGCGTTGAACCTGCATGGGCGGTGCGGCCATACAGATCATACTCTGTGCCTGGTCCTGGGTGCTCATAGAGACACTGGTTGAGGTCGCTGACTTGGAACACTAATCTGGGTATGCACCCCATCTGACTTGCCTACGCGGGCTCCAGCTTACCGAGACAACCGCAAATCCAGGGCCATGCTGCTCCAGACTCGACCACAATGACCCGGAGTGATCCACTGTGAGTTATAGAAGCGGGTCCATAGCTCCACAACACCATACTGCCGGCGGCAAGTCAAGCCGGCACGCTCATAGGGTCTGTCTCTGTGGCGGGGTGGACATTGCAGTACTCTGCACAACGACAATATACGGATTGGAGCCTGTGTGGGAATGACACAAAGTCAGAGGAGTCAAAAAAACAAAAGTTCCCTTCTCCTGTTGATGTGATTAGGCAGAGATTATCTCCTCCTGGGCCTCTCTTTTCTCAACATGAGAAAAAGGGATTAAGTGTGCGATAGAGTCTTATGCAGGTTGCCAAATTTACAATAAAATAATTCAATGCTTTGTGATTACACAGTCAAACGAAACAACTACACAGATGCAAAGGAATAAGATGTTTACCTATTTTATTAACCAGTACATTCTTCATTATTCATCCATATCAGTTAAAAACACTTTTCCATGTTATTTATTAAAAAAACATATACAATACATAATGATAAAACAAAGATATTTTGAAAAAAAGACTGTCAACGCGGCGTTTCGGTGTTCTAAAATATCGTCACCTTCTTCAGGACAACAATTTCCAATTATAAAAACATCTAGACAAAAATATGAACATTGAATTATTGTAAAGAAAGAACTGGTATTCTTATGTTTATATTCCTTTGCTCGTTTTCAGAAAATACATGTAACAATCAAATAAACTTTTCTTTTGACATTGTATATTCATACAACCATCTATTTATCCCCACTTAATCTCAAGAACGGCTCCTTAATTCATTTGGGGTCTCACCCCTTTCATTAGATCAAAGTTGTTCTACCACAATTGTATAATTTACTTTACATTAAATCATCTCTATACCATGGTGAAGAACATCATCAACACTGTTCGATATATATTTACAAATAATCATTCTAATATTTGGTAACCGGTAGACAGTATCATGTCGATCACTCCCCTTGGGAGAGGGTTTTACTTTTAACTATTATTTCTATCCCTAAAGGACTGTATGTTTTGTTGCATACCTGAATTTGGTACTGTTTTGAAGCCTCAATCAATCGGCAAAATATATTATTGCAATCCTTCAGTACTTTCGGATAAAAGATAGAATGGTGCTACAAAGAGAAAGAGGGGCTGGTAACTTAGTCATCTCTAAATGTATTTATGACTTATATTAATAAAACGTAATCATCAGGCTTATTAATTATCGTGTAGAGGAAAAAATACCTTTTAGTTGCCTGTTATTCATAAGTTTCTCTGTATCCTCACTCAGTATTTTCACCATGTATGGCTATCTTCTAATTTTAATGGATTCTGTTTGACTGACAGAGAGAATTTACATATCATAGGAAAATTAAGATCTATTCTCACCCTCCAATTTTATCGCATCTCTAAGTTATTCATTTAACATTTAATATCAAGGGTATATAGATCTAGGTACCTTGTTGCGTAGAGTGCGTTTTATATATCGCTATCTCAATTTTCTTCAAACTTCTTGTTTCTAACATCATTCAAGGAAGTCTGTTATCTGCCGACAAAATGGTTTATTTCTGTTAGTCAGCGCCACCTAATACATCTTTCAATTTTATATCCTATTCTAGTCATTCCAGGCTTCATTATTCACCCCTTACCTTATTCATTTCTGAGGGATATATGGGGACGGACTTTACTTGGTTAGGTTCCTCTCTTTTGTTCTAAAACCAAAAAATTTTAATCAATACATTTTATATATATATGAACCAACACATCTTGCTTTACCAGATGGTGTTTTTTTCTTTTTATCAAAAAAAGATTTTTGGCATGGTCCCTTAATTTGGCTTTGTCTTACCTTCGTGGAGGAGGTTCTTGCCTTTTCCTCTTTACCACCCTTTTTTTTCCTTTTTTTAAAAATGGGGTGTCTCATCTAAGTCTTGTCAGATCATAAACTAAGGAAACAAAACATAACTTAATTACCAAAAGGTTCCCATTTTTTTAAATATACCTTCAAAAAATATCGTGGGCAGCCTAGTCTAACTCTAGAACTTACTTGAGAAAGGGAAGAGCATTTCCTGTAGACGTCCGTCCTGCTGGCCTCTCAGTCTCCAACTGATTTTTGGAAACTTTAGGTCTTCTTTTTATACTCCTCTCTATTGGCTGTCAGTTGCCCAATTATATTCAATTACCTACACTACTCTGCTATCCTGCTGCAGACTCATCTGTTTTCGATGCGGCCATCTTACAGTGTGTTATTTTCCTCATCAGCCTTATCTGGACATTCTCTCTTCTTTCATGATTTTTTATTTACTTAACTTTCTTATGTCTATGAGTTAAGTTTCATAATTCTTAAGTTGGTTTAACTATTATTCATCTTCGCGATCCGAAATTATTAAGATATTTATCGCGTTCAATGATTTACTCAATTTTGAATGTAGAGTCTGTTTATTTGTTCACACATTGCTCCTGTGTGTGTTTAAGGGGTTTTAATTCTTTTAGTCACAAGCATCTAGCCGTATACTATATTATATATATAAGTCAGAGGAGGACTGTTGTTGCTGGGGGGAACCGACAGGCCGCTAGGAGCTTTTAACAGCCATAGGCAGGCAGCCGTAAGCACCTCGACACATAGACCGGCCACAAAGATCCACTTGTACACCATCTCAACCACTGAACGCAATGATGGGTGGGAAGGGTGCTTGCAACTCCCTGAAACCCAAACTGGGTCCATTTTCATGGCATGAGTACCAAGATACAGCAGAGAGCTCGCAGGACCCGGCATGATCACTTACACAATCAACAGCAGACAAAAAAGACCCTACGCTGTGCGATGTGTTGGCTGTAGTCAACGGAGTGTGCACCTCCTTGGAAGCAAGCATCAACAAAGTAGCAACAGAGGTGTCCATTCTCAGGACTGACCTTCAGAAAATGGCGGTGAGAGTTACAGAAATGGAGGAGAAGACGGCATGTCTACAACCAGACACGGCGGGCCTTAAGAAGCAGGTAATGAAACTCCAGAAAGCGAATAAGCTCTTTGAAGCGCAACTGGATGATTATGAGGGGAGTTCCTGCCGCAATAATGTCAAAATCACAGGAGTCCCTGAGCAGGCGGGAGGTTCCCGAGACAGATCTCTTTGTGGAGCACTTGATATAAATGCTTACAACCACGAGGACTATCTAAGGGCCCGATTCACAGAACTAACTTAAGACAAAATCCTAAACTTACTACCATTTTGGTATTCACAGAAGGCACTTACTCATTTTGGTATTCACAGAAGGCACTTACTCATCAATGAGTAAGTGCTTTCTGTGAATACCAAATTTAGTAAGTTACTCAAAATGAGTAAGTTACTCATTTTGGTATCCACAGAAGGCACTTACTCATTAATGAGTAAGTGCCTTCTGTGAATACCAAAATGGTAGTAAGTTTAGGATTTTGTCTTAAGTTAGTTCTGTGAATCGGGCCCTAAGTATTTTTCTGCAGATAGAGCTCACTGAGTCCCTGCTGGCAAACCAAAGCCTGGAGCCCCGCTGCAACCTATCCTGGCCCGTATTTTTAATTTTCGAGGCAGAGACGCTATACTGCAAACAGCTCGAAGTGCCCCATCGGTGAAATACGAAAATTGCTCAATCATCTTTTTTCTGGACTCAACAATCAAGATACAGAGGCAAAGAAGAAGTTTCATGGAAGCCAAAAAAGCATTGCAAGGAAGAGAGGTGAAGTACTCAATGCTTTTTACGGCCAAGTTGCGACTGCAAGCGGAGGGGAAGGCTTGATTCCTCACCCATCCTGACAAAGCATGGAACTGGCTGGATGGATGGCAACGAAAGGGAAACTCCAGTCCGACCTCGAATAAAGAAAATCAAGCAAGAAAATCAGCGAAACACATCGACCTAGATGTAGGAGAAACGCTCCAAACTGAAGATGCTGTACATGAAGAGGAACAAGGAACCACTGGGGCCCACTACTACAGACTAAGCAAGACCTCAGAGACTAGCTAAAAAACAGGGAAATTAAGTGTTCAAGCATCTGGCTGGGACTAGACGAATACTAGCTGGACTCGATTAGGACTCATTGAAAATCCACAACAAGAAGCACCCGACCCTGGAGGATCCATTGGTGTTGTTGCTGAATTCTACTGCAAGCTCCTACAAATTTGGTACCACTTATGTTATTGAATTTGGGGGTGAGTGGGAGGCTAGGAAGCTGAGCCATAGTCCTCTGAGAACAGGGTGAGTGTGGGCAACAGGCGCTCTGCAGAGTTGGGGAAGCGGCCAAATCAGAGTCCGTCATGCAGGGAGGCAGGGTGGGGGGTAGGGGTTCTTCTAAGTTTAGTCATAATGTTACTTAGTTGTTTCACCAGAGCATACACGAGAAGGAGTATTAGGGCGTCCACTCTGGGGCTCACTCTTTCATGACAACTATTACAGCAGGCAGTGCTATACATTATACATAGATCGGTGACAAAGTGATGCATTGGAAATCCTAACTGTGCCCCCATAGTCCGTACATGTCCCCACATGAGAGACGAAGAGGAGACTGACTATAATCCATCACTAAGATATGACTGAAACACAGATCATCCCAGCACTCAGGCTACTCTCATGGAATGTGAATGGCCTGCGGTACAAAATAAAACGTGGTATAGTGTTGCAATACCCAGGGCATGGTTAACTGGCCAGAAGACTAGGGATCACCTCCTATCCCCAAACCATCAATAAAGAATCTGGGCATGTGGCTGAACAATAATCTTTCTATGGAAATTCAAGCAAAAAACTAGCAGCAACCTGCTTTGGTATACTCTGAATGATCCGTAAGATCATAGGACTTATCCCAGAACAGGCATGAAGAATCGTGAATCAGGCCCTTGTGGTCTCACGTCTTGATTATGGCAACTCCCTATACCTGGGATCACCAAACTATGTTATTAACAGACTGCAGGTTGTGCAGAATGTGGCGGCCAGGCTACTTTTAAAGATACCTAGACAGGAATCAGTAAAACCTTCTTTGAAACAGCTTCATTGGCTGGCCATCGAATCCAGGATCAAATTTAAATCCCTCTGTCTGGCTCATAAAGCAATGTATGGCAGGGGTCCAACCATTCTCAGGTAACTCATCTCTCCATATGTACCAAAGAGGTCCCTCAGGTCATCTTATGACTGCCTCATAAAGACGAGGAGGACCAGGAGAGCAAGATGGGGAGGTAGATCCTTCTCATTCATGGTCCCGAAGTTGGGTATTTCCATGACCAGGGAACTGAGGTTGCTGAAAGATGAACCCAGCCTCAGGAAAAAACTTAAGGCATGGCTGTTCCCATGATGATTACTCTCAGGTTCCGTCACCACCATCTCTCTCTCTGCTCAGCGCTGGGAAGCCTCTGGGCAGCTATGTGCTTTATAAAACCTCCAAACATAAATATAAACATAAATACATCAAACGCCACTCACCCGATGTGGTCTTACTGCAGGAAACACACCTGGTTGGCAACTCCCGCACAGCCCTGGATAGGTGAGGGTATCGATTGATATCAAATGCTGGCTTCACCTCAGGTTCACAAGGTGTAGGAATACTACTTAGGAAAAAAATTCCCTATCCAGTAACGCAGGCCTAGACATATGTACAAGGCCGATTCACTGCAATAACTGGTATGTGGGAAGGGAAGCCTGTCAATATGGTGTTGGTATAAGTACCACCAGCACTTCAGAGTATGGTGTTGCCAGAGTTGAGTAAACTGCTCTCAGGACTGCCCGACGGGGAACTCCTTGTGGGAGGAGACTTCAATGCGACACTATGCAACACACTAGACAGTAATCCCACTAAACATTTGCCACATCGTTCCTCACGCCTGTCAGACTTTTTAACGACACTGGGATTGATCGATGTATAGGGAACACACCACCCAAAAATGAGGCAATATACGTTCTACACAATACACAATAGCCATTCACGGATAGATTTCATCCTCAAGCTGGCAGACAAAGCACACAATTTCCATGGGGTAAAACACCTAGCACGAGGAATCTCTGACCACTCACCCCTATGGGCAGGCTATGTAAGGGGCAGGGCGTGTACCAGAGGATCCATCTCACTACACCCCTAGTATCTTAAAATACCACATATAAATGTGAAGCTGATGCAGGAAACGGATGACTACTTCAAAGAAAATGACTCCTCGGTCGACTCCTCACAGATGCTCTGGGAGGCCTTTAAAACACTGATAAAGTGGCAATCGCTATCACTTGCGGTAGGATATAAAAGGGATAGGAGAGCAGTGATAGCAACAATAGAAAGCAACATAGCATCCTTAGAAATCAATTTAGAAAACCACAACACTGAAGACATGAGACATGCCTTAGTGCTAAAGAATCAGGAATACCAAGATTTGGTTACACAAGCGACAAAGTCCAGGAACTTGGTGATGCAGCATAAAATATATGAGCTAAGGGACAATGACGGGAAACTACTGGCCAGGCTTGACAGATGTGACCGAGCAACTCGTTGAGTAACCGCCCGTAACAATGAAGCTGGGGAGGGGGAGACCAGCCAACAAATCCTTGATCTCCCCCTTCCAGCCACGCGACCGGAGGAATACATGTGATGGTAAAACCCAGCAAAAGTCTTGGCGATATCCTGAGGGTCCCAAACAGCTGTATTGCTGAGAGGTAGTCGGAGGCCATGCCCCCTTACTCCCTCACACTGCAAACACGCCTCTTGGAGCACTACTGGTTCTGGGAAGAAGTCCACTTTAGTCCTGAGACCTTCAGGAGGCAAAGGGACGTCATCCCCCCACCAGCAGTGCACCGAGAGGTGCGTTTGCAGAGTGGGGGAGAAAGGGGGCGTAGCCTAAGACCACCTCTCAGCAACCCAGCTCTGTGGGACTTACTGGAGGTGACAGGAGGTCTTGGTGGCCCATAAGGACCCTCAGCAGCCAAGGGGACTTTATCCCCCAACCAGCAGTGCACCAGGAGGCGTGATTGCAGAGTGCTACAGAAAGGTGGCGGGGTGTCCTGCTGTAGCATTTTCTTTTTTTGTAAATTATAAAAGAAGTGGGGCCATTCCCTGGGCCGTATTTGGCCCTGGGTACCCCATCCCTGGGGGCCAGGCATTTTTAGAACGGGAAGGGGTGCAGCATGGAACCCCTCCCTGGGCCGATTATGGCCCCGGGGACCCCATACCCGGGGCTCGGCATTTTTTTAAAGTATTTTGTAATCAAAGGAAGGGGGGCACATGGCCCCCATTCCCTGGGCAAATGTTGGCCCCTGGGACCCTATCCCCCAGGGCCTACCCTTTATTTTAATTTTATTTTAACGTTTAAAACAAAGGAGGGGGGCCGCCCTTCCGGGCTGATTTCTGCCTCAGGGACCCCACCCCCCGGAGCTTGCCCCTTTTTGAAAAAGTGTTTATAAAAATAAAGGGAATTGCCTTTGTCCAAAAGCAATTCTGCTCTGCTTTCAGCAGGCAAGAGCATTTTTCTGAAAGCAGAGCAGTGTTTGCTATGGCTTGGCGGGAGCAGTTCTCCCGCCAAGCCATAGCAAACTGCAATCTACCTGCTGGTGGGCATTGCTGGAGCCGGCCCTAGGGGGTGGCAGTCTCCAGGGCCAGCTACAACTCCATGAGGGGGGCTACGCAACCCCCCTCGTTCAAGTGATTTGCACCGAGGAGGTGTGGTACCCATTGCTGGGGGTCCACAATGGATCCCCTTAAGTATGCAGTTTGTGCCCCAGGGAGTCCCCTTGGCTCTTGGAGGTGGCGGTCCCCAGGGCAGCGGGGGAGCCACATGGCTCCCCCACAAATATGTTATTTAAGCCCTGGGGAGGTAGAGGCCCACAGGGCTGCAGGGGAGGACTTAGAGCTTCCCCACATTATATTAAATAAAATGTTTATGTGCCCGGAGGAGGTGGAGGTCCCCAGGGCAGCGGGGGGCCAAGCGAGCCCCCTCACATTTGTAGACTATAGTACCCCCGGGGAGGTGGCAGTCCCCGGGGCAGAGGGGGAGCTGTGCGTCTCCCCCACATATTATTACTGCATTATGGGACGTGTAGTCCCGTGAAGTTTTTGCTGAGTAAATGAGGGACTGCAGTGGCGCTTTTCACCACAATTACTGTGTTGATTTATATTATATTATCAGTTAGATTCCTCTGCATGACCCGATAGAATATATATATTCCTCCACAAGTAAATAAAACGATCACTCCGAGGTTTTTTCCACCACCAGTTGTTTAATTCTCAGTCGTAACGCGTTTCGCCTGACACAGCAGGCTTGCTCACACACTGTGTAGTGGAACGGACGTGCATATATAACGTGTAATACAGAGGAAATCAAAAACAAAAACGGACTTAATACAGGCAGTCCAGTATTTCGTAAATGCAAGGCGGCCATATTGGAATGGTACTGTATTTGTACTCAAAAGATAAATGCTTCGAGTATTTCACAGTTTGTTCGCTGTGTGCACCTTGTTTATCTACCAATCCTTATGAGTGTTCAACAGTATATCACAATACTATTAATGCCACAGTGCCCTATACTGCTGTTATAGACACGAAGCAAAAATGAAATGAAATCGGACTTAAGTCATGCAGTCCAGTGTATGGTAACAACAAGGCGGCCTTAATGGAATATTACTAGGTTTATATACGAAGGATACAAAGTTTCAGTACTTCAAATATAATCCCTGTATGTAACCCGCTATTGAGCCAATCATTGTATAGATTGTACTAATTCAACAATACTACTCAACGTTTTGAGCGACATAGTGCCATTGGAAAGTGCCATATACCTGTTGTTATTGGCATGAAGCATTGAAACGGATTGTATTGTACTTAATACAGTTGACATAGTGCCACAGAGTGCCACATTCTCTGGTGTCGACATGGTGTCATATATTGTGTCATTGTAGTCCAGTAAACAACCTACCTCCAGTAAGCGCCACAGAGCTGCGTTGCAGAGTGGTGTAAAAAGGGGGCGTGGCCTTGGACCACCTCTGTGCAACGCAGCTCCCTGGCGCATACTGGAGGTGCAAAACACACAAGATGATGGACGGAATGTTGCACATTGGCAAACATTCACCCCCAGTCACAGATCTGGGTTTAATCCATCGTTATTTTGCTTCACCACGCCACCCCAGTTCAGACATAGCCATATGCAAATCAGTCTTGACCCTGTGCCTCATGGGAACAGTCCAGACCGAACTGCCAAGCCATGTCTTCCCTGGACCGGAATCAAGCATCCTAGGACCGGTTTCGGGCTTTCAGCCCTCATCAGCCAGGATAGCTTGACTCCAGTGGCGTAGTGAGCACGGGACCCACGTCTGGGCATACCCTTCCCACTTAGGGCGAAATGCAAAACACACGAGATGATGGACGGAATGTTGCACATTGGCAAACATTCACCCCCAGTCACAGATCTGGGTTTAATCCATCTTTATTTTGCTTCACCACGCCACCCCAGTTCAGACATAGCCATATGCAAATCAGTCTTGACCCTGTGCCTCATGGGAACAGTCCAGACCGAACTGCCAAGCCATGTCTTCCCTGGACCGGAATCAAGCATCCTAGGACCGGTTTCGGGCTTTCAGCCCTCATCAGCCAGGATAGCTTGACTCCAGTGGCGTAGTGAGCACGGGACCCACGTCTGGGCATACCCTTCCCACTTAGGGCGAAATGCAAAACACACAAGATGATGGACGGAATGTTGCACATTGGCAAACATTCACCCCCAGTCACAGATCTGGGTTTAATCCATCGTTATTTTGCTTCACCATGCCACCCCAGTTCAGACATAGCCATATGCAAATCAGTCTTGACCCTGTGCCTCATGGGAACAGTCCAGACCGAACTGCCAAGCCATGTCTTCCCTGGACCGGAATCAAGCATCCTAGGACCGGTTTCGGGCTTTCAGCTCTCATCAGCCAGGATAGCTTGACTCCAGTGGCGTAGTGAGCACGGGACCCACGTCTGGGCATACCCTTCCCACTTAGGGCGAAATGCAAAACACACAAGATGATGGACGGAATGCTGCACATTGGCAAACATTCACCCCCAGTCACAGATCTGGGTTTAATCCATTGTTATTTTGCTTCACCACGCCACCCCAGTTCAGACATAGCCATATGCAAATCAGTCTTGACCCTGTGCCTCATGGGAACAGTCCAGACCGAACTGCCAAGCCATGTCTTCCCTGGACCGGAATCAAGCATCCTAGGACCGGTTTCAGGCTATCAGCCTTCATCAGCCAGGATAGCTTGACTCCAGTGGCGTAGTGAGCACGGGACCCACGTCTGGGCATACCCTTCCCACTTAGGGCGAAATGCAAAACACATAAGATGATGGACGGAATGCTGCACATTGGCAAACATTCACCCCCAGTCACAGATCTGGGTTTAATCCATCATTATTTTGCTTCACCACACCACCCCAGTTCAGACATAGCCATATGCAAATCAGTCTTGACCCTGTACCTCATGGGAACAGTCCAGACCGAACTGCCAAGCCATGTCTTCCCTGGACCGGAATCAAGCATCCTAGGACCGGTTTCAGGCTATCAGCCTTCATCAGCCAGGATAGCTTGACTCCAGTGGCGTAGTGAGCACGGGACCCACGTCTGGGCATACCCTTCCCACTTAGGGCGAAATGCAAAACACACAAGATGATGGACGGAATGCTGCACATTGGCAAACATTCACCCCAAGTCACAGATCTGGGTTTAATCCATCGTTATTTTGCTTCACCACGCCACCCCAGTTCAGACATAGCCATATGCAAATCAGTTTTGACCCTGTGCCTCATGGGAACAGTCCAGACCGAACTGCCAAGCCATGTCTTCCCTGGACCGGAATCAAGCATCCTAGGACCGGTTTCAGGCTATCAGCCTTCATCAGCCAGGATAGCTTGACTCCAGTGGCGTAGTGAGCACAGGACCCAAGTTTGGGCATACCCTTCCCACTTAGGGCGAAATGCAAAACACACAAGATAATGGACGGAATGCTGCACATTGGCAAACATTCACCCCCTGTCACAGATCTGGGTTTAATCCATCGTTATTTTGCTTCACCACGCCACCCCAGTTCAGACATAGCCATATGCAAATCAGTCTTGACCCTGTGCCTCATGGGAACAGTCCAGACCGAACTGCCAAGCCATGTCTTCCCTGGACCGGAATCAAGCATCCTAGGACCGGTTTCAGGCTATCAGCCTTCATCAGCCAGGATAGCTTGACTCCAGTGGCGTAGTGAGCACGGGACCCACGTCTGGGCATACCCTTCCCACTTAGGGCGAAATGCAAAACACACAAGATGATGGACGGAATGCTGCACATTGGCAAACATTCACCCCCAGTCACAGATCTGGGTTTAATCCATCGTTATTTTGCTTCACCAGGCCACCCCAGTTCAGACATAGCCATATGCAAATCAGTCTTGACCCTGTGCCTCATGGGAACAGTCCAGACCGAACTGCCAAGCCATGTCTTCCCTGGACCGCAATCAAGCATCCTAGGACCGGTTTCAGGCTATCAGCCTTCATCAGCCAGGATAGCTTGACTCCAGTGGCGTAGTGAGCACGGGACCCACGTCTGGGCATACCCTTCCCACTTAGGGCGAAATGCAAAACACACAAGATGATGGACGGAATGCTGCACATTGGCAAACATTCACCCCCAGTCACAGATCTGGGTTTAATCCATCGTTATTTTGCTTCACCACGCCACCCCAGTTCAGACATAGCCATATGCAAATCAGTCTTGACCCTGTGCCTCATGGGAACAGCCCAGACCGAACTGCCAAGCCATGTCTTCCCTGGACCGGAATCAAGCATCCTAGGACCGGTTTCAGGCTATCAGCCTTCATCAGCCAGGATAGCTTGACTCCAGTGGCGTAGTGAGCACGGGACCCACGTCTGGGCATACCCTTCCCACTTAGGGCGAAATGCAAAACACACAAGATGATGGACGGAATGCTGCACATTGGCAAACATTCACCCCCAGTCACAGATCTGGGTTTAATCCATCGTTATTTTGCTTCACCACGCCACCCCAGTTCAGACATAACCATATGCAAATCAGTCTTGACCCTGTGCCTCATGGGAACAGTCCAGACTGAACTGCCAAGCCATGTCTTCCCTGGACCGGAATCAAGCATCCTAGGACCGGTTTCAGGCTATCAGCCTTCATCAGCCAGGTCCCGTGCTCACTACGCCACTGGAGTCAAGCTATCCTGGCTGATGAGGGCTGAAAGCCCGAAACCGGTCCTAGGATGCTTGATTCCGGTCCAGGGAAGACATGGCTTGGCAGTTCGGTCTGGACTGTTCCCATGAGGCACAGGGTCAAGACTGATTTGCATATGGCTATGTCTGAACTGGGGTGGCGTGGTGAAGCAAAATAACGATGGATTAAACCCAGATCTGTGACTGGGGGTGAATGTTTGCCAATGTGCAGCATTCCGTCCATCATCTTGTGTGTTTTGCATTTCGCCCTAAGTGGGAAGGTATGCCCAGACGTGGGTCCGTGCTCACTACGCCACTGGAGTCAAGCTATCCTGGCTGATGAAGGCTGATAGCCTGAAGCCGGTCCTAGGATGCTTGATTCGGTCCAGGAAGACATGGCTTGGCAGTTCGGTCTGGACTGTTCCCATGAGGCACAGAGGTCAAGACTGATTTGCATATGGCTATGTCTGAACTGGGGTGGCGTGGTGAAGCAAAATACGATGGATTAAACCAGATCTGTGACTGAGGGTGAATGTTTGCCAATGTGCAGCATTACGTCCATCATCTTGTGTGTTTTGCATACTGGAGGTACCTGGTGGGCTAGTTGGCTCCCAGGGACCCTCAGGATTCAAGGGGACTTAATGCCCCAACTTAAAACGCGCCACAGGGGCGTTTGCACGCTTGTCACATCAGGCCACGCCCCCTCCCTGCACCACTATGCAAACGCGCCCCCTGGTGCGTTGTAAATTGGGGGATTAAGTCCCTTTGAGTCCTGAGGGTCCCTGGGGGCCAACTAGCCCACCAGCTACCTCCAGTAAGCGCCACAGAGCTGCGTTGCAGAGTGGTTAAAAAGGGGGCCTAATAATTCCAGTCCGTGCGTCAGATATTGAAGTCTGTTTTTAACAACATTGCAATATGGCTGCTATGTGTTCGTCACTTGACTTTGTACTTAGCCGTCATTTATTTCCACCACTATGTACGTATTTAAACCTATCACTTGTGGTGCATTTTACACGTGATCAAGACTGCAGAAGCAGTTGAAACGCGTTGTGTGAAATAAACAACTTGCTACATATCGGAGTTGAGACCTGTTTTTCCTGAGAGCGCACATCATTAGAGACTTGTGTGGGAATTGTTTTTGCCAGTTTGCTCTGCTGGCGAGTGTGCCACCTCCCACGGGCCCTACGTATCCAGAAGGAGCAACGTGAAGAAAGTAAAAATAATAATATATATATATATTCACTGAAAAAACCATAGGTTTTAGGGACAGTTATAGTTACTTGGACATTGCACTCGTACAAAACCCGTGAAATTCCCCGTTATAGTTAGTTCAGCTAACTATAACTCGCGCCCGCAATGCACTGCTGATGACGTCACATATTACATCACTCATGACATGGTCAGTGACATCACTGATGACATCACTGATGACATCTCAAATGACATCACTGATGACATCATCCAGTGACTGTGTGTTTCTCTAAAGTTTAAATATTTTTAATATATATAGGAAAAGACGTATTGAAGAATGAGTGGGTGTGTAAGTGTCTGTATGGATGATTTAGTAGGTGCGTGACTGACTGTATAAGTGAGTGATTTAACGTATCTTACTGAATGCATGGGTTAGTGACTAAACTGGGTGAATGTCTGTATCCGTCTGTCTGTTGCTGTGTAAGTGGCTGCATGTGTTTGTGAATAGCTACATGAGTGTCTATTTGAGTTATTGAATGCTTGTGTGAGTATCTGTATGGGTGCCTGAGTGTTTGTGTGGGAGGGGTGTGTGCGACTCTGTGCATAGATGTGTGAGTGGGTGATTCACTGGGTGGATGGTTTCAAGAGTGCATCTGTGATAGACTTTATGGTTGGGTAAGTGTGTGTAAGAGTGTGTTAGTGAGTGAATGTATGTCCCAGTGGTACATGTGTGAGTAACTACATATGTGAAAGGCAGTATATATGTGTGTTGGAGTATATAAATAGCTATAAGCGAGAGTGACTGATTGTGATAGTGGCTGTATGGATGAGTGTGTGCTTGTATCAGTGATTGTATAAGAGCGTAAGAATGTGCTAGTATTTGTATGAGTAAGTGAGCTGGTGTGTGTATAACTGTATAGGTGAGTAAATGGTAGTGTGTTTAATTATTTGCATGACTGACTAGGTGTGTGAGTACCTCTATGGATGAGTGGCGGTGTTTGAGTGTCTATATAGGAGTATGAGTGCATATGATAGTCCTGTACTGAGTGACCGTAAGTATGAGTGACTGTACGGGTGAGTGAGTGGATGTGTGTGTGTAGACCTAAGAATCAGTGAGTGGGTATGTAGTTATTGGTGTTGGAGTGTCTATGGTTTTGCGAATGGCAGTCTGTAATTTAGAGTGGGTGTATCAAAGGTTATATTAGGGTGTGAGGAGGTGCATCAGATTATCACGTGGATGATGTCATCAGTGATGTCATTTGAGATGTCATCAGTGATGTCATCAGTGATGTCACTGACCATGTCATGAGTGATGTAATATGTGACGTCATCAGCAGTGCATTGCGGGGCGCGAGTTATAGTTAGCTGAACTAACTATAACGGGGGAATTTCACGGGTTTTGTACGAGTGCAATGTCCAAGTAACTATAACTGTCCCTAAAACCTATGGTTTTTTCAGTGAATTTCAAAGGTTTTTTAAATGCTAATTTGTAACTATAACGTGTCTGAAACCTATGGTTTTTTCAGTGAATTTCAAAGGTTTTTTAAATGCTAATTTGTAACTATAACGTGTCTGAAACCTATGGTTTTTTCAGTGAATTTCAAAGGTTTTTTAAATGCTAATTTCTAACTATAACGTGCCTGAAACCTACGTTTTTTTAGTGAATTTCAAAGGTTTTGTAAATGACAATTTTTAAATGTATTAATTGTTATATTAATTTTTTTCATACTGATTTACTACATTTTTAGAAACAATTTTTTTTTACATATTTTATTTTTTAAATTACATTGTAATTACATTATACATTACATTACAAAAAATACTTTCTCTTAATGAATTACTTTAGTTTAAATACTTTGCAGATAGGCAATAGACTTTTAAGTACAGTAGTTACAGTTGTTGCAATGGGCAACACATTTTCAAACACAATGCAACATTCAGCTCAATGTGAATTTCTAGTTAAATGCAATTAGTTACTTTATGGATTACTTTTCTAACCACAGGACTGGATCCTAGATTTAGTCCTGGTACATCTCCTGTAAACAGTTGAGTAAAAGCGTTTTGGTTACATTCGTGATTTTTAAGGAATATTATTGTATTTTAAAAGTTGACAGAAACTTTTTCTCATAGAATCACCAATGTTATCCTATGGAAGGAAATTCACTTAGCAGGTAAAAACTGTTATCGTTACTTTTTCTTACTCAGTGTTGGATCCTGGATCCAGCACTGGTGCATCTCCTGTAAACAGTTGAAAGAATGCGTTTAAGTCATACAGGCGATTTTTAAGGAATATTTGTAGTTTGTGAAAATCAACACTTTGAAACTTTTTGCTGAAAACCAGTCAATGTTAGCCTATGAAGGAAATTCAAGTTACCGGTAAGTACGGTTAAAATTACTTTTGAGGATCAGTACTGGGCTGAAACATGCAGCACTGAGGTCTCTCCTGATAACAGGTGAGTAAATCGGAATTCGTATTTCGGCTGATTTTAGAGGAATATTTTAAAGTTCCAAAACTCCACACTTAGAAGAATTTCCAAGTGAAACCAGTCAATGTTAGCCTATGGAAGGAAATTCAAGTTACTGGTAAGTACGGTTAAAATTACTTTTCAGGACCAGTACTGGGCTGAAAGATGCAGCACTGAGGTCTCTCCTGATAACAGGTGAGTAAATCAGAATTCGGATTTCGGCTGATTTTAGAGGAATATTTGTATGTTTCAAAAATCAACACTTAGAAGAATTTCCAAGTGAAACCAGTCAATGTTAGCCTATGAAGGAAATTCAAGTTACCAGTAAGTACGGTTAAAATTACTTTTCAGGATCAGTACTGGGCTGAAAGATGCAGCACTGAGGTCTCTCCTGATAACAGGTGAGTAAATCGGAATTCGTATTTCGGCTGATTTTAGAGGAATATTTTAAAGTTCCAAAACTCCACACTTAGAAGAATTTCCAAGTGAAACCAGTCAATGTTAGCCTATGGAAGGAAATTCAAGTTACTGGTAAGTACGGTTAAAATTACTTTTCAGGACCAGTACTGGGCTGAAAGATGCAGCACTGAGGTCTCTCCTGATAACAGGTGAGTAAATCAGAATTCGGATTTCGGCTGATTTTAGAGGAATATTTGTATGTTTCAAAAATCAACACTTAGAAGAATTTCCAAGTGAAACCAGTCAATGTTAGCCTATGAAGGAAATTCAAGTTACCAGTAAGTACGGTTAAAATTACTTTTCAGGATCAGTACTGGGCTGAAAGATGCAGCACTGAGGTCTCTCCTGATAACAGGTGAGTAAATCGGAATTCGTATTTCGGCTGATTTTAGAGGAATATTTTAAAGTTCCAAAACTCCACACTTAGAAGAATTTCCAAGTGAAACCAGTCAATGTTAGCCTATGAAGGAAATTCAAGTTACCGGTAAGTACGGTTAAAATTACTTTTCAGGATCAGTACTGGGCTGAAAGATGCAGCACTGAGGTCTCTCCTGATAACAGGTGAGTAAATCGGAATTCGTATTTCGGCTGATTTTAGAGGAATATTTTAAAGTTCCAAAACTCCACACTTAGAAGAATTTCCAAGTGAAACCAGTCAATGTTAGCCTATGAAGGAAATTCAAGTTACCGGTAAGTACGGTTAAAATTACTTTTCAGGATCAGTACTGGGCTGAAAGATGCAGCACTGAGGTCTCTCCTGATAACAGGTGAGTAAATCGGAATTCGTATTTCGGCTGATTTTAGAGGAATATTTTAAAGTTCCAAAACTCCACACTTAGAAGAATTTCCAAGTGAAACCAGTCAATGTTAGCCTATGGAAGGAAATTCAAGTTACTGGTAAGTACGGTTAAAATTACTTTTCAGGACCAGTACTGGGCTGAAAGATACAGCACTGAGGTCTCTCCTTATAACAGGTGAGTAAATCGGAATTCCTATTTCGGCTGATTTTAGAGGAATATTTGCACAATGGTGAAGGGAGGGGCGGGGCCTGAGGTGACATCTGTGCAAACGCGCCCCGTGGCGCGTTTTAAGTTGGGGGATTAAGTCCCCTTGAATCCTGAGGGTCCCTAGGGGCCAACTAGCCCACCAGGAACCTCCAATATGCGCCAGGGGCTGCGTTGCAGAGACGTGTAGAGAGGCCACACCCCTTTTACACCTCTCTGCAATGCAGCTCTGTGGCGCTTTCTGGATGTACCTGTTGGGCTAGTTGGCCCCAGGGACCCTCAGGATTGAAGGATTTAATTCCCCATCTTAAAACGCGCCACGGGGCCTGTTTGCACACATGTCACCTGAAGCCCCGCCCCTCCCTTCACCACTGTGCAAACGCGCCCGTGGCGCGTTTTAAGTTGGGGGATTAAGTCCCCTTGAATCCTGAGGGTCCCCGGAGTCCAACTAGCCCACCATATACCTCCAAAAAGCGCCACAGAGCTGCGTTGCAGAGAGGTGTAAAAAGGGGTGTGGCCTCTCTACACGTCTCTGCAAGGCAGCCCCTGGCGCATACTGGAGGTTCCTGGTGGGCTAGTTGGCCCCAGGGACCTCCAGTATTCAAGGGGAATTTGTTCCCCCTCTGCAAAAAAGCCAGGGGGCGCGTTTGCAGAGTGGTGAAGAAGGGGCGGGGCCTGCGGGCCCGATCGTTTATTTTTATTTTTTTATTTTTGTCCCCTGAAGGGGAGCTGTGTAGCCCCCTTCCTTTTTCTCTTTTTGGGCCCTGGGGACCCCATCCCCCAGGGCCTTACCCCTTTTTTTAAATTACAAAAAATAAAAAAAAATGGGAAGGGGGCCGCGTGGCCGCCCTTCCCTGGGCCTGTATTGGCCCCGGGGACCCCATCCCCCGGGGCATGGCCTCTATATTTATTATTTTGAGGGGGCAGCGTGGCCCCCTCCTCTGGCCATTTTAAGGCCCCGGGGACCCCATCCCCCGGAGCCGGCCTTTCCATTTAAAAAAAAAAAAAAAATTCTCTTTTTTCGGGAGGGGGCCGCGTGGCCCCCTCCCGAGCCCTACTTGCCCCGGGGACCCCATCCCCGGGGCTGGCCCTCTCCGTTGGGGACTGTGGGGGGTCCCCAATCCCCCACAGTCCCGCCGGCTCCCACGTCCCTTGGGAGCCGGCATTGCTGTTCCACATGGGGAGCAGCTGACATGCTGCTCCCCATGTGGAAAAGCAATCGCTTTGGATATTGGAGAGAGAGCAGGTTTCCTGCTCTCTCTTCCAATATCCAAAGCAGTTTGCTATGACAGGACGGGAGCCGCGAGGCTCCCGTCCTGCCATAGCAAACTACAGTGTCCCGGGGTAGGCACCCTGGGACACTGCAGGAGCCGGCCCTGGGGGTGGTGGTCCCCAGGGCCATCAAGGGCTCCAGGAGGGGGCCACGCGGCCCCCTCCCATTCAGTACACAGCCCGGGGAGGTGGTGGTCCCCGGGGCTCTGGGGATCCGTAACGGACCCCCATATTAAAATGTTTAGTGCCCCGGGGAGGTGGCGGTCCCTGGGGCGTGTGGGGGGCTGGAGCCCCCACACAGGGCTTAATAATGTATAAAAAAAAGCCCCGGGAGGTGGTGGTCCCCGGGGCTGCGGGAGGGCTCAGAGCCCTCCCGCACCATTTTTAAAAAAGCCTCGGGGGTGGCGGCCCCGGGGCTGGGGTCCCTTTGAGGCCCCTGGGGCTTGGGGGGCCCTTTGAGGCCCCCACACATTAAATTATCCCCCCACCATGCCCCCGGGACTTGGGCCACCCGGGGGCCAATGACTATCGAAGCGCGGAGACCGCGCTTCGATTTTTTTCGGCAGGATTCGCGCATCCTGACGATTTTTAAAAAAATTTTTATTTTTTTGCCCAGGGGGTCCTTGTGGGACCCCTGAGCAAACCTAGGGGGTCAGGGTGTTTCTACCCTGCCCCTTTGTGCGCTTTGCGCACTTGTTTCTGTCCCTCGGTTCTACCGAGGGACAAAATGACTGCCAACATTTCCTGAATCGGAATGTTGACAGCCAGCTGACAACCAATTAACATGCAGCTCGTGATCGGGACGGTGCGCGCAGGGTGCGCTGAGGGTACGCGGACCCTACTCGGCCATAGATATCACTAACTTTTTACTTTTCATTTTCTCAGCAACTACTGAACGGATTTACACCATTTAACAAAAAGGGTTCTTTCTGAACCAAGAACTACCTCTTTGCCAAATTTGGTGTAATTCCGTTCAGCAGTTCGGGCTGTAGCCGTGTCTAAAGTTTCCTATGGAAAAGTGCATGGGGAAAACACGTTTTGGGACCCCCTTTTTCTCGGCCCCCGCTTGACGAATCCCCCGAGACTTTCAGGGTAGGAGCGGACCGGAGCGGGCCACAAAGTTTGAAAATTTCGCGAAGATACGTCAACCGGCAAGAGAGTTATTTCAAATAGAATGTCGCGGATTTCCTATGGATAATAGGTTGTAACTATAACTATCTACTGGCGACCGCCAGTAGATAATATATATATGTATATGTATATATATATTCACTGAAAAAACCATAGGTTTTAGGGACAGTTATAGTTAGTTGGACATTGCACTCGTACAAAACCCGTGAAATTCCCCTGTTATAGTTAGTTCAGCTAACTATAACTCGCGCCCACAATGCACTGCTGATGACGTCACATATTACATCACTCATGACATGGTCAGTGACATCACTGATGACATCACTGATGACATCTCAAATGACATCACTGATGACATCATCCAGTGACTGTGTTTCTGTAAAGTTTAAATATGTTTAATATATATAGGGAAAGGCGTATTGAAGAATGAGTGGGTGTATAAGTGTCTGAATGGATGATTTAGTACGTGAGTGACTGACTCTACAAGTGAGTGATTAAACGTATCTTACTGAATGCATGGGTTAGTGACTAAACTGTGTGAATGTCTGTATCCGTCTGTTTGTTGGTGTGAAAGTGGATGCATGGTTTTGTGAATAGCTGCATGAGTGTCTATATGGGTTATTGATTGGTTCTCTGAGTATCTGTATGGCTGCCTGAGTGTTTGTGTGGGTGGGGTGTGTGTGACTCTATACATAGATGTGTGAGTGGGTGATTCACTGGGTGCATGATTTCAAGAGTGCATCTGTGATGGACTGCTTGGGTGGGTGAGTGTGTGTATGGGTGTGTTAGTGAGTGAATGTATATCTCAGTGGTACTTGTGCGAGTAACTACATATGTAAAAGGCAGTATATATGTGTGTTAGAGTATTTAAATGGCTATAAGTGAGAGTGTGTTATTGTGAGAGTGGCTGTATGGATGCGTGTGTGCTTGTATCAGTTATTGTATAAGAGCGTAAGAATGTGCTAGTATTTGTATGAGTAAGTGAGCTGGTGTGTGTATAACTGTAAAGGTGAGTAAATGGGTGTGTGATTAATTTTTTGCATGACTGACTAGGTGTGTGAGTACCTCTATGTGTTTATATAGGTGTATGAGTGCATATGATAGTCCTGTACTGAGTGACTGTAAGTATGAGTGACTGTACAGGTGAGTGAGTGGATGTGTGTGTAGACCTAAGAATCAGTGAGTGGGTATGTAGTTTTTGGTGTTGGAGTGTCTATGGTTTTGAGAATGGCAGTCTGTAATTTAGAGTGGGTGTATCAAAAGTTATATTAGGGTGTGAGAAGATGCATGAAATTATCACATGGATGATGTCATCAGTGATGTCATTTGAGATGTCATCAGTGATGTCATCAGTGATGTCACTGACCATGTCATGAGTGATGTAATATGTGACGTCATCAGCAGTGCATTGCGGGCGCGAGTTATAGTTAGCTGAACTAACTATAACAGGGGAATTTCACGGGTTTTGTACGAGTGCAATGTCCAACTAACTATAACTGTCCCTAAAACCTATGGTTTTTCAGTGAATTTCAAAGGTTTTTTAAATGCTAATTTCTAACTATAATGTGTCTGAAACCTATGTTTTTTACAGTGAATTTCAAAGGTTTTTAAATGCTAATTTCTAACTATAACGTGCCTGAAACCTATGGTTTTTTCAGTGAATTTCAAAGGTTTTTAAATGCTAATTTCTAACTATAACGTGCCTGAAACCTATGGTTTTTTCAGTGAATTTCAAAGGTTTTTTAAATGCTAATTTCTAACTATAACGTGCCTGAAACCTATGATTTTTTAAGTGAATTTCAAAGGTTTTTTAAATGCTAGTTTCTAACTATGCCAACAGAGGTAGGACATGTGAAGAAAGAAGAAAAAACGCACAGAAAGAAGCAAAAGATGTGCAGAAAGAACCAACAGAGGAGCAGAAAGAGGCCTTGTTGCAAAATCATCCTGTGCCCACAACTTTTTCAGACGGGTACTGGTGGTAACTGACTCTGACTAACCAGAGCCAGTGCGCGTTTGCACAGTGGTGAAGGGAGGGGGCCTGAGGTGACATGTGTGCAAACGCGCCCCGTGGCGCGTTTTAAGTTGCGGGATTAAGTCCCCTTGAATCCTGAGGGTCCCTGGGGCCCAACTAGCCCCCCAGGTACCTACAGTTAGGACCACAGAACTGAGTTGCAGAGAGGCGTTCCGAGCCCACGCACCTTTTTCACCTCTCTGCAACGCAACTCTGTTGTGCTTACTGAAGGCACCTGGTGGGCTAGTTGGCCCCCAGGATTCAAAGGGAATTAACTCCCCAACTTAAAACGCACGACACCTCCCTTCACCACTGTGCAAACGCGCCCCGTGGCGCGTTTTAAGTTGGGGCATTAGGTCACCTTGAATCCTGAGAGTCCCTGGGGCCCAACTAGCCCACCAGGTACTTCCAGTAAGCACCACAGGACTGCGTTGCAACGCCTGTAACAAATTGTGCAGTTGTGTTTAGGTAGTGAAGAGGGTCGTGCTGGGGGTAGTGTTTTAGGGTTTAGGGTAGTGCAGTGGTGTTTGTGTAGTGTAGGGGGTCATGCTGGGGGTAGATTTAGGGTTTAGGGTAGTGCAGTGGTGTTTGGGTAGTGTAGGGAGTCGTGCTGGGGGAGTGTTTTAGGGTTTAGGGTAGTACAGTGGTGTTTGGGTAGTGTAGGGGTCGTGCTGGGGGTTAGTGTTTTAGGGTTTTAGGGTTTAGGGTAGTGCAGTGGTGTTTGGGTAGTGTAGGGGATACTGCTGGGGGTAGTGTTTTAGGGTTTAGGGTAGTGCAATGGTGTTTGGGTAGTGTAGGGGTATTGCTGGGGGTAGTGTTTTAGGGTTTAGGGTAGTGCAGTGGTGTTTGGGTAGCGTAGGGGGTACTGCTGGGGGTAGTGTTTTATGGTTTAGGGTAGTGCAGTGGGGTTTGGGTAGTGTAGGGGTTCGTGCTGGGGTAGTTTTTTAGGGTTTAGGGTAGTGCAGTGGTGTTTGTGTAGTGTAGGAGGTCGTGTTTTAGGGTTTAGGGTAGTGCAGTGGTCTTTGGGTAGTGTAGGGAGTCGTGCGGGGGTATTGTTTTAGAGTTTAGGGTAGTGCAGTGGTCTTTGGGTAGTGTAGGGGTTGTGCGGGGTAGTGTTTTAGGGATTAGGGTAGTGCATTGGTATTTGGGTAGAGTAGGGGTCATGCGGGGGTAGTGTTTTAGGGTTTAGGGCAGTGCAGTGGTGTTTAGGTAGTGTAGGGGGTCGTGCTGGGGAGTGTTTTAGGGTTTAGGGCAGTGAAGTGGTGTTCGGGTAGTGTAGGGGGTCGTGCTGGGGGAGTGTTTTAGGGTTTAGGGCAGTGCAGTCGTGTTCGGGTAGTGTAGGGGGTCATGCTGGGGGAGTATTTTAGGGTTTAGGGTAGTGCAGTGGTGTTCGGGTAGTGTAGGGGGTCATGCTGGGGGTAGTGTTCTAGGGTTTAGGGCAGTGCAGTGGTGTTCGGGCAGTGTAGGGGGTCGTGCTGGGGGTGGTGTTTTAGGGTTTAGGGCAGTGCAGTGGTGTTCGGACAGTGTAGGGGGTCGTGATGGGGGTGGTGTGTCAGGGTTTAGGGCAGTGCAGTGGTGTTCGGGCAGTGTAGGGGATCGTGCAGGGGGTGGTGTTTCAGGGTTTAGGGCAGTGCAGTGGTGTTCGGGCAGTGTAGGGGGTCGTGCAGGGGTGGTGTTTCAGGGTTTAGGGCAGTGGTGTTCGGGCAGTGTAGGGGGTCATGCTGGGGGTGGTGTTTCAGGGTTTGGGGCAGTGCAGTGGTGTTCGAGCAGTAAAGGGGTCGTGCTGGGGGTGGTGTTTCAGGCTTTAGGGCAGTTCAGTGGTGTTCGGGCAGTGTAGGGGGTCGTGCAGGGGTGGTGTTTCAGGGTTTAGTGCAGTGGTGTTCGGGCAGTGTAGGGGGTCGTGCTGGGGTGGTTTTTCAGGGTTTAGGGCAGTGCAGTGGTGTTCGGGCAGTATAGGGTGTCGTGCTGAGGGGTGGTGTTTCAGGGTTTAGGGCAGTGCAGTAGTGTTTGGGCAGTGTAGGGGGTCATGCTGGGGGAGTGTTTTAGGGTTTAGGGCAGTGCAGTCGTGTTCGGGTAGTGTAGGGGTCGTGCTCCGGGGAGTATTTTAGGGTTTAGGGTAGTGCAGTGGTGTTCGGGTAGTGTAGGGGGTCATGCTGGGGGTAGTGTTCTAGGGTTTAGGGCGGCGCAGTGGTGTTCGGGCAGTGTAGGGGTCGTGCTGGGGGTGGTGTTTTAGGGTTTAGGGCAGTGCAGTGGTGTTCGGGCAGTGTAGGGGGTCGTCTTGGGGGTGGTGTTTCAGGGTTTAGGGCAGTGCAGTGGTGTTCGGGCAGTGTAGGGGTCATGCAGGGGTGGTGTTTCAGGGTTTAGGGCAGTGCAGTGGTGTTCGGGCAGTGTAGGGGGTCGTGCAGGGGTGGTGTTTCAGGGTTTAGGGCAGTGGTGTTTGGGCAGTGTAGGGGGTCATGCTGGGGGTGGTGTTTCAGGGTTTAGGGCAGTGCAGTGGTGTTTGAGCAGTAAAGGGGTCATGCTGGGGGTGGTGTTTCAGGGTTTAGGGCAGTGCAGTGGTGTTCGGGCAGTGTAGGGTGCGGTGCAGGGGGTGGTGTTTCAGGGTTTAGGGCAGTGCAGTGGTGTTCGGGCAGTGTAGGGGGTCGTGCTGGGGCTGGTGTTTCAGGGTTTAGGGCAGTGCAGTGGTGTTCGGGCAGTGTAGGGGGTCATGCTGGGGCTGGTGTTTCAGGGTTTAGGGCAGTGCAGTGGTGTTCGGGCAGTGTAGGGGTCTTGCTGGGGCTGGTGTTTCAGAGTCTAGGGCAATGCAGTGGTGTTCGGGCAGTGTAGGGGGTCTTGCTGGGGCTGGTGTTTCAGGGTTTAGGGCTTTGCAGTGGTGTTTGGGCAGTGTAGGGGGTCGTGCTGGGGGTGGTGTTTCAGGGTTTAGGGCGGTGCAGTGGTGTTCGGGCAGTGTAGGAGGTCGTGCTGGGGCTAGTGTTTCAGGGTTTAGGGCAGAGCAATGGTGCTCAGGCAGTGTAGGGGGTTGTGCTGGGGGTGATGTTTCAGGGTTTATGGCAGTGCAGTGGTGTTAGGGCAGTGTAGGGGGCCGTGCTGGGGGTGGTGTTTCAGGGTTTAGGGCAGTGCAGTGGTGTTCCAGCAGTGTAGGGGGTCGTGCAGGGGGTGGTGTTTCAGGGTTTAGTGCAGTGGTGTTCGTGCAGTGTAGGGGGGTCGTGCTGGGGTGGTGTTTCAGGGTTTAGGGCAGTGCAGTGGTGTTCGGGCAGTGTAGGGTGTCGTGCTGAGGGGTGGTGTTTCAGGGTTTAGGGCAGTGCAGTAGTGTTTGGGCAGTGTAGGGGGTCGTGCAGGGGGTGGTGTTTCAGGGTTTAGGGCAGTTCAGTGGTGTTCGGCCAGTGTAGGTAGTCTTGCTGGGGGTGGTGTTTCAGGGTTTAGGGCAGTGCAGTAGTTTTCGGGCAGTGTAGGCGGTCGTGCTTGGGCTGGTGTTTCAGGGTTTAGGGCAGTGCAGTGGTGTTCGGGCAGTGTACAGGGTTGTGCTGGGGCTGGTGTTTCAGGGTTTAGGGCAGTGCAGTGGTGTGCGGGCAGTGTACAGGGTTGTGCTGGTGCTGGTGTTTCAGGGTATAGGGCAGTGCAGTGGTGTTCGGGCAGTGTAGGGGGTCGTGCTGGGGGTGGTGTTTCAGGGTTTAGGGCAGTGCAGTGGTGTTCGGGCAGTGTAGGGGGTCGTGCTGGGGCTGGTGTTTCAGGGTTTAGGGCAGTGCAGTGGTGTTCGGGCAGTGTAGGGGGTCGTGCTGGGGCTGGTGTTTCAGGGTTTTGGGCAGAGCAGTGGTGTTCGGGCAGTGTAGGGGGTCGTGCTGGGGGTGGTGTTTCAGGGTTTAGAGCAGTGCAGTGGTGTTCGGGCAGTGTAGGGGGTCTTGCTGGGGGTGGTGTTTCAGGGTTTAGGGCAGTGCAGTGGTGTTCGGGCAGTGTAGGGGGTCTTGCTGGGGGTGGTGTTTCAGGGTTTAGGGCAGTGGTGTTCGGGCAGTGTAGGGGGTCTTGCTGGGGGTGATGTTTCAGGGTTTAGGGCAGTGCAGTAGTGTTCGGGCAGTGTAGGATGTCGTGCAGGGGGTGGTGTTTCAGGGTTTAGGGCAGTGCAGTGGTGTTCTGGCAGTGTAGGGGGTCATGCTGGGGGTGGGGTTTCAGGGTTTAGGGCAGTACAGTGGTGTTCGGGCAGTGTAGGGGGTCGTGCAGGGGTGGTGTTTCAGGGTAGTGCAGTGGTGTTCGGGCAGTGTAGGGGGTCGTGCTGGGGCTGGTGTTTCAGGGTTTAGGGCAGTGCAGTGGTGTTCGGGCAGTGTAGGGGTCTTGCTGGGGGTGATGTTTCAGGGTTTAGGGCAGTGGTGTTCGGGCAGTGTAGGGGGTCTTGCTGGGGGTGATGTTTCAGGGTTTAGGGCAGTGCAGTGGTGTTCGGGCAGTGTAGGGGGTCTTGCTGGGGGTAGTGTTTCAGGGTTTAGGGCAGTGCAGTGGTGTTCGTGCAGTATAAGGGGTCGTGCTGGGGATGGTGTTTCTAGGTTTAGGGCAGTGCAGTAGTGTTCGAGCAGTGTAGGGGGTTGTGCAGGGGGTGGTGTTTCAGGGTTTAGGGCAGTGCAGTGGTGTTCGGGCAGTGTAGGGGGTCGCGCTGGGAGTGGTTTCAGGGTTTAGGGCAGTGCAGTGGTGTTCGGGCAGTGTAGGGGGTCATGCACGGGGTGGTGTTTCAGGGTTTAGGGCAGTGCAATGGTGTTCGGGCAGTGTAGGGTGTTGTGCTGGGGCTGGTGTTTCAGGGTTCAGGGCAGTGCAGTGGTGTTCAGGCAGTGTAGGGGGTCGTGCTGAGGCTGGTGTTTCACGGTTTAGGGCAATGCAGTGGTGTTCGGGCAGTGTAGGGGGTCGTGCTGGGGCTGGTGTTCCAGGGTTTAGGGCAGTGCAGTGGTGTTCGGGCAGTGTAGGCGGTCGTGCTGGGGCTGGTGTTTCAGGGTTTAGGGCAGTGCAGTGGTGTTCGGGCAGTGTAGGGGGTCGTGCTGGGGCTGGTGTTTCAGGGTTTAGGGCATTGCAGTGGTGCTCGGGCAGTGTAGGGGGTCGTGCTGGGGGTGATGTTTCAGGGTTTAGGGTAGTGCAGTGGTGTTTGGGCAGTTTAGGGGGTCGTGCAGGGGCTGGTGTTTCAAGGTTTAGGGCAGTGCAGTGGTGTTCCGGCAGTGTAGGGGGTCGTGCTGGGGCTGGTGTTTCAGGGTTTTGGGCAGAGCAGTGGTGTTCGGGCAGTGTAGGGGGTCGTGCTGGGGGTGGTGTTTCAGAGTTTAGGTCAGTGGTGTTCGGGCAGTGTAGGGGGTCTTGCTGGGGGTGATGTTTCAGGGTTTAGGGCAGTGCAGTGGTGTTCGGGCAGTGTAGGGGGTCTTGCTGGGGGTAGTGTTTCAGGGTTTAGGGCAGTGCAGTGGTGTTCGGGCAGTGTAGGGGGTCATGCTGGGGGTGGTGTTTCAGGGTTTAGGGCAGTGCAGTGGTGTTCGGGCAGTGTAGGGGGTCATGAAGGGGGTGATGTTTCAGGGTTTAGGGGAGTGCAGTGGTGTTCGGGCAGTGTAGGGGGTCGTGCTAGGGGTGGTGTTTCAGGGTTTAGGGCAGTGCAGTGGTGTTCGGGCAGTGTAGGGGGTCATGCAGGGGCTGGTGTTTCAGGGTTTAGGGCAGTGCAGTGGTGTTCGGGCAGTGTAGGGGGTCGTGCTGGGGGTAGTGTTTTAGGGTTTAGGGTAGTGCAGTGGTGCTTGTGTAGTGTAGGGGGTCGTGCTGGGGTAGTGTTTTAGGGTTTAGGGTAGTGCAGTGGTGTTTGTGTAGTGTAGGGGTCATGTTTTAGGGTAGTGCAGTGGTGTTTGGGTAGTGTAGGGGTCGTGCTGGTGGTAGTGTTTTAGGATTTAGGTTAGTGCAGTGGTGTTTGGGTAGTGTAGGGGGTCGTGCTGGGGGTAGTGTTTTAGGGTTTAGGATAGTGCAGTGGTGCTTGTGTAGTGTAGGGGGTCGTGCTGGGGGTAGTGTTTTAGGGTTTAAGGTAGTGCAGTGGTGTTTTTGTAGTGTAGGGGGTCATGTTTTAAGATGCAATGCTCCAATACCTGACCAGTCTGCACTACATAAAACTGCAAAAAAACTAAAAATAAAAAGTGTTTTGCACACTTTTGTCATTGGGCTATATGTGGGCTACATCTTGGTAATATTTGTGCTACATTTGGGCTCTTTTTTCACTGGTGGCCATCTTGGAAGTCTTCTTTGTTATGAAGTTTCCTAATTTCTTCATTTACTGCAGTCTTCTCAGTAGGAAATGCTTTCAGTTTTTACTTTGATTCCATCAAGAAGGCATTCAGATGTGTCTCACATCTGCCATAAATTCAGAATGTTAGCACTCTAGTTGCTCATTAGATCACTGGAGTAAAGCTACTGCTCACCAGGGAGTTAACTGGTAGTCTGCTGCTGGTATTGAAAGTGATTGTTTCAGTCTGCATGTCAGAATTTTCTAATGAAATAGAAGAGGATATGAGATCTCACTTAAAACATGCCCTAATTTTTCTTTCTGCAGCACTAACCATAATTTCTATTTCAAAAGAACCCCTCATTTTGTTCCTTTTTAAATTAAATGTTTTAAGTGTTACCGGTTTATTCCAATCAAGATGGCTTCAGGTGTGCCATACTTTTGTCATAAGTAAGGCTGTTAGCGCTCTAGTTGTTCTTTAGAACACTCTGGGAAGCTGCAGTAGAACACAAAGGCATCAACTGGCAGGCTGCTCCTGTTGAAATATAACAGGAAGATATTTGAGATCACACTTGAAATATGTCCTAATTTTTCTTTCTACAGCACTAACCATAATTTCTATGACAAAATGAACCCCATCATTTTGTTCCTTTTTAAATTAAATGTTTTAAGTGTTACCAGTTTATTCCAATCAAGATGGCTTCAGGTGTGCCATACTTTTGTCATAAGTAAGGCTGTTAGCACTCTAGTTGTTCTTTAGAACACTCTGGGAAGCTGCAGTAGAACACAAAGGCATCAACTGACAGGCTGCTCCTGTTGAAATATAACAGGAAGATATTTGAGATCACACTTGAAACATGTCCTAATTTTTCTTTCTACAGCACTAACCATAATTTCTATGACAAAAGGAACCCCATCATTTTGTTCCTTTTTAAATTAAATTGTTTAAGTGTTACCAGTTTATTCCAATCAAGATGGCTTCAGGTGTGCCATACTTTTGTCATAAGTAAGGCTGTTAGCACTCTAGTTGTTCTTTAGAACACTCTGGGAAGCTGCAGTAGAACACAAAGGAATCAACTGACAGTCTCTGCCCTTGTTGGATGTACATGTTTTACTGAGAATGTCAGACTTCATTCTCACATGAGTGAGAAAGATAATGTGAATTTACAGAAAATATGCTCTCATTTTAGCTTCTGGAGCACCTTCCAAACCTCCATGGGACAAGCATGAGAAAATAGTGTTCTCTTAAACATGATTCATGATATCCCAGCAGAAGGTTTTTCACATGGTAAAATCACCTTAGAATACACCACAATTCCTAAAATTAGTATGGTACCATCAACAAATAAATTCTAATGTAACTAAAGCCTCTTATCACCCTTTATAGTTCTCCTTTTGGTGACCCTCAAAATCTTCTATTCACTACAATGCATTTCAATGGGGTACTATCATTTATATTGGTCCCAAGATGGCTGCCAGCAATTCCAGGATGAAGTGCTGACAGCCAATCAGATCTCACGATGACATGTGTGGTTAGGCTCCGCCCAGATATATATGTGACTTTACTTTTGATTTTCTCAGGAACTACTGAACGGATTTACACCATTTAAGCAAAAGGCACGACACTGAACCAAGGGCTACCTCTTTGCCAAATTTGGTGTAATTCCGTTCAGCAGTTCGGGCTGTAGCTGCGACTAAAAGTTCCTATGGAAAAATGAATGGGGAAAACGCGTTTTGGGACCCCCTTTTTCTCGGCCCCAGCTTGACGTATCACCCCGAGACTTTCAGGATAGGAGCGGACCGGAGCGCCCCAACAAGTTGGAAACTTTCGCGAAGATTCGTCAACCGGCGCCAACGTTATTTCAAATAGAATGTCGCAGATTTCCTATGGATAATAGGTTTTAACTATAACTATCTACTGGCGACCGCCAGTAGATAATATATATATATATATATATATATATATATATATATATCCTAGTAGCAGTCGCCAGTAGGTAGTTATAGTTACATATAGTATATTACCTACTGGCGGTCACCAGTAGGTAGTTATAGTTAGGACCTAGTTTCCATAGGAAAAGCGGTTTTTGATTTGCAAATATCTTTGGCGCAGTTTGACGAATCTTCACGAAATTTTCAAAACTAATGGTCCGCTCCGGTCAGCTCCTGTCTTGATCAGTGATGTCATCAGTGATGTCATTTGAGATGTCATGAGTGATGTCATCAGTGATGTCACTGACCATGTCATGAGTGATGTAATATGTGACGTCATCAGCAGTACATTGCGGGGGCGCGAGTTATAGTTAGCTCAACTAACTATAACGGCTGAATTTCTCTGGTTTTGTACAAGTGAAATGTCCAACTAACTATAAAGTCCCTGAAACCTGTGGTTTTTTCAGTGAATTTCCAAGGTTTTTTAAATACTAATTTCTAACTATAACGTCCCTGAAACCTATGTTTTTTCAGTGAAAAATATATACATATATATATATATATATATATATATATATATATATATATATATATATCCACCAAAACCAAAGTTAAATGCGCTCTCAGGACAATCGAGATCCGAAACAGAGTAAACTTGCAAAAAGCGTTTAATTACACGACGCGTTTCGACTACAGCCGTAGTCTTGGTCACATGTAAAAGTGCAGAAACAATGATTGGCTTATATAACATCACATGGGACAAATCCACAGGAAGTGGTGTATCAAGCAACAGTGGCAGCCATGATGGAAAAGTAAAACATCAATTTACAATTCATCTAAACAGAGCTAGACATGTATTAAAATGCTACGATGATGCGCATGAGTAAACCAAATGGAAACCTGAGAGCAAAGTGCAGCAACTCTGAGGCTGAAACTTAACCTGTGAGTCTCAAATAGAAAGAAACGAGAGGTGTGTCTAGTGACATTGTCGGCCATATTGGAGTGGTGAACCATAATAATAAATGCATGGTGTAAAAAAGCAATCAAAATGCGAATGAGGGCAAATGGACACGTAAGCGCAAAGTGCGATAATGTCGCCCCAAACAGCAAATATAAATCAGAGTATAATTAACGGTATACCACTCTCTGGACAAAAGTGAACAACAAGAGAAGTCCTGGCTGTAAGTGAAATACCATGCTGGTGTCAGGGAATCGGATCAGGCTCCAGTGGGCATGGCGAAATCGCCAGGATCCGAACCCCTATAATGAAGCAAGGAAAACTTCTCATAGGTCAGAAACCAACATTAATGATAACCTCAAGGGCAAGTGCCCGGAGATCATGGTATATAACGAGAGAAGAAGTCTGCATAAACTGCAAAGTGCTAAAAGCATGCCAAATGTCCAAGATGTGTCACATAATATCCACAGTCGGATGGCACTGACTACCAGGCGGAGCCCCGCCTGTCCTACCTCTAAAATGATAACCACGTGACGAGATCAGCCAACATAAGTGATAACCGAAGAAAAGGTTAGGCGGCCCGTGCTCGTGGTGTCAAGTGATGTGTCCGGTGAAGTGGGCCCCTTCCTTTCCTCCTGCAAAGAGAAACAAAAAGATGCACATTAAAAGCTAGACCCCAAAAGACATAGGGATCAAGTATACACATGGTCTATCTTAATGCACTGATGTTACAATGGAGGAAAAACAAGTCATAAAACTAATAACATCATAGGCACAGGGAACATGTTACAGAGATTCTAAAGGGGAAAAGTCAATAAAAGGGCACAGGTAGGTAAACTAATGTTCTTTCAAATGAATGGCTAGTTCCTCATCCAGGTTTAACCCCCCCGGCATTCTAGTTTGAAAATCCACTATGTACTTAGACTCTTTCTGTCTCAATCTGAGAGTTCTATCACCTCCCCTAGGATTTTTGTTGATCTGTTCCAGAATGCAATAACTCAGGACAGAAGAGTCGGAGAAATGTTTAGCCTGATAGTGTCTGGCTACCGGATATTTAGGGTCTTTATTGGTTATGGCCCGCATGTGTTCAAGTATGCGTTTCTTGGCCATTAACGTTGTACTGCCAATATACCACTGATTGCAGGGACACACAACTGCATATATCACAAAAGTGGTACTGCAAGTCAGAAATTGTGAGATGACTTTTTTGTGTGTGCCTATGGTGACTTCTTTGCGAAAAGTGCTGTGTCTGCACGCTTTGCAGTGTCCACAGGGAAAAAATCCCTGTAGGTTGTGTTCACTGTTGGTAGTGTATCTGGTGACGTCACTGTGCACCAGCATGTCCCTCATATTTCTGCTCCTTCTGAATGTGATGCTAGGTCTTGTCTGAATCGTCTCGCCTATAGTGTTATCATTCCTGAGTATATTCCAATTACTGGCAAATATGCGCCTGATCTCGTTGGTTTCAGAGTGATATGAGAGTATGATTCTAGTGTCATTCTCTTCAATCCTGCCGTCGGGGAGAGTTTTGTCTGCTAGAGTATCAGTTCTATTGATGCAATCAGCTTTCTCTTTGGCTTTCAAAAGAACCCAGTTAGGGTAACCCCTTTCTCTGAATCTCTCAAGCATAGCGGTGCTTTCTATTTTAAATGACTCCTCAGTATTGCAATTTCTTTTGGCCCGCAGCAGTTCCCCATATGGAATACTCCATTTGAGCGTTTCTGGGTGACTGCTGAGGGCATGAAGAATGCTATTGCCTGCTGTCGCTTTGCGAAACAGTGTGGTGTGAATGGCATTATCTTTGATCTTTAATTTGACATCTAGGTATTCTGCCTCAGTACTGTCAATATTGCCCGTGAGTCTGATGTTGCGATCATTGGCGTTAAGTTTATTGATGAAATCTTTGGCTTCAGGCTCTGAGCCCCTCCAGACAATGAAAAGGTCATCAATGTAGCGAAGCCACATGACGACCCGCCCAAAATCCAGAGAGAGCCCTGGATCCCGAAAGATCTCCTCCTCCCAGAGTCCCATGAAGAGATTCGCGAAACTGGGAGCAAAGCATGATCCCATCGCAGTACCGGTGGTCTGGATGAACAGCTCACCATCAAAAAGAAAGATATTGTTCTTCAGACAGAACTCCGTCATGTCAAGTATCATATTGCTATGCTCCCAGTATCTGACAAGTCTCTTCTTGAGGAAGTGTTTGCAAGCCGCCAGCTCCTGCTGGTGATCAATAATGGTGTACAAAGAATGTACATCAAGTATGATAAACCTATAATTATCACACCAGACAACATCTTGTATCCTCACCAGGAAGTCTTTAGTGTCCCGGATATAGCTTGGGAGATTGGCTACATGTTCCCTGAGAAAATGGTCAATATATTTAGACACATGTTCAGTCACACTGCCCCTGGAAGAAACAATCGGTCTGCCCGGAGGGTTACTCGAGTCTTTGTGCACTTTAGGTAGTAGATATAACACAGGAAGAATGGGGTAGTCTCTTTTTAAGTAGCAGTACTCATCCCATGTCAGAATACCTTTATCTTTCCATTCTGTGAGTTTGTTCCATATATTGGTAATGCTACTGTGATAGATGTCATGAGTGATACGCAGATAGAAGTTGTGATCATTGAGTTGACATTGAGCCTCACAAATATAGTGTTCTCTATCTAAGATCACGATATATTGCCCCCTTGTCTGCTGGGCGGATGACAATATCACTGTCCCCCGCTAGATCTTGAAGAGCTCTTCTCTGCTTGAAAGTGAGATTATGTGATTGTTTAAACTTCCTGTTCTTTTTGTATCTAAAATCCGTGAGTGCTTTGGTCACATTATCGTGGAATGTGTCTATGCCATCATGTGGTAAGCTGGGTAGAAATGTGGAACGTGGTTTAAAATGCGTGGCAGCAGCAATATCGTGTGTGACCTCTAAGTCTGCTAAGATTTGAGTCCCACTGACACTGGTAGTATCATTCTCCATTTCCTGGCCGAGTTCCAACATGGTGGCAAGCGTCTCAATATCACCAATGGTGAAATCACTATCAGTGTGAGTTTGTCTGTCTGGAATGTGTCTGTATGTGTCTAGTCTTTTTAATTTGTGCCATTTCCTAAGTTTGAGCTTCCTAACAAATTTAAAAAGATCTATCCTAGTATTGGTGTAATCAAATGAGGATGAAGGGCAAAAGGAGAGTCCTAGACACAAAGTCTGTTTTTCAACGTCATTCAGTAGACCACTGATAGATTGATAATCGTTTTATTCACCGTGTTTATATCCATTATTGAGTCTTTCCTGCGCGGGTCTTGTTGTTTCCCATGGCGCCACGTCCCTTGCCTCTTCTGCCAACGTTGTTTGTTGCGTCTCCTCCTGTTTCTTCTTTTCTTTGGCCTCTGCCTCGACCTTGTCCTCGACCTCTCGGTTTCGGTGTCGGTGTGTCTCTGGTCGTCATTCGACCTACTGGCGGTCGCCAGTAGGTAGTTATAGTTAGGACCTAGTTTCCATAGGAAAAGCGGTTTTACTTGTCCCAATAACTTTGGCGCCGGTTGACGAATCTTCGCGCAATTTTCAAAACTAGTGGCCCGCTCTGGTCAGCTCCTGCCTTGAAAGTTTCAGGGTGATTCAACAAGCAGGGGCCGAGAAAAAAGGGGGGTCCCAAAACACATTTTCCCCATTTTAATTTCCATAGGAAACTTTAGACAAAGCTACAGCCCGAACTGCTGAACGGAATTACACCAAATTTGGCAAAAAGGTAGGTCTTGTTTCAGAAAGAGTCCTTTTCTTAAATGGTGTAAATCCGTTCAGTAGTTCCTGAGAAATTAGAAAAAGAAAAAGTTTCAATATCTGGGCGGAGCTTAACCACACATCTCCTCGCGAGCACGAGCTTGCCTCTGATTGGCTGCCAACACTTCAAACCAGGAAGTGTTGGCAGCCATCTTGTGCCTCGGACTGAGGGAGAAAGAAAAAGGTAAAAGAAAGATAAAAAAACAAGAAAAGGGGGCAGGATAAAAACACCCTGACCCCCCAGGCCTGCTCAGGCCAAAAAAAAGCTTTTTTTTCTTTTAATTTTCAGGCGGGGTTGTGCCGGGTGCGCGAATGCGTCCGAAAATTTTAAAAAACAAAGCGTGGTCTCCCGTGCTTTGTTTTCAAAGCCCCCGGGTTGGCCAAGTCCAGGGGCAATTTATTTATGTAGCGGGGGCCCGCACGGGCCCCCGCAGCCCCGGGGACCGCCACCTCCCCGGGGCTTGTTTTTTAATTTGTGGGGGGCCTCCAAGGCTCCCGCAAGCCCCGGGGACCGCCACCCCCCGTGGCTTTTCTTGAATATGTGCGGGGGCACACGGCCCCCCTGCAGCCCCGGGGACTGCCACCCCCGGGGCTTTTGTTAAATATGCATGGGGGCACACGGCCCCCCCACAGCCCCGGGGACCGCCACCTCCCCGGGGCTCTATTTTTTTTTTAATAAATCATGTGTGGGGGGGCTCGAGCCCCCCCACACGCTCTGGGGACCACCATCTCCCCGGGGCACTAAAAATATAAATGCGGGTGTCCGTTACAGACCCCCGAGCCCCGGGGACCACCACCTCCCTGGGGCTTTGCTCACATTGGGAGGGGGGCTGCGCGGCCCCCCTCCTGGAGCCCTCCATGGCCCTGGGGACCGCCAGCCCCCAGGGCCGGCTCCTGCAGTGTCCCAGGGTGCCCACCCCGGGACACTGCTGTTTGCTATGGCAGGACGGGAGGCGTGCGGCTCCCGCCCTGCCATAGCAAACTCTGCTTTGGATTTTGGAAGCGAGAGCAGGTTTCCTGCTCTCGCTTCCAAAATGCAAAGCAGATTGCTTTTCCACAAGGGGAGCTGCATGTCAGCAGCTCCCCGTGTGGAAAAGCAATGCCGGCAGGGAGCGTGGGGGCATTGGGGCTCCCCCACGGTCCCCAACGGAGTGGCCAGGCCCCCCTCCCCAATAAAATAATTTAAAAAAAAATTTAAAACGAGGCACAGCCCCGGGGGATGGGGTCCCCGGGGCTAATAGAGGCCGCAGAAGGGGGGCCACGCAGCCCCCCTCCTTTAAAAATATATATTTTTTAAATATATGTATATGGCCATGCCACAGGGGATGGGGTACCCAGGGTAGAAATTGGCCTTGGGAGGGGGGGCCATGCGGCCCCCTTCCCATTTATTTTTTTTAACAATAGGGGTCAGGCCCTGGGGGATTGGGTCCCCAGGGCCCCAAAAGTGGGAAAAGAAGGGGGGCATCTTGCCGGAGGCCCCGCCCCCTCTCTTCAGCACTCTGCAAACGCGCCCCCTGGCGCGTTGTAAGTTGGGGAATTCATTCTCCTTGAATACTGAGGGTCCCTGGGGCCAACTAGCCCACCAGGTACCTCCAGTATGCGCCAGGGAGCTGGGTTGCAGAGAGGTGGTCCAAGGCCACGCCCCCTTTTTACACCACTCTGCAACGCAGCTCTGTGGTACTTACTGAAGGTAGCTGGTGGGCTAGTTGGCCCCAGGGACCCTCAGGACTCAAGGGGACTTAATCCCCCAATTTACAACGCACCAGGGGGCGCGTTTGCACAGTGGTGCAGGGAGGGGGCGTGGCCTGATGTGACAAGTGTGCAAACGCGCCCTGTGGCGTGTTTTAAGTTGGGGCATTAAGTCCCCTTGAATCCTGAGGGTCCCTGGCGGCCAACTAGCCCACCAGGCACCTCCAGTAAGCGCCAGGGAGCTGCGTTGCAGAGAGGTGGTCCAAGGCCACGCCCCCTTTTTACACCACTCTGCAACGCAGCACTGTTGCGCTTACTGGAGGTATCTGGTGGGCTAGGTTGCCCCCAGGGCCCCCAGGACTCAAGGGGACTTAATCCCCCAATTTACTACGCACCAGGAGGCGCGTTTGCACACTGCTGCAGGGAGGGGGCGTGGCCTGATGTGACAAGTGTGCAAACGCGCCCTGTGGCGCGTTTTAAGTTGGGGCATTAAGTCCCCTTGAATCCTAGGGGTCCCTGGGGGCCAACTAGCCCACCAGGAACCTCCAGTAAGCACCAGGGAGCTGCGTTGCAGAGAGGTGGTCCAAGGCCATGCCCCCTTTTTACACCACTCTGCAACGCAGCTCTGTGGCACTTACTGGAGGTAGCTGGTGGGCTAGTTGGCCCCCAGGGACCCTCAGGATTCAAGGGGAATTAGTCCCCCAACTTAAAACCCACCGGGGGGTGCGTTTGCACAGTGGTGAAGGGAGGGGGCGGGGCCTGATGTGACATGTGTGTACTTATCCAATCACTCCACCAAAACCCAAGCACTTATAAATTCACCATGCACTCTCCTTGCAGTACTCTCATCATCCAGTCACTACCCATGCACTCATGCAATGACCCATGCACTAACTCATGCACTTCTACAATACCCTGAGCACTACCCATGCAGTCCAGCCATCGCTCTGTCACTACGCATGCACTCCTCCAATCACCCAGCGAGCACCATGTACTTATCCAATCACTCTGCCAAAATCCAAGCACTTATAAATTCACCATGCTCGCTCCTTGCAGTACTCTAATCATCCAGTCAGTACCCATGTACTCATGCAATGACCCAGGCACTAACACATGCACTGCTACAATCCCCTGTGCACTACCCATGCAGACGTCTAACCACCTACACACTACTGATTCACTCCTCCAATTACCCAGGTAGTACCCATGCACTCCAGCAATCCTTCTGTCACTACCCATGCACTCCTCCAATCACCCATCCAGCATCATGTACTTATCCAATCACTCCGCCAAAACCCAAGCAGTTATTAAATCACCATGCACTGTCCTTGCAGCACTCTAATCATCCAGTCACTACCCATGTACTCATGCAATGACCCAGGCACTAACACATGCACTGCCACAATCCCGTGAGCACTACTCATGCAGTCCAGACATCTCCTTGTCACTCCCCATGCACTCCTCCAATCACCCAGTCACCACCATGTACTTATCCAATCACTCTGCCAAAAACCAAGCACTTATAAATTCACCATGCACTCTCCTTGCAGTACTCTAATCATCCAGTCCATACCCATGTACTTATGCAATGGCCCAGGCACTAACACATGCACTGCTACAATCCCCTGAGCATTACCCATGCAGACCTCTAACCACCTACACACTACTGATTCACTCCTCCAATTACCCAGGTAGTACCCATGCAGTCCAGCCATCACCCTGTCACTACCCAGGCACTCCTCCAATCATCCAGCGAGCATCATGTACTTATCCAATCACTCCGCCAAAACCCAAGCACTAATAAATTCACCATGCACTGTCCTTGCAGCACTCTAATCATCCAGTCACTACCCATGTAGTCATGCAATGACCCAGGCACTAACACATGCACTGCTACAATCCCCTGAGCACTACCCATGCAGTCCAGCCATCTCCCTGTCACTGCCTATGCACTCCTCCAATCACCCAGTCAGCACCATGTACTTATCCAATCCCTCTGCCAAAATCCAAGCACTTATAAATTCACCATGCTCTCTCCTTGCAGTACTCTCAACATCCAGTCAGTACCCATTTACTTATCCAATCACTCCGCCAAAACCCAAGCACTTATAAATTCACCATACACTCTCTTTGCAGCACTCTAATCCTGTCACTACCCATGCACTCATGCAATGTCCCAGGCACTAACTCATGCACTGCTACAATCCCCTAAGCACTACCCATGCAGTCCAGCTATCGCCCTGTTACTACCCATGCACTCCTCCAATCACCCAGTCAGCATCATGTACTTATGCAATGGCCCAGACACTAACACATGGGCACTTCCCATGCAGACCTCTAACCACCTACACACTACTGATTTACTCCTCCAATTACCCAGGTAGTACCCATGCACTCCAGAAATCCCTCTATCACTACCCATGCACTCCTCCAATCACCCATACAGCATCATGTACTTATCCAATCACTCCACCAAAACCCAAGCACTTATAAAATCACCATGCACTCTCCTTGTAGCACTCTAATCATCCAGTCACTACTCATGTACTCATACAATGACCCAGGCCCTAACTCATGCACTGCTACAATCCCTGAGCACTACTCATGCAGTCCAGCCACCTCCTTGTCACTACCCATGCACTCCTCCAATCACCCAGCCAGCACCATGTACTTATCCAATCACTCCGCCAAAACCCAAGCACTTATAAATTCACTGTAGGAGAGTAGGATCTGCTTCACATGGGTACCCCCACTTTTTGCTGATGCTTCACTGTTTTTCGACTTTAGTATGGCTGGGGCCCTGCTAATCAGAACCCCAGCCTAGCTGCTTCCTCTCTAAAATGGTTTCCATGTACCTTAGGTACATCTTTGATTGGAATCTGGAGTGCCCTTATAAGTCCCTAGTATATGGTATACTATGTACCCAGGGCATAGGTACCCCAGAGGCCTGCCAGGGGCTGAAGCATGTATTATGCCACCCCTGGAAGGCCAGCCAAAATGACACCACAGGTCTTCTTCTGCAGCCTGGGTAAGGTGGTGCCTGCACCCCTTACTGTGATATAGGCTACGTGTATCACTACCATTGCACACACATATAAACCTATAAGTCACTCCTATGGCAGGCCTTTACAATCCTGAAGGCAGAGTGCTTGGTTTTTATGTGAGAGGGTGCCCCTGCATGAGCAGAGCCCCTCTGAAGCGTTCGGAGTCCCTCCTCTGATGCTGTTTGTGGTACAGCCTGACCATATACTCTTAAGTGCATTATATCCTCGCGGTAGAATGCTAACTTTGGACTGGCTGCACCAAAACATGTCGTGTTTGGTGTCAAACACTTTGGAATACTACCCACCCTTCTAGAGACTGCTCAAGTATGGAGAAGCTCAGTTGTGACTCAGAAGAGAGCAGTTGGCTATAGACAGGGAGTCCCTAGAGCTTCAAAGGCAAAGAAAAAAGTTGGGACTAGAGTCCCATGGTGGCAGCAACTTCCCTAGTGGTAGGGAAAGGTCTTATGACCATAGAAACCTGAGCAAGATTGTCCCTCCCTACCAGAGTGCGGATGACATCCACAAATGGATAACTGCACTGGAGAGGGCCTGTAAAGTACAGAGGGTCCCTCAGGAGCAGTGGGCAGCAATCTTGTGGCTCTCCTTTGCAGACAAAGGTAGAGATAAGCTCCTCTCTGTTAGAGAAGAGGATGCTGATAATTACCCAGTCTTAAAAGTGCATTGATTGATGGGTTTGGCCTAACAACTGAACAATACAGGTTAAAGTTCAGAGATACCCAAAAAGCACAGAATCAAGACTGGGTGGACTTTGTTGATTGTTCTGCTAAGGCTCTGGAACGTTGGTTAGTGGGCAGTAAGGTATGTGACTTCAAAGGATTGTACAATCTTATCATGAGGGAGCAGATTCTTAATAACTGTCAAAATCACCTGTTGCATCAGTACCTGGTGGACTCTGATCTGACCTCTCCCCAAGAATTGGGAAAGAAGGCAGACAAATGGGTCAGAACCAGGGTGAGGCAGAAGGTACAGAACCAAGGTGGTGACCCAAAGAAGCAAGATTCTAAGAACTCTGACAAGGGTGGGGAGAAGGGTAAAGACCAGAAGTCTTCACAAGGCCCCAAAAATCTTCTTCAGGTGGGGATTCACAGTCTAACAAAGGGAAAGGCCAAAGGAAACCATGGTGCAAAGTCTGTAAGCAAAAGACACACTGGACCAGTGATTGCACCAAGTCCAAAGACTCTATTCCAGCCCCCACCAATGCCCCTAAGGCACCTGTCCCCCCTAGTGCAGTTACAATTGGTGGTGGGAGTATGTAGGAGAGTAGGATCTGCTTCACATGGGTACCCCCACTTTTTGCTGATGCTTCACTGTTTTTCGACTTTAGTCCGGCTGGGGCCCTGCTAATCAGAACCCCAGCCTAGCTGCTTCCTCTCTAAAATGGTTTCCATGTGCCTTAGGCACATCTCTGATTGGAATCTGGAGTGCCCTTATAAGTCCCTAGTATATGGTATACTATGTACCCAGGGCATAGGTACCTCAGAGGCCTACCAGGGGCTGCAGCATGTATTGTGCCACCCCTGGAAGGCCATCCAAAATGGCACCACAGGTCTGCTACTGCAGCCTGAGTAAGGTGGTGCATGCACCCCTTACAGTGGTATAGGCTACCTATATCACTACCATTGCACACACATATAAACCCATAAGTCACTCCTATGGCAGGCCTTACCAATCCTGAAGGCAGAGTGCTTGGTTTTTATGTGAGAGGGTCCCCCTGCATGAGCAGAGCCCCTCTACAGCGTTCGGAGTCCCTCCTCTGATGCTGTTTGTGGTACAGCCTGACCATATACTCTTAAGCGCATTATATCCTTGCGGTACAATGCTAACTTTGGACTGGCTGCACCAAAACATGTCGTGTTTGGTGTCAAACATCTTGGAATACTACCCCCCCCCGCCAATCCTGGTGGCGGGGGCAGCATTCCACCCTTCTAGAGGGAGAGACATGTACACACCGGGCTACCCGGTAACTTCTTTCCAGAGCCCTGGCATCACAAAATGGATGCCGCTGCCACGGACACGAGTCTGGCCTCCTGCTGCTGACTGAAACTCTGGCAGGGGAGGCCTGGACAATAGGTTTCCTGTCGAAGGGAGGTGTAACCACCTCCCCAGACAGGATAGTGTGTATTGGGGCTGGGCGGGAGCACCCTCTGGTGCTTTGAAGTCCTGCACTGAGGGCACATTTGGTGTCCCTGTGCATATGCCAGTTCAAACCGGTTGCAGGGGCTACCTGCCCCTGCTCTGGTGCGAAACTGGACAAAGGGAATGGGTGTAACCACCCCTCTTCCCTGACCCTCCCATAGGTGGGTCCCCAGAGTATGTCCAACCCCCTAACTTTGTATAAGTATGGGACCCCAGTCCTTAGGACTTTATATTAACCTGGACGAAACTCTGACACTGAATCCTGGACCTTCGACGCTCTACTTGAAGATTAGAGGACTGAAGAATCTCCCTTGGGGTCAAGGAGTGACTCCCCTGCTTGGCAGGCACCTAAGAAGCAATTGTCCAGTCTGCATCGCTGAAGCTCCCGCCGGACGCCGAAGTCTTTGCATCACCAGAGGTAGATTTTCAGACTTCCACGAGGCTGCCCTGAGTCCCCAGCAAAGCTGAGGCCCGTAGCTGTCGTGGGTAACGTGGAACCGTGACCCCTGGAAACTAAGTACTTTTGCAAGTGCATCCTCTTCCTGGTCTCCCATGAAGTTGTGCTTTGGGCTCCGAGTAGCCCCGCCTCCAGCACCGACTGCACCGAAGATCACTGGCCTCCACTCCACGAGTGTCCTGTGAGCCAGCTCCAAGTGCGTCCACTCGAGGCTCCTTCGCGGTCGCTAGTCCGTTGGCTAGTGGGCCCTCCCGAAGGCAACTCTTCTTCTGCTTGGGCTTTCCTGGTTGCTCCAGACGTGCCCTGACTTACCCTCGCTGGGTGAGTCCCCCAGACCTTGCTGGTCTGCATCAACGTCCTTTCTTTATTTCCACGTGACTTGCCGTTGCCAAGGCATGTTGGGTCCAATCCGGTCGCCGACACCCCAGCAATTGACAGACATCGTGGGACAGCTCGAATCCAGCTCCTGGCCGTCGTCGATGCCTCCTGGACCTCGTGGCTGAAGAGTCAAGATGACCGTCAACCTACCTGAAGCACCCGACATCGGTGGGCATCTGCTCATCGCCTCCCTGGTCACTGGCTAGTGACCCAGACGCTGTCCCCTCTGCTTTCAGGTTCTTCAGATCTTCGATCCACCCTTGGATCCACCCGAACACTTTCGACTTGGTCGCCAGCAGCACTTTGCAGCAGATCGCCATTGAAAACGACGACGAATCCCGACCCCGAAAGACACCTATGCACCCGGCTTCCCTGGGTGAGGTAACTCGAGTACTCCGGTGCTCCCGTGGGTATAGACTCTAGAACAACCTAGTTCTAAAGGGGTTTGCTCCAAGTCCTTCTCTAAGTGTCCTTTTCTTTAAAACTCCAACCGCGACATTCCCCATAGAAGTCAACGGCGGCTCGCGGCTGTGTTCTCACACTGCATGCGTCCCCCGTGTGTCCCCTGTGTCACTACCTTGGGTGGTTCCTTGAGGGCCAAGCACTTCTACAGGCTCTAGGCCTTGTGTCTAGCTCAGTCGTGGTTCTTATACCACTTTATTGGTATATGGTTTGGTACGCCCCTAGGGCTCAAACGTGTATTTGTGCTATTACTGTTGATATTCGACTTGTAACTTATGTACTTCGAACTCTAGCCTCATAAAGAGACTAGAGGGGTGTGTTTAAGACTAAATACATATATTTTAAATATATACCTGGTGTGGTCCTCTTTCATTTGGTCATTCAAGAGATTATAGACTGGTAAAACAAGCTGCTTTACATTCCTTCAAGACTTAGCCTGAAGGCTGCTCTCCATAGCTACCACTAGGATAGCTTTCAATAAAGGTTGTCTTTAACCTATCTCCAATAAGGGGTTGTTTGGACTGGTGCAAGGTGCCCACTATAATTAGTGGACAGCGTATACCGGGCCAACTTCTCACATTGGTGTGCAGCGTGTGGGATTCCAGCTTGCTATTGTTTTACCAGATAATCTCAATTGAATTGATCAACTGAAAACCACTAAGGGTGCCTTAGGTACATATAAATCAAGCTTAGGATACAGTAAGTTCTACTGAACTTAGAGTTGTGTGTTAAGGGATAGCACACCCTTTCTACAACTCAAGAGAGTTTAGTAGGCCACACTAGAGTAGGTAGTGCATACACCACACCACACTAGTAATGTCTTCACTGCCAGGAACCAGTGAGCTCCTGCCATCCAGATATGACAACCTCACATTCTTGGAATTGAGAGAGTTGTGCAAGGTTAGGAAGTTGAAGACAGGCAAAAGTGCCAACACCCAACGTCTCCTGGAGATGCTTCTGCTAGGTGATCTTAGAAGACCCCTACGGTCTGAAAGGGTAGGCAGAGAGGGTGGGGCAGAAGATGAGGGAGGGGGCAGGGATGAAAATGCCCAGGACCTGACCTCTGAAACTGGCCAGGGGAATGACAATGATCCTGACCTGGAAAGTGCAGCTACTCCTGAGGAAGAGGAGGAGGCCCAGGATGACCTCCCCTTTGTCCCCCCTGGAAGAGTTGTGAGTGTGCCCAGAAGGACTAGATCTCCTTCTCAGGAGTCTAACCACTCTAGCACCTCAGTAGGGACCTCTGTCTCCTCTCATGGGAGGGAATCCTCTCATGAGAGGAGAAAGAGACTGCTTCAGTATGAACAAGCCCAGCTTGAGATCAGAAAACAGCAGTTGGCTATAGACAGGGAGTCCCTAGATCTCTATAGACAGAGAAAAAGATGGGACTAGAGTCCCATGGTGGCAGCAATTTCCCCAGAGATAGGGAAAGGTCTTATGACCATAGAAACCTGAGCAAGATTGTCCCTCCCTACCAGAGTGGGGATGACATCCACAAATGGATAACTGCACTGGAGAGGGCCTGTAAAGTACAGAGGGTCCCTCAGAAGCAGTGGGCAGCAATCTTGTGGCTCTCCTTTGCAGACAAAGGTAGAGATAAGCTCCTCATTGTTAGAGAGGAGGATGCTGACAATTTCAAAGTCTTGAAGAGTGCTCTGATTGATGGGTTTGGCCTAACAACTGAACAATACAGGTTAAAGTTCAGAGATACCCAAAAAGCACAGGCTCAAGACTGGGTGGACTATGTGGATTGTTCTGCTAAGGCTCTGGAAGGTTGGTTGATGGGCAGTAAGGTATGTGACTTCACAGGATTGTACAATCTTATCATGAGGGAGCAGATTCTTAATAACTGTCAAAATCAGCTGTTGCATCAGTACCTGGTGGACTCTGATCTGACCTCTCCCCAAGAATTGGGAAAGAAGGCAGACAAATGGGTCAGAACCAGGGTGAGGCAGAAGGTACAGAATCAAGGTGGTGACCCTAAGAAGCAAGATTCTAAAAACTCTGATAAGGGTGGGGAGAAGGGTAAAGACCAGAAGTCTTCACAAGGCCCCCAAAAATCTTCTTCAGGTGGGGATTCACAGTCTAACAAGGGAAAAGGCCAAAAGAAACCATGGTGCAAAGTCTGTAAGCAAAAGACACACTGGACCAGTGATTGCACCAAGTCCAAAGACTCTATTCCAGCCCCCACCAATGCCCCTAAGGCACCTGTTCCCCCTAGTGCAGTTACAATTGGTGGTGGGAGTACACAGGCCAAGGGTTTAGTAGGGTTGACCCTGGGTAATGAGATGAGCTCTGGCCTAATCAGAGAACTCACTCAGGCTGTCCTAGTCTGTGTTGGAGGCATGGATGTGACCTCCTCTGTGAGTCCCAGTAATCTGGGCAAGTACAGGCAACAGCCATTAATCAATGGAAAAGAGGCTTTGGCATTTAGGGACACAGGGGCAAGTGTCACCATGGTGACACAAGACCTTGTGGATCCTGGGCAGATTATACTTGGTGAAATGTACCAAGTGACCAATGCTAGCAATGTCAGAACAGACCATACTCTGGCAGTTGTTAACTTCTCCTGGGGAGGGGTAACTGGCCTTAAGAAGGTTGTGGTGAGTGCAAACCTACCAGTGGAATGCTTGCTTGGCAATGATCTTGAAACTTCAGCTTGGGCAGAAGTGGAGCTCAGGACCCATGCAGAAATGCTGGGGATCCCTGCAGATGTGTTTGCTGTGACCAGGTCACAGAGCAAAATGTCTAACACTGAACAGGCCTTGGATCCTGGAACCATGGACCAGGTGCCATCCAAGAGGAGGAGTAGTAGGGTTAAGGCAGTGCCTTCCCCTTGGCTCAGAAGGAAGATCAGTCTCTTGAGGGGGATGATCTCAGTCCTGAGGAAGGAACTGTCCCAGAGGAGCTTGAACCTGACCAGGTTGAGTTCTTGGGGACAGGGGCCCTTCCAGGGCAGATCTGAGCCAGGAGCAGCAGAGATGCCCCTCTCTTGAACCCCTCAGACAGCAAGCTGCTGCTGAGGCTGCTGGGAATGCTAGTGGTCCCCATAAAGTGTATTGGGATGATGGACTCTTGTACTCAGAGTGTAGAGACCCCAAGCCTGGTGCCACCAGGAGGTTGGTTATACCTCTGAAGTTCAGGGGCTTCCTATTGACCCGAGCCCATGACATTCCTCTATCAGGTCACCTGGGCCAGAACACGACTTGGGACAGACTTGTCCCTCACTTTCACTGGCACCACATGTCTGAAGACACCAAGGAGTTTTGTCGCTCCTGTGTAACCTGCCAAGCCAGTGGGAAGGCAGGTGGCACCACAAAGGCCCCCCTGATACCACTACCTGTGGTGGGGGTTCCCTTTGAGAGAGTGGGGATTGATATTGTTGGTCCCATGGATCCCCAAACAGCATCTGGGCACAGGTTTATCCTGGTGGTGGTGAACCATGCCAATAGGTACCCAGAGGCTATTCCCCTTAGGACCACTACAGTACCTGTGGTGGCAAGAGCCCTCCTGGGAATTTTCTCAAGAGTGGACTTCCCTAAGGAGGTTGTATCAGACAGGGGTGCAAACTTTATGTCTGGATACTTGAAGGCAATGTGGAAGGAGTGTGGAGTGACTTACAAGTTCACCACACCCTATCACCCACAATGCAATGATTTAGTTGAGAGATTCAACAAAACCTTAAAGGGCATGATTAAAGGGCTCCTAGAAAAGCTTAGGCGAAGATGGGACATACTCTTGCCCTGCCTTTTATTTGCATACAGGGAGGTGCCTCAAAAGGGGGTTGGCTACAGCCCTTTTGAACTTTTGTTTGGTCACCCTGTCAGGGGTCCATCGTGCTTGGTGAAGGAAGGATGGGAGTTACCTCTCAAGCCCCCAAAGCAAGACACAGTGGACTATGTACTTGGTCTCCGCTCCAGGATGGCTGAGTACATGAAAAAGGCAACTAAAAACCTTGAGGCTAGCCAGGAACTGCAAGAAAGCCTGGCATGACCAAAAGGCTGTACTGACTGTTTACCAGCCAGGACAGAAGGTGTGGGTGCTGGAGCCAGTGGCCCCAGCAGCTCTCCAAGACAAGTGGAGTGGACCCCATACCATTGTTAAACAGAAGGGTGAGGTTACCTATTTAGTAGACCTAGGAACACCCAGGAGTCCCAACAGGGTTCTCCATGTCAACAGACTGAAACCATATGTGGACAGGGCAGACATGGGCTTGCTCATGGCTACTGATGAGGGACAGGAGGAAGAGAGTGACCCACTCCCTGACCTGCTCTCACAGAACCCTGATGATGGGTCAGTGGATGGTGTAGCCTTGGCAGGCAGCCTCACTGCTCAGCAGCAAACTGATTGCAGACAAGTGCTCAATCAGTACAGACATATGTTCTCTCTGACTCCAAGTCAGACCACCTGGTGCACTCATGAAGTGGACACTGGGGACAGTCTGCCTATTAAAAATAAGATTTATAGGCAACCTGGCCATGTCAGGGACTGTATCAGGACAGAAGTCCAGAAAATGTTGGATTTGGGAGTTATTGAACCCTCAGATAGCCCTTGGGCTAGTCCAGTGGTCCTTGTGCCAAAACCTCACACCAGTGGTGGGAAAAGAGAGATGAGGTTTTGTGTGGACTACAGGGGTCTCAATGCAGTCACTAGGACTGATGCCCATCCAATACCAAGGGTAGATGAGCTAATAGACACTTTGGCCTCAGCCAAGTATCTAAGCACATTTGACCTGACAGCTGGCTACTGGCAGATCAGACTAGCTGATGATGCAAAGCCAAAAACAGCATTCTCAACCCCTAGTGGACTTTATCAATTTGTGGTAATGCCCTTTGGTCTGAAGAATGCACTTGCCACTTTTCAGAGGTTGGTGAATACAGTCCTTACAGGTCTGGAGACCTACAGTGCAGCATATCTAGATGATATTGCTGTCTTTAGCTCCACCTGGGAGGATCACCTGGTCCACTACAGTAATGTTTTAGAGGCCCTGCAAAAGGCAGGCCTCACTATCAAGGCCACCAAGTGCCAGATAGTGCAGAGTCAGGTTGTGTACCTGGGCCACCTTGTGGGTGGAGGCCAGGTTCAACCATTGCAGAGCAAAATCCAGACCATCATGGACTGGGTTGCTCCCACTACCCAGACTCAGGTGAGAGCCTTCTTAGGCCTGACTGGGTACTATAGGAGATTTGTCAAGGGGTATGGATCAATAGTGACACCCCTGAATGACTTAACTTCCAAGAAAATGCCCAAAAAGGTTCAGTGGACAGCTAGCTGTCAAAAGGCATTTGATGACCTGAAGCAGGCTATGTGCACTGCTCCCATTCTCCAGAGTACTGATTACTCCAAGAAGTTCATTGTCCAAACAGATGCATCTGAATTGGGGGTAGGGGCTGTACTGTCACAATTGAATGATGAAGGTCAAGATCAGCCAGTAGCTTTTATTAGCAGAAGGCTGACCCCTAGAGAGAAACGTTGGTCAGCCATAGAGAGGGAGGCCTTTGCTGTGGTTTGGGCTCTGAAGAAGTTGAGGCCATACTTGTTTGGTACTCACTTCCTTGTTCAAACAGACCACAAGCCCCTCCTATGGCTAAAACAAATGAAGGGTGAAAACCCCAAACTGCTTAGGTGGTCCATTTCCCTACAGGGGATGGACTTTACAGTGGAACATAGACCTGGGAGTAACCATGCCAATGCAGATGGACTCTCTAGGTATTTCCACTTAGAACATGAAGACTCAACTGGTCAAGGTTAGTTTAATGTCCCTGCGTTTGGGGGGGGGTTGTGTAGGAGAGTAGGATCTGCTTCACATGGGTACCCCCACTTTTTGCTGATGCTTCACTGTTTTTCGACTTTAGTCCGGCTGGGGCCCTGCTAATAAGAACCCCAGCCTAGCTGCTTCCTCTCTAAAATGGTTTCCATGTGCCTTAGGCACATGTCTGATTGGAATCTGGAGTGCCCTTATAAGTCCCTAGTATATGGTATAATATGTACCCAGGGCATAGGTACCTCAGAGGCCTACCAGGGGCTGCAGCATGTATTGTGCCACCCCTGGAAGGCCATCCAAAATGACACCACAGGTCTGCTACTGCAGCCTGAGTAAGGTGGTGCATGCACCCCTTACAGTGGTATAGGCTACCTATATCACTACCATTGCACACACATATAAACCTATAAGTCACTCCTATGGCAGGCCTTACCAATCCTGAAGGCAGAGTGCTTGGTTTTTATGTGAGAGGGTGCCCCTGCATGAGCAGAGCCCCTCTACAGCGTTCGGAGTCCCTCCTCTGATGCTGTTTGTGGTACAGCCTGACCATATACTCTTAAGCGCATTATATCCTCGCGGTACAATGTTAACTTTGGACTGGCTGCACCAAAACATGTCGTGTTTGGTGTCAAACATCTTGGAATACTACCCCCCCCACCAATCCTGGTGGCGGGGGTAGCATTCCACCCTTCTAGAGAGGGAGAGACATGTACACACCGGGCTACCCGGTAACTTCTTTCCAGAGCCCTGGCATCACAAAATGGATGCCGCTGCCACAGACACGAGTCTGGCCTCCTGCTGCTGACTGAAACTCCGGCAGGGGAGGCCTGGACAATAGGTTTCCTGTCGAAGGGAGGTGTAACCACCTCCCCAGACAGGATAGTGTGTATTGGGGCTGGGCGGGAGCACCCTCTGGTGCTTTGAAGTCCTGCACTGGGGGCACATTTGGTGTCCATGTGCATATGCCAGTTCAAACCGGTTGCAGGGGCTACCTGCCCCTACTCTGGTGCGAAACTGGACAAAGGGAATGGGTGTAACCAGCCCTCTTCCCTGACCCTCCCATAGGTGGGTCCCCAGAGTATGTCCAACCCCCTAACTTTGTATAAGTATGGGACCCCAGTCCTTAGGACTTTAGATTAACCTGGACGAAACTCTGACACTGAATCCTGGACCTTCGATGCTCTACTTGAAGATTAGAGGACTGAAGAATCTCCCTTGGAGTCAAGGAGTGACTCCCCTGCTTGGCAGGCACCTAAGAAGCAATTGTCCGGTCTGCAATGCTGAAGCTCCCGCCGGACGCTGAAGTCTTTGCATCACCAGAGGTGGATTTCCAGACTTCCCGAGGCTGCCCTGAGTCCCCAGCAAAGCTGAGGTCCGTAGCTGTCGAGGGTAATGTGGAACTGTGACCCCTGGACACCAAGTACTTTTGCAAGTGCATCCTCTTCCTAGTCTCCCACGAAGTTGTACTTTAGGCTCCGAGTAGCCCCTACCTCCAGCACCAACTGCACCGAAGATCACTGGCCTCCACTCCACGAGTGTCCTGTGAGCCAGCTCCAAGTGCATCCACTCAAGGCTTCTTCGCGGTCACTAGTCTGTTGGCTAGTGGGCCCTCCCGAAGGCAACTCTTCTTCTGCTTGGGCTTTCCTGGTTGCACCAGACATGCCCTGACTTACCCTTGCTGGGTGAGTCCTCCAGACCTTGCTGGTCTGCATCAATGTCCTTTCTTTGTTTCCACGTGACTTGCCGTTGCCAAGGCTTGTTGGGTCCAATCCGGTCGCCTACACCCCAGTAATCGACAGACGTCGTGGGACAGCTCGAATCCAGCTCCTGGCCATCGTCGATGCCTCCTGGACCTCGTGGCTGAAGAGTCAAGACGACCGTCAACCTACCTGAAGCACCCGACATCGGTGGGCATCTGCTCATCGCCTCCCTGGTCACTGGCTAGTGACCCAGACTCTGTCCCCTCTGCTTTCAGGTTCTTCAGATCTTCGATCCACCCTTGGATCCACCCGAACACTTTCGACTTGGTCGCCAGCAGCACTTTGCAGCAGATCGCCATTGAAAACGACGACGAAACCCGACCCCGAAAGACACCTATGCACCCGGCTTCCCTGGGTGAGGTTACTCGAGTACTCCGGTACTCCCGTGGGTATAGACTCTAGAACAACCTAGTTCTAAAGGGGTTTGCTCCAAGTCCTCCTCTAAGTGTCCTTTTTCTTTAAACTCCAACCGCGACATTCCCCATAGAAGTCAATGGCGGATCGCGGCTGTGTTCCCACACTGCATGCGTCCCCCGTGGATTCCCTGTGTCACTACCTTGGGTGGTTCCTTGAGGGCCAAGCACTTCTACAGGCTCTAGGCCTTGTGTCTAGCTCAGTCGTGGTTCTTATACCACTTTATTGGTATATGGTTTGGTACGCCCCTAGGGCTCAAACGTGTATTTGTGCTATTACTGTTGATATTCGACTTGTAACTTATGTACTTTGAACTCTAGCCTCATAAAGAGACTAGAGGGGTGTGTTTAAGACTAAATACATATATTTTAAATATATACCTGGTGTGGTCCTCTTTCATTTGGTCATTCAAGAGATTATAGACTGGTAAAACAAGCTGCTTTACATTCCTTCAAGACTTAGCCTGAAGGCTGCTCTCCATAGTTACCACTAGGATAGCTTTCAATAAAGGTTGGGGCATATTAGCAAGACCGGCGATAAAATTATCGCCGCTTTAGCGGTAGGAAACTGCCGCTAAAACGGCGATAATGGGCTTGCTAATATGCGTATAGAATTCCATAGAAGCCCAGGTTAGAAGTGCAGGACATCTAACCTGGGCTTCTATTGAATTCTATAACGCATATTAGCAAGCCCATTATCGCCGCTTTAGCGGCAGTTTCCTGCCGCTAAAACGGCCATAATTTTATCGCCGGTCTTGCTAATATGCCCCGTTGTCTTTAACCTATCTCCAATAAGGGGTTGTTTGGACTGGTGCAAGGTGCCCACTATAATTAGTGGACAGCATATACCAGGCCAACTTCTCACAGAGTACACAAGCCAAGGGTTTAGTAGGGTTGACCCTGGGTAATGAGATGAGCTCTGGCCTAGTCAGAGAACTCACTCAGGCTGTCTTAGTCTGTGATGGAGGCCTGGATGTGACCTCCTCTGTGAGTCCCAGTAATCTGGGCAAGTACAGGCAACAGCCATTAATAAATGGAAAAGAGGCTTTGGCATTTAGGGACACAGGAGCAAGTGTCACCATGGTGACACAAGATCTTATGGATCCTGGGCAGATTATACTTGGTGAAATATACCAAGTGACCAATGCTAGCAATGTCAGAACAGACCATACTCTGGCAGTTGTTAACTTCTCCTGGGGAGGAGTAACTGGCCTTAAGAAGGTTGTGGTAAGTGCAGACCTACCAGTTGAATGCTTGCTTGGCAATGATCTAGAAACTTCAGCTTGGGCAGAAGTGGAGCTCAGGACCCATGCAGAAATGCTGGGCATCCCTGCAGATGTGTTTGCTGTGACCAGGTCACAGAGCAAAATGCCTAACACTGAACAGGCCTTGGATCCTGGAACAAGGGACCAAGTGCCATCCAAGAAGGAGTAGTAGTAGGGTAAAGGCAGTGCCTTCCCCTTGGCTCAGAAGGAAGATCAGTCTCTTCAGGGAGATGATCTCAGTCCTGAGGAAGGAACTGTCCCAGAGGAGCTTGAGCCTGATCAGGTTGAGTTCTTAGGGACAGGGGCCCTTCCAGGGCAGATCTGAGCCGGGAGCAGCAGAGCTGCCCCTCTCTTGAACCCCTCAGACAGCAAGCTGCTGCTGAGGCTGCTGGGAATGCTAGTGGTCCCCATAAAGTGTATTGGGATGATGGACTCTTGTACTCAGAGTGTAGAGACCCCAAGCCTGGTGCCACCAGGAGGTTGGTTATACCTCTGAAGTTCAAGGGCTTCCTATTGACCCTAGCCCATGACATTCCTTTAGCAGGTCACCTGGGCCAGAACAAGACTTGGGACAGAATTGTCCCACACTTTCACTGGCCCCACATGTCTGAAGACACCAAGGAGTTTTGTCGCTCCTGTGTAACCTGCCAGGCCAGTGGCAAGGCAGGTGGCACTACAAAGGCCCCCTGATACCACTACCTGTGGTGGGGTTCCCTTTGAAAGGGTGGGGATTGACATTGTTGGTCCCATGGATCCCCAAACAGCATCCGGGCACAGGTTTATCCTGGTGGTGGTGTACCATGCCACCAGGTACCCAGAGGCTATTCCCCTTAGGACCACTACAGCACCTGTGGTGGCAAGAGCCCTCCTGGGAATTTTCTTAAGAGTGGGCTTCCCTAAGGAGGTTGTATCAGACAGGGATGCAAACTTTATGTCTGGATACTTGAAGGCAATGTGGAAGGAGTGTGGAGTGACTTACAAGTTCACCACACCCTATCACCCACAATGCAATGGTTTAGTTGAGAGATTCAACAAAACCTTGAAGGGCATGATTAAAGGCCTCCCAGAGAAGCTTAGGCGAAGATGGGACTTACTCTTGCCCTGCCTTTTATTTGCATACAGGGAGGTGCCTCAAAAGGGGTTGGCTACAGCCCTTTTGAACTTTTGTTTGGTCACCCTGTCAGGGGTCCATTGTGCCTGGTGAAGGAAGGATGGGAGTTACCTCTCAAGCCCCCAAAGCAGGACATAGTGGACTATGTACTTGGTCTCCGCTCCAGGATGGCTGGGCACATGAAAAAGGCAACTAAAAACCTTGAGGCTAGCCAGGAACTCCAAAAAGCCTGGCATGACCAAAAGGCTGTACTGACTGTTTACCAGCCAGGGCAGAAGGTGTGGGTGTTGGAGCCAGTGGTCCCAGCAGCTCTCCAAGACAAATGGAGTGGTCCCCATACCATTGTTGAAGAGAAGGGTGAGGTTACCTATTTGGTAGACCTAGGAACACCCAGGAGTCCCCACAGGGTTCTCCATGTCAACAGATTGAAACCATATGTGGACAGGGCAGACATGGGCTTGCTCATGGCTACTGATGAGGGACAGGAGGAAGAGACTGACCCACTCCCTGACCTGCTCTCACAGAACCCTGATGATGGGTCAGTGGATGGTGTAGCCTTGGCAGGCAGCCTCACTGCCCAACAGCAAACTGATTGCAGACAGGTGCTCAATCAGTTCAGACATATGTTCTCTCTGACACCAAGTCAGACCACCAGGTGCACTCATGAAGTAGACACTGGGGACAGTCTGCCTATTAAAAATAAGATTTATAGGCAACCTGACCATGTCAGGGACTGTATCAGGACAGAAGTCCAGAAGATGTTGGATTTGGGAGTTATTGAACCCTCAGATAGCCCTTGGGCTAGTCCAGTGGTCCTTGTGCCAAAACCTCACACCAGTGGTGGGAAAAGAGAGATGAGGGGTCTCAATGCAGTCACTAGGACTGATGCCCATCCAATACCAAGGGCAGATGAGCTAATAGACACTTTGGCCTCAGCCAAGTATCTAAGCACATTTGACCTAACAGCTGGCTACTGGCAGATCAGGCTAGCTGATGATGCAAAGCCAAAAACAGCATTCTCAACCCCTAGTGGGCACTATCAATTTGTGGTGATGCCCTTTGGCTTGAAGAATGCACCTGCCACTTTTCAGAGGTTGGTGAATACAGTCCTTACAGGTCTGGAAGCCTGTAGTGCAGCATATCTAGATGATATTGGTGTCTTTAGCTCCACCTGGGAGGATCACCTGGTCCACCTCAGAAATGTTTTGGAGGCCCTGCAAAAGGCAGGCCTCACTATCAAGGCCACCAAGTGCCAGATAGGGCAGAGCCAGGTTGTGTACCTGGGCCACCTTGTAGGTGGAGGCCAGGTTCAACCACTACAGAGCAAAATCCAGACCATCATGGACTGGGTTGCTCCAACTACCCAGACTCAGGTGAGAGCCTTCTTAGGCCTGACTGGGTACTATAGGAGATTTGTCAAGGGGTATGGATCAATAGTGTCACCCCTGAATGACTTAACTTCCAAGAAAATGCCCAAAAAGGTTCAGTGGACAGCTAACTGTCAAAAGGCATTTGATGACCTGAAGCAGGCCATGTGCACTGCTCCCATTCTCCAGAGTCCTGATTACTCCAAGAAGTTCATTGTCCAAACAGATGCATCTGAATTGGGGGTAGGGGCTGTACTGTCACAATTGAATGAAGAAGGTCAGGATCAGCCAGTAGCTTTCATTAGCAGAAGGTTGACCCCTAGAGAGAAACGTTGGTCAGCCATTGAGAGGGAGGCCTTTGCTGTGGTCTGGGCTCTGGAGAAGTTGAGGCCATACTTGTTTGGTACTCACTTCCTTGTTCAAACAGACCATAAGCCCCTCTTATGGCTAAAACAAATGAAGGGTGAAAACCCCGAACTGCTTAGGTGGTCCATTTCCCTACAGGGGATGGACTTTACAGTGGAACATAGACCTGGGAGTAACCATGCCAATGCAGATGGACTCTCTAGGTACTTCCACTTAGAACATGAAGACTCAACTGGACAAGGTTAGTTTAATGTCCCTGCGTTTGGGGGGTTGTGTAGGAGAGTAGGATCTGCTTCACATGGGTACCCCACTTTTTGCTGATGCTTCACTGTTTTTCGACTTTAGTCTGGCTGGGGCCCTGCTAATCAGAACCCCAGCCTAGCTGCTTCCTCTCTAAAATAGTTTCCATGTACCTTAGGTACATCTTTGATTGGAATCTGGAGTGCCCTTATAAGTCCCTAGTATATGGTATACTATGTACCCAGGGCATAGGTACCCCAGAGAGCCTGCCAGGGGCTGAAGCATGTATTATGCCACCCCTGGAAGGCCAGCCAAAATGACACCACAGGTCTGCTACTGCAGCCTGGGTAAGGTGGTGCCTGCACCCCTTACTGTGATATAGGCTACCTGTATCACTACCATTGCACACACATATAAACCTATAAGTCACTCCTATGGCAGGCCTTTACAATCCTGAAGGCAGAGTGCTTGGTTTTTATGTGAGAGGGTGCCCCTGCATGAGCAGAGCCCCTCTGCAGCGTTCAGAGTCCCTCCTCTGATGCTGTTTGTGGTACAGCCTGATCATATACCCTTAAGTGCATTATATCCTCGCGGTACAATGCTATCTTTGGACTGGCTGCACCAAAACATGTCATGTTTGGTGTCAAACATCTTGGAATACTACCCCCCCACCCCACCAGTCCTGGCAGCGGGGGTAGCATTCCACCCTTCAAGAGGGAGAGACATGTACACACCGGGCTACCCGGTAACTTCTTTCCACAGCCCTGGCATCACAAAATGGATGCCGCTACCACAGACTCGGGTCTGGCCTCCTGCTGCTGACTGAAACTCCGGCAGGGGAGGCCTGGACAATAGGTGTCCTGTCGAAGGGAGGTGTAACCACCTCCCTAGACAGGATAGTGTGTATTGGGGCTGGGCGGGAGCACCCTCTGGTGCTTTGAAGTCCTGCACTGGGGGCACATTTGGTGTCCCTGTGCATATGCCAGTTCAAACTGGTTGCAGGGGCTACCTGCCCCTGCTCTGGCATGAAACTGGACAAAGGGAATGGGTGTAACCACCCCTCTTCCCTGACCCTCCCATAGGTGGGTCCCCAGAGTATGTCCAACCCCCTAACTTTGTATAAGTATGGAACCCAGTCCTTAGGACTTTAGATTACCCTGTACGAAACTCTGAAGCCGAATCCTGGACCTTCGACGCTCTACTTTAAGATTAGAGGACTGAAGAATCTCCCTTGGGGTCAAGGAGTGACTCCCCTGCTTGGCAGGCACCTAAGAAGCAATTGTCCGGTCTGCATCGCTGAAGCTCCTGCCGGACACCGAAGCTTTGCAACACCAGACGTGGATTTCCAGACTTCCCCAAGGCTGCCCTGAGTCCCCAGCAAAGCTGAGGCCCGTAGCTGTCGTGGGTAACGTGGAACCGTGACCCCTGGACACCAAGAACTTTTGCAAGTGCATCCTCTTTCTGGTCTCCCATGAAGTTGTGCTTTGGGCTCCGAGTAGCCCCCACCTCCAGCACCGACTGCACCGAAGATCACTGGCCTCCACTCCACGAGTGTCCTGTGAGCCAGCTCCAAGTGCGTCCACTCGAGGCTCCTTCGCGGTCGCTAGTCCATTGGCTAGTGGGCCCTCCCGAAGGCAACTTTTCTTCTGCTTGGGCTTTCCTGGTTGCTCCAGACGTGCCCTGACTTACCCTCGCTTGGTGAGTCCCCCAGACCTTGCTGGTCTGCATCAACGTCCTTTATTTATTTCCACATGACTTGCCGTTGCCAAGGTTTGTGGGTCCAATCTGGTCGCTGATACCCCAGCAATCGACAGACGTTGTGGGACAGCTCGAATCCAGCTTCTGGTTGTCGTCGACACCTCCTGGACCTCGTGGCTGAAGAGTCAAGACGACCGTCAACCTACCTGAAGCACCCGACATCGGTGGGCATCTGCTCATCGCCTTCCTGGTCACTGGCTAGTGACCCAGACTCTGTCCCCTCTGCTTTCAGGTTCTTCAGATCTTCGATCCACCCTTGGATCCACCCGAACACTTTCGACTTGGTCGCCAGCAGCACTTTGCAGCAGATCGCCATTGAAAACGACGACGAAACCCGACCCCGAAAGATACCTATGCACCCGGCTTCCCTGGGTGAGGTAACTCGAGTACTCCGGTGCTCCCGTGGGTATAGACTCTAGAACAACCTAGTTCTAAAGGGGTTTGCTCCAAGTCCTCCTCTAAGTGTCCTTTTCTTTAAACTCCAACCGCGACATTCCCCATAGAAGTCAATGGCGGATCGCGGCTGTGTTCCCACACTGCATGCGTCCCCCGTGGATTCCCTGTGTCACTACCTTGGGTGGTTCCTTGAGGGCCAAGCACTTCTACAGGCTCTAGGCCTTGTGTCTAGCTCAGTCATGGTTCTTATACCACTTTATTGGTATATGGTTTGGTACGCCCCTAGGGCTCAAACGTGTATTTGTGCTATTACTGTTGATATTCGACTTGTAACTTATGTACTTCGAACTCTAGCCTCATAAAGAGACTAGAGGGGTGTGTTTAAGACTAAATACATATATTTTAAATATATACCTGGTGTGGTCCTCTTTCATTTGGTCACTCAAGAGATTATAGACTGGTAAAACAAGCTGCTTTACATTCCTTCAAGACTTAGCCTGAAGGCTGCTCTCCATAGCTATCACTAGGATAGCTTTCAATAAAGGTTGTCTTTAACCTATCTCCAATAAGGGGTTGTTTGGACTGGTGCAAGCTGCCCACTATAATTAGTGGACAGCATATACCAGGCCAACTTCTCACATTCCCTAGTGTATGTAGGTGTTTTCACTGTATTCTAAGTGTCTTTCAGGATAGCACTGGCTCCGGGCCTGATTAGTCAGAGTCAGTTACCACCAGTACCCGTTAGCAAAAAGTTCAGGGCACAGGATGACTTTGCAACAAGGCCTCTTTCTGCTCCTCTCTTGCTTCTTTCTGCACCTTTCTTCGTCTTTCTGGACTTCTGTTGCCTCTTTCTGAATTTCTCTTGCTTCTTTCTGCGCTTTTCTTCCTCTTTCTTCACATGTCCTACCTTTGTAGGCATAGTTAGAAATTAGCATTTAAAAAACCTTGAAATTCACTGAAAAAACCATAGGTTTCAGGGACGTTATAGTTAGAAATTAGCATTAAAAAAACCTTAGAAATTCACTGAAAAAACCACAGGTTTCAGGGACGTTATAGTTAGTTGGACATTTCACTGGTACAAACCAGAGAAATTCGGCTAACTATAACTTGCGCCCCGTAATGCACTGCTGATGACGTCACCTATTACATGATTCATGACATGGTCAGTGACATCACTGATGACATCACTGATGACATCTCAAATGACATCACTGATGACATCATCCACGTGATAATCTGATGCACCTCCTCATACCCTAATATAACCTTTGATACACCCACTCTAAAATACAGACTACCATTTTCGAAACCATAGACACACCAATACTAGTTAGTACATACCCACTCACTAATTCCTAGGTCTACACACACATCCACTCATTCACCCATACAGTCACTCATACATGCAGTCAACCATCAATACGGCATTATCATATGCACTCACATATCTATACAGACACTCACCCACCGCCACTCATCCATAGAGTTACTCACACACCTAGTCAGTCATGCAAAGAATCAATCACACTCCCATTTACTCACCTATACAGTTATGCACACACCACCTCACTTATTCAAACATATACTAACACATACTTACACTCTTATACAATAACTAATACAAGCACACACTGATCCATACAGCCACTCTCACAATCACTCACTCTCACATATAGTCATTTATACACTCCAACACTCACATATACTGCCTTTCACATATGCAGTTACTCACACATGTACCACTGAGGCATCCATTCACTCACCAACACACCCATACACACACTCACCCACCCATACAGCCCTTCACAGATGCACCCAGTGAATCATCCACTCACACATCTATGCACAGAATCACACCACCCCACCCACCCACACAGACACTAAGGCACCCACTAAGATACTCAGACAACCAATCAATAACCCATATAGATCCTCATTTAGCTACTCACCAACCCATGCAACCGCTTACACACCAAATGACAAACTAAACTGTGTGAATGTCTGTATCAGTCACTAACCCATGCATTCAGTAAGACACATTTAATTACTCACTTATACAGTCAGTCACGCACCTACTAAATCATCCATCCAAACACTTATACACCCACTCATTCTTCAATACACCTTGGCATATATATAAAACATATGTAAACTTTATAGAAACACACAGTGACTGGATGATGTCATCAGTGATGTCATTTGAGATGTCATCAGTGATGTCACTGACCATGTCATGAATGATGTAATATGTGACGTCATCAGCAGTGCATTGCGGGGGCTTGAGTAATAGTTAGCTGAACTAACTATAACAGACGAATTTCTCTGGTTTTGTACGAGTGAAATGTCCAACTAAATATAACGTCCCTGAAACCTGTGGTTTTTTTCAGTGAATTTCTAAGGTTTTTTTAATGCTAATTTCTAACTACAACGTCCCTGAAACCTATGGTTTTTTCAGTGAATATATATATATATATATATATATATATATATATATATATATATATATCAAAAGATAAATCACCACTCCATAGAAACAGGCAATAGTCCAGCACTCCAAGGGGCAATTTCCACTTGGCTTTATTAACTACAGTGACGGCATCTACGCGTTTCGGCTGCACCAGGCAGCCTTGTTCACGATGCAGAACGCCATTTCAACAAACATTAAAATACTTTAAGTAAATCATAAACAGTGACAAAGGACAACAATTCATTAGCACAACGAAATCTGTCATTCCACAGTTTTTGGGCATCATATTGGAGCATGTTCAAGTCATACTATTCAATATATGTTATTACATTTTTAAGGTGCAAGTGCATAACAAGTATCCCCGTCTAGGTTCGAGCAGTATAATTCATTACTTTCTCAAAACTTCACAACCAGTGGATACATAAACAATTTGATTTCCTTATTTGTTACTTAAAAACTATTTTGTAACATGTCTCATAGCTGCCCATAACATATTTAAGATTTGTCCTAAATTCCAAAAGACAAAAAAAAAAAAAATAAAGTGCAAGTGCTCAACCTTATTTTTTCCACTTTTTTTCCTTTTTTCCCTTTCATTCATTTTATACAGTACTCTGGTAATTAAAGTGCTAGTGCCTCTGTATATTAAAATTCATACACTTCCATATATAATATTCATATGTAAAGTGCTTAGTGCATATTTATTCATATGAATGATTCTAAAGTGCTAAATCTAAATGGCTAAATATTAAAGTGCCAGTGTCCTTTGTTCTTCTTCTTATACTTATATAAATCTTTCTTTAAAAAAATGGTTCTTCTGAGTGTGCAAACTCCGCAGCTCTTTTTTAATACAGGCAAGTAAATAAATCTTCATCTATATTTAACCCATTTGGTTCTTTACTGTCGAGCTCCAGTATGTAGTATGTTTCCAGTTTACGGAGTTCCTTCTCTCTATTCCCCCCTCTCTTTTTCCTGGGGACTTCAGCTATACAACTGTATTGCATCAGTATGGGATCACTTTGATGATTTTTTTCGAAATGCCTGGCTACCAGATAACTTCTGTCTTTATTGCTTATTGCTCTTCCGTGTTGTAGTATACTTTTATAGGCAGGTATGGTGGTGCTGCCTATATTAATTTTCTCACAGGGGCATTTCAACATGTAAACCACAAAGTCTGACCTACGTGTTAAAAAGCCTTTTATATTAATGGTTTTATTAAAAGGTGTTTTAAAATGCATAAGATTTACTCCATGCTGACACGCTTTACATTTAAATCACTTTCCAAATCCCATTCTCTGTTGTAACCAAGAGGGATTGCCCGCACTCTCTTTATACTCACTTTTGACAATCTGATCTTTTAATGACTTGGATTTTTTATATGTTATTTCAGGATGTTTTTTAGTCTCAGGACGTAATACCAGATCTCCTCTGATAAGGTGCCAGTGTTTTTTAAAAATGGACCTAACATCCCTGTGTTTGGTGTTAAACGTTGTTATGAATCTATGAGTTTTCACACATCCTTGTAGCTTTTTCTTTTGCTGTGTTTTAGAGGATTCAACAAGTAAACTTCTCTCTAGCTAGATTCCTGGCTTTATCCAAGGCCCCACGTATGATTTTATATATATATATATATATATTCACTGAATATAACCAAGGGTTACAGGAATGTTATAGTTAGGCTCAGATTATACACGCACAAAAACCATAGAAATTCAGCAGAGTTACCTGATCTTACTATAGCTTATGCACTCGCAATGCACTGCTTATACCCTCACATAAAACATCACTCATGACCTGGTCAGTGACATCACTGATGACATCACTGATGACATCTCAAACTACATCACTGATGACATCACTGATTACATCATCCAGTGATAATGAGTGTTTTTTAAAGGTTCTGAGTGTTAAACATATATACTAACGTACCCCAAAAGTTAAATTAGTATACTGTGTGTACCATTAATGAGTGATTCTATTTTTAACATATGTTAGTTGAGTGGCTGTGTGACTTTGTGCATCCATGTGTAAGTGGGGATGTGAGTGACTGGGTGTGTGAGTAGCTGTATGGGTAAATAACTGGATGTGTGAGTAGCTGTATGGGTGAGAGAGTAGCTGTGTAAGTAGCTGTATGGGGGAGTGAGTGGGTGTGTGACTGGCTGTAAGGGTGAGTGAGTGGCTGTGTGAGTAGCTGTATGGGTGACTGAGTGGCTGTATGAGTGACTATGGGTGAGTGACTTGGTCTGTAAGTGGTTGTATGGGCAAATAAGTGGGTGTTTCGTTAATTGAGTGGGTGTGGAAGTGGCTGTATTGGGGAATGACTGTGTGAGTGGCTGTATGGGTGAGTAAGTAGATGTGTTAGTGCTTGTATGGATGTGTGAATGGATATGCAAGTGGTCATATGGATGTGTGAGTGGGTGTGTGGGTATGTGAGTGGTTCTGTTAAGAGGTTGTATGGGTGAGTGAGTTGGTGTGTGAGTGACTATATGGGTAAACAAGTGGGTGTGTGAGTAGCTGTATGGGTGACTGAATAGCTGTGTGATTGACTGTATGGGTGGCTCAGTAGCTGTGTGAGTAGGTGTATTGGTAAATGAGTTGCTGTGTGAGTGGCTGTATGGATAAGTGGGTGTGTGCATAGGTCTATGGATGAGTGAGTGGGTGTGTGAGTGGTTGTATGGGTATGTGAGTGGGTGAATGAATTGTTGTGGGGGGTGTGAGTGGTTCTGTTGAGAGGCTGAATGTGTGAGTGAGTGGGTGTATGAGTGAGTGACTGTATGGGTGAATAAGTGGGTGTGTGAGTAGCTATATGGGTGGGTGAGTGGTTGTGTGAGTGACTGTATGGGTGACTGAGTAGATGTGTGAGTAGGTGTATTGTTAAGTGAATGGCTGTGTGAGTGGCTCTATGGATGAGTGAGTGGGTGTGTGAGTGGTTGTATGGATGAGTGAGTGGGTATGTGAGTGGTTGTATGGGTATGTGAGTGGGTGTATAAGTAGTTGTGTGAGTGTGTGAGTGGATGTATGAGTGGTTCTATGGATGATGTCACCAGTGATATCAATTGAGATATCATCAGTGATGTCATCAGTAATTAAACTGACCATGTCATGAGTGGTGTAATATGTGATGTCATAAGCAGTTAGCTCAAGTAACTATGACTTCTGGATTTCTATGGTTTGTGAGTGTGTAAAATATGAGCTTAACTATAACCTGCATGTAACCTTTGTTTTTTTCAGTCAATTTTTAAGGTTTTTAAATTCTACTTTCAAAGTATTATGTCTCTGTAATGTTTAATTTGTTGAGTTAATTTCTAGGGTTTATTTTCAGTACTAAGTATACTACAATTTATTTAACTTTTTAATTTATTAATATTTGTGAGTGGGTGTGTGAGTGTTTGAGTGGGTATGAGAGTGTCTAAGTTGATATGTGAGTGGATGTATGGGTTCCTGTGTGGGCTTGTCACTGGGTGTGTAAGTGTCTGAGTGGCTGTGTGAGTGTCTGATTGGGTCTGTGAGTGGGTGTGTGAGTGTCTGCATGGGTCTGTGAGTGGGTCTGTGGGTGTCTGTGTGGGTCTGTAAGTGGGTATGTGAGTATCTAAGTGGGTCTGTGAGTAGATGTGTGAGTGTCTGATTGGGTCAGTAAGTGGGTCTGTGAGTGTCTGTATGGGTCTGTGAGTGGGTCTGTTCTGTATATCTGAGAGTGGGTGTATGATTATCTGTGTGGATCTGTGACTGGGTGTGAGAGTGCCTGTGTGAGTAAGGGAGTGGGCCTGTGAGTGCCTCTGTAGATTGCTGAGTGGGTGTGTGAGTGTCTGTATGAGCCTGTGAGTAGGCCTGTAAGTGGGTCTGTGAGTGGGTCTGTGTGTGTCTGAGTGGGCCTATGAGTGGGCGTGAGTGTGTCTGAGTGGGTCTATGAGTAGTTGTGTGAGTGTCTGAGGGTGGGTCTGTGAGTGTCTCTGTGGATCTGTGAGTAGGTATGTAAGTGTCTGTGTGAGTCTGTGAGTGGGCCTGTGAGTTTGTGAGTGGGTTTGTGAGTGGGTGTATGGGTTCCTGTGTAGGTCTGTCAGTAGGTGTGTATGTGTCTGAGTGGGTCTAAAAGTGGATGTGTGAGTGTCTGAGTGGGTCTGTGAGTAGGTGTGTAAGTATGTGTATGGGTCTGTGAATGACTGTGTGTGTGAGTGCCTGTGTAGGTGTGTGAGTGAGTGTGTGAATGCCTACATGGGTATATGAGTGGGTGTGTGAGTGTCTAAGTAGATCTTGTAGTTGATGTGAGAGTGTTTGAGTGGGTCTGTGAATGGGTGTGGGATTGTATGAGTAGGTCTGTGAGTGGGTGTGTGAGTGTCTGAATCGGTCTGTGAGTAGGTTTCAGAGTGTGTCTATGAGTGAATGCTTGAGTGTCTGTATGGGTCTGTGAGTGGGTGTGTCAATGCCTGCATGCATCTTTCAGTGGGTGTATGAGTGCCTATCTGGGTCTGTGAGTGGCTCTGAGAGTACTGAATGGCTCTGTGAGTGGGTGTGTGAATGCCTGTATAGGTCTCTGAGTGGGTGTTTGACTGCCTTGGCGGGTCTGTGGGTATGAGAGTAGCTGTGTGGTTATGTGAGTCTGAAAGTTTTTTTCAAAGTGTGTCAAGATGCACAAATCCATCACAGATTTACTCGGGGGCTACGCTGAGCCTCACGGGGATCCACGGATTCCCAAAGTGGAAAAAAGTGATATAACATCAATTTTGTACACAACGTAGGTCCCACTGACACTCCTCTAATGCACCCATTGGGTCAAGGTATATCTATACTGACCCCTTTATTCACTTTGTCGAAAGATTTTGAGGCCATGGGACCATTCCTTGATACTTAAAATGGCAGCTGAATCCTCCCCGTCAGGTTGTGCTTAGCCAATTATGGCGTTGCTGGTGACGCGTGAGTTTGTGGATCCATTGCGAGGGATCCGCGGAGGGTCCACATTCTTAGATATCTATATTTCTTTTTTCTTTAATAACTCCACAACTACTGAACAGATTTACACCAAATCACAAAAAGGGCTCTTTGTGGACCAAGAGCTATCTCTCTGCCAAATTTGGTCTATCCATCAGTTTGTGCTGTAGTTGTGTTCAAACAGGTTTCTCAGCTCCCGCTCGGACGATTACCCAGAAATTTTCCATGCACAACTACACTCAGGAGGCCACTTTTTTTTGGATGATTTCATGAATATTTGTCAAATGGAGCCAAAGTGATAAGCAAGTGAAAAAATGCTTTGCCTATGGAAACTAGGTCCTAACTATAACTAACTACTGATGACTGCTATATATATCCACAGAAAAAACAAAGGTTACAGGAACATTATAGTAAGGCTTAGATTTCACTCATACGAAACCAATGAAATTCAGAAGTTATAGTTACCCGAGCTAACTATAACTTACGCCCTTCCAATGCACTGCTAATGACCTCACATATTACAACACTCATGAAATGGCCAGGTCAGTGACATCACTGATGACATCTCAAAGACATCCCTGATGACATAATCCATGGACCAACTCACACACCCCTATACAACCTCCCATACAGCCACTCAAACACCCACACAACCACTCACATACCCATTCACAGACCCATATAAGTACTTACACAACCACTCATTCATCCATAGAGCCACTCACAAACCGACTCACTCATACAGCCACTCACACAACCACCCATTCACCCATACAGCCACTCACACAGTCACCCACACAGCTACTCACACACCCACTTATTCACCTCTACAGCCACTCTCACACCTGCTCACTCACCCATACAGCCTCCCAACACAGTCACTAACTCACCCATACAACCATTCATACCCTCACTCACACACCCACACAACCAGTTACTTACCCATTCATACATTCATACAATCACTCACACATCTACTCACTCATCCATACAGCCATTCACACAGACACTCACTCTCCAATACAGCCACTCACATACCAAATCACTTAACCAAGCACCAACTCAAACAACCACTCACTCACACATAAAGCCACTTACACACCCAGGGGCTGATTCACAGAACTAATCTGAGACAAGATCCTAAACTTACTACTTTTGGTATTCACAGAAGGTATTTAGTAGTAGTAAAGTTAGGACTACTAACTTTACTACTACTAACTTGAGACAAAATCCTAAACTTATTACTTTTGGTATTCACAGAAGGCATTTAGTAGTAGTAAAGTTAGGACTACTAACTTTACTACTACTAACTTGAGACAAAATCCTAAACTTATTACTTTTGGTATTCACAGAAGGCATTTAGTAGTAGTAAAGTTAGTAGTCCTAACTTTACTACTACTAAATTCCTTCTGTGAATACCAAAAGTAGTAAGTTTAGGATTTTGTCTCAAGTTAGTAGTAGTAAAGTTAGTAGTCCTAAATGTACTACTACTAAATGCCTTCTGTGAATACCAAAAGTAGTAAGTTTAGGATTTTGTCTCAGATTAGTTCTGTGAATCAACCCCTCAGTCACTCACTCATACAGCCATTCAGACACCCACTTACACACCATTACAGTTACTCACACACCCACTCATCCACCAATACAAGCACTCACACATATACTCACTGACCCATGCAGCCACTCACATACACCCTCACTCTCCAACACAGCCACTTACACAACCAATCAATTAACCAAACACCCACTCAAAAAGCCACACAGTCTCCCATATAGTCTCTTACACACATAATCACTCACTCATACAGCCACTCACACAGCCAATTAGTCACCCATACAGCCACTCACATAGCCACTCGCTCACCAATACAGATATTCACAAACCCACTCACTCATCCATATAGCCACTCACAGACCTACTCACTCACGCATACAGCCACTCACAAAGCCACTCACACACCCACTCACTCACCAATGCAGCCAGTCCACAGCCACTCCCACACCCATACAGTTATTCACACACACACACATGTATTCACCATGCAGGTACTCACACACCCATGTATCCACCCATATAGCCACTCACACACCCACCCACACACTTATCCAGCCACTCAGACATCCGCTCATAAATGGAAGCAAACAGTCACACAGCCACTCACATAATATATTTTAGAAACAGTAACACTCGTTAGTAGTATACAAAGTATAATATTTATCTTTTGTAGTACCTTAGTGTATATATGTTTAACACTCATAAACATTTAGAAAACACTCACAGTCACTGGAGGATGTCGTCAATGATGTCATTTGAGACGTCATCAGTGATGTCATGAGTGATGTCACTGATAATGTCATGAGTGATGTAATATGTGAAGTCATAAGCAGTGCATTGCGGGGCGTAAGTTATATTTAGTTCAGGTAACTATAACTGCTGAATATCACTGGTTTTGTACGGGTGAAATCTGAGCCTAACTATAACATCCCTGTAACCTTTAGTTTTCTTAGTGAATTTCTAAGGTTTTTTAATTCTATGTCCTTACCATAAGTTCCCCATAACCGTTGTTGTTTTCAGTGAATTTCTAAGGTTTTTTTAAAATTAAGTAAGATGCCCATCGCAATGCACAGTGGGGGAGTTGAACGCAGGGCCTAGCCTGGCCACCCAACCTTGTTGCTCCTGCCCCCCTCCTCCTTGTCACCCATTGTCCAAGTCCCTGCCCCACCCTGCTCCCTCATTACAATCCTTTGTGTCCATCGTTCTGCCACTGCCTCTCCTGCCTGCCCTAAACAGTTAGCTTGCTTCCCCATCCACCTCGTCCCTACCCTCTGTTGTCTGAGTCCATGCACCAGCTCCCTCCCTCCTTAACTGCCACTGCCCTCCATTTAGCTTGATGTCCCTGCCCACTCCTCCTGCCCTCCATTGCCCAATTCTATGCCCCATCATTGCCCTTCTACTTAGCCTCTGTGCTTAGCTTGTGCCCCTACTCTCCTTCCCCCTGCCCTCCAATGTCTGTGCGCATGCCCCTTCTCCCTCCTTTTACCCAACATATACCATGGACATGCCACTCTCCTATCTTATCTGAGTGTTCTGTTGAGCTGCTACTGCCCCTCCCACTGGCCTAGCATGGTCAGATGGCTGCCGCCTTATCCCTGCCACATCTACCCTGCCTGTCCAAGTTCCATGCCCATAGCTCCTGCCTCCTGTCCTCCATGGTCCATTTTGCTGCCACTCCCTTCTGCCCTCCATGCTCTATTGTGCTGCAACTGCACCTCCTGCCTGCCCTGCATGGTCTGTTGTGAAGGTCCTTCCCCTGCCCTTTTTGTCTGTGTTCAGACCCTACCCCTCCCCTCTGTCCTCTATGGTCCTTTGTGCATGCCCCTGCATCCTCCCTCTTGCCCACCATGGCCGTTGTGCTGCCACTAGCCCTGTCACTTGCCATGCATTGTCTTCTGTGCTGCCACAGCCCCTGCCTTGTGTGGTCAGCTTGCTGCCCTTATTCCCCTCCTACTTTCCCACATTCCCTCCATTGTCTGTGTGTATGCCATTATAGTCTCACTGTTGCCCTCCATGGTGTGTTGTGCTTCCAGTGCCCATCCCGCCTCCCTTCCACGGCCAGCTTGCTGCTCTTGCCCTGTCCCCTTGCCCTCCGTTTTCCATGTGCAAACCCCTATCCACTCCCTCCTGCCTTTTCTGGTTCTTTGTCATGCCTCTGCCCCCTCCCTCCTGCCCTTCATGGTCTGTTATGCTGCAACTGTCCCTCCTGTCTGTCCAGAATGGTCAGCTTACTGCCCTTGCCTCTTTACCTTCAGCTCTCTGTTGTCCATGTGCATAGCCCTGTCCCCTCTCTATTGCTTTCCATGGTCCACTGTGCTGCACTGTCGTCCCGCTTGCCCTGTGTGGTGTATGGTGCTGCTACAACTCCTGACGCCTGCCCTGTAAGATCAGTTTGGTGCCCCTGCCCATCTCCCACTTGCCCTCCGTTATCTGAGTCCATGTCCCTACCCCATTCCTCCTGCTCTCCGTGATCCAATGTACCTTATTTGCCAACATTTTGAAGTTGGTAAGAGGGAGATTTTGAAGAAATAAAACCTGGGGAATCGATTTTCACCACTGACTTACATTGAAACCCCATTGATATTAATGGTCTAAAGGTGCAAGCACTGGCCTGTGAGGGTTACTTCCTTCAAACTATTTTTTATATCCAATGCTCAATGTCCGATACACTCTCATACAGTGAGGAATACATTACAAAACTCATTCAAGGTCAGGATGACGCGTCCTTCTTTGGGGCAGCGACCATCCCATTTGACAACACTTTAAACGAGATATTGAACTGTTAGACCTGGCACCATTGGCGTGGGTCTCCCTTCCATTTTTTGCTGTTGCCTCCTGTGTTGTTGCTATGTTTTTGCTGGTCTAGATGCTTTGGGCACTTTGCCACTGCTGTTCAGTGCCAAAGTGCAAGTGCTCCCTGTTGTAAATTGATGTAATGGATTAGTGATTCCATGATTGGCTGATTTGATTTACTTGTCAGACCCTAGTACAGTGCACCATGTGTGCCCAGGGCCTGTAAATCAAATGCTGCAGCACTGATTGTGCCACTCACAGAGGCAGCTTGTAAAATGTGGCTCAGGACTGCCATTGCAGAGCCTGTGTGCAGTCTGGGACTGCCATGTCGACTTGGCAAGTGCACACACTTGCCAGTCCCCAAACCTTCCCTTTTCTACATGTTAGTCACCCCTAAAGTAGGCCCACGGTACCCCTGTGGGCAGGGTGCATTGTATGTGAAAGGTAGGGCATGCCCTGCTGTATGTGTGCAATGTCCTGATAGTGACATACTGTCAATTTCGTCTTTCACTATTGCAAGGCTATCTGTTCCCATAGGCCAGAATGGGCAGTTAGTTTATAACATCATATAAACATAACTGGCCCTAGGAACAAGATAGGAAAATAAAGTTTAGCATGCCTGAACTCAGAATGTTAAAGTGCATCTTTTTGTGAGGGTGATTTTTACATTCTGTGTTTGAAAATACCACTTTTAGAAAGTGGGTATTTCCTTGCCTAACCATCCAGTATGACTCTGCAAGGTTTGTGTATTGCATGTCTGGCTTGTGAGTGACAGGAGCTGGGAGAGGGCTGCGGCTCCGGCAGTCTGATGAGTCAGGGCTGGGCTGAATGGGACCTGGGTTGAATTTAGAGTAGGGGGAGGAGATTTCCTTTCACCTGAATGGACCTGGTCTGCCTTCAATAATGCTGTCTCCACCTCCTGCCAGGAAGCTGCACCAGTGAGGACAGAACTGGTTTTGGCTTGGTACAGACACTCTCTGCCTTTAGAGAACAAAGGATTTTGGTGTATAAAAAAGGGGGACCCTGACCCCAGAACTTTAGATCACTTCTGGGAAATCAAGAGGAACCTTTGCCAAGGAGAAGAGCCGGATTAGCTGAGGAGGAATACTACCCCTGTGCTGTTTGCTGTCTGGGGTTGGCCTGCAGTGGCTGCTTGCTGCCAAGGAAAGGAGAAGAAGGGCTTTGCTGTTAGCTTTGTCACCTTCTTGAAGAAAAGATCTCCAAGGGCTTGAAACTGAGCTTGCCTCCTGTTCTGAAGTCTAAGGGACACAAAGACTTCACCACCAGCTCACCTGAATTTTCTTGCTGGGAATTCTATCCTGCAAAGAGGTGCCTGCTGCTGTTTAGGACCTCTAGAGACTGTTTGTCGCTGGGAGCTGGAAGATCGACGCAACGAGAAGAAGCGTGTAGCATCCGCACCGATTCCCGGTGCATCACCGAGTCATGGGGCAGAAGCGTGCCGCATCCACACTTGGTTCCGACGCCTCGCGAGCAACCAGGAAGAAGCGCGCCGCATCTACACCGGGCCCGAAGCATCGCCGAGAAGACTGTCGCAGCACCTGCCGTGCGGCTGCAAATGTGCACACATCGTACCAGACCGTCGCATCGAGCCGCCTTTTTGTCGCATCGCACCGGATCGTTGCATCGCATCGAGGCGCCATCTTGTCGCATCATAACCAGAACGCAGTAAGAAACCGACGCATCCCCTCCTCTCCGGTAAGGAACCAACGCATCACCTCCCCTGCGCTGCAGTAAGGAACCGACGCATCACCTCCCCCGAAGCAAGGAACTGACGTATCACCTTCCCTGCGACCCTTTTGTTTATTTTGCGTGACGCATCTAAGGTACTTTGTTGGAAAAGTATTGCATTTACAACTTGCATTGAACTGAACTACTACTAGCATTTGAAAGTCTTATTTTTAATACAGTATTGTGGATTTTTGTCGTTTGGTCTTGTTTAGATAAAGATTACTTATTTTTCTAAACGGGTGTGGTGTCCATTTGTAGTGTTTTCACTGTGTTATTGTATGTGTTCACAAATGCTTTACACACTGCCTCTGAGATAAGCCTGTCTGCTCGTGCCAAGCTACGAAGGGGGTGAGCAGGGGTTATTTTAGGAGTGTATCCCCCTTTCCCTGAGAAATAGGGGTCCCTATTTGGACAAAGGTGCAAACCATTGCCAACTAGAGACCCCTATTTCTAACATGAACAAACTGGAAAAACTAGAAGAAAAAAACTTGTAAGAACTAGGTTACATGGTCTTATGTTAACTAAGTATCTCCAGGCAAATATAATTCAGATTGGTCTCCAGGTCAAGAACAAACTTGCTATCTTTAAACAAATTCCAGGAGAACGTTTAGCTTTGTGGCCAACAATTGCTCCAGGCACTGGATGGTGCTTGGAGTAGAAACAGCCTTGGAATATATATTTAAAAATTAACAAAAGAAATATTTGATCTAAAAAAGGAGACCCAAAGGACAGGGTTTTGAACAATTCGAAAGAAGCCCTTGAAAGATTGGAAAAAACAATTGTTGACTTTAACATAGTTACTCAGACGAGAAAGTTAGACAAATTAGCCCGTGACATATGGGCTTACGATAAGAAAGTGACATATCCATATATTACAGAGGAATACTACCAACAGGACAACCAGGGTCAATATATCAACAGAGGCAGGCCAGGTAACCGCAAGTACAAGACCTTTTCATAATCCTCTTATTCCAGTGGCCCGGATAGTGACCAGAAGCAACCCAGTGGTAGTACAGCTCCACGATAATTTAATTAGGGACAAGGATAACCAGGATCGCACTCGGGACCTTTTTTAGGGGACGGAAGATGGACAACACAGAGGGTAGGGGGCCCAGAACATGTCTGGATGCAAGACAGGGGCCAGAACAGAGACTGGAACAGGGGCAGGGGGAGGGCATGGAAGTCAGTCAGATTTTACCCCCAAGTGGCACAAGGAGAAATTCAAACCAAACAACAGACATACAGATGGTAAACACTTTGACAGTGCCTACTATTGAGGAGATATTCAATGAGGGGAACCCTCAAGAGATTGCTCATAACCAGGGCCAACATGCAGATGTTGTTAGTAATCCCATCATCAATTAATCTAAGTATGAAATATTAGCCTCTGAACAGTCAATATTGGAAAAAGGTCTAACCTTTGTGCCCACCACACCCTCCTGCCTCTTTAATCCAAAAGTAGAACTGCATCACTTCTTTAGAAATGTACGACTGCAACATTATTTTCATATAAATCCGAATCTACTACGGGACAAGACAAGACAAGACAACTCCTGCTACACCTCTGCGAACACCCTCCACTTTCATACCACCAACACACCTTATGTCCAATAGGGTTCTTGCATTCAAACAGGTGGTACTAAGGGATGTGATGAAAAATTTTGAGACACAGAGGTGCTTTAAGCATAATGTCACGAAAGATGAGACTGAGTCTAGAATCCCTTAAAATAAATGACAACATAGTTATTAAGCCAGCCGAAAAGGGCGGGGCTATCGTGATTCAGGATAAAACAGAATAGGTGATAATGACACAGTTACAGACAGTGGAAAATTATCTAATGATTCAGAGGGATCCCACCAAGGAGGTGGCAAAGCTCATCCACCAGCTGACGACTAGGGGTCTCAATGAGGGATATCGTAGTGAACTAGAGTTGGTTATCTGAATAAAAAGGACCCCTATGTGCTCACTATTTATACCCTTCCAAAGGTACACAAAAATAGAGAGAACCCACCAGGTAGACCCATTGTTTCTGGTTGTGGCTCTGTTGTGGAACCACTATGCAAATACATTGACTTATTCTTGCAACCATGGTTATCTGAGATGTGATCATACATCCGTGATACCATGGAAGTCATCAAATTGGTTGAAAATCAACCCTTTGATAGTGAAAAACAATGGATGGTAACATTGCATATAGCTTCCCTCTACACCCTATCCCACAGAAAGAAGCCTTGGAGGTAGCATGTGAATGTAGGGAGAGGCCCCACTGGGTTCCAATATAATTTATAGTGAATCTCCTAGAGCTAGGGATGACTAAGAATTTCTTTGTATTCAAGAATGACTTCTTTTACCAGACAAAAGGTGTGGCCATGGGAGCAGGGTTTGCTCCAGACATAGCAAATCTATTTATGGACATGTATGAGGGCAGACACATATACAGTGGTGAGAATCCCTTCTCCATTCCCTTCTCTGACAATTACACCTTTTAGAAGAGATATATAGATTATGTCATAATGATTTGGACAGGTGAACAGGATAGATTACAGGAATTTTTTGTATGGCTGTATAATACATAAACAGACATCCAATTCATCATGACACACAGTCAAGACAAGATTGAATTTTTAGACCTGAGGATTAAGATCATGGATAACCTATTATACACCACACTCTTCAGGAAGCCTATGGAGCATAACACACTACTCAGGTACTCCAGCTATCACCCCAGGAATCTGCGTGACAACTTACCTTATGGTCAGTTCCTGAGGCTCCATAGAAATTGTACACAAAGATCAGACTATTTTAAAGAATCTGACCTACTGATTACATGACTAAGTGATCGCGGCTACCTTAAAGGTCTTCTTAAAAGAGCAAGAAAAAGGGCATGGTACTGCCATAGGGAGACATTATTGGAAGTCACAAATGACCACAATCAGATGAATAACAGGATTGTAAGTGTATCCACGTTTGGAAACAGAAGTAACGAAATCAAAAAGATTATCAATCAACATTGGTCCCTAGTCTCGGATGAAATAGGCACCACAGAACCACCACTTTTTGCCTTTAAGAGGGATCGGAATGTACGTGACTTTGTGGTTAGCTCATACCTTAGGACCACGCCCGTTGCTGATCTTAGAGCCCAATTACTACTACCACCTCTAGTGGTGCATTTCAAGTGTGGCCACTGTAAGGAATGGGACCTGGCAGTTGAACACAAAGAATTTTGCCTCTCTGGACAACGTTTGATATTGAATCATCACACAAACTGTAACACGAAAGATGTATATATCATCAAATGTTCTTGTGACAAGGTATACATAGGACAGACAAGGCAGAAAATCAAGAGTAGGATTCTACAACACTGCTCAAGGATACGCTGCAAGGTTAAGGGTGCACCCCTAGTGTAACACTTTAGCGACATACAACACCCTATAGACAGCTAAAAGTGGTGGGTGCTTGAAAAAATTATCCAAAACCCAAGGGGAGGGGATCTGTTTTCTATATTAAATCTCCATGAGTGCTAATGGATGCATTCTCTGAACTCAGTCAACAATGGTTTGAATGAAGTGGAGGAGATTTCAAGACAGTTCTCTCTGTTATAAATGGGGTAAATACAGGGTGAGATCTGTATGATGTAGGCATTTACAATTACTGAACAACAGTATTACTGTTATGTGTATATAATATCAAAGGAGGTCGGTGATCTCACTCTATCACAATTTGATGGATCCTTGCTATAAATGTAAATTTGTGATTTAGTTTTTAAATAATGATTACGAGTCAAATAATTTTAATGTGAAACATAGTTAGCAGAATATAAATTTATGAACTCAGTGTGGATATGTTTTTTTGATGTATTATCCTTAAATTAATTAAGCTTCAAACATGGAGGCATTGTTTATGCTTTATCTAAACTGATGCAGTTTAAACAGTTTTTGCCATCTTATAACATTTTGAGCATTAACACCTACCCGGTCACATTAGACAAAATAAACAAGGGGGTATAGTCGGGTTGAGTCTCGCTCGCTCTAACCCTTCCGTATTGAAAACGAGGTTGATAGAGGCCACTGTTAAGTATATTTGATAGAGGCCACTGTTAAATATATTTGATAGAGGCCACTGTTAAATATATTTGATCTAACAGACATCCCCAACTCGGACCTCTACACGCTGATCACTTCACAATTGCAAGTCAGGCACTTCACTGACATCGGTTGGACGGGTGCTTGCTCACACGCCGCGATGTTCGGTCAGCTGCGTTTCCTGCATACACGATGACACAGCGGTCGTAAGTTACTTATCTTTCCTGCTCCGGGCGCGTCTTTCACTAATGCTGACGGGACGCGCCGCAAGTAGACTGGTTTGTTCAGTGCTCTGTAGGTAAGCCTTTTAAAGTCTAGGACTTCTTCCAAACACCGTTTGGGGCACTTTTCATGTTGCTCCAACAGACTTGTAAAATATCATGTGCGCTGGTTTCAGACGAATAGGACACGTTACAATGCAAACTTTTACAGCGCATGCCTTTACAACGCGATTTTTACATCGCAACATCCATTACAACGCATGATTTTACAACGCATGCCATCACAATGCATTTTTAGAAACTACACTTACTACGCATTCCATTACAGCGCATAATACTTTTGGGGCAACAGTAGTGTAAGTGTTGGATACTGTAGGGGTAAAAATTACTAATCCCACTCCAGTGAGTGCAACAGTAGGGTAAGTGTTGGATAGTGCAGGGGTAAAAATTACTATTACAACTCCAGTGAGTGCAACAGTAGGGTAAGTGTTGGATAGTGTAGGGGTAAAAATTACTATTCCCACTCCAGTGAGTGCAACAGTAGGGTAAGTGTTGGATAGTGTAGGGGTAAAAATTACGGTTTCCCATTATTTACCTTATAATGCGTTGTAATGGCATACGTTGTAGTGGCATGCGTTGTAATGGCATGCATTGTAGTGACATGCGTTGTAATGGCTGCGTTGTAATGGCATGCGATGTAAAGGATGTTGCGTTGTAATGACTGCGTTGTAAAAGTAGTGCATTGTAATGACTGCGTTGTAATGGTTGTTTCCCATTTCAGACCATTCAATGAATCATTACATCTATTTTGTCTTTATGGTTACTTTAACTAAACCAGGAACCATCACTACACCGATTCTCTTGATGTCTTGTTTTTGAATATGCAATGATGCCAATTGTGGCTTTAAGGAAGCACGTATACAGCTCCGTATTGAACGCAACGTGGATGAATTAATCACATCCATCTGTAAAGGTAGGAATGGCTCACCCCTAGGGCCTTTATGATCCTTCTCCCATGCTTGAGGCATAGTTTGAACCTCTTTTGTAGTAAATAAAATGTGCACGCTATTTCTTGTGATGCAGGTCTCCATTCATTTACAACGCAAGAATGCGTGATCTCTGCTATTGAAACTCAGACACAAAACCCATCCGTTACAGGTGAGAATACGAGAGAGTTCCGCCTTTCAATAATATTTGAGTTTTTATAACACACTGACACTCAGTACATTTCTTCACTACACAGGCTGTGCACTATCAAATATATAGTCCTGAGGAAGACCCCATGGTGATGTCATTCTGATGGAGCAAGGACTCGGACATGAGACTTGCTCGGAAGCAATCCTCTCATTTTAACTTACTAGCGAATTACTAACAACGTGTTTTGTGATTAACAGTACGCATTTCCTTTACACGCGGGATAAGATGAAGCTTGCCTGTGTGTTTACTAACTGCAATAACATGAACGAAGGACTAGGATGCATTCTAACACGAAATCTTTACTGCGCATGCGTCTACTGCATCTACGTAGTATGACGAAACAACGCTTAGAGGGAAATTCTGGCGCTTGCACAAATAACTATAAAATGGCCGCTTAAAAGCTCACATGCATGGCACCTGCTTGCTGAAATAAGAAAAAGAGTTTACATTAACGCAAATGCAGAAAGAGAAATAATAAATGGTATGGGCTAGAGTAGAGGTTGGTGGTATACAGTGAAATCATTTATTTTTGAGAATAACATGTCTCCTTTGACTTTATTATTAGTGCGTATTTGGGCCTGTTAAAGTTGTCTGAGTCGAGCAGACTGACGTTGCGCAATGCATGCGCCCTGGCTATAGAGTACGAAAGGATGACTAAGGACTTGTCACCCGTCCAAGGTCGGCGGAGATGTGCCCTGGGAACATGAGGGTGAAGAGTTCATATGAAGGAACTGTATTCAAAAGATTGTTACATTTGTATTAATAAAGTTTAAAGATGTATGGGAAAGGAAGGGCGGAATAAAAGTTTGAGGGGAGGAGTTTGGAAACAATGGTTTAAAGAAATAAATGAAGTATAAGCATGGTGTGATGATCATCCCCCCCTCGCCTGTCCAATCAGAGTTAGTATTTTGTCAAATTGAAACATTAATGGGTGGTACATGGTAATAGAAAGGTATAATTGAGGTAGTTTTAGTAAGTTAGCTTAGCTTATTCGGGAGAGAGCTGACACGAGAGCTTGACGGGAGCACAGAAGCAGAGCTCGGGATGCTGTTAGTGCTGGGGTGGTGCTGATGCTCTGAAATGCTGATGAAGAAATTGAATGCAGAACCATCTACTTGATTTGGGTGGGTTAGAAAGAAGATCGCGGAAGAACCACGAGGAGGAAGAGAGTGTCAGAGATGGGTGCGACGTAGTCGTCGGTATCTAGAGAGGTGAATTATCCTGTCCTGATTCCTGTCCTGAAGTCTTTGTCTCCTGATCTGTCCTGGGGACCCTTACCAGCCCTTTGGCCAGGGGGTTGGTCTTCACACCATACTTTGGTAACTATGAAATTCATCGTTTTGATAAATGCTCTTCTCTCTCTATCCTCTTCTCTCTGAGTATAGTTGTTGTGTGGATCTGAAATATTATAACTATTGAAATGTTATTGAATTGGCACTCTCGTGAATGAGGGTGTTTGTACTGAAACGCTTTGAGATGGTTCACAACCCACTAATTTAGATAAAGATTTTAAAACTTATTGAGCCTGTGATTATTTCATTTTTGATCAAGAAATGTATTATAAGTCATGTTAATTATCACCATCAACTAGTTCCACCTAACTGGTCCATTGACCAGAGGAAAGAACTATTTGATCAGTGAAAGGTTTAGTTAGAGAAGAAATAACTAGATCTTGAGGTAATGAGGATCATTAAAAACTAAAAGTTTCCAGCGGTCTACTTAGCGTTAGCGGAATCGAGTTGTATGGGCCCAGGTGAGTATATGGTAGTGGAGTATCTGTTGCTAATACGCCGCTGGATCAGTTTTCTGGTAGCAGAGCTATGGTTGTTAGTGACTAGTTTGGTGACAAGTATAGATTATTGATTTTTGATTTATGTTTTAACAAAAGAGTTAGTGTTTTATTTTTATGTCGTCTGGAAAATTCCCGGGGAATGAATAGCAGGTGGCGATAGAAACCACACTGCAGTGAGGTTACTCGTCTGTGGGGGGCAGATAATTGCACAACTGATTATGATCTACAGTTACAAGATGGGCTGGATAGATTTGTGACCATTGGGATAAATATAACACTAGATGAAGTCACGGCAGCTATTAATGAAAGTAAAGGTGGAAAGGCACCTGGGCCTGATGGAGTGCCCATGGATTTATTTAAACACTCTCCAGCACTATGGTCCCCTTTGCTGACACAGGTTTTGAATGCATGCTGCGAGAAGGGCTTCATCAAGACGTGGTCTGAATCTGTGATCATCCCAATTTTTAAAAAGGGAGAACGCGATAACCCTGCTTGTTACCGCCCGATATCCCTTTTGGACTCCCTGGTTAAGGTAGTAGGCAGAATAGTCCTGAATAGACTACAAACTTGGGCGGAGGACAATAACATCTTAAGTAAAGTGCAGTATGGTTTTAGACAGGGGCTGGGGACCATTGAGCAGGTATTGAATTTTATAATGATATCAGGGAAATACACCCAAGCTAAAGAAGGGAAAATGTACGTAGCATTTGTGGACCTTACGTCCGCTTTTGATTGCGTAAACCACGATAGACTCTGGGACATTTTGCAGGAATTAAAGATAGACCCAATTTTAGTTCAGTTTTTGAGGCAATTATATAAGGGGGCCTCAGCAAAAGTGAGACATGGAATTGGGGGTGAATGCACTGCGTCATTCCCGGTAGAAAAGGGCGTGAGGCAGGGGTGCGTCCTGGCTCCGTTCCTCTTCTCACTATATACCAACGCATTGGAAGATGAGTTAACAGCCAGGACAAAAGATCCACCTTACTATAACAGCAAGCCCATAGTATCACTTCTTTATGCGGACGACGCAGTGCTTATGGCCAGAACTCAGTTGGGTCTTCAGAGTGCTCTTAATGCATACATTGGTTTTATGGATAGCCGGGGCCTAAAACTTAACATTAAGAAGACCTTTGTGATGACATGTGGGAAAGGGAGAAAAAGTTGCAAAAGTCTCCCTGTGGGAAAAGCTAGGATAGATGCAACCAACACATTTTCCTATCTGGGTGTACTACTGGATCATGCTGGATCATGGAGTCCAGCGGTCAAAAGTAGAACTCTTCTTTTTAAAAGGTCAATTGGGGCACTGATGAATTTTTCTATTAAAATGGGTAAAAGACCCCCGGGAGCCTCCTTAAAATTTACAAAGCAAAATGTATGAGTGTAGCAATGTACGGGGCTGGTGTCTGGGGCTATCAGGACGTGGCTACATTACAAAAAGAGGAAAATAAGTTTTTACGATTTATATTAGCAATCCCACAGAGTACATCAGTTTATAATTGCCATAGCGAATTGGGGATTCCATACATTTCAGACCTGATAAAGATGCAGCCATTGTTGTTATGGCACAGAGTATGGACGTCATATCACACACAGTTAAATAGAGAGATTATAAGTGATGCTATGAGTTTAACCCACGTAAACAAGATTTTATGGCTAAGGTACATTAGAAGCTTTTTAATAGACATGGGAAAACCTGATTTTTATAGAAACCCTGTTACACTGACCACAATTTCTAGGAAGGAGTTCAAAGTTCTTTGTCAGGATCATCTGGAATCTCTAAGGGCAGCTTCAGAAATGTATAAAAATACAGTTATTAAACATCAGATAACTCTTGTATGTCCCACCATTCAACCTTATTTGGAATGGTGCTTAGGAAGTTATGATAGGTTTGTCCTCACTAGATTAAGATTCGACAACTTCCACCGTTTAGTTAGCTTCCCTATACAAAATGATTGGAACAGCAAGCTTTGTAGGTGCCCCTGTGATGAAATGTCTCCCCAAACGACTATACATGTGATTTTATTTTTGTAAATTTTATAAAGTAGAAAGATCTAGATGGATTTTGCCAATGTTGAAGGGCGGGGGATGGAGACAATGTCGACCTGCCTTCCTTTATTTACAAAGATTGGATAATGTTTACTGTGTGGGAGCCATGTCTGGTCTCTTGAAGGCCATTTTGAAAAAAAGGAAAAGTATTACATGGGAAACATAGCATGAGACAGATTGATTTTTAGAACACATGGGGCATCGAGTAATTGAGGATGTGATTTTAAGATTTTAGTGATATTTTAAGATGTATATATGCAAGGTATTAGCCTTTTTAAACAGTAGATTGTATATTCTTTATTGTGTAACTTTTATGATTTTTTTCTACTAAAAATCGAATAAAGTTTATTTGATTTGATTTGATTTGATTTGACTAGTTTGGTGACAAGTATAGATTATTGATTTTTGATTTATGTTTTAACAAAAGAGTTAGTGTTTTATTTTTATGTCGTCTGGAAAATTCCCGGGGAATGAATAGCAGGTGGCGATAGAAACCACACTGCAGTGAGGTTACTCGTCTGTTGGAATAACACTGAGAAGCTAGGTAGGGCTGGCAGTGTTAAAGTAGGGACTATTTTCTGTATAAAAGTGAGAGTGGTTGATAGCAAAGAGTTCGCTAGTGAAACTTTAGGCGTTATATCACCTAGTAAGGGTAACCCTGAAGGAGTAGCAGGTTCTTCTAAGCTAGATTGACAGCAAAAGGATTTCGCTGGTGAAACATCGGTCTCAAAATTCCCTAACGGGTGATACCGGAAGAGTAGCAGGTTCTCTGGAGCTTAGGTGAAGAGTAAGCGGAAGGTTTTACTCGCAGTAAAAAGAAATAAACTATCCTTTTGATTTAGTGGAACAGACAGAGTAGCGAATGTTTTTATGTTGTTAATAACAAAGAAGTTTAAAGAGAATTTTTGAGAAATAAAGTTTCATATTACCTTGTAAAGGGCGGATCAGTTGCCGGAGTGCTACTGACGTCACAGAGAGCCGCGCTGGGATTGGTAGACACAGCGGGCGTGTGACAGGAGGAGCTTGGTAAAGGAGGGGTGAGAAATCGCCTGAGTGGGACTGACGTCACAGTGAGCCGCGCTGGGATTGGTAGAAGCAGCGGGCGTGTGACAGGAGCAGCATTGTAAAGGAGGGGTCAGTAGTGAGGAGCAGAACTGACGTCAGGAAAAGGCCGTGCTGACATTGGTCAGAGTACGAGTGTGAGCCCGATTTGATTGGACATTTAGTTAGAAGCCGCGCTAGGATTGGTGGAGAGAAGGATTGTATGCGGAACTTTGATTTGACAGTCAGTACAAGACGTACAGGTAGAAGATTTCAAGGGTTTGCGGAATATAATTTCCTACACCGTTCTTCGAAGATGTATGGAGAGAAAAGAAAGATGTCAATTTTTAAGAAAATAAAGAATTTTTTTGTAAAGGATAAGCCTGTGTTGACTAGAGAGGGAATTCCTATTCCGCCACCGAAGACACCAGCATCTTTTATGATGATGGAAAGAGGATATCATACCTGCGTATGGTTGGAAAACTGGATAGAGTGCCCAAAAGATGATGGAGTGTTAGCGTTTCCTAAGGATGGTACGTTTAATGGGAGGATTCTTCAAAATTTGAGATTGAAAATGAATGATTTAGAACCTAGACCTAGGTTAACTCAATATGAGGCTTTGGAAGAATGGGAGACTGAGTCATATGAATGAGAGAAATGCAGAGGTGGAAGATATAGAGGATTCTTTCCCGAGACACTTGCATGAGTCACGAGAAGGGCAGATGAAACAGTGGAGGAGAGCTATGGTATCAGAAGGGTTATATCCAGTGTTGATGGCTGAGGAACAATCTGGAGGAAAGTGTAAGGAGAAAACGAAACATATGAATTCGACAGGATATGGTGAATCAGATGATGAATTATTAGAGGATATTTTAATTAAAAATCCACCACCGTATCAAGAAGCAGCTAGTAAGGTTGTCCCAAGTGCGCCCGTAATGGGAATACCATTAACTCCACAGATTTTACATGAGACATATTATAACAGAGTGTTGCAAGATAATGAAAGAGAAGCTTTAAATAAAACTAGGGAAGAACTAGTTCAAAGGATAAGTCAATTGAATGTAAATACTGAAGCTTTGACAGTACCAGTAACCATTGGTCCAGTAATCCCATTATATGGGGATAATAAGATTTGCCAGAAACCACAACTCGTGACAGTTCCATTAAGTGGTCCTAGAAATGAGGTAGTAATCACAGATGATCAAGTTAGTGAAAGTGAGTCGGTTATTTCATTAATGGATCTCCCTATTGTGGAACCTCATATGGAAACCCCAAAAAGAGTTACGCCTGTGAATTTGAGAGAGAGAAGACCTTTGGTTCCTGCTGGAACTACAGGTGCAACAGTAGTTACCTCTGAAGAAATAGAGAGGTGGGCTCAGGAAAGAGATAATCAGAACCCAATACCAAAGATTTTAGATATCAGCAGGTTGAAAGTGGAGTTGGAAGAGATGATGACAGGATGTGTAGGTACGGAAAGATTAAACGTTTACAATGATGAGGAATTATTGTTTCTATGTAAGAGTATAACTAGGAGAGCAAGACTATTTCATGAGAGATTAACTGAAGTTGCTTCAGAGAGTGGGATAGACATAGGGAAATCAAAATTGTTACAGAAACCTTATCGAGTGGATTTTACTGATAAAGATTTAGAAAGTGTGAATGCTTCGGGAAAAAGGTTACAGATAAAAGAATTAATGAACATTTTGCGAAAGTGGGGAGACATTGATAAATGGAGAATTAGATGGATAAGAAAGAAAGAAGAAGTGCAAGCGAGAGAGGCAGCAGCTGCATTTCCAGTAAGAGAATCAGGAAAAGTGGAAAAATTGTGTCCGATGAGAGAGGTCCCTGGAGGTGGATATGTTCATGTCCCTTGGAGTAGACAAGATATTTTATCATTTACAAATAATTTTCCAAAGTTGAGAGAAAAACCAGTTGAGTGGTACAAACAGGTAGAGAGGTTTGTGAAGGTTTCAAAGGTGTTATTGAAAGACCTGGATGGTCTATTTGATATAGTGGTACCTGCTGATTTATGGACAGAATGTAAGATCACAATTGATTGGCCTAATGAGGAGTATCCTAGAGATGCAAAAACAGGAGCACCTACGGAAGAAGTGATGAAAAAGTATCACCAAGTAATTACGTATTTGAAAGGGAAAATCCCTCCTAAAGAAACAGATTGGGTAAAAATAGATAGAACAACACAGGAACCAAATGAATCTGTACACGCGTACTATGAACGGTTATTGCAGGTGTTTAAGCAGTATAGTGGTTTTGAGAATATTGGTGACAAAGATATGGGGCATTTTGTGTATCGGTTTGTATATGGCTTGAAACCAGAAATCAGTCAGATGATACAGCAGCACATGTTGTGTTGGCAAAGTAAGACAGTGGATGAGATTCTAAAGTACGCGAAATATTGCGGAGATGACATCGAGGCCAGGCGTAGGAAGCTAAAAGAGAAAATGATGTGGGCTCAAGTTAAATTGGCAGAGCAGCAAGAAGAGAAAGCAAATGAGCAAAATAATAATCAAGTGAAAGAACAGAGTCAGAATAATCAAGGAGCGAATGGTAATAAATTTAAGGGGCGAATGGACAGAGAAGAAGCGAAAAGAAGTTTCCTTGTCATGCGTGCGGAAAGCTTGGACATTGGAAGAACGAGTGTAAGAGTACTCAGAATAATAAGAATAATAATGGGCCAAATCAAAATTTAATCAAACAGATGCAGAATGAAGTACTTATGAATCAGCAGCAACAGGTAGTCACTCCACAATATCAGGTGCCACCAGCTCCTATGCAAAATTTTGTGAACCATCAAAGTTTCAGTGCGAACACCGGATTTCAAGGAGAAAGTGGTAAGAATAATAGAACAATTGCACAATATTTTAAGTTGTAGGCGTATCTAACCAACAGATTAAAACCCCAATCACAAAACCAATGGAGGTGCACATTGGGAACTTCAAAGAAATGCATCGATTTGTAGTTTGGGACTCCAGTCCAGTAAATCTGTTGGGAAGAGATCTTTTGTGCAAGATGAATTGCACGATCTATTGTACACCGGATGGTGTTGCTTTCCAAACCCCGATGAGGATGTTGTCTATAAGATGATGCTGGCCAAACAGGGAACAGAGGTAGATGAAATGTTTTCATTAATAACCGAGAATGAATTGCCAGAAGAGTTAAGAACGACAGTCAATCCAGAAGTGTGGGATTTTACAGGAAAAGACATTGGGCTAATGAAGAATATAGACCCAGTTAAAGTGACAGTGAAAGAAGGTGCAGTGTATCCAAATACCCGACAGTACAAAATGAGTCCAGAAGTAAAAGCAGGAATTATTCCAGAAATTGAACGAATGGTTAAACAAGGTATTTTAAAAGAGGTGATGGGTAGTCCCTGTAATTCGCCAATAATGGGACTGAAAAAGCCTAGCGGAAAGTACAGAATAGTGCAAGACCTACGAAAGATAAATAAAATTGTAATTCCCTGTTGTCCAATTGTGCCAAATCCAGCAGTGATCCTTTATCAGATACCGTGGAATGCAGGATGGTTTACAGTAATTGATTTATGCCAAGCGTTCTTTTATATTCCTTTGCACCCAGACAGCCAGTATCGTTTTACGTTTAAGTTTGAAGATCATATTTACGCATGGTGTCGTGTTCCTCAGGGGTACACAGAAAGTCCTTCGATCTTTAATCAGATTTTGAAAAAGTGGCTAGAATCGTTGATTATGCCTGGAAATTCTGTTCTGGTTCAGTACATTGATGACCGATTGGTGGCATCAAAAACGCAAGAAGATTGTGTCACCGATACAATTGTATTACTGAGCCATTTGGCTGAAGGAGGACACAAGGTGTCTCCAGAAAAATTACAGTTCTGTCGACAAGAAGTAAGATATTTAGGGCACAAAATAGGAAGAGGAGTTAGAAAAGTGACACCGGAAAGAATAAAAATAATCAAAGAAATGCAATTGCCACAGACTCAGAGAGAGATGAGAATGTTTCTGGGAGTGGTTGGATACTGTAGACAATGGATAAATGGATTTTCTATGTTAGCGAAACCATTGATACAGATGATTCGGAAATGAGCAAAAGATCCGATTGATTGGAATGATGACTGCCTAGAGCATTTGTGAAATTACGAAATTGTTTGTGTGAGGCTCCTGCCTTGGGCATGCCTGACTATACGAAAGACTTTGTTTTGTTTTGTTGCGAAAGAGAAAATTGTGCACTTTCAGTCTTAACACAGAGACATGGATTGAGTCGACGTCCAGTGGCATATTTTTCAGCCACATTGGACCCAGTGGCTTCAGCATTGCCTGGCTGCTTAAAAGCAGTAGCTGCTACTTGTATGAGTCTGGAGCAAAGTGAGTCGATAGTGATGGGACATCCGGTAAAGGTATTCGTTCCACACTCGGTTGAGATTCTTTTGACAAGAACAAGAACACAGCACCTCACTCCTAGCCGTTTGACAAAGTATGAAAGAGTGATTTTGGGAGCTGAAAACGTGACTGTGATAAGGTGTACGATCCTGAACCCAGCCACCCTATTGCCAGACCCCTGTGATGAGGAAGTGAAAGATGAAAGTGATCATGATTGCTTGGATGTGACTGAGTTATGCACGAAGCCCCGCCCAGATATAAGAGAGACACCTTTGAAAGAGGCTGATCATGAGTTATTTGTAGACGGTTCCTGCCTTAGGACACAAGAAGGAGGTCTAAGTGCTGCATATGCTGTTTGCAAAATTTCGGGGGTAATTGAAGCATCCTGTTTACCTGGGGTCAAGTCTGCACAAGTAGCTGAATTGGTGGCCTTAACAATGGCATGTAAAAAGGGGAAAAATTGGAGAGTAACCATATGTACGGATAGTCAATATGGTTTCGGGATTGTACATGACTTTGGCCAGCTTTGGCCAGCTTTGGATGCAAAGTGGATTTCTGACTTCCTCAGGATCTCCTATCAGAAACAGCAAAAATGTAAAAGATTTGTTGGAAGCATTACAATTGCCAAAAGAGATAGCAGTTGTAAAATGCGCTGCACATCAGTCAGGAAATGACTATGTGACTGCTGGCAATAATTATGCTGACCAAGTGGCCAAATTCTGTGCTAAAAATGCAGTAGCCATAAACAGAAAAATTGAAACGGGTGAGACCAGATGCCAACTTATGTACTTCTCAGTACCAGAAACATGGGATGAGATTAGACAATTGCAGGAAGAAGTTGAGGAAAAGGAAAAAGAAATCTGGATAAAGGCAGCCTGTACCAAAAGACCACATGATGAGGTATGGGTGTATCTAGATGGAAGACCAGTCATGCCAGATTGTTTGCTTTCAAAAATGGCGAGAGTACACCATGGAGCAACACACATCGGGAGAGATTCAATGATCAGGCTATTCAGACAGAGTTGGTATAATCCGAAGTTCAGGGTAGTCGCAGAGAGCCTTTGCCAAAGATGCTTAACCTGTCAACAGCAGAACCCAGGTAGAAAGACAGTGGTAAGCTGGGGAAAAATCGGAAAGGCAGAAGGACCCTTCACCAGATTGCAGCTAGATTTCATTGAATTACCTCCATGCAATGCATTGAAATACGTACTTGTCATAGTATGCCTTTTCTCAAAATGGGTGGAAGCCTACCCTACTAGAAGAAATGACAGTCTTACAGTTGCAAAATTGTTGTTGAGGGAGTTGGTGCCACGATTTGGTTTTCCAGTCACTTTGGAATCAGATAGAGGCCCTCATTTTAATAATGAAATAATTCGATTAATCTGTGCTGCATTTAATATTGAACAAAAACTACACTGTGCTTATCGTCCAGAGGCTTCTGGAGTTGTTGAGCAAATGAATGGCACAATCAAATCAAAATTGGGAAAGGTGTGTGCATCCACAAAATTGAAATGGCCAGATGCATTACCTCTTGTATTGATGGGTCTCAGAAGCATTCCAGACAGAAAAACAGGAATGAGCCCACATGAGGTTCTCATGGGAAGAGCCATGTGACAGGCATTTATTCCTGGAAATAAACTAATGAGTATAACTGATGATCTGGTATTGGACTATTGCAAAGGATTGGCTGAAATGATACGTTCTATCTCTCACCAGGTTGGAGAAGACGCAGTTGAATGACAGCCAGATCAAGCGCATGATTTGAATCCTGGAGATTGGGTGCTAGTGAAGAAACATGCAAGGAAATCGTGTCTAGCACCAAGGTGGGATGGGCCACGACAAGTCATACTAGTCACTACCACAGTAGTGAAGTGTGCAGGTCTGCCCAATTGGATTCATGCCAGCCATACCAGAAGAGTACCGAGCCCATCAGATCAACAAGAACCATCACTGACTGAGCAGGCTGAAGAGTCAGGAATTGTAAACTGTGAAATTGATGAATCTAGAGTGATAGATTCTGAAAGACAACCATATGATGAACAGCCCGAGATAAGTCAGGAAGAATGGATCCCAGTGATTGAAATAATTGATGATGCTATTGAAACCAGAAGAAAAACAGAACTGAAAAGACAGGAAAGTAGTCAGGAAGAGACAGGGGAAGAAGAACACACTCAGGTGAAAACAGAAAGTGACACAAACAAACCTGAGGAGGGAAAAAGAGAAGAACACGTTCAGGCGGAAGAAGAAAGGTTTGAAATAAGACCTGAACAGGACCAGATAGAGTTAGAAGAACAAGTTCAGGCAGAAGAAGAAAGGTTTGAAGTAAGACCTGAACAGGGTCAGATAGAATTAGAAGAACAAGCTCAGGAAGAAGTAGAACAAAATACAGTAGAACCTGAGCAGGAGGAAGCAAGAGAAGGTACAAGCACAGAAAACAAAGAAACACAACAGATTGTGCCTAAAATAAATTTAATAAAAAGCAGTTTACATAGAGACAAGGAAGGTGAAAACGCAGTACAAATCAAAAGAGTCAGGAGAGGAGACAATTGGCCAACTGGAGTAAAGAAACTAAAATATCATCTGATAAAATCTGATAAGAGACCAGAACAAGTAAACGAAGTCACAAGTCAAACAAGACCTAAACAAACCTTAGCGAAAATAACTCAAAGAAATCCAAGATTGAGAAATCTAAACTAGAGATACACGGCTCCTGAGTGGACATAAGTGATACGTGAGGAATTCGAGTCCCTGGATCTGTCTGATGAAACAGAAGAGGTCCATATTGCACAAATTGATGAGAGCCAATTGAAACCTCCTTAAGAATAAAAAGGAAGGTTAAGACTGAAAAGGGAAAAAGACAAGAGAAAAGAGATTTTCTCAGGAGTAAAATGGCAGCAACTGAGGTTATTGGGAAACCAAAATGTGGACTAAAAAGAAAGTGTTTTAGATTTTGTTTTTGTAGTATTTTATTAATAACATTAGGATGGCTATTCTTAACAGTAGGAGTACCTTTTATAATGAAAACAAGTGACAAGAATAACACAGATGATAATGTTAAGGTGGATAGACTAGGAGAAACTGAAATAGAAATAGGGGTAGAAGATGAAGCAAGCTATCATAATGAATCAGATTATAATACGTCCTCTAATGTGTTTATTAAGCTGTTATTTCAATATGTTAGTACTATGGAGATTAACAACTGCTACGTGTGTATAAAGTTACCCTCATCAGTATCAGAAGGAATGACATATCACCATATACCCTTAACCTATGGTGTGTCATGTAGTGTTTTGTCAAGTTTATTTTATGCTGTAGGGAAACTTCAATATTTTTATTCAGATATAGATGTAGTATTTTCCGAATTACCTATTAGAAAGGATATAAATCCAGTAGCTAGTAGTAAAAATGCACAGTTTATGGGTGAATTTTTCATAACAATGAGTTCAATAGATTTAGTTCAGGCACATAAAGATAATCTAACATGTACATTAAGAAAAGAAGAAAAAGACTTTTTGAATTTAGTAGAAGAAAGGAGACAGGATTTAATGAGGAAGGCAATTACACAGAAAACCCATGTACCTCCATGGGTTGGGAAGGAGGGAATCTATGCAAGTGGCAAGGCTCATGCTGCGATGTCCCTGGACTTTGTGAAAAGGGGAATATTCTGCCTCCATAGACTAAAGACAGATTATAACAATAATTACATTGGTTCCAGTGAATGTGAACATAACTTCCTAATATTAGGAGGGTGGGGACTAAAAGGGGGAACTGATCCTGTGTTTCCAGGAGTGTATTATGTTTGTGGGAACAATGCCTATTATAGGTTACCTGCAAGATGGTACAGAAGCTGTTATTTTGGAATAGTTTTTCCCAAAAATGTATCATGTAGATAAAATCAGTGGAACCAATGGAAATTCTAATGGACTAACACGAAGAAGAAGAGCTAGTTTTTCTGAAATTGTAGGAGACATATTTAGTGCACTAATACCCTCAGTTGGATTCATTCTAAATTCACAGAAAATTTGTAAGTTATCAACCATAGTTGATCGTCTTTCTACAGACACTGCAGGAGGATTTCTAATGATCAACACGGAAATGGTTGCAATTAGATCAATGGTTTTACAGAACCGTCTTGCTCTTGATATATTGTTAGCAAAAGAAGGTGGAGTCTGTGGCATGTTGAAAATTCAACATTGCTGCACTTATATTCCGGACAAGAGCAGAGAAATTAAAGGATATATTGAAAACATTACAGAAATGCATAAGGATTTGACCCAACTGGAGGTTGACAGTGTGTGGGGAAGACTAACGAAAAGCATAACATCAATAGGGAAATGGTTTGTTGATTTTGGGAAAAGTTTTCTAGGTCAAATAATAATACCATTAGTGATGATAATAATGATAGTGATGTTAATAATAATTTCTTATAGATGTTGTAGAAAAGGCACGAAAGAAAAAGTACACTTGAAAAGAAAAGGAAAGGGACAGACACGAAAGAGAAAATATGATGAAATACGTTTGGAAGAAATGAAAGGCAGGTTATATAAGAAGATGCGAGATTTAGAAGGAAACGAAATCATTGATGAAAAGTTGGGAGGACAAATAGAGAAAACTGAGAAGTGTTAAAGTTGGTATCTGGGATGGATGGGAAATTTTGTGATGGCTTAATATGCCATTCAGAGAGGGGATTGATGGAGCAAGGACTCGGACATGAGACTTGCTCGGAAGCAATCCTCTCGTTTTAACTTAGTAGCGAATTACTAACAACGTGTTTTGTGATTAACAGTACGCATTTCCTTTACACGCGGGATAAGATGAAGCTTGCCTATGTGTTTACTAACTGCAATAACATGAACGAAGGACTAGGATGCATTCTAACACGAAATCTTTACTGCGCATGCGTCTACTGCATCTACGTAGTATGACGAAACAACGCTTGGAGGGAAATTCTGATGCTTGCGCAAATAACTATAAAATGGCCGCTTAAAAGCTCACATGCATGGCACCTGCTTGCTGAAATTAGAAAAAGAGTTTACATTAACGCAAATGCAGAAAGAGAAATAATAAATGGTATGGGCTAGAGTAGAGGTTGGTGGTATACAGTGAAATCATTTATTTTTGAGAATAACATGTCTCCTTTGACTTTATTATTAGTGCGTATTTGGGCCTGTTAAAGTTGTCTGAGTCGAGCAGACTGACGTTGCGCAACGCATGCGCCCTGGCTATGGAGTATGAAAGGATGACTAAGGACTTGTCACGCGTCCAAGGTCGGCGGAGATGTGCCCTGGGAACATGAGGGTGAAGAGTTCATATGAAGGTACTGTATTCAAAAGATTGTTACATTTGTATTAATAAAGTTTAAAGATGTATGGGAAAGGAAGGGCGGAATAAAAGTTTGAGGGGAGGAGTTTGGAAACAATGGTTTAAAGAAATAAATGAAGTATAAGCATGGTGTGATGATCATCCCCCCCTCGCCTGTCCAATCAGAGTTAGTATTTTGTCAAATTGAAACATTAATGGGTGGTACATGGTAATAGAAAGGTATAATTGAGGTAGTTTTAGTTAGTTAGCTTAGCTTATTCGGGAGAGAGCTGACACGAGAGCTTGACGGGAGCACAGAAGCAGAGCTCGGCATGCTGTTAGTGCTGGGGTGGTGCTGATGCTCTGAAATGCTGATGAAGAAATTGAATGCAGAACCATCTACTTGATTTGGGTGGGTTAGAAAGAAGATCGCGGAAGAACCACGAGGAGGAAGAGAGTGTCAGAGAGGGGTGCGACGTAGTCGTCGGTATCTAGAGAGGTGAATTATCCTGTCCTGATTCCTGTCCTGAAGTCTTTGTCTCCTGATCTGTCCTGGGGACCCTTACCAGCCTTTTGGGCATGGGGTTGGTCTTCATACCATACTTTGGTAACTATGAAATTCATCGTATTGATAAATGCTCTTCTCTCTCTATCCTCTTTTCTCTGAGTATAGTTGTTGTGTGGATCTGAAATATTATAACTATTGAAATTTTATTGAATTGGTACTCTCGTGAATGAGGGTGTTTGTACTGAAACGCTTTGAGATGGTTCACAACCCACTAATTTAGATAAAGATTTTAAAACTTATTGAGTCTGTGATTATTTCATTTTTGTTCAAGAAATGTATTATAAGTCATGTTAATTATCACCATCAACTAGTTCCACCTAACTGGTCCATTGACCAGAGGAAAGAACTATTTGATCAGTGAAAGGTTTAGTTAGAGAAGAAATAACTAGATCTTGAGGTAATGAGGATCATTAAAAACTAAAAGTTTCCAGCGGTCTACTTAGCGTTAGCGGAAGCGAGTTGTATGGGCCCAGGTGAGTATATGGTAGTGGAGTATCTGTTGCTAATACGCCGCTGGATGAATTCAGCTACACTCTCATTTCTTCTGGGGGTCGGAATGTCGACGTAATCTGAATAAGTGTTCCAATTCCCAGCAGACACATCTATGTTAAAATGCAAAAAAACGTATGGCTGTCAAGGGAATAACAGTTGTCTGGACACTTGAACCATTTATGCTTCTATGTTTGTTTATGTTATTTCTTGTTAAATGTATAGATGTTCCATTGTGTTCAGCGCATATGTATTGTATCAAGCACATTTGTCTGTAGAGTTTAACTGTTATGCATTTGCCCTGTCTTCTGAATATTGAGATGTTTGTCACCATATATGATATATGATTCTTTCATATATCGGTTACATTTTTTTGATGTATTTTAATGTAACATTGATGGTCAGTCCTAAGTAACGGTGGATTTACGAAGAAATATATAAGTAGTTACAAATTGCATGGCAGAACCACTGTCTAAATACTGTTACATTGAGAAAGAGCATATTTTAGCCAGGAAACAGATAAACTAAAGCCCTTTTGGGCTTAAAAACATCAGGAGTCTCCTGCCTCAATTGGGTCTGGGTTTCCATCTCTTGATCCAAGCAGACATCGAGAGTGGTGGCGTTTAGGAAGGTTTTTCTCCTCGTGCTCCAGTGGATATTGTACCCGGGGCTTCATCGCTCCTACAAACCCACATCCTACACAGTTATATGCTGTGGCTCAACGGAATACTACAAATACAGGACCAATCCTGCTGTACCTGGTTAATTCAGATATCAGTGACTTTGTCCTGTTACATGGCAATTAGCATGAGTTGCGAATAATTCCAAAAGCAAGAGGATTTATTGGTCATCCCTTTATCTCTGGTCCTGATGAGACCTGAAATATCTTGAAGGCCGAAACGCATTGACCATAACCTTTCTGGGAGAAGTAAAATCCACAGATGGAAATGACGAATTAATGCTGAGATGGGAAACTAAATCAGAAGGTCTAAGGAAAAGACTGTGGTCTCCATACATTATTTTTTGGTTGGATTTTAAACCAGTACAGAGGACGAATGGAGCCAACATTGTATATGTGAATTTTGACATAAAAAATATCTCCGGGAGAGGCCAAAAGTGACCACAATTTTGTTTGTTTGTTGTGGAATATGGGGATTTATGTATATTGATGAAGTTGATAAATGTGTGTTAAACATTTATATAAAAAAAGCAGAGGAAAATAAAACAGTGCCAACGACTTGGTGTGAAAATCTATGGTCTCATCAGTTTTTTTTAGAAATGTGTTTCCATAATTAATTTGAATGGCTTTTCAAACACATTGAGTGTGTTTTTAATGAGAAATAATTTTTAAAAGTTATTCCTGCACCCACTGTTTTCTTTTTTGTATGGTACATTAGCCCAAGAGTGGCAGTGATTATTGGGCATCCCACTATTCTTTAGCAGCTGAAACGGGTCTGTTTTAATGTATGGTTGTACTGCCACTGCCTCTTCCTTCTGCCCTCAACGGTCTTTTATCTTACCACAGCCTCTCTTGCCTGTACTGCTTGGTTGGTTTGTTGCCCCTCCCCCCTTTGCCCTGCCCTCCATGGTTAATCGTGCTGCCACTGCCCCTACCGCCTGCCCAACATGGTCAGCTTGTTGCCTGTGCACCTTCCTCCATGACAGGGTCTTATTCCCATATAAATTATGGTTAGTACTCTAAACAACTATAATGATTACATATTTTCGGAGTTCTCAAATAGCGACAAAGCACTTTTACATAATTTGCTATTGTTATGTTTTTTTTTTATGCAGGTGATCACTTGATAATATGTTCTAAGGGAGAAGATGTGTCCTTATGGCCAGAGCTGCAGACTTTGCAGCTGGGGAACTAGGTTCGAGTTTCGGCGTTAGCTCGACATCCTGTGGTTCTGGGCAAATCACTTAATTTCCCCATGCCTAAAACCAACATGAATGTGTCCTTGTGTAATGTAACTGATGCTCGTGTAAAGCACTCCAATACCTTTGGGTCAAGTCTGTGATATATAAACTGCAAAAAAACAAAAACAATAAGGGGCATATTATCAAGAACGGCGTTAAATTTATCGCCGCTTTAGCGGCAGAAAACTGCCGCTAAAGCGGCGATAATGGGCTTGATAATATGCCCTTGAGAATTCCAATAGAAGCCTATGTTGACATCAGAACATGGGCTTCTATTGGAATTCTCAAGGGCATATTATCAAGCCTATTATCGCCGCTTTAGCAGCAGTTTTCTGCCGCTAAAGTGGCGATAATGTTAACGCCGTTTCTTGATAATATGCCCCTAAGTGTTTAGCACACTTCTGTCACTGGGCTATACTTGGACTACATTTGAGTGATATTTGTGCTATATTTGGGCTCTCTCTTCTCTGGTGGCCATCTTGAGAGGCTTATTTGTTATGGAGCTCCCTAATTTCCTCATTTACTGCACTATCCTCAGTAGAAAATGCTTTCAGTTTTCTACTTCAATAAAGATGGTCTTCAGATGTGTCACACTTTTGGCATGAATTCAGAATGTTAGCACTCTAGTTGTTCATTAAAAACTGCAGTAAAGCTGCTGATCACCAGGGAGTTAACTGGCAGTCTGCTGCTGGTGTTGAAAGTGCTTGTTTCAGTCTGCATGTCAGAATGTTGTAATGAAATAGAAGAGGAAGATATTTGAGAACTCACTTAAAATGTGACCTCAGTTTTTAGGTCGAGCCTAGCGGCAGCGCACATGGGCTGCTCACTCTGCAAGACTGCTGTAGTAGAGTATGAGAGAGAAGCCGCGCCCACGCTCCGCCCATATTTTTCATTGGCTTGCGTCATTGTCTTTCGTAAATGCTGCCTTCAGATTCGTTAATAGGCTTGTTAGTCCCTTCTTAGTACGGCATTGTCTTCATTTGTAATCTCCCATGGTGACTGGCCCCTTTACTTCGGTTGTTACACAGGACCTGTTATTTAGTCTGTCTGTATTTACTTTATTGGGTTTCTCTTTCTGCAGGCCGGACATGGGCTGCTTCAGTTGAAACCGCTTGTGTTTTTTTAAGCATCACGGCCGCCCCGTAAGTCGTGTGAATTCCAGGTAGCACATAATCCTGTGCTAATGGGCTGAAGCTGACACAGCACATCTGTGTTAAATGTCATCTGCACTAAAGCCAACTGATGGGTCGTTTTCAAAAGCCTGTTTTATTAACAACACCACCAATACCACCACCACCAATACCACCACCACCAATACCACCACCATCAATACCACCACCTCCACCACCACCAATACCACCACCACCAATACCACCACCACCAATACCACCACCACCACCCATACCACCAATACCACCACCACCACCAAATACCACCACCACCAATACCACCATCACCAATACCACCATCACCAATACCACCATCACCAATACCACCACCATCAATACCACCACCAATACCACCAATACCACAGCCAATACCACCACCACCACCAATACCACCGCCAATACCAATACCACCACCAATACCAATACCACCACCACCAGTACCACCACCACCAAGAATACCAATACCACCACCACCAATACCACCAGCACCACCAATACCACCACCATCAATACCAATACCACCACCACCACCAATACCACCACCACCAACACCACCACCAATACCACCACCAGCACCAATACCATCACCACCAATACCACCACCACCAATACCACCACCACCAACACCACCACCACCAATACCACCACCACCAATACCACCACCACCAATACCATCACCACTACCAATACCACCACCACCACCAATACCACCACCACCAATACCACCACCACCAATACCACCAACACCACCACCCCCTTTGCAACCAATACCACCACCACCGATACCACCAATACCACCACTGATACCACCACCAAAACCACCACCAATACCACAACCAATACCACCAATCCCACCACCACGAATACTACTACCACCACCAATACCACCACCAATACCATCACCACAACCAATACCACCACCAATAGAGTATGGGAGAGAAGCCGCGCCCACTCTCTGACCATATTTTTCATTGGATTGTGTCCTCGTCTTTCGTAAATGCTGCCTTCGGACTCGTTAATAGGCTTGTTAGTCCCTCCTTAGTATGGCCTTGTCTTCATTTGTAACCTCCCATGGATACTGGCCCCTTTACTTTGGTTGTTACAGGGGACCTGTTATTTTGTCTGTAAGCACTATTTACTTAATTGAGTTTCTCTTACTGCAGGCCAAACATGCGCTGCTTCAGCTGAAACTGGTGGTGTTTTTTTAAGCAGCACCGCCGCCCCCGTAGCCTGCTTTCAATCACTTTAACCCGGCATTCTCGTGTCTGTTTCAACTCCCCTAGCAAAATGGATTTAGAAATGATTAGCGAATTAACTGATGTGAATTCCAAGTAGCACATAATCCTGTGCTAATGGGCTGAAACTGACAACAGCATACCTGTGTTACATGTCATCTGTACTAAAGCCACCTGATGGGTTGTTTTTAAAAGCCTGCTTCATTAGCAACAACAACACCACCACCACCAATACCAATACCACCACCATCAATACCACCACCTCCACCACCAATTCTACCACCACCAATACCACCACCACCAAGACCACCACCAATACCACCATCAATACCAATACCACCAATATCACCACCAATACCATTACCAATACCACCACCAATACCACCACCAACACCACCACCAATACCACCACCACCACCAATATCACCACCACCAATACCACCAACACCACCACTACACCAATACCACCACCACCAATGCCACCACCACCAATACCACCACCAATACCACCACCACCAATACCACCACCACCAATACCACCACCACCAATAGCACCACCACCATTACCACCACCACCTATACCAATACCACCTCCACCACCAATACCACCACCACCAATACCACCACCACCAAGACCACCACCAATACCACCACCAATACCACTACCACCACCACCACAAATACCACCTTCAATACCACTACTGCCACCACCAATACCACCAATACCACCACCACGAATACCATCAATACCAATACCACCACCACCAATACCAGCGCCACTGCAAATACCAATACAACCACCACCAATACCACCACCACCAATACCAATAACACCACCTCCAATACCAATACCACCATTACCACCACCACCAATACCACCACCACCAATACCACCACCAATAATGCACCAATACCATCACAAATACCACCTATACCACCACCACCACCACCACCAATACCACCACCATCAATACCACCACCACCAATACCAATAACACCACCTCCAATACCAATACCACCATTACCACGAATACCACCACCAATATGACCACCAATACCATCACCACCACCACCAATGCAACCACCAACACCAATACCACCACCACTAATACCATCACCAATACCACCACCAATACCACCACCAATACCAACCCCCAATACCACAACCACCACCAATACCACCAATACCACCACCAATAATGCCACCAATACCATCACAAATACCACCTATACCACCACCACCACCACCAATACCACCACCACCAATACCACCACCCTAACACCACCAATACTATCACCACCAATACCAATACCACCAACACCACCAATACCACCACCACCACAAATACCACCACCACAAATACCACCACTACCAATACCACCACCAATACCACCACCATCAATACCACCACCACCAATACCACCAATACCAACATCACCACCAATACCAATACCACCTCCACCAATACCAATACCACCACCAATACCACCAGCACCAATACCACCACCAATACCACCAATACCAAAACCACCACCACCAATACCAATACCATCACCACCACACTGCCACCACCAATACCACCACCACCAACAATACCACCAATACTACCAATACCACCACCAATACCACTAATACCACCTAAAATACCACCAATACCACCACCACGAATACCACCACCACCACCAATACCACTTCCACCAATACCACCAACACCACCACCAATACCACCAATACCACCAACACCAATACCACCACTACCACCGATACCACTACCACCACCACCAATACCATCACCACCAATACCATTACCAATACAACCACTACCAATGCCACCACCAATACCACCACACCACAAATACCACCACCATTACCACCACCAATACCACCACCAATACCACCAATACTAACACCACCAATACCAGCACCACCAATACCAATACCACCACCACCAATACCACTAATACCACCACCAAAAGCAATGCCACCACCACCAATACCACCACCACCAATACCATCACCAACATCACCACCTACACCACCACCAATACAACCACCACCACCACCGCTAATACCACCACCACCACCAATACCACCACAAATACCACCACCAATACCACCACCAATACTACCACCAATGCCAATACCACCACCAATCGCAAACACAAGGAGATGATGGACGAAGTGCTGATACTTTTCAAACACTCACCCCCAGTCACAGATCTGGGTTGAATCCATCATCATTCTTTAGCTCACTTTGCCACCCCAGTTCAGACACAGCTATATGCAAATCAGTCTTGACCCTGTGCCTCATGGGAACAGTCCAGCCCGAACTGCCAAGCCATATCTTCCCTGGACCGGAAACAAGCATCCTGGGACCGGTTTCGGGCTAAGAGCCCTCCTCAGCCAGGCTAGCTTCAATCCAGTGGCAAAGTGAGCAAGGGACACACGTCTGGGCATACCCTGCCAACTTAGGGTGAACAAAGCAAACACAAGGAGATGATGGACAGAGTGCTGAAACTTTTCTAACACTCACCCCCAGTCACAGATCTGGGTTGAATCCATCATCATTCTTTAGCTCACTTTCCCACCCTAGTTCAGACACAGCTATATGCAAATCAGTCTAGACCCTGTGCCTCATGGGAACAGTCCAGCCCGAACTGCCAAGCCATATCTTCCCTGGACCGGAAACAAGCATCCTGGGACCGGTTTTGGGCTAACAGCCCTCCTCAGCCAGGCTAGCTAGAATCCAGTGGCAAAGTGAGCAAGGGACCCACGTCTGGGCATACCCTGCCAACTTAGGGCGAACAAAGCAAACACAAGGAGATGATGGACGAAGTGCTGATACTTTTCAAACACTCACCCCCAGTCACAGATCTCAGTTGAATCCATCAACATTCTTTAGCTCACTTTGCCACCCCAGTTCAGACACAGCTATATGCAAATCAGTCTTGACCCTGTGCCTCATGGGAACAGTCCAGCCCGAACTGCCAAGCCATGTCTTCCCTGGACCAGAAACAAGCATCCTGGGACAGGTTTCGGGCTAACAGTCCTCCTCAGCCAGGCTAGCTTGAATCCCACCGAGTGGGATGGGTCTGCCCAGACGTGGGTCCCGTGCTCTCCATGCCACTGGAGTCAAGCTATCCTGGCTGATGAGAGGTGAAACCCCGAAACTGGTCCTAGGATGCTTGTTTCCAGTCCAGGGAGGACCTGGCTTGGCAGTTCGGGCTGGACTGTTCCCATGAGGCACAGGGTCAAGACTGATTTGCATATGGCTGGGTTCAAACTGGAATGGCATGGTGAGCAAAAAAACGATGGATTTTGGCCAAGATCTCTGTACTGGGGTGAATGTATGACATTATTCTGCATTCTGTCCATCAACTGTTCTTTTTGCAAATACCACCACTAAAACCACCCCCACCACCACCAATACCACCACCACCAATACCACTGCCAATACCACCACCAACACCACCACCAACACCACCACCAATACCACCACCACCACCAATATCACCACCACCAATACCACCACCACCAATACCAATACCACCAATACCACCACCAACACCAATGCCACCACCGCCACCACCAATACCACTACCACCAATACTAATACCACCAATACCACCGCCACCACCAATACCACCACCACCACCAATACCAATACCATAACCACCAATACCACCACCACCACCAATACCAATACCACTGCCAATACCAATACCGCCACCACCAATACTACCACCAATACCACCACCAACACCACCACCAACACCACCACCAATACCACCACCACCAATATCACCACCACCAATGCCACCAATACCACTAATACCAATGCGACCAATACCACCACCACCACCAATACCACCACCAATACCACCATCACCAATACCACCACCACCAATACCACCACCACCAATACCAATGCCACTGCAAATACCAATACCACCACCACCAATACAACCACCATCAATACCACCACCACCAATACCAATCGCACCATTATCACCACCACCAATACCAATCGCACCACCAATGCCACCAATATCACCACCAATACCACCACCACCACCAATACCACCAATACCATCACCACCACCACCACAACCAATACCACCACCGGCAATATCACCAATACCACCACCACCACCAATACCACCACCACTAATACCATCACCAATACTGTTGTATTCCGCTTTAGGTGTCCGTATATAGGTTTTCCTGAAACATGTCCTTATATAGGCACAATTTGCATTGCCCTTATATAGGCATAAGATCCCAGTCCTTATTTAGGCATTAGCCATGCTATCCAAATACAGGCATGGTCACTTACATCCGTCCACCCCAACGTCACAACGAGTTCTTAGAAACCAGACCCTTAAGCTCTTGGGAGTTCCCCTAGCACAGGATTATTGATTTCTCCAAGAACTCCTTTATTATGCATGAACCGCTATACCTTAAGGGTTCATTCCTGACGTCTTCCTCTGCCAGACTTTATGTCAATGCTAACATTCCAAGGCACCTACCAGGTATAAATATACCTTCCCTTGCCCAAGCAAGTAGGAGGAGACTTCAACTTTAGAGGAGCCCGTATCCCGGCCTGACGCACTGACAAGAGACGCTGTCATCCCTGCTCGCAGAGAATCCAGCTTCCAGTGTTCTGACTCCCTTCGCGGGGTGTTAGAGTTCGAGACCCGGAAAGAGATTCCAAACCTCTCTCATTCTCAATGTATGGAGCTGACTAGAACCTAGAGGGACTCTTGGCATACTAGACTTGGCACACCAGACTCTTAGTATACCATACTATAGAATACTTCACCTACTTCTTACCTTGCCCTACACCTAGGTTAGGTTAGGTACATTGGGGTAGAACTAGCTTAGAGAAGCATCGTATGGGTACTCGCATTTTTAGCTTATGTTATTTATGTATATGAATATATGTGTCATAGCTAAAAGATAATGCTAGCGCAGTATTATTTCTTTCTACTGCTTACGCTGTACATTATATATCTCGCATACTGTCTTGTGATCATAACAGCTCATATCTCTTACACGAGAAACAAGACTGTTCAATAAATCCTTTTATTGAAACGCCCGTCTATTCTTTCTGTGTAACTCTGAAGAAACTAAGCATGCACGATTAGATGAGTGAAACTGTTATCTATTGTTTCCACGATTCTGAGAGTGTTCCGATTCTAAAGGGAAACAAAGTTGTCATGTTTATGCGGTTGCCAGAAACTACTCCTTCTTGTTTACAAGGAATTTCTGGTGGCCTCTGAGTTAGCTGGCACAAAGTAATTAAGTTTAATATACTCGATACGGACATACTGACCTCAGTCCTATGTCAAATCTATAGGGTATATTATTCCAATGCGCAGAGCCTATTAGGGAAATAGGAACTACACTACATGGCGCCCAACGGTTTGGTAAGGCACTAATTTAACGCTAGATACTGAGTAACTCAGTCGTGCTTTTCTCAGAGACCCCTACTCACATACTCCATAAGACGTCTGGAGTGGGTAGGGTTAAGTATCCGCCAAAGCTAAATTGGACAAAAACCCTATATATTAGCTGTTTGGTTTGTTCAACGTTGAAGGATACAGTGTTCCAAAATATTGTGCACCTTATCTTTTGTTTCCTTGAAATTTGTTCTACATTTTTCAAAAAACAAATGTCCCTGCACGGGGATAATGGCACCGAGAACGGTGTAGCTGCAGCTGCAGCTGACCCAGTCGTAACAGCTTTTAATTTTACAGGTTTAAATGAAGCCGATGAGGGTGTTATAAACATCCATCCAAACTTAAGGAGAGCCATCACTCTAAAACTTATAAAACACGGCCTACCTCCAAGAGGTGGTAAAGCAGTTTTCGTGATAGAGGCACACGAATCCTTTCAGACAGAGGTATTCTATTCATGGATAGTATTCCCAGAATCAAATCCAATAACAAAACTGTTTCACTTCTTTACAGAAGATGAACCACCAGAGGAATATATTCCTTTTGAGGATATTGAAATTCCACTCACATACCAGGAGCATGATCTCTGGTTTAAAGGCGCCCTAAAACATCACAAAAACATTACCAGGCTCGGTCCACTAGGTAGACCAGGAGCAACATGGCCGATTCTAGCCGGCTACACACCTCAACCTGACATCGATGTAATGTCAGACGAGGAATTACTTACTCAACTACAAGAGTTAATAAAAATTTACAGACAATTAGTCCCATACGTCAGGCGGACTTTCACAGTCCAACCACCAAAGACCATTCCAAATCAAACCCCTCAACAGGGGAATACACTAAAAATTACTCCACAGACTTTACACGCAGTCATGGGTAAAATGCCCACAAAACGTGAGCAAATTCCATTCTGGATAGCTCAAAAAATTACTCAAATCGAAGCAGTATTTCCAAATACTAGCCCTTATGAGAAACACAGAATCCTAACAATCTGTTTACCAATGGGGATCACACTACAACTGGAAGATTGCACCACTTGGGGCGCAGTCTTTGCTGCCATCTATACTAAAACACACGGTGTTCCGTCAATTGCAGTAATACCAGATGTCCTGAAACATATTGAAAACGAATGCGGGGCAGAACCTGCTCTGAATTTAGGTATGAAATTACTGAAAAACTTCGACCAGGTCTCAACAATAATATTATCTAATATTAAAGGGGAGGCAGCATTAGTGGCGATCCGCTCAACGCTTAAGGGAATTTGATGTAACAGAACATCAACATGAACTACCCAGAATAATAGAACAATCTTATGCAGAATTAGGCAGAGATAGTTTGGGTGGAAAACCATTGAAGCCAAAACTATCTGAAAGTTGTGAGAAGGACTCTATTAAACAAAGTCCTACATCTTCTAAAAAGAAGTGGGAAACTAATAAACAAAATTCAAACGAGACACGTTCTCAATCCCGAGGTAGGTCTCCTCAAAAGGAGCCCTCTGAAAGAAGGTATAACCTCAGGAATAGGGATAATTTAAGAAAACCTGACAGGTATCAAGATACTGAAACACGTTCCTCTCGTACCTTTCAGATATCGTCACAGACATCGGAAGAAGAGGACGGTCAGAACATAGAGAAGAACGCGTGAAATCGAAAGACGACAAACACGTTCAGAAAAATAAATCAAAACCTCAATTCACAAAAAAGAAGGGAGCAGGTCTGAAGATCAGACATGCCGAGAATACTGAGAACACAGCTCAAGAACGAAGAATGGGCTCAGACAATGCTGGACAGTGCAGCAGAAGTCACAATAGCTCGCCAGAACCTGAAGGAACTTCTGGAGATAGTGGACTTGAATGAGTACATCACAGTAGAAACTGTAGACACCAGGGTTAGTGCTCCACAAAAGTTATATGAAATAACACTCCGAATGGAGGGAGACATACCAAGAAAAGTGAAAATACTCTTTTGGGAAAAACTGTCAAGGGGTTATGATATACTTCTAGCAGAAAAAGACTGGCCACCAAATTTTGTCAGGGAGTGCCCTCATGGTGAGGACATCATTATGCCTGCCTTCTCCAACCATATTCCAATTCACCTAAAATATACTTATGCCAGGAAATGGGCAGTTGCCCAGGCCCCAGCATTATATAAAAATCATGTAGGATGGGATGAGGTCTCACCTCACCACAAAATACAGCTAAAAAATGAACCTACTGCTCAAAGGCAGTACCCAATAAAGCAAGAAGCTAAAAAACAGGTCAGGGAGATCTTAGATCAACTTGAATACCAAGGGGTGATTGAAACATGCACCTCCTCAATGAACAATCCTGTTTCCTGTATCCAAACCAGACAATACATATCGTCTAGTTTTGGATTACAGACACTTGAACACTTGTTCTAAAACATTTGTAGTGCAAAAGGCACATAGTACAGCATTAATGAATAACATTGTGCGCAAAAAATATAAAACCACATTGGACATTTCAAATGGTTTCTTTTGTCAAAACATAGCACCTGAAAGCAGGTACTTAACAGCTTTCTTAATAATGGGGACCCAGCGTCAATTTTGTAGACTCCCACAAGGGTTCAAAAACAGCCCGGGTTATTCTCAGCGAGGGTAACAGAGTTACTACAAATTTATGATAATGAGGCATTGTCATATGTCGATGACATTTATCTGACAGACGATGACCTAAATAGGCACTTGAACAGGGTGAGTACCATTATATTGGGCTTCGCCTCTGAGGGCTATAAATTCAACTTTAAAAAATCCAGAATTGCCCATCTCAATGTCCTTTTCCTAGGATATGAGCTTTCAAGTGAAGGCAAGAGCTTGGCAGCTAACTTTTTAGAAAAGTGCGCGCTGCTCCAACCTCCAAAAACGCTGAAAAATTTACAATCCATCTTGGGTTTCCTAAATTTTGGAAGAACTTACATTCTAAATTACGCAGAAAGGGTTAAACCTCTCTACGAATTAATCAAACCTGATTTTTCAACAAAACATTGGACACAGGAACATACAGAAATCCTGCGTTCACTCCAAGCTAACATGTTAGCAACAAACACGCGTAAATAAACGCAATTTAGTGATCCGAATAATTTCGGGTCAATGCGGATTCACCTATTTAACATTTAATGAGGGTGAAAAAGTACCAATAGCATACAAATCACATTTGTATACACAAGCAGAAATGCGCTTCACTTCAACAGAAAAATACTGACAGCAGTTCAAACCGCTGTAGCAAAAGAAAGAGCTCTAGCTCAAGGAAAACGCATTATTGTCGTAACCCCAGTACCAGCCTTAGAGGCGGTCACAAAAGCGAGCATTCCAAATGCAAAAGCTTTACATCCTAGATGGATACAATGGGTTAATTCTCTTGCTGCAACAGATGTTGAATATGTTTTTGATCCTGATTTAAAAACACAAGCGTTCCTGCAATATGAACATGAATGTCCTCTGCCCACTGAAATTCTGCCTCTCGATCAGTACGAATTTATAATTTATACTGACGGATCAGCACAACCCGCTACAGGGAGTAAGCAAGCTTACAGTGCAGCGTGCGCAATCGTTAAAGGTTGCATGCAAGATGGTAACTTCAGACCAATGGTCACTAAAACTCAGTCTCTAGGAGATTGTACAGCTCAGCGAGCTGAACTACAAGCTTTCAAACTGGCACTTGAAAATACAGATCGCGAATTCCGCATACTTATAGTGTGCGATTCTTTTTACTGTGTTCAGTCGTATAATGAATATATATAGAACTGGCTTGAAAACGGGTTCAAAGATGCAAAAGGTGGCACAATAAAGCATAAAACGCTTTGGGAACAAGTAGTTCAGTTGAAAAACGAACTACCAAAAGCTCACGTGATACACACGCTGAGTCATCAACGTGATGGCGTTCACGTTGCAGGGAATTCATTGGCTGACGAAGCCGCAAAGGGGGCTGTTCAAACGGCTTCCGTAGCTGTGATCACTCGTTCAAAAACGAGAATAGACAGTGAGATATTGTTGGCTGTCAATGCTTCAAGCAAAGGCAGTGGTGCAGCGTTACCCAAAAAAATTCCACTCAAGTACTCTTATGTAATTGATGCAAACAACGTTCCTTTTGCTCGAATCCCTGGAGTGGGGGATAGGGTAATTCCAAACATGGAACATAGAGCAGCTTTGATTTATGAAGCACATCTGGGGGAGGGTCTGTCACATCAAGGGATCTCTAAAACAATATTAACATTGAAAGAGATGTACTGGTGGCCTGGAATGAATACACAGATTCACATCTTCATCGATGACTGCATAGACTGCAATAGACAGCGTGTTGCAGAACACCATCAGACACCAGACTACGAAGTAGCCTGCCCAGTACAGACACCATTGTTAGACAGCATTAGACTATCTACGCGCAGGCGTCCTTTTGGACAAATGCAATCCCACAAATACTAAGACAAGGTTCCTATGTATATGGCCTCAGCGCTCGGCTGACGCTCGAATTGTTATAAAAGATTTGCGAGTCTTTATCGGCACATACGCAATAGGCACACTACATTCTGACCAGGGCCAGTTTGGGCGTTGCATTGCGGTACTCCTCTCCGTTTCATCCTGAGGGAAATTCTGTTGTGGAAAGGAAAAACCGGGACATAAAGCAATCTATAACAGCTAGAGTACTAGGTTCGGGTGATGGGTGGGTCAAACATCTTTATGGGGTCCAACGCTCATTAAATAATTTGCCAAGAAGTTCTCTAGGGGGTCACTCCATATGAGGTCCTATTTGGGACAAGAATGTGGGTTCCTGATCTCGAATGTAAAGGCACAGTGGTGGAAAATAAACCCTTTGATATCAAAGATCGTTTGGCTGTTTTACAGGATCTAAATGAACTAAGATCGAAACAAAGCAACGTGTTCCTGAAGCCAACCACCACTGGGGAAACACCGGCAGTCCCAGCAAGGCCTGTCTGGATCCCAAAAGTCGGGGATCTAGTCAGAGAGAAGATTGCGGACAAGAAGGAATTTGGACCATCTTACAGACAACCAGTAACTGTCCTAGCCGTCCACGGAACAAGAACAGTACTTCTGCCGCCCCTTGCTGGAAAAAAGGAGAAAAGATTTGTGTCAATCGACCTCATCAAACCACAGTATGTGGCCAATACTAAATAGTAGGCCTCGTGGACTCCGACCTAGTAGCAGACGCACTCCTCTCACTACTGATCCAGCACGATATTAGCAAACAGCATTCATACATTAGATACTCACTTGGGCCCATACATTCATACTACGCTAATACTTACGCTGGGTTTTATCAGTTGTTACTCTCTATCAAAATCCCTGCTACCAATTACCTTCTGATTGAAGAGTAATGACTTACCAATGAATCCTTTGCTAATTGGGAAGTTTAAAATGAGTGACATTCATTATAATACATAATCCTGAAATAACCACTGAGTCAGGAAGTTTTAAAATGTTTATCTAAAGATTTAGCAGAGTAAAATACAGAGCCACATGGTACTTAATCGCAATACCCAAGATTAAGCATAGAAATGATTATTGCTAATCAATGACAGTGTTTAAAGAAAAGGAGAAGATAGAGACAGCAGCGCAACTAAAGGTTGCATTATATTTACCTAAGTGCGAGAACCAAACCCCTTAGCCAAGGAGTTGAAAGAATAAGACCCAGGAAGGATGAAGAGCAAAGACCTCCTCCAGGATCAGGACAGGACCGGTGACCTCTCTACAACGACGCCTGCGTCGTTCCCTCTCTGATACTCGGCTTCTCCTCGATTCTCCCGTGCCTTCCTTCTAATGGACTCCGCCGCCCCTCCTCAGGACCTCTTCTGGACAGGGATTCAGTCTGCAATCGATCAGCTTAGCAGTCTGGAGCTCTTCTTGTGCGTGCTGTGGTCTCTGCTAGAAGCTTGAAGCTAAACTAATTAGCCAATTCTATATCTATAATACCCTTCTACGCCCATGTACCTCCCCTTAATGTTGCTAAAATATGGGGCCACTACTTCTGATTGGACAGGGACAGGGGGTGGATTGTCGCACCATATCGATTTGGCCTAAATTGTAAAGCCTATTGTTTTTAAATTCCCACCCCTTCAAATTAATACATTCGCTTTATTTCCCACCCGTCTCATGACAAATGTAAACCAATTTTCATAGACAATGTATCAATGTACAACAGGAAAGGCAAAAGTACAGCATCTTCGGCCATCGGGTCGCGGCCTTGGACGACGTCCAGATTGACTTCATTTGGCAGGCACACAGGACACATGCGCAGAACCATTTGCCTCTCGAGTTTCAAGTCACCAACCCAGGCCCAAGTTTACGAACTAATAAAAGTGCAAGAAGAAAATATTAAAATCACAGAATAAAATGTTTCACTGTATGCCCACTTTTCCTACTCTATTTCCATTTAATTATAAATTCTATCCCGCGTTAGTAGCATTAGGAAATGACAATTTAGTAATGACATGAGAGCAAGCTGAAGCATGTGAAAACATCAAGCAGCCATTTTACTACACACTGCGCAAAAGCAGAAATTTCCCACCAAGCAAAGAAAGACGTCACACCATGTGATATGGTTGCGACATGCGCATTGAGTTTTCCCGCGCACAGCGGCCATTTTGGATTACAGACAAGCGTTATTCATTAGTAAAACACATAGGCAAGCTTCCTTCCCTTTCGTGTCGTGAATGCAAAGGTTAGTATTAACAATACAAGTTTTAATAAATTAATACTGTGAGGAGGATTGAATACAAGCAAGTTTCATTTATGAAACCTTGCTCCATCAATCCCCTCTCTGATGGCGTTTCTGAGCCATCAAAACACTACCCTCAATCAGATGCCAACTTCTAGCAAATTACTTCATTCTCATCTTTACACTTTCCATTTTTACAATCTCCTTTTAATTTCTTGTATAATTCACTCCTCCACTCTTCAAGTTCGATTTCATCTACCTTTCGTTTCTTTCCTCTTCCTGTCACCTTATATGTTCAATTCTTTTTACAGCATTTGCATCATATTGTTACTACCAATATTATTATTGCTATCCCTGCTAAGGGTACTAATATTTGACCTATAAGTCCTTTTCCTACATTAGCAAACCAGGTACCAATTGACGAGATACTATTTGTCAATCTTTCCCATACACTATCAACTTCCAGTGGTTTAAGTTCCTTCTCAAGTTTAGTTATATTTTGTATGTACGTTCCAATTTCTGCACTCTTATCAGGAATATAAGTGCAACAATGTTTCGTCTTCAATAATTTACAGACTCCGCCCTCTTTTGCCAATAATATATCAAGAGCAAGTCGATTTTGCATCACCATAGATCTAATCGCAACCATTTCCGCATTAATCATTAGAAAACCTCCAGCAGTATCCGTTGATAAACGATCAACCACTGTAGACAATTTACATATTTTCCTTGAGTTCAGAATTATTCCCACTGAAGGTATCAATGCACCAAATATATCGCCTACAATTTCTGAAAAACTAGCTCTTTTACTACGTATTAATTCGCTATTGTTTTCATTGCTCTCAGTGTTTCTTTTTACGTGGTATATCTTTGGAAATACTATTCCAAAATAACAACTTCCATACCACCGTGCAGGAAGCCTAAAGTAAGCCTTATTCCCACACACATAATAGATTCCAGGAAAAACTGAATCTGTTCCTCCTTTGGGTCCCCAACCTCCAAGAATTAAAAAATTGTGTTCACATTCACTGGTACCGATGAAAACATTGTTATATTCAGTCTTTAACCTATGAAGACAAATTTTTCCTGTCTTTACAAAATCCAGAGCCATAGCAGCTTGAGCCTTGCCAGGTGTGTAACTCCCTTCTTTCTCAGCCCAAGGTGGTAAATGAGCCTTATGCTCAGAAGCTTTCTTTGAAAATCTTGTCTTCTATCTTCTACTAAATTCAAAAATATCTTTTCTTCTTCAAGTAAAGAACATGTTAGATTGTGTCTATGTGCATGTGTTATGTCTATTGATTTCATTGTTAAGAAAAATTCTCCCATAAACTGTGCGTCTTGACTACTAATCACTGGGTTCATACTCTTGCGAATCGGAACCTCAGAAAATATCACATCTAAGTTTGAATAATAATAGTGAAGTTTCCCTGTTCTATAAAATAAACTAGACAAAACACTACATGATATGCCATATGTCAGTGGTAAATGGTGATATGTTAGACCTTCTGCTACTGATTCGGGTAACTTCATACAGACGTAACAATTACTAACTTCCATGGTATCTACATATTGAAATAATAACTTTGTGAAAACATTCAAACTAGTGTCGTTATCAGCTATTTCATGATGAATTTCTTGTTCATCTTCTGCCATTAGTTCTACTCTATTGCCCTTCATGTTTGCCGTCCTCCCTTTAGTTTCATTATTAATCTTTTTATCTATTATCATAAGGTAAGGAATTGCTACAATCAGGACTAACCGTACTATAAGCACCATCACTAGACTAAATATGCATAATGCACAGCATCTTCTACAACATTTCTGTTTTGGTCTCGCAGCAACTCTATCGTCAGGCATTTTTCGACAAGGAAGATTGCTCTTCTTATCTTTTTCTTCTTTTCTTTAGCTTATTCTTTTGCTTAGTCAGGGTGGTCTTGTTTCTTTTTCGTACGTCAATTCTGCACTTGTTCCTTCGTCACCACTTTCACTTGACTCTGAGCTTTCAAAATCTTCAAGAATGATATAAGTCCAGTCAGGACCCTTGAATTTGTTATTCACAAGTTTCAGTCTTTTACTTCTTCTTTTCTCAGTTTTATTTTCTTGTTCAGTTTGACTTGTTACTTCATTCACTTGATCTGGATCTTCACTTCTGGTTGTTATGTGGTATTTTACTCTTTTAATGACACTCAGCCAATGATCTCCTTTTCTTGTTTTCTTTGTTTGCACTGTCTCTTTATCTTCGTTTTCAGAAATCTTTTTAATTTCACTGCTTAGCACTGTTTCGTGTTCTTCAATTACTGTGTTTCTTGTTTGCTCCTTTTCAGGTCTAATTGGTTTCTCTGTAACAGCTCCGCTGTGAGTTTCCAATAACTGACCTTGTTCTTTATTTATTTCTTCAAGTTCATGTTTATCAAGATTTTCTTCTTCTGTGCACTCTTCTTGATGTAACTTGTTCTGATCAGGGCTTATTACACTGTGAACTTCTGCAGCCTGACCGGATTCTTCTAGACCTGTCTGTCCCTGTTCAAAGTCTATTAGGTCTTCACTGTTTTGAGTCCAGTTTCCTTTCCCTATCTGAACTTGTTCAGGATTTCTTAATGTCTTTTCTTCTTGTTCCTGAACTGCTTCTTCTTCACCTATCTGATCTTCTTCAATTTCTTCCAATTGCGCTTGACTTCTTGTTCTGTGGTATATTTCAGGAACCTCTACCACCGGTATCCAATCCTGACTTGTGCTCGGTTGTTCTTCTTCAGCTTCTCCGGAATCTCGAACCTGAGATCCTTCAGCTGGGCAACCTTCAGCTTCTTCAGTGATTGGCGTTGTCTGAGGATTCTCTTCCTCGGGATCTGGTACTCTCTTGGTGTGACTTACATGAATCCAATAAGGAAATCCGGCACACTTCACTGCTGTATTCATTGTCAGTATGACTTGACACGGTCTGCCCCATCTAGGTGATCGACACGTTTCTCTGGTGTGATTCTTCACTACCACCCAGTCACCAGGACTCAGATCATGTTCTTGCTCGGGCTTCCTGGAAACTGCGTCTTCTCCAACCTGATGAGAGACAGAACGCACTAGGTCAGCCAATCCTTTGCAATAGTCCAGAACCATATCATCAGATATATTCACCAGTTTGTTTGTGGGAACATGTGTTTGTCTCATTGCTCTTCCCATCATTATTTCATGTGGGCTCAATCCTGTGGTTCTGTCAGGTATACTTCTGGGTCCCATTAAAACGAGTGGCAATGCATCTGGCCACTCTAATGATGTTGATGCACACATTTTTCCCAGTCTTGATTTTATAGTGCCATTCAATTGTTCAACCACTCCAGAAGCTTCTGGACGATATGCACAGTGCAGTTTCTGTTAGATTTGAAATGCTTCACAGATTATTTGAATCACTTCACTGTTAAAATGTTTTCCTCTATCTGATTCCAAAGTTACTGGAAAACCAAACCTAGGAATGAGCTCTTTTAGCAACAGTTTTGCAACTGTAATGCTGTCATTTCTCCTAGTAGGGTAAGCCTCCACCCACTTTGAAAACAGACACACTATGACTAGTACATATTTCAGCCCTCTACATGGTGGTAACTGTATGAAATCAAACTGAAGTCTCATAAATGGACCCTCTGCCTTTCCAATTTTTCCAAATCCAATTACTGTCTTCCTTCCTGGATTATGCATCTGGCAAGTTAGACATCTCTGGCAAAGACTCTCTGCAACAGCCCTGAATTTGGGATTGTACCAATTTTGTCTGAACAACCTAATCATTGCATCTCTTCCTATGTGTGTGTCTCCATGATACATCCTAGCCATTTGTGAGAGTAAACAATCTGGCATGACTGGTCTGCCATCAGCACTGATCCACACTTCATCATCTCCTCTTTGGGAACAACCCACTTTGATCCACAAATTCTTCTCACTTTCATCAACTTCATCTTGCAATTTCTTGACGTCATTCCAAGTTTCAGGTGGCATATACAGCATAAGTTGGCAGCTGATTCCCATTCTTTCCACCCTCTTATTGACTGACATTCTGGTTTTGGCACAATGTTGAGCCACCAGATCTGCATATCTGTTGCCGACTACCACCCAGTCATCTCCTGACTGGTGTGCGGCACATTTCACCACAGCCAATTCTTTTGGTGATTGTATTGCTTCTAGCAATTCCCTTACAAATTGTCCATTTTTAATGGGGGATCCTGAAGAAGTCATGAAATCCCTCTGCATCCATAGTTGGCCAAAATCGTGCACAACCCCGTAACCATATTGGCTGTCTGTAAATATAGTTACTTTTTGATTCCTCCCAATTTTGCATGCTCTTATCAACGCAATCAATTCAGCTACTTGTGCAGATTTGACTCCTGGTAAATAAGATGCTTCAACTATTCCAGTTAATTCACATACTGCATAGGCAGCAGTTAGTTTACCATCTTCATGTCTTTGACATGAACCATCAACAAATAGCTCCCTGTCTGGCTTTTTAAGAGGCTGTTCCTCTATATCTGGGCGTGGTTTTGTGCATAATTCTGTAATTTGTATACAATCATGTTCATCGTCTTCATCATCTTTAATTCTCTCATGATATGGGTCTGGTAGTAAGGTTGCTGGATTTATAATAGTACACCTTACCATGTTCACATTTTCAGCACCCATTATTATTCTTTCATATTTAGTCAGCCAACTAGGAGTAAGATGCTGAGTTCGGGTTCTTGTCAACAGAATGACAACTGCATGTGGAACATACACTTTTACAGGGTGTCCCATCACAATTGACTCACTCTGTTCAATGCTCAAACAAGTAGCCGCCACTGCTTTTAAGCATCCTGGCAACGCGGCTGCTACTGGGTCCAATGTAGCAGAAAAATATGCTATAGGACGTCTTTCTAGTCCATGTCTCTGAGTTAAGACAGAAAGTGCACAATTTTCTCTCTCATGACAGAACAATGCAAATTCTCTTTTATAATCAGGCATGCCTAAGGCAGGTGCTGAACATAGGGCATTTCTCAATTTTACAAAGGCTTCTACACTTTCATCCTCCCACTCAACAGGGTCCTTTGCTTTCTTTTTTGTCATGTTAATTAAGGGCTTAGCCAACATGGAAAATCCTGGTATCCATTGTCGACAGTAACCTACTATTCCTAGGAACATTCTCACTTGTCTTTGTGTTACAGGCATTTGCATTTTCTTTATTAAAGTTACCCTTTCAGCTGTTACTCTTCTTTTTCCCCTCTCAATTTGGTGTCCCAGATACTTAACAGCTGTTGTACAGAATTGTAATTTTTCAGGTGAGACTTTATGTCCTTCTTCTGCCAAAAGATTTAACAATGCTATGGAATCAACAACACAATCCTCTCTGGTATTCGATGCCACCAATAAGTCATCGATATATTTGACTAATACTGAGCTTCCTGGCATCACTAGTTTTTCAAGGCACTTTTTCAGTATCTGGTTGAAAATAGAAGGACTTTCTGTGTACCCCTGAGGAACACGATTCCACACATAAACCTTGTTCTCAAATTTAAATGAGAAAAGATACTGGCTGTCTGGATGTAATGGTATTGAAAAGAACGCTTGACACAAATCAATTACTGTGAACCATCCTGCCCTCCAAGGGATCTGGTATAGAATTACTGCAGGATTTGGCACTATGGGACAACATGGTTCCACAATCTTATTTATTTTTCTCAGGTCCTGCACAATCCTATATTTTCCACTAGGTTTCTTTAACCCCATTATAGGTGAATTACATGGGCTACTCATTACTTCTTTTAAGATATTTTGTTCTACCATTCGATTTATTTCTTCAATGACTCCTGCTTTTACTTCTGCACTCATTTTGTACTGTCTGGTATTTGGGAAAATTGCACCTTTTTTACAGTAATTTTAACTGGATCTATTTTAGCCATAAGCCCTACTTCCTTTCCGGTGAAATCCCATACTATGGGGTTTACTGTACCTTTTAATTCTTCTGGCAACTCATCTTTTGTTATTAACGAAAACATCTCATCCACTTCTGTACCTTGTTTTGCAATCATAATTTTATATACATGGTCTTCATCTGGTGTCTGAACTGCCACACCATCCGGTGTGCAGAAAATTGTACAATTCATCTTGCACAACAAATCCCTACCTAATAAGTTTACTGGACTAGAATCACACACTACAAATTGATGCATTTCTCTGAAATTTCCGATTTTAACTTCCATGGGTTCGGTAAGAGGTGTTCTAATCTGCTGATTAGCTACCCCCACTACTTGGATATTTTCACCAGAGAGAGGAAGGTCTGGAATGTCTGCTGTTCTCACAGTAGACCGGGTAGCACCAGTGTCCAAAAGGAAAGTAATATTATTACCTTTCACATTCCCTTCAACATATGGACCTGACTGATCTACCTGTAAGGATGCGCCAAGTATACACTCCTTCTTCCCCTCTCCTAGGCAACGTCATGGACTGAATTGACAGAAATCGTCCTGCAAAAGAAATTGTGATGTCATATAATCATTCTTACCACTTCCTCCCTGATATCCGATGTCCGTACCATGCTTTGCTCTGCTTACATTACCCTGAATAGGTGCAGGTGGCATCTGACTCTGAGGATTTACACCCTGCTGTGAGTCATTCTGCGTCTGTGGATTTAAATTTTGATTTGGGCCATTATTATTCCGAATCTTTTTACATTCATCCTTCCAATGCCCCAATTTTCCGCATCCATGACAAGGAAATTTCTTTTAGCTTCTTCTCTACTCATTCGTCCTCTAAATTTTCCACCATTCCCAGTATCACCATTCGTTCCAGAATCTTTTCCTTGATTTTCACTCGGATTTTCCAAATTTATTCCCTGTTTCTCAGCCATTTTCACCTGAGCCCACATCACTTTTTCCTGCAATTTCTTGTGTCTATCCTCAATATCATCTCCACAATATTTTGCATACTTCAAAATCTCATCAATGGGCTTCCCTTGCCAACAAAGCATATGCTGTTTAATCATTTGACAAATTTCTGGCTTCAAACCGTAAACAAATCGATACACAAACTGGTTCATGTTCTTGTCTCCAATGTCCTCAAATCCACTATACTGTTTAAATACCTGCAATAGACGCTCATAGTAGGAATGTACTGATTCATTAGCTTCTTGGGTAGTTCGATCTATTTTTACCCAATCTGTTTCATTCGGGGGTATTTTCCCTTTCAGGTATGTTATCACTTGCTGATACTTTTTCATCACATCATTTGACGGGGCACCTGTCTTCGGATCTCTAGGATATTCGTCACTTGGCCAATCCACTGTGATTTTGCAATCTGTCCATAAATCGGCAGGTACCACTATATCAAACAACCCATCCAAATCCTTCAACAATACCTTTGACACCTTCACAAACCTGTCAACCTGCTTGTACCATTCAATTGGTTTTTCCCTCAACTTTGGAAAATCATTCGTAAATGACAAAATATCCTGTCTGCTCCATGGGACATGTACATATCCTCCTCCCGCAACTTTTCGCATCGTATACATTTGGTCTGCTTTCCCTTTTTCCTTCATCACATATTCAGATGCTGTTCTACTTGTTCGTGCTTCTTCCTTTTTCTTGGCCCACCTAGTTCTCCATTTATCTAGGTCTCCCCATTTTTGCAAAACTAACATTAATTCTCTTATTTGTAATCTTCTTCCAGAGGCATTCATATTTTCTAAATCTTTGTCTGAAAATTCTGCTCTATAGGGTTTCTGTAGTACCTTTGATCTCCCTATTTCTATTCCCATCTGTAGTGCTAAGTTGGATAATTTTTCATGGAATATCCTTACATTTCTGGTGATACTCCTACACAGGAACAATACTTCTTCTTCATCATAGGTATTTAAGCGTTCTAATCCTACATTTCCTGCTATTATTTCTTCTAATTCGACTTTCAATTTATGAATGTCCATTATTTTCGGAGGTGTGCACTGTTTAACTGACCCTTGCACCCATCTTTCTAAATCTTCAGGTGTTACTATGGTGGCACTTTTTGCTCCCGATGAAGTTATTAAACTTACATCTTTTGAACATCCATGTACATCTTTTCTGGGAGTACTATTTACAGTACTTCGAATAGGCAAGTCCATGAGTGATATTGTGGATTCACAGTCACTAAATTGATCCTCAATTATAACTGGAGCTTCAGGTTTGGAATTATTCACAGGAGTAGGTGCAAGTATCGGTGGAGGACAGCTTCCCTGAGTACCATATAATGGAACTACTGGACCAATTGTTACTGGTATGATCAACGAATCAGGGTGTACTTTTATCTGGGTTATTTTCTGTATTAATTCTGTTCTAGTCTTTTCTAGAGCTTCTTTTTCTTTGTCATGAAGTATTCTACTAGGGGTGAATTCATGCATTACCTGTGGCACTAATGGATTTTTTGGTGGTGCACTTGGGGTGCATCCACTTGTTCCTTCTTGATATGGTGGGGGTTTCTTAACATTTCCTCCATAAATTCGTCTTCAGACTCCTCATTTCTCATTAAATGTTTTGTCTTTTCTGTGCACTTACTTCCTAAATTCTCCTCTGCTGAGAACAATGGATATAATCCTTCTGTAATCATTGCCCTTCTCCATTGTTTCATCTGACCGGTCCTAGACTCATGTAGGTATCTTGGGAAAAATCCTGGATAACTCCTATTACTTCTAGATCGGTCCCGCTCAAATGCCTCGGTTTCCCATTCCTCTAGAGCTTCGTACTGAGTTAATCTAGGTCTGGGTTCTAAGTCATTCATCCTCAATCTCAAGTTTTGCAGAATTCGCCCATTGAATGTGCCATTCTCGGGAAATGCTAGTATTCCATCATTTTTGGTATATTCTATCCAATTCTTCATCCATACACAAGTATGATAACCTCTCTCCATCATCATGAATGAAGCGGGCGTTTTAGCTGATGGAATAATAATTCCTTCTCTAGTTTTGATTGGTTTGTCCTTTTTAAAATAATTCTTGATCTTTTGTAAAAATGACATTTTTCTCCTTTCTCCGTACATCTTGGGTAAGTACCGATGTATAAAATCATATTCTGCAAAGCCTAAATATCTCCTATCCTGACGAATTCCTGTTAAAGTCGGATTGCGTTTTAACATGCAATCCTTATCCACTAAGAATTTCGCTTCTATAATTTTGACCAATCAAATGTCTGCTATCTTTTATTTCCGAGCCAATCCTTGCGCGGCCTTTTGGTGACGTTTATCTGTCAACCCCTCCTTTACAATCTGCTCTTTTCTGTCCTTGCTGGTTTAACCAATCCCAGCGCGGCACCTGTGACGTCAGTACTACTCCTGACTACTGACCCCTCCTTTACAAGGGTCTTTCCACACCCGCTGATTCAACCAATCCCAGCGCGGCGTTTTGTGACGTCAGCTCCCTCTCCGGCAACTGACCCTCCCTTTACAAAAATTTACGCAAACTTATTTTCTCTACAATTCTTAATTTCAGTAACAACATAAAACATTCGCTATCGTGCCAGTTTCTCTAAAAATAGAAAAGATAGTTTTCTCTCACACTTAGTAAAACCTTTCCGTTTACTAAACATACACTACGAGTAAAACACTTCTGTCTACTCTTCACACAAGCTCCAGAAGTACCTGTTACTTCTCCAATGTTACCCTTTCTAGGTGATATAACATCAAATTTTCACCAGCGTACTCTTTTGCTATTACTCACACGCATAGAGTCCCTAACGAGTACTGAAAGTCCTGCTTAACTTTTCAGTACTATTTCTGCCTGGCAGATAACCTCACTGCAGTATGGCTCCACTTACCATCCGCTATTCCTTTTTACCCCAGGGTATTCTGGACAACATAAAACAAAACTTTGAATACACGGATGTTAGTTCATAAAAATACAAATAAAAATTCTCATTACCCAATTAACAAAGAGTAACCATCCTCTGATTACCAGAAAACTGATCCAGCGCGATATTAGCAAACAGCATTCATACATCAGATACTCACTTGGGCCCATACATTCATACTACGCTAATACTTACGCTGAGTTTTATCAGTTGTTACTCTCTATCAAAATCCCTGCTACCAATTACCTTCTGATTGAAGAGTAATGACTTACCAATGAATCCTTTGCTAATTGGGAAGTTTAAAATGAGTGACATTCATTATAATACATAATCCTGAAATAACCACTGAGTCAGGAAGTTTTAAAATGTTTCTCTAAAGATTTAGCAGAGTAAAATACAGAGCCACATGGTACTTAATCGCAATACCCAAGATTAAGCATAGAAATGATTATTGCTAATCAATGACGGTGTTTAAAGAAAAGGAGAAGATAGAGACAGCAGCGCAACTAAAGGTTGCATTATATTTACCTAAGTGCGAGAACCAAACCCCTTAGCCAAGGAGTTGAAAGAATAAGACCCAGGAAGGATGAAGAGCAAAGACCTCCTCCAGGATCAAGACAGGACCGGTGACCTCTCTACAACGACGCCTGCGTCGTTCCCCTCTCTGATACTCGGCTTCTCCTCGATTCTCCCGTGCCTTCCTTCTAATGGACTCCGCCGCCCCCTCCTCAGGACCTCTTCTGGACAGGGATTCAGTCTGCAATCGATCAGCTTAGCAGTCTGGAGCTCTTCTTGTGCGTGCTGTGGTCTCTGCTAGAAGCTTGAAGCTAAACTAATTAGCTAATTCTATATCTATTATACCCCTCTACGCCCATGTACCTCCCCTTAATGTTGCTAAAATATGGGCCCACTACTTCTGATTGGACAGGGACAGGGGGTGGATTGTCGCACCATATCGATTTGGCCTAAATTATAAAGCCTATTGTTTTTAAATTCCCACCCCTTCAAATTAATACATTCGCTTTATTTCCCACCCGTCTCATGACAAATGTAAACCAATTTTCATAGACAATGTATCAATGTACAAGAGGAAAGGCAAAAGTACAGCATCTTCGGCCATCGGGTCGCGGCCTTGGACAACGTCCAGATTGACTTCATTTGGCAGGCACACAGGACACATGCGCAGAACCATTTGCCTCTCGAGTTTCAAGTCACCAACCCAGGCCCAAGTTTACGAACTAATAAAAGTGCAAGAAGAAAATATTAAGATCACAGAATAAAATGTTTCACTGTATGCCCACATTTCCTACTCTATTTCCATTTAATTATAAATTCTATCCCGCGTTAGTAGCATTAGGAAACGACAATTTAGTAATGACATGAGAGCAAGCTGAAGCATGTGAAAACATCAAGCAGCCATTTTACTACACACTGCGCAAAAGCAGAAATTTCCCACCAAGCAAAGAAAGACGTCACACCATGTGATATGGTTGCGACATGCACATTGAGTTTTCCCGCGCATAGCGGCCATTTTGGATTACAGACAAGCGTTATTCATTAGTAAAACACATAGGCAAGCTTCCTTCCCTTTAGTGTCGTGAATGCAAAGGTTAGTATTAACAATACAAGTTTTAATAAATTAATACTGTGAGGAGGATTGAATACAAGCAAGTTTCATTTATGAAACCTTGCTCCATCACTACTATCCAAGAGGTTCAGACTGAAAGACTCATAACCATCGAGAATTCAGCAGTAACAGATGAAGGACTAAGCGACAATGCTATGGAACTCATCCCTCTTGAAACTCAAGTAACAGTTCGTCCAAATACACCTGTCTACACCAACGTAACACGTGATCAACTGGTTCCAGCGATTTCAACAAATCCTGATGCAATTTCAACAATTGACCGAACTGCTTCTGGCTATTTCATTAACTTTGATACGTTTTCTGAGGATCCGAGTGAGCCTGAAACGACGCCAGCATCAAAAACTTTCAAGCAACAAGTACAAGACCTTTTTCATTTCCTGAAAGAGAACCTTTTCTGGTTTCACCATGGATTGAACTATGGATTATTTCTGGAATATTTTTCTTTCTGCTTTGGCTAGCTTTGGTTATGACTCTTAGCATGCTTATAAATGGCAGATACATCCGTATGGACACTGAAAGTAAAAATATGAACTTACTTTTAAAACCACACAAATCTTCCCATCGTGAAACAAGAGACTTGTCAGCAGTGAACATCACAGCTGTTCCTAAACAGGATGGTATAGTGTGGGACAAAACCGATTTCGATATATTCGGCCCGACGGACCTTTTGAACATTCCACATTTATTTAAAATTTCATTAAGTGATTTTATTACCTCCAGTACCTATTCTGATGATTGGGACTTTGAGACTGTAAATGATATGATGTCTGATCTAGAAAGGTCTGCTGCGTTCTCTAACAATGAATATTTAGAGGGTTCATCAGACTACAAACAGCTTTATTGTTACAACCACTATGGTCATCATTTCTTGCATAAATCTGCAACACCTAGAAATGTGTTTATGTTTAACCAATGGGAACATTGTCCGACACCACCAAAGGGTAGTTCAAAAACGTTTGCAAATAAGTTTCCATATTTTTCAGGGTACAATATATCTGATCCAGAAACATTTTTCTATAAGAATGTAAACAAAACAGGACAGAAAATTATGTTAACTAATACAAAACAGATTTATTCTGCAGCCTTTATTACCCAACTGTCTACACAAGGATTTGACTTTTGGAAAAACCCAATCGACACAAAATCTGTCTGGGGTTCTAAAGATTGGCAAGTGCAGGGGATGGAAGCTTTGTTTAGAGCATGTATCATCCCACATCAAATAATGTTTTTGAATGACACTGTGCAACAAACGTCTTGCCTTGGTTTAGCCAAGATCAAAGACATGAACACACCTTCTGTACCAACACCTGCAAGTAATAGCACTACACAGGGAGCGGTCACAGTAGACACTATACTACAAAACAACAGAACTGATCCTGATTGGAAAAAATGGTTACTCTGGCCCACAGACACAAACATCTGTCAAGAAAGATTCCTGAATAGAATACAGGGCTTTACTATCCATAGGCTTGACCCACAATATGTTCAACGACAACATCCAGGGGTAGTAACAACATACAGTGTAGGAAAATTGTGCCTCGACTGGTTACAAAAATCTACACTCGAGGATGTGAAACAACACTTATCTTTACTTAAAGAAGACGCAGACCTTAGGGAATTCTTGCTAGGACCAAGAAAACCGCGTCAAAAACGTTTCATATATGCCGGCATTTATGCTGCTTATAATGAAATATGGAAGGTTTCGCAGGCAGAGGTCGCAGAAAGAATACGTGAACTTGATCGTATTAACTTAGAGAAATCTCTCACTGTGGTCGACAATGGGTTAACAACTTTGTCATCCAGAATTTATTAATTGGACAACATTGTATCCTCTGCTATTGACATACTGGAACAAGATTTAGCCATGTTACGGCAAGGCCAATCTCAGTTACGTTCTATTATGTTATTAGGCTGGACGCTGCAATCTTTGCGTGCAGGCTATGTGCCTTGGCGTTTTATCAACACGTCGTCTCTGTTTGCAGAATACAATCTAACGGATAAACAGATCGAACTGGCACAAAGGGGAGCAAAGTATACAGTGCTGAGCATTGAAAAACTGGAAAAATTACCATTTACGGTAGCAGAAAAACCAGCTACAGAATGGCTTATTCATGGCAAAATAACTCTGCCTGTCACTACTTTTCATTTTCAGTATTGCCTCAAACAAATGCAAGCAGGCAAATATGAAAGGTTGGGTAAAGAATACATTAAGACATCTTGGGATTTACCTTACGAATACAGATGTTGGAGTGGGGATCGTGAAGTGTTTCTAAGCGGTACACACTGTGAAAATGCACTAAGCGGTTCACTCATATGTCAGGACATTTCTTTACACGGGCTTGTAATGGTTCTGTGGCAAACTTGTCCTGCCACCAGCAGGGTACACCATCTACTGTGATTAATCCAACGTTTGGCCAACTTTCTAACGGGAGTTACCTCATGTTGAATGATCAGAGTTGCTGTGGCATGTTGCCAGGCATCCCATATCTGGTAACGGTCGGCTCCAGGGTTACTTGTTGTATGCAAGTATTGTTCCCCCAATAGACACAGTCAGGAGTCACCTCTATGGCCTTCATTGAATGCTTCTTTTATACGTTTTGATGCTTTAAGCAGAATGAAAGCCATGCTTTTGCAACAGACTGTGCCTTTGACCTCGGCCAAAGAAATCTATGATTTACAAATTGCAAGGACTTCGGCTGAGATACAGGCTTTAATTTTTACAAACTGCCCTATACATTTCGTATAAATGATGGGACGTATCTTAAACATGTCTGATACGAGCGGGATTGTACATGTATTTAAGACCATCTGTTCAGGACTGTTAACACCTTTTCAGGCAGTCCTCGGAATCATTCCAAACTTCGCACATTCGGTGTTTGGTGGTGTGCCATTAAGTCTAGCACTTGTTGCGGGAATCCTGTTTTTATTCCTACTGCTACGCTATGGCAAGCCTATCCACCAGCGTCACTCCCAGCAATTTGGAGAAAGCTCTCCTAGAACGGAAGGGCCGTGAGCGCATAGTGCAACTTTTGGGCATACCTCGTCTACGGGAACTTAATACAACATGGTTTCTGTCATTTAGACCAATCTGGCAAGATTGCATCTTACCTGTTCTACGCTGCCTGCTTTGCGGTGAAGAATGCGTGCTAGACACCTGTCTAACACTCCCATCAGTCATGCCAACGGATATCGATACTCTGCTGGACCCAATAACGGCCCATGCTCTGTGTTGTCCCCAAAGGCTACCAATCCTGATAACGGCATTCCTTGAGATCTCACAGACGCTTCCTGCTGCTGCTGAGGTACGAGATGGATCAACAGGCACACAGGTAACAACGGACGCGAACATTGCTGCGGGATCCTATGCTGAAGGCGATGCTTCACATCTCTGTGCAGTTAACCTTCTAAATGAGGTATTCCAACTGTCACCGACATCGGTAGACGATCTTTTGTCTACAGAAATAGATGATTTCATGTTTGCACCAGACCCATACACTGACTTTGATTCGGCTCACAGTGTACCAGGAAAGCAATGAAATTTTGCCTCCATATTTTCAGAACAGAACAAAACTTGGAACTCTTCCTAAAATTGAACTTTTTCTTTTTCTCTATTTTTTGAAAATACATGGCAACTAAATCTGCTTACAGTAGAACTATTCATATAAAACGGACTTCTTTGAATACTTCCAGGGACACATTGTCAGCTTATTTTATTATATTTTCATTTTAGCACCATGTTTTGAAATGGCCTTGATTTTTGAAATACTTGTCAACCATTTCGTCATTTGCATATATTTCTGTTTATTCATTCATGTTGCATTTTATTTATGATATATGCCTAGAATGAAAAAATGCTTTAAAATGTCCAGTACCTATTGCATTACATGTTTAGCAACAGTTTTCTTTTAAAAACTTCTTTTAATATGCTTTTAGAAATGTTTTTAGCAACATGTGGTACTCGGTTTAATGTTTAGCATTAAATGTTTAGCATTTAGTACTATCGTTCATTCGAAAGTGGAGTGGGTGTTGTATTCCGCTTTAGGTGTCCGTATATAGGTCGTCCTGAAACATGTCCTTATATAGGCACAATTCGCATTGCCCTTATATAGGCATAAGATCCCAGTCCTTATTTAGGCATTAGCCATGCTATCCAAATACAGGCATGGTCACTTACATCCGTCCACCCCAACGTCACAACGAGTTCTTAGAAACCAGACCCTTAAGCTCTTGGGAGTTCCCCTAGCACAGGATTATTGATTTCTCCAAGAACTCATTTATTATGCATGAACCGCTATACCTTAAGGGTTCATTCCTGACGTCTTCCTCTGCCCGACTTTACGTCAATGCTAACATTCCAAGGCACCTACCAGGTATAAATATACCTTCCCTTGCCCACGCAAGTAGGAGGAGACCTCGACTTTAGAGGAGCCTGTGTCCCGGCCTGACGCACTGACAAGAGACGCTGCCATCCCTGCTCGCAGAGAATCCAGCTTCCAGTGTTCTGACTCCCTTCGCGGGTGTTAGAGTTCGAGACCCGGAAGGAGATTCCCACCTCTCTCATTCTCAAGGTATGGAGCTGACTAGAACCTAGAGGGGCTCTTGGCATACTAGACTTGGCACACCAGACTCTTAGTATACCATACTATAGAATACTTCACCTACTTCTTACCTTGCCCTACACCTAGGTTAGGTTAGGTACACTGGGGTAGAACTAGCTTAGAGAAGCATCGTATGAGTACTCGCAGTTTTAGCTTATGTTATTTATGTATATGAATATATGTGTCATAGCTAAAAGATAATGCTACTGCAGTATTATTTCTTTCTACTGCTTACGCTGTACATTATATATCTCGCATACTGTCTTGTGATCATAACAGCTCATATCTCTTACACGAGAAACAAGACTGTTCAATAAATCCTTTTATTGAAACGCCTGTCTGTTCTTTCTGTGTAACTCTGAAGAAACTAAGCATGCACGATTAGCTGAGTGAAACTGTTATCTATTGTTTCCTCGATTCTGAGAGTGTTCCGATTCTAAAGGGAAACAAAGTTGTCATGTTTATGCAGTTGCCAGAAACTACTCCCTCCTTGTTTACAAGGAGTTTCTAGTGGCCTCTGAGTTAGCTGACCTCAGTCCTATGTCAAATCTATAGGGTATATTATTCCAATGCGCAGAGCCTATTAGGGAAATAGGAACTACACTACAATACCAACACCATTATCACCACCAATACCACCACCACCAATACCCCCACCAATACCACCACTAATATCACCACCACCAATGCCACCACCGCCATCACCAATACCACCACCACCAATACCACCACCAATACCACCACCACCACCAATACCACCAATACCAATACCACCAATGCCAATACCAACACCAATACCTCTACCAACACCTCCACCAACACCACCACCATCACCACCACCAATATCACCCCACCAATGCCACCAATACCACCACCAATACCAATACGACCAATACCACCACCAATACCACCACCACCACCAATACCACCACTACCACCCATACCACCACCACCAATACCACCACCACCACCGATACCACCCATACCAATACCACCACCACCAATACCAATGTCTCTGCAAATACCAATGACACCACCACAAATACCACCATCATCAATACCACCACCACCAATACCAATCGCACCTTTACCACCACCACCAATACCAATCGCACCACCAACACCACCAATATCACCACCAATACCACCACTATCACCAAAACGACCACTAATACCACCGATACCATCAATACCATCACCACCTCCACCACCACTGGCAATACCACCAATTCCACCACCACCACCAATACCATCACCACTAATACCATCACCAATACCACCACCAATACCACCACCACCACCAATACCACCACTAATACCACAAATACCACCTCCAATAATGCCACCAATACCATCACCAATACCACCACCACCACCAATACCACCACCACCAATACCATCACCAACATCACCACCTATACCACCACCAATACCACCACTACCACCAATACCACCACCACCACCAATAATACCACCAATACCACCATCAAGACCACCACCACCACCAATACCACCACCAATAATGCCACCAATACCATCACAAATACCACCAATACCACCACCACCACCACAAATACCACCACCGCCAATACCACCACCAATACCACCAGTAATACCACCACCACCAATGCCACCACCACAAATACCACCGCCAATACCACCACCAACACCACCACTAATACCACCACCAATATCACCACCACCACCACCACCAATGCCACCACCACCAATACCACCACCAATACCAATACCACCACCACCAATACCACCACCACCAATACCAATACCACCAATACCACCACCAATGCCACCACCGCCACCACCAATACCACCACCACAAATACCACCACCAATACCACCACCACCAATACCACCAACACCACCAATACCAATGCCAATACCAATACCACCATCACAGTACTACCACCAATACCACCACCAACACCACCACCAACACCACCACCAATGTGACCAATACCACCAATACCAATGCGACCAATACCACCACCAATACCACCACCACCAATACCACCACCACTAATACCATCACCAATACCACCACCAATACCACCACCACCACCAATACCACCACCACCAATACCACCACCAATACCACCACCACCAATGCCACCACTGCCGCCACCAATATCTCCACCACCAATACCACCACCACCACCAATACCACCAATACCAATACCACCACATCCAATACCACCACCACCACCAATACCAATGTCACTGCAAATACTAATGCCACCACCACCAATACCTCTACCAACACCACCACCAATACCACCACCACCACCAATATCACCACCACCAATGCCACCAATTCCACCACCACCAATACCAATACGACCAATACCACCACCAATACCACCAATACCACCACCACCAATACCACCACTACCACCCATACCACCACCACCAATACCACCACCACCACCAATACCAATGCCACTGCAAATACCAATACCACCACCACCAATAGCACCACCATCAATACAACCACCACCAATACCAATCGCACCATTACCACCACCACCAATACTAATCGAACCACCAATACCACCAATATCACCACCAATACCACCATCACCACCAATACCACCACTAAAACCACCAATACCACCAATACCATCACCACCACCACCACCAATACCACCACCGGCAATACCACCGTCACCACCAATACCACCACCACTAATACCTTCACCAATACCACCACCAAAACCACCACCACCACCAATACCACCACCACCAATACCACCACCAATGCCACAACCAATAATGCCACCAATACCATCACAAATACCACCAATACCACCACCACCACCACCACAAATACCACCACCGCCAATACCAATACCACCACCACCAATACCATTACCAATACCACCACCACTACCAATACCACCACCACAAATGCTACCACCACCACCAATACCACCAATATTACCACCACCAGTACCACCACCACCACTACCAATACCACCACCAATACCACCACCACCAATACCACCACCATCACCAATACCACCAATACCAATACCACCACCACCAATACCACCACCAATACCAATACCACCAATATCAATACCACCACCACCAATAACAATACCACCAAAACCAATACCACCACCAATACCACCAATACCAATGCTACCACCACCAATATCCATACCACCACCAATACCACCACCACCACTATCAACAAAACCACCCATATCTATACCACCACCGCCAATACCAATACCACCACCACCACCACTAATATCACCATCACTACCAATACCACCACCACCATTACCACCACCACCACCACAAATTCCACCACCAATACCATGACTACGACCACCAATACCACCACCACCAATACCACCACCACCACCAATACCACCACTACCAATACCACCACCACCTCCAATACCACCACCACCAGCACCACCAAAACCAGTACCACCACCAATACCACCACCAATATCCCCATCAATACCAACACCAATAAAACCACCACCACCATTAACACCGCCACCACCAATACCACCACCAATACCACCACCACCAATACCACCACTCCCAATACCACCACCAATACCACCAATACAAATACCACCAAACCCAATACCACCACCAATACCACCACCACCAATACCACCACCAATACCACCACCACTATCAGCAATATCACCAAAACCACCATCATACCACCGGTACCTATACCACCTACACCAATACCACCGCCAATACCACCATCAATACCACCACCACCAATACCACCAATACCACTAATACCAATAAGACCACCACCAATACCAGTACCACCATCACCAATACCACCACCAATACCACAACCACCAATACTGCCACTAATACCGCCACCACCAATACCGCCACCACCACAAATACCACCAAAACCACAACTAATACCACAAATACTACCACCACCAATACCATCACCACCAATACCATCACCACCAATACCACCACCACCAATACTACCACTACCAATACCACCACCACCTCCAATACCACCACCACCAGCACCACCACCACCAAAACCAATACCACCACCAATACTACCACCAATATCACCACCAATACCACAACCAATAAAACCACCATTACCGCCCCCACCACCACCAATACCACCACCACCACCACCACCAATACCACCACTCCCAATACCACCACCAATACCACCAAACCCAATACCACCACCACCAATGCCACTACCAATACCACCACCAATACCACCACCACTATCAGCAATATCACCAATACCATCACCATAGCACCACCACCTATACCACCACCACCTATACCACCTACACCAATACCACCACCAATACCACCATCAATACCAATAAGACCACCGCCAATACCTGTACCACCATCACCAATACCAGTACCACCACAACCAATACCAATACCACCACCACCAATACCAATCCCGCCACCACCAATACCACCTCCACCACCAATGCCACCACCACCAATAACACCACCACAAATACCAGCACCACTAATACCACCACCACCAATACCACCACCACCAATACCACCACCACCAATACCAATACCACCACCAATACCACAACCACCAATACCATTACCACCAATACCACCACCTCCGCGCCTCTCGCTCACTAGTAGTAGCAGGGGCACTGTACGAGGCAAAAGCTGCAGCCGAGACCATACCTCCCTCCCTCCATGCCTGCCATAAAGCACAGCCCGCCCTGCCCCAGGAGGTGAAGCCAGGGCCCTACTACAGCTGGAATGTTTTTTATTAGGCCAAAGACAGCAATGACATTATGCAATGCCACACTGCACACTTAAATCACGGAGAGGGCAGGAAATAGCCCTCCTCCCGCTCTTCCTTCTGAGCCACAAAGTGTAATAACAGAGCGAAAGGTGTTGGAGTGCTTTGTTAGTGTTTATAGCTCGGATCATATGTAACTCTCACTTCAAACATTGTGGGGCATATTATCAAGAACGGCGTTAAAATTATCGCCGCTTTAGCGGCAGAAAACTGCCACTAAAGCGGCGATAATGGGCTTGATAATATGCCCTTGAGAATTCCAATAGAAGCCCATGTTGACACCAGAACATGGGCTTCTATTGGAATTCTCAAGGGCATATTATCAAGCCCATTATCGCCGCTTTAGCGGCAGTTTTCTGCCGCTAAAGCGGCGATAATTTTAACGCCGTTTCTTGATAATATGCCCCTGTGTCTGTGTAATTTACTACACTTACACCTCTTCTTCACAGCACTATTTATCACTACTTTGAAGACGTCGCAGGCTGGTTTCTTCCTCTGATATTTACAATCCAACAAGCGGTTGAGAAGGCCCTTTATTGCAATTTAATAGGTCTCGCTTTGCGAGAGTTTAAGCTATTAGTATTGTACATGACAATGCCTTTTATTTATGTTTTAAAACCCAAAACATAAATAAAAGGCATTGAAATTTACAATGCCAATAGCTCAAACTCGCGTGAATGCAGACCTATTGCATTGCAAATGCTTGTCTTTCTACAGCACTTACCATAATTTCTTTGACAAACTGAATCCCTCATTTTGTTCCTTTCTAAATGAAATGTTTTACGTTTTACCAGTTTGATTCAATCAAGGCTTCAGTTGTGCCATACTTTTGTCATAAGTAACACTGTCAGTGCTCTAGTTGTTCTTAGAACACTCTGGGAGGCTGCAGTAGAACACAAGGGAATCAACTGACAGGGGCTGCCAATGGAAGTACATGATTTACTGAGAATGTCAGGTATTATTCTCATATGGCTGAGGAAGATAGTGTGAATTTACAGAAATATGCTCTCATTTTAGCTTCTGGAGCACCTTCCATAACCTCTATGGGGAAAATCATGAGAAAACAGTTTTCTCTCAAACATGATTCATGAACTCCCAGCAGAAGGCTTTTTCATGGGGTAAAATCACCTGACAACACACCACAATTCCTAAAATTAGTATGATATCATCAATAAATGGTTTATATTGTAACTAAATCTGTTATCACCCTTTTATATGTTCTCCTTTTTGTGACCCTCAAAACATGCCATTCACTACAATGCATTTCATTGGGGTGCTATCATGTACATTTTTCCAAGATGGCTGTCAACACTTCCTGGTTGACGTTTTGGCAGCCAATCAGATCCCACCATGAGATCTGTGCTTTGGCTTCTCCCAGATATACAAATTTGGTTTTCTTTTAATATCTCCAAAACTACTGAACCGATTTACACCTAATATAACGGAACAAAATCTACCTTTCTGCCAAATTTGGTGTCATTCCGTCCAGCGGTATGGGTTGCAGGCCTGTCTAAAGATTCTATGGGAATTAACATGGGAAACACACTTTTTTTGACTCCACTTTTTCTTAGCCCCTGCTTGACGGAACACCCTGAAACTTTCCATGCACAACAAGACCCAACATGGAACGTTTTTATTTTTTTTATTTTGTGAAGATTCAACAAACAGTGTCAAAGTTATAGGCAAGTCAAAAATGATTTTCCTATTGAAACATGGTCCTAGCTACCTACTGGCGAAGAGAGAGAGAATGAGAGAGGGAGAGAGAGAGAGAGAGAGAGAGAGAGAGAGGGCAAACAGACAGACATATTCACATTTGGCTTCATCCTACAACAGCACAGGGCTGTGTGCTTTAATTGAGCTTTAATAAGCAACAAAAGTGTAGTGGTACTCAAAAACAAGTTTGTTAGCCTTCAAGGCACTTAAATTAACAAGTTACTGTTAGTACTTAGGTATAGTGTGATGTCATCACAAGTGTTCTATGGTAAGTACATCTGAAGCAGTTGCAGCTGTCTTGAGAAGGACATCTAATAGTTACTGCAGGTTTGTGATAGACTTGGTAAGTAGTTACTTCTTACTTGAGAGATACAACACCAACATTTTGGAGGCACTGCAGACTTGTTAAAGTATTCAGGCAGCTGATTATGAGTTGAAAGGTAGTTTATCAATGCAAAAGGCCTGACCTGCAAGCTTTGCCTGCGCTTGTTTTATTATGGATATATTTTTATTTCTAAGATATTATTAAAGTGTTGCTCTTTGTATACAATTACATTTGTTGCAGTTGTGATAACTGTGTTACAAAGTGTCTAGTCTCAGTTGTCATATTACACCCTTTGAGCTAGGCCCTGCTTGCTCGATCAAGCAACCCTCAAGAGTCAATGAGGTGTAGGAGGCTAGCTTCCCAGTTTCCACTTGATACTAGGGGGCATATTTACAAAAACATGACACAGCGCAGCACTACAAGCCATCGTTCAGTGCCGCGAGGCGCCATTAGGAAAGTGCAGGGATGTGTCATATTTATAGCAATACGACGCATCCCTGTACTTTCCCCTGCACCGGCGCTGACACGGCAAGCTAGCGCCAACACAGGCACCCATGGACCATGGTGCAAGGGAGCCTATATAGCAGGGATGATTTTTTATGTGTAGGAAGGGACACCTTCCTGCACATAAACAATAATTAATGGCGTTTTGCTCCTTCTATGTGTGCAGCAGAATACAGCACAAATAGAAAGAGCAAAAAATTTGGAGAAATACTTTTCTCCTCATTGCACCAATCTAACGCCTCCTTTTGAATGGTGTTAGTTTTTGGCACTGCCTCAGATTTACACATCCTTGTTAATCTGGGGCAGTGTCAAAAGCAATGGGTGTTTTGTGGGTACGCCCACAGCAGCACCCATTGCACGCCCTTTGACGCAGAAAGCTGCGTGAAAGGGTACAATATTTACAATGCGGCGTTAAGCCACCGGAGCATCATTAAAAGTGATGCCCAGGTGGCACAATCCCCCTGTAAATATGCCACTAGGCATCAGTGTTCTGATTAGTAGGGAACACCTACAATGGTGCCTTTTATAGTTTTGGATTAGCCATACATCTTTTAAAATCAGGACACAACATTTTTGTATTTTTAAAATTTCTGTTTTGCTTTCTTAGGTTTTGGCAGGAATTTACAGGTGGACAGTTTTTTATCATATTTCCTCGAAAGCTTTCAGCCCGACAAATTGGAAATTTGTACTCAAAAGGAGATCTTCTTCAGGATGGACAATGGCTTATATTGGAGCTCAACGCCTGCAGGGGTCAAAGGTGAACGGGAGAGAAACAGTGCCAGCATGTTCCAGGTGTGCCTGAGAAGTTCCGGGACAGTGTGCATCATGGACTACAACGGTGATGGCCTCGTTATGGACACAAGTGGCCCCGAGTGGGCCATCAAGGTGGCGAAGGGGAGGGAAAACACCGAATTTCAGGTTGACTATGAAAACAAGAAGGTGATTTTTAGGGCGCCCAATGGCTTGTTTTTGTCACGCATTTATCACACGGCTAGTAAAGCCCACACATTAGAGGCTCGAAAAGAAACAGTTGATGAGTACTGCCTTTTCCAATTGGTTGTATCTGATTCCTAGGTCACGTGTTAGGTATTGTGTTAAGTGTGTGCCATCACCTGCCCCTCCTCCTCCCCTACCTCACACATCAGATTCTGTCCTTCCTTTCAGGGCTCTGGAAAATATCAAGAGATTCATGGTGCTATTTCTCTGATTATGTGTATGATATGCAAATGATGCCAATTACCATCATTTGCTCGTGCACAGAAGCTACTATTTGCATATTGGTTAGCTAATAACTGTGTCATTTGTTGTGTAGCCTCTAAAGGAATTGTAGAGATCATGTCAAATAAAAACATTAAAAACGTATACGACATACATGATAGTAAGGCAGAGGTATCCATTGAAACAACTGTAATGTGACAAGAGAAACAAGTTAAGCTAATCAACCCTAAGAGGAAATTCCCTCAGCTAGCATCACGCATGGAAAGAGGACGTACGAGGAGAAGTTAAGATATTTCTCCTCGTTGCGCTTCTATGTGGTAGGAACGTCTACCCCTCATTACACCTTGAGTCACGTAATCTGACACAAAATGCACTTTGGGGCAGATTTACAAGAAGTGACTCAGTGCGTGCCGCAAGCCATTTGGCTGCGCCGCACTGAGTCACTTTCAAAGCACAGGGATGCGACATATTTACAACAATATGTCGCATCTCTGTGCTTCCCTTGCTCTGGCGCACAAACTGCTGCCATGCGCCGGCGCAGACACCCTTGCACCATGGTGCAAGGATGCCTGTGTCCTGGGGAGAGTGTTTTTGTTCAGGAAGGGTTCCCTTCCTGCACAAAAACAATCTTTGAAATGCTGTTTTTCAACTTCTATGTGTGCTGCATTAGCACACATAGAAGTTGAAAAACGTCATTGTTTCTATGATTGTTTATGTGCAGGAAGGGAACCCTTCCTGAACAAAACCAATCATTAGAGGTGATTTCCTCTTTCTATGTGTGCTGCAAAATGCGAGGAGAAATGAAAACAGTTCTCCTCGTTACGCCTCCCCTGCACACATTTCCAGATTTACAATTCCTCGTAAATCTGGAAATGTGTCTGGTTCCATGGGTATTGCGTGGGAACACCCACAGCAACACCCATAGAACGCCCCTTTTGCGCAAAGTGCTGCGTGTAAAGGGGCTGTATTTACACGGGCAGGAAAAGCCACGCAGGGTGCCATTTCCTGTCCTTGTAAATATGGGGCAGAGAAATGCGCTGCCAGTGCGTCACAAAACGTGGCGTACTGGCAGCGCATGGGGCTTGTCAATCTGGCCCTTTGTGTGGCTTTGTAAATCCCATTTCAGGGCTTGCGTTGCGGCGACTTGCATCACACTAGGACAACTCAAGTCCTTAGTAAATCTTGCCAAGTCGTGTTATGGTATGTGATGTAACCGTGCTCTTTCTGAAAGTGCAAGTAAACCTTCCGACTCTCATTATTCCTCTTTCTGAGGGTCTGGCAAAGCCAGCAGGTCTACCCAAAACATGCCCCATGGCTGCAGGAGAGAGGGCTTGAATTCTTAGTGGTGTAAGATGTGACAGTTCCTGCTTGTCACACCTTTGTACATGTAGATGTGGCAGTGCATGACCACCCCACTACATCTTTGTAGAGTAGGGCTGCTCATGGACACCCCATTCCACTACATGGAATTAGTGGGATTCCTCCAAGGATTAACTGGCCAAGCTACTCCCCTGAACTCCACTTGTCGTATGGCTGCTGGGGTCATTGTCGACATTGCTAAGTTAGCATGAGCTTCGCTGCCATGATGCTGCTTTTGCGCACGTTACTACACAGCTTTATTTCTGCACACCGCTGTTTGTGCCTTTCAGCTGAGAACTGTCTGCCTTTCGCGTTTTTTGTTGAAGTTCCTGGTGCTTACTCTGAACACGATGTGCAAGGTCGAACAACAAGCCCTTTTTCACGTTTTGTCTCTCCGGAACATGCTACAGCATTTGCAGCCGAGTGGGCCTTGGCCCTGGCTCCGGCGGTTTTTCGTAATCAGGTGGGTTGGGATGTTGATTCACCGGCCCATGTCATACCCTTACGGTCTATGCTACAACCTCAACCGCAGTACCCCATCAAGCCGAAGCTAAGGCTCACGTTTGTGACATTCTAACACAGTTGGAGTATCAGGGTGTGATTGAATCATGTACTACACCGATGAATAATCCTCTCTTTAAGGTCACAAAACCTGACGGTTCTCACTGCATTGTATTGGATTATCGAAATTTAAACAGTCATTGCCGCACGTTTGCCGTGCAAAATCCCCACAGCTCAACGCTGGTGAACAACATTGTTCGTAAAAATTACAAAACCACCCTTGACATATCTAATGGTTTTTATTGTCACAATTTGGCTGAAGAAAGCCGTGATCTGACAGCATTTAGTGCCGTCGGGAATCAAAAAGGATTTACAAGATTGCCTATGGGGTGCAAAAATAGCCCGGGGCTTTCACTGCTCGTGTTGTGTCTCTATTACACAACATTGATCCAGATGCGTTGTCGTATGTTGATGACATTTATCTGACGTACGATGAACTTTGGCCACATCTGGTCTGGGTCGACCGCATCATTTTGTTGTTTGCCGACAACAGTTATAAATTCATTTTCGCAAAGTCACATATCGCCGAATTGGCGGTAATCTTTTTGGGCTATGAGCTCAATAATGAAGGGAAGGGGTTGGCTCTCCACTTCCTAGAGAAATGTGCGGAATTAAAAACCCCAACCACACTGAAAAAACTTCAGTCCTTGCTGGGATTTTTGAATTTCGGGAGAACTTACATTCCCGACTATGCCCAGTGTATCAAACCGCTTTATGCGTTGATACAACCTATGTTTTCTTCTGCCAGCTGGCTTCCGGAACATACCAAAATCTTGCACTCCTTGCAGTCAGATTTGCGTGCAACAAACTTCTTGTTGACCCGTGATAACACCACTAACTTGGTTATACGCATTGTTCCAGGAATGGTGGGTTTCACTTACTTAACGTTCAATGAGGGGGACACAGTACCTATTGCTTACAAATCGCACTTGTACACTTCGGCCGAAATGCGTTTTTCCAATATTGAGAGAGTTTTAACTGCGGTTCAAATGGCGATCCTGAAAGAACGATCACTAGCGCAGGGTAAACGCATTTTGATGGTTACGCCTATCCCTGCATTGGAAGCCGTGACTAAGGCCAGTGTACCTAATGCCAAAGCGTTGCATCCTCGCTGGATTCAATGGGCCACATCTTTGACGGCCTCAGATGTGACGTTTGTCTTTGATCCTGCACTTCGGACTCAGGAGTTTCTAATGTATGAACATGTTCATCCACCTCCTTTGTCTATGCTTCCTTTAAATGAATACCAATGCATCATATATACCGATGGCTCGGCTCTACTGGCCACGGGTTCCAAACATGCTTATTCAGCAGCTTGCGCAATTGTTGCTAGTTCGATTGTTGATGGTGAGTTTAAATCTTCCGTAGTGCATACTCAGGCACTTGGAGACTCCACGGCACAATTGGCGGAGCTGCGTGCTCTTATTCTTGCTCTTGAGTTTGCAGATCCTAATGTCACTACTCTCATAGTGTGCGATTCTTATTACTGTGTCCAGTCTTTTAACGACAACTTATTCTTTTGGACTCAAAATGATTATAGAGATTCTAAAGGCAGCGCAATTAAGCATAAAATGCTTTGGGTTCGGGTGGCTGAGCTTAAACAGCGTCTACCACTCACACAAGTTATCCATACTCTTGGGCATCAGCGTGTGGGAGCACACGCTTTGGGTAATTACTTGGCTGATGAAGCAGCCAGGTCTGCAGTAGCCACTTGTTCAGTAGCAGCAGTTACAAGGTCTATGACTCAAATAGATAATGATATCTTGGCAGCGGTTGCTGCTACGAGGGAGGGTACCTTACATCCTAGAGGTTTCCCTTCTAAATACTCTTTTCAATTGTCTCCTGACAATGTGCCCTACGCATCAATTCCAACAGTTGGGGATCGATTAGTTCCCAATGCGGACCGCAGACCTGCTTTGATCAAAGCTGCGCACAAAAGCATGGCTTCAGCACATGCTGGAGTGTCTGCGACAGTGTCAATTTTACAAAGTTATTGGTGGTGCGGTTTATATAAACAGACCCGTGCTTATGTGCTTTCTTGTGACATTTGTCAACAAATTAAACCCTCTACGGTGTCACGCCCACCACAAACACAGCTCTGTATTTCTAATAAACCTTTCGGCTGTGTCTATCTTGATCATTGCAGTCCGTTTTCTTCAGATACTGCATATAAATACATTTTAGCTGCAGTTGATTCATGCACTAGATTCCTTTGGGTTTGGCCACAACGCAGTGCTGACGCTCGAACTGTCATTAGGGATTTGAGTGTCTTCGTCGGGATGTTTGCCTGTGGTACCTTCCATTCTGACCAAGGTCCGGCGTTCGCCTCTAGGGCGTACAAGGACGCAATGAGGTCTTTGGGGGTGCTGGTGCAATTTTCGTCTCCATATAGACACGAGGGCAATTCTGTTGTGGAACGAATGAACCGTGACTTAAAGCAATCCTTGACAGCTAGAGTCTTAGGTACTGGCAGGGACTGGCTGACTCATTTGTATGGAGTCCAGAGGGCCCTAAATAATCTCCCTAGAAGATCTCTGGGTGGGCGAACCCCCTACGAAATGCTCTTTGGCATCAAAATGTTTGTGCCAGACCTTGATGGTCCAGACGTTGTGGCAGCTGCTGCGACATTTCACGTAGATAACCCTTCTGCTGTGTTAGAGGATCTACAAAAGTCCCGTGACGGCTATGCAACTGAACATTTACCCTCCACCTCAGACCCAGCATTGCTGATTCCTGTTACAGGCTGGGTTCCTAAAGTCAGTGACCTGGTGCGCGAAAAACTGGACAACAAGAAAGAATTTGGTCCATCATATCGTGCCCCGGTTCCTGTCCTTGGGGTAAAGGGTACTCGTACAGTAATTTTACCACCTTTACCTGGTCGTGCAGACAACAGATACATCTCAGTGGACCATGTCAAATTACACCGCCTGGCCGATCCTGAATAGTGTCACACCTGCAGTTTCGAGCAATGCAATTTCCTTGGCTATGGTACCGTACAACGCCATGAATAACACCAGTGTCACTGCAGCTGAGATGGATGTTTCCCAGTCAGACCACTGTCTTCCACAACTGATGTTGAATACACGTATCCTGCAGATGATTCCCTTCGCGAGGTCTATACATCTCCGCGACAGCAACAAACTGACCCGGCGATGCCACCACTAATCAATAGGACTGCGAGTGGTTATTTTGGTGATGCTCCCAGCTTTTCCTCCGACTCTTCACCTTCCACTTCGAGTTTGGCCAGTACACCGTCCCAATTGTGTGTTTTTATTTCTTGGTTCAAAAAGACGTATTTGGTCCCTCCATGGATCTACATCTGGTTAATTTTTCTTTGTATTTTTTTGTTCATGTCCATTGGATTTGTGACAGTGTTCTTTTTATTGATCAATGGTCACTATTTACCTGAACGCTCTGCAGTGAAACTTATTGACGGAACTTTGGCTCCTCACACTTCCTCACACATCATGAAACGTCATTTAGCGCCTGTGAACATTTCGGCTTTCCCTGTTGCAGATGGCATCGTCTGGGACAAAGTCGATTTCGAAGTACATGGTCCGACGGAGGACCTTAGAATACCATATGTGTTTTGCATCTCATTAGGAGATGTGGTTACACGGGACATTCATTCAGATGATTGGGATGTAAAAGCTGTTCATGCATTGTTTTCTGATTTAAAGTATTATGCTGCCTTTGATGCTCAAGATTTATATTTAAATTCGGCCAATTACGCTGATCTGTTTTGTTACCAACATTATGGGCACCATTATCTACACAAAACAAATACATTAAGACCATTTTTTAATTACACGCAGTGGGAGCATTGTCCCACTCCTATTGAGGGCAGTTTGAAAACTCTTCGTGATGAGTTTACTTACTTCACCGACTATGACAGGTCTAACCCTGGTTCATATTATTTTAAGTTGCCAACTATGCCTCAATCAAAATTTATCCTCACACATTCTAAATTGGTTTACTCGGATTCCTTTAGAAGTAGTTTGGCCACGTTGGGTTATGACCACTGGCTAGACAAGATTGACTTGAAATCAATCTGGGTTACAAAATCTTGGCAGTTTAGGGGGACTAAAGCTCTACCCCGTGCTTGCCTGATTCCTTCCCAAATTCTCTTCTTGAATGACACGGTCTACCGAACCACTTGTTATGGCTTGGCTACGGCGAAGAACTTGAGTACTCCATCCTTTCCCCCATTAACTGAATATGTTGATTGGCAGGCCTGAACAAATTATTCCATTGACGATTTCGGAGCATTAATTCGAAACAATTCTTTTAATATTTCTGAACTGGATCCCTTGGGCTGGTTGGTTTGGCAGTCTACTGTTGATAGTTGTCAATTACGTTTTTATAATGTCACACCTGGTTACACAGAGGCTAGACCTGACCCACATTATCCACATTCCCACTCAGTTACCACTTACTCAGTGGGTAAGTTGTGCCAGCAATGGTTGCAACATTCTACCTTGTCGGCGGTAAAACAACACCTCTCGCTGTTGTCTAATGACATCGATCTGTCTGATTTTCTCCTGGGTCCCAGGGTTCCACGTTCCAGAAGATTTATATATGCGGCTTACAATGAAATTTGGAAACTTTCACAGAGGGAAGCAGCCTTTCGTCTGCGCCAGATTGATCAAGCAAATTTAGAAAAAGTACTTGCAGTGGTTGACAATAGTATAAATACGCTTTCTTCCCGCATTTACACACTGGACAACATTGTTTCTTCTGTTATCGATATTGTTCAGAATGATGCTTCAGTATTGTATCATGGTCAAAATCAATTGCGTTCAGTTATGCAATTTGCATGGACGTTGCAAACTTTGAAAATGGGAAAAGTGCCGTGGGATTATTTAAATGCTTCAGCTCTATTTCTGCCATTTAATTTGACTGACAAGCAACGTTTTATGTCAATGAAAGATGCAACGTATACCCTGTTACATATCGAACATTTAGAACCTTTGCCCTTCTCTGTCGCTGAAACTGATTCTGCTGTTTGGTTAATTCATGGAGTAATCGCACTTCCTTTCCTGCTTTTTCAGTTTAAGAATTGCATGCAGCACTTTCCGCTTGGCCGCTTTGAACCTTTAGGTAGTGCTTTCCTGCATGAGTTATGGTCCCTTCCGTTTACATACAGATGTCAGCGGGATGAGAAAGAGGTTTTCCTTACAGGGGAGGATTGTGATTCTACTGTGGGACATTCCTTGGTGTGCAAACATGTTAAGTTGCACGGCGCGTGTAATGTGTCAGCACCCAATCTCACTTGTTACCTGAAAGGGACACCAGTGCCAGCTATAATTCCCGCTTTCAATTTACTTTCGAACGGCAGTTATCTTATTTTGAACAACCAAGACTGTTGTGGCTTACGGGCGGGAATTCCATATTTAGTAACCGTTTCACGGCGTGTTACTTGTTGTAGCAATGTCCTTTTTCCACCCCCGCATGGGAGAATAGATAGTTCTATTTGGCCTTCCATTCCAACTTTGAAAACAAATTTCAATAAATTAAGCAGGCTAAAAGCGCTACTTTTTCAACAAGAAGTCGCATTGACTTCAGCCCGTGAAACATTCCAGTTGCAGGTGGCTAGAACCTCTAGCGAGATACAGTCGCTTTTAAACACCAACCTCCCACTACATTTTGGGGAGCTCATTCATCGAATATTTAATGCGTCTGATACTGGTGGCCTTGCACATTTTTTTAAACAAGTGGGTGCTGGCCTTGTTTCATCTTTTCAGATGATATTTGGAGTAATTCCGGCTTTCATTCATTTAGTTTTTTCCAGTGTCTTCGGTGGATTTCCTCTGTTGCTTGCGCTTGTTTGTGGAATATTGGTCGTCCTGTGTTTGCTGCGTAATGGCTGCTCTTCATGTAATACTGGACAGACCAGAACAGTTGCAGCTGTACCGTGAACGCATTTTGGAAATTTTTGGATGCCTGCCATTGGCGACGCTTAGTGTGAGTTATGAATTGATTTTCCGCTTTGCTTACTTTACTTGCTTGCAACCAGTTTTCTATTACTGACTGTCTCCATTTTATTGAGCCCTGGATCTGTGCCTCTCCAATACGTCATGGCCAATACCGGACTTCGCTGAATGCATGGGTCCTTTGGAGGCTCATGACATAGCGTGTTCTGGGGAAAATAACTTGGCTGTGGCTGCGGCACTTGGGCTTTTGGAAGAATGGGATACCCGCGCTGCTGCCCAGGATCTCCTCCATCGGAGTTTCATTGAATATCACGCAAGTTATCCAATCATGCTTTTGGAGGCATCGTCCTATGAGGAACATGTTTGTTCTTTTGCATTGTTGGACTGGATGGCATCCCTCTTCTCTACAAATGATCGAGATGCGTTGTTGGAAGCCATTGCATACTACGGTTCACATGTCTTATTGGATTTGCCACCACCTGATTTTTTAACAGGACTCTGCATCAAGACCCTCCTTATCATTTTTTTGTGTTATTTTGGTACCCGATTTCAAAATTTCCACATTTATTCCTTTTTGGACTCTTTTTCTGCTTGACTTTGAAATCTGTTTCCATCATTCTTTACGGTCCTAAGGCCTTATCAGGGGGAGGGTGTCGTATGGCTGCTGGGGTCATTGTCGACATTGCTAAGTTAGCATGAGCTTCGCTGCCATGATGCTGCTTTTGCGCACATTACTACACAGCTTTATTTCTGCACGCCGCTGTTTGTGCCTTTCAGCTGAGAACTGTCTGCCTTTCGCGTTCTTTGTTGAAGTTCCTGGTGCTTAGTCTGAACACGATGTGCAAGGTCGAACAACAAGCCCCTTGTTATTCTGTTCTGATCAGTCCCGAGTACCTAGACATAACATGCTACACACAGCTGCAATGTTAGAGGCTCATGCTTTCATATTATCAGGATGCATGTAGTTTCAACACAGACTTGGAGAGATTCTTTCAAGAGAGAAGAGCTGTGCTGTGGCTATGATGTAAACCTTTGCATCTAGCCTTTAAGGTATGGGGGGCTGCTGTTAAAGCCCAGAGGTCTTCTCTTTTATAAAATAAACTTCCTACTAGCAGGGGAGGGTGGTTAGGTCCCAAGGTCCTTTTCCACTGTCTTTATAAAATGACATCCCCCTTTGTGCTTTATGGAATTGTAACTATGCTAACCGTTTTGAGTTTATGCATTTTGCTGCTGGTAGTGGCTTGTATACTGTATTACAGAGCACGATAGTTGAAATAAACATTTTAAACTATTTCAGTGACTCTGTCAAATCTTATTGTGGACAAGTATGAGTGAGTGAGCGAAAGAGTATGTCTTGCTACCGCGATTCATGAGAGAGTCGGGAGTGTCGTGTTCTGGGTTGTCTAATCATTGGGAGCCTCGTGATGTATGAGAGGTATCTAATGAGACACTATAGCTAGTTGCTCTTGGGATTTTGGGTACTAAGGTGGTAGGTTGGTACTCCCCTATGCACAGAGGTCCCGTCTTCCTGCGCATAGTTCTGTGTAGGTACAGAATCCCTACAACACACCTATAAGGGATCAGAGAGGCTGGTGTTTCCAGAAACCACACGGTCTGACAGAACATGCGAAGGCGGCTAAAATATACTTAGGCACTGCTGAAAAGCCCATTACACGACGGGGAACAGAGGGTTCAGTAAGATGGAGGTATCGGTGGGTGAGATTAAAGGGCCAGGAGTTATTTCTAAGATAGGCACAGCAGAGGAAGGCCCTCCTACCAAAGGCCATGCATGCTCAAGGGGGATTAAATGGGTTTTATGAAGGAATATCAAATCAGACCCTGACGCCTTCCTCTCAGAAAAGAAAACATCCAGGGCTAAAAGATGGGTAAATATAGGGCCATATTATCAAGAACGGGCGATAACATTACGCCGCTTTAGCGGCAGGAAATTGCCGCTAAAGCGGCGATAAGGGGCTTGATAATATGCCCTGGAGAATTCCAATAGAAGCCCATGTTCTGGTGTGAAGGACATCAAACCTGGGCTTCTATTGGAATTCTATAGGGCATATTATCAAGCCCCTTATCGCTGCTTTAGCGGCAGTTTCCTGCCGCTAAAGCGGCGTAATGTTATCGCCCGTTCTTGATAATATGGCCCATAGTCTTTAGTGGTAAATGTACATCTATAGAATGCAGCTGAATCAATACTCTATATTTTCCAAGCTCATCCAGCATAAACCTAGCTTCTTTGTAGAAGAATCCACTTTCATTGCCATTACTGAAGAGTAGTCAATGCAAATCAATATAATAACATGCGATTTGTGTCCTCAGTGTGCTTCCTGCATCTGATGTACACAATTAGTAAAGCCAGTGGTATTAATGCGTAGACTGATGCTTGATGGCCCCCAGTGTGTTAGACTACCAAGAGTCTGTTTAGCCAAGATGATGCTACCCTTCAACATGCCTTGATCTCTCAGGCCAGAGCTGCGAAGGCTGTTCATGAGATGTATTCGAGGTGAGTACACTGATTTATTACTGGTCACTCAAAGTCCTAACCTTTCTCCCCCACGCCTTACTCATCCAAGGATGGCAAAGCCATAATGGCACCACAAAAACCAATCAAGAGGACCCAGGATGTCATGCTAAACAAGACAAGATTTTTACAACCTCAAGATATAACGAAGCAGCATGCAAAACCCAGAACCCAACCACTCCTCTATGGAGCTCCACAAATCCAGATGATAAAGGGGCACAAATATTTTGGAATGAGCCCAGGTGGCATCCCTACAAATCTCAGAATAAGATTCATCCCAAGAAACTGCCATCTCTCTAGTAGACCAACACTGAACACCCATTAGAACAGACTCGCGGAAGAAAATATAGCCCTGTGAAAGGGCCAAATGACCCATCGGTTCTTTGAAGCCATGGAGGTTTTCTGCCACTTAGAAGTTGGACCAAAAGGGACAAACAGATGTTCCAAACTGCAAAATAGACTGTTCCAAATAATTGAGCAAAGCCCTTCAAACATCAAGGGAGAGGGCAACCCAACATCAACTCCTGGATCAGAAACAGGCATGAACATTTCCTGAGAGATTTAGAACTAAAAAGGGACTTTGAGACCAGGTCCAAGGCACAGGACCAGTTTATCCAGAACAAACCAAAGGCAGAGATGGCGGGAAGAAGGTGACCACCATAGAACCCAACTCACCCAGTCCTTTGATGAGGGGATAGCCAGCAAAAATGCCCATCCTACCCGACAACCAAGAAACGCCGATTTCAGAGGTTCAAAGTCGGACAATTGAAACTCCATAACAATGGATGGAGATTCCAGGAAGGTAAAGGAACCGGAACCATGGGTTTTTGAGGCCATAAACTCTTAAGTAAACTTGGTACTATAGGAACTATAAAAAACCACCAAGACTTAGGAGTCCAAAAAACTACAAACCGCAGCCCACTCTGTACCTAAGGATGCCCGGAGCCAAACCCTTCAACAATGCTTTTCAAAGAAATCAAGAATTGGGAAACACATTGCATGTTTTTGGGTAAAAACATTTAATAGAACACCAGCTCTATCGAAGAAGCCTGAATAGAAAAACTCTCTTCCTGGGAGCAACCCTTCTGCTGTATCCCCACCTGTGCAACCTCCAAGCCATGAGGTAAAGACAAAGGAGACGCTGAAGAGACAAGAGAGGGAAAGGAATTAGAGTAAGAAGTAAGGAGGATCCACTGCCAGTTGCAGGAAAACTAGGATCCAAGGATGACAAGGACAAAAGGGTTCTACCAATATCGCTGCCACTGTCTCCCCCAAAACTTTGTCAATTTTCTTGGGACGAGTACTACTGGGGGAATGCATAAAGAAGATCCTGGAGGCATGTTCATCAAGTCAGTTGTGTCGGGATGCAGTTTCTGAGGCAGGGGGATGGGGGAGTGCACAAGTCTCTATTGAATGCCCTCACACACCCCGAAGGATGTCATGCTTCATCATTGGGCTGTGCTCCTCGTCGGGCCGGCGCTGCAATGCCCGACGGGCACCCGCGAAGGGGCTCTTTGCCGGAGATCTTTTTAGAGACAGCCGTTGGGTGCGTGTGGGTATGTGATCAAGGTAGTGGATTGTGAGTGTAGAGTGAGTTAAAATAGGTTTAGTACTACCCTGTTTTTGAACAAATTTTTATTCTGGGGGTGAACTAACCTAAATAAAATCAATGGACCCTGTCTGGATGCTATGGTCCTATAGGGTCAAGATAGTGTAAGTGGTCGACATGTTTCTTGCCTACAGCCCCTAATGGGTCAATAGGCGATTCTTCAGGACAGGTGAAAAGGGAATGGAAGTGGTATTCCTAATTCTAACACTACCGCAAGGCTGATGTTGATTATCGTTTTTTCATCAGCGTTGCTCTTGAGGTTCCAGGGTTGGGACCTGGATTGGTGAGACCCCTAAAAATTAGGTCCGTTGCTGACGGGTATTGCCAAACGAGCACTTTGTTGCTCGATTAATAGGGTGGCGCGCAACTCGCCTGCATCCTACCCCTGCTCTGGCTCCCGGCATGTTCATCCAGCCCAGAAGCTTCTGGACACAAAGGGCCTTATTTATAAAGGCCTTGCGATGCTTTTGCGCCGCCATTGCATCACTTTTCGTGACGCAGCGGCGGCGTAAACAATGCACCATGTTGCTCTATATTTACAAAGTGACGCATCTAGGCACATGCGTCACCTTGTAAAGCCCTGCGCCACATTATACCTGCGTAAGGTATAACGTATGCAGGGTGAGCGTTCCCCCGCAAGAAAGCATTGTAGAAGTGTCGCAGTGGAATCTATGAGATTTCACTGCGACACTTCTAGGACGCCAATGTGTCAAAATCTTATGCCTGCCTCATGGTAAGCATAAGAGTGGTGCAGTGCCATAGGCACAGGCCTACCCCATGCATTGCTGGAGTTGCGTCATGCTTGCGACACAACTCCAGCAATGCGTGACTTATGCGCTGACAGATACGTCAGGATTCCTGCCGCATCTGTCTTTCCTTGCAACATGGAGCACCGTACATTAAATATGGCGCATCCATCGTGTCGCAAGTAGGGAGAAGTGAAAACTGTTGCATCGCTGTTTTGTCGTAGCAATGAGACAGTTTTCATAAATGAGGCCCAAAGTCTCCTTGCAAAAGAGAGGAAGAATAGCAGCACTCAAAGAGGAAAGAGAGCCAACTAGGGCATGCCCATGTGTCAGGTGGCAGGCTCTTCCGTGAAGGAATGATTGTGCCCTGGGTAGTAGGAGGCCTTTAGAGACAGCAGAGTGTTGCTTGGCTATGAATTTACCTTAAAGAAATTAAAAGTATTTGGCAAAACAGGCATTTGGTAAAACAGTGGCATTTGGCAAAACAGGAACAAGCTGGTTTAATTATACATAGTGGCCGGAAGAGTCTCGACAGATTGCGTCTGAGGAAAGTGTCTCGGTGTACAAGTTTTGGCTGGTGTTAAATACATTTTGTGAGGTAGAATAAAACAATTTCTGCATTCCTGAAAAGCATCTCAGTCATAAATTAACAAGCTGGGAATCAGATAAGGACACAGATGTCTCTCGACCTCGGGGAGATCTAGTGTGGGCCAGTATGTATGTGTCCAGATGTCCGGCACGAGGAGTGCATGATCACTACGTATGGTGTGGCATCTTCTGATTGGCTGAGTGTTTCTATCTACATGTGGTATCTAACTTTGTGGTATTTTTAGGGAGCGTGAGCCTTTGGCCAAACGTGTTTTATTGGGGCAATTTGCCTTGGACCTGTTTGTGGGGAAACTATCTATCTATGAGATAGATCAGGGTTTTCCCTGGACGCGCGCTTGTCTTTGGGTTAAGAGAGACCCCACTTGTGACCTGGTATTCGATAGGCGTGGGTGTGGGTCGTAGGACCTGCTGACACGTATCTCTGACTCAGGGTTGATGGGGAGGTCACCTTGGGTAAATCTGATAGCAATGAGGTGAGTTCACTGGAACTCCTAACAATTACATTGCAGTCACTGGTATCATTTCTATCGACATTCTCAACATTGTGCGTATAGTTGTCATAGCTTACATCGATATTGTCGTTACTGATATTGACATAGTTATGCGTTCATAAATCATGGCATACATTGACATTGATTTTACTGGTAATAACACTGTCATTTGTGCATAGATTGTGTCATACATTGACATTGCTACTGCCGGTATCGTTGCTGTTGTACAGGCATAGATTATTGCATACATTGACATCGCATTTATTGGTATTTCTGTTGTCTGGCCTGCACATATCCTGGTATTCATTGACATCATATTTATCCATTCCAACAAGAGGTCTCTCCGCACAAGTGAAAATGTCCTGAGCCACTAAAGCAAGGCTAGCAACCCTTTGGTGGTTGGCATAAGCCATTTGCCATCTGATTGTCAGCTGAGATCAGAAGCACTTTCACACGGAAGATGAGAAGCAAAACCCAGAAGAGCATAAACTATAGTCAACCAATTCCTCAAACTGGACAAGTGGAAAGCTCCTGAAGGAGACCAAAGGCCCTTTAGCTCCCTGCTCTTTAAGGCCATCCTCCACCCCCACTGGTTGCCATCTGCTATTAGCACCACTAGTATCGCAGGAGTTAGAGGAACCCCGCTGAAGATGAAAAGGAAAAAAACATCACTGTAGGTCTTGATAATGGTAATGTGGGCTGTGCCCTCATCATTTTTGCTACTGGGTCACCAGTATGAAATAAGATGAACGGGGATGAAGCATCAGAGGCTTGAGGTAATAACATGTTCAAGAGAGGACCGCTGTGGTCGCAGCCCTGTTTTCTGACCCTTCAGCTAGGTTTAAGCTGAGGATGCTGATTGCAGATTCAATCTCTGTGCCTCCAAAATACAGAAATGCAGAACCCTGGGTGGTTTGAAGCAATGCCACAGTGAGGAGTCTGTCCAGAGCAAGGGTGAATATGGACTTGGCAACATTCAACTTGAACCCCAGCTCCCCGAGGCAACAGCAGACCTTCTTAGTTTCAGACTATACTTAGAGAAGGAAGGAGCAGAATTTAGTCAGACATCAAGTTAAGGAAATACCTGCACCCCTTCTAACTATAAAGCAACCAACAGTGCCAATATCTTGGCTAACAAAGAACTGAAGAGAGTCTAAATGGAAGTACATGAAACTCATAGAGACAGTCTCCCACTGTGAACCGCAGCAAATGAAGGCAGTCTGGGAGAAGTGGAACATAGAAATATATGTCTTTCAGGTGCAGAATTAGCAGAACATCTCCTATAGAGGATTTAATAACTGGTGTTTGCCCATCTTGGAAAGGACGTGGCAAACAAAATGATTTACTTGTTTCAAGCTTGAGATGCAACAAAAAACCCTGTTATGCTTAAACACCAGGAAGAGAATAGTTCCCTGCTGAAGACAAGGTACCAGACCAAAGCCCCTCTGGACAGCGGGTACTCAATTCGATGAAGAAGAGCCAAGCAGCACACCTCCACCCTAGGCAGCAGACTGCTCCGGAGGTGGGTATTGGGCAAAAGAGTATGGAAGTTGATCCAAGACTCAGACTTTGGAAACCAGAAATTTCCAAATGGGGAAAGATCATTGTAAGCACCTTGACCCTCTCTTTATTGGACCAGTATAATCACACCTTAGGGAGCTGTTCTTATTGCTAGTGTGGCTGTAACTAAGCACAGCCACCAGCATTTGTCTATAAAAACAAAAGGGACAACAAACTTCAGGAACCTCCTGGGAGTGTGACGTGGAAGAAAATCAGGAGCATCAGCAAGCATGCACAGCTTCATCCAAAGATGGCTGCATGCAGGTGGACATGTCCCTGAAACCATAGCAGGGAACCAAATCAAGTCAAAGGTGGTGCCTCACAAAAACGTGAGCCAGCGTTTCCATATTCCATAGTTAAGAAGTAGGGTAAACACTATTCTGGAGACAATCGAACAGAGACTGGAAGTCTTCTAGTTTGAGAGCATACACTGGATAATTGTCAGTTATACTAGCAGCATTAGAAACCGCATAGGTAAGTTAAAGGGACCCCTCGATCATCTTATCTACCAGATCTGGAAGAGAGACTTCTCCAGAGGCCAGGGATGAAGTGGATGCCATGTTGGACAGGCTAAAGTTCCCTTTAGGAATTTGTGAAAACTCATTCTCAACCTCTAACAAGAGGTGATGGTGACTCAAGAAGAGAGGAAAGTAATATTAGTCAGTGCCCTTTCAACCCTTCAGTAAAAGGTCCTCAAGCACTTGTTGCAAAGGCAGGGATCATACTGTCCATAAGAATCGTCTCCCACTTCAAGCACAAGGTCCTGAAATAATTACTAACTATTTGCAAATGAGACTCTTGAACATATTTTTCCTTTCAAAAACAGGTAGTTCATGTACACCTAATGCCTCAGACAGAGCCTGTGTAGTCAGAGCTTGGAGTTCAGCTGGAGAAGCCTAAACAGGATCAGGCAGGGTCTTGTGCCACTTTTAAGTGCACCGTAGACCCCTCCATCTGGAACAGATTACAGCAGCAGTTTCTTATTTATAGATGCTGCCTGTCAACTGGACCTGCGTCTCGCGAGACACCACCATAGAGACGCCATGAAATCCAGTTCAGGCAACAGAAACCCTGCAGATCACCAGAGTGACCCAAGATCCCCGAAAATGCCTGAGAATACCTTTAAATGGTGATGCTGCAGGGTAATTCACCATACAGAGGCATCCTCACACTGCCCCAGCTCGAGCACATGGCCCTGTTCTCTGCCACACAATATAGACTGCCAGCTAAAACAGGGTAAATCTACAAGTGATACAGTCCTAGTAATACAATTTTAATTATGATCACAAGGAAAAAATATGCACAACAGAGACCAAAAAAATATGTTCAGGAGTAAGTGGGTAGTTTATTTATGTTTTTTAATGGAAAGGGAAGAAAGACTTCAGCAATACAGCATGAGTTAACCGTCTTCCTCGCAGCATTAATGGTATCTGTCTCTTGAGCTGTGTCATGCTAGGACTGGAATCAGGAAGACAGACGAAGGTGGAATTAGCAATCCTGTACTCCTGACTCTCCAACAATTGCTAGGGCGAGAGATAAAGGTTTATTCCAGGAGGTGATAGTAGGTTTGTATTTAGATTGAACTCAGACACAGCAGAAACAGTGGTTACACACAAGAAATGAAAGTAACAAGTGAGGGGTATTCTAACAATAACATATGTTTATGAGTTGAGCACTTTTGGAACATTAGGCAATTTCAGACGTGAGACTTTTTAAAACTCTTTTCAACAAAGGATACCCAGATCAAATCTGTGCCCTTATTTGCCACATGTTTGGGTTACACAAATACCTAGATTTTGGGAATTGTCTTGGAGCGGTCTGACAACAATGCAACCATATAACAAATTGTTTTATATTCTTTTTCTAAACTTTTTTAACCCGGAATGTTCAGGAAAATGTGTGTTTGCATTCTAAAAATGGCAGCAACAAACGTTTGATGTGCTAGAGTTTCCCACACAGTGGCCATTAAGATTTCCAAATTACAATGTTTCTATATGCTTGTATTTAGTGAGGAAAAGGGTAAGAAAACCATGGGGCAACCCAAAAACTCAGGCATTTGCAAAACCTCATAATTATGAAATCTGCAAGTGATGATTTATGTACTGGTCAAGATTTTCTTAACACAAATTTCTCATTGAATTGCTAAAATACTGAATAAAAAGTAACTTGGTTACAAAGTTTGCATATGTATCTTTTTTGTACTCAAAACCGATCTATCAAAGTAGCATACTGCTATATTTCATAAACGTTTATGGTCACAGTGATATATGTCCAGCACACTTTGACAACACACAATGAACAATTAAACCCATGTACCACTCCACATTGCAAAAAAAATAAAATCAATGTAGAGAACAAAGGAAAGATACAGGTTTGAATTGTACCTATGAAAATAATTTCCACAGTAGGTAACATTTGTAAATTCCAGATAAATTGAATACCTATGATATCATACCCGGACATATTGTTTGGCGTTGATAACAAGAGGTTTTCACGATATGTTGTCCACTGGACAAGTAGACCCAACACCCTGCAGTTCAAACCCTTTGGTTTCAAGTTGGCAATAACATAGTGTGAATTTGTGCAAGAGGATTGTTTACATATAGGCAAGGTTTGTGTACATATGCATAAGTTCATAAAAACATATATATGTGCTTCATTTATTAAAATCCTTCATAATTAGGGCAACTGGCCTACAGGTCCCCTGTAGAGTTTAGGATCCTTGTTGAGGATTTGCATAACCTCAACAAGAATATTTTGGTATATCATCACTTCTTACGCAATAAATAACATTATTTAGGGATGCCATAGGTTCTTGTGTTAGCTAATGCTGAATTTCAAAGAATGATGCATGTATTTTTAAAGTAATGGATGGAGGTCACATTTTCTCAATATTATATTATAGTTTTTGGCATTAACAGTGATGGGGAGTTGACTGTTTTGAAACTCAATGGTGTGACTCTGATGAGGAAAAAAGGAAAATTAGAGAGTAGAGTGGAGACTATATGGGTTAATGGGTGCCTGAAGCTGGGACTGAGCCAAAAGAATGTTTGATTAAAGCTATAAGTGATACACTAAGTCCCAATAGCAAGGACCAGATATGGTTGTTGTCAGAAATTGGTTGGTTGGTTGACTGGGATGTGTGCATCGTCAGCCACACTCCCTTGCAGGGTGAAACACAAAAAGTCAATAAATTAACCCCGGGCTGGTTGGCACAAAAGGCAGTAAGGTTTAACTTAGAGGCAAAGTGTAAAGTATGTATCTAGTACATAAACAGTAATAAAGTGAAAAGAATAACATAAGAAAAATCCCAAACCAATTTAGAAAAACAGAGTACATGTTAATAAATTATGTGACACAAAAATGACAAAAATCCATTCAGTAGAACCAGAGTTATGAATTTTTTGTGAAAACTACTGCCTAAAAGAATAAAGCGTGAACCGCACACTCTTGCAGAGTGCACAGCAGGTAGCAGCAGCAGGCAGTTCTCTGAGAGTCCTTCCACAGGTCCAGGAGTAAACTGAAGAGTGGGTCTGAAGGTCCTATTTTTACACCCTGGTGTCCTTCTTCTGGAAGGTGGGAGAAGCTTCCAGAAAGGATCTTTGAAGTGCATGGAATTCCGAGCCTCCCCTGCCCTGGTTTCAATCTAGCTGCAGTAACACTATGGAGGTGTTAGGTCTTTTGTGTGAAGGCAGAGCACACTCTTTTCAGTTGCAAATGGGTCTGTGCTCAGCTCCACCCCCTCTCCCATCCTGCCAGCCGATGGCCCATTGGGACACACCTAATCCCTCTATTGTGTGACCGGGAAGAATTCACAAAGTCTCAATGTCAGCTACATCCAGTCAAGTGACCAACGACAGGCTGCAGGCACAGAAAGGGTTAAGTGCAGGTGAATAATAGCTTTCTAAAAGTGGCATTTTCAAAATTGCAATTAAATATCTAACTTTGCTTTTAAAGAGGATGTATCCGTGCAATTTAATATATGCCAAATATGACATAGCTCTTGCTACCAATTGCAAATTAGAACTTATTAAATGTAATAAGCAATCCCCATTGCTTTCCATTGGGAGGGGTAAGCTTCACAATAGTGAAAAATGAATTCAGGAGTTTTTCACTACGAAGACATGTAAAACTTAAAAGTATATGTTCATCCTTTTAATTACACAGCACCCTGCCCTATGGGCTACCTAGGGTCTCCCTTAGGAGTGACTTATATGTAATAAAAAGAGGGTTTAAGGCTTGGCAAGGGGATGTTAATGCCAATTCGACATGGCAGTTTGAAACGTAATTCAGGCTGCAGTGGCAGGCCTGGGACATGTTTTAAAGTGCTACTTAAGTGTTGGCAAAATTTGTGCTGCAGGCCAACTGGTAGCATTTAATTTAGAGGCCCTGGGTATTTAGTATACCACTCCATGAGGTACTTACAAGTAAATCAAATATGACATTCAGGTGTAAGCCAATCAAACCATGTTTAGGGGAGTGAGCACATGCACCTTAGCAATGGTCAGCAGTGGTAAAGTGCACAGAGTCCTAAGGCCAACTAAAACTAATTTCAGCACAAAAAAGGAGGTAAGCAGCAATAAGTTTGGGGGAAGACCGCCCTAAGGCTGCCAGGTCTACCAGCCATCATTGGTCTGGCTGCATTATAGGCTTGTTTCATACCTAATATTGTAGAGATGACTACATCTAGGTGTTTTATATTGATAAAAATAAAGATTTGTGTGGAAAAAATAGTGTGAAGATGCCTTCCATAAGGTGATAAAAACATAATGTGTGTACCAAACTATTAAAGCCATTTGACACTGTTAAGATGTGTGCTATGGATGTGGTTTGGGTGCTGCGTTGCATCAAGAGAGAGAAGGATGTGAAATCGAGGTCACTTTTGCCTCTGGAGCTTTGAGGGGTGCCAAGAGTACCTATTCCATCATTGAAAAGGAGGCACTGGCATGTTAGTGGGTAGTGCATCATTTTAAGATGTATTTGTAGGGGATCAGAGTCTGTTCTTTGAATGGATCACAAAGAGATGGTGGTTTTCTGCAAAAGGAGTTGTTTAACCTACTCGTCACATAGCCAAATGGAGATCCTGTTTACAGGAACACTTGTCTCATGTGGACTGTGTTCCTGGGCTTAAGAAAGTCACAGAAGACTTTTTGTCCCAGTTGCTGTTACCGGTGGTAAAAGATGGTGAACAGGCGCGCAACGCCCATTGGGCTCAAAGGGCTTCAGCCACTCCCCCTCCCTCCCCACCCCACCCCCCACCCGTTGTGTGTGTCAGCCCGGTTGAGACAGCTTCCCGGGCACACACACAGCCGCACCCGAGTACTTCACAGGTCTTTAAAAGACCATTTACTTGCTAACGAGGCTTTGTTGTGTTTTCACCCCTTCTTAGAGCCCCTGCATCTCCACTCTGCATATTGCTGGAAGAATCAGCCCCCCGAAATTTTGGTAGCCCCCCCGAAATGTGGCTTTAGTTGCGCCTCTGATGGTGAAGGTGCAGAAGAGGAAAAGGAAAGTGTAGTCAGCAATGTAGTTCAGCACAAGAGCTCTTGACAAAAGAGGAGTGTCTGGATGAGGAAGGTCGTTGTTGTGAATTATGTGTAAAAGGTACATTGTGGAAGGGCGGCCCACCGAGGAGGAACTTGCTGTGGAAGAGGGCGCATATTGGCATGTAGCAGATGAATGGTATCGCAAGAGGCTGGGTTTACTGGCTGTGCCTAAAATCTCGAGGGAGAAAGTGTTAAAAGAGGCTCCTTAGGGCCATAAGGACCATGAAAAGAATAATTGTCAATGATTTTTCATGGACATAACTGCACAGATTTGTGGAGCTTCATGTGAGAGGTTGTGTAGAATGTGCAATCTGAAGCCAAGCCCCGGCAAACACCGGCGCAAATTATGATATTCCACCACTTGGTGGCACTGTCTGGCTAATTTTAAACAGAGCACATAGGCAGCGTCTTTAACAATTCAATGTACATTTAAAAAAAAGAATGATACCAGCACAGCCAGGTTATTCTTACACCCTTGGGTGCTCTAGAATAGTCCAAAATGTCACATTTGTAGGAGTGTGAATGAATGAGGACATTTGTAAAGCGCACAGCTACTCAAAGAGTGTCCAGGTGCTAGAAGCAGAGGGTACGCCCCCAGGCACAGGTGCTCTAATCCCTAGAGGAAAAGAGTCAGGTTTCCAGTTGCCTTCAAAAGGTGGTCTCAAGAGGACTCTTCTGCAAACCACATGGAAGCTTGTTCCTTGCTTTAGCAGCGAGAAACCTTTGCCACCCTTCCTCCGATGATTGATGCATGGGACAACCAGCAGCGGGGCTGATGCAGGGAGCGCAATGTTTTGGAAGGGTGGCGAGGCACAAATATCCTCGCAAGGTAACCTGGACTTGCTTGGAACACTGCCCTTTGGACCAGGACAAGGGCCTTAAATAAAATCCGCTTCCTGAATGGCAACCAGTGTAAAGATTTAAGTACGGGGAGATGGAAGTACCATTGGGGAGACGCATTTTGAGCCACCTGAAGGCTTCGCAGATGCCAACAGTGTGATGGTTTGCAGGGAGCATCAGGGCTCGCTTTTTGCAGTGGTGTCAGGGGCACTGGATGCTGCAGGATGTAGTGGGCTCTTGAGGAATGTCTTATGCACTGACACGTGTTTGTTTACAAATAAAGCCATGGTGAGAGTGTATGTGCCAGTGAAGCCCACTGGGGTGTTGCTGTATCCATGGCATTTCCATATTTACAAGGCCATGTAAAGTCACCCTGCTTGGCTTTTCATGGCCTTGTGAATATGTTTCCCTTTTACGCATAACTCTGCGTGATGGGGGCGTTCCCATGCAACATCCATGGAACTTGACGCAGTCCCAGATTTACAACATTTTGTAAAGCTGGGAATGCATCAGAATCCTATGCCTCCCCAAGGGAGGCATAAGTAGGCACAACGAGGAGAAATACTTTTATTTCTCCTCGTTGTTTTCCTCTTTCCATGCGTGCTGTATTCTGCAGTTTGCATTGAAAGAGGAAAATGCCTTTAATGATTGGTTTAGGGCTGGACGGTGTCCCTTCCTGCGCAAAAACAATCATCCCCGCAGCGCTGGCACCCTTGCACCATGACACAAGGGTGCCCGCGTTGGTGCACGGCTGCTGCTTGTGCGCCATTGCAGGGGAGGAAGACAGGAATGTGCGGTATCTTGTTGATACAGCGCATTCCTGCCCTTGTGTTTTGACGCCTGGCAGAGCAGCCAGAAGGCTTGCTGCGCTCCCGTGCGTCAAAATATTGTAAATGAGGCCCTGAATTTTGAATCCGAAGACAAATTCATGGTGAAATTTTCTGTTGTTGCCAACTGTATTATTGTAATATGTCTAACCACATTTACATGAGTCCTAGGGAACATTGTTCTTAAATAACTGTATTACCCATGTTCCTTGAAATATTGGTACCTGAGGTTTTAGATGAATGGAGAGATATTTAAGCCACCTGGGTACAAATCACATGCGGAGTTCATTATATCATCCCATCGCAAACGGGTTGGTTGAGCGTTTCCACAGAGTGATTACAGAACATTTCTAGCTATCAATAGTGAGGGTATCATTAGAGCTGTGATGTCATGAGAAAGCTACCATGATGTGCCACCTCTCTGCATGGCATCAAAAGGAACAGTGGATTTTTTCCCACAGGACAAGTAGATTTAAGAAGCAGCTGTAGCTATGTAATACAATTACACCCCCTGAAGATGGTGTAGGAGTATTGACTGTTACCAAGTAACTCTAAAATTTAGCAAAATTAAGTTATTAGCAATAGGTCTCATAAGCACACACCTAAAAACTGCACTCCACATATGTTAAGTAACCTTGCACACAGGCAAGGAACAAATATTGTAGCAATAACAGGATTAAATTATTTTACAAAGTCCTACAGACTACACTTCTGCCATTTCAAAGAGCTGTAATTAAGAGATGTTACTGTTTCCCCTATTATGGTGGTCAATTTATTGAGTTTAGAAGGGTGTAAAGCTGCTGGGACTTCAGACTCACGATCTGGAAGGCACTGTATTTTGTCGCTGCAGGTGTTCATCTTCCTGACCCGACCACCTCTGATGTGTTCCTAAACCTCCTTTACCCAGTGGTTTGGAATGTGGGATAGCTGTGATTTCCAACTACATGGTCGTCCAATACACATGGAAGTCTACAAACTTCAGTTTCTTTGTGGAAATTTGAGACACCCTTGACTCCACAGAGTTGTAGCTTTCATGAATTGCACATTTTTTACACAAAATATACAGCAAGCATTAAAGTATGTTTAAAAACAATATTTCACCACATTTGTGTAATTCAAAAACTCTAGAAACTGCTGTGTTTTCACATTTCTCTAACTAAAAAGAGTACCCCACCCTTGCATGATATTGGAGAGAAACAGACCCGAAAATGGCCAATGTCAAGTTCATGTTAAAGGATATTGTATATAGAAATAAGCAATTTCAGACATATTTTTAAAACTTAGAATTCTGGGAAGTGTAGGAAGGGGTGATGAGCATGGACTGCATTCCTATTTGTACTCATAATGTCCAACATCTGTCAACACATAAGTAACAACATTTGCTTACATGTACCTGCTGCAAAATAATTAATTTTACTGCCAGCGGCAAATGTCCTGTCATCATGCTTCCCAAACCGTTCTAGAAAAAAAAAATGGCACCTCATATGGGTGGGTGGGTATATTGTACAGTCGAAATCTGGGACAAAACCAGATTAAGTCCATAGGTGTGCCCATTTGGGCTCAGCTCGTCTTCTTTGTTGCTTAGGCTCGTTGTGGTGGGCAACCATACAGCTATCCCATGATGCCACGGGGTATGGTAGGATGGATGCGCTGTGGGGCTGCCACTAGGCGCTCTGACCTGGGCTGAGCACCAGGGGCGAGATGTATATAAAAGTCAGTTTGCGATTTCCTAATTGCGAATTTTTGTGATTCGCAATTTGGAAATCACAAACACCCATGTACAAATGTGTCTTTGCTAGAAATGGGCGTCTCTAGTTGGCAGAGGTAGGTACCTTTGTCCAAATAGGGACCCTTCTTCCTATTCAGGGCAAGGGAGTTACACGCTGACGATAACCCCTGCTCACCCCCTTGGTAGCTTGGCACGAGCAGTCAGGCTTATCCCAGAGGCAGTGTGTGAAGCAGTTGCACATAACTAACAGTAATGCAGTGTAAGCACTACAAAAGGACACCACACCAGTTTAGAAAAATATCCAATATTTTTATATACTTAAGACAAGACCAAAAACGATAAAAATCCACAATACAGTACTTGAAAAATAGATACTTTGCAAGATGTCTTCTACACTGTAGAAATACTTCAAGAACACAGTTCGTACGAGTCGGTAGCTCTGTCCGGGGCTTCCGTGAGGCTGAAAACAACGGAGTCTAACAGTTCCAGCCGACCGTGTCGATAGGGGCCAGCAAAGGCGTGAACAGACTCGGTAACAGTACCTTTCTCGTTGTGGATTACACGGGGGTGCGAGCCGGTCGTGGCAACCGTCGCGGCTGCATTGCAAGATGGTAGCGGTGCAGGGCGCGGTGTCCTCTCGATGCGGTGCAGGCAGCGGCTCGGTGACGATCGTCCAGACGGCGTTGGTGAGACCAAGGCTTACGGTGCAGGGCGAGACGGTGCTCGATGTGGTGCTGGCAGGTTGCGGTCCAGGTGACAGAGCCGATGTGCGGGAGCTGGCGTCGGTCGGCCCAGACGGCTGTGTGGGATGAGGCGGTGCATCATGAAACTTTACGAGCGGTGTCCCCAACCACGATGCTGTCACGGGTGTCGGGTCAGCAGCAGCGACAGCGTCAGTGAGACCAGGATGGCGATGCGAGGCGGTGCGGGCTGCGATGCCCACAGGTCACGGTGCAAGCAGCAGCTCGGTTGCGGCAGCGGCGGTCGTCGGTGAGACCAGGGTTGCGGTGCGAGATGCGGACGGTGCGGTCTGCGGTGCCGTCAGGACACAGGGCCAGCAACGGAGTCAGTGATGGAGTCGGTTGCGGTTTCCTTCTCTGTGGCAACTGAAACAGCGGTTCCAGGAGCAGTACCCAGAGGTTGGTGAAGTCTTTGCAGTCCCTGAGACTTTGGAACAGGAGGCCAGCTCAGTTTCAGGCCCTTGGAGATACTAAGCACAAATAGAGAAAGTTCAGTCCAGTCCTTTCACTGCCCAAGGCAGAAGCAGCAACTGCAGGCCAACCCAACAAAGCAACAACACAGCAAAGGGGCAGTACTCCTCCTGGCAGCTCTTCCAGCGCTTCTTCTTGGCAGGTTCCTTGATTCCAGCGAGTTCTAAAATTCAGGGGTTTGGGCTCCACTTTTTATAGCCCAAAATCCTTTGTTCTCTCAGGCAGAGAGGGTCTGTGCCCTCTCTAGTGTGGCTTCCTGGCAGGAGGTGGAGACGGCATTGTCAGAGGCAGACCAAGCCCATTCAGGTGCAAGGAAATCTCCTCCCCCTACTCTAAATGCAGCCCAGGTCTATTCAGCCCTTTCCTGAGCCACCTAGACTATCCGGAGCCACTCCTGCTCCCCCAGCCCCTATCATCCAAAACCCAGACAGTCAATCCACAAACCCAGCAGAGGCCCGCTGGATGGCTGAGCAAGAAAAAACCTACTTTCTAAAAGTGGTATTTTCAAACACAGAATGTAAAAATCACCTTCCCTAAAAGATGCGTCTTTAGATTCTGAGTTCAGGCATACTAAACTTTATTTTCCTACCTAGTTCCCCGGGCCAGTTATGTTTATAAGATGTTATAAACAAACTCCCCATTCTGTCCTATGGGAACAGGTAGCCTTGCAATAGTGAAGAACGAAATTGGCCGTAATTCACTATCAGGACATGCCACACACACCAGGGCATGTCCTACCTTTCACACTGCACCCTGCCCACAGGGGTACCTTGGGCCTACCTTAGGGGTGACTGACATGTAAGAAAAGTGAAGGTAGGGCTTGGCAAGTGGTTGCACTTGCCAAGTCGACATGGCAGTACCAGACTGCACACAGGCTCTGCAATGGCAGGCCGGAGTTACATTTACGGGCTGTTTGTGTGGGTGGCACAATCCAGTGCTGCAGCCCTCTAACAGCATTTGATTTACAAGCCCTGGCGCGCTCAGCGCACTTTACTAGGGACTGACACATAAATCAAATAGGCCAATCATGGAAACACTAATCCATAACACATTTTACACGGAGAGCATATGCACTTCAGCACTGATCAGCAGTGGTAAAGTGCCCAGAGTCCTACAACCAACACAAACAGGTCAGGAAAAAATAGGAGGAAGAAGCAAAAAGTTTGGTGATAACCCTGCAAAAACGGCCATCTCCAACAGTCTTAGACACATTTTGCGTATCCCAGTGGGTCGCATATAGATCTACCTCATTAATATTCATGACGTAGGTCTCGCTGTGCACTCATTGGGAATGGCCTGCACTCACAGGGATGGTGGCCTTCTGGGGTCAGCAGACTACCATGTCTGTGATTGCTTTTTAAATAAAGCAATTTTTTTTGCAATGAGGCCATTTTTCCCTAAAGGAAAACGGGATGCATTTCAAAAATGAAAATGAAATGCTACCTTTTCATTCTTTAAGAGTAGGCAGTGGACCAGGTGACCACTGCCTTCTCTTAAAAAATGTTGGCACCCACATTCACAAAGGGGAAAGGGTCCCTTGAGGACCCCTTTCCATTTGCGAATGGGTTACCACTGACTAGAAGTTGGTGGTAACTGCAAATGTTTTGCGACCGCATTCCCGGTCACAAAACATTACTACATACCTGTGTGACTCGCTATTAGAAAGAGAAGCCCTTAGCACGCCCCTTCCTAATAGCGACTCACAAACCCTATTTGGGATTCAGTAGTAGGTTACCGAATTGCAAATAGGGTTTGGTACATCAGAAAATTATTTTTTCTGGTTGAAAACAGCCCGATTCTGTGAATCAGGCCATTTGCGAGCTCAAAAAAGCTTTATACATCTGGTACCAGATGACGCCTGCCCCTGGATATCTCCCTCTCTCTCTCTCTCTCTCTTTCTCTCTCTCTCTCCCTCTCTCTCTTTCTCTCTCTTCCCCTCACACTCTCTCTCTCTCTGTCTCCCTCTCTCTCGCTCTGTTATACCTGTGCCTGCCTGCATGAAGCTGAATAAATCCTTCTGTTACCCTGCAAGGTGTCTGCCTGTGTTTCTGCGTCACCTTCTGTCTCCACACACATCCATAAGGGATTACAGGAGTCCTGAGTTACGTTGACTTTGGTCCCTACCTTGCCATGTGACTGTGAGAAGCCCGGCAGAATGTGCTAAGGTCTCACTACCTCCACAGTGATGGATGAGCTCTGAGTTCCCTAAGTGTGGCCACTCATCCAGTACTTAGACTGTGGTAAAATGTCTACATTCAGTTAAAATCACCAGGTTTGCTTATCCCACTCTATATGATTCGCCCTTAACATCTTAAGAAGTTTCTATTTTATAGGATCAAGTGAATAAGAAAGTTTCCTGGAAAGGCCCAACGTTAAACAATTAAATGTTTTCGAAATATTTTGCAAGACAGGGCGTCGCCAAACAACATGGCCAACAGGACCTGAGCCCTCGAGCTCCCGGCCGGCCTGCCCAGTAATCCTGCATAATCCTGCTCGTCGGCACTATTAAATGACCTGGAGCCCGACTCCGCGACACCCTTATACTGGGGCTATTATCCTGTGGGTCCGTAATACGAAGGTGGCTACGGCATTGTGAAAAATAACTGAGGCCCAGAGGGAGAGAAGGGGCCCTCCACGTGAATGTGGGCATTGGACCCGAACCCTGCTGCCCTGGCCGCCTGAGTGCAACACTGTGCCTCTGACACTGCCCGATGTGTCATTGAACCGTGATCTGGGATCTGGCGGGGAGAGGAGTGGCCCGGACTGCTGTTGCCTCCTGGGCACCGTTGGCAGAGTGGCAGCCTCCCCCTAGCAGTTAAGTGCAGCGTCTCCGCCCAGTGACAGAGATGGGTCTGGCGGCTGCTACTGGCCGCTGTGGTCTGGGCGCTGCCCCGTTAGACGGCAGATCCCTGATAGCCAACCCTGTATGGAGAGGGATGGCCCGGGCCACTGCTGCTGGAGCCGTCTGCGGGGCTGCGGCCTGATCCTGGCAGCCGAGTGGAGAGGCACCTCCTGAACGGAGGTGTGGAGCGGGCGGCTGCCCCCTTTGTGGCTGCCCTCTCCGCCTAAATCTCGCCCCTCAAGGCGGTTGCTGGTGGCGAGGTGCTCCCCTGGAGATCCCAAAGGCACACAATTGATGGACGGAATGCAGAACAAATCAAAACATTCACCCCCAGTCAAGAGATCTGGGTTAAATCCATCATTCTTTTGCTCACCATGCCACCCCAGTTTAGACCTGGCCATATGCAAATCAGTCTAGACCCTGTGAATCATGGGAACAGTCCAGCCCGAACTGCCAAGCCAGGTCTTCCCTGGACCGGAAACAAGCATCCTAGGACCGGTTTCGGGCTTTCAGCCCTTATCAGCCAGGATTGCTTGATTCCAGTAGCACAGTGAGCCCGGGACCCACGTCTGGACATACCCGGCGCACTTAGGGCGAGGAAGCAAAAGACACACAATTGATGGACGGAATGCAGAACAAATCAAAACATTCACCCCCAGTCAAGAGATCTGGGTTAAATCCATCATTCTTTTGCTCACCATGCCACCCCAGTTTAGACCTGGTCATATGCAAATCAGTCTTGACCCTGTGCCTCATGGGAACAGTCCAGCCCGAACTGCCAAGCCAGGTCTTCCCTGGACCGGAAACAAGCATCCTAGGACCGGTTTCGGGCTTTCAGCCCTCATCAGCCAGGATAGCTTGATTCCAGTGGCACAGTGAGCCCGGGACCCATGTCTGGGCATACCCGGCGCACTTAGGGCGAGGAAGCAAAAGACACACAATTGATGGACGGAATGCAGAACAAATCAAAACATTCACCCCCAGTCAAGAGATCTGGGTTAAATCCATCATTCTCTTGCTCACCATGCCACCCCAGTTTAGACCTGGCCATATGCAAATCAGTCTTGACCCTGGGCCTCATGGGAACAGTCCAGCCCGAACTGCCAAGCCAGGTCTTGCCTGGACCGGAAACAAGCATCCTAGGACCGGTTTCGGGCTTTCAGCCCTCATCAGCCAGGATAGCTTGATTCCAGTGGCACAGTGAGCCCAGGACCACCGTCTGGGCATACCCTGCGCACTTAGGGCGAGGAAGCAAAAGACGCACAATTGATGGACGGAATGCAGAACATTTGTCACCCCTGGAGATCCCGGCGTGGGAGAATCTGGCACACCTGCAGGTGGAATTGCATCCCTGCGGAGACGGCACCCGGAGCTGTATTGAGGCTGCGCTCGTTGCGGCGGTGGATCTGAAGGTGAGGAGGTTGGGTGACTGGGGACTACAACAGACGCTGTCTCCTGCTTGGTCCCCTTGTCCCCCACCCTCGGCCTGCCGGTTTCTGACTCCCTCAGTCTGCTCTCATCGCGAAACTTGACTCCTAGGGGGAGGCATGCTGAGAGAGCCCCCCTGTAGGCCTGGGGAGACAGTAAAATCAGAACCACATTTGGGGCGTTGTGCCCCTGCAGCCAACAGCTGAACCTCACTCACTGGGTGCATTTTGGTGCACTCTGGGTATCCTGGTGATCGCACTCTCTCGCGCCTGCTGGGACCTAAGACTGGTCACCCCCCGGATCTGTGGGTGGACAGCTGAGTCCCTGCACATCGCTTGACTGGTCTGTAGGGGGGGTCCCTCTTGAGGAGCTGGGGACCAGACTCCCTGGCACTCATACCTCAATTGCCTTGGAGGGCCATCCTGTACATGTGCCGATCCCACTGCCATGGGCTATCGGAACTGGTTCTGAGGATTCGAGGGCATGGACAGCCTTGCTTTCGCCCCCCCCCCGTTTCTGGCGGCGGTGTGCAACTTAATGAAAGAGGGAGTGTTCCCCTTGGTGTAGCGGACCTAAGGTAACTGGCGCAACCTGAATTTAGAGCACACGGAGACACCTGACTGGCCCACGATGAGTAAGGACAAGCCTGCCCGCCCTACTGGGTCCAACACAATTACGCAGTACACTATCCCTCGATACCCCCTGCAGGGCATCACAAGACAAACCGTCACTGGGGAGGAAGGGGAAGATGGTGGAAACGGCGATCCGTCACGCGCGGAGATGCTTGTGGCCATCCAGGACTCCAGAAAGGCTTTGGAGAATCAAATTGAGACTGATTCTATTGATGTCAACCTATTGAGAGCTGACCTACGTAAAGTAGCGGACAAAGTGTCCACGGCAGAGGGAGATATACTGAGACTAAGGGAGAGGTGGCGACACTGAAGCAACCGGTGGCTCAGATGTCCACAGCCACGAGGGCCCTTGAGCGCCTGGCCGAAAATGCGGAGAGGACGTACGGTGGAGCAACATCAGAATCCTAGGGTTCCCTGAGCGAGCCGAGGAGGGTAAGACTGAACTCTTCCTGGAGTGCTGGATAGGCACCCAGTTGCATCCAAGGGGCTTGTCCGAGCTATTTGCAGTGGAAAGAGCATACAGAGCCTTGGTGCCCCCGCCGCCCCCGGGTTCACCCCGGGCTATAATCACTAAAAATGTTAATTATTAAGACAGATATTGTATCCTACGGGCCACAAGGGAGACTCGGAACTTAACTGTGAAAATAACAAAATAGCTACATACCCGGATTACATTAGGCTGATCCAGGAGCAATGGAAAACCTTTCTGGGGGTGAAACAGAAGCTCTGCGATATGCAACTGCAGTATTTGCTGCTCTATCCTGCTTAACTGGAGGTAATTGCACACAGTAGGGCCTATTTCTTTGAAACACCAGAGGAGGTCTGGGAATGGCTGGAGATCCGAGGCACACCCTTCCCCCCCAGGAACAGCACAACAACAGGAAAGGCTGTGGTGCCCAATCTGTAAGAGGATCTCGAAAGAAAAGACGCCCGGATCAGTCCACGGATGCGGACCCCCCGAATGAACAGAGAATCACGGTGTGCGAGGACGGTATCATGCAAATGGGAACCATAGATCTAGGTGCTTCCTCCCCACCGATCTTGGAACCTGAACCTGACTCAGAGGATGTCCCCGAAAAGGTTAATCTGATGATGGACATTGTCCCTGAAACGGCCCTGGAATCAGCCCCTGGGACGGTAGATGTCTGATAAACGAAGAAGCACACATAAACACTGAACTACCTTTGGGTACCTTGACGTTTATAATGAGCTCAGAGTGCAGTGCCTGTGGGATGTGTGGTTGGTGCTGGGGGGGAGGGAGGGAATGTGTGCGTACAAATAGAAGGGCGGGATTAACTGTGACATCTGGCTTGGGGAGAAGAGAGTCGTTGAACCTAAGAGTAGCATTGAGAGAATTGTAATCTCATTGGGTACGGCCCTTAGACACAGGGCACCTTTCACATGACAGGTGATGGAAAGCCTGTTCCATAATATGGCTGTTGCACTGGTTCTAATATCTTCTGTCTTTTCATAGTGTGCTGGATTTTACAGTACTGTTTAAAAATATATTTGTTTTTTTCCTAGTTAAGTGCATTAATTTAAGTACATTGTTGTCAGTGTGAAAATACATTTTCTTCTTCTAAACTTTACTCAGTGTTTCCTCCGTGATTCACAGCTGCCTTGCAGTCTTTTTTCACCCTTCCTTATTCTCTTTACTCTGCAAGGATAAGACAGGGTTAACACCTCTTGCTTGGCCCAGGCATAGCTAATTAGGCTCAGCCGGAGTTAATTAGTCATACCCCGAGGCTAATTGAGCAGCTGAATGCTTTCACCGGTGGCTTTTTATACCTGACTGAACACACTGCCCCAGCCTCTCACATTCAGCACGCCCTCCAGAGAAGCAGGACACACAGCTCAGCTCCTCGCTGTCAGGCTTACTAATGCAGTCCTGATTAGAAAGTAAGTGACACCATGACCCCTCTGTAATATAGAGCACCCTCCCCCCCCCAGGGACTTACTGCCTTATCTTCGCTTAATTATTTAGATAATCCGCAACCGAAAATTCGCATCCCGCTGCACCACATTGTGGTTTCCAATCAGTTCTGGTTTGGATGACGCCGGAATAAGCGGCCTCTCCTTGCACAGCTCCAAGTAATTGTTCCAATTACGCGCTACATATCTCCGTAAGTGCAAAAACTTCTCAGTCTTGTTGTCCCCACCTTCAAGCCTCAAACTAGTCCTTGATAAATTGTTCCTTCTCCCTTAGTCAGTACCTTCACTGGTGGACACCAGTCACAGTAGGAATAGTTCCACGCCCTCCGCTCCAAGTATCAGGGTTTCATGGCCCTTGCGGCGCTCTGCTTCATTTCTCGCTCCCCGGCACCGTCCGGTTTTGAGTACGTTTTAAGCCTTTCCTTTCCACTTTTTGTTGCGCTTCTGCCTGTCATTAATTACTCATGCTTCAACTGTTTCACGTGGTTGACACCTTACCTCTAGCTCTTGCTACACTGGCTATAACCTGTGACATATTCTGTTATGTCTAAAACACATGACTCTGATCTAATATGGCAGTACCTTATGGTTTTAGGTCCTTTAAATGTAAAAATATTGAGTCTTCTTTTCTCAGACAACCTTGTCTCACAATTTAAAATAGGAATGACAGTAATTCTTACCTGCATTGAATAATAAGAGGCTCCACCACGAATAATTGTTCACTGGGAGCACCATTTCACTATTTTAAGTATAATATAAAGGATTATCCAGGGACCCTACTATAACAAATGTAATATCTCTTATAGAATCATCATGCTCACAATTGCTATGTCCTGAAAATGATCTCGAATAGCTGAGATCGAAACGCCGTCGACCCCCTACAACAAGAACTCTGTGCACTTTGTATAATTATTTAATTAGGAGTTCTTCTATGTGTTGTCAATGCGATGTTTATATTTTAAAGTCACCCCCACTTTTCACTTCACGCTTGTTGTCACTTTCCTATGTGAGCACCTGATTTTTCTCTTGTATATTCTCATAAAATAAATAAAAAACGTTATTTTGACTTACATGTCCCTGTTCATATTACTTATCGCTCCCCGAGATATTCATTATCAATCTCGACTCTAGCGCATTGTCCCTAATTCTGACACTGCCTTTTCTTTGGACCTTTTTGGCCACATAAGAACCATTGTTTTCTAAAACATTAGTCTACCCCAGGTTCACTTATTGGGGTCCCCTTGTTTTCCTTACTATTGGCAACAACTGAAGGCACTGGACTCTAACAGGGCAGACTATGCGCTCCTATGAACTAGACAACAATACTATTAGGGTAGCCACAAAGCCGGTAGACTTCTAGCGCATAGACACCGTGCTCAGATCGATGGGTCACGGAGATCAAGGGGACGCAAGGGACGAGACTGCGGACTGATGATCTTATAGCAGATGAATTTGAACGCTCTTATTCCACACTATACACAGCACAGACTCTTGATGAGTCTGCCACGGTGGACTATGTGGTGCGGGCCCTGGTGACTCTGCTCCCAGACTTGGAGGTGTCCAAATTGGACGTTGACATTCGTCCTGAGGAAGCACTCCAGGCTATCCAAAAACTACCCACAGGTAAAGACGGCTTCACCTCTGACTTCTACAAAATATTTGCGCTTGCCCTCGCCCCGCTACTTTCCTGTCTCTACAATTCAGTCAGCGATTCTGGGTGTCTTACTCCCTCCATGCAGAAGGCTGCAGTTGTAGTTATTCCAAAGCCAGGTAGGGATCAGACACGATATGCTTCGTATAGGCCTTTCTCCCTGCTAAATGTCTATGTAAATTTTTTTACCAGTGTGCTGGCCTCCTGACTGGCGCTGTATATGCAGGGCCTCATAGACCCGGACCAGTCTGGGTTTATCCCTGAGAGGGTCTGCAGTGATTGAACCAAGTGACTTTGCCACCTCCTCGATAAATCACAACCCTCCCAAAGGACCGCCTTGCTCTTGTCAATAGATGCCGAAAAGGCCTTCGACAGGGTATATTGGCCCTACCTACACCTGGTGCTTGCTAGATTTGGGCTGGGGAGAGATTTTGGCGATGGGTGAGCCGTAACTATACCAAGGTCCGCGTCAACGGTATCTTGTCCAGCCCCTTTAGGACTTTGCGGGGCACCTTACTATTTGCACTCTACATGGAGCCCTTTTCAGAGTGAATTCGCCAGCACTGTAACATGTACGGGATCCACATGAGAGATAGAGAGCATAAAACATCGCTTTACGCTGACGATGTTATGCTGCTCTTAACACAACCTTTTGCCTCGCTGCCCCCTCTTTTGAGTGAAATGGAGGACTTTGGCCTAGTGTCCGGTTTTAAGATTAACCTGCAGAAAACGCATGCCCTCAGTCTGACTATCCCCAGTGCCGACCAGGTAAGACTGGCGAATATGTTTCCCTTTGTTTGGGTGACGAGTGGGGTGACATATCTAGTACTCCACATCTTTTCCACAAGTAAGCGCATGTCCCGATAAAACTATGCCGCCCTCCTTGCTATGTCCAGAACGGAACGTTCCGCCTGGAAAAAGCACACGCTGTCCTGGTTGGGTAGACTAGCAGTGGTTAAAATTACTCTACTCCCCCGGATTTTATATGTCATGCAGATGTAAAATGTTGCAACCCCTCCTCCCCTGCCCCCGTCGGTGCTGGCTAAATTGCAACATCTTATTGGAGACTTTATATGGGGTGGAAAGAAAGCCTGTATGGCCGGCACTCAGACATATCTTAAACAAAAGGATAGGAGGTTGGGAGTCTCCCACCTAGAAAGATACTATCAGACAGCCCAACTAAACTACATGACAGAATGGTACAGAACCAACTCCGAAAAGCATTGATGTTTTATTGATTGTGCTGTCGCTGGGATCCATTTTTGGGAGGTGCTTGGCTGCCTAAGAAATACCGGCCTGCCGGGGTGTATTTTTCTCCAGTCACCAGGGCTACAGTGGAGATATGGGACAGGGTGCAGGAAGCGAGATGCCTCGCCACGTGCACGTCACCCCTGACCGCGTTTATATGCCACCCAGACTTCCCGACGGCAATGGAAGGTGACAGCTATATTAAGTGACAGGAGGCCAACTGTAAGAGACTTTGGGACCTCTTTGAAGCGGATGGAGTGATGGTGTAGGAGGCTGACTTGGTATATGGTGCACACTTTCTCAAGTGTATCACCTTACACCAATCCAGACAACCCTTATGGTGTTTTTAGTGGTTTAGACAACCTTAGAAAGCTCTCTAAGTGGTAGCTGTGGAGGGCAGCCTTCAGGCTTAGTCTAGGAGGAGTGTAAAGAAGCTTGTTTCACCAGTATCTAATCTTATAGTTCAGACTAACTGGAAAAAAAACACAGTGTAGTTATAAAAATAGTTATTTATTACAGACACTGTAAGGAAGTGGTTTTCTGTTGCAGTAACCCCCCCACTTTTTGCCAGACCACTGATGCACTTTGACTTGATGTGCCCTGGGTCCCTGCCAATCAGGTTCCCAGGGCCTGTGTTCTTTCCCCAAAACAGTACCCAATTGGCATCTCTGGCCACAGGTCAGCCCCTGGTAAATGGTACCACAGGTACCCAGGTCACTGTGACCAGGGAAGACCTCTAAGGGCTGCAGCACTTATTGTGCCACCCTTAGAGGCCACGTACTGCTTACACACACACACACTGCCTTTGCAGGCTGCGTGTTTTGGTGCAGAACAAAGTGAAGAGTCGACATGGCAACATCCCTGTGTGCCATGCCTACAACCCACTGCCCTGGCATAGGTCAGTCACCCCTCTAGCTGGGTGCACTATACCAGTGGTGAGGGTACGGGTGCATGAGCCCTGTACCCCTACAATGTCTAAGTCCATTCTTAGACATTGTAAGTGCAGTGATGCCATTAAGAGTATATGGTGCTGGGAGTTTGTCATTACGAACTCCACAGCACCATAATGGCTACACTGAAAACTGGGAAGTTTGGTATCAAACTTCTCAGCACATTAAACCCACACTGATGCCAGTGTGGGATTTAATGTAAAATGCATGACAGAGGACATCTTAGAGATGCCCCTGAAACTCGACCAACCTCTCGTGTCCTGACTGAGTGGCTGCCTAGGCTGTCACCAACAGACATGTTTCTGGACCCCTGGGTCGAGTGCTGCTGCTCTCGGGGCCTGAAACAATGCACATCCTGGGACGAGGTGCCAAGCCTCCTCCCCCAGGATGGGCAGGGTTCACAAAGGAGAAGCTTCAAAGGCCTGCCCCCTTTGTGAGCTTCTCCAGACCACTTGCTGTACTCAGCAACAGGTCCCCACTGGTTCTACCCCCACTTTGGGCGGGAGAACCGGCGGGAAAAACAAAGTGAGGAAGGGAGGTGTGCCCACCTTTGCCAACTCCACCCCTTAGGTGGGGGAGGTGAGGTGAAGCACAACTCTGAGTCCCCGCCATCTTGAGGATGGGGGGACCCAACCAACCAGGGGCAGGATCCTGCCCCCCTCCCACTGGAGGGTGGCACAATAGGGGGTGTACCCACCCCAGGGAAGGGACCCATTGGTCTCTGCCCTTACCTACCTGTAACGTCCCTAAATTCTGTATTTAGGGGGCACCCGGAACCTTGCTTCCTCAGATCCAGCCTACTAACAAGAAGAAAAGAAGAAGGACCGAACGGCCGTGCAGCCTGCTAACAAGAGGAAGACACCAACTGACTTGGCCCCAGCCCTACCGGCCTGTCTCCCCTCGAACCTGCTCCTGCTAAATCCCGGTGTGTCCTGCAGCCAGTAACCTCAAGAAACCTGGATGACCTGCCTGCCTTCACTTCCAAAGACTGCTTCTCCCGTGAACACCGGATTTGTTCAAACCAGCAACCTCTGGCAGCAGGCGGAAACCGCGAATCCGCCGGGCCGAGCTCGAGTGGGCAAACACAACGAGGAGGTCATCCAGGCAATTCTGAGCTGAGATCCAGCGATCCCCGACCTGCCTCAAGCCTCCAGACAACGCCTGCAGCCTCAATCCAGAGAATCCCCTCTACCGCGACCAGAGCACGTAAGAAAATCCGACCCTAACGGCCCTGTGTGCCCAAACCAACGGTGCCTAACCAACCCAAGACATCCCAACTTACCCCTGGAAGTGGTGGTCGCACCCAGAAGATCCTCGTCCCCGAGCCTGCAGTGTTTCTTCAAACCGGAGGTTCTCCATAGAAAACAACAGGGCTTCCGACGCCAAAACAGCACCCTGCACCCAGCCGCCCGAGTGCCGCTGAGGGCGCACCTTTGGTGCCTACTTGTTTCCCCATTTGCCCTGAGTCTACAACTAGGAGCTTTGCTCCCACAACCCAGTGGCCTGCTCACCAGCCGCCACTAACCGAAGGCCCCCTATCCTCAATTGGATAACATTGGGCCTCAACACTCTGCCCCCGGCCGCCCTAGTGCCGCTGAGGGTGTAACAAGAGTGCATCACTGACCCTGGGGGACACCTGAGTCTACCCCCAGAACCTTAACTCCCACAGTCGAGTACTTACCTTTCAACGGATAACTTGTTTTTCCTCCATAGGATAACATTGACCCTTTTTCCTGAAAAAAACGACTAAGTGTGGAGTTTTGAAAACTAAAAATATTGCTTAAAAATTGTGCGAATAACAAAAATGTATTTACTCACCTGTTTGCAGGAAATGTCCCAGTGCTGAATCTAGGCATCCAGCACTGAGGTTAGAAAAGTAACGTGAAAGTAACTTACCTGCAATTTATTGAAAAAGCCTATTCATTCCAATGTACTGCATTTACTAAGCATTGCAATCTACTGCATCCCCTGTAAATCAAAACAAGTACAATTTCCATTGCTTTTTAAAACTGTTCTATATCAAGTAACTTATTACTGTAAGGAATTTACTGCTTACCTGTACCAGGCTTGCTTGGTTCTAAAATAAAACAACAGTATATTTTTTTTATACAAAAACAATTGGCCTAGAGTTCAGTTCTTGAGTGTGTGAATTCATTTGCTGACTGAGTGTGTACATCAAATGCTTAACACTGTCCTCTGATACTGCCTTACTGTTCAACCACTCTACCACAAATAGAGAGTAAGGTTCTATCTAACTTTAACCTCTGCCTACCTGTGGGGTCACTTGGACTCTATACACACTATACCTCATTTTGGTGTAGTATATATAGAGCCAGTTTCTTATATTGGTGGATCAGCGTTGGGATATACAACTTGCATTCGTTGGACTACTTGGTTACCACCTGATCACACGACAGAACTCTTAAATTGCCTTTAGAATTCTGATTGTTTCAAATTGGCATTTTTACCAAACTACTAAAAGTCTTGTTAGGGCCTTGCTTAAGTCCCTTTATAAGTTTTGAAAATAAAAAGTCACTGTAGTCAAGGGTAGAGGGGTTAGAACTTTTTTGTTAGAATGTCTCAAAATAATAACCCTGCTATTAGTGAAGATAACCATAATGACATACAGGACATGGTCGAGGAGCTTGACCTCACCCCTTACCTTCACTTGTCTTTCAAGGAAGTAAGGTCTTATGTAAAATTAAAAATATACCAATGGGCCCCCATCCAACCAAACAAAAGCTCCAGGAGCTGTTGGCTGAGTATGCAAAGGTTCACCCATCTGAAAATGGTGATGACCAATCAGATGGGGAAGGAGGTGAGGGGGATGGAGATAGGTGCCCACCTCCACCACTTCCTAGGGAAGGAAGGGACCCTGTACCCTTACTTCCAAGAATCGACCTCTGGGAGGCCACACAGGTGGCTCAGGTTCTGGTGAGGACATTGAGGACAGCCTCAATGAGGAGGACAGCCTTTTAGCAAGGCTGACCAAAAGACTGGACCTAGAGACTAGACTCCTGGCTCTAGAGAGAGAAAGTAAGGAGATGGGATTAGCACCCATCAATGGTGGCAGCAATCAAAATAATAATACTAGAGAGCAATCTTATGATCCTAAAATCCCCAAAGGGATTGTCCCTAATATGAGGAGGGTGATGATATCACCAAGTGGTTCACAGCTTTTGAGAGGGCTTGTGAAGCCAAAAGGGTGAAGAAGACTTTCTGGGGGGCACTCCTTTGGGAACTGTTCTCTGGTAACTGCAGATACAGACTCCTGACCCTTTCTGGGGCAGATGCTGGGTCCTATGACCTCATGAAGAGAACTCTGATTGAGGGATTTGGACGCACAACTGAGGAGTACAGAATTAGATTCAGGGGGGCTCACAAAACCCAAAACCAGTCCTGGATTGATTTTGTAGACTACTCAGTAAAGACACTAGGTGGCTAGTTAACTGGAAACAATGTGCATGACTTTAATGGAATTTACAACCTGTTTATGAAGGAACACATATTAAGTAGTTGCATTGATGAAAAGTTGCATCTGTACCTGGTAGACCTAGGTCCACTTTCTCCCCAAGAATTGGGAAAGAGGGCAGACCACTGGGTCAAAACAAGGGTAACTAGGACGTCCACTGGGGGTGACCAAAAGAAAGGGGTTACAAAGCCTCCCCAGAGGAAAGACAGTGAACCCCTTAAAGATAAAAGTAAGGAGTCCCAGGTAGCCCCCCAAAAACCTGTCCAGGAGGGTGGGTCCAAAGACACCTCACAAACTAAAACAGGGTACCAAGGTAAGAATTGGGATCCCAACAGAGTATGGTGTCACAACTGTCAAAAGGCAGGACACCACACCGAGGACCCTAGCTGTCCTAAAAACAAAGCCCCTAGTACAGCTCCAGGGGTGACTACTAGAGCTCCAGGGGTTGCCAGTGTAGCTTTAGAGGGTGATTCCTCAGATGAGGAAGCACTCATAGCCTTCAACTGGAAAATGGGGCCACAAGGTAAGCTGGAGATTCCAGAGGGGAGTAGACACTTCCACCACCTACTGGTGAATGGAATCCCAGCCCTTGCCCTGAGAGATCAGTGCCAGTCACCCTATGGTGCATGACAGGTTGGTTCTCTCAAACCAGTATGTCCCAGGGGAAACAAAAAGAGTAAGGACTGTCCCAGGGGGTGTCACTGTTAGGCCTGTGGCTGTAGTGCCCCTAGAAGTAGCTGGGTCACTTAGATGGAGAAAGGTGGTAGTCAGTAAAGACATCCCTCTTGATTGTCTCCTTGGGAATGACTACCCAGAGGTTGGTCTGAGCCAAAGAGAGGTACTGGTCCAATGCCAGACCTCACCCAAGAAACCTGGGGGGCTCAACCTGCAGTTAGTGCAGCTAAGCCCCAAAAGAAAAAGAAGAAACAGTGTAGGAAAGGTGGGCAACTGTTAGCCACAGTTCCAGTGGGCCAGGAAGATTCTACCCCAGTAAGGGAGAACTCCAAAAGTGGCAATGGTGAAGTCCCCCCTAGCCAACAAAAAGCCCTGACTAGTCAGGCAACTGACCAGGCTGAGTTGGTGGCTCCTCACCTGGCAGAACAGAGGGTGGAAGAAGGGTGTTCCCTACCAAGTGTGGTGACCCCCCACCCTAAAACAGCAGACAAGCAACCAGAACCCAAAGAAGCTAGTAAGGTAGCCTCTTCACCTACCAGTGAGGAGCTAAAGGTGTGGTTCTGGGCACTGACAGCTGTCACTAGCCTCTGCTGGGTGTTAGCCTTCATGGCAGCACGGTCCTTGGCGTGGTGGCCTAGCCCCCTGCCAAATAGCAAGTTAGGCCCCCTGACCTTATTGGTCATGGTGGGATTGCTCAAGCTGTGGGTAACCTCTGTGGGTAAGCTGGGCTGTGCCCTAGCTAAGTTAGAAATTGCAGATGTAGGCACCTCTGAACCCAAACTAAAAAGATGTGGTGAAGGCACTAAAGAGATAGGAAAGGAGCATTGGGAATTAGGTCCTGAAACTGTTGAGGTAGGCCAGCTCCCTAAAAGAGCTGACCTGGACAGAAGGATGTAAGGCAGAGTAGGCCCTGCAACTCCCAAACCACTTCCTCTGCTCTTCCTCGCCTGAAAGACTAGGAGGACTCTCCCAGCTTTGGCTGAGTCTCCTGGCCTTTGGGCTGGGGGGGGGGGCTTGTGTAAGGAAGTGGGTTTCTGTTGCAGTAACCCCCCCCCCACTTTTTGCCAGACCACTGATGCACTTTGACTTGATGTGCCCTGGGTCCCTGCTAATCAGGTTCCCAGGACCTGTGTTCTTTCCACAAAACTGTACCCAATTGGCATCTCTGGCCACAGGTCAGCCCCTGGTAAATGGTACCACAGGTACCCAGGGCATGGTGACCAGGGAAGACCTCTAAGGGCTGCAGCACTTATTGTGCCACCCTTAGAGGCCCTGTACCTTTACACACACACACTGCCTTTGCAGGCTGCGTGTTTTGGTGCAGAACAAAGTGAAGAGTCGACATGGCACACATCCCTGTGTGCCATGCCTACAACCCACTGCCCTGGCATAAGTCAGTCACCCCTCTAGCTGGGTGCACTATACCAGTGGTGAGGGTACGGGGGCATGAGCCCTGTACCCCTACAGTGTCTAAGTCCATTCTTAGACATTGTAAGTGCAGTGATGCCATTAAGAGTATATGGTGCTGGGAGTTTGTCATTACGAACTCCACAGCACCATAATGGCTACACTGAAAACTGGGAAGTTTGGTATCAAACTTGTCAGCACATTAAACCCACACTGATGCCAGTGTGGGATTTAATGTAAAATGCACGACAGAGGGCATCTTAGAGATGCCCCCTGAAATTCGACCAACCTCTCGTATCCTGACTGAGTGGCTTCCTAGGCTGTCACTAACAGACATGTTTCTGGACCCCTGGGTCGAGAGCTGTTGCTCTCGGGGGCCTGAAACAATGCACATCCTGGGACGAGGTGCCAAGCCTCCTCCCCTAGGATGGGCAGGGTTCACGAAGGAGAAGCTTCAAAGGCCTGCCGCCTTTGTGAGCTACTCAAGACCACTCAGCAACCGGTCCCCACTGGTTCTACCCCCACTTTGGGCGGGAGAACCGGCGGGAAAAACAAAGTGAAGGGAGGTGTTCCCACCTCTGCCAACTCCACCCCTCAGGTGGGGGAGGCAAGGTGAAGCACAACTCTGAGTCCCCGCCATCTTGAGGATGGGGGGACCCAACCAACCAGGGTCAGGATCCTGCCCCCCTCCCACTGGAGGATGGCACAATAGGGGGTGTACCCACCCCAGGGAAGGGACCCATTGGTCCCTGCCCTTACCTACCTGTAACGCCCCTAAATTCCGTATTTAGGGGGCACCTTGAACCTTGCTTCCTCAGATCCAGCCCCCTAACAAGAAGAAAAGAAGAAGGACCGAACAGCCGTGCAGCCTGCTAACAAGAGGGAGACACCAACTGATTCGGCCCCAGCCCTACTGGCCTGTCTCCCCTCGAACCTGCTCCTGCTACATCCCGGTGTGTCCTGCATCCAGCAACCTCAAGAAACCCGGAGGACCTGCCTGCCTTCACTTCCAAAGACTGCTTCTCCCGTGAACACCAGATTTGTTCAAAACAGCAACCTCTGGCAGCAGCCGGAAACCGCGAATCCGCCCCACTCTGCACCCGCCGTTCACGGCCCAAGCTCGAGTGGGCAAACACAACGAGGAGGTCATCTAGGCAATCCTGAGCCGAGATCCAGCGATTCCCGACCTGCCTCAAGCCTCCAGATGACGCCTGCTGCCTCAATCCAGAGAATCCCCTCTACCGCGACCAGAGCAGGTAAGAAAATCCGACCCTAAAAGGCACCCCTGCACCCGGTGCCCCAAGGCCCTGTGTGCCCAAACCAACGGTGCCTAACCAACCCAAGACATCCCAACTTACCCCTCGAAGTGGTGGTCGCACCCAGAAGATCCTCGTCCCCGAGCCTGCAGAGTTTCTTCAAACCGGAGGTTCTCCATAGAAAACAACAAGGCTTCCGAAGCCGAAACAGCACCCTGCACCCAGCCGCCCGAGTGCCACTGAGGGAGCACCTTTGGTGCCTACTTGTTTCCCCATTAGCCCTGAGTCTACAACCAGGAGCTTTGCTCCCACAACCCATTGGCCTGCTCGCCAGCCGCCACTAACCGAAGGCCCCCTATCCTCCATAGGATAACATTGGGCCTCAACACTCTGCACCCGGCCGCCCTAGTGCTGCTGAGGGTGTAACAAGAGTGCATCACTGACCCTGGGGGACACCTGAGTCTACCCCCAGAACCTTAACTCCCACAGTCGAGAACTTACCTTTGAACCGATAACTTGTTTTTCCTCCGTAGGATAACATTGACCCTTTTTCCTGACAAAAACGACTGTGTGGAGTTTTGAAAACTAAAAATATTGCTTAAAAATTGAGCGAATAACAAAAACGTATTTACTCACCTGTTTGCAGGAAATGTCCCAGTGCTGAATCTAGGCATCCAGCACTGAGGTTAGAAAAAGTAACGTGAAAGTAACTTACCTGCGATTTACTTAAAAAGCCTATTCATTTCAATGCACTGTTTTTTCCTTCCATAAAAACGACTAAGTGTGGAGTTTTGAAATCTAGAAATATTCTTTAAAAATCGTGTGAACTACAAAAACGTAATTACTTGCCTGTTTGCAGGAAATGTCCCAGTGCTGAATCTAGGTATCCAGCACTGGATTAGAAAAGTAACGTGAAAGTAACTTACCTGCAATTTATTGAAAAAGCCTATTCATTCCAATGTACTGCATTTACTAAGCATTGCAATCTACTGCATCCCCTGTAAATCAAAACAAGTACAATTTCCATTGCTTTTTAAAACTGTTCTACATCAAGTAACTTATTACTGTAAGGAATTTACTGCTTACCTGTATCAGGCTTGCTTGGTTCTAAAATAAAACAACAGTATATTTTTTTATACAAAAACAATTGTCCTAGAGTTCAGTTCTTGAGTGTGTGAATTAATTTGCTGACTGAGTGTGTACATCACATGCTTAACACTGACCTCTGATACTGCCTTACTGCTCGACCACTCTACCACAAATAGAGAGTAAGGTTCTATCTAACTTTAACCTCTGCCTACCTCTGGGGACACTTGGACTCTATACACACTATACCTCATTTTGGTGTAGTATATATAGAGCCAGTTACTTACATTGGTGGATCAGCATTGGGATATACAACTTGCATTTGTTGGACTACTTGGTTACCACCTGATCACACAACAGAACTCTTAAATTGCCTTTAGAATTCTGATTGTTTCAAATTGGCATTTTTACCAAACTACTAAAAGTCTTGTTAGGGCCTTGCTTAAGTCCCTTTAGAATTTTAGAAAATAAAAAGTCACTGTAGTCAAGGGTAGAGGGGTTAGAACTTTTTTGTTAGAATGTCTCAAAATAATAACCCTGCTATTAGTGAAGATAACCATAATGACATACAGGACATGGTCGAGGAGCTTGACCTCACCCCTTACCTTCACTTGTCTTTCAAGGAAGTAAGGTCCTTATGTAAAATTAAAAATATACCAATGGGCCCCCATTCAACCAAACAAAAGCTCCAGGAGCTGTTGGCTGAGTATGCAAAGGCCCACCCATCTGAAAATGGTGATGACCAATCAGATGGGGAAGGAGGTGAGGGGGATGGAAATGGGTGCCCACCTCCACCACTTCCTAGGGAAGGAAGGGACCCTGTACCCTTACTTCCAAGAATCAACCTCTGGGAACCTAGAGGCCACACAGGTGGATCAGGTTCTGGTGAGGACATTGAGGACATCCTCAATGAGGAGGAGAGCCTTTTAGCAAGGCTCACCGAAAGACTGGACCTAGAGACCAGACTCCTGGCTCTAGAGAGAGAAAGTAAGGAGATGGGATTAGCACCCATCAATGGTGGCAGCAATCAAAATAATAAGGCTAGAGAGCAATCTTATGATCCTAAAATCCCCAAAGGGATTGTCCCTAAATATGAGGAGGGTGATGATATCACCAAGTGGTTCACAGCTTTTGAGAGGGCTTGTGATGCCAGAAGGGTGAAGAAGACTTTCTGGGGGCACTCCTTTGGGAACTGTTCTCTGGTAACTGCAGAGACAGACTCCTGACCCTTTCTGGGGCAGATGCTGGGTCCTATGACCTCATGAAGAGAACTCTGATTGAGGGATTTGGACTAACAACTGAGGAGTACAGAATTAGATTCAGGGGGGCTCACAAAACCCAAAACCAGTCCTGGATTGATTTTGTAGACTACTCAATAAAGACACTAGGTGGCTGGTTAACCGGAAACAATGTGCATGACTTTAATGGACTTTACATACTGTTTATGAAGGAACACATATTAAGTAATTGCATTGATGAAAAGTTGCATCAGTACCTGGTAGACCTAGGTCCACTTTCTCCTCAAGAATTGGGAAAGAAGGCAGACCACTGGGTCAAAACAAGGGTAACTAGGACGTCCACTGGGGGTGACCAAAAGAAAGGGGTTACAAAGCCTCCCCAGAGGAAAGACAGTGAACCCCTTAAAGATAAAAGTAAGGAGTTCCAGGTAGCCCCCCAAAAGCCTGTCCAGGAGGGTGGGTCCAAAGACACCTCATAAAATAAAACAGGGTACCAAGGTAAGAATTGGGATCCCAACAGAGTATGGTGTCACAACTGTCAAAAGGCAGGACACCACACCAAGGACCCTAGAAGTCCTAAAAACAAAGCCCCTAGTACAGCTCCAGGGGTGCCTAGTGTAGCTCCAGGGGTTGCCAGTGTAGCTTTAGAGGGTGATTCCTCAGATGAGGAAGCACTCATAGCCTTCATCTGGAAAATGGGGCCACAAGGTAAGCTGGAGATTCCAGAGGGGAGTAGACACTTCCACCACCTACTGGTGAATGGAATCCCAGCCCTTGCCCTGAGAGATACCTGTGCCAGTCACACTATGGTGCATGACATGTTGGTTCTCTCAAACCAGTATGTCCCAGGGGAAACAAAAAGAGTAAGGATTGTCCCAGGGGGTGTCACTGTTAGGCCTGTGGCTGTAGTGCCCCTAGAAGTAGCTGGGTCACTTAGATGGAGAAAGGTCTGGGTCACTTAGATGGAGGTCTGTAAAGACCTCCCCCTTGATTGTCTCCTTGGGAATGACCACCCAGAGGTTGGTCTGAGCCAAAGAGAGGTACTGGTCCAATGCCAGACCTCACCCAAGAAACCTGGGGGGGCTCAACCTGCAGTTAGTGCAGCTAAGCCCCAAAAGAAAAAGAAGAAACAGTGTAGGAAAGGTGGGCAACTGTTAGCCACAGTTCCAGTGGGCCAGGAAGATTCTACCCCAGTAAGGGAGAACTCCAAAATTGGCACTGGTGAAGTCCCCCCTAGCCAACAAAAAGACCTGACTAGTCAGGCAACTGTCCAGCCTGAGTTGGTGGCTCCTCAGCTGGCAGACCAGAGGGTGGAAGAAGGGTGTTCCCTACCAGGTGTGGTGACCCCCACCCTAAAACAGCAGACAGGCAACCAGAACCCAAAGAAGCCTGTAAGGTAGCCCCTTCACCTACCAGTGAGGAGCTAAAGGTGTGGTTCTGGGCACTGACAGCTGTCAGTAGCCTCTGCTGGGTGTTAGCCTTCATGGCAGCACTGTCCTTGGCGTGGTGGCCTAGCCCCCTGCCAAATAGCAAGTTAGGCCCCCTGACCTTATTGGTCATGGTGGGGTTGCTCAAGCTGTGGGTAACCTCTGTGGGTTAGCTGGGCTGTGCCCTAGCTAAGTTAGAAATTGCAGAGGTAGGTACCTCTGAACCCAAACTAAAAACATGGGGTGAAGGCACTAAAGAGATAGGAAAGGAGCATTGGGAATTAGGTCCTGAAACTGCTGAGGTAGGCCAGCTCCCTAAAGGGGCTGACCTGGACAGAAGGATGTAAGGCAGAGTAGGCCCTGCAACTCCCAAACCACTTCCTCTGCTCTTCCTCGCCTGAAAGACTAGGAAGACTCTCCAAGCTTTGGCTGAGTCTCCTGGCCTTTGGGCTGGGGGGGGGGGCTTGTGTAAGGAAGTGGGTTTCTGTTGCAGTAACCCCCCCACTTTTTGCCAGACCACTGATGCACTTTGACTTGTTGTGCCCTGGGTCCCTGCCAATCAGGTTCCCAGGGCCTGTGTTCTTTCCACAAAACTGTACCCAATTGGCATCTCTGGCCACAGGTCAGCCCCTGGTAAATGGTACCACAGGTACCCAGGGCATGGTGACCAGGGAAGACCTCTAAGGGCTGCAGCACTTATTGTGCCACCCTTAGAGGCCCTGTACCTTTACACACACACACTGCCTTTGCAGGCTGCATGTTTTGGTGCAGAACAAGGTGAAGAGTCAACATGGCACACATCCCTGTGTGCCATGCCTACAACCCACTGCCCTGGCATAGGTCAGTCACCCCTCTAGCTGGGTGCACTATACCAGTGGTGAGGGTACGGGTGCATGAGCCCTGTACCCCTACAGTGTCTAAGTTCATTCTTAGACATTGTAAGTGCAGTGATGCCATTAAGAGTATATGGTGCTGGGAGTTTGTCATTACCAACTCCACAGCACCATAATGGCTACACTGAAAACTGGGAAGTTTGGTGTCAAACATCTCAGCACATTAAACCCACACTGATGCCAGTGTGGGATTCAATGTAAAATGCACAACAGAGGGTATCTTAGAGATGCCCCCTGAAACTCGACCAACCTCTCGTGTCCTGACTGAGTGGCTGCCTAGGCTGTCACCAACAGACATGTTTCTGGACCCCTGGGTCGAGAGCTGCTGCTCTCGGGGGCCTGAAACAATGCACATCCTGGGACGAGGTGCGAAGCCTCCTCCCCCAGGATGGGCAGGGTTAACGAAGGAGAAGCTTCAAAGGCCTGCCGCCTTTGTGAGCTTCTCCAGACCACTTGCTGTACTAAGCAACCGGTCCCCACTGGTTCTACCCCCACTTTGGGCGGGAGAACAGGTGGGAAAAACAAAGTGAGGAAGGGAGGTGTTCCCACCTCTGCCAACTCCACCCCTCAGGTGGGGGAGGCGAGGTGAAGCACAACTCTGAGTCCCTGCCATCTTGAGGATGGGGGGACCCAACTAACCAGGGGCAGGATCCTGCCCCCCTCCCACTGGAGGATGGCACAATAGGGGGTGTACCCACCCCAGGGTAGGGACCCATTGGTCCCTGCCCTTACCTACCTGTAACGCCCCTAAATTCCGTATTTAGGGGGCACCCTGAACCTTGCTTCCTCAGATCCAGCCTACTAACAAGAAGAAAAGAAGAAGGACCGAACAGCCGTGCAGCCTGCTAACAAGAGGAAGACACCAACTGACTTGGCCCCAGCCGTACCGGCCTGTCTCCCCTCGAACCTGCTCCTGCTAAATCCTGGTGTGTCCTGCAGCCAGCAACGTCAAGAAACCCATAGGACCTGCCTGCCTTCACTTCCAAAGACTGCTTCTCCCGTGAACACCGGATTTGTTCAAAACAGGAACCTCTGGCAACAGCCGGAAACCGCGAATCCGCCCAACTCTGCACCCGCCGTCCACGGCCCAAGCTCGAGTGGGAAAACACAACGAGGAGGTCATCTAGGCGATCCTGAGCCGAGATCCAGCGATCCCAGGCCTGCCTCAAGCCTCCAGACGACGCCTGCAGCCTCAATCCAGAGAATCCCCTCTACCGCGACCAGAGCAGGTAAGAAAATCCGACCCTAAAAGGCACCCCTGCACCCGGTGCCCCACTGCCCTGTGTGCCCAAATCAACGGTGCCTAACCAACCCAAGACATCCCAACTTACCCCTCGAAGTGGTGGTCGCACCCAGAAGATCCTCGTCCCCGAGCCTGCAGTGTTTCTTCAAACCGGATGTACTCCATAGAAAACAACAGGGCTTCCGACGCCGAAACAGCACCCTGCACCCAGCCGCCCGAGTGCCGCTGAGGGTGCACCTTTGGTGCCTACTTGTTTCCCCATTTGCCCCGAGTCTACAACCAGGAGCTTTGCTCCCACAACCCAGTGGCCTGCTCGCCAGCCGCCACTAACCGAAGGCCCCCTATCCTCAATTGGATAACATTGGGCCTCAACACTCTGCACCCGGCCGCCCTAGTGCCGCTGAGGGTGTAACAAGAGTGCATCACTGACCCTGGGGGACACCTGAGTCTACCCCCAGAACCTTAACTCCCACAGTCGAGAACTTACCTTTGAACCGATAACTTGTTTTTCCTCCGTAGGATAACATTGACCCTTTTTCCTGAAAAAAACGACTAAGTGTGGAGTTTTGAAAACTAAAAATGTTGCTTAAAAATTGTGCGAATAACAAAAACGTATTTACTCACCTGTTTGCAGGAAATGTCCCAGTGCTGAATCTAGGCATCCAGCACTGAGGTTAGAAAAGTAACGTGAAAGTAACTTACCTGCGATTTACTTAAAAAGCCTATTCATTTCAATGCACTGTTTTTTCCTTACAAAAAAACGACTAAGGGGTCTATTAGGATGGCAGGCGGATGGCCGCCGCCAGGCCGGCGGTGGGAACCACAGTGCCGGTGGCGGCCATCCGCCCGCGATCAAAACCTGGAAAACCGCCGGTCCCATTAGCATGGCGGTGTTGACCGCGGCGGTGAGAATTCCCGCCTGCCAGTTTGCCACCGGTAGCAGTCCACCCGCTAGCCTGGTGGGCGGAGCTGGCCGCTAAAATGGGGGCAGTGCAGGGCCAGGCTCCGCCGGCATGATTAGGATGCCTGCGGAAGCCAGCCTTTCCACTGCGGTGGAATCGCCATGTGAAGGCTGGCGGAGACAGGTTCTGGGGGCCCATTGCTGGCCCCCAATGTGTTGGGCGGTGGTGTGGGTGCACTGGGGGGGTACCCATGGTACCCCCCTACATGTCCCTGTACCAGGTGGCAGGCACAGTGCAGTGCCTGCCACGCAGTGCAGGGAAATACAGGACATGCTCTTTTTGACATTGCGGCGGTGCTGCTGGCAGCAGCTACTGCCGCAATGTTAAAGCCTGCGATCGTACCGCCGCGGTCGGAATTCAACTGCGGTGCATACTAATCAGACCGGCGGTTATGCTGCGGTCCTTGCGGGTGGTCTTTTCCCGCTACCATGGCGTCGGGGTGATTTTCCGACTGCCATCCTAATGACCCCCTAAGTGTGGAGTTTTGAAAACTAAAAATATTGCTTAAAAATTGTGCGAACTACAAAAACGTAATTACTTACCTGTTTGCAGGAAATGTCCCAGTGCTGAATCTAGGTATCCAGCACTGGATTAGAAAAGTAACGTGAAAGTAACTTACCTGCAATTTATTGAAAAAGCCTATTCATTCCAATGTACTGCATTTACTAAGCATTGCAATCTACTGCATCCCCTGTAAATCAACACAAGTACAATTTCCATTGCTTTTTAAAACTGTTCTACATCAAGTACATCAAGTAACTTATTACTGTAAGGAATTTACTGCTTACCTGTACCAGGCTTGCTTGGTTCTAAAATAAAACAACAGTATATTTTTTATACAAAAACAATTAGCCTAGAGTTCAGTTCTTGAGTGTGAATTCATTTGCTGACTGAGTGTGTACATCAAATGCTTAACACTGTCCTCTATTACTGCCTTACTGCTCGACCACTCTACCACAAATAGAGAGTACGGTTCTATATAACTTTAACCTCTGCCTACCTCTGGGGACACTTGGACTCTATACACACTATACCTCATTTTGGTGTAGTATATATAGAGCCAGTTTCTTACAGACACTCACTAATCTCATACAATATCTCCTACCCGGAGATATAAGTACCATAAACACAATACTTTGTAAACACGACATGTAAGTAGCAGGAAAATACAATGGGCTCCAGGGGCAGACCAAACCATATACAAAAATAGTGGAATGCGACTAAGGACCGAAGTCGAGATTGGACCCAAAAGACTAAGGAGAGCTGGGGAGCCAAGGAACCACCCGAGGTAAGAACCAGGAACCCCACGGACGCCGTGTGCTAAGTGGGTACACGCCGTGTGCTCAAGGTAAGTCAATGGGGAAATCGTGGTTGCAATTCTTACAAAAAAGGACCCTTCCCAGAGGACTTGGAAGACACCCCGTGGAAGATGGATGGTTAGAGGGTCACCCCACCCGTCGATACCCAGGAGACCAGGTTGCCTGCCCCAGGGGAGCCGGGTGCATGGGTACGAAGTGGCATCGGAACCGCCGTAGACCCCAATGGAGGACTTGAAGCAAGATGCTGCTGGCGAAGAAACTGGAAGAGTCCGGTGGAACCCACAGGTGGATTCAAGAAGAGAGATACCTACAAGCAGTGGGGATAGAGTCTATGTCACTCGAGAGTGACCAGGAGGCACCAAAGTCGCTGTTTGCAGAAAAGTTGACGGTGCCCTTGTCTTTGCAGCTACATGGACCAGGTGACGCTGTGGATGTTAACCAAAAAGAGCTGCTCCTAACTTAGTGACCACTGTGAGGTTTGGGATATGTTGTGAGTGAAGACATCTCACAAAATGTAACGGACTGGTCTCACACACCACCTGGTGTCATGCTTCATCATTGACCAGTCCTCGCCCTCTAAAACCTTGGTTTGATAGAGGGCGGGCATACACCTGACGACAGGGATGCACTTCTAAACTAAGTGGGGGCCCATAAATAAGTGAATGTGTCAATGTCCCACTACACTAAATCCTGTCTGGGAGGTGGTCACACCTCCCTGTGACAGGATACCTAATGTTCTGCCTTCCCCTGCTCGAGCTTGGCTCAGCAGCAGGAGGGCAGAATCATGCTGTCCGGTTCTGGAAGACTGGTACTGGGAGCACTGAGGGCCTCCCGAAGGAGATTTACAGTGCATGGAATCATACCTCCCACACCATCTATGGTGAAATCATAACTCCCACACCGTATACGGTGTGGGAGGTATGATTCCACCAACATGTTTGATACCAAACATGACAGGGTTCGTAACAGCCTGTTTAGAGATGGTCATCGCATAATGACGCATGGCCACTCTATATCGGAATGGCTGATACACTGAAAACCCAGGAGAATGGACTCCGAAGGTTGCAGGTGTGCCCTGCTCATGGAGGGGCACCTTCACACCGAGCACCCTGCCTTTGGGACTGAAAGGCCTACTAGAGGGGTGACTTAGAGGTTTTAAGGACAGTGAGGGTAGATATAAAGAAATTATATCTTTTGTGAGCGGTGCAAGCACAGTCTCACACAGGCTGCAATGGTAGGCCTGTAGTTAGAGTTTAGAGGGTCCCTTATGGGTGGCATAATACATGCTGCAGCCCATGGGGGACCCCTGGTGTACCGAGGCCCTAGGTACCTTAGCACCATATACTAGGGACTTACTAGGATACCCCAGCAGCCAATTAGGAATGTACCAAGGTACTCACCATAGCCAATTTAGGCAGGAAGCCCAGTGACTGGGGACCTGGTTAGCAGGATTCCAATCAGACTAATCAGAAAAACAGTACGACACCAGCAAAAAGTGGGGGTGACCATGAAAGCAGATCCTACTTTCAAACAGATGGACTTCACTCAACACTACTCTAGTTACGGCCTGCCCCCTGGCTCATATTGGCAATACATGGCCCTGAGGCACTGGGTCACGCAGCCGCGTGACCACCCCCACGCTAGCCGCCCATTGACGGATTTTGAAAAATGATTTATTACACGCCACTCGGATAAACGCTGACTCTCTGATATATACTCTTTCCTCCTGACATCCTTACATCACACCAAATCACCAGCACAACGTATGTGGGGATCTTAATGTGAGCGTGAATTTTCAATGAAGGAATGGCAAGATGCTATCCACAAAGCTAGGACCTCTTCATGCAGTACCGCGGGCAAGGAAATGTTCCTGAAAATGCCCACTATTGATACTATACCCCAGTCAGGGTGGCCCGTTGGAAGTCAGGGGGGGGACCTGCAGTGCTGGCGATGATGCGGACAGGAGGGCACCCTAACGCACCTGCTGTGGCACTGCCCAAAGATTTAGCAATTTTGGACAACACTTATGAAACAGAGTTGCCCAGATTCCTTAGCTACATACTACTGGGACTGCCAAATGCTTTGACCTACCCCTTAAAATCTTGCTGTGGGTGAGCCATCGCTCTGGCTTTGGGGGCTGCTAAACAGACCCTATTGTCCCGCTGGGGTACTGAAATTATTTTGACCACCCTGGACTGGTTGCATAAACTGTGGGAGATTGTCGGTATGGAGAAACTGATGGCAAGCATCACACATGCACTGCCATGCGTTCATAAAACATGGGGCTCCACTATTAGATTTTTAGCAACTGAGTTTGTTGAATTAACTTGCCCAATGTACGAGGGGGTCCTTCACTTCACCCAAGCAGTTCATACCAATTTATAATCTGTCTAGCGATAATGTATATTGAGCAAATACAGGAGAAGCTATGTCATCCTGTGCTATCCCTTTATCTTGGCTGTCGAGTGCTTCCACCTTTTATAATTTTTTATGATTTCCTTTCCGTTTCTCCAGTACTACTTTCCCTATTTTTATTTTCATGATGGGTACTGTTCCCCACTGGCCTATGGATGTAGGTGGTTGCTGTTATTTGATCCCAAATCAATAAAAAGATTTAAACCTAAAATGCATGTGCTTTTTCCATGATCTGATGTTATTAGAGTCCGTGCTCCATCATCCGTCTTGTCATAGAGCAAACATAAGCCGATGATATCGGAGCAATTTAAGTGCTCACTAGTTACATTACACTATAACATTCATTTTTGTCACTGATCCTGCTTAAGTTAAGGTTTTTTTCCCGTCATTGCTTGCCCATCCCCTCCTGCTTCCCTGCTTGACCCGTCCCTCCACTGCCTCCCTCTTCTCATCTGCTTTTTTTTTTTGCACGATCCGATGGTATTGAAGCGCTTGTTCCGTCCTCCATCTTGCCCTAGTGCTAACACCAGCCAATGGTATTGGAACTCTTTCAGTGACATTACACAATGACACATTCATTGGGGAAGCGTAAGTGATTTGCCCAGAATCACAAATTGTTCAGCCAACCCGGGTGAATCGAACCTGGTTCCGCAGTTCCTGCTTTCGGCAGCTGTGGCCCTACGCCACATCCTCGCTTCACTGCAAAGCTCCTCAACGGTTTCTCACTATCACTTGCACTGTTGTTCAGCAAGACCCTGTCAACACCGAACAAGCATTGGCAAAGCCAATAGATCTCGTCAATGCCCAAGCTATTGGTCTTGTCAATGTGAATGTCTTTTAGCCATGTTGTGTAGCAGCAGATCCTCTGTTCAGCATGGCAAAAAGTCACTGAAAAAAGTGCAATGATGCAGCCAGGGCAGGCTACGTCATATTGCTTTTTGTGATAGGAGGGGCAGGACAAAAAACTTAACACGGGGCGAAGAGACTAAGCGTCGGATCAACATCCTGTGATTCTGGCCTTTCAGTAACTTTCAGCTGTGCTGAACAGCAGGGGTGCTGCTAGTCAACATGGCTAAAGGACATTCACATTGAGAAGGTCAATAGCTCAGGCATTGGCGAGACCTATTGGCCTTGCCAATGCTTGTTAGCAATTGTGGGCCGGTTTTCACTGTTGATTTCCCTGATATTACCACTTTTCAGCTATCAGTTTCATGAATGGGAGCCACTGTTATTTTGGTAATCAATATAAGAAAACAGTAATGCATTCTGGTAAAGAATTACAGCTTTTATGAAAACTTCATGTAGGAGTCATCATGTTAAATGTGAAATCCCTGTGAGGTGACAGAGTTCAATAAAGGAACACCCCCTCAAAGAAGAGTATGCAAAGTTTACATTTGGAATAGGATACATACTCCAGGATAGTGATGGTTCAGTGACCCCCCCACCACCAACCACCCCCAACCGTGTAAAGGTTATCACCAACTGAGCACACTTTTCCTATTCTATCATCGAAAAGAGAGTGTAGTGGCTGTTGTAAGGAAGACATGGCCACCTCATTAGTTACTTTTACCTTTCACTTTAAGCGTCTGGTTATTTTTTCCAACTTTTATAGAAGTATTATTGCCTTGTACGCAAGGCACTAACAGCAAAGTTCAGTGATAATTAACAGCTTGTAGTAGCTGCTGTAGTTGTCTGTTTTGGGGGTACTATTTGTACGGAATATAACCTTTTTTTCTGATTTATTTTTGTACCTTCTGCCATATCTCTGCTTGCTGTAGTTGCTGCCAAATGGTGTTAGAGTCAGTTTGACACTTGCCGTGTAACTGTTAACTTCATTGCTGGCTCGCACTGATCTACCTTGTTGAAGTAAAACCTGCATTCACACACTTCCAATGCCAGTGATGGAGCAGGGGAAACAAAATACTTTTGTGTACCCCCTTGGAAGTTAATAACCCCATAACGATTAATGATACTAATTGTTTGAAACGCATGAATTAATCAACAAATGCACCTTTTTATTACACATTACACGTGGGCAACTTGCTGGCATTGCAAAATCTAATTTATTTACAAACATGAAGCAAAATAACATGAGTATTGTGATTTGCGTAGTAAATAGAGTAAAATTGCATGATTTGTGTTGCGTAGTAAATTGCACTGTGGCTAAGAATGCAGATGGTAAGTAAAATGGCTTTAAATGTCGCTTCTGCTAGGTAATACTTAACGCGGGTCTTTAGAATGGCGGGTGGTAAACAGAAAGGCTTATTTTCCATGTTATAATTTCTGTTGTGTTTGTTCTTATTTTAGTTTCGTTTGGGCCTGCTAGGCCATGCTTCGAAAATGGCCGCTGGAAAGGACGAGATGGCGTGCGCTGAATAAAATGGCCCCCGCGCCTGTGTAGTGTGAATGCTCCAGTCACGTGTATGCGGCCTGTGCCCAGAGTGAGAGATGTCAAGGCCAGTTTGACCTGGAACGAGGATTGTGCCAAGAGTTCAGCATATATGCATGGGAACGAATGAGAAAATCGAGCGACAAAGGATGAACTAATGTGTGACCATCGGAGTTTGATGCAAAATGGATTAACAAATTGGACTACTTTTAGAATATCGTTGATCATGAGACTTAATGTGTGCGTTATTGTCCCCAAACCAGTTTGAACAAGGAGGGCGATGAGGTGACCATCACCACCCCTCCAATGGACCTATTAGCGCGATTTCTGCCCCTAGAGATTGCAACTTTAAGTGTAGCAAGTCAGAGAATAGGGTATAAGAGAGTCTGCTCTTACGTTGTGCGAGGTCTACTATGTCTACTTTTACTACAAAACTGCTGTTTCTTTGCTTCTTCTATCCTGATGCTGTGAGAGACTCTGTCATTTTGGACTTCGAACTTTGACTGAGGAAGGAACGAGACCGTTGCGGGAGTTGCCCGGGAGGAGATTGCGTCCGAGGAGGTTAGCGGGACAGTTATTTGGGAGTCCTATCCTGTGATCTGCGGTTCATCTTTCTTTCCTGGTGAACCATTCTTGTCATCGCCCTATGGCCAAGGGTAATGAGTATTTTCTATCTAAGTTCTAAATCTATTACTTAAATGCTTACTGATGTAATAAATGTATTTGCCTAATTATGAACTTTACCTATTTTGCTCAAAGAATTTAGATAAAATTATATGCTAACTCTAAATGAGTCTGTGGTTCTTTACATAAAATTGTGATTAATAAAATGTTAAAGGTTTTAATTGTGATTGAGCTGGTCTTAATCGCCATCAACTGATTCTACTAGTTGGTCCATCGACCGAATAGTGGAATACCTTGATGTTTAGAACCGACAGGATCCGAAACTAATGTATATAATGTGTAGGTTATAATTCTGTTGTTTTAATAAGGTATCCCGTTCATCCAGCAGCTCATTTTCCTTGGTATTTGATCCAGAAAACTGAGTGAATGTATGTATGCGGTGTTATGGGCCCCACCGACGTAAGTTATATATGATTCAGGTTGAGTAGGTGTTTTCTGGGTTAATGTCATAAGGAAATATTAATATTAGCAGCGCTGGATCAGATTTCTTGGTAGCAGAGGACGGTTACTATAGATTAGTTTGGTGATTATTGATTATTGATTTTTCATGTCTAACACTCTATGTTGAGTTTGTCTTACGTTATGTGTAGTCAGAATTTTGAAGCTTCCGGGAAGTAGGAAGTGGACACGTGTGGCAAGAGAAGTCACACGGAATTGTGCATTGTCTGATTTCAAATTTAGTGATAACACAGGACTGTGTTATGTTAGGGAAATTTCACGTATGAATTGCATCTGAGTGAAATAGCAACAGGTTTTCTTGTGAAACTTTGGCCTTAATTCTCAGGAGCAGTGTAGTCTCCACATGTGTTTTATCCCCAGAGAAATGGGTTTACCTCTTGCTTGAAAGAAGGGTAAGGTAGAGAGAAGTGCTACACTTATCGAACGAAACAGTATTCTTGTGAGCTAGAATAAACTATCTCTTTTGTTTAGCGAAACAGACAATGGAAATGTGTTTTACGTTGTAACTAATCGATTTAGTTGAAAAGAAAAGTTAAAGAAAAGTGCCGATAATTTTTGTAAAGGAGGGGTCAGTAGAAGCAGGAGTAGAACTGACGTCAACAAGAACCGTGCTGGTATTGGCCAGTTGTGGAAGAACGAAGGAGTTTCTGATTGGTGCGTTGGTGTGAGACGCGCTGGAATAGGTTAGTGTGAGAGTGACGTAGAGCTTTCTGATTGGTGCGTTGGTGTGAGATGCGCTGGAATAGGTCAGAATAGCCGAGCAGTAGAAAGAACCGATTGGTGAAGAATTGTGTGAAATAGCTTCGGCAAAACAACAGTGAAATATGGCTTATTACAATGAATATGAAAGAGAGAAACCGTCATGGTTTGCGAAGCTTAAAAATCGTTTTAAGAAAGATAAAAAGGTTGTGACTAGGGAAGGAGAAGAACTTCCTCCGCCGAAAACACCAGCATCTTATATGATGGTTAAATATGGCTATCATACTTGCATATGGTTGGAAAATTGGGCGAAATATACCAAAGACGATGGAATGTTGGCATTTCCGGAAAACGGTTCATTTAGTACAGCTGTACTTCGAAATTTGAGGGGAAAAAATTATGAAACTTGAACCGAGACCTAGACCGACACAGTTCGAAGCTTTAGGTGAATGGGAAGATGAGATGTATGAAAGGGAAAAATACAGAGGTGCAAAGAATTATAATTTTATTCATGGAAGATTATGGGGTGTGAGTCATGAAGACAGGATGAGACGATGGCAGTATACTAACATGACGGATGGAATGTTTCCTACCAGAACAGTTGAAGAATTTACAGGGAAAAAGTGTACGGAGAAAAAGAAGCATGCAGTACCAGAGAGATATGGGTATGGAGTTAGCGACACAGAGGATGAGTTGCTGGAGGACATTTTAAATAAAAGACCCCCGCCATATCAACGGGATTCTGTGGTGGTGACACCAAATGCACCGCCAATGAGAACTGTAATGAATCAAAGCCCTGAACAATTTTCTGAAATAAATAGTTCAAGTAATAAACTAGAAACACCACAGACTATGGAACATGATAATAATACAGCCGAACTAGCCAGAACCACAAGAGAGTTGACTGAAAAGATAAGAGAACTGACAAAGAATATGGAAGCTGTGACTTTGCCAGTAACTATAGGGCCAGTAATCCCAGTATTTGAAAATCAAAAGATAGACGAACATTCCCTAATAATTCCATTAAATTCTAGTATGCAAAAAGTAAGAGAAGGGACAATTCCAGGAAACAGAGACCAAAGATTCTGTTGGTCCATTTAGGTCCAGTCCACCTGTAAATTTGACAATTAATGAGAGTCCGATAACCAAGATTCCTATCTGAGTCAGCAACTGAAACCCCGGAGAGAAGAGTGAACAGGGTAGAATTAACACAAACCCCTGTGGGTCCGACTGCAGAGGAATTAAATGATTGGGTGAGGAGCTTGCAGAAAAGGGATGCCGAACCACAACCTTTGGATGTGGTCAGATTAAAGATAGATATGGAGGAATTGATTCTAGGGACTATTGGTACAGATCGATTGAAGTCATATCAAGATGATGAATTAATGTTTATGTGTAAAAGCATCACTTGGAGAGCTAGGAACTTGCATGAAAAATTGGAAGAAACAGCGAACGAACTAGGAGTAGAGTTTGCGAAAATTAGAGGATTGCAGAAACCGTACAGGGTAGATTTTTGTGAAAAGGACATAGAAAATCTGAACACTTCAGGACGACTAACACAGATAAAAGAACTAATTGTTTTGCTAAGAAAATGGGGAGATGTAGACAAATTGAGAAGTAGGTGGATAAGGAGAAAAGAGGAAACAACTGATAAAGCATCATTGGCTTTTCCAGTAAAAGAAAAAGAACCAACGGTAGTAGAGTATCCAATGAGAGAAATTCCAGGAGGAGGTTATGTAGACGTCCCATGGTCCAGACAAGATATATTGTCATTTACAAATGATTTTCCAAGATTGAGAGAAAAGCCTGTAGAATGGTATAGACAGGTAGAAAGATTTGTAAAGGTTTCAAAGGTATTGTGGGAAGATCTAGATGGATTGTTTGAGATTGTTGTTCCTGCAGATTTATGGACAGAATGTAAAATTACAATTGACTGGCCGAAGGAAGAATATCCCAGAGATGCAAAAACAGGAGCCCCAGGTTCAGAAGTAATGAGAAAATATGAACAGGCAATTACATTCCAGAAAAATAAGATTCCATCAAAAGAGACGGACTGGGTAAAGATTGATAGAACAACTCAGGAGAATAAAGAATCTGTACATGCTTATTATGAAAGGTTGCTTTTGGCTTTCAAACAGTATAGTGGATATGAGAATTTGAGTGAAAAAGACTTGAGTCATTTTGTGTATCGATTTGTGTATGGTTTGAGACTGTTGTAGTGAGCCTCAGCAAGGCCTACCAGTGCTTAGGGGTTCTCCCTTCTCTGCACAGAGTCCTCAGACACTTAGGAAGAAGTTGGCACAGAAACTGGAAATAGAAAAGACAGAGTTTATTAAACCTCATGAGGTGGAGCTAACATTCGCACATCACCCTTCAGTAATGCATGAAGTAGCACACTGAATGGAAGGATCCTGGTCCTTTTATACCCACACAGGGGCTCAAATGAAGGCGGTACTAACACAAATGCTGGTTTTAGGTACATATAAGGTCATACAGAGAATGCACAGTCGACAAGTGGGTGGAGCTAACAGTTTCTACTTTTAGCAGACACATCCTGACATTTATAAACTCGGAACAGCTGCAAGCTCAACTGAGCATGTGCAAAGCAAGAGGAACTAAATATAACTTGTCTCTAGGCAGATTTCAAGAGCAGTTGACAGGAAGGTAGGACAGAGCACATGGCGAGCACATGGTAGCACATGGCAGCCAAAATGGCTGACAGAAATACAAAATGGATTCCACAAAGCGGACAATTTAGCCTCTAAATACAGGCTGTCTTCAGTTAATGCTTAACTTAAATGCTGCCAAATTACAACAGACGACCCTTTCAGCATTGGCTGAAGACATTCGTTTATCTGGGGTAATCTAGATATTCATCCCGTACATCTATTAACATTATTTCGGCCACCTCTTTATTCAACATTTGTTGGGCCTTTGTTTCAGCAATGTTCCCTCTGGCAGGTATACAAGCAGAGATGCAAATGGAGCAAAGCATTGGACCACATTGGATACATACGCAGCATGTAAAAAATATTGTAATTATTACACACAGGATAGTCAGTAGCTTCCAGCCCCAAGCAGAAACAAGAGTCCAAAACCATCCAGCAAAAGTCCAAGTTCCAGTCTCTGGATGAATTTCTGCAGCAATCTTATGCAGTTTTGATATTGCGTCATATACTGAAGGTGAGTGATCTGGTATGAATACACAACAGCTGCTACCGATGATGCGACATGCACCACCTCGATCAGCCAAAATCACGTCTAGCACCATCCTATTCTGGAGTGCTACAATCCTTGCAATCTGTAGTTCCTCTGTAATGTTCCCAAGTGCCATAGCTGTCTGATTAGTAACAGCTTCCACAACACGAGTCAGTCGTCGGATTTTCCTGCTGTTTAATGCAGCACCCACAAAGAAAAATAAGCCCAAGTTGAAATCAACATATTGTTGTAGGGTAGTGTCGGTTTGGTCAACTTCATCCATACTTATTGTCCTCTTATTTCTGTTTGTGGAAATGTCATTGTACAGTTTAAAATCACGGTGATACAATGCAGGTGCCAGAAACACAGGGGGCAACAGAAAAGATACATAGCAGATTCCTGACCACCCAACAGGTAATTGATAATATCCGTTATTTCCGCACACAAAATACGTATTATGCGAGGCTGTGAAAGTGCTCTTATTGGCACCTTCAATGGTCAGGATTACAGTACACTCGCTCCTCCCCACTGGAATTCTTCCAACACTACAAATACACAAATCTGCTTTAGCTTTTGTCACAGAAATCACAAAAGGTCCAATGTTCTTTATTATTCTCACATTTGTGAAAACATATGGTGTTGAAATATTGTCCGGTTGATACTCTTCCCATTCCCATTTAGTCCCTTTGGCTTGTGGATAACCTTCTTTATTTTGATAACACACTTTATTAAGTTGAAAAATAATCCCACCTACTGAAGGCTTTCCATATGCAAACAAGAGCGCATACCAAGCTTGACAAGAACCATTGTGAGAAAATGGAAGAGGAATAAAAGGTGTTCCTCCTTTCTTTTGATGTGCAGGTATCATCCCACACACCCAACAGTTGGTAGTATTCGTAGCATTGTGAGTATGGTGCAACATCTGGATAAAAGTATTGTTCAGGTAAGATTGTCGATGCTTTTGCTCATGGTAAGGAAGAGTAAAGTAGTGGTGTTCCACGGGTACTGTCGTAGTGGCAACAAAAAGCTGTCGAACAGGAGCCACCTTCTCGATGTACCACGTAATTGCTGCCATAGCCACCATAGCAACAACAAACCCTACAGCACAAATGATTTGTTTTTTCATTTTAGCAGCAGTAATGATTGATCTTTCTGAAAACTTGTTGAAAACAGTCGTTGGAGCTCTTCTCCCTGGGCAGCCGCTGATTTCTTCACCATGGGCCAAAGTGGGTGTCACTACACTAATACAGGGCTGATCCCACTCCCCTTGCCACAATGGCTCTCCGTTTCACTAACCCAGGGTGGTAGCTCAACCAGTCTTTTTCAAAACTGCAGATCCTTTCCTCGGTCTTAATTGATATCTGGATACTCCAGTGATCGTGTGGTCCGGGAAGACTTCCGCAGATTCGTCAGGTGAGATAGCTTGGCCTTTCTCCGTCTCCAGAATCTCTCGATGGTCGGTCAACACAGCAGGTTCCACCAAGGCAGGCGACACGCGTTTGCAGTGTGTGCTGTGGATCCAATTCTTTCTGTTTGTCACTCGAACTGCTGTTCTTGTCGCAAGGAGCACCTGCTCTGGTCCTCGCCACCTTGGCTCCAAGCTGTTCGATCTGTCAAAGACCTTGACCATTACATGGTCACCAGGACGGAGTTCGTGGGCCTCACCTGTAGATCTGTCAGGAAGAGCTTCTCGAACCTGTTGATGAATAGAAATCAAACTGTCAGTTAACTGTGCCAAATAATCATTCATCAGAACACAAGGAACATCATGTATGGGGCGTGGCTTAGGAATTCCCCAAATGTTCATTGGTCTCCCAAACACCACCTCATAGGGGGTAAGACCTGATCGTGAATGTGGCACCGATCTTATGGACAACAATGCCAAAGGTAGGGCATCTGGCCACTTTAGAGACGTGGAAGCCAGTATTTTCGCCAACTTTGTTTTTAGAGTAGCGTTATACCTTTCCACCAATCCTGCTGATTGCGGGTGGAAAACTGTATGGAATTTCTGTTTGATCCCTAATCCTTTCAGGACATGCTCAACAACTTGCCCAATAAAATGAGGTCCATTGTCACTCCACAAAAGTTTACAAACACCGTATCTAGGGAAAAACTCCTTTAGAAGCACCTTTGCTGTGGTGAGAGCAGTATTATCCTTCGTAGGGTATGCCTCTATCCATTTGCTAAAGGCACATACCACCACTAGGACATATTTCAAATTATTGCAGCGTTCGAGTTGGATGTAATCCATCTGCAAAACTTCAAAAGGTGCGGTTGGTGTAGCAAACCCTCCTGTAGGAGTTCGTGTCCCTTTTCCAGGATTATACTGCCAACAGATCAAACAGGACTGTACTACCCTTTTGGCTGTGCTAGCAATTTCAGGATGCTCCCAAACTTGTGTAAGCAATGTAGTTATTGCTAGAGCTCCAACATGTGCCAGCCCATGTGCCATTTGAACCATAGGTTGTAAATAGGCCGCAGGCAATTTCCACTTATTCATTTCTTTGTTACGCCAACAACCCTCATCATCTAATATTCCTTCTTTAGACCATTGCTCAAGCTCTTCCACAGAAGCAGATCTCTGTATATCCAATACTTCCTCTCTAGCATCATGCCAACGCTCAGCTTGTGATTTCACTACGTACATGGGTGTAGTGCTTCGCTGCATCGCAGTCTCACGGGCTACGCGGTCTGCAAAGGCATTGCCTTGTCCTATTTTGTCAGTCACTTTCTTGTGTGCGCTACACTTCATAATAGCAACTCTCTTTGGGTATGTAAGTGCAGTCAAGAGATTATGCACTAACTCTCCGTGTATTATCTGCATCCCATGGGATGTAAGAAAGCCTCTTTCCTTCCAGAGTAGGCCAAAATCATGAACCACTCCAAAAGCATAGCGGCTATCCGTGTAAATGTTCACACACAAGTCAGTGCTAAGCTCTCATGCTCGTGTCAAAGCTATTAGTTCAGCTGCTTGAGCCGACTTCTGAGGTATGCGAGCTGTTTCCACTACTGTCTCAAGCGTGGTAATTGCATAAGCAGCTGAAGTCGTGCCATCTGGTAACTTCAAACAGGACCCATCAACCCACAGTTCCCCATCTACATCTGGAAGGGGTGTATCTTGCAAATCGATGCGACCCTTTGTCTGTTCCTCAGTAAGGAAGGCTCCTTTGACTGAGACTGAGTCGCAGGATATGGCAACAAAGTGGCTGGGTTCAGTGTCGCACATCTTTTCAAGGTAATATGAGGTGCTAGCAGTGTCAATTCGTATCCTGTCAAACGAGCACTAGTTAAGTGCTGAGTCTTAGTCTGATTCAAAAGGGCATCTACTGCATGGGGTACTAGCACCAACAGTTTGTGTGACAAAACTATCCCTTCACTCTGACGTATGGACACAGCCGTCGCTGCAACTGAACGGAAACACCCAGGCAATGCACGAGCAACAGGGTCAAGAACTGCAGAAAGGTATGCACAAGGACGCTGTTTGTCCCCGTGTGTCTGTACTAAAACTGACAATGCACATCCTTCTTTCTCATGTACATAGAGTGTAAAAGCCTTCGTGTAATCTGGTGTGCCTAACACTGGTGCAGAGCAAAGAGCTTGTCTCAACTGACAAAAAGCATTTTGACATTCATCTGTCCATGGAAGGGGGATCGGAGTGTTTTTAGTCAAAAGTGCTAGCAAGGGTTTAACAATGTGTGAAAAACCCAATATCCATTGCCTGCAAAACGAAGTCAGACCAATGAATGCACGGACATCTTTCTGCGTGGAAGGTACTGGGATGTCTAAAATTGCTTGAATGCGATCTGGTGTCAGTGCACGGCCCTCCTTAGACAGAAGGTGTCCTAAATAGGTCACCTTCGGTCTACAATATTGCAATTTCTTTCGTGATACTTTATGGTGGTGTGTAGCAAGAAAAGAAAGCAAAGACAAAGTGCATTTCTCACACTGCTCAGGTGTATCGGCTGCCAACAAGATGTCATCGACATATTGTATGAGAGCCACTCCTTTAGGCAAGGTAAAGGAATCAAGCTGTCTCTTCAATGCTTGACTATAAATACTAGGACTCTCAGTATAGCCTTGAGGAACTCTACAAAATCTGTATGATCTATTATTCAAAGTGAAACCGAACAAATATCGGCTATCAGGATGAATAGGAATCGAGAAGAAAGCATTCTTCAGATCAATTACAGAAAATGTAGTTGCTGTTGGAGGGACCAGGGTAAGCAATGTCGTTATGTCAGAGACTACAGGGTACTGTGGTACTACAATCTTGTTGACTTCTCTCAAATCGATAATAAATCTATAAATCCTAGTGTCAGTATCTTTTTTCAAAATGGGAAGAATCGGACTATTGCAAATATTGTAAGGAACTTCTTCCACAACCCCCACCTTAATTAAATCATGTACAATACGTGTGAGTGCTTCTTCTCCTTCTCGAGAAATTTTATACTGAGGCAGTCTTGGCAATAAAGCGCCCTCTTTGACACTAATATGTACTGGTGGAATAACCATTTGCCCTACATCAGTATCCGAAGTAGCCCACAAAGTACTAGGGAGTGAGGCTAGTGCAATGTCCTCTTTAACAATACAAGATCTCTCAATCATAGGGTAGTTGTCATTCAAAATAACCCGTACTCCTTCCGGAGAACACCGTATCGTAGCCCTAAAATATTTAAGCATATCAAGACCCACAATATTGTCTGGTGTGTTTGGAGAAAGCAAAAACGGACATGGAGCAGTAAACTTATCAATATCAAATGCAAGTGGTTGTGACAATGGGCTAAGGGAAGGTGTTCCATCGAAACCTATCGATGTAATGGTTAAGCCAGACAGGGGAGCCCTTGGAACCAATTGTTTAGACAAGGCGCTACGAGTAGCTCCTGTATCAACCAGAAACTGATCAGTAGAACCCAAAACATGTGCTGTAACATAGGGACCCCTCTGATCTACTGGAACTTCAACTGATTCCTTACCCCGTCCTAGGCAATCCTATGCATAAGCAGAATCTTGAAAATCAGAGGGCGCATAGTCAGACATTTGATATTGGTTCCTTCTATCAAAAGTGTTAAACCCATTCTGCCCACGTGTATTAGCATCAAACCGAGCACGATCATTCGCGCTTCCTCTAGGCCCTTGATATCCTGAACGATTTCTCATTTGTCCCCGACCACGTAGATTCTGCTGAGCACGCAGCACTGGACAATCAGAAAGCCAATGTCCAAATTTTTGCAGTACGCACACTGATCAACAGACAAATTCGAACGGGCAGAGGAACTAAAGGACGAACCATAAGATCCACGTCCACCTCTATCATTACCTCTAGAAGGCGGACCATAAGCTTGAGCCAACATAACCTTTGTTTTCAACTCTTTAGACTTTTTGTCCTCATTACCTTTGGCTTCTAATTCTTGCCGCTCATAATACTGGGCCATAGTTAAAAGAGAAACCGGAGAAGATGTAGTCCATGAACTCTCACTGGCCTTTAAGCGACTAGCTATTCCTGGCAAAAGGTTTGCAACATATTTATCGACAAACAGATGCCTACCCGTGTCATCTGTCAATGACTGGCCACTAAAATCGTGAAATGCTTCTTCAAAGCGTGTGAAGAAGTCAGAAACTGATTCATCTACCTTTTGCTTGCAAGACGCTAGCACTGTCCAATCTATCTTTTTAGGGGGAATGATCGTCTTTAACTTAACTAATATAGCTGCCGGAAGATTTAAAATTAACTGACACGGTTTCTGTGCAGGTTCTCTATCTTCATCTAACCGCTCTAAATCTTTCCACAATGCTCCAAATGTCGCATTATCATCTATTTTACGCACAGTTCTCCACATATCAGGTGGTAATATTAATCCAAAAACAAATCAATATCAGACAGAGTCATAGTACAAGAGCTGATTGCACCCTCAACTTCCTCATAAAAGGCTGCTGGATTCTTTCGCGGGTCAGGCAATGCATTTTTAAGGGCCATAACATCTGCTCTATTCCAAGGAGTGTAAACCCAATTATAAATAAAGTACCCTTTCGCATTAAGAGAAGTCTTATCATCCTCTGTACCCGTTCCTTTAGGAGGAACATATAAAGGCACGGCTTCCCGCATGGGTTTCACATGAATTACAGCATTCTTATCTGTTTCAGGAGTAGAAGTTCGTGCCATGCTGATCTGAGATGCTAGTGCAGCTGCTTCTGCTGCCTTTTTCTCCTCTTGCAAACGGGCTGCTTCAACACGCAGTTTAACCAAGCGTCTGATTGTGTCAGCCACCTGGGAGAAGACAAAAAGACCGTCACGTAATTGTTTACAATCAGCTGCTACATCATTGGGCTCCACTTCTACCGAATACTTCCTAAATTGTTCAATAACCTCTGCAGCAAATGTATCGGTAAAATATATTTGCTCCCTTTCCTGCCATCCTTTTATACTATCTAAAAGTTCAGAGGCAGTGGTAGTACTACGAACGGCTTTACGCGCAGTAGATCTAATGCCAGATGCACGCTCAGCAGATAGCATGGAACGAGTTTCTCGAGCTTTGTCCTGGTCTGAAAAAGAGTCCTCATCTGACTCATGAGGAGCGGAAGAAAAAATATACGGAGGTGGAGAACGATCTAATAAGAAATCATCTCGTGGTTTATTAAGGATAGGATAAAGGGGCTGCCTAACAGCGTATTGGCCAGTCACCTGTAAATGGCGTTCCCTATCTTCCCTCTCTTTAATTTCTCTCATCTCCTTGTTTTTGAACTCTAATGCTTTCGCATAAATGGTCTTTCGCTGTTCTTTGTCAATCAAGGCTTGCTCACGCTTCATTCGCTCACGCACTTCTTTCTCCCACATTCGCACACAATCAAACATATCTTGCCTAGTCTTTCGTTTAAACATACATTGTTCCACATACTGAATTTTTCGCAAATCAAATGACCCATACATAGGCCAACGCAACTCAGGATCTTTACTAGTATATTTGTTCCATAACGTGCAGTACATTATAGAAGAAATACCATACTTAATATACATATCCCTATTAGGCGTCCCCTCCGGGAGGCTGGTTGTGCTTCTTCAAGTCTCAAATTGGTACCACTACAAAAGCAACACATCCTACGAAGTGTGCTGAAAACAGGCATGCCAAAAAATAGTGCAAAATATGCAGTATTATAATCAAAGTAGCGCTTAAGGTACTTTTCGTACGTTGCGCTGTTCAAACAATTTTAAATAGAGAAAATTCTCCTCATTACCTGCCTATATGTATTGCAATACATATATAATTACAAAACAGATCCCAAAATTGGCCAATTATACAAACAAAGCCACAGTAAGTGTTACTAAAACTACCTTACCAATCAAAGGCATCAAACCAACAGCAAGTGCCGCAAAACGGCTCTTACCAATCAAATGGTGTCCAGGTTCCAACTGCCAAGTTCTCAAATCGACCAAATGGTCACTGCACGGCGAATCAACAGAAGAGATCTCAGTCAAGGACCGGCGCCGCCGGGATGGTCAGATCAGAAAGAAAGGAAAAACGCCGTGGGTGCCAAGACTCTGGTCTCCTCAGGCAGCGATCGCGTCCAAAAGCGAGATTCCAATCCTTCGTCGCGACCAGTCCTTCGGGCATCCGAGTCGCTGATGAGTCCCACGTTGGAAGCGCCAATTTGTTGTAGTGAGCCTCAGCAAGGCCTACCAGTGCTTAGGGGTTCTCCCTTCTCTGCACAGAGTCCTCAGACACTTAGGAAGAAGTTGGCACAGAAACTGGAAATAGAAAAGACAGAGTTTATTAAACCTCATGAGGTGGAGCTAACATTCGCACATCACCCTTCAGTAATGCATGAAGTAGCACACTGAATGGAAGGATCCTGGTCCTTTTATACCCACACAGGGGCTCAAATGAAGGCGGTACTAACACAAATGCTGGTTTTAGGTACATATAAGGTCATACAGAGAATGCACAGTCGACAAGTGGGTGGAGCTAACAGTTTCTACTTTTAGCAGACACATCCTGACATTTATAAACTCGGAACAGCTGCAAGCTCAACTGAGCATGTGCAAAGCAAGAGGAACTAAATATAACTTGTCTCTAGGCAGATTTCAAGAGCAGTTGACAGGAAGGTAGGACAGAGCACATGGCGAGCACATGGTAGCACATGGCAGCCAAAATGGCTGACAGAAATACAAAATGGATTCCACAAAGCGGACAATTTAGCCTCTAAATACAGGCTGTCTTCAGTTAATGCTTAACTTAAATGCTGCCAAATTACAACAAGACCTGAGATAAGTTAAATGATTAAGCAGCATATGTTATGTTGGCAGACTAGCACAGTAGATGAAGTACTACGGTATGCAAAATATTGCAGTGACGATATTGAGTGCAGACAGCGTAAACTCAAGGAAAAGGCAATGTGGGCACAAGTAAAGGTTGCAGAAAAGCAAGAAGCTCAGATAGATAATCAGTCTAGTGACGCAGGACAGACCAAGTCCAAATCGAATATTGGTAAGGGAAAAGGTCAGATGAGTATAGAAGAAGCTAAAAAGAAATGGCCATGTCCTAATTGCGGAAAATTCGGGCACTGGAGAAACGAGTGTAAATTACCTCCGAGAGTTAATACCGAGAATCAACCATTAAATCCACAGGTGCAGAATGAGGTGAGTTACCAACAGCTGCAACAGCCGCAGGTAGTTACTCAACATTGTCAGGAGCCACAACCACCTCTTCCAAAGAGTGTAAATCCTCAAAGATACAGTACAGAGGCAGGATTCTACGGAGGAGAGCAGGTAACAAAATTGCCGCGCGCAGCTGCTGTTTCACAATATTGGTTACGGCAAGATGGAGATGAATCGGATGAAAGCTTATGACGGTGCCTAGGAGAGGAAGAGGAGTGTGTGGTTGGCGCAACTCTAGAGGTAGATCAGTCAGGTCCATTTGTGGATGGAAAAGTGAGTGGTGTAAATGTTACTTTCCTTGTGGACACTGGTGCTACCTGTTCTACTGTTAGATCAGTGGAAATACCAAAGCTTCCTCTCTCAGGAGAATATATCCAAGTTGTAGGTGTTTCAAACAGGCAAATTAAAACCCCTCTTACAGAACCAGTAGAGGTGGTCATTGGTCCATTCAAAGACATGCCCCGCTTTGTGGTGTGTGATTGCAGTCCTGTAAATTTATTAGGACGCGATCTGCTTTGCAAAATGAATTGCACCATCTACTGTACTCCAGATGGCATTGCTTTCCAGACACCAGATGATGATGTAATGTATAAAATGACAATGGCAGAACTAGAACCAGGAATGTATGATATGTTTCCTGTGTTCGATGCAGAGAAAATCCCTACTGAATTGAAAGAAACAGTCAGGTCTGATGTATGGGATTTCACAGGTGAAGATATTGGACTAATGAGAGAAGTTGATCCTGTAAACATTACTGTAAAAGAAGGAACGAATTACCCAAGCACCCCGTAGTACAAACTGACACCAGAAATTATTGAAGGAATTAATAAGATGATTGAACAAGGAATTTTGAGAGAAATAATGAGCAGTCCATGTAATTCCCCGATAATGGGATTGAAAAAGCCAAATGGAACATATAGAATAGTACAAGATTTGAGAAAAGTGAACAAAATTGTTATTCCTTGCTGCCCAATTGTGCCAAACCCTGCTGTAATACTGTATCAAATCCCTCATGATGCAGAATGGTACACTCATTGATTTGTGCCATGCATTTTCTCTATTCCATTGCAACCTGACAGCCAGCCATTATTTGCATTTCGGTTTGGAGAGCGTATTTTGGCATGGTGCCGAATTCCTCAAGGGTATACTGAAAGTCCTTCTATTTTTAATCAGATTCTAAAGAAATCTTTAGAAGATTTGAAAATGCCTGAAAAATCTGTGATGGTCCAATATATCGATGACCTATTGGTGGCATCGAAGACCAGAGAAGCATGTGTTACGGACACAATTGCTTTACTGAATCATTTGGCAGAAGAACACAAGGTGTCCCCATCAAAACTGCAAATCTGTCAACAGGAAGTACAGTACTTAGGTCATAAGATTGAGAAAGGGATAAGAAAAGTGACAACAGAAAGAATAAGGATTATTAAAGGAATGAGAGCCCCAATGACTTGGAATGGTTGGTTATTGCCAACAGTGGATAAGTGGATTTTCATTTATTGCAAAACCTTTACAGCGACTGACAAAGAGGAATGTCAAAGATCCGATTGCATTGGATGAGGAAGAAATGAAGGCTTTCGAGGAATTGAGAACGAGTTTGTGTGAGGCTCCAGCATTGGGAATGCCTGATTATGAGAGAGAATTTGAGCTGTATTGTAGTGAGAGAGATGGTATTAGTATTAGTGCAGAGGCATGGAAGAATGAAACGACCAATAGCTTATTTTTCAGCTGTTTTAGACCCGGTAGCAAAAGCGTTCCCTGGATGTCTGAAAGCAGTAGCTGCTACTTGTGTGAGTCTGGAACAGAGTGAAGGCATTGTGATGGGATATCCTTTGAGAGTATATGTCCCACATTCAGTAGAAATCCTTCTAACTAGAACAAAAACACAATTCATGACACATAGTCAGCTGACTAGGTATGAAAAGGTGATCTTGGGTGCAGACAATGTAACCATTGTATGATGCACGAGTGTGAATCCTTCCACCTTACTGCCAGATGCAGTAAATGCAGAAGTCAAAGATGAGGTTGATCATAACTGTTTGGACGTACTTGAATTTTTCACAAAGCCAAGGCCTGATATTAGAGACGAACCTTCAAAAGAGTCAGATTATGTGATGTTTGTGGACCGATCGTGCCTGAGGACAAATGAAGGAGTTTTAAGTGCTGTGTATGCTGTATGTACGGTGGCAACCATAATGGAAGCATCTTGTTTGAGAGGAATACGTTCAGCCCAAGTTGCTGAACTGATTGCTCTGATTCGAGCGTGCAAACTGGGAAGGAATTTCCGAATTACTGTGATCACGGATAGCCAGTATGGCTTCGGAGTGGTCCATGATTTCGGACAGATCTGGTCCCAGAGGGGATTCCTGGCTTCCTCAGGGTCTCCTATTAGGAATGGTGAGTTTGTGAAGAAGTTGCTTGAGGCGATACAGCTGCCTAAACAGATTGCGGTAGTAAAATGCACTGCTCACAAAAATGGAACTGATTACATTGCAGTGGGTAACAATTTTGCTGATGAATTAGCTCAATATTGTGCCAGAAATATGACTTCAATGAATCAGAGAAGGGAAAAAGAAAATGTTCCATGTCCCTTGCTGTTTACTAACCCAGTTGAAACATGGGAAGAGGTAAAACAATTGCAGGAAGAGGCAAGTAATGAGGAAAAAGACGTTTGGATAAAATCAGGTTGCAGACGGAGGGAGGAAGATGAAGTATGGGTTTACAGGGATGAAAGACCAGTTATGCCTGATAGCATGATCTCTAACATGGCACGGATGTACCATGGACAGGCACACATAGGTAGGGATGCCATGATCAGACTTTTCAAACAGACCTGGTACAACCCAACGTTTAGGGCTATAGCTGAAAGCCTTTGTCAAAGATGCCTTATATGCCAACAGATAAATCCTGGAAGGAAGACAGTAGTGAGTTTGGGAACAATAGGACGTGAAGGAGGTCCTTTTACCAGAATGCAGTTGGATTTTATTGAAATGCCCCCAAGTAACAGATTGAGGTATGTCCTGGTGGTCGTCTGTTTGTTTTCTCGTTGGGTGGAGGCCTATCCGACAAGAAGGCATGATGGAGTTACTGTAGCTAAGCTCCTACTGAGAGAATTCATTCCTAGATATAGCTTTCCAGTAACGATAGAAACAGATAGAGGAACGCATTTCCAGAATGAAATTATCCAACTAATATGTGAAGCACTAGACATACAACAAAAGCTGCATTGTGCCTACAGACCAGAGGCTTCTGGAGTGGTAGAGCAAGTAAATGGCACAATAAAGAATAGGTTAGGGAAAATGTGTCAAGCCACAGGACTCAAATGGCCCGATGCCTTACCACTGGTGCTGATGAGCATAAGAAGCATACCTGACAGAAAAACAGGTCTGAGTCCTCATGAAATAATAATGGGAAGAGCAATGAGACAAGCATACGTACCTGTCAACAAACTATAACTGACTATAACTGATGATCTCATACTGGACTATTGCAAAGGATTGGCTGATGTGGTGCATTCTGTGTTTCATCAGGTTGGGCCGGATGCGACCACTCTTGAGAGGAAACCAGCACATGATCTGACTCCAGGAGACTGGGTCCCGATAAAAGTCCACAGAAGAAGAAATTGCTTGGTTCCACGCTGGGACAAGCCACGTCAAGTGATTCTGGTGACAACGACTGCAGTAAAGAGTGCAGGTGTGAAAAATTGGATTCATGCCAGTCATACCATCAGAGTTCCAGATCCTGAAGCTTGATCTGTAAGTCGACATCTGGAAATATCAGATACCAGCTCGGCATCTGAAGCAGAAATTGAAACCATCAGAGTTCCAGATCCTGAAGCTCGCCCTGTAAGTCGACATCTGGAAGTAACAGGTACCAGTTCGGCATCTGAAGAAGAAACTGAAATAATCAAAGTTCCAGATCCTGAAGATCGACCTGTAAGTCGACATCTGGAAGTAACAGGTACCAGTTCGGCATCTGAAGAAGAAACTGAAATAATCAAAGTTCCAGATCCTGAAGATCGACCTGTAAGTCGACATCTGGAAGTAACAGGTACCAGTTCGGCATCTGAAGAAGAAACTGAAATAATCAAAGTTCCAGATCCTGAAGATCGACCTGTAAGTCGACATCTGGAAATATCAGATACCAGTTCGGCATCTGAAGCAGACCAACCTGAATCCAGTGGAAGACAAATAAAAGAATTCGAAAAACAAAGAACTGAAAAAGGAGAAACTGAACTAATAGACAGTGATGGTGAACAGCCAAGTACAAGTTTTGGGGAAATTCCTCCAGAAATTATAGAAATAACTCAAGAAAATTCAGATTCAGACAGAGAGATAGAGGAAATTGCGGAAGAAACACGAGGAGGATTAGACTCAGAATTACAAACAGAAGAAACCCAAGGAGATTCAGATTCAGACAAAGAGACAGAGATCATAAAGTTCAAAGTTAAAGGAAGTGAAGTGAGATCTGAGACAGAATCTGAAGAAAGTGAAGAAGAAATAAGGCAAAGAATAGGACCAAGAAAGAGAACTTGGAGAGCGGAACGAGGAGAAAAGGAAAGTGAACTGAAAAGGTCAAGAAAAGGAGACAATTGGCCCAACGAAATTAAAAGACTGAGATATAAGCTAATAAATTTGAACAAAGACAATGCAGAACAAGTAAATGAAATAACAAGTCAGAAAAAACAAAGGAAAACGAATGAAAGACAATTGCAGAGACCAAAAAGAGTGAAAAGACCTAACCTGAAATACAAGTCACCTGAATGGGTATACATAGCACTGCCTGACATTGAAGAAGTGGATAGCAGTCACGAAAACCCAGACAAAGACTGTGAACAAGTGGGTGAGAGTGAACTGCGCCCATCCTGAAGAGGAGAAAAGATCAAAAAGTGCGTCAAAAGCAAATTGGTTCCAGTCAACGATAAAAGAAAGGGTAAAACGGCAAAAAGGTCAATCTGAGGTGTGGAAACACATTTTCTGTACATATAATTAGATAATATTTCAACATGGTAGACACTGAGAATAGAAGAGCTAAATGTGAGTTTTTCCGTCAGATGGTGTAAAATGTGTTTCTATTGTGCAGGTTTACTAATGCTTATTTGGTTCATTTTAGCAATTATAATTCCACTTAGATTAGTGGAAGAGAATACATCTGCAATCATGAATGACACGAATAGTGACAAGAAATCTAACATAAAGAACACTGCAACACTGATAGATAGTACTGAATTTCATAGGGATAAGTCAATAACTGATTTCTCCAAGAATGTCTTCACAAAGCTTTTGTATGAATATGTAGAAACAATGGATGTTAGAGATTGATATGTATGTATGCAGTTACCTGCGTCTGTAACAGAAGGTGTAACGTATCATCACCTTCCTTTGACGTATGGAATAACCTGTAGTGTTTTAGCTAGTTTATTTTATAGAACAGGTGAATTAGAGTATTATTACACTAACACAGATGCTGTTTTTGCTAAAGTTCCCGTAGTCCCTGAACTAAATAAGGTAAAACTTGCAAAGATTTTTGGAGAATTTTTCTTAGAAACAAAAGAATTAACATTAGATTATGCATTTAGACATAATCTTACTTGTAGGTTAAGAAAGGAAGAAAAGTTTTTTTTAGACATGGTAGAAGACAGAATGGTTAAGTTTCAAAGAAAGCAACGGGAGAAAAGACAAAAACCCCACCTTGGGCGTTTGAAGAAGGAAGTTATGACAAAGGCGAAACGAATGCAGCTATGGTTTTAGATTGGCCCCAACAGGGAAAATTGTGTATTAGTAGAGATAACACTATGTATGATAACTATTTCGTGGGTTTTAGTGAGTGCTGAGATACATACAAAATTTTAGGGGGTTGGGGATTCAAAGGAGGAAAAGATCCAGTATTCCCAGGGATCTATTATATTTGTGGAAATAGAGCCTATTATAGGTTGCCGGACCATTGGTACGGAACATGCTATCTAGGCCTGGTCTTTCCAAAGATTTTTCATGTGGAAAGAGGAACAAAAGGAATTCACGAGATAGGTAAACCATTAACCCATAGGAGAAGGGAAAGCTTCTCAGAGATAATAGGTGACATTTTTGGAGCATTGATACCAGCAGTGGGTATATCTTTGAATGCATACAAGATTCGGAAATTGTCTACAGTAGTAGATCGTTTATCAACGAATACTGCTGGAGGGTTCTTGATGGTAAATACCGAAATGGTTGCCATGAGAGCTATGGTAATGCAAAATCGACTTGCCCTTGACATTCTTTTGGCGGAAGAGGGAGGAGTCTGTGGAATGCTGAAAGTACAACATTGCTGCACTTACATTCCAGATAAAAGTCAGAATATACAGAAGTATATAAAGAACCTTACTGATTTGCATAAAGAAATTGCCCCACTGGAGGTTGAAGGTGCTTGGGAGAAACTTGGTAAGGGTTTTTCCTCAATAAGGAAATGGTTCACCGAAATAGGTAGTTCTCTAATTGGGAAAATACTAATTCCAGTAACCATAGTAGTAGTGATAATATTGATGCTGAGATTAGCATATGTGTGTATTAAAAGGAGAAAAGGACAAAATAAAGCAAAAAGAGAAAATGAGTAAAATAAGGAAAGAGAACGGGAGATGGGAGAGATCAAATTGGAAGAATTTAAAGAGAACATGTACAAAAGGTCTAAAAGACAAGATGAAAAGAACACAATTGTCTAAAATAACAAATGCAAGTGGACAAGAAACATTTTTCTGATAAATTTTGTAGGGATAGGTTTTAGTGGTGATGTTAAAAATCACCAAAGGGGGGAATTGATGGAGCAGGTGAAACAAAATATTTTTGTGTTCCCCCTTGGTAGTTAATAACCCCATTACGATTAATGATACTAACTGTTTGAAATGCATGAATTAATCAACAAATGCACCTTTTTATTAAACATTACACGTGGGCAACTTGCTGGCATTGCAAATTTCTAATTTATTTACGAATGTGAAGCAAAATAACATTAGTACTGTGATTTGCGTAGTAAATAGAGTAAAATTGCATGATTTGTGTTGCGTAGTAAATTGCACTGTGGCAAAGAATGCAGATGGTAAGTAAAATGGCTTTAAATGTCGCTTCTGCTAGGTAATACTTAAAGCAGGTCTTTAGAATGGCGGGTGGTAAACAGAAAGGCTTATTTTCCGTGTTATAATTTCTGTTGTGTTTGTTCTTATATTAGTTTCGTTCGGGCCTGCTAGGCCTTGCTTCGAAAATGGCCGCTGGAAAGGACGAGATGGCGTGCGCTGAATAAAATGGCCCCCGCGCATGTGTAGTGTGAATGCTTCAGTCACGTGTATGCGGCCTGTGCCTGGAGTGAGAGATGTCAAGGCCAGTTTGACCTGGAACGAGGATCGTGCCAAGAGTTCAGCATATATGCATGGGAACGGATGAGAAAATCGAGCGACAAAGGATGAACTAATATGTGACCATCGGAGTTTGTTGCAAAATGGATTAACAAATTGGACTACTTTTAGAATATTGTTGATCATGATACTTAATGTGTGCGTTATTGTCCCCAAACCAGTTTGAACAAGGAGGGCGATGAGGTGACCATCACCACCCCTCCAATGGACCAATTAGCGTGATTTCTGCCCCTAGAGATTGCAACTTTAAGTGTAGTAAGTCAGAGAATAGGGTATAAGAGAGTCTGCTCTTACGTTGTGCGAGGTCTACTATGTCTACTTTTACTACAAAGCTGCTGTTTCTTCGCTTCTTCTATCCTGATGCTGTGAGAGACTCTGTCATTTTGGACTTCGAACTTTGACTGGGGAAGGAACGAGACCGTTGCGGGAGTTGCCCGGGAGGAGATTGCGTCCGAGGAGGTTAGCGGGACAGTTAGTCAGTTTGGGAGTCCTATCCTGTGATCTGCGGTTCATCTTTCTTTCCTGGTGAACCATTCTTGTCATCACCCTATGGCCAAGGGTAATGAGTATTTTCTATCTAAGTTCTAAATCTATTACTTAAATGCTTACTGATGTAATAAATGTATTTGCCTAATTATTAACTTTACTTATTTTGCTCAAAGAATTTAGATAAAATTATATGCTAACTCTAAATGAGTCTGTGGTTCTTTAAATAAAATTGTGATTAATAAAATGTTAAAGGTTTTAATTGTGATTGAGCTGGTCTTAATCGCCATCAACTGATTCTACTAGTTGGTCCATCGACCGAATAGCGGAATACCTTGATGTTTAGAACCGACAGGATCCGAAACTAATGTATAGGTTATAATTCTGTCATTTTAATAAGTTATCCCGTTCGTCCAGCAGCTCATTTTCCTTGGTATTTGATCCAGAAAACTGAGTGAATGTATGTATGCGGTGTTATGGGCCCCACCGACGTAAGTTATATATGATTCAGGTTGAGTAGGTGTTTTCTGGGTTAACGTCATAAGGAAAAATTTATATTAGCCGCGCTGGATCACCAGTCACTAAAAAAAAGTAGTGTGGCACTGCAGGCCCGCTGCAAATAATGACATGGGCACCAGATTGTAATAGAGGCTAGGGATTTATTGTGCTTTTAATGTCTGTGTTGTCCATGGTGCTGCTTCTAAGGGTAGGTGAAAATTCCTTCTGGGTGTTGGTCTTTAACTTGGGGCATATTAGCAAGGAAGTGGTGGAGAGAGGCGTTAGCCTTTTTGGCTTAACGCCTCTCTCCGCCTCTTCGGAAACGCGAGGCTGCACCATATTATCAAGGATATGGTGCAGCCTCGCGTTTCCCCCTGCGATGGCGCTAAGTTTTACAACTTAGCGCCAACGCAGGCGCCCTTGCACCAGAGTGCAAGGGCCCTTCCTGCACATAAACAAACCTAAAATGCCAGTTTGTAACTTACGTGTGTGCTGCTTCATGCAGCACACATTTAAGTTACAAAATGACATTTTTAGAAAAGGTTTGTTCATGCACAGGAAGGGACACCGTCCTGTACATAAACAAAGCATGGCATTTTGCTTTTTCCATGTGTGCTGAACAAGGCAGCACACATGGAAAAAGCAAAAAAGAGGAGAAATAAAGCATTTCTCCTCTTTTCGCCATCTTAAGTTCGGCGCTGCCACCTATTATCGCCACCCTTGATAATAGGTGGCAGCGTCGAATTCAATGGGTGTTGCTGTGGAACGCCCACCGCAACACCCATTGCACACCCTTTTCACGCTAAATTTAGCGTGAAAGGGGCACTATTATCAAGGCAGCGTTAAGCCACTTAACATGGCTTTAAGCCACGTTACGTGGCTTAACGCTGCCTTGATAATAGGGAGCTGACCCTATCGCCACCACAACGTCACAAAAAGTGACGTTGTGGTGGCGATAGGGGCTTGATAATATGCCCCTTTGTCTCCTATGTGAAAGCTGTGACACCTGTCACGCTGCCAACGTGAAGCGTATTTCTTGTTGCAAGCTCTTCGGGATTCGGAGTGGTTCGGAGGGTTTGGTTTATCTGCCCACAGAGAGTGGTAGGAAATAGCATCTGTTAGTGTCCATTAGTGTCTGGCCAAAACACTGTCGGCTCAGGGCAATATGAGTGGCGGAGTGAGGCGTTAGCCGATACCCATGTAGGAATGTGTGCTGATTTCACCCAACAGCCCGTGGGAGGCCATCATTTTTTTGACTTTCGGGATGACTTCCAACGCTGAGGTGGTTGACACGATCTCCACTTCAGGATTTCGGGAGACGTTATCTATGAGGATGAACATTTGTGAGCCATCAGGAAGGCTGCCAATATCCACACTAACACACTACCACAGGGCGGTGGGCCCTTCCTCTGTGATGATGGGTGCTAGAGGTTCAGGCTGGCTAGTCGCTTGGCAGGTGAGGCAGTCTCTTACAACCTCTTCCACCCGTTGGTCATGGCCGGGGAACCAGATCAGGCTCCTAAGCCAGTTTTGGGATTTGACTACCCCTCGGTGGGCTCCATGAGCTAGGAGGACATCCTGCTGTCTCAGACTGCTGGGAAGGACTAGCAACAGCTCTCACATGAGACAGCCCTCGTCCATCACTGAGAGTTCTTGTCGAACATGAGGCAGCGATTGGGGTGTTAACTTTGCATACTCTGTACGGTGCTCAGAGTGGCACTGGAGGACCTGCCAGTCAGCAGTTAGCACAGCTTGGATGGGAATTTGTAGGCAGTCATCTTGCCCTGAGGCTTCTACAACATTCGATAGGGACATGGGGATAGACTTGGAGCTCTCAATGACAAGGCGGACGTGATCCTCAGTATCTTGCACTCTTTAGATTTGGAGGGGGTAGATAGCCGAGCATGGCGTGATAGGAAATTTGCAGGGTTGCGGATAACTGGCCTGTACTGTACTGTAAAGTTGAACTCTTGCAGCTGCAGGATCCATTTCTCAATTCTTGGGGCTGGTCTGGAGGCAGACCACCGAAATAAAGGGATCAGTGGTTTATGGTCAGTGAAGATGGTGAAAGGGTGGCTGTACAATTTCACGTAGAAGTGACAGCACCCCCAGTGAATAGCAGTGGCCTCCTGCTCTATCTGGGAGTACCTCTGTTTGGTAGCTATGAGTGTCCAGCTCATGTAGACGACTTGGGCCCACTCCCCACTGTCCTGACATTGGGACAGTACAGCTCCTAGTCCGGTGAGACTGGTATCCACCACTAGCTGAGATTCATTCTTGGGGCTGAAGTAAACCAGCGTGGTATCAGTGGAGATGGCTTCTTTCATGCTGTGAAAAGCTTGCTCTTGCTCTTCTCCCCACACCCAAGGACTGGTGGACTTGGTAAGTTCACAGAGAGGCCTTTGATGTCTGACAGGTTCTCCATGAATCGTCCGCAATAAGTTACCATGCCAAGGAAACTGCAAACTCCTGACACGGAGGTGGGTGCTGGACAGTCTTGAATGTTCATCACTTTTGCCGGGTCAGGTCTTATTCCCCGGTCGGAGAACTGGTAGCTGAAGAAGGCAATGCTCTTCTTCAGAAACTCGCACTTCACTCTGTGTAACGTTAAGCTGTGATATATTAGCCTGGCAAACACCGCTCGGAGTGTGTGAAATACATCCACGGACTTGTCTGGTCTCTGACGCACGCTTGGCGGAGGAGAAAGCGCTCATAGTCAAGGCTTGCATAAGGTTCCAAGTGCGCAGAAATGGTGCTCCTGAGCGCCATGTACATGCACGATGGGCCTGCCTCAGATACAGATTTAGAAATCTTGTGTATGTCAACTCCGCCCAGGTGAAGAAGCAAGGCCCTTTTCCTGTTATCGGCAACATCCACAGCCTCAATATACATCTCGAGGCGTTCCACCCAAGCCTTCCCCCGGACAGCCTGTGTCGGCCGGGATCTAGTGAGAGCAAAAGGTTCAAGTGCTGGGATGGGCATCATGCTGGGACAGCAGCAGCACTCAGGGGTAGGCGCGGGGTCTCCTCACACTCCTTTGGCTCTCACCTCCATCGTCAGTCAGACAGGACTGGGCGGGCAGCGCAGAGTCCACAGGCACCCAAACAGGCGGTGGCAGGCAGCCTGGCAGCTGAGGCCAGCAGGAAGAAATGTCCCCCAGAAAGTGCCGCCTGCGGTGGCGGCTGGTAGCAGGCCATGGGTCTGGAGTAGTACAGGCAGGAGGTGTGGCACTGCCGAACTGTGGCCTCATGGACTGGCAGCTCAGTGAGGCACGGCCACGTGGCAGCAGAGCCCCATCAAGCCAGGCAGCAGGTAATGCCCTTGGGGAGAGCCGAGGCAGGCTAGTGGGGCAGCCGAAATGATCTTCAGCTGCCTGAGACGTCGCACTGGTAGCTGGTGGGAGGGGCTCCCCGCGTGCAGGATACTCTATCGGGCCTGTCTGCCCAAGCTTCGGGACCAGTCCGGAGGGTGGATATACCAACTTGTGCATGCACGGGGTGAGCCCAGGAACCACCCTTCCTCGAGAGTCCCACTGTCCCCATGGTGGTGCTTGAATGAAGGGTGCAACACTACACAACAACTCTGCTAATGTACGAGCAATGGAGTAGGAAGGGCACTGGTGGAAGGAAGGAAAACGCACCCTACTAGTCTTCGCTAGAGTAGTAAAAATCTTATACTTCAACAGGGTCAAATGGATTCCAACTTTTTGTGAACTCGACGTTCACAAAAAATTGAATACAGTTTGACGCTGTTGTTCCAAAAGCGAAAAAAATATTGCACTTTAAAAATATTTTTGAATGACAAAGCATAATTCGTAAAGCTGCAGTTGTTATATCCGATGACATTGTTAAAATGTGAAGAGGGATATCAGGAACTTCCTGCTAATGTTGTTAGTGTGAGATTGCAAGGGGCTTGCTTCATTTGATAATGGTCACAGAACGCGCTTTTGAAATGTTGTTCCAGATCTAGCCACCAGATGGCAGAAGATCCAAGTGTATGTTTTCAAACACAACTCATGCTGCAGAAGATAGTTCTGCTGACCACGGGGTAAATCCTTGCTTTTATTACAGCTGGATGCACATTGGATATAAAAACAGTTTATTGGCAGTTGGTCAACACCACATCAAAGCTACATATGGAACAATCGATTACGTGAAACAGACACCGGTCTCTCTGCGAGAAAATAAAAAGGTGGTGAGGCCCAGGGCCGGCTTTAGAGCTGTCGGTGCCCCATGCGACAATCATTTTTGGCGCCCAGCCCCCATGACGATCTCCTCAGATTCCCTCACGACCACCAGAGCGAAAGTGTCTCTCATCTTTCCATAGCCCCTCTCTCACATACATTCCATTAGTTTTAAAGAACTGGTAAAGCCTGACTTTACTAATAAGAATGTATATCTACCCAAACTATCCCTTTTCAGCAACATTAGGAACAGATAATGAAAGTCTGGGGAAATAAACATAACGCCCGAACCTATTTTATGCAGTTTGCATCATGCAGGGCTTTGATGATAGTTCATAACAGTCTCTGTTCTGTATTAGGGTTGTATCTCTTGAACTGCGTGAAACAAAAGAGTCTCTGTGACAAAAGCAGTAATCCACTCAGCTATCCACATAAAATACAGGGGCATATTAGCAAGAACGGCGTTAAAATTATCGCCGGTTTAGCGGCAGAAAACTGCCGCTAAAGCGGCGATAATGGGCTTGATAATATGCCCTGGAGAATTCCAATAGAAGCCCATGTTCACACCAGAACATGGACTTCTATTGGAATTCTCAAGGGCATATTATCAAGCCCATTATCGCCGCTTTAGCGGCAGTTTTCTGCCGCTAAACCGGCGATAATTTTTAACGCCGTTCTTGATAATATGCCCCACAGATCTGTGATCTGCATGGAAAGAGTTCTTTGCAACAGGCATATCAACCCTCTGCGCTACTTTAGGGCAAGTGAAAACTGCCATTAGACAAAATGTTGATATATATATATATATATATATCTCTCTCTCTCTCTCTCTCTCTCTCTCTCTCTCTCTCTCTCTCTCTCTCTCTCTCTCTCTCTCTCTCTCTCTCTCTCTCTCTCTCAGGAACATTAATCACAAGAGTTACCGTGACATTTTTAATGCTGCCTGAAAACTGAAAGCACAAGGAACTCTGCTGCAGGTGTTTTTAAACCATAAGTTATTGCAAAGCACAGCACCCCTTCCCTGAGGTCAGCGCCCAGTGCGACCGCACAAGTCGCACTGCCCTAAATCCGGCCTTCGTTGGGTCACAGTTAAAAGCGAGTTATAAGGAGTTCCTTTATAAGGTAGAGGGACAAGAACTCTGAGATGATTATAAGTATCTGGCCCATTCCAAGATGTCCTACACCAGATTAAAAACGTCTCTCCTCCATAACCTCACTGTCTCCTCATCACAGTCATGTCCTCTCCTGTCTAACCAATCTGCTACATCTTTTGTCGACTTCTCCTCTCTTTCCTCCTCCATACCTCATCTGCTCCAGCAACCCTCTGCCCCAATCTTCCACTCTGACTCCAACTCCGTCCTACCTGCCCCACTCACTCCTCTATTGATTTCTCCCCTCTCTCCCAGACTTCCAAGCCTCCCCTGGCCTTGTTAGCCTGCTCCATCTAATCCTCCCTTACATGGCAACATTCCTCCTCACACCGCCTCTCAGAAGCTAACTCTCCACTCCACTCCACCCTGTTTCCCCTCACTCTCACCTTCTGCTCCTTCCTTACTTCATCCATCAACATGCTTCTTTCACTCATAAACCCTATCCACGTACCCCCTCACCACCCATTACAACTGAAACATCTCCTTACCACAACTTCTTTGTTCTCCTCCCTTCTCTCTTACACTTCCATCCTTCTAAGGCTAAACCTCCTTCCAACCGTTCACCTCTTACTTCTTCCTTCTTCACCCTCACATAACCCTTCAGAGGTACCTAGTGCATCACTTTTATCACCTTATATCTGGCACTTTAAACCCCTGGAGGAGGGGGACTAATTCCTCTCTTCATCTCCTCCAATTTCTACCTGCGCCTCACACCCAGCCTAACTCCCACCACCACCACCACCACCACCATTGTTCTTGAGCATCACATGTATCACCAGCTTTCGAGCACTTCAGATTCCATCAACTTTTCTTCTACACAACCCGCCCCTCCTTACCCATATGAAGAATTACTGTGCCAGGCTGTCTCTACCTCTTGACACCAGCCTTCAACCCATCTCAGACCAATCCCCTCCTGACTTCGCTCCTCTCATCTTCCAGCCCTGGAGACCTCCTGGCCTCCACTCCTGCTAACTCCTCGTCCATCCTCCCACATTAACTTACAACATTTCCCAGCTTGAATCAATACTGCCAAGACATGGAGTATGCATCTGTGTCAGGATCCAAGGAACCAGGGTTCACCCTACATGTGCCATCATTGTCGGAAATCTTCGAAAACAAAAGAAAGGGAATAACTATCACCATTGGAGAGAAGCATGGTCCAAAAGGAATTCTAAGATGGTCACCCCGACAACCTGCAGTGAGCATATTGCTGATACCGGCAACCCCCTGCTTAGCAGTAATAGTTGATCCGCGCAAAATAAACAGTCCACACAAACGTTTGTTGGGAAACAGTTTGCTGCAGGTTTATTACATACAAGGAGTATGCCTACTTGGTGGGTTAACTTACGGGCGATCCATGGGCAGGAAGTGGTGACTAACCTAAGCTGCCCTGCCCGCCTGATGAGCCCAACTGCACCGTGGCCAACCCAATCGGTGCTACCATTTTGTGGGATTATCCCCCTTACATACCATGGACCCCTTGTCCATCACTTTTACTCATGCCTTTTTGGGGCCGGAGCGTATCCAGGCAAGCCCCCGGTTGCTCAGGCTTACAACCGCCCAAAGGACTAGCAGGGCGCCATCGTTTTCCACCAGGGTCCTGCCGTAAAGACTCCTGGGATTTTGGCATAATGCACCCCTATTGTGCTCCTGAAATGGTACCCCTCGTACCAATCAGCCTCCGGATCGCCCTGTAACTCCGCTTGCAACACAAATATATACATTGATACATTCGATTCGTTAGCCAGTCCTCCCGCCGGCATGCAGAGTAAGCGGATGGGAGGGTGACAGCGTGTCGAGCGGGGAACAAAGAGGGTGTTCAGTGGGTGGGGGCAGGTATAAGTACTTGTCCCTCAGCCCACTGCGCCCCGGAAATGATGCCGCAGAGGCGCCGGACGTAGAAGGGACTCCCAGAGGAGGGGTCCCTGCACCAGGGCGCAGGGAGGTGCCTAATGCGGCACTAAGGGGGCCGTCCCCTTACAGGGCCCACTGCGTGTGCCGCGGGCAGCCGCATAGTGCCAATATCGGCAACCCCCCCCCTGCTTAGCAGTAATAGTTGCGCCACGCAAAATAAACAGTCCACACAAAATTTTGTTGGGAAACAGTTTGCTGCAGGTTTATTACATACAAGGAGTATGCCAACTTGGTGGGTTAACTTATGGGCGATCCAAGGGCAGGCAGCGGTGACTCATCAAAGCTGCCCTGCCCTCCTAATGAGCCAAACTGCACCGTGGACAACCCAATCGGTGCTACCATTTTGTGGGGTTATCCCCCTTACATACCATGGACCCTTAGTCCATCACTTGTACTCACGCCTTTTTAGGGGTGGAGCGTATCCAGGCAAGCCCCCGGTTGCTCAGGCTTACAACCGCCCAAAGGACTAGCAGGGCACCGTCGTTTTCAACCAGGGTCCTGCTGTAAAGACTCTTGGGATTTTGGCATAATGCACCCCTATTGTGCTCCTGAAATGGTACCCCTCGTACCAATCAGCCTCCCATCGCCCTGTAACTCCGCCAAAGCCCTGGGTGTGGCCACCGTCATATCTGGGGCCCCCCCACCATGGCAGGCTCCTCAACCTCCTGCAACGTGCGGTTACCAGTCCTTCTAGCTGGACAATTCCCTTCTACCTCTGACAGGTTACCAGCCCTTCTAGCTGGACAATTCCCATCTACCTCTGCAGGTGTTCCCCGTCCATATTGGGGGAACCTCGTGGTGTATGCATTAAAGAGACCATGCCTTATTTACCAAGCCCTTGTTGTTCTATTTGATTTTGAATTAGAGATGAACCAAGCCCTCCTGCTTGGTGGACTTGTGCACGGCTTATTTACCCAACCGTAGGCATGTTCGATGGCTTCCCCGGATTTGAGAACAACTGTTCTCTACTTTAACCTCAGGTCAGGATGAAATCCCAAATGGTGCCCTCTGTGCCAATAAGGGCCTACTTGTTAGGTGTTGCCGGGTCAAGCATTTACCTATCACCGCCCAGTCACTGATTTCGGAATCCGCTGGAAAACATATTGGAGTTTGCCTCCCAGGCCAACAGTGTATTTGTTAACAAGTTACTGTTTGAGGCCCACACCATACCCTTATCTCTGCCAGCTGGCCTCCTCCTGTATAGGAGTACCGCGCCGGCAAGGAATCTTACCCCATAGGAATCAATGACATGTATCGGGGTGCTCCCAATTTTCTGCTACAGTGCAAGTCCTTATTGCCTGCAAAACCCATCAGTCTGGCTGCGATCTACAGGGCTGTGTTGCCACCCTGGTGTATGTAGCCCCTAGACAAATTTTCCTAAAGGTGACCAAGGTGCCGGAAAAGATGACACTGCCAATGCTCTTTGGATTTGAGAGGAGATGGGGTAAACATATGAGCGAGTTTGCTTGCACCCTCTTAATATGAATGCCATATGTGATCTGGTAACTGTTAGCCTATGTGCTCCGAACCTATATTTCTCCCCACTATTGGAGTCACAGCACACTTTTGGAATGACAAACTTACGCAGCCTGCTATGCTGAATGGTTACCCATACTCTCATGTTTACAGAGTGCACATCTTTTATAGAAATGGCCATGCAGAAAACCTATTTGAAACCCACTAAATTTACAGGTTCCTGCCAATGTGCCCTTCTGCCCAAGGTGTGGGCAAAGTAACACCTCTAGCAATGCGGATCCCACCGCCCTACTATCCAAGCGATAAGGGGGGGAGAGGTTGGGGGGGCTGCACCCCCAGTATTCTGCTTCATTTCATGTCCCTATTGCATGCACGCCCCTCATCATCTGACTGTGATGTTTGGTTTCTGTGTCCCCATGCCAGTGTCCTCACCTTTAGCATAAGTCGTCCAATTCCAAACTTCAACTGCTGTATACCAGGGGGGCAGACAAGTGGGGGGAACCGAGGAGCACAACACGTACAAATACTTGCCCTGTCGTGAATACTGGGAATGCCAATTGTTGCTTGTGTCACACTGCAGGGTTATAGGATTATGCTGAATCTTAGCTCACTTCACTGCTGAGTGAGCCCCGTCCATTCACAGATATTTCTTTGCCTTATTCGTTTCTGGCGCAAACTTTGAATGAGATTGCAAGGCACCAATCCCAGGCGAATAAAATTTGGCATATTTTGTTAGGGGACATGGCCTATTCTTCACCCTCTGTGGTGTGCTCTGGACTGCTATGACATGCGTCGATGAGGCCTCAGCAATCACGTGTAACTGTTCCTCTTGTGATACACATCCGCTGGGTAGCTAATATGCTCCCTATCCATGGTACATTGTAGTAATTCAATGATGACAACAGCGAGGCCTTTATTGGGCTGTAACCACGGATGCTTAAACCAGGACTTGGACCTAGTTCAAAGGTTTGTCCCCGGAATAAATTTCCCTCCACCAGGAACAAAGGCCTGCCTGTCTACTGGTTTGCCTCCTAGTACCCTTCTGATTGGTGATACGAGACATTCTACTCAGCAAGCTGACAGTCTAGCGTTGCCAATGCCATCACACCAACATATGCCCTTTGTAATCACCCTCCATCCTCCTGTGCATTGATCATTTGGCAAGCCATGGGGACCCTGGAATGCTCTATAATCCTCATGTCCTCTGCACTAATGGCAAGCACCACACACTGTTTCCCACATAGGGGCTCCCGTTAGTAGAAGAGTGTGAAAATGTCTTGCTAGCTTCGCCACAACAGGCTATTATACGATTGTAACCATCCTCACCAAGATACGCGCCTGCCCACCTTCTGGTGCTTCTAAAGGAAAGGCCTTGGGGAATGCATGTCACTGTTAACAAGATGAGTGGTGCGGAGACATTACGTCGGAATCTAACATATGCAATTGCATGTTCTGGTGCAGTCCCCATTTATGTGAATCCACTGGAACATCTCTGCCTAATGTGCGTGACCTAGGTACATAGTCCTGCTCGCTTGGCGCACCTGCCTGTGAGTCAATACACCAGCCCCAACTGGACGTCCTGCTGCTGGCCATGTCTTGCCGCTAAGGGTGGACGAAGCATGCCTCTACCATTGTTGCTTCCACTGAAATAAAGTGGGTGTACCTGCCCTGCCGAAATGACACCCCAAGACCGTTATTTATTGCTGCCTGTCCCAGCTATTATACATGATGGCACAACTTCTGATGGGATGGACTTACGTAATGGATCCCCTTCAGCCCTGCTTGACTAAATTGTGTGGTCCTAGGCAATTGTCTGAATTTTTTACTTGTACCTTCATTTGACATAAGGGCACCTTGGCATACATGTGTTCGCGATATCCACTGTATAAAACATTCTCCTGTGTTTGAATGTTGAGCTAATATGTTGTTCAACTTACTAATAAAATGGGGTAAATTTAATACCACTGCTAGGGGTGAACTGCTGGAGTGCTGTGGACCTACTGCCAACATCTCCCATGCTCCGTCAGGGTTCCCTAAGCCCCAGTTCCAAACCCCCGTAGCACCCCCTAGGATTTAACAGAATTGACACCCCAACCAGGGGTGCGATGTTCCGCTAGCCACTGGACCCATATCTGAGTACTATCAGGGACCCAATGCTTTCATCTTTCTCAAGCAAGGAATGGCCCTACATGCAGCGCTCAATCACTCCCGAATAATAATTATCTGCACTGGCAAGTTAGCATAGCTAAATTATTCCTTCATGTCCTGTGTGGGTCCTACTTAACACTTAAAGACATGCCTGCTTACTTTCAGTAGGTGATGCACGTATCAGCTGGCGGCTACTAATGTTACTTACGCCTGCATATACTATGCTCAGAACAGAGTGCACTTGCACTGTAATCCTCTGGATTCTTGTCTGGCATTCCTTATGCCCAGATATACCTAAGGCAATGCTTCAATTCTGAAATGATGGGACTGTGCAAGAGCTGTAATGAGTCTTCGCCTACACAAGTCACCCAACAGGCATGTTAGCCCTGACAAACCTTGTGTTCAGGTGCCAGATTTGGAAAGAGCCTTGCCTTCGCTTGCCACCCCCTGGGGCAAACACAATGCCTGTGCACTGGCCGCAACGCAGCAATGCCCTCGTGTAGCATCGAGCGCTTGGTCAAATTCACTTGCCAACTCCAACTACTTAAACCTACACCTTGGCAATAGTGCATCCACCAAACATGCGCCTGAGAACCTGATTGCTTACTTTTCCACCTAGAATGCCTCCACACTGGCTGCACACAGGAGGTCTGATTCCGCATGGCGCCATGGGGTGAATATTTACGCATAACTCCTTAGATAAATGAGAATGCCTCAAAAGGTTGGCTTCCTATAAGACATAGAATGCTTTGTAGTATCACCAGTGCTGTAAAGTGAACCGCTCGTGCCTACCAAAGCTAACAACTGCACCCACTGAAACAAACTGTTCAAAGAGCACAGCACCCACAGTGCCACCCCCGTGCCTATTCATGTTCAAAGATCTCTTTATGTCATAATTAAAAGAGACTGACTACAAAAGTCACGCTATTTCACCGAAACTTTTAACATTTTGAGAAACTAAGCAATGCTGCTTTAAAGTATTGCTGTGTTATTCCACAAAAGAAAGCAAGAACCATCTATGGTCTACCTCACGATTGAATTGCAACTCCCTTACGAGGATAGCGAGGGGTGGGGGGGGGCAGATAAAACACAAGATACCACATTGTTAGATGGAATAATTAGCATGCACCTTTTCAAGTGTGCCACCTGCAGGTTTAAAAATATTTTGTTGTGCCACCCTGTGGCCTAATGATTCTGACCCGAACACTTGCTCTGTCTTTGTCATTAGATTAAAACATTTAAGCTGAAATCTATGCTTAGCATAGCGTGCCGCATAGTTCAGCCTCTACTGTCATTGCATCCATATATATAATCAACCCATAGCCTTACACCTACAGCAAGCCGGGGCCCTTGACCTTGTCAATGGTAGCAAGTTGCATAAAGTAAATACGTATCCCATTACCCCACTATGGGCAACCCCTTGATCTAAGCCCCACACAAACCCCAGCCCACAAGAACGAGTTCATTTGCGTGCTGAATGGGAGTGAATACTTTGTTTTACCCGTGGTTGGTCTGCTGAGAATGGGTGGATATATTTCATATGAGCTTACCAAACTTACACGGCAAAACATTACCATTGCTCCCATTTGCACTATCTTCACTGCGACTAAACTATGCCAGCGTAGCGTGCAAAGAACTAGATATCCTGGTATTATTGAGCATTACAAGTAAACTGAAATGTTATGAACAGTAAGGCAAATACCGACCGTGCTGCAGTCCGCCCAAATGAGTTAATAAAGGTATCAAAATTAGAACCCCATGGCAGCACGAAGGTTGATGCTTTGGAAAATTCTGTGGCTTTGCCTCTGGGTCATTAGTTGTTAGGGACGCTGGATATATTCTAGCACAGCAGGTGAAGATGAGGTATTACATAAGTAGTTGATTTAAACAAACTCTACTAGCTAAACTTAGTAACGTATTACACTCACCTAGATGCCCTTTCAGAGTGAATACATACACATTCAATTCAATATTAGTATCTTTTCCTTGAGTTAATTTGCAACTTGTATGTATGTAACTCTAAACACTAGTATCTGTATTAAACTTTTTGTGCTTCTACCATTCTTATGTGAATTTGGAGCTTTTCTGCCTGTATCTTAGATGTAACTCATGTACTCTGAAGTCTCTATGTAATGTAACTGGTCCTTTTGAAAAGCGCTCTGGCACTTTCGGGTAAAGTTCGCGCTAAATAAAATCGCATTAAGTAAATCAATGACTAAATAAACCGAATTGTTTGCTCCTTGTCCCCCCCCCCACCCTGGGAAAAACTACATTCTGCTCTCTTCACTTCATGCTATTTCGCGCCCAGCACTGGGAGGCCGGCTCCCCGGGAGAGACAAGGCAGCAGGCGAGCACAGCCCGCCACAAATAAAGCAGCCCCCTCTGGGCACACCGGCAGGCTCACCAGGCAAGTGCACCGCCCACAAAGCCAGGAGCACACAGCCCCCAGACAAGCACACACACCATATCCAGTATGGGCTCCCTAAATGGAAAACAGATGAACGTGCACACTTTGCTCTCCCAACCCCCTACCAACCCGTGACAGAAAGAGGCCTGGAATGCGCCCTCATGCTAGATCACAGCCCGCAAGCGGGCCAACGGCCGTGAAACCACACCGGGAACGCCGCACACTAGCCAACTCTGGGGCCATGCCTGTTATTTGCCCTGAGCGGGCTATACTACGCGACAGTTTGAGGCCGCGGGACGGCTTCACTGACTGCTGACGTTGGGCCCGGCTTAACCTTGCGCCCGTCGTCTAAATTGCCTCTGCGCTTGAACTCCGGCCCAACTCGCTCCCACAGGACAACCCAGGCCCTCCCCCCCCCCTCCGGCAGCAACCGGGATCAGACCGCACAACAGGGGCACCGCCCACAAGTGCCACAACGAACAATCTGCTTGACCCCCCACCCCATCATTAATACAATTTAACGAGAGGGTGCTGGGTGACCACAATTCTCCCTTCCAGTCCGCATGAATTACCCAAGACAGCTACGAATGTCAATTCGGTTCTAGAATTGTTGACCGCGTTCGAAAGGCCCGTAACACCAAATGCAGAGGCCCTTGCCTCTGCTCCGCTACCAGAAATAAGGCGAGAAGCCATCCCGCGTAATGCCACCCACAGAGAGACCTGACTGGAATAGCTCAATTGTTCCCCTCGATGGCGCCGGGCCAAGCGTGCCCCAAAAAGCCCAGAGGCAGAAGCCGTGAGTCCCAAAGGGGGGGGGAGCCGCCACAAGGCTAAAAAAATTGCCCTAACGGGCCCCGCACTCACCTCCTAAAACACTGATGCTGCCTGCACCACCAGAGTGCGGCCGGGTGCTTCGAGTACAGCGTGACAAAGTGGGTGGCGAAGCATTCCAACATGCAACAGCGGCTCACCGATACTGCACTCCAGACATCGCAACCGTCTCGCCAAAGCCACACCGCAGGGGAGGTGCAGAGGCAACACTACAAAATCCCGTCCAAAAGGTGCGCACGGCCCGACCACCACAGAACTCAAGCGGTGGAATTTACCCGCACAGTTCCCAAACAGATGGTCGGGCCCCCACAAAAGACGCAAACAGACAACCAAACCAAGTCCAGACTAGTCCGCTCACCTCCCAAACCGAAACTTCCTGGCTCTGCTCATCACAGTCTCTTTGAGGCCAGTGACCCGCCGAGGATCAAAGGAGCTGAGCCGAGACTCGAAATCAGTCAAAGCCCCGACGGACTGAGACCACCACGGCGAGTACAACGACCCGGGCGCGACTGGACAGCGTGTCCAGCGGGGAATAAAGAGGGGGGCAGATTTACAAGAAAGTGACGCATCTGTAGAGATGCGTCACTTTCCCTGCGCCACCCTGAGAAACCCTTGCGCCATCATGGATGCACCGTATTTACAATACGGCGCATCATGGCGCAAGGATTGACAGATGCGTCGGAAATTCTGACGCATCTGTTAACTCAAAAGTCACGCATTGGTGGAGTTGTGTCGCAAGCACGACGCAACTCCAGCAATGCATGGGGAGGCCTATCCTCATTGTGCTGCGTCACTCCTTACGCCTGCTTCAAGCAGGCGTAAGGTTTTGACGCAGTGGCGTCCTAGAAGTGGCGCAGTGAAATCTACAAGATTTCACTGCGCCACTTCTACGTGGCTTTTTTAAGTGGGAACGCCCATCCTGCATACAATATACCTGACGCAGGTATAATGTGACGCAGGGCTTTACAACGTGACGCATCTCGCTAGATGCGTCACGTTGTAAATGGGCCGCATTTTTACGCTGCCGCTGCGTCACAAAAAGTGATGCAACGGCAGTCCAAAAATGACGCAAGGGGCTTGTAAATCTGCCCCAGGGTTTTCAGTGGGTGGGGGCAGGTATAAGTGCCTGTCCCTCAGCCCACTGCGCCCCGGAAATGACACCGCAGGGGCGCTGAACGTAGAAGAGACTCCCAGAGGAGGGGGTCCCTGCACCAGGGCGCTGGGAGATGCCTAATGCTGCACTAAGGGGGCTGCCCTCTTACAGGGCCCACTCCGTGCGCCGAGGCAGCCGCAGTTCTAGTTGTTTTCCCCTTTCCCAGGCCAAGATTCGAGTATGAAGCGCGCGCTTTCTAGAATCTGCGCACTTCACTAAAGAAAAACTATGAACACACTTAGGTTTTGTAGTCAATCATGACTAGTTTAGTCAGGGTCGTTTTCGTCGAGTGTTCCATGATAGTTGCATCCAGGGCATTAAGTGGGGGGGGCAAAAACTGGGGGTGCTCTAAAAGGGGCGGGGCAAACCTCTTAAAGGGGTGTGGCCTATCCAAGTAGGGGCGTGGTCTAAATAAAGATATGTATGGATAACGCCATACACCCTCCCCAGAGGCGCAAGTAGAGCCAAATTTCGAGGGGGGGGGGGCTAAGAAAACATTTCGGGGGGGGGGCTAATTCTTCAAGCAATAGGCAGAGTGGAGCTGCAGGTGCTCTACAAAAGGGTGAAAAACAACAAAGCCTCATTAACAAGCAAATGGTCTTTTAAAGACCTGTGAAGTACTCGGGTGCGGCTGTGTGTGTTTGGAGGCTGGTTGCAGGATCGCAATCTTACGCTTATCAAAAATAAGGCGCTAAATCTATGAAATTACAAGTTTTTTTATTATCCTTAGTTCTAGGTAACTTACACAACAAACAAAGCTTTACTCAGAATGACTCGGAGATAGGTGCCTGAAAAGTCATTAATTAAAGAGAGGACTTTCTGCACTAACTGTGATACTTCCCCACAGTCCCGCATCATATGATAAAAATCTGCATGAAAGGATCTACAGCATGCACAAAGGTCAGCGGCCTCAGGATCTAGCCTGGCAATTCCAGCTAGAGCAAAATAAGTTTGGTGCAAGAAAAAAAAAAGAAAACGGACTACCTCTGCGAGGCCCGAAAATAGAGCCCGATAGAGACCCGTTTCGAGGCCCCCTGAAAATAACTGCCGGTGCTCAGACCCGGCCCACTTAAAACCCTGGTTGCGTCCATTAAACATTGGGAAGAGCGCACGGCACATCGTGCTGGAGAATGAGTAATTTTTCATGAGAAAACAGTGTCATTGAATGGCGCCTGCGCATTGAGTAGAGAGGAGTATTCGCTCCACGCATGGCTTCTTACTGAGTTCCTGTTTCCTTAGCAGAGAATATGTCAATGCACTGAGTCTGCACGTAGAAGAAGTATCGCCGTTCAAGCCCCACAACACTCAGAAGGTGTCTCGGCGTTTAGCCCCGAGGTAGTGTCCCCGAACTCAACTCTTCGAGTGTGCACGTTGAGAGAGATTGATGTTTAACACGAAGGATTGTTTACAGAGCTGTTGCGCTCCACGACGTGAATAGAGCAAGTACAGCTAAGTAACCAAATTATTTGTACATCGTTCTAGAAGTATTTGAAATTGCTTATTACCTCCTCGTCCTGTCTTCCCGTCCCATTCCTGAACAGTGAGCAGCTAGACTGCTCCCCAGAAACCTAAAACCTAGCAGAGCTTTAAGCACTTCCCCCAATATGGCGCCACCAATCCGGTGAGGATAAAGGGGGAAGTGCGCGACATCACATCCTGTTTGGTTTTTTTCTGACTCTCGTCAGTTTCCTGTTGCCTAGCGGAGCTGTTGGATCGGGTGAGTTCTGTCTCCGTGTATTATGTTATTGTTGGCGGCCTGCTGTAGTGGCCGTTTTTGTCTTATTTGTGGTGGAGGCTCATGATTGCATTTTGCTGCTTTCGCGGCCCGCTCTAGTGGCCGCTTGTGCCTGTTTGCTTTTTTCCCGGATCCTCACCTGGTAAATGCGCACCTCTCCGGCGAGGTCCCAGCGCGCCCTGCTTTAGCGGGCGGGGATTCTCTGTCTTTCCCGACGGCGCGGAGCGTCCTTTCGGGATTCCTGCATCCTGGGGGTTTTTTTTGGGCTGTCGGTCGCTCTTTTATGCGTCCGCCCCCTTGCCTGGTACCGCGACAGGTCGGGTGCCTCGGGACTTCGTTTCTTTCAAAACGGGTCCGTTTTCATTTGGTTCCCGCCTCTGCTGTTTGTGTTTGGTGCCCCTTACACTTCGCTTGCGCTACCATTTATGCTCCTGATGCCGCTCCTACTCTGGGTGCCCTTCGCCTCCTGATTAATGAGGCAGTTGCTAGTGCTTTCCGGGCTCGGGAAGCAACTGGCCCTCCAGCCAAGGTGCCTCGTGGGTCTCTTGCTCAGCCTGACCCTTCTGCTGAGGATGTGGGGACCGAGGAGGATGATTGTGTGCGTGGTCGCTTTGTTCAGGGTGCGGAGCTCTCTGGCTTGTTTGGCCATTTGCGTGACAATTTGGGTTTCGCTCCTCCTGTGCCAGATGTCCTGGAGGATTACTTTTTCACTCAATATCGCCAGCTGGATCCTGAGTCCTTGCCCTTGCTTGGCGCTGTGTGCAAGGTGCTTGCTCATGAGTGGAAGGATGTGGATAAGTCCGTCTTCCCTCGCTTTTTGGGTAAGCGGTATCCTTTGGAAGGGTTTGCTGCTGAGTTCCCTCAGTCTGTCAAGGTGGACAATTTGATGGCTGGTCTTTCCACGCAGGGTCTGGTTCTATCTGATGATGCCCTTCCTTCTGACGCTGTGGATAAGCGGGTGGAAGGGGCGGTGAAGCGTTCCTACGCTGCTTCCAACTTTGCGGTCAGGGCTACGGCCTACTCCAACTACATGGTCCAGACCCTGCTGAAGGATTTCCAGGCCCTGGCTCTTCTTTTGCAGGACGGGGAGGATGCCTCCTCTCTCTTGGTCCTCATGGAGCTCCAGGTGCGCTATTTGTCGGACATTTCTTTTGACAATTTGGGTGCCGCTGCAGCTGCTTCTGGGGCTTCGATTGCTGCTAGGCGTCATATCTGGATGCGTTCTTGGAAGGCTAGTCCTCTCAGAAGTCGGTCCTGCTTAAATTGCCCTTTGTGGGTTCCCGGGTGTTCGGACCCCAGCTGGAGGATATGGTCAAGCAGTCGGCAGAGAACCGCAAGCTTGTGGCTCCTGTTCGCCCTCCTTCTCGGGGGGGGCGTCAGTGGTTGACTCTTCCAGATGCCTGGGCGGTGCAGACTGTGTCGGAGGGTTATCGGATCGAGTTCTCCTCTCCTCCCCCGCCGGTCTTCCGGGAGACTCCCCTGCCCCGTCACCCAGTGAGGCGGGCAGCCTTGCTGGAGGGTGTGCGCCTTCTGTTGGAGAAGGCGGCTATCGTGGAGGTTCCTCCTCTGGAGCGGGGCAGGGGTTGTTATTCGATCCTCTTCCTGGTCTCCAAAAAGGATACGACGGATCTGCACCCTGTCTTGGATTTGAAGAGGGTCAATCTCTACGTTGCCAAGCGTACTTTCAAGATGGTGACTTTGCTGTCTGTCCTGCATCTGGTGCTGCCGGGCTGTTTCCTTGCTTCCCTGGATCTCATGGATGCGTATCTTCACGTCCCTGTCCATCCTGCGGATCAGCAGTATCTCCGTTTTGCTGTGGACTCTCACCATTTTCAGTTCCGGGTGCTTCCTTTCGGCCTTTCATCGGCGCCAAGGGTTTTCACAAAGCTCTTGGCCCCTCTGGTGGGTATTCTCCATTCCAGGGGTCTTCAGGTTTTCCCCTACCTGGATGATTGGTTGATTGTTTCTCCTTCTTTCTCTCAGGCTCTGACGGATGTGGACCAGGTGTGTCATCTTCTGGAGTCCTTTGGGTTCCTCATCAACCACCGGAAGTCCTCCCTGCTGCCCTCCCAGACTCTGAAGTTCCTTGGGGCTCTCTTCCGCATGGATCTGGGGATGGTGTACCTCTCCCGGGAGAGACAGTTGACTTTGTTCCGTCACCTTTCTTGGGTTCTGTCCCAGTCCTGTGTTTCTGCACGGCTCTGGTTGCGGAGTCAGGGGGAGATGGCTTCCACTCTGCATCTCCTCCCTTGGGCCCGTCTGCATTTGTATCCCCTCCTACATCACGTCCTGGCCCACTGGGATCCTGTTTCTCAGGATTATGACGCTCCTATTCCCATCACGCCGGAGATTCGGGCTGCTCTCCATTGGTGATTGTCCCCTCAGTCTCTTTCGACCTTCTTCCCCCTCCGACTGCGGTTGTGTTGTCCACCGATGCCAGTGCCGTGGGTTGGGGTGCGGTCCTGGGTGCTTCCAAGGCTCAGGGTCGTTGGTCCCGGTTCGAGTCTCTTCAGTCCTCCAACTCGAAGGAGCTGCGGGCGGTTTGGTTGGCCCTGCTGTGGTTTGCTCCTCTCCTTCTGGGCCGTGCTGTCTCTGTTCAGACCGACAACCAGGTTGTTCGGGCGTATGTGAATCGTCAGGGGGGCATGTGCCGGTCTCTGTTTCTCCTTTCCAGGATGATCGGTCTTTGGGCCGAGCGGAGTCTCTTGTCTCTGACGGCTGTCTATCTTCCGGGGAGGGAGAATGGGCCTGCGGACTCCCTGAGCAGGGTGTTCCCTTCCTCTGTGGCAATGTGTCTGTCCCCGGCTCTGTTCGATCAGATTGTCCTCCGGTTCCGCCTTCCCTGGCTGGATCTGTTTGCCTCGGAGGAGTCGGCCCTTCTTCCTCATTTTTGCAGCCTCATTCCATCTCGTCTGGCTTGGGCGATGGACGCTTTCTCCATTCCATGGTCGCTGAGTCTCCTTTTTGCCTTCCCGCCGTTTGCCTTAATCCCCCGGGTCCTCCGGAAGATTCGGTTGGACCGGGCGGATGTTCTTCTGGTGGTGCCAGAGTGGTCACGTCAGCCTTGGTTTCCCCTTCTTCTGACTCTGTCTGTGTGCCCCCATTGGCGGTTTCCCCTGTGTCCCTCCCCCCTGAGGGCTCCTCTTCTCCACCTCTCCTCACTGCGCCGCCTCCGGCTGGGGGTTTGGCACATGAAAGGCTGAGTTTGTTGGGTCAGGGTTGTTCAGTTGAGGTTGCCCAGTGCATCCAGTTGTCTAGGCGCCCTTCCACCTTGAAGTCCTACGCCCGTCATTGGAAGAACTTCTCCTCCTGGTGCCTTGGTAAGGGTCTGTCTTCCTCCTCCTGTGCGGCTGTGCGGGTGCTGGATTTCTTGCGGGAGGGGTTTGTCCTGGGGCTCGCTGTTTCCACTCTCCGGGCGCAGTGGGCTGCCATTTTGGCTTTTCGAGGTTCTTCTGTTTCTTCTATCTTCCCTTTGGTGGCTCGCCTCTTGCGGAGTTTTCTGATTCAGCGGCCTGTCTCTCACTCTCCTGTGCCAGCCTGGGATCTTCCACTGGTTCTCCAGGCCTTGACGGGGCCCCCTTTTGAGCCTCTGCTCTCGGTGGACCTTAAGTTCCTTTCTGCTAAGGTTCTTTTCTCGTGGCCATTACTTCTGGGCGGCGGGTTGGTGAGCTTGGTGCTTTGATGGCTTCCCCCTTTTTGCGTTTCTGCTCTGACAAGGTCGTTCTTCGTCCTAATCAGTTTTTTCTGGCCAAAGTTTTGTCTTCTTTCCACTGTCAGGAGGATATTGTCCTCCCTGTCTTTTTCCGGACCCCTCCTCCCCGGAGGAGTTGGTTCTCCATTCTTTGGACAGTGCTGAGGGCTCTCTGCATCTATTTAGACAGGACCAGTGGTTTTCGGAAGGTTGATTCTTTGTTTGTCACCTACGGCCTCTCTGGGAAGGGTCTTCGGCCTTCCTTGTCCACTTTGTCTCGTTGGCTTAAGGGTGCTGTTGTGTCGGCTTACGAGTCGGCTCACTGTCCTCTCCCTTCTTCGGTCCAGGGTAGGTCCACCGGGGTGTCTCCTCCTCCTGGGCCTTGTTCAAGGGTGCCTCCTTGCGTGACATCTGTAATGCTGCCACGTGGGCATCTCCCCATACTTTTGTTTCTCATTATCGTCTTCAGTTGGGGATGGCAGCCTCGGCTGCTTTTGGCGCTCATGTTTTGTCTGCTGTACATGGTTTGTGATTTGTACTGCTTTCTTTTGATTAAATTGACCTGTCTGACGCATTTCTGGTCTTTTTTACTTACACTCACCGTGTGCTTGGGTATGGGCTCACTGTTCAGGAATGGGAAGGGAAGACAGGACGAGGAGGTAATGCCCAGTTACTCACCGGTAATATTCATTACTCCGAGTCCTGGTCTTCCCGTCCCATTCCTGTGCCCTTCCCTCCCTCACTGTTGTTTTGTTTATGGTGATTGTTTTTTTGTTTTCTGGGTTTCTTTGGTATTCTCAGGATGTGATGTCGCGCACTTCCCCCTTTATCCTCACCGGATTGGTGGTGCCATATTGGGGGAAGTGCTTAAAGCTTTGCTAGGTTTTAGGTTTCTGGGGAGCAGACTAGCTGCTCACTGTTCAGGAATGGGACGGGAAGACCAGGACTCGGAGTAATGAATATTACCGGTGAGTAACCGGGCATGAACTCACAACTGAATAGAGACTAGTGCATATAGACATATATTTAAACACAAATAAAAGACTAAATAAGAAGAGGTGATACTTACAGAACTCAGCTGTACCTTCTATCAGTCACGTAAGAAAGAAAAAAACAACAAATAGAAATTAATATGCGTGCAGGAGAAAAAAGGCCATTGTCAAGAGAGTAAAGTATTCAAGATAAGGAGCCAACATAAACTCATAAACTGCTGATAAGAAACAGCATACTCTCCATTACTCGAAGAGAAGCACAGGTCTAGGTTATCTGGGTATGTTTAAGTTAATAAAGAAATGAGTATATTAAAAAAAATATTAAGATGTAATGTTTTCCAAGAGTTTTCTCCCTGAATTCTAGCAGATTGTATTTTCTTAGTTTCATAGGCAACCCAGTTTATTGCAGTGCTTACACCGAGAGTTAAGGCAGACAAGGTGTGCAACTGTGTGAAGGCCGAAACCAGAGAACTTCAGGCAGTCTCTTCTTTTCTATCGCCATCCCCTTTCCCCTCTCAGGTCATTCCTGATTCCCAGTAGATATTCTGTCATGGAAAGAGCTCTGGGAAGAGCATTGGGAACTGTCATCATTCTACTCCTGTGCAAGCCCAGAGGTAAGACTCTGTGACAACCTGAAACCGCCCGAGAAAGGCTGGAAGAGGACAAGGTATGATTTTCAAAGCCTCAGTGGAGACCCTATGCTTTGAAGACTTTATCACAACTGCGAGCAGCTCACTCCTAGTCCACTTTTCACCCTCATCTGTCTTCTCTTGCTAATGCTAGCTGATTTCAGACCCCTGACGACATAGAGAATCTTTGCAGATGGTGGCAAGAAAAGCTATAGAAGATGCCTTCCAAGAAACTATCCCAGACATCACCTTTAACCACTACAACCTCAGCATCCTTGGTCACCTAAACATCTGGTTCTACCAAGCTAACCTCCACTAGCCAAGATCCATCAGGACAACCCTGCAGGATCTCAACTTCTTCCAGCTCGCCTCTAGGTCTACACATACAGGTGGCCACAACCTGGATGCAACCTTCTCTCCGCCTAGACTTATCACAGTAACAGAAAAAAATGACCACCAGCTCCTCTTGTTAAAACCTTCCCTCAACAGCAACTGCAAGAGCAACAGAGGACCATGCTCGACCACTTATCACTTGGCTCACATCTCTTGGTGTGCTTTCCTCTCGACTAACAGAAGTGAAGCACCTCTATTATTATTTTTATTATTATATCGTTTTTTGAAGTGCATAGCTACCCTGGGGGGCTTGGCCAACTGTCGAACATGGCAGCCGCATGAATTGTGAGCTCCCAAAACCGGTTGTCATCAGTTATCGACCATCTAGGGACACCATCCGCATAAAATGAAGTGCAATGCTCATTGATCCCTGCGAGGGGACCGAGCCAATGCTGTGGTGTTCCCTGCTCGCCTCTGGAGGCAGTGTTAGCCCCGCTGCGCCCACCCGCACACTGCCTGCATTTGGGATTGGCGGCTGAATGCTGGATGGCGCTGCCTGCCCATCCGTGGAGTCTCGGAGCCGAGATCCAGATTGCCCTATCTGGGCCTGCTGAGACACTGAGGGGGACTCTCCTCTCGGACGCGCTGTGCATTGTGGGACACCTGCTTAGGGTGGACGAGGCACCAGGGCCGACCAGACGCCATACACTGGACCGAAGTGCTGCCGAGGCGATGGACACTGGACCGAAGTGCTGCCGAGGCTGACGGACATTGGACCGAAGTGCTGCCGAGGCCGACGGCCTACCAGCAGAGACCGGCGAGCGGAGTGGACAAGAGTGACCGGATGCAGACCCCATAGCTGCCAAGGTTTCAGATAGCCATGTGTGACATTTTCATAATTTCAGTGTAATTATGAGTGACATTTCAACAACTATGAGTGACATTTTCTCACGAACAAAACCAAGCAGTGAAGATGAGGGAAACATTTAAATATCAGAAATTACATCCATTTGAGGAACGAGAAACTCTAAGGGGGATATTCTCAAGAACGTGCGATAATCATCGCCAAAAAAGGCTAACGCACGTTTTCATATCGCCATCTATTGCGGGAAAATAACTCTGTGTTAACATCGTATTCTCAACACGGCGGTAACATGCGATAGTCTCCCAAGAACGCGTCAAATATCCGCGATAACATTACCAGGACGGCGATAAAAATCCAAACCCGAACGCGAAAAAAGTCGCGATGGGCTCAACCGCGATACAAAAATCAGCGATAAGCAGCGCCAGGCCTGCAATTCACACACGTCAGGTGGGAAAAATCACTACAAAAGCAGAAAAAAAAAACACAAACAAAAACAAACAACTGCGAAGCACAATGGAGGTAGCCGGAGCAGGAACAGGACGAGCAGAACCCCACAAGCCCCCCGGAGGACCAGGCCGGGACCTCTGGGTCAGGGAAGGGCAAGGAAAGGAAGAAGAGGAAGATGTGGTTCAGTACGCAGGAAAACAGGATCCTGATAACGGAGGTGATGAAATACCATCAACAACTGTTTGTCACCTCCAATGTGTCATTGGCGACAAAAAATGGAATATGACAGTCCATCGTGGACAAGGTGGATGCAGTCGGAGTGCTGAAGAGGACAATGGAAGAGGTCAAGAGGCGCTGGAATGATGTGAAGCGCAAAACCAAGCAGAAACTCCGCAACAACCAGAAGGCAGCAATGCAGACTGGAGGTGGGAGTCCAGCGCCACAGGAGGAGCTGGACGAGATGGAGGAAATGGTGTCCACAGTCATCAGTGTGGAGACGGTGGCAGGAGTTGGGGGACCGGACACTGCTCAACATGACCTGACACAACAGCAAAAGGGTGAGTAACGACCAGGGACTGGGGGACGGGGGAGATGGGCACAATGTCACACATGCACAATTAAGTATAGCACAGTGCACACCCACAATGACTCTGGATCATGTCCCTGATCCCCTTGGCACACTGCAGCACACCTAGAAACAGCAAGTAGGCCCCCGTCGACTATGTGCCCAGAGGGGGCCCTCCCCACACATCACTAATCTCACAACAAACTCATGCACAAGTACAAACACACATCCGTAATGTTGTCGAAATGTCCACTGTCCCGCATCAAATAGGCAGCTCCTCCCAAACAGTCACAATGTACATTGTCATGCAGTGTGTATGTAAACCTGTACAATGCGTCAACATACATGTGAAAACAATGTTAAACTGAATCTCCCCTTAACATTGCAGAGGGTGAATCAACACCCCCTGCAGAGCAGACGGTACACCTCTTCACTGATGATGAAGAGGACCTCCCCTCCATCGACACCGACGCCCTCCAACGGCTCATGGACAGCTTTGGCACCCCACCTCCAGGAGCAGGGCAGCCCAGCTGCATCGAGGAAACCCCACCCCCTGCACAGACCACACAGCAGGAAGCACCCACCACCACGGCTGTCTCCCAGGACCCCCACGAACAACACATGGCCTTCCAACGCTGTGTGTTAGGGTGCCAGGAGAAGATGGCTGATCAGGTGCGGGTGGGGTTCGACCTCATGGCAGCCAAACTCGATGCCATACGTGGGTGTCTACGTCACATCAGGGACCACTTACAGTCCTTAACGGACACCCACAGTCTGCTCCATGCTCTCCAACGAACCATGGATGGCATCGCTGGAGTCCTGACTCAGAGACAAGGACAACTGTCTAGTCAGAGTGGCTCCATCGGTGTCATCCGGGAGTTGGTACACATGCGGAGGACCATGGAGAACAGGGAGCGGATGCAGGCGGAAAGAATGGCTGCCACGGCTGCACACCAGCAAGATGTAGCTGGGATCTACCATGCCCTGCAGATCCTCGTCATGGCATTGCTGCCACAAGGCCTGGCGCAGATGAATGCTGCTGCTGCTTCGACATCCACATCTCCGCCCCCTGATGTGTCAGTGCCACACAGTGCGGCAGCCAATCCAGCTCCGGCCCCTGATGTGTCAGTGCCACACAGTGCGGCAGCCAATCCACCTCCGGCCCCTGATGTGTCAGTGTCACACAGTGCTGCAGAGAAAACACCACCACCCACATGTGAGGCACATGAGACATCAGAGGACGAAGATGCGGATGAATCTGCCTTACTGGTAGTAAGGAAGCGGTAGCATTCTTCTCCGCCATATGGCCTGTTTCTGCTTGGTTCTGCCCTCTGCATCATCACCTTCCACAGTCCCCCGATGCACTCTGCGACACTCACCTTGGACCTCGACATGCACTACCATATTCTGTTTGGTCACCAATGACACAGCTATCAGACTGCGGACTGAACTCTTCCTCTTCCGATGTACTTGTCATTCCCTGAGGGACTCTGGCTGGCCCTCCACGGGCCAACAATGTAAAGAGGGGTTTAAATGGCCCTGTACTGCTCCAGCCACAACACTCCACTGAATGTGCATTAAACAATCAATTTCACACAGATGTGTCATGTCTATGATCATTCAAGTATGGAAGTATGGATGAATGTAGGATCAGTGATTCCCCCTTACGTCCATGTTGCACATGTTGTGGGACTTGAGTCACAGGGTGCAACATTACCGATTGCGGACCGGGTTGCGCCGACACCACATCAGAGAAACACGCATTAGTTACCTTCTTGTCCAGCCCAGAACGGAACCACGCCCAGAGCGCCGGAGTCATCGTTCACACCCCTACGCTGGACTGGCATACGCCAGGCCAGCCCACTCCGCTTACGCTTACAGGGGGGTACGACAATGCTACATGTCCCAGGTCTTCCCTGTAGTGATCTGCTGATCACAGGTCTAGTTGTCAGCATGGCACAGCCACTCCCTGAGGGCTGGTTCACAGCCACACCACACCCATCCAGCACAGGCGTCACAGGACATGTGACCCTGCCAATAAAAGGGGCTGGGTGCACGTGCCCGAGGCCATTTCCACTATCTAGCTGAGTGTGTCCGTGTGGTCATTATTTATGCATGAGGGCCTAGGGCCCTACCACATCACATTCCCCACTGCTGGAGGTGACATGATGGCATTCGCACCACGAGACTCAATCATAAAGGGCCCATGACTTGAGGTGCACAGAGTTGGTGGCATCCGAGGCACTTTGGCCGGCACGGGCCTACCGCCGCGTGGCGATGACTTGAGGTGCACAGAGTTGGTGGCATCCGAGGCACTTTGGCCGGCACGGGCCTACCGCCACGGGACGGTGACTTGAGGTGCACAGAGTTGGTGGCATCCGTGGCACTTTGGCCAGCACAGGCCTACCGCCACGGGACGGTGACTTGCGGTGCACTGAGTTAGTGGCACCAGAGCTGAGCGGGCGTGCAGCCTGCGATGATGCGTAGGCCTCGATACGCCATCCTGCCAATCAAGATTCGATTTGATTTGCGATCCCAGCTGGACCGCAGTGTACGCCGAGGGCAGCAGGCTGCACAGACATGACTCCGCGGCGCAATGCTGTAGGGTGCGCTGGGGGCCTGTGGCGCGGAATCCAGCGATCGGCTGAGGAGGTTGCACTGGCACGTGGTAGGCCCTCTTGGAGACACACCGGTGGCGGCAGGTGAGCATTGAGGCCTGGGTGCGCAGGGGCGGGCACTCATCGCTGGTTGGCGGACTGGTCTGGGGACCAGGGCTGGGGTTCAGCAGGCGCACAGGATCGCGTAGGCACCACCCGTCATGGTGGCGCCTTCGTGGCTGGGTGAGGGGAGTGAAGGTGCAGGGGTATCAAGCTGATACAAACCGTGATGCTTACAGGTATGAGTAATCCTGCATCATGAGACCGTAACAGAAGTTAGTGTGACCGTAACCTTCCTTTTCTATCCTACGTAGGTTACGACCACACGTACTTCTGTTACGGTCTTTTTGTGCAGGATTTGTCTTTTCTGTGAGCATTCCGGTTTGTCCAAGTGCTATACACTGTACCAGATTAGGTTTGTGACTATACGGACGCTTGACCATTGTCACCATTTGTCCAACAGGTTTCTGGATACTGACGTCCGGAGTATGGAATGGTATTGGGGAGTTCCCGCAGCATATGCAGTTACATGAATCCACACGTTGCCCTGATGAAGTTCCCCGTTGGGCGTTGGCTGTGCTTTTCTTATTGTTTATTGGTGTATTTGTAATAAAGAACTGTTTTTACACTACTGTTGACTACTGGACTTCATGACCGTGAGCACCCCCATTTCAGTTACTACAGTATTGGGTCTGGGGCACAGTGGCGTCTGGCAACGGCTGGCGTTGGAGTTGGTTGCGCAGGAACACTACGAATTGGAACTGTCGTGTGGTGCGGATACAGGGGACCCCCGTTGCTATTGTGGACATGCATCCATGACATGGGTGAGGAAGTTTGATAGGGCTGGCCGTGAGACTCCTCCGACTCTGGCAGTTGTTGTTTGAGAGGTACCAGGGGCCAACAGGTGCAGCACAGCCAGCAGCTTTGTCTGCGGAGGGATGTTGGTTGTCCGCTGTGTTGGTACCATCAGCCTGTGGGCAATGTGGGTCAGGATGCGGAGGATGGTTGTCCTTTTGTGCCTGTAGTGGGCAATGACTTCCTCTGGCGTTGAGTCTCTGAGGCTGGTGCGTTTTGGGAACGTCCGCTGTCCTGTTCTGCGCTGCCTGGGTGGTAGTCAGGGGGGGGCTGGGGGTGGTGGCGGTGGGTGTTGTGGCCCTCTTAGGTCTCCGAGCTGCACGATCAGTGTCTCCATGACATGTGTTGGTCTTCAGGTGTGGCTCTGGGCTGGGCTCCCTTTCATACTGCAGGTAGTCGTCCTGCTTAACACCAGTAAAAGGCAGGTGTTAAATCCCTGCTGCTAACGCGCCTTATTGCCTGTTTTTGGGTCGCATCGCAGATCTGGCTGGTCGTTGTGAATATCGCGAAGTGGTGTTTTTGTGTGTTTTTGCACGGGAACGCCTACTCTGCATATCATTATCGTTAGTTGTCTCTCTCATCCGTGGCGATGTTTTTTGGGGCAGCTATCGCGGGAAAACTGGCGATATGGGCAGTTTGCACCAGCTTGAGAATGGGGCGATAATTCTTTCGCGACTTTTGCTGCGCTAAAGTGCCGATAACTCGGCGATAAGTCCTTGAGAATATGCCACAAAGATCTTAATACTGTTGTAAAGCAACAGAAATGAAAGGGCACTAACCTAGTAAAAAGCAGTTACTCGCAGCTAATCCTCCTGAAATAACTACAGTTTTGCGAACATGTGTGGTTCATGTCCGTTGACAGCTACTGTAAAAGGCTGTAGTTTTACATTCCTCTCTGTCAAAGAAACGTGCCCGGGCGCTTTAAAAATCCAAGTTTCGCCTAAAATACAATGCTTTTCCAGCTGAGAGCACATGAATGAGGCCTGCAGACCTTTCTCCCAGACTCCTCTCAGGCGTGGTGAGGAGAGAGTAGCCCATTAGGCGGAAGGTGGGTGAGTGATATCTTCTTCCACCTGGGTTTGTTTACAGTCCAGGCTGCCCCAAAGCTGCCCTGAGAGGCCAACAGCATGCCCTCTGTAAACTGGGCAATGCAAGCGGAGGCGTCCCAGTTGGGCTGGCGAGCTGCCCAAGCCCCTGCTTGGCCTTAACCGCCTTTTGGAGCCAGGCTGCAGATGCAGAGTTCCCGGAGTTTCCGCCTACAATGGGGCTCCCTCGCTTCACCGCCTTGTGGCACCGGGCCCTGCCAGTGGGAGTCACGGCAGCGCCGGCTGCCTCTTCCTGCTCCAAACCGTCACATTAAAAAAAAAAAAACACGCCAGCAAAACACAGCAGTGCAACATGGCATCATGGCCACAAGAAACGGCAATCTGTGCCCATAATTAACTGAATTCTCTGCAAACAAGCAGGCGCCTATATAATGATCACCTGTGAAAGTAAGTAACATTTTTGAGGAAGTAACATCTCCAAGAGCTTGTCACTCACTTGCGGAGTACCTCAAGGTTCATTGAGCCCCACATTGTATAATGTATATATGAGACCCCTAGCCAAGTTAGTCCTGCCACATGGGATCCACATCGTTACATATGCCGACGATACATGCCCTTAATTAAAGAGGAATGTATCGTACCGCACAGGCTGTGCGTGCTAGCACATTAGACCGTAAAACTGCACTTTACTTCGAAGCTAAAATTAACTCCGCAGCTAACGCCCCCGGGAAATCTTCGGTATTGCAAAGAATCTCATGGAGCGTCCTCCCCCAGAGACACCACTTGACCCTACCCCAGCCCGCTGCAACGAACTTGCAGATTTTTTCCACCAAAAAATCCAAGACATATATAATACCTTCCCCCATGCCCTCGACCCCAGCACTTTTTCCCAAGAGATAACCCCCCCATCTGACATCGAATACCGACTGGAGGAACTCCCAATCATGAACTTGGACACCCTATCTCAAATTTTCTCCCAGATTAAATCTGGCTCTCCTCATGATCTGGCACCCCTCCATTTTCTTCGTAAGGCAGAGGAAGCCATACTCCCAGTTTTACTGGAAGTGCTAAACCGGTCTATCTCCACTTGCCAAATCCCTCCATCCTGGAAACATGCCATGGTGAGAGCCCTGTTAAAAAAAACAAGTTTAAACCCTGAGGTTCTAGGTAACTACCGTCCCATCTCGCTTCTCCCTGGGATAAGCAATATCTTAGAAAAATACGTCAACAAGATCCTCTCTGAGTTCGTAGAAACCCACACCCTATTACATGCCTCCCAAACCGGATTCCCACCACAACATGGCACGGAAACCGCCCTTCTCGCAGTAGTCGAGGAATCCAAGAAAATCCTCGACCGGGGGAGCTGTTACCATTATTCTTCTCGACCTGAGCTCCGCTTTCGACACTGTCAACTATGACATCCTTCTCAACAGACTTAGAAATGTCGGAGTCTCAGATGGTGTCATTACCTGGCTTCAGTCCTTCTTAGACAACAGATCATTCCAGGTTTTTGAGGAAGTAACACCTCCAAGAGCTTGTCACTCACTTGCGGAGTACCTCAAGGCTCTTCATTGAGCCCCACATTGTATAATGTATATATGAGACCCCTAGCCAAGTTAGTCCTGCCACATGGGATCCACAATATTACATATGCCGATGATACACAACTGTTGGTCGCTCTAAATCACTCCCAGAACCTCCCCTCTGACCTGGAAGCCTACCTGGAGAAGGTGGCCAAATGGATGGAACAATCTTGTCTGAAGCTCAATGGAGACAAGACTGAGCTAATGGTCATGGGCAACCACTCTATCTCCAATCTCGGACTGGGTTGGCCAAACTGTCTCGCCCCCCCGCCGGCCCTTAATTCCAAGATTAAAAGCTTGGGTGTTTGGCTGGATAGGTCTTTCAAATTCGACCACCAAGCAGTGAAGCTGGCTGCAACCTTCTACGGCATCCTTAGACTGCTCTGGAAAATCTTACCTCTCCTTCCTATGTCAGCTAGGTCCAGGCACTAGTTCTTTCCTACCTGGGCTATGGGAACTCCCTTTACTTCGGTGCCCCGATATCCACGATAAGAAAACTCCAAGTCGTGCAGAACTGTGCAGCCAGGTTGCTGCTCAATACCCCCAAAACTCAGTCTGCCAAGCCTGCCCTCAAGACGCTACATTGGTTGCCAATAAACGAAAGAATACAATTCAAATCACTGTGAAAAGCCCACAAGATCCTCTGGGGCAATGGACCCACAATTAACCACTCTCTCATCACTTTCTATCACCCCTTGAGACGACTTCGCTCAGCCAACCTATTCCTAGCATCAGTCCCCAAAACAAAAAGGGCTCGATCCGGAGGCCGCTCCTTCTCATATAACACTGCCAGATTATGGAACACCCTCCCTCCACACCTCCGCTCAGCTACTCATCATCTCTCGTTCTGGAGGCTATTGAAGACCTGGCTGCTTCAGAATACGGCCTGATAACTATTCGCCTGTTGCTCTGCCTGATGCTGCTAGCGCTGGGATGCCTTCGGGTAGCTATGCGCTTAACAAATGCTGAATAATAATAATAATAATAAACTTTAAAATCATGATACCTCTGGGGCTACGCTGGCCACTTCCTGCCTCGAGGGCCGGCGAGAGGCAGTGCTGGCCGGCCTCCGCAACACGGACCCCGCACGCGGCGACGCCGGCCGCCTGGCATGATTGAAGGTTGCGGCTCAGCTACAGAGCTGCACAGTCAGAAATGTTTTCTGGGCAGCTACAAACCACTCCAGCCACCAATTCGTGGTTCAATCAGCTGCCGGTGGGGTCATGGTTCTTAGAGGGTGTGCTAGCCTACATGTTTGCCGCCAGCTGAGTAGGCAAACTTTCTAATTCAACTGCCGTGGCGGGCAGCGGCAGCAGACCCACCCGCCTATCACTGTGAGTCTCAGAGACTTACACCTGACCTCACAGGCTAACTGTCAGTGTCTCATAGCCATTGGGCACTCACTGACTCCTGCCACGTCAGTGAAATGGTAATGCAGCGGTCCCGCGGTGAATCAAATACTATAATGAGGTCTTACATTGTAACAATAGCAGCTGCCCTCGAGCTCAGGCAGACCACCAAGCCTGTTGGGAGCAGCGTACAGTGCGCGCTGGCGATCTGCACTTTCACTGTTTCACTGTAAAAAATGGTGGGTTAGCAGCCAGCGCTCCAGGCGCTTGACAGCTCAGGAGGCGCTAAATATGCGTGACTTTGCATTTCAGTGCAGTGATGCGGACCATCGCACTGAAATGTGTTAGTCTAGCACTTGATGCGTGGTACTTGGCAGGGCTGGGACCCCTCTGACGCTGGTAATGAGAGCAGTGGCTGGCGCCACACCTGATGTAGCTGCAGAGAACCTGCCCGTGCAGCTCCGTTAAGGGTGATGTCGGAGAAGCCGCTGCAGCGGCGCACAGGGAGTTCCCTAGGTCGACCAGTGGAGCGATGTGAGGAGCTGTGGGCCCTTGCGGGAGGAGGTTACGAGGCCTGCTGTGACTCCTGGGAAGACAATAGAATCTGACTAGGCTGCTGACTCGTTGGGACTAGACAAGCCTCCTTGATGAATTCGCCGGACACGTGTGGTCTTCTGGGGAACAACCCTCTGTCACTTACCTGCATGCTGCACGCCCCGTAGGTGTTCCCCGGGTGCAGTTAATCCCATGATTGGGCCCATCCTGAAAACGTTGCTATCTCCCCTTCCTTTCCTTGGTGGCCGTTGAAATGTAGCAAGCACAAGCCAGTACTGCATAGACAGACCTGTACTTAACCCCTGTAGCCTCTTTGTCCCTATAGGACTGCTCCCTGTGTCGCTACTGTAGACACTACCTCATACCTGATTAGACATCCACAGCCTTGAGGGGTGCTCTTGGAGGCACTTACACATGATAATAGAAGACACCTGCATTGAGACTTCCTCTGTGTGGAGCATTAATGTTTGTGTTCATGCAGTCTTATCCAGGTACCTCGGGCGGCCTTACAATACCACCCCCCTTGTGAGACTGGTGTGTGAGAGAATCTGGGAGGTGAGCCCTCGTCTCTCCCCCCCTCTGTGGTGTGCTGACTCACGCTGCTGCCGCCAGATAATTCAGTGACTGCCAGCCACGGTTTGCTACCACTTGTACCTTAGCCTACCACTTCCTTACTGTAGAGAGCCATCCAGGCTCTCCTATACTTTGTTGCAGTTGAAGCACTCCTCAGGGTGGGCTCGCCCCGAGGAGATAAAAAAACAGGGAAAGACCACTTGGGGTCTTTCACCCACACTGGCTCACTCTGTGTGTTCACTATTGTCTTGGGATCCAGGGGTAGGTCTATACCCACGAGGTTCACCCTCTACACTGGCGACGAGGCCGGTACTGGACCCGTGCCTCGCCGGCTCACCTGCTCCTGCTGGTGCTGCCGCACACCCTGCAGGCTTGAAGCACTGTGTGGCGGGACGCCTCCTAAGCTGCTGTGTTCCTGTCACCTCGACAGCCCCGAGTCCCCGCCTTCCGCGAGGACCGCGTCGCTGGCTGACCCCTGCTGGGACCGCCTGCAGTTTACTCGACGCCGGCGGTCGGGCGCCGTGCTGCCACTCAGCTGGTCTCTTTTCGGCGAGCGCTGGCCCCCCCCTCCGCACCACATGTGCACAGCAGGCCTCAAGAGGCCTACAATGTGAGGCGCAGGAGCGCTGAAGATCGATGCTTGCACAGAGGGTGAGAGCACTAGGCCCCACGTGGCCCTGATGGGAAGACTTCCTGCAGGCACGCGATGCCAGATATGTAAAACAGAGAGACAGCACACAGCAAGGTGCCAGCATTACCAAGCATTGCAAAGAAATTGATGGACAAAAGCACAAAAAAAACTATTCATTATACATCACAGAGGCAGTCAAGTAAGAGAGGCCTGGGTTCGACACGGAAGGGTATGACAATGATGTGTTTATCATATCCTTCGCAGGCCATGCAGATAAGCGACAGCGACCACTGCCCATGTGCCCCATTCAAGTGGCCGGCTCCACGGTGCAAGCACTGATCGACACCGGAGCATCAGTAAATGTCATGGACTCGGAGCAGTATGAACGCCCAACACAGCGCCCCCCGCTCTCCCCCACAAATGCAAAAATCTACACATATGGAGGGACACACCCATTCCCCCCTGAAAGGAGTGAAAGAAGTAGAAGTGGCCAGCGACAAGCACACAACATGGGCAAGGTTCCACGTGACAGACAGAAAGAAGGGCACCCTCCTCAGTTGCCATACGGCGTAGGACCTGGGTTTAGTCTTTTTCCCAAATCAAGTGCACGACTCCCATGCCGATGCCATCTTACGTGCGTTCCCGCAGCTGTTCAAGGGCCTGGGCAAACTTAAGGGCAAGCAGTTCAAACTGCACATCGACTCCTCAATAAGGCTAGCGGCATTGAGACTTAGAAAAGTGCCCTTCCACTTACGCTCGCAGGTGGAAGAAGAGTTGAGAAAGCTTGAAGATTTGGGAGTCATCAAGCGTGTATCCGGCCCGCCCCCGTGGATGTCGCCTTTAGTCATTGCGCCGAAGCCTAAGCAGCCCGGGGCCATACGGCTGTGTGTCAACATGCACCTCCCCAATCAGGCTGTAAAGAGGGAACAACACCTAATGCCCAACATGGACGACATTGTGGCTGACCTCAACGGGGTGAAGTGGTTCTCCAACCTCGACCTAAATGCTGGATATCATCAGTTGGAGCTCGCACCGAAAACAGATATATCACCAGGTTCTCTACCCACGTGGGCCTCAGGAGATATAAGAGGCTAAGCTTCAGGGTGTCGTCGGCCGCTAAGGTGTTCCAGAACGCCATCCGAGAGACTTTCTCCGGTCTGCAGGGAGTCATCAACCTCAGTGACGACATCCTAGTGTTCTTGAACACTCTGGAAGAGCATCACATGCACCTGCGCGACACTCTCCTATGGCTGGCGACCAGTGGCCTGACCCTCCACAGGGAAAAATGCTGTTTCTATCAGGAGTCGTTCGACTTCTTCGGGTACATCTTCTCGTGGGAAGGGCTACAGGTGGATCTGAAGAAAGCAACAGCCATCCAAACGGCCACAACTCCCACCACGCCGACCGAGGTCCGCAGCTTCTTGGGGATGGCCACGAACTGTGGCCGCTTTATACCAAACCTGGCCTCCCTGTCAGAACCGCTCTGAGCCCTCACACGCAGCAGGGCAGCCTGGGAATGGACCCCGAAAGCAAATGCAGCATTCCAGGCCATCAAGTCTGCCCTGATGGACAAAACAGTCATGGCGTACTTTCACCCTGGGAGGCGCACTGAGCTAGTTGTTGATGCAAGTCCAGGCGGCCTGGGGGCTGTCCTCCTCCAGGAGAGTGACGGCAAAGAGTGGGCCCCCATTGCATATGCCAGTCGGGGCCTGTCAGACACCGAGACGAGATACGCCCAGATCGAGAGGGAAGCCCTTGCCATCAAATGGGCATGCCAGCACCTCCATCCGTACCTCTATGGGCACGAGTTTCGGGTGGTGACAGACCACAAGCTGATGATTCCCCTGTTCGCAGGAACATCAAGGCTGGCTCCCCTCAGGATAGAACGGTGGGCGGTACAACTTCAAGCATACCGGCTCGAGGTCGTGTTACGCCCTGGCGCCAACAATCCGGCCGACTACCTGTCACACCACCCCATCACGACAGACATGCAACAGCCACAGGCGGAGGAGGAACACACTGAAGTGCTCGTCAGGATGGTAACCCAAGAGGCATGCCTTAAGGCACTGACACTGGAGGAAATCGGGATAGCAACGACACTGGATGAAAACCTAACAAGAGTCAAGGGAGCCCTGCTTGCAAGAGGGTGGCAAAACTTCTTGGATGGGGCGCACTCCCTGAACACGAGAGATCATCACGCGAGACAGCAACTATGGAGAGTCCGCAGTGAACTCTGCGAAGTGAACACAGAATCATAATGCGGGGCCATGCCATTGTAGTCCCGAATAAGCTGCTGGATCAGGTCGTTGACTTGGCACATGTGTGGTTCCCAGGCATGGACGCCCTGGTAGAGGAGAAAATTTGGAACTGCCATTCATGCATGATCACCAGGGGGCCCGGCCCCGGATCCAGTCATCACAGAGGAGCCCAGTGAAACACCCTGGTCTAAAGTGAGTATCGACTTCGGGAGCTTCCCTGATGGCCGCAGCACTCTGGTTCTGATGGACTCACACTCCAAATTCCCCATCGTTGAAGTGATCTCCTCCACCGCATTCCCGCAGGTCCAAGCTGCCCTCGACAAAACATTTGTGCTGTTGGGCCTCCCAGACAAGGTCAAGTCAGACAATGGGCCTCCGTTCCAGGGCCGGGAATTCCAGGAGTATCTGGCCGGAAAGGCCATTCGACACAGGAAAATCACGCCACAATGGCACCAGGTGAATGGAGAGGTCGAATGTTTTATGAGGACTCTCAACCTGGCGTTGCGTATTGGAGTGGAAAGAGGAGAGGACGCAGAGAGATCGCTCCACCAACTCCTAGACGAATATCGACAGACCCCGCACAGCACCACCCAGTGCGCTCCTTCTCATCTACTCTTCAAGGCATGCCCCGCGGGACAGCATCCCGACAGACCCCGCTTGGCGCTCCTGCTGAAAGGGACAGCGCAGCGGTTCAGGCCCAGAGGGAAAACAACAACCGTAAGGCAAGCCTTGCACGAGGTGCTGAGTCACCATTCTTTTGTGTGGGCAACTATGCTGTGGTAAAGGACAGGCACCCTGGGTGGAAGTTCCGGACACCCTACGAACCTGATGTGTGGAGAGTCATCAACATCAGGGGGACCATTGTTTCCGTGCAAAGGGGCACGCGAATCGTGTCCAGAAATGTATCCTGGTTCAAGAAGGTGCCCGGACCTCACCCCAACCAGGATAGAACCACTGACCCTGAAGTAGAAGCGGACTCCCTGGCCGACAGTGTGCCACCCCTACGAACACGCGGAAGAGGCCAAGAGTTTGCAAGGGCCGAAAGAGCAACCCCAGACGCTGTTTCGCCCTGCTCATGTGTCCCGAGTGTGCCTCAGACCTGCAGCCCAGCCGAAGCAGGGTCCAAATCCAGCTCCCAGAGCCAGAAGTATGGTCTCCGGCCGAACCCTGCACCCAGCCAAAGGCTCAGAGACTTTGTATGTGCCCTACCTCGATCAAGATGTCAAAGTGAGTGGTAGCTGCTAAAGAAAAGGAGGGATTTAGAGAGCTATCCGGCCTCTCCTATACTTTGTTGCAGTTGTAGCACTCCTCAGGGCAGTGTGGGTGAAAGACCACTCGGGGTCTTTCACCCACACTGCCTCACTCTGTGTTTGTGTCCACTATTGTCTGAGGATCCAGGGGTAGGCCTATACCCACGAGGTTCACCCTCTACAATTACGACATGGGACACACGAGGGGCAAAGCCGCTGAATTGTGTGACCGTATCGGATCCCAATCAGTCCACTCAGATGGCTCCTCCACAATGATAATGGAAGATTGTATATCCCCCACGGTCGCTGACCCTCCACAAGATAAGTTGGATGTTATCCTGAAATAAATACGGGAGTCCAGAGTGGCCATAGAACAACGACTGGGGACAATTACAACTGACATCTGCCTCCCCTGAGATGATCATAAAAAACAGGCTGGCAGAGTCAAACACTATGAGGCCTCCCTAGAGACTCTTACACCCTGGCAAACGGAATGCACCACCACTGTAGCACAACTTCAAAACCAAGTTCATCTCACAGGAACACAACAACCTCAATGTCGAGGCAGGCCTTGGAGAGTCAGAAGGCATGATTATCTTGGCGACTTCTATCAGGGACAACCAACCGCCTACCAGTGAAGACTCCACATCGGGCCGCACATCGCATTCTGACTCAGAAGGCAGCATGGCACTGTTCATCTCCATCACCCCGCAGACAGCCCATGATCTGCTGGGATACTGCTGCTATAGGTACACCAATAGTGGGACCTGCTCACTTATGCTTGGCGAGACAAATACTCCTGCTCCTTAGAGAGATTATCAGCTATGACGCCCTGGTGAGATAGCGCTCACAAGGGACACAGCAGAACTCCCATGTGGGTAGCATTGCCTATACCAGCGATTTAATGTTTATTCACAGTGTTGCTACCATGATGGCTATATATGCTGATCAATTGACCCTGTGTCCATCTATTCCGCTTATCATGATGTACCCACCTCTATTTGGATGCCAGGTCCCGGGCCTGGAGTGGAGCTGCCAGCTGATACAGAACCCACCTATTTCTGTTTTTGGCATGGTTGCTACCATAGGGCACCATAATCCACTTACAAATGCATACATTGTTCTATTCTTTGCATATTTTGTTTTACAGGTTTGGTCCTTTACAAGACATTCTGTGATATATATTTGGGGTGCATGGGTGTATATGACTGTGGCATAGTGGAGGGCACATATTTTGTGTCATTTCTATGGGGTATTAAAAAAATTAAAGATAAGTGATAACTGGATCATGTGTTAGAGATAGATTTATTTTTGGACGCATCAGCATCAATATCAACCATCACAGAGTCCAATCATATGTTTCTGGCATATTTAGGCAGAATGCACATATTATTAATAAATGAATAATTGTACATTTTCAGTATATGGATGAAAAATTAGGAGGTGGCTCACACGATTCGACCTTGTGGCTGTCGCCACTGGGTAGTTATAGTTAGGATCGTGCATTTTTTGGTTTGTTTATATCTCTGGCGCCTTTTGACGAATCTTCACAACCCCCCCCCCCCCCCTCCTCCAATTTGTTTTTCACTTCAGCTCCTTCCTGAAAAGATTCAGGGTGATCCGTCAAGCAGATGCTGAGAAAAAAGGGGGGTCCCAAAATGTCTTTTCCCCATTCAGATCTTATTGTAAATTGGTTCAAATCCGTTTTGTAGTATTTGAGCAATTAATGTTAAAAAATGTTGTGTCTATCACACCGCAGAGGATCCATGGCGCCGACAGATCTGATGTTGAGGTCTGATTGGCTGCCACCACATAAACAAGGATATTGCAGTAGCCTTCTTAGGACTTGGGACTCAGTCCTGAGTCCTAAAAGAAAGTTACAAAAAAAGACATAAAGGGTAGGGATCCCCTGATCCCCTAGGCCTGGTGGTGGGGTCCCATAGGGACCCTGCCTGGGGTCAAAAACATTTTTCTGTGATAAGCATTTTTCCGTGACCCGTTAATCCACAACAAAAATTTTAAAAGTGAGTGGGCTCCCACACAATTTAAAGCAATACACGCCGGGTGGGTCACGCACAAGGGGGGCAATGCCTTCATTATTCAGGGGGAGGTGGGAAGGCGTTGCCCCCCTCCCTGAGCATAAAAAGGCCCTGGGTACTCCATCTTCTGGGGCCACTAATCAGTAAATGGAAGGTGCCCCTTCCAGCGCAAAAACAATCCTGCTAACAAAGCAGGCACTCTTGCACCATGGTGCAAAAGTGCCTGCATTGGCCCTAGGCAGCACATTGTGTGCCAGTGCAGGGAAAAGGCAAGAATTCGTTGTACAATGTTAACTACGTACATGGGTTAAGTCCATCGTTCTTTTGCTCATCATGCCACCCCAGTTTAGACCCAGCCATATGTAAATCAGTCTTGACCCTGTGCCTCATGGGAACAGTCCAGACAGAACTGCCAAGCCAGGTCCTCCCTGGACTGAAAACTAGCCTCCTTTGACCAGTTTCGGGGCATCACCCCCCCATCAGCCAGGCTAGCTTGAATCCACTGGCACAGTGAGCCCGGGACCCACGTCTGGGCATACCCGGCGCACTTAGGGCGAGAAAGCAAAAGACACAACGATGATGGATGGAATGCAGAGCAAATCAAACATTCCCCCCAGGCAATAGATATGGGTAAATCCATCGTTCTTTTGCTCACCATGCCACCCCAGTTTAGACCCAGCCATATGCAAATCAGTCCTGACCCTGTGCCTCATGGGAACAGTCCAGACAGAACTACAAAGCCAGGTCCTCCCTGGCCTGGAAACAAGCATCCTGGGACCGGTCTCGGGGCATCACCCCCCATCAGCCAGGCTAGCTTGAATTCCTATCCTACAGCGCAGCGCAGCAAGGTCACTTCTGCGCTGCATGATATGATCTATAAATTTGGCCTGAAGAGTTTAAATTTTAGAGCTAACTAGACTGTTAATTCATGTATTCGCCACAGATGCAGGAAGCCACAGAGGATTTGTGAATCCATTTTACAAAATAAAAGCAATCCATTGGATTAGGTGTTTTTTCCTTCACTTTATGCCCTGCTGATTCACTAATCCTGCAGCACTCCTGCTCCCACCTACAAATTTGCGCGGGCACATTTCTTTCTATTTGGATCAAGTTGGATCAACAGTAGGTCTTATTGCACACAGTCAGCTTGAACCAACTCGTAGGCTAGACCTAGGAAAGGAATGCATAACAAAGAAAAAGACGTAAAAAGAAACTTTTGGTTTTTCATAAACAGGACAGCATTTCCTAAAAGGCCCACTAGAGGGCACCAAACTTCTGTCATGGATTTTCCTACTTATTATATGCACGAGAGTTCACTGTTGAAGTTGTATTAAGGACACGAAAATGTGGCATTAACTGTTGCATTAATTAACTACCATGATTACAACAGTAATATTTAGTATTTTTCTTTCCTGTTGGAGGGAAATATTAGAAACATATTCATTGTAGATCCCACAAGGCATCTGTACATTTTGCATGTGCGAGTGGATATGGGCCACGTTTGAGTGGCTATTTGTGGCAGAAAGAGGAAACGTGTCAGACAGGTTCTACTGCCACCTTCACTTTGCAGTGAAGCATTCTTTCTGCTTTCTCAAGTGCTGATTTCCCACAACAGTTTCTTTTACATTTTTTTGGCTGGGTTACCCAAAGCAGAATAAGCGGTTGAGCTGAACGTCACGGAAAAATGTGTGTGTGTGTGTTTGTGTGTGTGTGTGAGGTCTGTTTCATAACCACAGCATCACTTTAAACATGTTTTTTTCAAGGAATTTCAGAAATTGTTTTTAGACGAACATTAATATCTTATGAACCACAGAAATCATAGCTTTCTCTTAAGAAAGTTTTTTCACTGAAGATTCACACACACAAACACACATATATACACACACACAAACACACATATATACACACACATACACACACACATTTGTAAATATACATGCCCCAATATACCAATGTGTTCATCTTTGTAAAGAAGCATATGTACAAGGGAATGGCGAAGCGTAGCGTAAAGCAAAAATTGCTAACGCCACGCTCTGCCATTCTGAAAACGCAGGGATGCACCGTATTTACAACGATATGGTGCTTCCCTGCGTTTTCCCTTGCACTGACGCTAAACTCAGCTGCCTAGCGCAAAGGTGCCTGTGTTGAGGGAATGATTGTTTATGTGCAGAAAGGTGTGCCTTCCTGCACATAAACAATCACTGCAAACATGCACAATGAAGCACACATAGAAATAGCAAAAACTAGGAGAAATAAAGCATCTCTCCTCGTTTCGCCATGTTGAGACCAGGTTTTCCCTGGTCTTTATTTTGGTTCTGCCTCCTATTTACACTGCCCTTGTAAATAGGGGGCAGCATCGAAATCAATGTGTGTTGCAGTGGAACGCCCACCGCAACACCCACTGCCCACCCCTTTCACGCTAAGTGGAGCGTGAAAGGGCACCTTATTTACAAGGCGGCGTTAAGCCACGTTATGTGGCTTAACGCCGCCTTGTAGATAAGGCGAAGCCCCTATCACCACAGGAACGCCTTTAAAAGTGACATTCCTGTGGCGATAGGGGCTTGTAAATATGCCCCAGAGTCTTTTGAAACATGTCCAGGCGGTCTCTAAAATGTGCCAAGAGGTGTTGTACATTGACTACAGGGCATCAAAATGTCTTTGTACAAATGTTCGTGGAGCTTTACGTTTGAGGCTATGTTAGTGGGACTGGTGTTTATAAACTCTTCTCACTTTGCAGTCAGAGAAAGAAATGTTAAGTGAATTATGTGACATTCTTCCTGGGTTACATCACACTCTTGCTGGGGTAAATGATGTGTGAAAGGAAAGGCTGTTGAATGTCATTTTTTGTGACACACAACAAATGTAAACACTGTTAAGTGAACGGTCACATTCAGTAGCTGTGAAAGCAAAAATGAAGCAAATTTTATGAAAACAAAGGGGCTTATTTATGAGGAGTGTCGCATCACTGCGACAAAGCAAAGATGCAACACTTCTCAGTGCGCCCTCCTTGGGACACCATGGATGCACCATATTTACAGAACGGCACATCATGTCGCAAGGAGTTACAGATACGTCAGTATTACTGACGTAACTTTAGGTGCAAAGTGACAGAATTGCTGGGGTGTGTCTGGAAACAGACGCAACTCCAACAATGTATCCTTTCACATGGGGCAGGCCCCATGTGAAAGGGCCTGCGTCACCCTTACGCCTGCCGTGAGGCAGGTGTAAGGTTTTGATGCAGTGGCGTCATAGAAGTGGCGCAGCGAAAGCTCATAGATTTCACTGCACCACTCCTACGACCCTTTCTTGCAGGGGAACGTCCACCCTGCATACATTATACCTGACACAGGTATAATGTAGCGCGGGGGTTCTCGAAGTGACGCATTCGCCTAGATGATTCACTTCGTAAATATAGCGCAACATGGCACATTATTTACGCCGCCGCAGCATCACAAAAAGTGACGCAAAGGCAGTGTAAATGTGACGCAAGGGCTCATAAAAAAGCCCCAAAGATTTTAAAAGGATCAGAAAAAATCAGGACACATTACTTGATGATGCACAGATAATAAATATTCACTAAAACCTGATTTCCGCACATTATCATTCGTGTGCAATATAAAGCTGTATGTCTGTACAAATGTACTGACCATTTCAATGGAAAATGTGCTGTCTGTAAATGACAATGGGCTTTCCCCACGATGAGTTTCATTAAACAATCGCCCACCTCATGCCCATTAAAGCTAGGTGGGTCGCAAACGTTTGTTGTTCTAAAAAGTGGGTAGTGGTTCTAAAAAGTTTGGGAAGCAGAGTTTTAACCATGACTGAGCATGACCCATACGTGGGAACCTGACTTGTAAAACGCGCAGGGGTGAATAACGAGAATGGATGTTCTGGATTGGCAGGTTTCACTAGAAAGCTGGGGGGCTTTGGGTGAGTTAGGAGAATTATGTTGACGGCTTTTAATGGAGATGGGTGGTAAATACTATGACTTGACTGATGCCCCGGTCTGATGTCCCAGTCAAGCGCCACCAGATGTCCCAATTTGGCGCTATTGTTTTTTAAGCACTAAAAAGTGTTTATTCTTAATACATTTATTTCTCCAGTTCCCTACATTGGATTTTTGTTGTTTTGTTTTCTATTTCTTCATAAAAATATAATATATATTTATACATTGGTATTGGATTTTTATTGTGTATTGTCTTACTTATTTAAAGTATTGATGTTTTTAAATGCTTTACATACCTGTCTCCTAAGTTAAGCCTGCCTGCTCATTGCCAGCTACCACGGGTTAAGGAAGGGATTACTTTATTGAGACCTTGACTGAACCCTTTATTGTGATTATGGCCTTATTACTAGTGGTAGGCCCCTACTTATCACTACTAATAAACCTCTTTCCAACACAGCCCTTTTTTCTTAAATTAAAATGGGATACGTTTCAAAAAAGAAAATGAAATATGTAAGTTTCAGTTTTTAAGGGTAGGCAGTGGTCCATGGAAAAAATAATATTTTGTTTAACCTTCTCAAAGGAGAAGGCGTCCCTTGGGGACCCTTTCCCATTTGCGACTGGGTTAGCACCAATTATGAATTAGTGGTAAAGTGTTACTGTTTTGTGACCGGAATTCCTTTGCAAAACATTAATACATACCATTCCACTTCCATTCTGGAAATCAGGCCGTTTGCGACATCAAAAAAGCTTTGTGCATCTGGCCCTATGTTCCCTGTAGACTGCGCGCACAGGGACATGCATGCGCACAAGCGGCCTACCATCCCGCAGTGCCCAGTATCTCAACCAGAGGTGTGTGCGCTACCCTGGACCAGGAAGGGGTCTTACCAGCAGCTTGTTGGAAAGAGCGGCTTTTCAATAGAAAACTTGATTTTCTTCTTGGCCTGTGGCCTCTTACCTGAAACTTTTTTGCGTTCTAGTATAATGTTTTGTTTGCTATGTACAGCTGAACTGAGGACTGTGATTGTCTCGTGTGATTAACATACTAAGATATCCTCTTTAACTTAAAATGGCCTTTCGATTATAACGTTATGATCAGCCCCTGTGAGGCCCATCAGAGTCATTCACAATCATTGCTTTTGGATGTAGTTTGTTGAAGTCAGAGGAACAGCTGCATTGTCGAGAAACAACTTTCATTCAGATGCTGAATAGTCTACATACACCGGGCCCGATTCACAGAACTAACTTACGTCAAAAACGTAAAGTTAGTACTTTTTGGTATTCACAGAATACACTTACTCATTTTGGTATTCACAGAATGCACTTACTCATACTAACTTTATGTCTGCACTCGGGCTGGAGATTCCGGCCTTTGGTGGAGATTCCGGCCCTTTGGTGGAGATTCCGGCCCTTTGGTGGAGATTCCGGCCGGTTGTGGAGATTCCGGCCGGTGGCGGACATCACGCCACCGGCCGGAATCTCCACAACCAGCCGGAATCTCCACAACCAGCCGGAATCTCCACCAAAGGGCCGGAATCTCCACCAAAGGGCCGGAATCTCCACCAAAGGGCCGGAATCTCCGGCCCGAGTGCGGACATAAAGTTAGTATGAGTAAGTGCATTCTGTGAATACCAAAATGAGTAAGTGTATTCTGTGAATACCAAAAAGTACTAACTTTACGTTTTTGACGTAAGTTAGTTCTGTGAATCAGGCCCACCATGTTTACTTTTAATATTTTTTCTCTTTGAATACACGTACATGTTTTACAAGAAGGCGATAGTGTCGTGGAGGGGGCTTTAAGTGGTGGAATCATGGCCCCAGTAGTAATTAAAAACTGCCTTTTAAACTAGTTCTCTAAAAACTCTTGTGGTAACCCGTGTCAGTGATGCAGTCCCTGTTTACAGTCCACGCTTTACTTCATCTTGCATTCCGTAAAAGTATTTAGTTTTTCCAGATGTATTTCTGTATTGCTTTTATGCTACATATGACTGCTGTATAGGGCATCTTATAAAGTGAGTCGCGTCCAGGTGTCTGGGTGATGTAGAGTTCTGGGCTGGTGTTCATGATGGGGCAAGAATGACGGTGGTGGAGCTGAGGCTGAATGCAGTGTGAGTATCACACAGCACCTGCCAGTGGGTCATAAAGGTCAAATGTTATGCACATCCAGCCATTGGACTCTCTGCAGAGCACACACAGCAATGGTCACATATTTGCTAATTGTACCTGATTCTATGTGGTTGAAAAACTGACTCAGACAAAAGAAAAGAAAATGTATTATTGCAGGTGAGTGCATGGGGTCTGTGTTTGGGTGGATGGTGAAGAGGAGGAATTACCTGAAGTACTGGCAGAAGAAGAGAGAAGATGGTACTCAGGAGAAAGAGATGACGTGAAATATGGAGATAGAGAATTTCAGGAGGGGATCAAGGGGCATATCTATGAGCCCCTTGGCGTCGCTCTTGCACCCCACAATGTGGTGCAGGAGCAACGCAACTTAAATATGAGATTTATCGAGCCACACAAGGCCACCTTGCATGACTAAATGACATGCAGGCCCCAGCCATCATCACAGGCCCTATAATTTGTCCTTGAACTAAGAGGTGAGATATGGTATAGTCTTTAAAAAATAGAATATCCAGAGTTAAGATAAAAGTAAACACTCGGGGGCAGATTTACAAGCCCCTTGCAACATCTTTACGACACCGTTGCGTCACTTCTGTGACGCAGCGGCGTCATAAACAATGCGCCACTATGCGACATATTTACAACGTGACGCATCTAGTGAGATGCATCACGTTGTAAAGCCCTGCGCTACATTATACCTGCGTCAGGTTTAATGTATGCAGGGTGGGCGTTCCGTCACGAGGAAGCCCCGTAAAAGTGATGCAGTGAAATCTACAAGATTTCACTGAGTCACTTTTAATTCCCCGCTGCATCAAAACCTTACGCCTGCTTGTAGAAGGCGTAAGGAGTGACGCAGCACAGCAAGTATGGCCGCCCCTGAGAAGTGCTGGAGTTGTGTCGCGCTTGCGACACGACTCCAGCACTGCGTTACCTATACAGTGACAGATGCGTCACGCATCTGTCTATCCTTGCGCCACGGTGCGCCGCATTGTAAATGCGGCGCATCCATGGTGGCGCAAGGGGTTTCTAACGTCACGCAAAATAACTGGCGCATCCCTGCTGATATGCAGGGATGCGCCAGTTATTGTAAATCTGCACCTCAGTCCTTATTCTATTTTCATTTTCTTTTGATAGGCATAGGAACTCTACATTCTCTTCATAATCAGGTCCATTTTACAACGTATAAGTCCATGGAACATATACATTTGCTTATAAATATATTATAAAGTAAGTACCATTCCTTATCTATTTTAAAGGCCAGTAGCATAATGCTGGCTTGATTAATCTAAGTACCTTTATATATCTTTAACAGATTCAAAATTTGGAGTAAGTGACACAGGTTCTTAAAAAGAACATCATCTTACAGTGTCCCAACAAAGGCAATTCCAGCCTCTGGGGCATCCTTTTTGTCTGAAGAGGAATCCTATCGAGAAGTAGAAGGTATGCTTAGCATTCAATGTGAATTAAAACACCATTCTAAGTAGTAAACAGAGTTGGGATGGTAGTAAACGAGGACCATCTCTCTCAAGGAAATAGAGAACAATTGCCGAGTATATGGAGAATATTATTTAATAGAGATATGAGAGTCAGCTGTCCATTCATTTTACAGCAATGAGGGCAATAGTTGTAATGACATTTTTATATAATAACCTTGGAAAAACAAGTGATCATACATATTTGGTATAGTAATGAAAATTATGGGAATGTGTTGTATTCTGAACAATAATCACAATTCATATTACCTATTTTTCTTTAATGATAATCCTTTGTTGCATATTATTTGTCCTAAAGAAGGTGATGAATTATTTATTTTTCACTGAAATGCCACCGCAACAGTTTTGAATAAAGTGTTTTAAATATCGACATTTGTTTACATTCTTGTGACAAATTTGTATGTTTTTTTAACACAAATTATGATAATCAATATCAATTGCTAAGATGGTTCTGTAATTAATATTGATAAGATGAGAATGCATATGGTATACTCCATTTATGTACATGATTTTAATTTTTTTATATATTTTTTGTGTAAAACTCCAGCTGATACATTGTGATTATAAGAGTTGATATATTTAGATTACAAGTGTATCTTTTAAATTGCTGACAGTTAATAAAAACATATGCTTACATATTTATATATTTTCTCTTGTTTAAAATTTTTATTTATCACTATAATTAATATTTTAGTTTGATTATATTCACTTGTTTCCTAATATACATCAGGATTGGTCATTAGTTGTTCTGCACTTTCCTTGCACTATTCAGTAATACATTTATAAACATAATACATCAGTAGTGTGCAAGGTCCGCATTTAAAATTACAGACAATAATCCAGTGGTGGCCGGCATGGCTCGCGGGTGGCGGGTCGGGCGCGAAAGGGGGGGTGCGCCATAGAAAAAAAACAAAAAAAAACTTACCCTACTGCCGGGTCCCGTGTCTCTGCTCCTGCTCTCCTCGTCGAACTCGAGGAACAGAAAGCACAGCCAGGCCCTATTGACCAATCACTGGGAAGCTCCCAGGTTCCCCTGACCAATCACAACACTGCACTGCAGCGTTGTGATCGGTCTGAGTGTCCTGGTTCGGCGCTCAGCCAGGGCATGGGGGCCTGGGCATGTTCTCCACGCAGGCTGTCATGCAGTCTGCATGGAGAACAGGGAAAGTGCGCATGACTGTTTTGGGCGGCCACTCCTCCCCTGCTCCGAGAGCAGAGCAGCCCCGCCCACCCGCAAAGCAGCACGAAGCATAAAATGATAATAACTTAAAGTTCTTATCATTTTATGTTTCTACTTCGCACTGCTTGAAAGCAGTGGAGTGACGCTCCTCCGCCATAGCAGAGGAGTTGCCGCTGCAATAATTCACATATTTTCTTAAAGTGCTGGTGCAAGACATACTATCGACTTGAACACAGAATGCTGTTGTGTCAACAATATATGTCATCCTGCTCATTATTGCATATAATCCATTTCTAAGTTTTCCAGGGAAAACATGAGAGTATTCAATACATTGTTCATTCACGAGATTCCCGCCGAAATAACATCGTGATCTTCTTGACGATCCAACATCATAATTAAAGGGAGGTGTGTGCAAAAGGAGGCAGAGAATACTATATACAATCAAACAAGAACAAGGATAAGAGGATAAAAGATCTCTACACATATCGATTTTTTTTAAAAGAGATTAAAGAGTATATGAGAAGTCATGGTTTTTTATTACACGTAGGTGTCACAAGATGCGTAACTTTAATTTATTAACAGTACTACCTACGTACTTCTTCCCACATATACACTCACGTACATACATTACACATGTAGAGGTAGATTTTCAAACATTTCGGGCTGGTTAGGGTCACAAAAGTGATGCTAACTAGCACAAAATATATATTTTTTCAATTTACTTTCCAACGCAAAACTTGTTTTGAATTGGAAGGTACCCTACAAGTAACACAAAACAGCATGAAGCATTGCTTTGCGTGGTTTGTAGGGGTGGGAGACGCCCTTGGGCATTCGTGCGCTGTATAAATCCAAAAATCAAATCAAATCCAAACATCAAATCAAATCACTTAGTGGTAAGGGGGCGTTACATGGGTGGTGCATGGGGGTTGCCATGCAACCACCCATGCCTTTCGACGCAAAACCCTATCCACAACAATTGTAGAAAGTGTTTAGCGCCAAAGGTTAACGTTATCTGAAAGGAGGCGTTAGGAGGAAAAATGTTTTAATTTCTCCTTTCTTTTCCTGTTTTGCATGCGTGCTGCACTGTACAGCACACATACAAAGTGGGAAAAGGGTTTGAACTTGTCTAGGCATAGTATTTTGTACGGGAAGGGTACACTTCCTGTACAAAATCTATGCTAGACTCAGGCACACACCCAAACGCTATGGCGCTAAGGTGTGTGCCTGGTGCACGACAGCTGAAATCCGCGCCAGCGCTAGGAAATCTCTGTAGAGATGGCGCTCTCCTGCTCCCTCCCTGTCACACAACGCAGCACAGCCTCTTTGAGGACTGCGCTGCGTTGCGTGCCTTTTTAGAAAATCTGGCTCAGTCTCACAGGTTATCCACTCCATTATTTCATTTGTCTTTCCATGCCGGAGCTCAAACTTAAGGGCATACTAAGAAGGGGTTAACGCTGCCATAGCATCAATTTTTTGATGTTACAGCGGCTTTTTTTTTATCGTCCAATTTACAAGTTGCCACAAACTTCTCACCTGTGAGGGTCTCAAGGCACTGAGGGGGGGGGGGGAGCTGCTGATCAGTCTGGGTGTGGAGGTTTCAGTCAAAGAGCCAGGTCTTGAGGTCCTTCCTGAATTGGGTCAACGGCGCAGATTGCCTCAGGTAGATAGGCAGGGTGTTCCAGGTCTTGGCTGCGAGCTGGGAGAAGGATCTTCCTCCAGTTCTGGTCATGTTGATCCATTGGTCGGAGGCCGGGGTGAGTTGGGCAGAGCGGAGTTGTCTGGCGGGTGTGGGGAAAGCATGGCGGTGGTTCTGATATACTTGCCCTGCCTCGTGGAGAGCCTTGTAGGTGTGTGCAAGGAGCTTGAATGTGATTCTCTTGTTGATTGGGAGCCAGTGGAGTTGTCGGAGGTGTTGTGTCATGTGGCTGCGGTGGGGGATGTCGAGGGCCAGTTTGGCTGCGGCGTTTTGGACGTTCAGTAGTTTCCTGAGCTGTTTCTGGGTGACGTTGTCATAGTGTGCATTGCCGTAGTCGAGTCTGCTGGGGATGAGTGCGTGGGTGAACATCTTTCTGGATTCTGTGGGAATCCATCTGAATGTCCTCTGAAGTAGGCGGAGCTTGTGGAAGCAGGATGAGGATACTGCGTAGATTTGGCAGTTAATTGAGAGTGAGGAGTCCAGTATGATGCCGAGGTTGCGTGTGTGGTCTGTAGGGGTGGGAGGGGTTCCAAGTGCGGCAGGCCACCAGGAGTTGTCCCAGGCTGAGGGTGGGTCCCAGGATGAGCACTTCTGTCTTGTCCGAGTTGAGCTTGAGGCAGCTGTCTTTCATCCAGGTAGCATCGGCCCCCATTCCATTGTGAAATTTGATTCTGGCGGCTGTGTGTTCATTGGTGAGGGAGATAATCAGCTGGGTGTCGTCTGCGTGGGAGATTATGTTGACTTCTGACGATGGCTGCGTGGGGGCCATGTAGAGGTTGAAGAGTGTTGGGCTCAGAGAGGAGCACTCAGGCACTCTGCAGCGATCTCTGTAGGTTCTGAGAGGAAATGGGGTAGTCTGACTCGCTGTGTACGGCCGGTCAGGAAGGAGTGGATCCAGTCCAGTGCCTTGTCGCAGATGCCAGTGTTGTGTAGTCTCATGATTAGGATGCGGTGGGAGACGGTAAAAAAAATGTAAATCCGTATTTGTAAAGCACAAACTACTCACCCTTATGGGTCTCAATGCGCTGGGGGCCGTCGTGGAAATTAAGTGAGCTATTGCCCAGAGTCACATGGTGCTGAGCTGAGCTGACGCCGGAGCCGGGGATCGAACTGTGAGCCCTGTGCTCCTAAGTCAGCTGCCCTGGCCGCTGCACCACACCTCTCCACGGTGGGAGACAGTGTCGAAGGTGGCCGAGAGGTCCAGTAGGATGAGGGCTGTGGTTTCGCCCTGGTCAAGGAGGGAGCGGATGTCGTCGGTGTCGGGCGAGGGGTGCGGTCTCGGTGCTTGTGGTTGCTTTGGAAGCCGGATAGATAGATGTCCAGGACGTGCTTCTCTTCGATGAACTCGGAGAGTTGGGCGCTGATGGCCTTCTCAATGACCTTGGCTGAGAAGGGAAGGAGGTCTGTCGGCGGACGGTTTCTTCAGCAGGGGGTTGATCTCAGCATGTTTCCAGTCATCAGGGAAGGTGACTGTTTCGATGGAGCAGTTGACGGTGCGGCAAAGCTGGGGGCGATGGAGGTGGCTGCTCTATGGAAGATGTTAGACGGTCAGGGATCCGATGGGGCTCCTGAGCAGATGCTCTTCATAGTCTTGAGTGTGTTGTCTGTGGTGAGCAGAGTCCAGTTGAGCACGATTTGTAGGGGTGCGACGTGATTGCATGCGGTGGTGGCAGCCGTAGTGGCAGGGTCTTGGCTGTCGAAACTGTTGTAGATCTGCCTGATCTTGTGGCGGAAAAAGGTGTTGAGTTTGTTGCAGAGGTTTTGGGATGGTGGGACGTCTGTGGTCTCGCTGTTGGGCCTGGCAAACTCCTTAATGATGGCAAAGAGTTCTTTGCTGTTGTTTGCGTTGGCGTTGATTCTGTCTTGGAAGGCAGATTTCTTTGTGGTTTTGAGGAGAAGGTGGTGTGCGTTGACGGCAGATTTGAAGGTTGCGTGGGTTTCCTGGGTTTTGTTGTTCCTCCATCTCTTTTCGAGTTGTCTGCAGGTGCATCTGGACTCGTGGAGGGCAGGACTGAACCAGCTGGCTTTCTTGGAGTGCTGCTTGCCTGGTGTCTTCTTGAGGGGTGCCAGAGTGTCGGCGCAGTTGGAGATCCATCGGTGAAGCTTGCACGCTGCGGTGTTGGCGTCTGTTGGTGTTGGCGGAGTGGTCGTGCTGAGGAAGTCGATAAGACGTTCTTCGGTGGCCTTGTTCCAGCTCCGACGGGGGGCGGTGAGGGCGGTAGTGTGCGGTGGGCATAGCGAAGGCAAGATGTACGCAGTGGTGGTCGGTCCAGAGGAGTTCCATGGTGTGGCTGTAGGTAAAGTTCCCACTGGCAGAGAAAACGGGGTCGAGCGTGTGTCTGGCTGTGTGGGTCAGTGCAGTGACTAGCTGCTTGAGTACGATGTTGTTGAGGTTCTCCAGTAGGGATTCAGTGTTCTGGTCACTGGGTTTGTCCAGGTGGAAATTGAGGTCTCTGAGTAGGATGTACTCGGTGGATGCGAGAGCCTGGGGTGCGATGAGGTCTACGATGGCATCGGTGAAGGGTGGGCAGTGGCCAGGGGCCTGTAGACGAGGAAGGGACACCTTCCTGCACATAAACAGTCATTCCCCACAACGTAGGCACCCTTGCACTATGGCGTTGGTGCTGGGCAGCTGAAATAAGCGCCAGCACAGGGGGAAACGCAGGGATGCACCATATTGTTGTAAATAGGGTGCATCTCTGGTGTCGCAAGGATGGCGCAATGAAAATTGACGCATCACTGTTTTTCCCCAGTGATGTGCCACTTATTATAAATGAGGCCCTGAATCTGCATTTCCTCTTCCCCTGGGACTCTGGCTGGTCATTCTGGCTGTTGGGGGGGTGTTGTTGACCTGTGCTGAACTTGGTCCTGGCTGCTCCATTCTGCATTCCAGTGTTTTTATTTTATTTTTCTTAGAGGGGTATTTGTAAGCTCTTTTTGCCGTTAGACGCTGAAAAGTGGCGTTGGGCTGACTAGCGTTAATTCTTTTGCCGCTAAGTGGCCAGCCGTCACTTTTTTCACGTTAGCGTGTATTTTTCTATCGCCTCAACACTAGTGTTAGCAAAATTTTTCCTGGTCACTAGCTGATCCTAACGCCATGTAGTGACGTATTGTAAATACGTCACAAACATAGTGTTAGGATTTGGCGATCGGCAGCAGTAAAAGAAATTGCCGCTAAACAGTGTGAAAACTGCTTGGCGGCAATTCTTGTAAATATACCCCTTAGTTGTGTTTTGACCATATACACAAGCTTTGCACCTCTGACATTTCTAAAACCCTCTCTCTTTGCTTGATAGCCAATGAGCAATCCCCGATCTTTCAGATTTACTGGTATTTATATAACTTCCGTTAATCGATCACCCAATGATGCTGTTTTTTGTAGGTTATATTTGGGTGTTCAGGCAGAAACTCCTTGAGGGTTTCATCCTTTCTGAGGGTCCTCCAATTTTGTTTCAGGAGCTCTTTCGTCTCTTAATTGGACATATCATAGTCCATTATGCATCTTATGGTTTCAAGTTCATCTGTATTTTTTGGGGCCTTTTTCATAACCACTAATTAGTTCTCTCTATTTTTTCCTTTGAATCTTCTTAGAGCATCTTCCAAAACAATCTTTGTATATCCTCTAATCTTAAATCTCAGGTACATATCTTGAGCCTGCTGGTCAAATTCTTCCGTCTCTGAGCAATTCCGTTTAGCACGGAGAAATTCCCCATACGGGACGCTCCACTTCAATGCTTGTGGGCTCCCACTGTTCGGGTGGAGAATGCTATTACAGCTTGTTAGTTTCCTGCGAATCCTTGTGCAGATTTTCTCATTCTCAACATATACTCCAATATTCAAATAGTTAGGGCCTTATTTATGAAAAGTGTTGCATCGCTGCACCAAAGCAGCAATGCGACACTTCTCAGTGCGCCCTCCTTGCGACATGATGGATGCTCCGTATTTAATGTACGGCAAATCATGTCGCAAGGAGTTACAGATACGTCTGTATTACTGACATATCTGTAGGCGCAAAAGTGACGCATTGCTGGGGTGTGTCTGAAAACAGTTGCAACTCCAGCAATGTGTCCTTTCACATAGGGCAGGCCCCATGTGAAAGGGCCTGCGTCACTCTTACGCCTGCCACAAGGCAGGCGTAAGGTTTTGAAGCAATGGCGTCCTGGAAGTGGTGCACTGAAATCTTATAGATCAATGCGCCACTTCTACGAGGCTTTGATGCTGGGGAATGCCCACCCTGCATACATTATACCTGGGGCAGGTATAATGTAGCGCAGGGTTGACGAAGTGACGCATCTGCCTAGATGCATCACTTCGTAAATATGGTACAACATGGCGCATTATTTACTCTGGTGCAGCGTCACAAAAAGTGATGCAACGGCAGCGTAAATGTGACGCAAGGGCTCATAAATAATGCCCTATATGTACAAGAATATATATACATACATACACACACACACATATATATATATCAGTCAACATCCCGTTCCTCCACAAAACAGGACTCGACTCGCTTGGGTTACGTTCAGCGGTTTATTTCGGCAGCTGGTTACCCGTTTTGACCGTCAACGCGGTCTTGTTCACAACCATATATGTATGCATACATATACATACACATACATATTATAAGGTATAAAAATAAGGTATAATTAATGATAAATAAATAGGGTATAAATATATATATGTAAAAATACATAAAATCTATATATATACAGATAGATAGATAGATAGATAGATAGATAGATAGATAGATAGATAGATAGATAGATAGATAGATAGATAGATAGATAGATAGATAGATAGATAGAAGGTATAAAACTCTGTCCTGAACACATCTGAAGTGGTGTTGGATGTACGAGTCAAAACACCTCAGCAGCTGAGGGTTAAATGCACAAGAGTTGTGCTGAGACTTACAGATCATAGAACACGTGATGCATTCCTCTGTTTAGAAAAAAAGATGAGTTCACAAAGAGAGAGCTTTGAAGAGCCTCAAAGCAGCAGCTCACCAGACTTTTAATGACAAGTGAGATAGCTCAGTGGATTAATGTGGCTGCTTTGGGTAACGTGGCGGTCACAGGGTTGTGTTCCTTCGGGACTTTCTCAGCCTTTGATCCTTTTGTCTTCAATCCACAGTATAGCACTGAATTAGGTGACCATAACAGCTGTTATTAGCGCTGTGGAGTCGAGACTGTAAGAGAAATCAGCAGTTACAAAGCAAGGTCACATTCTTGTTTTTTCTCCGCTGTTCAAACTCACTGGGGCGCTGTCAAGAGAGACAACTAAACGCAGCTGCAAATATAACTGCGGAAACGCATTTTTTGTTCAGATTCCATTTAGGATGGAGTGTAGCCTGACTCACCATTAGGGGGTGGCGGGGTCGCTGTAAACCGCTAGAGGGCGCTACGTCGCCGGTTCGTAGCCCAGAGGAGATTGGATGATTTGCCCAGAATCACAGGATGCTGAGCATATGCCGGGACTCGAACCGGGTTCCCCACTTCCAAAGTCGGCAGCTCTGGCCCTAACGCCACATCCTCTCCCAGTATTGCAAGCATTTAAATACCAATATATTGAAAGTAGCTCCCCGAGTCTGTAAGTATTTTTTATGGAATCTGCGCAGCTACATTGGTAAAAAAAAGAATAAGAATAATTGATGTCTGGCCGCCGTGCATGGTCTGCTATTTAATTCCTAAAAATAACACAGAAAGCTGCGTTTCTCTTCGAAAAACAAAAAATGAATGTCACTGGAGCAGTGGAAGTTTTCTGCTAGAGTGTGAATGTTGGGAGGCAAAGTGCCCTGCATGGTGAGGGACGTCCACCCCTGCCCTCAGTGCCCCTGCGGCATTCATATTTGGATTCCTGGGGCCGTATTACGGGAGTGCCCATGGGGTACAACGGGCGTTTGCGCTTTCTTTGTGCTCCCCCGGGGCACTTTGGTATTAGAGAAGGGGCCGCAGACGCTTGTGCATCCCCTTCTGCAATACGGATAGCGCTGGCACACGTACAGCGCCAGCGCTATCATTAGAGGGAGTCCCCTCATTCACATGGGGGAGAGGCCCCACGCAAATGAGGGAATGCCTTAGTCTCTGTGCCCGCGTTGTATTACGGATAGCGCTGCGCACGTACAGCGCCAGCGCTATCATTAGAGGGAGTCCCCTCATTCACATGGGGGAGAGGCCCCACGCAAATGAGGGAATGCCTTCGTCTCTGTGCCCGTGTTGTATTACGGATAGCGCTGCGCACGTACAGCGCCAGCGCTATCATTAGAGGGAGTCCCCTCATTCACATGGGGGAGAGGCCCCACGCAAATGAGGGAATACCTTCATCTCTGTGCCCGCGTTGTATTACGGATAGCGCTGCGCACGTAAAGCGCCAGCGCTATCATTAGAGGGAGTCCCCTCATTCACATGGGGGAGAGGTCCCATGCAAATGAGGGAATGCCTTAGTCTCTGTGCCCGCGTTGTATTACGGATAGCGCTGGCACACGTAAAGCGCCAGCGCTATCATTAGAGGGAGTCGCCTCATTCACATGCGGGCGTGGCCCCACGCAAATGAGGGAATACCTTCATCTCTGTGCCCTCGTTGTATTACGGATAGCGCTGCGCACGTAAAGCGCCAGCGCTATCATCAGAGGGAGTTCCCTCATTCACATGGGGGCGTGGCCCCACGCAAATGAGGGAATGCCTTAGTCTCTGTGCCCGCGTTGTATTACGGATAGCGCTGCGCACGTAAAGCGCCAGCGCTATCATTAGAGGGAGGCCCCTCATTCACATGGGGGAGAGGCCCCACGCAAATGAGGGAATACCTTCATCTCTGTGCCCGCGTTGTATTACGGATAGCGCTGGCACACGTACAGCGCCAGTGCTATCATTAGAGGGAGTCCCCTCATTCACATGGGGGCGTGGCCCCACGCAAATGAGGGAATGCCTTAGTCTCTGTGCCCACGTTGTATTACGGATAGCGCTGCGCACGTAAAGCGCCACCGCTATCATTAGAGGGAGTCCCCTCATTCACATGGGGGAGAGGCCCCACGCAAATGAGGGAATGCCTTAGTCTCTGTGCCCGCGTTGTATTACGGATAGCGCTGCGCACGTAAAGCGCCAGCGCTATCATTAGAGGGAGTCCCCTCATTCACATGGGGGAGAGGCCCCACGCAAATGAGAGAATGCCTTAGTCTCTGTGCCCGCGTTGTATTACGGATAGCGCTGGCACACGTAAAGCGCCAGCGCTATCATTAGAGGGAGTCGCCTCATTCACATGCGGGCGTGGCCCCACGCAAATGAGGGAATACCTTCATCTCTGTGCCCGCGTTGTATTACGGATAGCGCTGCGCACGTAAAGCGCCAGCGCTATCATTAGAGGGAGTCCCCTCATTCACATGGGGGCGTGGCCCCACGCAAATGAGGGAATGCCTTAGTCTCTGTGCCCGCGTTGTATTACGGATAGCGCTGCACACGTAAAGCGCCAGCGCTATCATTAGAGGGAGTCCCCTCATTCACATGGGGGCGTGGCCCCACGCAAATGAGGGAATGCCTTAGTCTCTGTGCCCGCGTTGTATTACGGATAGCACTGCACACGTAAAGCGCCAGCGCTATCATTAGAGGGAGTCCCCTCATTCACATGCGGGCGTGGCCCCACGCAAATGAGGGAATGCCTTAGTCTCTGTGCCCGCGTTGTATTACGGATAGCGTTGCGCACGTAAAGCGCCAGCGCTATCATTAGAGGGAGTCCCCTCATTCACATGGGGGAGAGGCCCCACGCAAATGAGGGAATGCCTTAGTCTCTGTGCCCGCGTTGTATTACGGATAGCGCTGCACACGTAAAGCGCCAGCGCTATCATTAGAGGGAGTCCCCTCATTCACATGGGGGAGAGGCCCCACGCAAATGAGGGAATGCCTTAGTCTCTGTGCCCGCGTTGTATTATGGATAGCGCTGCACACGTAAAGCGCCAGCGCTATCATTAGAGGGAGTCCCCTCATTCACATGCGGGCGTGGCCCCACGCAAATGAGGGAATGCCTTAGTCTCTGTGCCCGCGTTGTATTACGGATAGCGCTGCGCACGTAAAGCGCCAGCGCTATCATTAGAGGGAGTCCCCTCATTCACATGGGGGAGAGGCCCCACGCAAATGAGGGAATGCCTTAGTCTCTGTGCCCGCGTTGTATTACAGATAGCGCTGGCACACGTACAGCGCCAGCGCTATCATTAGAGGGAGTCCCCTCATTCACATGGGGGAGAGGCCCCACGCAAATGAGGGAATGCCTTAGTCTCTGTGCCCGCGTTGTATTACGGATAGCGCTGCGCACGTAAAGCGCCAGCGCTATCATTAGAGGGAGTCCCCTCATTCACATGGGGGCCTGGCCCCACGCAAATGAGGGAATGCCTTAGTCTCTGTGCCCGCGTTGTATTACAGATAGCGCTGCGCACGTAAAGCGCCAGCGCTATCATTAGAGGGAGTCCCCTCATTCACATGCGGGCGTGGCCCCACGCAAATGAGGGAATACCTTCATCTCTGTGCCCGCGTTGTATTACGGATAGCGCTGCGCACGTAAAGCGCCAGCGCTATTATCAGAGGGAGTTCCCTCATTCACATGGGGGCGTGGCCCCACGCAAATGAGGGAATGCCTTAGTCTCTGTGCCCGCGTTGTATTACGGATAGCGATGCGCACGTAAAGCGCCAGCGCTATCATTAGAGGGAGTCCCCTCATTCACATGGGGGCGTGGCCCCACGCAAATGAGGGAATGCCTTAGTCTCTGTGCCCGCGTTGTATTACGGATAGCGTTGCGCACGTAAAGCGCCAGCGCTATCATTAGAGGGAGTCCCCTCATTCACATGGGGGAGAGGCCCCACGCAAATGAGGGAATGCCTTAGTCTCTGTGCCCGCGTTGTATTACGGATAGCGCTGCACACGTAAAGCGCCAGCGCTATCATTAGAGGAGTCCCCTCATTCACATGGGGGAGAGGCCCCACGCAAATGAGGGAATGCCTTAGTCTCTGTGCCCGCGTTGTATTATGGATAGCGCTGCACACGTAAAGCGCCAGCGCTATCATTAGAGGAGTCCCCTCATTCACATGCGGGCGTGGCCCCACGCAAATGAGGGAATGCCTTAGTCTCTGTGCCCGCGTTGTATTACGGATAGCGCTGCGCACGTAAAGCGCCAGCGCTATCATTAGAGGAGTCCCCTCATTCACATGGGGGAGAGGCCCCACGCAAATGAGGGAATGCCTTAGTCTCTGTGCCCGCGTTGTATTACAGATAGCGCTGGCACACGTACAGCGCCAGCGCTATCATTAGAGGAGTCCCCTCATTCACATGGGGGAGAGGCCCCACGCAAATGAGGGAATGCCTTAGTCTCTGTGCCCGCGTTGTATTACGGATAGCGCTGCGCACGTAAAGCGCCAGCGCTATCATTAGAGGAGTCCCCTCATTCACATGGGGGCCTGGCCCCACGCAAATGAGGGAATGCCTTAGTCTCTGTGCCCGCGTTGTATTACAGATAGCGCTGCGCACGTAAAGCGCCAGCGCTATCATTAGAGGGAGTCCCCTCATTCACATGCGGGCGTGGCCCCACGCAAATGAGGGAATACCTTCATCTCTGTGCCCGCGTTGTATTACGGATAGCGCTGCGCACGTAAAGCGCCAGCGCTATTATCAGAGGGAGTTCCCTCATTCACATGGGGGCGTGGCCCCACGCAAATGAGGGAATGCCTTAGTCTCTGTGCCCGCGTTGTATTACGGATAGCGATGCGCACGTAAAGCGCCAGCGCTATCATTAGAGGGAGTCCCCTCATTCACATGGGGGCGTGGCCCCACGCAAATGAGGGAATGCCTTAGTCTCTGTGCCCGCGTTGTATTACGGATAGCGCTGGCACACGTAAAGCGCCAGCGCTATCATTAGAGGGAGTCCCCTCATTCACATGGGGGAGAGGCCCCACGCAAATGAGGGAATGCCTTAGTCTCTGTGCACGCGTTGAATTACAGATGCGGCGCAGAGGCAAAGAAGCTGTCAGTGAGCCTCCTGAGATCAGCCCTTTGAATGAAGAAAGGGGGCCCCATGGACCCCCCCCGACATCCCCTTGCAGACGAGTGCAGTCACTCACTGCACCCGCCTGCAAGGGGATCTCTAATCCCCCTTTAAAGTGCAGGCGGATGCCGCCTGCACTGTGAAACACGGAGCGGCTTCAAAGCAGCTGCTCCGTTTTTCACCTGAATGCGCTGCCCCCAGGGCAGCGCGAATTCGTGGCTGTCCTGGGGGCCACGCATTCATCCATTTTCCTTGTTTACGCGAGGCGCGCCTTTTAGAAGGTACACCGGGCACAAACAAGGAAAATGCGTCGTATGTACGATATGGCCCCTGGTGCTAATATTGGATCATGAGCAGAAACAGATTGTACATCTGCACCATGACCGAGGCATCAGTAGCGGCTGCTACTGGGCGGGAGTGGTAGGGCAGGGGTGGAATCAAAAAGATTTTTTTTTAATAACAAAACACACTTACCTGGAATTGCACGGGCTGATGCCTTTACCTGGTCCTCTTCGTCTTCCTCGAGTCTGGCAGCAGGAAGCATCTGGGCTACCAGGCTTCCCACAGCCAATCACAATGCTGCAATGCAGAACTGTGATTGGTCTGAGCGCCATGGTTCGGTGCCCAGGCAGGCAGTGGGAGCCTGGCTGCAATGCAGCCTGGGTGGAGAACATGCAAAGTGCGCATTACGCTTTGGCCAGCCCTAGACGGCCGGCCAAAGCATCATGGGCACTGTCAGAGCGCCCCCACTCCTCCCCCTGCAGTGCTCTGGCATCACAGAGCCCAGCTCTGCCCGCACATAGCCAACCCAGCCAATGCATGCATGTGCAGTCACTCACTGCACCCGCCTGCAAGGGATCTCTCTCCCCTCTTAAAAGTGCAGGCAGGTGCCGCCTGCACAATAAAACACGGAGCAGCTGCTTCAAAGCCCCTCCGTTTTCCACTTCAATGCACTGCCCCATGGGCAGCACTAGTCCACAGCTGCCCCAAGAACAGCGCATTCAATCTAATAGGGCGCACTTTCCCTGTTGGCGCACTGTGCACCTGTTTTAAGGTGCACCCTGGCGCAAACAAGGAAAGTGCACCCTATCCATAATACGGCCCCTGGTGCTCAGGAGCTGGTCTTCAAGCTATTAACTAAGGATGTTTGTGGGTGCTTTTCATTGCTGTATTTGCTGGACCTTGGTTGTATAAGTTGCATCATCCCTTGATGCACTTTGACCTTTGAACCTTTGCTTTATACACACAGTCAAGATTTGAACTTGCGGCTTGTAATGTTGAGGATCATTAGGAAGTTGTATCTTTGCATCCAATGGGATTTCACTTCTCCATCGACACTATCGCTGCTGGACATTACAAGGCCAGTGTCTGTCGCTATTACATCACATGGTGTCTTGTGTTATGTGTTGTGTTATGTGTCTTTCATAGTGTGATCAGATAGAAACAGGTTTTGTTTCTTGGCACTGTGGGAAAGGGGTGTAGCTACTGTCTGAGATGAAGACTGTGGACATAGACAACAAGTGAGTTTCGAAAGCTGGTCGAAAAGCAAGTCTCAAGTTGTCAGGAGAACAGAGAATGTTTCAGGAACCCGAGGGCTGCCAACCTGGGTATGTCGGTAGAGTCCAGGGTCCTGCTACACTCTCCATGCTCTGGACGCCATTTCCTGCTGGGGGGAAGGGCAGGAAGCGAGGGGGCCAAGGACATTCAGAATTAGGCATCGTGGGGAGACAAGCCTGCCTACTGAAGGAACAAGTAATCAACAAGGATGACGAAAATGAAGCAAACATTGTAACTTACTAGTAGTCAGTTTCAGGCATCTGCCTGCATCTTTGATCTCACAGCCCCATTAGGGATTAAAGCCCTGAGTGTCATGTCCGACGTGTCTTGCTGTCTGTGTCTTTCAGTGGTCCATGTGGCATGTCTTATGTTCCACGTGTGAAGAAGGTACAAGGGGTCAACTGGACTCTTCTCTGGGGGCTGAGCATCTTAGCATCCTAGCATCCTTGCATCCTTGCTCTTGGTGGGGTTTAGTGATACCATAGTACTTGGACTGCATATGTAACCTGTAACTATTTATTTATTTTATTTATTTGCAGAGTTTTATATAGCGCTGGCTAGACCCGGAGGTATCAGAGCGCTTTACATGAGTATCAGCGAGTTACAGGTTACAAAAATTACATCAGTTACAGGAGTCAAGAATAGACATAGGATAGAAACAGTGATAACACAATATCAAGAGATATTAACGCATAAGCTGGAAATGGGAGGTAGCCACAGGATCACGGAGGGAGGAGGCGCGGAGGGAAGGAAACACAACGGGGAGAACGAGGAAAAACTATGTCCAATGTCCGGCTGGGTAGGTGACGGCCGATGGGGTGAACCAGAGCCAGACTCCTCTATAGCTGCCTAAACAGCTCCACCGGGCATCAGCCATGTTGCTCGGTCTCAGAGCTCTTTACATGAGAACACCACAGTAGTACAGAATTACATCAGATTACCAGAGCATAAATAATACAACAACAAGTCCCAATGGGGCATAGAGGGAAACGAGGGGGAGGGGAAAATGAGTCCAGCAGCTGGAAAACGGACAGAGGTCAAGCAAACCGGCAATGGGAGAAAGTACATCGGGAGACCCTCAAAGTCACAGTCAAGGAGCCCACAGACCAGTTAGGGTCACAGAAACACATCATCTGGGGCCAGACTCGCTCTCTGCGCCGGAGCACCAAAGGTCGAGAGGGGGTGTCTTGTAGTGGGCATCCTTATCAGAAGGTAGTGTATGCGTCCCGGAGAGGGGGGGGTCGACTTGGAGCACTAGACCAGATTGGAAACACCAAGACGTAGACCGGCGGCCCATAGCAATCGTAGAAACCGGTCGTTGCCGACAAGATGGTGGACCCAGGTCTCGGACTCTCCAGCACAAAATGGAGGGACAGCAGATCAATAAAACTACTTTTGTTGCATCGGATAATGTGGAAAAGGCTTCATGTACCGAAGCGAGACTCGGGTAAAGAGGAAGATACTTCGAAGTAGAGACCAGGGCAGAGAATCAGCATCTTTTCATAGCTTCAGAAGACAAACAGCGCAGGCGCCCCTAGGGGGTCTGCGAGGTCAGAATGAGGGGGCTCCCCAAGGAAGGCAGGATCTTTGCAATAGAAAGAGCTATGAGTTATGCATCTTGCTTCAAAGTCTCTGAGACCCCCTCAGGAGCTAAAAAGGCCCTGCCCCATCCATCCACCCGGAAGTGGGAACGGCACAGGCTGGCCTGTTACTCGGCTATACTGAGGCCTCATTGGCCGTGGGCTCCTGGCATGTATGGAACAGAGGCAGCCATAGGTGGATCATTTTGAGAACAGCCAATGTGTTTACCAGTTTGGAGAAGGGCTCAGGACAATCCTGTGTTGCGGATCCTTTCCTTTGATCGATTGATCTATCTCTGCAATTCGGTATTATGTACATCTAAAAATTCAGAGTGGAAACAAAGGCGTTTAAACAATGAAACACTGAGCAGTGTCCTGAGGATGGCCTCATATATTGAGTAGAACAGAGATTGAAAGGTCAATGCATTTCCCCCTCTTGCTTCCTCAGTAACAAGGCTGTGACATAACAAAAGTATTTGTAAAGCACATGTTAACCATGAAGGGTCTCTTGGCGCTGAATAACAGATGTTTATTGTTACCCAGCTCAATGGCACTCATTGTATCGACCTCAGAGGGATGAAAGGCTGAGTGGACCCGACGGGATTTGAGCATGTGACCATGGGGTCAAACACAGCCCCCTACAGTGGATGCATTAGCCCACTGAGCCACCAGACCTGGCAAATGATGTGTTTGTCATCATCTGTGTAACTCTCGCCAACGGATTTACCAAAGGACTGATTTCTTCTGCAAGAATGGATCAACACTGCTGTGGCCCTTACCATAGACCTTGTTTCCTCAAACCAGTCTGGGTCACATGGGTGGTGTATGCCAGAGTGCCTAAACCCCTAGCTCAATGCATTCATTGGTTTGATGTCATTTGTCTTGAGTTGTTTTATGTACTGTGGAAGTAAAACGTTTTCTATTTTGTACATCTAAAGAAACTTCAGATTTTTGGCACACTTTGTCTCCCTTTGTCACACCTCCGGGCCCCAAGGAACGGCAGTGGCCTCCAATCGGGTGATTGTACTACTGAATATCGACCTCCAGAATATATTCATATAAGAATATTGAGGGACAAAATATCAAAAGGTAAGCACTTACAGGGAAGTATAGATTTACTATTCCTAGCTGCATAGCTACATACCTTAAAGATATATTTATCACATAGGTACATATATGTGGAGTGCGCCCTGCTCCCCTTTAACAAGGCTCCCATCAATGCCTTGATGAGCCTTGCTCATGCCCACCGGTCAATAGGCAGGTGCCCAGGCACCACAGTCTGGCTCCTGGTGACCCCGATGTTCATACTAAACAGTTTACTCCAAGGAGGCTTGTGGTTCAGGCTTCAGCCAGAAAGGTGAAGCCAAGTCGTACTCCGAGACTACTCCAGAAAGGGAATCCAAAGGATTGAGGCATTCAGCACACGTATGTTCTCCTCTGCCAGTCTGGCATTACAATTGATTAATGATGTTTGTTTATTGTGTCACTACACACATGTCCTTTCAGACATGGCCAACAAGAATTTTCCAGCTGTTCGGAGGACCTTAGGGCCTCCCTGGCTCACACATTTCACAATGAACAAGACAGCAAAATATGTGATTTATGCATAAATACTACTGATTACCTGGGAAGGGCAGTTGGCAGCAGTGTTATGCTCTGCCATGCATTCCATAGGATTTTCTGGAGATTTACAAACTTCTCTCGTGGGTATGCCCTTGATTGCTCGGCCCTTTTTGGAGAAATAGATGAATCTACCTTGGAGCATTGTAAAGAAAGTAGAGCCAAGGCACCTTCCCTGGGTCCGTTGCCCCCTGACAACCGGTTCCCTCATCAGTTGAGAAGGTTCAGAGGCTACTCCAGAGAGCTGGCTTATAGGCAAAGACAGTGGCCCAAACCTCTACAGCAGTCACCCCAGTCCTTTCGAGGTTGGGACCGTAGGTCTGGCAGGCAACATGCATGTCAGCAGGGATATCGATCCTCCTAGTCCTCTTCCCCTGCGGCAACTCCCACCAAGATGCTTTTGTTTGCCCTTAGTGGCACACCTGTCATGTGAGGTGCAGGTTTCAGCACTTCCTCCCAGGGTGATGATCCATCATGTTTGTCAGATGGGTTCTACAAATCATTCAACATGGCCATGCCTTCCCTCCACTGTAATGAGTCCAGGACACTCGGGCTTTGATCCCGATGTTTGAGCCTCAGCTCTGGATCTTGTGAGAGCAGCTCGGAGGCTCCTTGGCCTCTTAGTCTCCTTGTTGATTACACCAGGTGGCACATGTGGGCTCTACAATGGAATCTGAATCCAGATCTCAGAGGAGACGGCTCAGGATCTGCAGTGGTGGCTGTTCAAATGCAATTGGTCCAGCAGTAGGGCCCTTTCTCTACCCCACTTAGAGCTGACAGTACTTACCGATATGTCCCTACTAGGGTAGGGAGGCCCTCTGGAGAAAGTCAATATCAGGGGACTCGGGTCTGTGACAGAAACAAAGCTAATTTCAGTCTATTGGAGTTGAGAGCCATACATCTGACTCTAAAGGCATTCCTGCCATTTATCAAAGGGAGGCGAGTGCAGGTTTCACGGACAATACCAGGCTCCAGTGGTACTGCAAAATGCAAGGTGGAGTGGGTTCCTCTGTCCTGTACCAGGAAGCCTGTACCTCTGGAGAGGGTTGGAGCATCATAGCATTTTCATGATCATGAACCACCTGGTAGGATTGCTGAATGCTAAAGCGGACGAGTTCTACAGAGGGTTTGCCGGATCATGAATGGCGTCTACATCCTGAGGGGGTGCAGGGCATCTTGTGTTGGTGGGGCGATCCCCGGCTTTGTTTTCGCTAAGGTCAAGAATGCACAGTGCGAAACGTTTTGAGCAGTGGAGTTTCCATGAGAACGCTTGTTATGAGATGGATTCTGGCTTCAATAGAACATGTTCTCCTGTGCACCTTCCTGCCCTTGCCTTTTCCCAAGTTCTGAAAAAGATCAGGAACAGCCTGGCACTAGTCACCCTAGTGGATCCAGAATGGGACAGGAGAGTGTGGTACCTGAAATTCCTGGGCATGAGCATCTTTCTTCCGATCAGACTGTCACTTTGGGAGGATCTTCTGCTGCAGTAGCACGGCACAGTCCTTCACTTGAAGCTGCACGAACTACACCTCCATGCTTGGAGATTGAGGCCAGCAGTTTACTCTGCCACCTCAGGTACTGGATGTCATCCTCACCACCATGTGCCCTTCCACGAAGTCCATTTACGCTGGGCACTGGGGCAAATTTATGGCCTGGAGTGATATCCGCAAAACAGGCTCTTTCAAAAACCAAGCAGTTGGGTTTTCTTCTGTTCAATTTGTTTTTGGCTCAGCAAGGGGCACTATTAAAAGTTAGTAGACGGTCTTTCCCTATTTTCTGGACCAACCGTCCTTGTTTAAATCACCTGTTGTGATGAGATTTATAAAAGGTTTGACACACGTTTCCTCCCAAACCGTATGTGATGCCACAGGGGAGCCTTAATTTGATATTCATATTTCTCATGTGTACACCCTTCAAGCCGTGTATAGCTTCTCGCGGCATCTTCTGACTTTAAAGACTGTCTTCCTCGTTGTGATTACTTCAGCTCGTCGTTGAGGTGCTGTCACTGCAACTGCCCTACACCATGTTTTTACCGGACAAACTGAAGCTGAGGACTCGAGTGGCCTTTGTGCCTAAAGTCGTGACTCCCTTCCACGTAGGACAATCCATCACCCTGACAGCATTCCTTGAACTCCTCCCCTCATCATTTGAAAGAGGAGGAGAGGCTTCATCGTCTGCACCCAAAAGGACTTAAAGATTTTATACTGATCACACCGAAGAATACCATATGGATGATCAGCTTTCTCTGGCATTCTCTGGGATGAAGTAAAGGAAGCCTGCCCAGAAGAGGTCATTATTGAGGTGGACAGTTCTCTGCATTACGATCTGCTATGCACTGGCCAAAATGGAGCCTCCAGAAGGTATGAGAGTCCATTCCACCAAGGCTAAGGCTGCGACTGCTACATTGGCCCCTGGAACGCCTATCCTTGACATGTCAGGCTGCAACTTGGACGTCAGTGTACACGTTCACGAAGCGCTGCTGCCCTGACAACCAGGTCCAGCAGGAAGGACATTTCATCTGCTCAGTCCTGCAAGATTTTTTCATCTGAGACCACTCCACAGTCCTCCACCTTGGGAGATACTGCTTTGGCATCTATTCTAAGGTGAGGAATCTGCGATTAGAAGTATCCATCAGAAGAACAAGTTACTTACCTTTGGTAACATTCATTCTTTATGTGAGATTCCCCATCCCACCTCCCCTCTCTGTGGAGTGTTCTCTTTTTAACATCTAAAAAGGTCACAAATTGGGAATCAGCACACTGATGCCAACCATTGTTCATGCTCCACATCTGAGGGTGCGGAAAGGGAAATATAAGAATATGATGTAAGCACACAGGGGTGGGGCTTATATGCAGCTTTGTTTAACATACAGAACCAACGCAGAGCCATGCAGCGGTAACTAGCAGAGCGCGGAAGCATTTCTAGAGAAATGTTTCCTGATCCAGTCTGTGCCTGAGGAATATTCTAAGGTGAGGAATGTGCAGTGAGATAGAGCATCCACAGGAAAGAGCATTACCAGCCAACAGCCCCTTGAGTAGAACCTATTTTGCTTTTCTCAGCACTCTCCAGAATGAACACTTCAATAGATGATATTTTCAACTTCGGTTTTGTGCTGCCATTTTCTTCCTGAAATACAATGGTGGCTGGTATCTACGGGAGGGGGTGCACAATGGGCACGCAAGCAAAAATAATATTTTTTTAAAAGTTAACACTTACCTGAGGACCAACATGACGTCCTCCGCTCCAGATTTCTTCTTCCAGGAACTGGGTGCTGCAACTTCCTTGACCAATCCTGGCACTGTTCTAACCAGCATGAGAGCAGCGCCCTGATTGGAGGGAGCAGCCTCACCCAGCACTCCACAGCACTCTGGAGGCCTGCACTTGCTCTAACCCAGCTTTCTTCTGACATCTGGGTTAGAGATGTTTAAAGTGCTCATGTGTGGCTGACCGTCGCAAGATGAAACTGTATGTAATCAGCCCACCCTCCTCCCTGCTGATGTCACTCACCCCGCCTGTTTTTGCACCTTTGATTCTTCTTAACCCCTTCGATGCTCGTGACGAGCTCAGCTCGTCATGCTGCGCGGTCGCGCTGTGCGCATGACGAGCTGAGCTCGTCATGACCACACCCGCGATCGGAATGTCCAGCACACGAGCGGAATTCCGATCGCGGTCAAGGGGTTAAACAACCATTTGCAATGCAATAGGTCTCGCATTACTGATAGTTTGTGGTATTGGCGTTGCAAATAATAATGCAACGCCAATAGCTCATACTTTCAGTAATGCGAGACCTAGTGCATTGCAAATGCTTGCGTAGTGAGCCAGAAACCAGCATTGTATGTCTCAGTGCAGTACCGCAACTGCTCCTAGTGAGCAAGGCACCAGCACTGCATGTCTACGTGCAGTACCGCAAGCTGCTCCTAGAGGTCCCTAGTTTGCAAGGCACCAGCACTGCATGTCTAGGTGCAGTACCGCAAGCTGCTCCTAGAGGTCCCTAGTGAGCAAGGCACCAGCATTGCATGTCTCGGTGCAGTACCGCAAGCTGCTCCTAGAAGTCCCTAGTGAGCAAAGCACCAGCACTGCATGTCTAGGTGCAGTACCGCAAGCTGCTCCTAGAGGTCCCTAGTGAGCAAGGCACCAGCACTGCATGTCTAGGTGCAGTACCGCAAGCTGCTTCAAGAGGTCTCTAGTGAGCAAGGCACCAGCACTGCATGTCTAGGTGCAGTACCGCAAGCTGCTTCTAGAGGTCTCTAGTGAGCAAGGCACCAGCAATGCATGTCTACAAAGTTGGAGTTATTGTCATTATAAATGGCAATGTTTTTTACCTAGCCATGTTGCAGGGTGCAGTACCATATGTGGCCAAACGGGGACCTCTTTTGGTCACATATGGTACTGCACCCTGCAGAAGATATGGTAAATCCACCCTACCCATAATGCATTGCATGCAAGACAGTACTACGAGTACATTCAAATAGCTATGTCCATATATACAATTAGTAGCGTTGAAATGTGGCAAAAGAATTATTACATTAATTTCGGATTAGGTTGTACTCTGTGTGGAGCTGATGAATGGAAATTTATAGACGGTCTCATATAAATGTGAGATGTTCTAGTGAGTGAAGTAACCACTGCCAGCCTAGCTTAGGACCAAGTGTGTGTCCTGCCTGAAGCCTTTTAAGAAAATAGTGCCTTGAGGCTCTAATTAAAACCTAGGGAGTAACAACACATGTAACAGGGGGTGTCCTCATTGGAGGTTACAAGAAGAGACATGGTGGTACTAAGTACAGACTACTAAGCCTATTGACCAATGAAAAGCCCCCATTTACAAGGGACAGGAGCCAATTAAAAAGATGGGCGGAAAGTGGGCGGAGCTCTATGCCAGTATCCTGAATACAGCATGTCTCGAAGAGACAGAGCAAGCGCTGCCTAGGCGAGACCTAAAAGGACTTCTCGAGGGCTTTTCACTTTGATTCAGCTTTTATTGAAGAATGGCCGAAATTATATAATGCTTGTCATTTTTACAGATACCATTAGGTGTAAAAAACCTGGCCTGCAAACTTCACGGGAAGGTGGACAGACTTATTACCACAGCAGATGATGGGGTTAACTGCGCAGGAGCTGTGCTGTGAGTTACAGCTCAAAGAACACATATTGCATAACTCTATTTAAAAAAAAATTCACACAGGGAGTGCTTTGAACAGCCTCAAAGGAGCAGCTCACCAGACTTTTTAATAGCAAGTAAGATAACCGAGTGGATTAATGTGGCTACTGTGGGCAACGTGACGGTCACAGGATTGCGTTCTTACAGGGTTTACTCAGCCTTTGATCCTTTTCTTTTCAATATAATGGGTAGCTCTGATTTAGCTCACAATAACAGTTGCTATTTATAGCGCTGCAAAGTCAGGAGAAAAAGCAGAGTTTAAAAAGCAAGATCCAGTTCTCGTTTTGCAGCACTCTCCATACTCACTTGGCAGTTGTTAAAGCCAAGCATTTAAAGCAGCTGGAAGTCTAAAACATGGCAATGTATTTTTTTGTTCAAATTCTATCTGAAATTTGTTTATGCTAATTACACTGCACAATTAGCTATACAAAAAGACTGAGACCCTCATTAGTGTTTGGGGGTCATAGGTTAATGAGGAGGCAGAGGCACCACCTCTGTCGGCCCGGTGTGCCTGTTCCAGTCACAGTCCGTCCGCTATATTTAAAGTACCTCAGCGGGTCTGTGGTATGTTTTATTTCTCCTTAAACAGCTCCAGTCACCGTGGTGAAAAAATGAATCGTGATGGCGGGCCCACCATGCATGGTGTGCACTTTTACCAAAGAAAACAAGCATTGGCATAGCCAATAGGTCTCGCCTTGGGATCTTATAATAGCTATTGGCTTTGCCAATGTCTTTAAGCTATATTGTAGAGCGGCTGGGCTGCTGTGCACAATGTTGAAAGTTATAAGTGTTAAGCATTTTTATTAACTTATATAACCAAGTAGACAGTATGTACAATTGAACGACCCTATTACAAAGAATTAAAATAAAAAAATTATTTTAGTTACTGTAAATATTTAGGTTTAATTAATTTGTATTCATGTCTATATCTATACTTTTTGCAATATGCATGTTTGGAGATTTCAGCCGACAGCCTCACCCTCATTCCTCTCCTCAAGCTCTCAGGGTGGCTCTCTCCTGTTCACTCTTTCTACCCGTTGTCAGGCGATGGCTATTAAAAAAAACCCTCTTCAATCACACCTTAACAAACAGATGCTAAGTCTCCTGCTAAACCTGTGAGTGGCTTCCTGGTGCACCTGCTATAAAAGGGGGGCGTTCAGGGAGAAGGCAGCACCCCTCCCTGGAGGCTGACGAGGACTAGGAACAGCAGAGAAGGAAAGAGGCCACAAGGATGGAGACAGGCAGCAAGATCTGCATGGTGGAGTCCCCTCCAGTAAATCGTTTTCCTTCTTTTTTGATGGGGCAGTCTATTTCATAGTTTTTAATGCTTTCCTACTTTGGACCTATATACTAATTTCCTATATGTTTTTGCACTTTGAAAGCAAATTCTCTCCACTGGGCCACATCTACAGGCTGGGGTCAGAGGGGCGGGTAACACCAGCATTGTTGCCTCCCTCTGCTTGGTTGCCAATCACAAGATGCAAAGTCAGCACATCAACATAATGTCACTACCTGCGCATCTTTGTACTGCTTGCCTTATTTTTTCCAGTCAGCGCATATGCAGAGTCTTTAATATGCATACAAATGTGCGATTTTGCATTTGTGTTTTGGTGGGCAGCTGGGTGGAAGAAGGCCCAGAGGTTGCAAGTTCCCTCGACCCAACACAAGTCCCTTCTCTTCGAGCCAGAGAGAACTCCCTCACACTCAGAATAATGGTGGTCTTTATCGATGGGGGTTCCAGCGGTCATTTTCGTATAGGCACAGGCATGGTGTAACACAGGCTCATGCAGGGTATGTGTGCGTGTGTGGGGGTGGGGGAGCAAAGGGAATAAGGACAACGAGGGGGGCGGGAAGAAGGACAACACTGACAACATGGGCGGGAGCAAAGGGAATACGGACAATGGAAGGCGGGCGGAAAAAAAAAAAAAAGGCAAAAGAAAGTGCGTAGGGAGGTGGGCAGGAAGAAAGCCAACAAGAACATCGGCAGGGGGGGGCGGGAGCAAAGTGAGACACGAACAGGAAATTACTAAACAAGCTTTTAAAAGCCTTGCTAGACCTGAAACGCTCTGGTCACAAAGGGGGTAATACCAAACAGTCGTCCCTTTTTTGTGACTTTTACCCGTACAGCCAGATATTAAGCGCTACGAGAGGTGTTGTAAATATTGCTTGAAATAGGTGAAATAAAATATTAACACGGCCGCCTAAAGTAAACAACAAGCGCGGCGGCCGTGAGGAAAGAGTCTGCACACGGCAAATGAAGCAAAGTAAATAAACAAGTGCGCGCTCGCGCTGCATAGATGGGGGCTGCAGCGGGAGAGAGAGGCGGAGGGAGTTGTGTGCGCGCGCGCTGCACGCGAAAGCACTTAATGAGCCATGACGGCTCCTAACTGTATGAGATAAAGGCAGATGGCGGCTGCGCGCGTTCACGCGCGCATGCACGCAAGCTTTAGGCCACAAGCAAAAGCTTGTGGTCGCTTTTCTGAAACCCACTACTAAATGTCTCGCCAGACCAGCGCATGCGCTGGCTCAGGCGAGACCTAAAAACTGAAAACTTAGGGGCTGATTTACAAGAGGCCTGTGCTACCGGAGTGTAACTTTTCTTGGTGCTCTGGTGGCGCAGAGCTCTCAATCTAGAGAGTGAAGGACATCTGAGCATTTGTATGCTCAGGACTACATGTTTTGCATTGCTATTCCGGACAGGGAAATAGCAGCAGATAATGTGTTGGACAGGGACTGTAGCCTGCATGGTTTTACAGATGTCCTTCTCTGTAGAGGTGGGTGAGCCACTGAAAGCTCGACCAGGCTCGAGCCTGAAGTCTGGCTCTGGATCAGCTCGAGGTCCTTTTGGAAACTGGAGTCCATAACGAGCTGAGCTTTCATGGGGCTTATGCCTGCATCCCTCCCTCCCACTACCCAGGATGTGGCATTATCGTCAGAGCTGCCTTCAAAGTGGGGAATAAGGTTTGGTTCTCAGCGTCGGCTCAACATTCTGTGAATCTGGGCAAATCACTTTATCTCCCCATGCCAATAAACCATTTCCATTTCAACAAACTTTATTTCGGTCAGTATAGACCATAAAAAGTACATGATAAAAAGCAGTTTGCACAAATAAAAACACATAACGTAGACCAATAAGTCACACATATATAAAATTGTAAATTTGGCAGCATTAAAATACATCACATTAAAGACAGGGTGGGAGAATCGGGGAGTCCAGGCCTACACCCCGTCCTTGACCGGCTGCCGTGTCAATTACCCTGTGTAAAGCCACTAGGGCCATAAGCAACTACACATCCACATACAATCCTATCAAAATAAAATTACAATTCATCACTAGTCTTAGTTGTTAAAACATAGGAAAAGTTTAAAAATAGATAAAAAAGATTAAAAAGGAAAATACATGGACTATGGGCTATTTATCAGTGTGGTGCCGAATTTACCAACTCCCTACGCGTATGCCACATTGAGTTTAAAAAACGGGATACGGCAAAAATAATGGGTGGGTGGGTGTCATATTTCAGGACTCTAAACTCCCCTTTGGTTTTCCCAGGACTCTAAACGCCGCCACACAGTGCATAAACCCTAAGTTCCTACAAAGTGGGATGAGCCAGCGCTGTCTGGCTGGTTTATAGCCGGGACAGAAGAAAAAAACATGGAGCTCTGACTCATCCACACAGTTGCAGGCGGGGCACCCGAGGGGAGTGGCTTTTAACCATTTGTTGGTAAAAGCACGAAGCGGCAGGGTCCCTATTCTAAACTGGATGTATAGTTTCCTTGCCAAGGTGGGTTGGATATCATCCAGAAAGGACTCGGTCTGATACTCGTCTTTAATTCTTAGGAAGTCAGCTGTCAGGTGTCCTAGGGCCGGGTCCCCCTGGACATCTGCTAATTTGAGCAACCTGTAGGCTTTTACCAATTCTGAACGTGATGTTGTCGGACATGTTTCCTCAGGGTTGCTCCATATGCTAGGTTTACCCAATCTACAGCATATGTCCTTAATATACATGAGCCAGGGTATTTTGCCCAGACCCGGGAGGCTCAATAACTCCTTTAGCTCTGTCTGATAGACTGCTAGTTCCGGGGTCACCCAGAGTCTGCACCAGAATGTTAGTGGCCTAAGTCCAATCTCGTCCGCTATTGGTCTGATTCCTAGGTCTAGGCATAGGGGGACAAGGGGGGTGCTGGATGGAAGGCCTAGCATTTGCCTCATAAAGTTTTTCTCTGTTTTGGTCAGTCTGTCCGAGGGACGGTGTCCCCATAGTTCAGCCCCGTACAATGTAGCGCCCCTAGCTTGCACTTTATAAATCTCCGCTATAGGGCCAGCTGATTTGTGGCAGGAGTTTCTGTACATTTTTGCAATTCCCCCCACAATCTGTGCTAACTTAATGCTTGCTTTAGCCAATTGTGGGCCCCATTCAAACGATTCTGACAGAGTGACACCTAAGTAGTCAAAGACTGACACCCTCTCAAGTAAGGTACCATTTAGGGAGGGGTTCAGGCGGGAAGTTTTGGCTGGGTTGAAGACCATAAATTTGGTCTTCAGTGTGCTGATCTCCAGCCCCCTGATTTAGCAAAAGGTGGCAAAGCTGTCAAGAACCCTCTGGATACCCATGGGCAACTTTGAGAGTAACAATGTGTCGTCCGCAAACATCATTGCTGGTACCTTAATACGTGCCAGCTTTGGGGCATTAATGTGACCTTGTGTAATGTAAAGTGATGTATTAATGTCAAAGCTTCCACATATGAAAGAAATACATTTATTTGAATATTGAAGAGACTTCATCATATTTTACAAGATGCTTCTTGTATGATTTACATAGCAAACATGTTCAGGGTGCGGCTCGTACACGGGCTCTTAAATCTGAGCCAGACCCTTGGCTCAACTCTACCTGTTTATTTGTTGGCTCACCCACCTCTACTTCCCTGCCCTAACTCAACTGTATCTTTTTAATTTTGCAGTTTTTATATAGTGCGAGCTCGACCAGAAGGTATTGGAGCACTTTACAGGAGCACCAATTACATTACACAAGGACGTGTTTATTTATTTTTTTTGTTTTCTTAGGCACAGGAAGATTAAGACAGACGGCCAAACCGACATGAGCACTTGCACTGCCCACCACTCCTCCTTCATGCTTGCTGCTGTCAAAGGATGGCCCCGCCCCCAAGGCTTGTTTCCGACTCTATCATGAAACATAAAAAATTTAAATAAAATTCCTTTATTATAATGTTATTTTACGTGATGTTTTCACCTGCTGGCTCCTTGCCCCCTTTGCCCCCAAAATCCCCTGAACCCTAAAAGCCCTTTCTACTCCTAAAGTCCACCCATCCCGGAACCAGTGGCGGCTCCTCCGCTAAGGCAGAGGTGCATTGCCCCACTGTTCAAAAAGAAAAATACAATCCTAATAACATCGTAATTATCATTGTATTATTCCTATGGAAGGAATGGCTCGAGGGGTGGGGCTGGGTAATGCAGAGGGAGGAGTGGTTTACACTCCCTAAATGCGCATGACTGCTTTTCCGGCCCTCTTGGACTAGCCAAGCAGTCCTGCGCACTTTGCATGTTCCTCACCAGGCTGCATTACACAGCCTGGTGAGGAACATGCAAAGCCTCCCTGTCCCCGTCTGAGCGCTGAACCATGGCGATCAGACCAAACACAACGCTTCATTGCAGCATTGTGATTGGGTATGGGGAGCCAATCACAATTCTACATTGCAGCGTTGTGATTGGCTCAGGAGAGCCTGTGTGTCCGGGTGCTTCCTGCTGCTGCTGCCAGCCGGGACTGGAGACCGGAAGATGAAGAAGACGGAGGAGAGGCGGCCGTCCGTCCGTTTCAGGTAAGTCCTATTTTTTTCCCATTCCTCACCACCCCCGTCAGGTAGCAGCCGCTACTGCCTGGAACCCTAAAATTCCCTCACCATGCCTAAACGCCACCCAGCCCTGACCCCAAAACTACACTCATTCAGAAACCTTAAAAGCCCTTTCTACCTCTGAACTCCACCCATCGCTGACCCCTAAAAAACACCCCTTAACCCCAAGCATCGCCCATACCTGAACCCAAAAGCCCCTCACTACCCCTAAACTCCACTTAATTTTAATGTAATTTTGGATTTTTCCTTAAAATGCTTCCTTAAAATCTTTCTTTTAAAATGCTTCCTTATTATTTGTATTTCTTTCTAGTTCCTTAAAATTTGTTTTCCATGATTTGGTTTTCTCCAATGTTTTTTTCAAGTTTTTTTGTTTTTCCATTAATTTATACACATCATACTACAGCATGTATCAAATGAACGTGATATAAAACAGGATCCTGTGACTCACTACCAGTATGTGCATGACGCCGGGGAAAATGAAAGCACATGTGTATCAATGTGGTTGTCATAGAAGTCATGCTGGCTCCTGGGTAAGGCACACTGGGACTTCCTCCTCTACAAGAAAGAAAGAAAAATTCTACAAGGAAATCAGAGGACTAATTGAAGGCAGTGGATCTAATGGCCGCGAAAAAAGACTCCATGGAGAAACTGTCACGTATCCAGGTTGAAGACAGCAATTTGTAACAAAATTTAAAAGGTTAGGAAGATCACTGCCTTATCACAAAATATAACAAAATGTTACTTTAAACATCAAAAGTGTGTGCTCAATGTGCCTAAGTGAAAGTACAAAATGTATCAGGTTGATGCGGTTCAAAGGTCACAAGGCAAGGCCTACTAAGTAAACGGGTGCCCGCTCAGTATCAAGACTGGGGGTGGGTTTGATGGTTCTGAATGGCCTGTTCAGTAGGAAGTGCTGGGATCCATCTTTGTATTAACACCAGGTTACGCAGAACGGAAATTCACTGTGGGTAACATTACAGTTTGTGTAGGTTTACTGCTTCTTGCTATTCACAAACCACATGCGGAGTTTTACGACTGCGCACCCCCTATACTTATGTGTGAGTTTTCTGCACCCAGAGACTCTGCAAACGGGCAGAGAACTTTGCATCCGTACGTTTAGGGAATGCAGAGTCGTAAGTAGTAAACTTGCACAAAAGTGTACGTTTACCTTTGTGAATCAGATCCTTTGTCTTCGACCCGCGCTGTATGTTACTCTTGGTTAATTGCAAAGTATTTAATTTGACCTTAAATGTTCCATGTGTGTTTATACAAAATAGGGAGATAAAATACCTGGTGTCACAATTTTAGAATATTCTAAGGTGCTCCTACGAGTCCTCTTTTACGTGGCGTACATTCAATCAAGCTCTTGTACCTGCACCTTAGAACGTACATGCTGAGTGTTGTTTTACAATCCATAAAGTTGGAAGGAATATCTTATTTGTATCTTGCCGCTGGTGCAGTCTTTGAAGGTTGCTCAGAACTTGGATTTTAGGAATGGTCTAGAGCACAGCTCAGCGCCTACACATAACCCTTGTATTTTTGACAGGTATCTTCTGGAGGTTGCTCGCTCCAGCACTAAATGTCTCCAGAATCTAGATGCTGAAGGTAAATAGGAGCATCCCTCAGTGTCTCGCACTCTAGACTCTTCTAAGCTCTCATCCTGCCAGTGGTGCAGGAACAATTTTCAAAGTGCGGATGCTCAGTGCTTAATTTTTTAAAGAAAGAGTGCCAGTGCCCGGAGTTCTGCTCAGAAGCCAGGGGCCGGTGCAATTAAATGTCGGCGCGCCGAATACCAAGGCCGGTAGTCTTCAAACCACTACCAGACACTCTCTGTCCATTCTTCTCGCTTCTGCAGGTTCCTGCTTTCTCCCTTTGTGAAGGATTTGCCATCTTTCTCTTCCTCCCTCTTTCCTGTTTGTGTGTTTTTGCCTCTTTTGCACTTGGGAAATATCTGATGCTGAAAAATAAGTGGTGGCCCCCAAAAATAAGTGCCCCCCACCTGCAACCACCAGCTCAAATCAACCACTGCGGGTGCTGCCATCAATGTTACATCACTGAAGTCACAGGGATTGTGAAACATCCAAGCATCGCACGTAGAACAGGTGTAGCAAATGAGCCATGCCCATTCAGCATAAGAATAGGAACAGTGCGGTAATTTGGAGCAAACTGGTGCAAATATATTACTAACCTACTCAGGCAGCAACCACAATACTTGTCAGGGTGAAATCATAAGAAAACCCTAAACTAGCCCGTGCTCAACCCTCTGGTAGCTTGGCACAGAGAGGACAGGTTTCATTTAGAAGCAAAGTGTAAAGTATTTATGCAGCAGCTCAAACAGTAATACAGAAGCAACACAACACAAGAAGAGTTCCACACAAATTTAGAAAAACAGAGCACATTTTAATAAATAAAAAACACCAAAATTACGAAAATCCAATTAGTACAACTAGAAATTTGCAAGTTTACAGATTTCAGTGAAAATAGCACCAAAAAGCACAAAGCGCCAGCTGTGGATATCTGGTCTCGCCGAACTACGACAAAGTCACAAGTACAGGCTGACTGCGATGGAGTGCTGGCCAGCTACGAGTGCCAGTTAGGCCTGCTGAACAAGAGCACCTTGAATCCTGGTTGCAGAGTGTTGCGAGGCTCCAAGTCGAGGATGTGTTGCACAGCCAAGACAATGCGAGGTCCGGGTCGGAGATGCATCATGCAGCGTCAGTTGCAGGCTGTTGCAACTCTATGATAAGAGGTCCTGCTTCGTCGTCAAGGAAGCCGTCAACGAGGGGGCTTGCGACATGAATTCCTGTATCGAGGATGCGTCACGTATCGGCTGGTTCCGAACCTTCTTGCAATGCGGAGTAGTCATGGAGGATGCCTTTGACGAGGGGCTTGTGATGCAAGGGCCTGCGGCAGGGATGCGTCATACACCGGCGGTTTCAATGGGGCTGAGACGGTGATGTGAAGAGGAGATGCGTTGGTTCTGCTGAGTCTGCAGATGGGCTGGCAGAACGCCTTCTAGCCAACTTCTAAGGGTCCAGGACTGGGGTGGCTCCACTTGGCAGGGTAGGATTCACAGTTGCAGAGTCCAGGGGCTGGTTACATGAGACTAGCCCTTGAAGACACTCTGGCGGTCCTGGGTACATGTTGCAGGTCTAGCCTTCTCAACAAGGCAAGAGGACAGCAGGGAAGCAGGTCAGACCAGCAGCAGTTCTTCAGGTCAGCAGTCCTTTCAGCAGCACATCAGTCCTTTTTTCTTGCAGAATCTTCCACAGATCTTGAAGTGTATTGAAGAGTTGGTGTCTGTACCTGGTGCCTTCTTTGAAGTGTGAGAAACTTCTAGAGGATCACTTTGAAGTGCTCAGTTTTCTTGCGTCCCATGCCCTGGCTCCAGACTAACTCGAGGGGATATGCCGACCTTTGTGTGGCAGCAGGACACAGCCCAGCTCCGCCCTCCTATCCTCCAGTGATGGCCCATCAAGGCACACCTAAGCCATCTATTGTGTGGCTGTCCAGGATGAATACAAAAAGACCAACTTCCAACTACACCTAGCCATGTGACTCAGAGACGGGCTGCAAGCACCTAGATGGCTAAGGAAAATACCAACTTTCTAAAAGTGGCATTTTTCTAAATTGTATTTCAAAATCTGACTTTACCATAAAAGATGATTTTCCATTATAATTCCAAAGACACCAAACATGAACTGTATACCTGTTTCCTTTTGGAATCCTTATTAAATGTTATAAGGAAACTCCAAAGCTATCTTACGGGAGAGGTAGGCCCTGCAACAGTGAAAAACTAATTTAAGAGTTTTTCACTACCAGGACATGTAAAACATAAAAGTACATGTCCAACTTTTTAAATACATTGCACCCTGCCCTGTGGGCTGTTTAGGGCCTACCGTAGTGGTGACTTATATGCATTAAAAAGGAAAGTTTAAGCCTGGCAAAAGGTTGCATTTGCCAGGTCGACATAGCAGTTTAAAACTGCACACACAGGCTGCAATGGGAGGCCTGAGACAGGTTTATGAGGCTACTTAAGTGGGTGGCACTATCTGTGCTGTAGGCCCACTAGTAGCATTTAATTTACAGGCCCGGTGCACATGTAGTACCACTTTACTAGGGACTTATAAGTAAATTGAATATGCCAATTGGGGATAAGCCACTGTTACAATATTTTAAGGAGTGAGCACACACACTTTAGCCCTGGTCAGCAGTGGTATAGTGCACAGAGTCCGATGGCCAGCAGAAACAAGATCAGAAAAATAAGGAGGAGTGAGGCAAATAGTTTGGGGGAAGACCACCCAGTGGCGTAGCAAGGGGGGGCGGAGGGCACGAGTTTTGGGGGCGGCGGCGGTCGCTAAAATCATTGCCAGCAGGCAGGGACCGCCGCGGGCGGCAGAGTGCCTAGCTACGCCACTGAGACCACCCTAAGGCTGACAAGTCTAACACATCACAATTCAGAATTAGAAAAGAAATTACTTTGTTTGTGTTTTCCTAACTACTGATATATTTTGAAATATGTGTACAGTTCAAAGGTTGCTGTGTGTTAGAAGAAATTCAACATCCTACAGCCTTTCCTTTCCAACTCAGCAAGATTGTTAGATAGTTTACATTACAAAATCCTCTCACTTTGCAGCCAGAGAAATCTCTATGTTAAAACAATTAGCAGTAATTTGCCAGAAGTCAGAGTCTGACATTTGACTTCTATAACCAGACAATTTAAAAGCATCTTTATTGATCATTCACCTTCTGAACACCAGCATGGTTATTTTGAGGGTGCTGCGGCGACTCCCGCACCTCTACTTCCAGTGCCTATGCTGAAAAGAACTCCTTGCTTTGCACAACCTCATCAGAGAGGAGCCACCATGTGACAGATATGGTACCCGCCTCTTCCCTTGTCCAGGTTGTACCCACCATTGGCGAATTGTATATTTTCCATCTTCCCTACATATGAGTGTCTTCTTTCATTTACACACACTTCTCTGTTCCGCTTGTTTCCTCAACAATTATTAAGTTAAAGTGATGTCACATACAGCCCCCGACTCTGCTGATATCTGTAATATCCAAGAATGTTGAATGGTGTTTCTTTTTGCCATCTCATGGTAGGCTTCCAGGAAAGAACGCCAATCCTGTAAGCCAAGGCATTTCCATCTGTCGAGGAGCCCAGACCGGACGCCTTAGTATCTTCCATCACATGCATCTCACATGCTTCACCATGAGAGTGTGCTGGGCGGCTGGCCAGTACTCTTCTGAGCCTGAAAGGCACCATATTCAACCTCAAGATGGCTCCCGGAGATGCTCGGACCAGACGCCCTAGTGCCTTCTATGTTATGTTATAGACATTTCTAAAGCGCAGCGGTTACCCGAAGGTGTCCTGGCGCTAGCTACTGTCCTCTGAGCAATGAGCGTTGTAGACAAATGAACATGTCAAAGAGCCAGGTTTTTAATCCCTTCCTGAATGCCAAGAGGTCGGTGGCGTTCCTCAGATGGAAAGGAAGGTCATTACAGGCCTTTGCAGCGCAGGCAACAAAGCTTCTCCCTCCCCACGTGCTTTTTTTGTGGGTGGTACTGTCATCAATTTGGCTCCAAGAGAGCTAAGAGTTCTTTTGGGCAGATACCATTGAAACTGTCGCTTCAGATGGTCAGGTCCTGTTCCTTGTAGGGCCTTGTAAACGGTGCAGAGAGATTTAAAACGCACCCGATTCCTAACAGGTAACCAGTGCAGTCTTTTGATTTCCATGGAAATTGATGCAAATTTAGAGGTGCCGGTAAGCAGTCTGGCGGCCGCATTTTGCAACAGTTGAAGTTTGTTCAGAAAACGTTCTTGAATATTCAGGTAAAGACTGTTACAGTAGTCCAGCCTTGACAGGACAAGTGCTGTAACCACTGTTCGCCGACTGTTGGCCGGCAAAAAGGGCAGTATTTTCTTGATCGTTCTGAGAACGTACGAGGTGGCAGATGCCATTGCATTAACTTGGTCACCAAAGTTGAGCTTATCATCGACTATGACTAGATTTTTTATTTTCCTGGTGGGAGTAGAAAGAGTGCCTAGTGTATCTGGCCACCAATTTGGGGTCCAGAAGTTGGCAATGTTTCCAAATAGGATGACCTTGGTCTTGCCCGAGTTGAGCTTCAGGCAATTCTGTGACATCCACCTCCCGACCGCTTCCGTACAATCATGGAATCGTTTACCTATTCCCAATTCCTGTCCTGGTAGCAGAGACACAACAATTTGTGTGTCATCTGCATACGAGGTAAGGCAAAAGCCAAAGGAGCTGATCAGGGAGGCCAAGGACGATACGTACACATTAAAAAGTGTGGGGCTCAGAGATGACCCCTGAGGAACTCCACAAGGCTGGGAAAAAGGTTTGGAGTAGAATTCGCCCAATGACACAATTTGTGATCTGTCAGTTAGGAAGGACTTCAAGAGCTTCCACGCTTTATCCTGGACCCCGCATGCCATCAAACGATCCATTAACAGATCATGGTGGACCGTATCAAAGGCCGCGGATAGATCCAGCATAATCAGAGCAGCCTTGCCTCCCCGATCCAGGGCTTCCCTAATCTCTTTGGTGGATTTTATGAGAACGGACTCTGTACTGTGTCCTTCTCTGAAACCATATTGAGTGGGGTCCAGCGCTTGAGTTTCACGTAGAAAGGCAGTGAGTTGCACATTCATTGTTTTCTCAACCAGTTTTGCTGGGAGCGGGAGGCGTGAGATTGGTCAAAAATTATTAGGATCCTTGGGGTCCAAACTGGGCTTCTTTAGCAGTGGCAGTATTGAGGCTACCTTCCAGAGTTTAGGAAAGTGCCCTGCTTCAAACATTGCATTGAATAGGGAGGTGAGTGAAAGGGCAACAGGTCCTGGGGCACGTTTGACCACAGAGACTGGACAGGGATCGTAAGGAGAGCCTGATCTTGCTGACATGAGGAGCCTCTGAGTGTCAATTGTAGATAACGGCGCAAACTTGTCAAAAGTAGGGAGGGGGCCAGATCCTGGCTTGTGTCTCTCCGTTAGGACAACCGTCCCTCCTGCGCTTGGACAGTTAAACGCCGAGAAGATGACCTCTACTTTATTCAGAAAGAACCTGGCGATATCCTTGCATCGCTATCAGATGCATCTCTTATTTAGGGGCGCCTGAAGGCACTGTGCTAACCCCCAAAATGAACCGCTGTGCCTTTTGTCACTTGCACCTCACATCTTTCACTGTGACATTGTGGCAGAGGCTGGCATCAGAAGCGCTATACTCACCATGAGATGGAGTCTGTGCACATGTGATCTACTCCTGCACAAATGCAGTCTGTGGAGCACAAACTGTGCACTCAGGATCTGCACAAGTGTGTTTAGGGCCTTGCCTGTGGGGGAGGCTTTGACTATCACCCCATGCAGTCTGTAGCCAGACCTCCAGATGTCTATTTGTAACCCCCCCATACTCCCTTCTAAAGTCCATGAGTGGCACACACTTACACCCTCTAGGGTGGGTGCCTGGTCCGACAGCTATCTACACACAATATACTATAGAAACAGACTTCTGATGTCTTCTGTCAAACCAAAGTGTACAGCACAGAAAATGCGTTCATTACTTGTTGATAATGGCCTTACTCCTAGTCCTACTCCCTCGCCTTCCTTCTTAACGAATGAGGTACCCTTGCCTCCAATAGACCCCTCCCTCTAAAAATAAAAATGCCCCCCCCGCTCGGCATATTGGGTCATCTGCAGTAGAGTCGACCTTGAATACATGCAGTCCCAAATACTGCCGAGAATGTCATAGACCTCCCAGAGCATGCTAGACTTTGTAAACTGACCTGATCTGGGACGTAGCTTCAAGAGGGGTGTTTGGGGTGCTACATCCCGCCACCCCCCAATAAATGTATTTTCTGGAGAGGTGTCCGTCGACTTCACAAGGAATTTTTACATACGCATAGACAAAAACGCACACATACTCTCTCCCTCCATGCTTTGAAAGAAAGAGATCAGGGTTGTATTGCTTGCAGTGCTTGTAGGAAATTATTAGTTCATCCATTCATTCATCCATCCATGCAGTCATGCATCCATCCATTCAGCCACCTTTTCACACTTTCTTGATTTCAACCGCTCGCCCATCTGCACAACCAACAAACAAAATGACCAGTCAGTGAAAAGAATAACTTTCAATGAAAGAAAGCCCAGACCTATTTGCTTTGCCAGTGCTTGTTGTACAGTGCATCATTCATCGTTTCCAAGGCCTGTTAAGTGTTAGCGGTGTAAATTGGACACCCCCCTGGTTGTTTATGTGCTCCAAACGTTACCTCCGAAATGTTAGCATCTTACAATTTTCTAGCATCTAAAAAACATCTAATATGGAATTAAATTGAATTTTAGCATCAGGACAGAGAGTTTCCAAAGGGGCTATGATACAAACGAGGCCAGAAGTGAACGGATGGACATGAAACCGGAAGCCAATAGAAAAAACACACATAAAGGACAGGAAGAGAAGGAAGCGGAAGAGGAAGTTGGGAAACGTCTTGAAAGTGCAGTTAAAACGTTACAAGGACTCCACAGAGTAAACATGGCAGGGTATCCAGGAGTCGAGCGCCGGCTGCTGAAGTCTGTGGGACATATAGAAAACATTAAATAAATAAATAAATAAAAATATCTGCAGCGGGTGATGAAATTATTGAATCGTTTTGAGTTCCCAGGACTCGCTGAAGCCTTGTAGAGATCACAGAAAGGACTTGAACATACCTAGTCCGCGCTTCCTACAGCCTCTCGCGCCAAGAGTTGAGCCCACAGGCTGCGCCAGCAGGGCGCGTCGCAACCAGGAGTCCTGGTGTCTACCACAATGTCTTCAATGACTCTCTCCTTTCCCATAAGTGCACCACAGTGGCTGCCAGGAGACTCGAGGGCTATGGAGAACCCCAAACAAAACACATGCAAAGATCATATCCCACCATAACCGAATATACACATCTCAGCTCGTCAGGGGGTCCCCCCTGGATTGATCCCCAGCTCCCTTTCTTTAGCTAGCGTGATGTTATCAACATGATAACTCCATGATCTCTCTGCTGTTATGTCTTCTCCAAGTTTGCGCTATACAAAACTCGATAAATAAATAAATAAATAAATAAATAAGCCCCCACCCCACATCTTGTGAAGCCTCAGAGGGTGTGTGCACATAGGTAGACGAAAGAGGCGTGGAAACAAGACCAACAGCCTTGGTATTTGGCAACCACGGCTTATAGCACTGCCGGTAAGGGCTCCGAAGGAAATCTACCACATTACCACATACAATGTACACCCCAAAGATCCATAGTCATTCCAGGGGGGCCGGAGAAGCCCCATAAAGTATGGGGTGATTGGTTCACACATTCGGAGTCTTAGTCCTCCGTGGTGTAACTCTTTTTTAGATCTACTGAATTTCTGACATTTGGGTACTGCAAGGTTTGGGCATACTGTAACACAGTTGTCTCTCGTTTACTGTTGTGTATCTGTTGATATGTGATCTGAAAACCAGTAAACAGATTTAGATATATAAAAAAAGATACATAGTCATCATTGGCTCGACAAAGTTGTGAAATTGGGCAGAACCCTGCCGCAGAATGTCTCCATACAGAGAAAACTCCTCACCTCAGTGGCTTTTCGTGGGGCCGGTGCTCCTCGGATGGCTTCTGATTTGCAAGGTCCTACCTACCCTCAGCCCTCCTCTGAGGACAGATATCTGAAGAACTCCATCGAGCAAGGTGCACTTGTCCTTATGAAGTGCGACCCATGGTCCGTCAGCCTTTGAAGAGAGGCTCGTACGTGCTGCTGGTGCTCAGCCAGGGTCCTTGAGTGTGTCAATGTCAGCAACACACATGGATGGCTATCCCCACCCAATGGATATTTCTGATGGAGTCCGACATTCAAAGGTTTTCTGATCCCTTGCTTGCCCCGACCCCTTCCTAGCAAGCAGTACTTTGGGTTTTCAACACTCAATATATTGGCCCTTATTTATGACGGCTTGCGCCACCGTTGTGTCACTTTTCAGTGACACTGCAGCGGCATAAACAATGTGCCACACTGCGCCCTATTTACAACGTGACGCATCTAGGCAAATGCGTGACTTTGTAAACCCCGTGTCAAATCCTTACGCCTGCTTCAAGCAGACGTAAGGAGTGCCGCAGGGCCTTTTCACATGGGACTCACCCATGGGTTATTACACATTGCTGGAGTTGCGTCAGTTTTCCATCACACTCCAACAATGTCTCATTTTTGCACCGCCAGATACGTCAGAATTCCTGACGTATCTGTAAATCTTTGCCCCATGGAGCGCCGTATGGTAAATACAGCGCATCCATGGTGCCGTAAGGATAGCGCTATGAAAAATGACGCATCGCTGTTTTTGCCCAACGATGCGTCACTTTTCATAAATGAGGGCATTGTGTTTACTATAAGGGGCAAGTATGAGCTTAAGGACTTGTGTTGAGTTGTATTTATCTTTGTCCCCAGACTTGTGTTGCATATTTAATGCATAACAATCATGCGGCCCGTGCTTTTGATGAAATATACTCACCGTTTCTTGTGGTCCGCCCACTGGGCTCCAGTTCCCATGAACAATAGGGGCGTGCGCTAACCATGATGACGTAATAAGGTCATGACGTAATCAGGTCATCACCCCCCCATGTGCGCCGCGTGTAGGTCGGCCTCTTGATACACTGCCACTCTGACTTCAGACCATGACGCAGCCGGCAGGAGGGAGGATACGATTAGGTTTTTGGGCATGTGTAACACCCTTGGCGACGTGAGTCCAAGATACAGAGCTCTTTATCCCTGCATTCACCGCACTGTATATAATTTCCTTTATCTTTTTGCTTACTGGCATATTTTCTGCTTTTACCTACTATCAGAGTGTGACTACAGGGGCACGCCTCCCTCCTCCTCCTCCCACGTTGCCTACAACAATTCCAGAGTAGGGTAAGATTATGTCCATCTGTAATGTCCATCTGTTTGTCACAAGTATGTGTATTTTATGTAAACATGGAAAGTTTTTAGCCATTACCAATGAAAAATATTCTCGGTATGCAATTTTGTGCTCCTTCACAGCATGAATACAAAATTTTCCAGCTATCGCGACAAGAATTTTTGATTCTATTAAGGACACGGAGGCGAGGATTAAGCTGTCTCAATTTCTTTACTGACTCACAGCAGCCAATGAAAACACAGTAACTTTAGTAAAAACTTCATTTCCCATGAGGCTTTGAACCACGCCTCCTGTAACAACCAATAATCACACTTTACATACTACAAAATAATGAGGCACCATCTTGGCTTCCTCTTTCTTTGCAAACCAGTCTTTAAGTGTCCAAACCAAATAACAGTCTTGACTCTCAACGGAGAGTATTAACTCAGGGTTCGTTCTCAACGGAGAACACAATCCAGGATCCTGGGAACAGAAGACGCCGTCCACTAACCGGATGATCCACGTCCGGAAAACACCAGATATTAAGCTTATTTAGAGTCGGTTCCTGAAAACAGAAACAGTCATAAAAATATGGAACCCAAACAGGTTCAACTATTGCAGGGAGGGAATAACATGTTAATCATATGCCATGTACAACAACAGTTTACATCATATACGTCCCATCGGGTGGGATAATCCTCGCCTCAGTGTCCTCAATAGAATCAAAAATTCTTGTCGCGATAGCTGGAAAATTTTGTATACTATAGCAGGACCGGAGGCTTCAGATTATGCTGGTTCAAAGCTCACCAACAACAACCGAAGAAACATGCGTAATAGGTTTATAGTAAAACATTTTAAACATTGAATTGGAAGACCAATCCGCCGCCTTAAGGATGTCTTCCAATCTGGAACCCAAAATATATGCTTTAGAGGCCATAGCGCCTCTGGCGGAATGAGCACCATACACTGAAACATCAATGCCAAATTCTGCCATAACCCATCTTACCCAGCGCGCCAACGTGGCTGCGGAAACAGGTCGGAAGGGCTTTTGAATCGCTAACAACAATTGACCCAAGGGGTCAGTTCTATGAGCTAGAGTACGTTCTTCATAATTCTTTAAGCATTGTAAAACACATAATTTAGCATTGTGTGGAAACGCAGGATACTCAACTGAACGTGACATGGTCTTAGTGCGTCTGGAGATGACAAAAGAGACACCCTGTGGGGAAAAAATTCGTCCAGCCAAATCTAGTGCGCGAACATCTGAAACCCTGCGACAGGAGATCAGGTACAAGAGCATTGTGAGCTTGGCTGATAACTGTTTTAAAGATAAGTCGATATTATCAGGCCAAGATTCCAACAAAGACAAAACCTTAGAAACATCCCACAGCGTGGTATAACGAGGTCGTGGTGGTCTAGCCACTCTAATGCCCTTGAGTAGCTTACACACTAGAGGGTGCATCCCCACCGGCTTACCATCCACATTATTATGTCCAGCTGAAAGGGCAGACCTAAAATTATTCACAGACCTATAGGACAGGCCAGATTCTGCACATTCAGACAAAAAATGTAATACTTCTCTTAAATCCGATCCCACGGGATCCACCTGCCGTTGAAGGCACCAACCCATCCATCGTTTCCATGAAGCTGAATACCGCTTGCGGGTGGATGGAGCCCAAGCTTGGTGTATAAACTCGGCAGCCGCCGATGAAAGGCCCTCAATTAGCTCGTGTCGCCTGAGAGCGTCCATACCATGAGGGACAGCTGGTTCCGCAGGACCAGCGGATGTGGAGCTCCCACTGGGTCCTGGAGAAGAATCGGGAATATCGGGAGCTGAAACGGTAATTCCACCGATAACTCCAATAGTGTCGGAAACCAAGACTGAGTCTTCCACAAGGGTGTGACCAACACTATTGTCGCTATCTGCCGGCGAACGTGCGCCGCCACTCTCGGGATCAGAGCAAAAGGCGAAAAGGCATAATTCTTCTGTGGTCCCCAATGCTGAAGGAACGCATCCGTTCCCTTCGCCATCGGGTCCGGCCTCCAGCTGAAGAAGGTGGGAAGGTGAGCGTTGAGGTGAGAGGCAAAGAGGTCTATCAGACACGGGCCTCGCATATCCATGATCTCTGCAAACAACGAGGGATGAAGCCTCCAATCGCTGAAATCGCTCAGGAATCTGGAGTTCCAATCCGCTACCTAATTGAATTTGCCCGGCAGATATTCTGCCACCACACTGATCTTGTGATCCAGGCAAAAATGCCAAAATTCCTTCACAATGTTGTCTAACATCCGTGATTTCGTCCCGCCGAGACGATTGATGTATCGTACCGCGGACACATTGTCCATCCGAAGAAGGATACAGCAGTTGCTCGTCAACGGGGAAATCGACCTTATGGCGAAAGAGCCCGCTAGTAACTCTAGGTAGTTGATGTGCAACCTTAACTTGTCTGCGGACCAACGTCCGCCGGTGGCAAAGTCCCCACATTGAGCGCCCCAACCCCAGCGGCTGGCGTCGGACTCTATTATGACGTCCGGAGAGGCGCCAAAAATAGCTCTTCCGTTCCATGCTGTCATGTGTTCCAGCCACCACTGAAGCTCCTCCCGAGCTTCTGGGGACAGCGGAATCAGGTGGTCGTAAGAAAACCTTCTTTGTAGGTAATAAATCTTCAACCGTTGTAAGGCCCTGTAGTGGAGGGGACCTGGAAAGATTGCCTGGATAGATGACGCTAGGAGGCCCACAATCCTTGCTAAAACCCGTAACGAGATCATCTGTTTGGACAGGGTGGAAGTTATCTCTCTCTTGATAGACCTGATCTTTGTCATGGGAAGCAGAAGCTGAGCAGAAACTGAATCTATCTGAAACCCCAGGAACTCTATCTGTTGGGTCGGGGTAATCATGGACTTTTTGATATTTATTACAAAGCCTAACTCCTGAAGCAGGGACATTGTCCACTCCAAGTGAGTGAGAAGGAGGTCCCGCTCCTGGGCTAGGATCAGCATATCGTCGAGGTAGACTATCAACCTCACTCCCATTTCTCACAAGCGCGTTATCACAGGTTTTAGCAGGTTGCTGAAGACAGACCGAAGGGAAGTGAGCGATAATGGTACCATTGCCCTTTCCAGGAAAATTGAAGAAATTTGCGATGGGAGGGGCAGATGGGCACTGTGAGGTAGGCGTCCTTCAGATCTAGCCGGACCATCCAATCCTGTTCCAACAGAAGATCTCTCAACAGATGGATCCCCTCCATCTTGAAATGCCTGTATACCACAAAGGGATTGAACTCCCTGAGATTTAACACCAATCTCTGGCCTCCTCCTTTCTTTTGGACCAGGAAAACATTGCTGCAGAAACCTCCGGGAAGGAAGGGTCCTGCGGCAATGGCTTGCTTGGTCAAAAGCTCTCGCAGCTCGCAATCTATAAAAGCTTGCTCTTGTAGGGAAAAAAGGAGAGGACGGGGAGAGGTCAGCTGACACGGGGAGTCTAACAGTTCTATCTGATAACCCTGGACTGTGTGGAGAACCCACGCATCCGCGTTCAGGTTTGTCCAATTCGTCTGAAAATGAAACAATCTGCCCCCGAGTGGGATCATTGGAAAAAATTGGGGACTTACCAGATGACTGGGTGTCATAATTTTTGTAGCCTCTGTTGACACCTCTGTTGAAACGTCCTCGGAACCCATGGGATCTCGATGGGTAGAACCACGCCTGGTCAGGCTCTTGGGTATATCCCCTGCGGCGAGGGGCGAAACCTCGTTGAGGACTGGGATTGGCGTAGCGGCCGGTCGAGCGTCCTCTGCCACGCCCGGCCCAACCAGAGACCTGATGAAAAACTCTTTTAAGGGATGACTGGGATTTATCCAGAGAGGCGAAGGTACTGACAAACTTGGCAATGTCCTTCACGAACTTATCGCCAAACAATTGCCCTTCAGCCAACGGACCTGGCTCAGCTGCCGCCAACTCAACGAGTTGTGGGTCGATGCGTAACAAGACGGACTTCCTTCGTTCTGACGCAAGGGCGCAATTGGCGTTACCAAGCAGGCAGATAGCTCTCTGGGTCCACCCAGCAAGGACCTCCGGGTGGATGGCTGCACCCGTTTCCTGAGCCTGCAATGCCAACTCAAGGATCTTTGCAAGAGGGCCTGAGATATCCAAAACCTTGTCCTTGCACGCCCTAAGGGCGCGGTCTATACCCTTCTTGGGATCTTTTTTGTACTTTTTCAGAAAGGTGGTCATTGAAGAGTCTATGTCAGGGGTAACTGCCACTTTATGTGCGAGGTCTGGCCGGGGACATTCGGATTTCAAACGTGCCCTCACCTCTTTGTCAAAACTTTTTCTAAGGTGAAGTTGCATATACTCAGCCACCGCCGGTGGGGGAGCCCAGTCCACGGAACGGGGATGGACCATGTCAGAGGGCTAAAAAGCAAAGGGGGGGAGTAAACCTTGACGTGTGGCCAGGGAAGGCCCACCGGTTCGGGAGGGGGCAATGGTGCCAGAGAAGGGCTACCAGAGGGGACAGGGATCCCTGCAACTAGTTGTTCCAAACGTTGATTAATGGGTAGGAGAGCGGAGGACAGGACCTTGTCCAGCTTAGCATCCAATTTTTTATCAATCATATCCTCCATGGATGGAGCGACCTCTGACCCTGCCTTCAGGTTAGGTCGCCCCCACGCCGCTGCCGCCTGCTCACCCTGGTCTCTTGCTGCTGTCTCCTGCTTGACCTGCCCGCTTACTGCCTCCGCCTGCCCCCGGTCTCAGCCGCTGCTGAGCCGGTCACTTTCGCCGCACTTTTCCCGCCGCTGCCTCCCTGCGGCCCCGCCCCCCTGTCAGCCCATTCGGCGCCCCGCTCCCGCCACCCAGCTGCTCCTCCCTCCCATCAGCACTCTTAAGGAGATCGCGAAGCGGCGCAGGGAGCGACCTCTGACCCTGCCTTCAGGTTAGGTCGCCCCCACGCCGCTGCCGCCTGCTCACCCTGGTCTCCTGCTGCTGTCTCCTGCTTGACCTGCCCGCTTACTGCCTCCGCCTGCCCCCGGTCTCAGCCGCTGCTGAGCCGGTCACTTTCGCCGCACTTTTCCCGCCGCTGCCTCCCTGCGGCCCCGCCCCCCTGTCAGCCCATTCGCCGCCCCGCTCCCGCCACCCAGCTGCTCCTCCCTCCCATCAGCACTCTTATGCAGACCGCGAAGCGGGCGCGCAGCGGACGCGCGCAGCGGGCGCGCCTAAGGCAAGCCCGTCTGCGCCCGTCCGCGCCTGGACCGCGCCCAGCGCCAGAACCCCTGGCCCCCGCGACCGCCATCACACCCGTCTCCACTACGCCACCGGAGCCCTCCACGCACTCAACACCGGACGTTCAAGCTCCTGCTACCTGGCCGCCCCAAAACGCACCCACGGACCCTTCACCTGCCGAAACTGCAGCTACACCAGCATCCAGCCCGCCAACCCATCCGCCAATCAATCCAACCACCTTCGCTGCATCCTCCTAAACACCCGCTCCGCCAGGAAACACGCTGTCGAACTCTGGGACCTACTGGACACCCACACCCCTGACGTCGCCTTCCTGACCGAGACCTGGCTGAACCCCTCCTCAGCACCCGACATCGCCATAGCCATCCCGGAAGGCTACAAGATCATCCGCAAGGACCGCACCAACGGAGTAGGAGGAGGAATCGCCATCATCCACAAGAACACCCTCAACATCTCGACTAACGACGCTGACACCCTCTGCACCGCCGAACACCTGCACTTCCAGATCCACACCGACCCCAACACCACCCTCAGAGGAACACTCGTTTACAGACCCCCCGGACCCCGACCACAGTTCTGCGACTCCATCGCCGACCTCGTCAGCACGCGCGCCCTCGCCTCCACGGACTACATCCTCCTCGGGGACCTGAACTTTCACCTCGAGAACAACAACGACCCCAACTCCTCCACCCTGATCGATAACCTCGCCAACCTCGGACTCAGACAACTCGTCACGACGCCCACCCACTCCGCCGGCCACACGCTGGACCCCGTCTTCTCAGCAAGCACCCACGTCTGCTTCAACCACACCACCGAACTCCACTGGACTGACCACCGCTGCATCCACTTCACCTTTCGGAAACCCGTCACATCCCACCGCACCCAACAGATGCCACGCCGCTGCTGGAGCAAAGTCACCGATGACCAGCTAACCACCACCCTCGCCCAAAACCCACCCGCAGACCCGACCGACCCGGACGCCGCAGCCCACAACCTCAGACAATGGATCGAAGACTGCGCCAATGCCCTTGCCCCATTCAAGAAACTCACCACCAGCCACACCAGGAAGAAAGCGAGCTGGTTCTCCCAAGACCTCCAGGCATCCAAGAAAACCTGCCGTAAGCTAGAGAAGAACTGGACCCGCGAACGAACCCCGGAAAGCTACTCAGCTCACAAGGACGCCACCCGCAACCACCACCACCTCATCAGATCCGCCAAGAGAGCCTCCTTCAAAGACCGCCTAGACAACAACGCACACAACAGCAAAGAGCTCTTCAACATCGTGAAAGAACTCTCCAACCCCAACTCCAGCGCCAACGACATCCCACCCTCGCAAGAACTATGCGACTCACTGGCCACCTTCTTCCACCGCAAGATCACGGACATCCACGACAGCTTCAACACCACGATCGCCATGGCAACCACCGACAGCTTCAACACCGCGACCGCCCCGGCAACCACCGAGACACCCACGACCACCACTCGCACCAACCGCCTGACCTCCTGGACCAACATAGACATCAACGACACCATCAAGATCATGAACTCCGTACACTCCGGATCCCCGACAGATCCATGCCCACACCACATTTTCAACAGGGCCAGCACCGTCATCGCACCCCACTTCCGGAAGGCCATCAACAGCTCCCTCGAGACAGCGACCTTCCCTGAGGACTGGAAACACGCCGAGATCAACGCGCTACTGAAGAAACCCACGGCTGACCCCAAGGACCTCAAAAACTTCCGACCCATCTCCCTGCTCCCATTCCCGGCAAAGGTCATCGAGAAGGCCGTCAACATACAACTTACCAGGTTCCTCAAGGAAAACAGCATTCTGGACTCGTCCCAGTCCGGATTTTGCCGCAACCACAGCACCGAGACAGCCCTCCTAGCCGCCACCGACGACATCAGAACCCTGCTAGACAACGGTGAAACCGCGGCCCTCATCCTCCTGGACCTGTCGGCCGCCTTCGACACAATCTGCCACCTCACCCTACGCGCACGCCTCCACGACGCAGGGATTCAAGAGAAGGCCCTGGACTGGACCACCTCCTTCCTCTCCGGTAGAACACAGAGCGTCCGCCTTCCTCCCTTCCGCTCCGAAGCCACCGAGATCATCTGCGGCGTACCCCAGGGCTCATCCCTCAGCCCCACGCTGTTCAACGTCTACATGGCCCCGCTCGCCCGCATCGCCCGACTGCACAACCTCAACATCATCTCCTACGCCGACGACACCCAGCTGATCCTCTCCCTCACCAAAGACCCTCACAAAGCCAAAACCAACCTCCACGAGGGAATGACGGCCATCGCCGACTGGATGAGAAACAGCCGGCTGAAGCTGAACTCAGACAAAACGGAGGTCCTCATCCTCGGGTCCACCCCCTCGGTTTGGGATGACTCCTGGTGGCCCTCCTCGCTAGGAATGGCCCCCACACCCACCGACCACGCACGCAACCTAGGGGTCATCCTCGATTCCACCCTCTCCATGACGAAGCAGGTCAACGCCGTCTCCTCCTCCTGCTTCAACACCCTCCGTATGCTTCGCAGGATCTACAAGTGGATCCCCACCGAAACTAGAAGGACGATCACCCAGGCTCTCGTCAGCAGTAGACTGGATTACGGAAACGCCCTCTACGCCGGAGCCTTGGCGAAACTCCTCAAACGGCTCCAACGCATCCAGAAAGCTTCAGCACGTCTGATCCTCGACATCCCGCGCCGCAGCCACATCACACCCCGCCTGAAAGACCTGCATTGGCTCCCCGTCAACAAGAGGATAACCTTCAAGCTCCTCACCCACGCACACAAAGCACTCCACAACACCGGACCAGCGTACCTCAACTGCCGCCTCAACTTCTACACCCCCACCCGCCAGCTCCGCTCCGCCGACCACGCCCTCGCCACCGTTCCCCGCATCCGAAGAACAACCACCGGCGGTAGATCCAGCTCCCACCTAGCCGCCAAGACATGGAACACCCTCCCCCTCCACCTACGGCAGGCACAGGACCTACTGACCTTCAGGAGACTGCTCAAGACCTGGCTATTCGAACAGTAGCAGCTCCCCCCCTCCCCTCAGCGCCTTGAAACCCTCACGGGTAAGTAGCGCGCTTTACAAATAGATTGATTGATTGATTGATTGGATTCATCATAATAGTACCCTGCATCCTCAGGGTCCGCACAAGCAACCACCTCTTCCTGGTAGACCTCACAGTCCGACATATCAGCTCTATGGGTTATAGAAGTCTCAGGTCCCCAGGGGGAAGCTTAATTATACAGCCCAATAGGGTCTCCAGACCCAGGGCGTAAGGCAGGAGCAAAAAGCTGGAGCAGAGGGGGCCAAAAGGTACCAAAAAGTGCTCCTGGCCGATAGGACTAACGGAGGGAGTGGCCTCTGACTGCCTAATCGGGCTCAGGGCCTCAAAAAATTTGTTTTTGCCACTCCTGGGCTAGAGAAAGGTAAGGGTTAATAGGTCATTCAATGCGTTGAAAAGCGCTATAAATTCAGGCCCTGGTACCGGCTCCGCCGTCTGCAGGCGTGTGGGGATCCCAATTCAGCCCGGGAGAAGGCGTCACCAGCTCTGTTGATCGGGGCCTCACACGCGCGCACTGGTGCGTACAGGCTCCCGAGACGCACGCACAGATCCCAGTTGGGTCTTGAGCGTGCGTCTCGCTCCTTCGCGGGGGGGGCCAGTCCCCGATAGCGCACACCAGATTAAGGCCGCTCAGCTCCGCGCGGGAGTCGGAAGCGGCCGGGGGCAATAATTTAAAAGAAAAAGGTTCGAACAGCGCAACACGCAATGTGCATAAAGACAGGGAAAGTAAAATTAAAGCGCGCGCGTCGCCGCCGCTATGCCACAAAATAGTATGCTACAATCAGTTTGCAATACAATCATTGAAAATCAAGTTAACAATGCAATACCAATGAAATCAAGTCGGGTCAGAGACAAAATAATGAGGCACTTATCTTGACTGCGGAGCAGCAAAGAAAGAGGAAGCCAAGATGGTGCCTCATTATTTTGTAGTATGTAAAGTGTGATTATTGGTTGTTACAGGAGGCGTGGTTCAAAGCCTCATGGGAAATGAAGTTTTTTACTAAAGTTACTGTGTTTTCATTGGCTGCTGTGAGTCAGTAAAGAAATTGAGACAGCTTAATCTGAAGCCTTCGGTCCTGCTATAGAATTCACCTCCGGCACTAATGACGCGCTAAAAACCTGAGTTATTGTGTTTTCCAGAGGAACCATTGGTGTACTGTTGACTGTCACACTTGTTCTGCATGACTACAATGGCTTTTGTCACACTAATAGAGATAATGAACTCATCTGAATGTACGTATGTGTTATGTTCCTTACAGGAATCAAGATTGACTACCGCTCCAGTTGACTGGGCTAGTAAGCCAGTTCTTGCATGTAATAGGCGTTTTATGTTTGTCTGTCACTCCTCTAATTGAGAGGTAGACCGGAGACTAGACTCTGGGGCACTTATTTTGTCCCAATGAACGCCCTGGGTTCTCGGTGGTCATCTTTTTATGGGCTGAAACATGTCAAAAGAAGCATAGGGTAATAGGGTCACCATCTGACACTTTTTACCCCCATATTTGGCTTTTAATCATACCTGAACACCCACCAATAAAGGAATACCTTGGTTGTTCAAGGTATTTTTATTCTCTAACACGAGACACGGGCTGCTGCCTATAACTACAGTCCCCCACTGGAATACAGACAAGCCCATCATTATTGAATTGAATTGAATTGAGTGGGTGAGGGTCACCTAGGATGAGACCCGTTGATGAAGCATGCCGCTGCAGGAGTGGGTGAGGCTCACCCAGGACCAGGATGAGACCCAATGATGAAGCATGCCGCTGCGGGAGTGGGTGAGGCTCACCCAGGACCAGGATGACACCCGATGATGAAGCATGCCCTTGCTGGAGTGTGTGAGGCTCACCCAGAACCAGGATGAGACCCGATGATGAAGCATGCCGCTGCGGGAGTGGGTGAGGCTCACCCAGGACCAGGATGAGACCCGATGATCAAGCATGCCCTTGCTGGAGTGGGTGAGGCTCACCCAGGACCAGGATGAGACCCGATGATCAAGCACGCCGCTGCTGGAGTGGGTGAGGCTCACCCAGGACCAGGATGAGACCCGATGATGAAGCACGCCGCTGCTGGAGTGGGTGAGGCTCACCCAGGACCGGGATGAGACCCGATGCTGAAGCATGCCCTTGCTGGAGTGGGTGAGGCTCACCCAGGACCGGGATGACACCCGTTGATGGAGCATGCCCCTGCTGGAGTGGGTGAGGCTCACCCAGGACCGGGATGAGGCCCGATGCTGAAGCATGCCCCTGCTGGAGTGGGTGAGGCTCACCCAGGACCAGGATGAGACCCGATGATCAAGCACGCCCCTGCTGGAGTGTGTGAGGCTCACCCAGAACCAGGATGAGACCCGATGATGTAGCACGTCGCTGCTGGAGTGGGTGAGGCTCACCCAGGACCAGGATGAGACCCGATGATGAAGCACGCCGCTACTGGAGTGGGTGAGGCTCACCCAGGACCAGGATGAGACCCGATGATGAAGCATGCCCCTACAGGAGTGTGTGAGGCTCACCCAGGACCAGGATGAGACCTGATGATGAAGCACGCCGCTACAGGAGTGGGTGAGGCTCACCCAGGACCGGGATGAGCCCCGATGACGAAGCATGCCCCTGCCGGTGTGAGTGAGGCTCACCCAGAACCAGGATGAGACCCGATGATGAAGCATGCCCCTGCTGGAGTGTGTGAGGCTCACCCAGGACCAGGATGAGACCCGATGCTGAAGCATGCCCCTACAGGAGTGGGTGAGGCTCACCCAGGACCGGGATGAGACCCGATGATGAAGCACGCCGCTGCTGGAGTGGGTGAGTCTCAGCCAGGACCAGGATGAGACCCGATGATGAAGCATGCCCCTGCCGGAGTGCGTGAGGCTCACCCTGGACCAGGATGAAACCCGATGATCAAGCATACCCTTGCTGGAGTGGGTGAGGCTCACCCAGGACCAGGATGAGCCCCGATGCTGAAGCATGCCCCTGCTGGAGTGTGTGAGGCTCACCCAGGACCAGGATGAGATATGATGATGAAGCATGCCCCTGCCGGAGTGGGTGAGGCTCACCCAGGACCAGGATGAGACCCGATGCTGAAGCATGCCCCTACAGGAGTGTGTGAGGCTCACCCAGGACCAGGATGAGACCCGATGATCAAGCATGCCCTGGCTGGAGTGGGTGAGGCTCACCCAGGACCAGGATGAGACCCGATGATGAAGCATGTCCCTGCTGGAGTGTGTGAGGCTCACCCAGGACCGGGATGAGACCCGATGATGAAGCACGCCCCTGCCGGTGTGAGTAAGGCTCACCCAGAACCAGGATGAGACCCGATGATGAAGCATGCCCCTGCCAGTGTGAGTGAGGCTCACCCAGGACCAGGATGAGCCCCGATGATGAAGCATGCCGCTGCTGGAGTGGGTGAGGGTCACCCAGGACCAGGATGAGACCCGATGATGAAGCATGCCCCTGCTGGAGTGTGCGAGGCTCACCCAGGACCAGGATGAGCCCCGATGACGAAGCATGCCCCTGCTGGAGTGGGTGAGGCTCACCCAGGACCAGGATGAGACCCGATGATGAAGCACGCCCCTGCCGGTGTGAGTAAGGCTCACCCAGAACCAGGATGAGACCCGATGATGAAGCATGCCCCTGCCGGTGTGAGTGAAGCTCACCCAGGACCAGGATGAGACCCGATGATCAAGCATGCCCTGGCCGGAGTGGGTGAGGCTCACCCATGACCAGGATGCGGCCCGATGATGAAGCACGCCCCTGCTGGAGTGGGTGAGGCTCACCCAGGACCAGGATGAGACCCGATGATGAAGCATGCCCTTGCTGGAGTGGGTGAGGCTCACCCAGGACCAGGATGAGACCCGATGATGAAGCATGCCGCTGCTGGAGTGGGTGAGGCTCATCCAGGACCAGGATGAGACCCGATGATGAAGCATGCCGCTGCTGGAGTGGGTGAGGCTCACCCAGGATCGGGATGAGATCTGATGATCAAGCATGCCCTTGTTGGAGTGGGTGAGGCTCACCCAGGACCAGGATGAGACCCGATGATGAAGCATGCCCCTGCTGGAGTGGGTGAGGCTCACCCAGGACCAGGATGAGACCCGATGATGAAGCACGCCCCTGCTGGAGTGTGTGAGGCTCACCCAGGACCAGGATGAGACCCGATGATGAAGCATGCACTTGCTGGAGTGGGTGAGGCTCACCCAGGACCAGGATGAGACCCCATGCTGAAGCATGCCGCTGCTGGAGTGTGTGAGGCTCACCCAGGACCAGGATGAGACCCGATGATCACACATGCCCCTGCTGGAGTGTGTGAGGCTCACCCAGGACCAGGATGAGACCCGATGATCACGCATGCCCTGGCCGGAGTGGGTGAGGCTCACCCAGGACCAGGATGAAACCCGATGATGAAGCACGCCGCTGCTGGAGTGGGTGAGGCTCACCCAGGACCGGGATGAGATCTGATGATGAAGCATGCCCTTGCTGGAGTGGGTGAGGCTCACCCAGGACAGGATGAGACCCGATGATGAAGCATGCCCTGACTGGAGTGGGTGAGGCTCACCCAGGACCAGGATGAGACCCGATGATGAAGCACGTCGCTGCTGGAGTGGGTGAGTGTAGGAGAGTAGGATCTGCCTCTTATGTTGCCCCCACTTTTTTTCTGATGTTACACTGGTTTCTGGCTATAGTCAGGCTGGATCCCTGCCAATCAGGGCCCCAGCCTCTCTGTTCTCTCTAAACGATTTAGAGTGCACTCTAGGTGCACTAGTGATTAGATGCTGTGGTGCCTTATGAGTCCCTAGTATATGTTACCTTAGGTGCCAAGGGCATAGGTACTTCACAGGCCTACCAGGGGCTGCAGCATGTATTATGCCACCCCTGGGAAGCAGACTAAATCTGACACCACAGGGCTGCTACTGCAGCCTGAGTGAGGAAGTGCTAGCACCCCTCACTGAGATATAGGTTCCCTATATCTCTCACACACACACATATAAACCTATCAGTCACCCCTAAGGCAGGCCCTATCAATCCTGAGGGCAGGGTGCTTGGCTTCTATGTGAGGGGGTGCCTCTGCCTGAGCATGGCCCCTCTGCAGCTCTCAGAGTCCATTCTCTGGTGCTGTTTGTGGATGCGGTTAAACCATATACTTCTAAGTGCATTATATCCTTGCGGTAAAATGCTAACTTTGGAATGGCTGCATCGAAACATGTCGTGTTTGGTGTCAAACACCTTGGAATACTGCCCCCCCGCCAGTCCTGGCGGCGGGGTAGCATTCCACCCTTCTAGAGGGATAGACATGTACCCACTGTGGAAACACGGTAGAATCCTGAAGAGCCCTGGCATCACAAAATGGATGCCACCAGTCACAGACACTGGGCTGCCCTCCTGCTGATGACCGAAACTCACAGTGGAGGGAGCCCAACAAAAGGTATCCTGTCACAGGGAGGTGTAACCACCTCCCAGACAGGGTTTAGTGTATTGGGGCTGGGTGGGTGCACTCTTAGAGTGCCTTGAAGTCCTGCACTGGGGGAGCAGAAGGCTCCTCTGTGCATATGCCAGTTCAAACCGGCTCAGGGGCTACCTGCCCCTGCTCTGGCGCGAAACTGGACAAAGGGAAGTGGGTGTAGCCCCCACTCCCCTGACCCTCCCATAGGTGGGGTCATAGAGCTAGTCCCTCCCTTCTTTACAGTATAAGATAGGGAGCCCTTGAACTTGTAAGTTAGATATCCCTGGACGACGCTCTGAAGAAGAATCCTGGCCCTTCGACGTTCCACTACCTTTGGAAGACAGAAGAATCTCCCTTGGAGTCAAGGAGTGACTCCCCTGCTTGGCAGGCACCAAAAACTACAAACGACGGTCGCAAACTACGCCGCTTCCGCCAGAGTCCGAAGTCCCTGCAGCCCAAGAAGTGGATTTCCTGACTTCTCCAAGGCCATCGTGAGTCCCCAGCGAAGCTGAGGCAATTGGACCCCACGAGTGACGAGGAACCGCGACCCTGGGTACCGTGCACTATTGTCGAGTGCAACCCCTTCACAACGTTCTAAGAACCTGTGCTTTGGACCACGTGTGGTCCCAGCCTCCAGCAGGAATCCCTCCGAAGATCAGTGGCCTACACCGTCCCGAGTGACCGTGGGCCCCTGTGGAGAGAATCCGACCGAGGCATCTTCGCGATCCCTTGCCAGCCAGCTCGTGGGTCCCCAGAAGACTTTCTAAAGAAACCAAAGGGCTCTCCTGGTTGCTCCAGGCCTGCCCTGACTTACCCTTGCTGGGTGAGTCCCTCAGACCTTGCTGGTCTGCGCCATTGCCTTTTCACACTTTGCACGAGACTTGCTGTTACCAAGGCCTGTTGGCTCCAATCGAGTTGCCGTCACCACAGTAAGCTGCAGACATCGTGGGACACGCCGAATCCAGCTCCTGGTCATCGTCGACGCCTCCTGGACCTCGTGGCTGAAGAGTCAAGGCAACCGTGAACGACCTGAATCCTGCGACGATGGTGGGCATTCATCTTCCTTGCCCCGAGTCACTGCCAAGTGACTTTGAACACTGTCTCCTCTGCTTTCAGGTCATCCTTCCACCGAATCCAGGCTTGGATTCCACCGGACACTTCTTCAAACCATCACAAGCAGCAAGTCTTCTTTGTTCGCCATTGAAAACGACGCCGCGACCCGACACCAAAGGACACCTGTGCACCCGGCTTCCCTGGGTGAGGTAACTCCAGCACTACGGTGCTCCTGTGGGTGTGGGCCCTAGAACTACTTACCCTGTAAGTGACTTGTTTGTAGGTTCACCAGAAGTATCCTAAAACTCTTATTCTCCCCGTGCGATTCTCGCACTGACTCGTACAGGGTTCGCGGCTGTGTTAGACACACCGCGTCCAACTCCCTAGTAAATCTACCAGTAACCGTGTCCTTCGACTCGTACTGACCGATCGGTGTGTTCGCCTCGAACACGCCAGGGGCCTGTAACATTGATAACTCAATCGCGTCCGCTTACATAGACTCGTACAGGACTCGCACTAGTGTCTGAACACCGCGTCCATCCCCTGTGGGTCTCCTACAACTACCTGGGTGGTTCTCTGGGGGTCCCTCGACTCTATGTACCCTAGACCCCGGTCTAGCCAAGATAAGATTGTGATATTTACTGTGCTAACTTATTTTGATAACAATTGACTTGAACATATGTTCCTGACTTCTAATCTCATAAAGAGATTAGTAGAGAGTGTTTATTAATAAATACATATATATTTGATATATATACCTGTGTGGTGTCTTTTCATTTGGTGATTCAAGAGATTGTGTGGTAAAACAAGCTGCTTTACATTCCTTCAAGACTTAGCCTGAAGGCTGCTCTCCACAGCTACCACTAGGATAGCTTTCAATAAAGGTTGTCTTAAACCTATCTACCATAAGAGTCGATTTGTACTGGTGCAAGGTGTCCACTTTAATTAGTGAACAGCATATACCAGGCCAACTTCTCACAGTGAGGCTCACCCAGGACCAGGATGAGACCCGATGATGAAGCATGCCCTTGCTGGAGTGGGTGAGGCTCACCCAGGACCAGGATGAGACCCGATGATGAAGCATGCCCCTGCTGGAGTGGGTGAGGCTCACCCAGGAACAGGATGAGACCCGATGATGAAGCACGCCCCTGCTGGAGTGTGTGAGGCTCACCCAGGACCAGGATGAGACCCGATAATGAAGCATGCCCTTGCTGGAGTGGGTGAGGCTCACCCAGGACCAGGATGAGACCCGATGATGAAGCACGCCGCTGCTGGAGTGGGTGAGGCTCACCCAGGACCAGGATGAGACCCGATGCTGAAGCATGCCCCTGCCGGTGTGGGTGAGGCTCACCAAGGACCAGGATGAGACCCGATGATCAAGCATGCCCTGGCCGGAGTGGGTGAGGCTCACCCAGGACCCGGATGAGACCCGATGATGAAGCATGGCCCTGCTGGAGTGGGTGAGGCTCACCAAGGACCAGGATGAGACCCGATGATCAAGCATGCCCTGGCCGGAGTGGGTGAGGCTCACCCAGGACCAGGATGAGACCCGATGATCAAGCACGCCGCTGCTGGAGTGGGTGAGGCTCACCCAGGACCGGGATGAGACCCGATGCTGAAGCATGCCGCTGCGGGAGTGGGTGAGGCTCACCCAGGACCTGGATGACACCCGTTGATGAAGCATGCCCCTGCTGGAGAGGGTGAGGCTCACCCAGGACCTGGATGACACCCGTTGATGAAGCATGCCCCTGCTGGAGAGGGTGAGGCTCACCCAGGACCGGGATGAGATCTGATGATGAAGCATGCCCCTGCTGGAGTGGGTGAGGCTCACCCAGGACCAGGATGAGACCCGATGGTGAAGCATGCCCCTGCTGGAGTGGGTGAGGCTCACCCAGGACCAGGATGAGACCCCATGATCAAGCATGCCCTGGCCGGAGTGGGTGAGGCTCACCCAGGACCAGGATGAGACCCGATGGTGAAGCATGCCCCTGCTGGAGTGGGTGAGGCTCACCCAGGACCAGGATGAGACCCCATGATCAAGCATGCCCTGGCTGGAGTGGGTGAGGCTCACCCAGGACCAGGATGAGACCCGATGATCAAGCATGCCGCTGCTGGAGTGGGTGAGGGTCACCCAGGACCAGGATGAGATCTGATGATGAAGCATGCCCTGGCTGGAGTGGGTGATGCTCACCCAGGACCAGGATGAGACTCGATGATGAAGCATGCCCTTGCTGGAGTGGGTGAGGCTCACCCAGGACCGGGATGAGGCCCGCTGCTGAAGCATGCCCCTGCTGGAGTGGGTGAGGCTCACCCAGGACCAGGATGAGACCCGATGATGAAGCATGCCCTTGCTTGAGTGGGTGAGGCTCACCCAGGACCAGGATGAGACCCGTTGATGAAGCATGCCCCTGCTGGAGTGGGTGAGGCTCACCCAGGACCGGGATGAGGCCCGCTGCTGAAGCATGCCCCTGCTGGAGTGGGTGAGGCTCACCCAGGACCGGGATGAGATCTGATGATGAAGCATGCCCTTGCTGGAGTGGGTGAGGCTCACCCAGGACCGGGATGACACCCGTTGATGAAGCATGCCCCTGCTGGAGTGGGTGAGGCTCACCCAGGACCGGGATGAGGCCCGGTGCTGAAGCATGCCCCTGCTGGAGTGGGTGAGGCTCACCCAGGACCGGGATGAGATCTGATGATGAAGCATGCCCTTGCTGGAGTGGGTGAGGCTCACCCAGGACCAGGATGAGACCCGATGATGAAGGTATGCACCCAGCCCACGAGGTCTCCGACATGCATGCAGTTCTGAAGGGATGCACCCAGCCCTCGAGGTTTGCGACATGCATGCAGTTCTGAAGGAATGCACCCTGCCTTTGAGGCCTCTGACATGCATGCAGTTCTGAAGGAATGCACCGAGCCTTCAAGGTCTCCGACATGCATGCAATTCTGAAGGAATGCACTCAGCCCTCAAGGTCTCCGACATGCATAGAATTCTGATGGAATGCACCCAGCCCTCGAGGTCTCCGACATGCATGCAGTTCTGAAGGGATGCACCCAGCCCTCGAGGTCTCCAACATGCATGCAGTTCTGAAGGGATGCACCCAGCCCTCGAGGTTTCCGACATGCATGCAGTTCTGAAGGAATGCACCCTGCCCTTGAGGCCTCTGACATGCATGCAGTTCTGAAGGTATGCACCCAGCCCTCGAGATCTCCGACATGCATGCAGTTCTGAAGGTATGCACCCAGCCCTCGAGATCTCCGACATGCGTGCAGTTCTGAAGGAATGCACCCTGCCCTTGAGGCCTCTGACATGCATGCAGTTCTGAAGGTATGCACCCAGCCCTCGAGATCTCCGACATGCATGCAGTTCTGAAAGTATGCACCCAGCCCTCGAGATCTCCAACATGCATGCAGTTCTGAAGGAATGCACTCAGCCCTCAAGGTCTCCGACATGCATACAATTCTGATGGAATGCACCCAGCCCTCGAGGTCTCCGACATGCATGCAGTTCTGAAGGGATGCACCCAGCCCTCGAGGTCTCCGACATGCATGCAGTTCTGAAGGGATGCACCCAGCCCTCGAGGTTTCCGACATGCATGCAGTTCAGAAGGAATGCACCCTGCCCTTGAGGCCTCTGACATGCATGCAGTTCTGAAGGTATGCACCCAGCCCTCGAGATCTCCGACATGCATGCAGTTCTGAAGGGATGCACCCAGCCCTCGAGATCTCCGACATGCATTCAGTTCTGAAGGGATGCACCCAGCCCTCTAGGCTTCCAACAAGCATGCAGGTCTGAAGGAGTGCACTCAACCCTCAAGGTTTCCGACATGCATGCAGTTCTGAAGGAATGCCCTTAGCTCTCGAGGTCTCAGATGTACATGCTGTTCTGAAGCACTAGACTCATCCCTCGATGTCACTAGTCTCGAGGTCTCTGCCAACTGTGCAGTTTTGATGAAATGCCCTCAGCTCTGGATGTCTCTATGATGCGTGCACTTTTGATAGAATGCCCTTGAGGTCTCTGGCGTTCATACACTTTTGATATATTACCGTCAGCCCTCAATGTGCATACACTCCTGAAGGAATGCCCTTAGCTATTGAAGTGTCTGATGTACATACATATCTGAAGTATTGCTGTCATCCTACATCTGGTAATAACAGGGGGAGAAAAACAGGGCTTCTATGTCACGAGTTTGGTGGACTATTGTGTCTCTGTAGGGGCCTGTGTTTGACCTCATGGTCACAGGTTCAAATCCTGACGGGTCCACTCAGCCTTTCATCCTTCTGAGGTCGATAAAATGAGTACGATTGAGTTGGGTAACAATAGACATCTGTTATTCAATCAATCAATCAATCAGGGGTTTGTATATAGCGGCTACTCACCTGTGAAAGTCTCAAGGCACTAGGGGCTGCTGATCCATCTGGGTGTGGAGGTTCAGTCAAAGAGCCCGGTCCTCAGGTCCTTCCTGAATTGGGTCAACGACGCGGATTGCCAGAGATGGATTTGCAGGGTGTTCCAGGTCTTGGTGGCGTGGTAGGTGAAGGACCTTCCTCCGGTTCTGGTCTTGTGGATCCTGGGGACGGAGGCTAGAGCGAGTTGGGCGGAGCAGAGTTGTACGGCAGGTGTGTGGAATGCGAGGCAGTGGTTGAGATATTCTGGTCCTGCGTCGTGGAGCGCTTTGTAGGCATGTGTGAGGAGCTTGAAGGTGATTCTCTTGTTGATTGGGAGCCAGTCGAGTTGTCGGAGGTGTGTTATGTGGCTGCGGCGGGAGATTTCGAGGACCATCTGGCTGTGGCGTTTTGGATGTTCTGTAGTTTCTTAAGCTGTTTCTGGGTGAAGCCGGCGTAGAGTGCGTTGCCATAGTCGAGTCTGCTGGTGATGAGTGTGTGGGTGACCATCTTTCTGGATTCTGTGGGGATCCATCTGAATGTCTTCCGAAGCAGGCGGAGCGTGTGGAAGCGGTATGAGGATACTGCATTGATATGGCAGTTCATTTAGAGCGAGGAGTCCCGTATGATGCCGAGGTTGCGTGCATGGTCCGTAGGGGTGGGAGGAGTTCCTAGCGCAGCGGGCCACCAGGAGTTGTCCCAGGCTTAGGGGGCGGGTCCCAGGATGAGCATTTAGGTCTTACCTGAGTTGAGCTTGAGGCAGCTGCCTTTCAACCAGGTAGCAACGGCCTTCATTCCGCTGTGAAAGTTGATTCTGGCGGCTGTGGGTTCGTTGGTGAGGGAGAGGATCAGCTGGGTTTCGTTGGCATATGAGATGATGTTGAGTCTGTGCTTTTGATGATGGCTGCGAGGCCATGTAGATGTTGAAGAGGGTAGGGCTCAGGGAGTATCCATGGGGCACTCCACAGCTCATCTCTGTAGGTTCTGAGAGAAACGGGGGTAGTCTGACTCGCTGTGTTCGGCACCAAAGGAAGGAGTGGATCCAGTCCAGTGCCTTGTCGCGGATGCTGGCGTCATGGAGTCTCTTGATTAGGGTGCGGTGGGAGACGGTGTCAAAAGCGGCCCCGAGGTCCAGTAGGATGAGGGCCGTCATCGCCCTGGTCGAGGATGGAGCAGATGTCGTCGGTGGCAGCGAGGACTGCGGTCTCAGTACTGTGGTTGCTTCGGAAGCCGGATTGGGAGGTTTCCATGATGTGGTTTTCTTCGATGAACACAGAAAGTTGGGGGTTGACGGCCTTCTAGATGACCTTGGCTGGGAAGGGGAGGAGGGAGATGGGTCTGAAGTTCTTGAGGTCTGTTGGGTCGGTGGACGGCTTCTTCAGCAGAAGGTTCATCTCAGCGTGTTTCCAGTCGTCGGGGAAGGTAGCGGTTTTGATGGAGCAGTTGGTGGTGCGGCGAAGCTGGGGGGGATGGAGGCGGCTGCTCTATGGAAGATGTGGTACCGATAAGGATCTGATGGGGCTCCTGAGTTGATGCTCTTCATGGTCTTGAGTGTGTCATCTGTGGGGAGCGGAGTCCAGTTGAGCACGATCTGTTGGGGTGTGGCGTGGTTGCGTGCGGTGGTGACGGGCGTTTTGGGGGGTCTTGGGTGTCGAAGCTGTCGTAGATCTGCCTGATCTTGTGGTTGAAGAAGGTGCCGAGTTTGTTGCAGAGGTCTTGGGAGGGTGGGATGTCTGTGGTCACGCTGTTGGGCCTGGCGAACTCCTTGACGATGGCGAAGAGTTCTTTGCTGTTGTGTGCTTTGGCGTTGATTCTGTCTTGGAAGGCCATTTTTCTTGTTGTTTTAGGAGGAGGTGGTGGCGTTGACGGTGAATGTGTGCTTTACAAATACACGTGTTTTGTTATGTTTGCCTCTACCGTTGAAACTTACACCAAAAAAGACAATGTGACCAGTGTCAAAATGGAGAGGGCTAAACTGTACCCTATCCTCAAATATTTGTATGAAGTGGGCTTCCCCACGTAATGTGGCATGCTTCATCATCGGCCACGTCCCCCCACCCTGGAAAGATAGTGCTATGGACTCGACCTCAGCTACTAACTTGAAGGAGTTTTATCTCTTACCTTATGGCATTTTTAATATCTCTCAACTGGATCCCTGGTACATTATCCAGAATACAATACCCCCAGCTCACGATGTGCGTCATACAGATATTTTTGGTGGCATGACCTCGAGCTCTCTGGTGTGCAAACACTTTCGGTGCAATGCTCCTAAGCCCTCAAGGTCTCTGCCGAGCAGGCACTATTTCGATGCAATGCCCCTCCCCCGCCCCGCATCTCTGATGTGCATGCACTTCTGAAGGAATGACCCCAGCCCTCGCATACATGCCAATAGACCCGATTCAGACGGGAGACTCCCTATTTTTGAAGCCAAAAATTGATTACGTTTGGATGTCTCCCGCCTGAAATTGTCTGTTTCAATAGAAGTCGATGAGGGAAATACATTCTCCCGATTATTTAATTGTTTTTCATCTCCAACTTTCCTCTTCTAAACTGTTGGCATGTATGCCTGGAGGTCTCTGCAGTGCATGCACTTTCAGTGCAATGCCCCTAGCCCTCGAGGTCTCTGCGGTGCATGCACTTACAGTGCAATGCACACAGCCCATGATGACTCTGAGGTGCATGCACTTACGGAGGTCTCTGCGGTGCATGCACTTACGGAGGTCTCTGCAGTGCATGCACTTACGGAGGTCTCTGCAGTGCACGCACTTAAGGAGGTCTCTGCAGTGCATGCACTTACGGAGGTCTCTGCGGTGCATGCACTTACGGTGCAATGCCCACAGCCCACGATGTCTCTGACGTGCATGCACTTTGCTCGAGGTGTCTGCTGTGCATGCACTTTGGTGGGATGCCCCCAGTATTCGAGGTCTCTGCGGTGCATGCACTCCTGAAGGAATGCCCCCAGCCCTCGGGGTCTCTGACGTGCATGCACTTCTGAAGGAATGCCCACAGCCCCCGATGTCTCTGACGGGCATGCACTTTTTCTCGAGGTCTCTGCTGTGATGCACTCTTGAAGGAATGCCCCCAGCCCTCGGGGTCTCTGCGGTGCATGCACTTTGTTGGAATGCCGGCAGTGCATGCACTTTAGTGGAATGCCCGTCCCCTCAGATGGAAGCGCCCGGCGCTAGGACCCCGCGGCTCTCCCCTCCCTGTCATCGGTCTGGGCTCAGCAGCACTAGCGCAGCGCTGTTCCCAGCAGTCGGGGAGCCCTCCAGCGGGGAGAGGCAGACGGAGCTCTGGGGGTCACTCCCACCCCCGCTAACATCAAGCACTGCAGCGGGGCCGGCCGCTTGCACCCGGAGCCAGATCCTGCCGGGGTGTCAGGGTATGAGCCGGGAGCAGCACCACAAAGGGAGCCGCTGACAAACGGAGAGGGTGGGACAGCCCCCTGGGGGGCCGGCAGGATGGCTCTGACCAAGAAGCACATCTATACCCGGGTGAGTGGGGGCTGGGGGTCTGTGCATATACAATCTGTGTGCACATCTGTCTGTATTAAATGTGTTATACATGTACACGTATATGTGCCTATAGGTTCATATCCATCCACAGCTATGTGTCTATACATTGCACATGTGCATAAATATATATGTATATATTTATACATACATACATACGTGTATGTTTATTAAGGTCCTATAATGTCATCGAGGCCTCCGGTGACAATAACCCATGAAACCGACGGCCTCGTGGCTTGCGACGTCCCCACACCCACGAGATTGCTTTGTTGGACCGTTAAACACAGATTACCCACTATGTGTTCTCATCCGCCACCTTTTCAGATTGGAGCAGTTACAATGGCATTTTTTACATTTCAAGCAGATTTTTTTTTTTTTATTGAAAACTGAATTAAACACTGGATTTTGTTGTTTGTAGACTGCAGTGGAAAGAAAAAAAATTAAATGTTGTTGTTTATGGGGTGTTGTTTTTTGGGAATACATTATTTGGTGTGTTAACAAGCATATTTGCTGTAGAAATGGGGAGGTGTGCGGCTGTCTGTAGTACGCACCTAAAACTGCACCATGTTTGCAAATAGAATGTTCTGGTGTTTTTTTCCCTTTTATGAAGAGGGTGCTGATTAAACAATGGTCACGTATGACATAAGGTGGCCTGTGATACAGTTTTCGTGATCTTCTGGTAATAGACCACCCAGCTGGCGAGAAGGGAACCAACGTGAGAAACTAGTCTTATAGTTTTTGCCATTGGATGGCACCTATATTTCACGGGAATTATGTAATGTCTGCGAATTACGGTAAATAATTCACAGGTACGACGTCATCTTCACTATGTAAGGATTTTTAAAACGCCTTTTCTTGTGCAATAACCGAAAACAAACACGCACTAACATCTCGTGGCTGCATATGGGTGTATTTGCTTATTTCGTGTATGCTCCAAATAGGTGTATTAATTGGTAATTTACATATCCGCCCTTAAGTGGTTGGAGGGCACACGCAGGCCTGCAGTCTGATGCTGGCACTGGGTCCTAGGCACACAGATGGGGCCTGGAGCACACTTCCCGGTACCAGGTGGGCAGGGGTGGGTTCGCTCATTTTCTGACTCAGCCTGTAGCGGAGTCCACCCCCGGGTGCTGGCCCTGTGAATGGCAGGTCTGCGGGGGCCTCCGGGAAGTGACGCGCCCCTCCCCCCCCCTGCACCTTCCCATTGTGTGTTTCCTTCATCTCTGCACTTGTCCCCTCGTCGCTGTTAAACCTGTGCGGGGCCACTGATGGACGGAGGTGTGTGCCTGTGTGCCTGTCCCTTTCTCCTGTAAATTACAGGTCGCCGGTTTCTGACGTCATTCTTTGGTGGCGGTTGGGAGATCCAGTGATGCTCATTGGCCTTGTTTGGTCTTTTCCATGAAGGGATAACATTTCTGGTCTTCATTCCACTGAACAGCTGTGCCGTACTCTCCAGGGGACTCCCAGAAAGCCCTGATGCTGCAGATGTTTCCAGTGGAAACTATTTATAACAGGTCGACTGAAAGTGTCACTGAAGTTGCATTCCGCGTCTTCGGGTGTCAAGGCCAAAGAACTCTGTGGTATATAATATTGTGACATTTTTGTTGTTGTTGCAGTTTTATATAGCGCCAACTGGACCCGAAGGTATTGGAGCGCTTTACATGAGCACCAGTTACATTACACAAGGACACATTCATTTTTGTTAGGCACGGGGAGATTTAGTGATTTGCTCAGAATCACAGGATGTTGAGTCGACGCCGAGACTCGAACCCGGCTCCCCAGATCCAAAGTCGGCAGCTCTGGCCGTTAAGCCAGTGGCAAGGCCTGTCTCCAGTATCTTTAGAGAGACAGCCCACACAACGCATACTGGCGCACACATCATGTGTACAGTCACTCACGTTCAAGGCCAGGATCGAGCATCTTTAGAAAAGGCGGGAAACACACCAGTCCCAATCTGCCGCATCTTCAACAGAGAAGGCCGGTGCACCGCAGGTCAAAGAGTGGTCGAAAGCCCAGGGGTGTGCCCAATGTCCTCACGTGCGGAAAGTTTCAGAGTGACCTAAGGCCCATGCCCACGGCCCGCATCTTCTGGAGATGAGGCTAGCGCAGGATGGGGCACACGGTCACCCAAGGCTTTGAGCTGCCCCCACCCTCCTCAGGAGGGATGGACAGCGTACATTGGTGCACACACTGGTAAAGCGCAGGCCCACATCTGCTGCTCCCAGGAGAGGTGGTGGATACACAGCAATGTATGCAATCAGTTACATCCAGGCCACACCCCAGCCTTCTCACGAGAGGTGGTCAACACACCACCACACATAGTCACTCAGGCCTCAAGATGCTGTCAGTCATCTTAAGGAGGCGGAGCGTGGCGGAGGATTGGGGCTTAGTGGGTTAATATGTCCTTAGTTGTGTTTTCGACTATATTTCGATAATTCCACAAAATCGTTTACCAACTGCTGCTTCATCGTATACTAATGTACTGTGTGATACCAAATTAGTCCACTCCTATTGTAACTTAGAGCACTGCTTTAACTGCTGTTGTGTATCACATCATGTTAACTGTGTCTATTAAAAATGCAATAACAAGGAGGTGGAGCGTAGACGCAGCTGCCTATACAGTCTCGCAGAGCCTAGGTCTGAGTCCACATCACACTCAGGGCTTTAAAGTTCCCCAGGGCCAGGCCTAACTCCTGAGGTCTCTGTCCATCACACCCAGGAGTATACAGTCTCCCAGAGCCTAGGTCTGACTCCACGTCACACTCAGGGCTTTAAAGTTCCCCAGGGCCAGGCCTAACTCCTGAGGTCTCTGTCCATCACACCCAGGGGTATATAGTCTCGCAGAGCCTAGGTCTGAGTCCACATCACACTCAGGGCTTTAAAGTTCCCCAGGGCCAGGCCTAACTCCTGAGGTCTCTGTCCATCACACCCAGGAGTATACAGTCTCCCAGAACCTAGGTCTGAATCTACGTCACACTCAGGGCTTTAAAGTTCCCCAGGGCCAGGCCTAACTCCTGAGGTCTCTGTCCTTCACACCCAGGGGCCCAGGGGTATATAGTCTCACAGAGCCTAGGTCTGAGTCCACATCACACTAAGGGCTTTAAAGTTCCCCAGGGCCAGGCCTAACTCCTGAGGTCTCTGTCCTTCACACACAGGGGTATTTAGTCTCCCAAAGCCTAGGTCTGAATCTACGTCACACTCATGGCTTTAAAGTTCCCCAGGGCCCGGGCCTAACTCCTGAGGTCTCTGTCCTTCACACACAGGGGTATTTAGTCTCCCAAAGCCTAGGTCTGACTCCACGCCACACTCAGGGCTTTAAAGTTCCCCAGGGCCAGGCCTAACTCCTGAGGTCTCTGTCCATCACACCCAGGGGTATACAGTCTCCCAGAACCTAGGTCTGAGTCCACATCACACTCAGGGCTTTAAAGTTCCCCAGGGCCAGGCCTAACTCCTGAGGTCTCTGTCCATCACACCCAGGGGTATACAGTCTCCCAGAGCCTAGGTCTGAATCTACGTCACACTCAGGGCTTTAAAGTTCCCCAGGGCCAGGCCTAACTCCTTAGGTCTCTGTCCATCACACCCAGGGGTATATAGTCTCACAGAGCCTAGGTCTGACTCCACGTCACACTCAGGGCTTTAAAGTTCCCCAGGGCCAGGCCTAACTCCTGAGGTCTCTGTCCATCACACCCAGGGGTATATAGTCTCGCAGAGCCTAGGTCTGAGTCCACATCACACTCAGGGCTTTAAAGTTCCCCAGGGCCAGGCCTAACTCCTGAGGTCTCTGTCCATCACACCCAGGAGTATACAGTCTCCCAGAACCTAGGTCTGAATCTACGTCACACTCAGGGCTTTAAAGTTCCCCAGGGCCAGGCCTAACTCCTGAGGTCTCTGTCCTTCACACCCAGGGGCCCAGGGGTATATAGTCTCACAGAGCCTAGGTCTGAGTCCACATCACACTAAGGGCTTTAAAGTTCCCCAGGGCCAGGCCTAACTCCTGAGGTCTCTGTCCATCACACCCAGGGGTATACAGTCTCCCAGAACCTAGGTCTGAATCTACGTCACACTCATGGCTTTAAAGTTCCCCAGGGCCCGGGCCTAACTCCTGAGGTCTCTGTCCTTCACACACAGGGGTATTTAGTCTCCCAAAGCCTAGGTCTGACTCCACGTCACACTCAGGGCTTTAAAGTTCCCCAGGGCCAGGCCTAACTCCTGAGGTCTCTGTCCATCACACCCAGGGGTATACAGTCTCCCAGAACCTAGGTCTGAATCTACGTCACACTCAGGGCTTTAAAGTTCCCCAGGGCCAGGCCTAACTCCTGAGGTCTCTGTCCATCACACCCAGGGGTATACAGTCTCCCAGAACCTAGGTCTGAATCTACGTCACACTCAGGGCTTTAAAGTTCCCCAGGGCCCGGGCCTAACTCCTGAGGTCTCTGTCCTTCACACACAGGGGTATTTAGTCTCCCAAAGCCTAGGTCTGACTCCACGTCACACTCAGGGCTTTAAAGTTCCCCAGGGCCAGGCCTAACTCCTGAGGTCTCTGTCCATCACACCCAGGGGTATACAGTCTCCCAGAACCTAGGTCTGAGTCCACATCACACTCAGGGCTTTAAAGTTCCCCAGGGCCAGGCCTAACTCCTGAGGTCTCTGTCCATCACACCCAGGGGTATACAGTCTCCCAGAGCCTAGGTCTGAATCTACGTCACACTCAGGGCTTTAAAGTTCCCCAGGGCCAGGCCTAACTCCTTAGGTCTCTGTCCATCACACCCAGGGGTATATAGTCTCACAGAGCCTAGGTCTGACTCCACGTCACACTCAGGGCTTTAAAGTTCCCCAGGGCCAGGCCTAACTCCTGAGGTCTCTGTCCATCACACCCAGGGGTATATAGTCTCGCAGAGCCTAGGTCTGAGTCCACATCACACTCAGGGCTTTAAAGTTCCCCAGGGCCAGGCCTAACTCCTGAGGTCTCTGTCCATCACACCCAGGAGTATACAGTCTCCCAGAACCTAGGTCTGAATCTACGTCACACTCAGGGCTTTAAAGTTCCCCAGGGCCAGGCCTAACTCCTGAGGTCTCTGTCCTTCACACCCAGGGGCCCAGGGGTATATAGTCTCACAGAGCCTAGGTCTGAGTCCACATCACACTAAGGGCTTTAAAGTTCCCCAGGGCCAGGCCTAACTCCTGAGGTCTCTGTCCATCACACCCAGGGGTATACAGTCTCCCAGAACCTAGGTCTGAATCTACGTCACACTCATGGCTTTAAAGTTCCCCAGGGCCCGGGCCTAACTCCTGAGGTCTCTGTCCTTCACACACAGGGGTATTTAGTCTCCCAAAGCCTAGGTCTGACTCCACGTCACACTCAGGGCTTTAAAGTTCCCCAGGGCCAGGCCTAACTCCTGAGGTCTCTGTCCATCACACCCAGGGGTATACAGTCTCCCAGAACCTAGGTCTGAGTCCACATCACACTCAGGGCTTTAAAGTTCCCCAGGGCCAGGCCTAACTCCTGAGGTCTCTGTCCATCACACCCAGGGGTATACAGTCTCCCAGAGCCTAGGTCTGAATCTACGTCACACTCAGGGCTTTAAAGTTCCCCAGGGCCAGGCCTAACTCCTTAGGTCTCTGTCCATCACACCCAGGGGTATATAGTCTCACAGAGCCTAGGTCTGACTCCACGTCACACTCAGGGCTTTAAAGTTCCCCAGGGCCAGGCCTAACTCATGAGGTCTCTGTCCATCACACCCAGGGGTATATAGTCTCGCAGAGCCTATGTCTGAGTCCACATCACACTCAGGGCTTTAAAGTTCCCCAGGGCCCAGGCCTAACTCTTGAGGTCTCTGTCCGTCACACCCAGGGGTATACAGTCTCCCAGAGCCTAGGTCTGACTCCACATCACACTCAGGGCTTTAAAGTTCCCCAGGGACAGGCCTAACTCCTGAGGTCTTTGTCCTTCACACCCAGGGGTATACAGTCTCCCAGAGCCTAGGTCTGACTCCGTATTACAATCAGGGGTATATACTCAGCCTAGGCACAGGTCTGACTCCACGTCACACTCAGGGCTTTAAAGTTCCCCAGGGCCAGGCCTAGGCCTAACTCCTTAGGTCTCTGTCCATCACACCCACGGGTATACAGTCTCCCAGAGCCTAGGTCTGACTGCTCATTACAATCAGGGGTATATACTCAGTCAAGGCACAGGTCTGACTCCACATCACACTCAGGGCTTTAAAGTTTCCCAGGGCCCAGGCCTAACTCCTGAGGTCTCTGTCCTTCACACCCAGGGGTATTTAGTCTCCCAAAGCCTAGGTCTGACTCCACGTCACACTCAGGGCTTTAAAGTTCCCCAGGGCCAGGCCTAACTCCTGAGGTCTCTGTCCATCACACCCAGGGGTATATAGTCTCGCAGAGCCTAGGTCTGAGTCCACATCACACTCAGGGCTTTAAAGTTCCCCAGGGCCAGGCTTAACTCCTGAGGTCTCTGTCCATCACACCCAGGGGTATATAGTCTCGCAGAGCCTATGTCTGAGTCCACATCACACTCAGGGCTTTAAAGTTCACCAGGGCCCAGGCCTAACTCCTGAGGTCTTTGTCCTTCACACCCAGGGGTATACAGTCTCCCAGAGCCTAGGTCTGACTCCACATCACACTCAGGGCTTTAAAGTTCCCCAGGGCCAGGCCTAACACCTGAGGTCTTTGTCCTTCACACCCAGGGGTATACAGTCTCCCAGAGCCTAGGTCTGACTCCGTATTACCATCAGGGGTATATACTCAGCCTAGGCACAGGTCTGACTCCACGTCACACTCAGGGCTTTAAAGTTCCCCAAGGCCAGGCCTAGGCCTAACTCCTTAGGTCTCTGTCCATCACACCCACGGGTATACAGTCTCCCAGAGCCTAGGTCTGACTGCTCATTACAATCAGGGGTATATACTCAGTCAAGGCACAGGTCTGACTCCACATCACACTCAGGGCTTTAAAGTTCCCCAGGGCCCAGGCCTAACTCCTGAGGTCTCTGTCCTTCACACCCAGGGGTATTTAGTCTCCCAAAGCCTAGGTCTGACTCCACGTCACACTCAGGGCTTTAAAGTTCCCCAGGGACCGGGCCTAACTCCTGAGGTCTCTGTCCTTCACACCCAGGGGCCCAGGGGTATTTAGTCTCCCAGAGCCTAGGTCTGACTCCACATCACACTCATGGGTATATACTCAGCCAAGGCCCAGGCTCGACTCGTCAAGTGGTCAGCCAACACACAGAGCGGTAGATAGCCAGATCCCTGGTCTGACTCTGAAAGGGTGAAAGGCCATCATACTCAGGGGCTTATTGTCACCCAAGGCCCAGGTCTAACTCCTGAGGCCACAGGTCATCACATTCCGGGATATATAATCACCCAAGTCCCAGGCCTGACGTCGGCATCCAATATCCAGGCCCAAGTCCTGTATCTTTAGGTATAAAAACAACGCACATCTGGATGTATTATCATTACAGGCAGTCTCCTCCATCCTCAGGTGACAAGAGCAACACTCACAGGATGATATGATACCCAATGCTCAGGCCTGGTCCCTCATGTGATAAGGACAACATATAACATGGCACATAATTCGCCCAAGGCCCCGGCCAGACTTCAGGATCTCCAGGAGATCAAGCCAAGGCCCCACCAGGCATGTAGTGGCATAAAGTCCAGGTCTATGGCCACCATCTTCAGGTGGTATGCCAAGAAATTCCAGAGCATATAGTCCAAGCCTGTGACCAGCATCCTCAGATGAGAGGTGAAAGCATGCCAGGCTATTTAGTGCCCAGGACCCAGTTTTGAATTCCATACCTCCATATTAGGCCATCATACAAGGCCTACAGTGGCCTAAAGCTCAGCCTTATGTCTGTCTTCTTCAGGAGAAAAGGCTGAGACACACCGCTGTCTATAGTCCCTGAAGGGGCAGGCCCCTCTCCAGACTTCCCAAGGCCCAGACCCTACTCCAGTTTTCCCAAGGCCCAGGCCCCACTCTAGACTTCCCAAGGCCCAGGCCCCACTCTAGACTTCCCAAGGCCCAGGCCCCACTCCAGACTTCCCAAGGCCCAGGCCGCACTCTAGACTGCCCAAGGCCCAGGCCTCACTCCAGGCTTCCTAAGGCCCAGGCCCCACTCTAGACTTCCCAAGGCCCAGGGTCCACCCCAGACTTACCAAGGCTCAGGCCCCACTGCAGACTTCCCAAGACCCAGGCCCCACCCCAGACTTCCCATGGCCCAGGCTCCTCCCCAGACGTCCAAAGGCCCAGGCTCCACCCCAGACTTCCCAAGGCCCAGACCCTACTCCAGACTTCCCAAGGCCCAGGCTCCACTCCAGATTATTCAAGGCCCAGGCCTCACTCCTGACTTCCCAAGGCCCAGACTCCATTCCAGACTTCCCAAAGCCCAGGCCCCCTCCAGACTTCCCAAGGCCCAGGCTCCACTCCAGATTATTCAAGGCCCAGGCCCCACTCCAGACTTCCCAAGGCCCAGACTCTATTCCAGACTTCCCCAGGCCCAGACTCCATTGCAGACTTCCCAAGGCCCAGGCCCCAGTCCAGACTACATCTGTCCCGGCATACTAGCCATGTGGTACGTGCGCCAAAACCACAAGTTGTGGAGTCGTCGGGTCAGTCGGCACACGTCCGGGGGCAGGCGGAGACTCCAGACTTCCCAAGCTCCAGGCTCCACTCCAGACTTCCCAAGGCCCAGGCTCCACTCCAGACTTTCCAAGGCCCAGGGTCCACTCCAGACTTACCAAGGCTCAGGCCCCACTTCAGACTTCCCAAGGCCCAGGCCCACTCCAGACTTCCCGAGGCCCAGGCTCCACTCCATACTTCCAAGGCCCAGGCTCCACTCCAGACTTCCCAAGGCCCAGGCTCCACTCCAGACTTTCCAAGGCCCAGGGTCCACCCCAGACTTCCCAAGGCCCAGGCTCCTTCCCAGACGTCCAAAGGCCCAGGCTCCACCCCAGACTTCCCAAGGCCCAGACCCTACTCCAGACTTCCCAAGGCCCAGGCTCCACTCCAGATTATTCAAGGCCCAGGCCCCACTCCTGACTTCCCAAGGCCCAGACTCCATTCCAGACTTCCCAAGGCCCAGGCCCTCTCCAGACTTCCCAAGGCCCAGGCTCCACTCCAGATTATTCAAGGCCCAGGCCCCACTCCAGAATTCCCAAGGCCCAGACTCCATTCCAGACTTCCCAAGGCCCAGGCCCCACTACAGACTTTCCAAGGCCCAGGCTCCACTCCAGACTTCCAAATGCCCAGGCTCTCTCCAGACTTCCCAAGGCCCAGACTCCACTCCAGACTTCCAAAGGCCCGGGCTCCACTCCAGACTTCCCAAGGCCCAGGCTCCACTCCAAATTATCCAAGGCCCCGGCTCCACTCCATACTTTCCCAAGGCCCCGGCTCCACTCCAGACTTCCCTAGTCCCAGGCTCCACTACAGATTATTCAAGGCCCAGGCCCCAATCCAGACTTCCCAAGGTCCAGACTCTATTCCAGACTTCCCAATGCCCAGACTCCATTCCAGACTTCCCTAGGCCCAGGCCCCACTCCAGACTTCCCAAGGCCCAGGCCCCACTCCAGACTTCCCAAGGCCCAGGCTCCACTCCAGACTTCCCCAGGCCCAGACCCCACTCCAGACTTCCCAAGGCCCAGGCCCCACTCCAGACTTTCCAATGCCCAAGCCCCACTCCAGACTTCCAAGGCCCAGGCTCCACTCCAGATTATCCAGGGCCCAGGCCTCACTCCAGACTTTCCAGGCGCCAAGGTTAACATTTGTGGGGCAAAGAGTGCTGCAGGGTCCATCCAGGTCTGCCTGCAGCATCGTCCCATGACAGGGCCGACACACTCCTTTGTATATAGCGACAAATGGCCCAGACCTCACTCACTCGAGCATCCAATCATTGACAAATGCAAGACACCAGACTATGTGGTCACCTAAAGCCAAAGTGGCCCTCCTTAGGTAGCAGGGTTAATGCACAGGGGCAAATTATCAAGCAGGTCCCAGGCCTTACTCCAGCATACCTAGATGGCTGGCCGCCGCACTACGATGTATGTGTTTTTTTACAGCATTGTATTAGTTTTATAACAATCAAAACAAAACACGCAGCCAGCGCAGAAGGGAAACAGCCTTTACAACGAGGTAAATACATTGCATGCATTTACATCGCATACCACGAATTTAAGGTAAGTTGGAGGGGGGTGGGGGATCTGCCCCCACAAATACATTGTTTTTAAATATAAAAACAATGCGTGGTATTGGCATGCGATGTAAATGAATTATCGCGGTAAAAACATGTGTGCTAAAAAAAGGCATGCGATGAATTTACCAGCGTTGTACCGTCGTACAACCAGCCATACATCGTGGTTAGCTGGGCGTGTCCGCTGGTCCATTGCTGGATCACAGCTCCTTTCTCCCCTCCCAGCACCAGTGCATTGTCTCCTTTGTCTCTGAGTCGGATGTCTGTTCTTTCCCTCCCTCTCCAATCCGATGTATTTATTTATGCAAGACTCAGGTCTCACTGCTTAAATCTCAAGGCACACAAATGCAGTGTGTAGTCACACAAGACCCGGACAGTGACAGGTCAACACACCCGAGGAACATAGCCACACTATAGGCACACCCACACACAGAATCCACAGAATGGTCTAAACATGTCGTTTCTTTTAATCTGAGTGTAGACACTATTAAAATAAAGAATGTATGGAATAGTTGTTCACAACTCATTTTTAACCAGGTAATCTATTTTCTTTTCTTCACATTACGGGGCCCAGACGGTTGAGGGATGATATTATTATCTACACATTATTATTTCTTCACTATAGCACATGAACCTGAGAGTTGGGCAACACTTCCACTTCTCTTTATTTTTATTTCTGTCAAGAAAGTTGCCGATGATGACAGAACGAGCAAACTGGTGAGTACCAACCAGTAGCTCCGTGGATGGTGCTTACGTGAGGCACTTCCTGACTTCTCTCACATTTTTTCTTTGGTGGGTGTGAGACTAGTTAGGGATGGTTGATTTATACAATTTTTAATGAGAACACTTAGAGGTGGGCATGACCGGATCAGTGAGCATAGCCCTACCTAGAGGTACATAATACTCGTTTAATAGAAGTTACAAAGATTTGCAGTGCTTTGTTTAACCAGGTCATTTGTGTTAGGATTCTGTGATTGGAGGGCGACCTAGTGACATTCCCTCTTTTGCTCCAATTTCTTTGTTGTACACCTACACACAGGCCTGACTCCAGCATCCACACTTTGATATATAACACACACCAGAATATATGGTCACCTAAAGCCCAGGTCTGACCCCAAGGTGAACATACAGGTGTAGTCACAGAAGGCCCAGGCCTGACTCCTCAGATGAGCGGCCAGCTCACTCCTTGGCTCACTCCTTGGTGTATTGTCAGAGCAGTCACATGTCTGACTCCTCAGGTGAGAGGCCAGCTCACTCCTTGGTTCACTCCTTGGCTCACTCCTTGGTTCACTCCTTGGCTCACTCGTTGGCTCACTCCTTGACTCACTCCTTGGTGTATTGTCACAGCAGTACTAGGCCATGCTCCTCGTGTGAGAGGACAGCTCGCTCCTTGGCTCACTCCTTGGTGTATTGTCACAGCAGCCACATGTCTTACTCCTCAGGTGATAGTAGTTCACTCCCTATTATACAGTCACACCATTCCTAGGCCTGGCTCCTTAGGTGAGAGGCCAGCTCACTCCTTAGCTCACTCCTTGGTATGGAGTCACACAAGGCCCAGGTCTGGCTCCTCAGGTGAGAGGCCACCTCACTCCTTGACTCACTCATTGGCTCACTCCTTGGTGTATTGTCACACCAGTCCCAGGCCTGGCTCCTCAGCTGAGAGGCCAGCTCACTCCTTGACTCACTCCTTGGCTCACTCCTCGGTGTAACGTCACAGCAGGCCCAGGGATCACTCCTCAGGTGAGAGGCCAGCTCACTCCTTGGCTCACTCCTTGGTGTATTGTTACAGCAGGCCCAGGGATGACTCCTCAGGTGAGAGGCCAGCTCACTCCTTGGCTCACTCCTTGGTGTATTGTCACACCAGTCCCAGGCCTTGCTCCTCAGCTGAGAGGCCAGCTCACTCCTTGACTCACTCCTTGGTGTATTGTCACAGCAGTCCCAGGTCTGACTCCTCAGGTGAGAGGCCATCTCACTCCTCGGCTCACTCCTTGGAGTACAGTTAGACCAGTTCAGGCCTGGCTCCTCAGCTGGAAGGCCAGCTAACTCCTTGACTCACTCCTTGGCTCACTCCTTGGAGTACAGTCAGACCTGTCCCAGGCCTGGCTCCTCAGCTGGAAGGCCAACTCACTCCTTGGCTCACTCCCTGGTGTATTGTCACACCAGTCCCAGGCCTGGCTCCTCAGCTGAGAGGCCAGCTCACTCCTTGACTCACTCCTTGGCTCACTCCTTAGTGTAACGTCACAGCAGGTCCAGGCCTGGCTCCTCAGGTGAGAGGCAGCTCACTCCTTGGTATACAGTCACACAAAGCTGAGGCCGGGTTCCTCTGCTGAGAGGCCAGCTCACTCCTTGGCTCACTCCTTGGCTCACTCCTTGGTGTATTGTCAGAGCAGTTTTCATGTCTGACTCCTCAGGTGATAGTAGTTCACTTCTTAGTGTACAGTCACACCAGTCCTAGGCCTGGCTCCTCAGGTGAGAGGCCAGCTCACTCCTTAGCTCACTCGTTGGCTCACTCCTTGGTGTATTGTCACAGCAGGCCCAGGCCTGGCTTCTCAGCTGAGAGGCAGCTCACTCCTTGACTCACTCCTTGGCGTAATGTCACAGCAGGCCCAGGGATGACTCCTCAAGTGAGAGGCCAGCTCACTCCTTGACTCACTCCTTGACTCACTCCTTGGTGTATTGTTACAGCAGGCCCAGTGCTGGCTCCTCAGGTGAGAGGCAGCTCACTCCTTGACTCACTCCTTGGTGTAATGTCACAGCAGGCCCAGGGATGACTCCTCAGGTGAGAGGCCAGCTCACTCCTTGACTCACTCCTTGGTGTAACGTCACAGCAGGCCCGGTGCTGGCTCCTCAGGTGAGAGGCCATCTCACTCCTTGGCTCACTCCTTGGTGTATTGTCACAGCAGTCACATGTCTGACTCCTCAGGTGATAGTAGTTCACTCCCTAATATACAGTCACACCAGTCTGAGGCCTGGCTCCTCAGGTGAGAGAGGCTAGCTCACTCCTTGGCTCACTCCCTAGTGTACAGTCATAGCAGTCCCAGGTCTGGCTCCTCAGCTTATGTGCCCGAGTTAGGCACATGTAGCAACACGGCCCGTCTTTTTACATCGCCCTTGTTTCTGCACAATAACATTATTTGCTATGACCTTTGCACATATTCGTGTGAGTGACAATGTTGGATTAGTTTCTCTGAAACTTCTTTTGTTTACACATTTGGCTTCGCGCAACATTATCACGATGCCTCGAACACCGAGTACAAGACCTTTATGCACGAATGTACAAAAGTTGTTCTATCTTCATCCATGGGGCGACAGGGCTATCTACATATTCACAACAATGCTAATCTGTATGTACAGCGCAAGGATGCTTTTTTATTATAAATAAGGCTCCCTGTTTTCCGTTTTTACTGATTTTTACAGATAAATACAGACAGAAAACCATTTATTTTCTTGTCTGTATTTATTTTTAAATGTGGATAAAAACGGAAATTGGGTGCTTTTTGAGCGATTTTAAATACACTTTGCCATGACTGCCAGGCCAATAATTGTGTGGATTGATAGGTAAGGGGGTTACAAAAGAAAGCAATTTTAGTAAAGAGGCTTAAACAGCAGAAGCTATGCACAAGGCTGATACTGAAATGTACATATTTTCAGATAAGTGCATTGATTTATCTTCTGCGGGTGTTCCTATTTCTGAAATCCGGCAGGCATTTAAGCATGGCTGCATATTTATTGGTTAAATAAATGTGGAAATATACCAGTTTGAGCTTTACTTTTTTCACAAAACCCATAATAAATATGGATAAATACAGATAAAGTTGACAAAAAATAAATATGGATAAATACAGACGGAAATGACAAAAAATAAATACTGTAAAACCGGGAGCCCTAATTATAAATAACGAAGCATTTCCAGGGGTTAGTGGAGGAAACACTTCAGCTGGCACCGAGGGTCGCTGCATGCTGAGGCTTTGCAAAGCAGCTGTCTGACTTCTCCATGAGGGGTGTCCAATTCATGACCAAGACGGGGTCCTCATTCTTTCCCGTCAGGTAATGGGGTTGGATCATCCCATGGGGGGATTCTTGGCTCTACACCTACACACACTCTAGACATAAATAGTGTAAGGATTGCATAGTAGGTGTACGCCTGTTTACTACCTTTTATTATTATATGTCTGCATATATACACTGTCTTAGCACCATGGTGGAACTGTATCTGCTATTTACTCTAATTGTGCCCGTAATCACTTTCATCTGCTTCTGTCTACTGATTATCGCAGCACATGTATTCTATACAAGAATAACGTTGGTTCAATCAATATATAGAAATCCTCCCTCTGTGTATTCTCTGTATATTTCTCTGAGAACAAGAGTGCACGAGTGACTGAGCGAAAAGGTTCTAGATCTATTACCACGATCCCCGAGGGGTCAGGGTTGTCATGTTCAATGGTTGCCAAAAATCATTCGCTCCCTGTTTGGGGTAGGAGGGCTTATGGTGGCACGGTGAGCTAGCTGGTATCTAGGCCAAAATATACTAAGGGGGTCATGGAATCAGTCTTGGCACCTCACCCAAAGTTTATGTTGTCCACAAACACGCAGGTCCTATGGACTGGTGGGAACTACACGACAAGCTGAGAGGCAGCTCACTCCTTGGTATGGAGTCACACAAGGCCCAGGCCTGGCTCCTCAGCTGAGAGGTCATCTCACTCCTTGACTCACTCCTTGGCTCACTCCTTGGAGTACAGTCAGACCAGTCCCAGGCCTGGCTCCTCAGCTGGGAGGCCAGCTCACTCCTTGACTCACTCCTTGGTGTATTGTCACAGCAGTCCCAGGTCTGACTCACACAAGGCCCAGGCCTCACTACAAAGCCCTGTGTAATCACCTGTCTCACCTGGCTGGGCAGGGCGTCTAAATCACTTAGGGTTGAAGCGAGGTCACCCCTCCTGGCAGCTTACGTCTTGGGTTCCGCCTCCCTGGTGAGGGTGGCACAGGGCCAGGCTTTAAAGTTGGAAAAATGAGAATTAAGAGATCACAGCTTCAAAGCCAGCATCACGAGTGCGCGCTGACAGCCAGCCATACACTCAGGGGGAGCTGCCATTTCATCGGGGTGGGGGGAGGGGCATTCATAAAAAGACCCAGGGGCAGATTTACGTTCCCTGGCGCATCCCTGCAAATCAGCAGGGATGCGCCAGGGAAGATGCGTCACGTAAGTTTGCCCTTGCGCCACCGCAGATGCGCCGCATTTACAATGCGGCGCGCCGTGGGCACGGATGGGCAGATGCGTGTCGCATCCCCCGACGGAAAGGCGTCGCATTGCTGGATTCGCGTCGCAAGCGCGACGCGGCTCCATCAAGGCTCGGGGGTGCCCTATGCCTAACATGCTGCGTCAATCCATACGCCTGCTTCAAGCAGGCGCAGGGTTTTGACGCAGCATGGGCGTAAAAGTGACTCAGTGAAATCTTGTAGATTTCACTGCGTCACTTTTATGAGGTGTACCTGCGAGGGAACGCCCACCCTGCGCCGGAACGCCCACATGAAACCTGACGCAGGTTTCATGTGGCGCAGGGGTGTACAACGTGACGCATCTCCCTAGATGCGTCACGTTGTAAATATTGCGCAACGTGGCGCATGTTTTGCGTCGCCGCTGCGTCACATAAGTGACGCAACGGCGGCGCAAAAGTGGCGCAAGGGGCTTGTAAATATGCCCCTCTGTGGATATCTACTGAAACGATGCTGTGCTGAGAGATATGCATGGCCTTGAAAACTGCACCCGCTCTGTCAGTGGCGCAACGAAACTTGAGGGTGCCATCCTGCAAAGTACATGGACCTAGTCCGGAGATCTCAGGCCAGGGGCCCACCGCAAAAGCACAGTGCCGGTGGGGGCCCCCTAGAGCGGGGGCAAATGCTACCTCACTGCGCTGTGTGCTTTCAGAGCCTGGGGAGAGTATGGGCATGCAGTCTATGCTACAGTGCCTGCTACTATACCTTGCGTTTCGGAGTAGCGTGCTACCTGACGTAAAGCGCTTCAACGCCTCGTCATGGGTGGTCAGTGCTATATGAATGCAATTTTAACACTAGACGATGTAGAACAGCAGTGGATTGTGTAATTTAGAATCGCACCCGAGATATTCAGCATTGGAGGTTTTTACGTTTCACCCCGCAAACCCAATCATCTCATGGCGAATGAATAATAATGTTACACCCAATCTCAGCGGCACTCATTGTGGTGGTCCTAAAAGGATGATACGATACTACCCTGGAAACGCCATTACAAATGGATCGATTTTTATCACACTGACAATGATGGGCGCAATGAGGTCCGCACTTACATTTTGGCAAGTCGAACCTGCTGGAATTTAAAGAGTAGAAAAGAACCAGAAAATACCAGGAGGTACAGATTCTGGTGCTGTCAACACCATTATCAGGTCAACTCTTAGGACAGGTGATAATTATTGGACTGATTCTATTGTATGCAGTAATTATCCCATCTGACCGTGGGGCATTCCCACTCAGGCCCTTGTGCAGTTTCCATAGCCCATATTACATGCTCGGGGTTAGATTCTGGTCCCGGTGCACACAGACCTTTGCAACGCAGTCGGAATGACGAGTTCTTTGATATTTATCAGGCCCTCACAGTTTTTCCCTGATAGATTACCGTAGATTGAACCTGCTAAAATGTATTGGGGGAAATGTCCCAGAAAAAAAGGCAAAATGCTTAATTTGGTGGGTTAAGTACTTACTCTACATCGTATGCCTCATTGTGAAGTTGCAAACTTGAAATTGGAAGTATTTACCACACTGTGGAATTGTATTTATCAGGTGTGATAAATATCTCACCCGATTCCGCGTAACGTGTAATCATGGCGCACGTGCCCTAAAGAAGAGGATTTACTCTCTCCAGTTTACTGGCCTTGGAAGTGTGAACAGCTGAGCTGGTTAATTGTGTATCGAGATCTTACACAGTGTCTGTGCCTGTCCTGCTGCTGTGTATGAGTACCTTGTATTGAATGCTCACGTTCAAATAAATGTGTGTGATTGCTCTGTTTTGTACACTGGGAAATATATGTTGAGGACTCACATTGTATAGATTTTATACCAGTTGAACAGAGCGCGTGCGCAGTCTGCACTTTCTACTCTCATATATTTCATATTTGAGGCAGACATCGGTGTTTCATTGTATACATATCAGTAGACCAAGTGCATAAGTGTAAAGTATGCCTTCCTGCACAAAAACAATCCTGCCTGTAACGTAGGCACCATTGCAGCATGGCGCAAGGGTAACTATGCTGCGGTTAGGCTGCACACAGGGCGACAGCGCCAGGAAAGAGGAAAAGTGCGCCATATCTGAGTAGATACGGAGCATTCCTGCTTCCTCCCTTTCACGCAAGTTGCATTGCTGCATTGGGGGAGATATTAGTAAATCTTCCCTCAGCTATTTACAGCTGCTTCGGGGTGTGAGAATTAGTGAGTTCACAAAATGCACCTGTGTCACACCACCCAGACTAGGGTTTTACACTCAATTTGCGCATGTTTTCCTTAATTTGTAGTTTCCTTACCGTGTTTCTGTGGTGGAAACTACCCTATCGACGAACAGTTGTTTCATTATCCTCACAAAAACCTCACAAAAGCTTGCTATGTTGTATACCTGCATTGTTTTCCTGTGGAGACCCACTTTACTTGTGTTAGGTCTGTGAAGGCAGAAATACCTACTGAGCTCTCCCAATCACCGTTTAATTTATAAATCATTAAGTGTTGCGCCCAAAGCGTTGTGAAGAAGCCCACCACCAGCGTAACTGAGGATCAGGGTGCTGGATATCAAGGCTGCGTAGTCTTGATTCCACCGCTGCCTCTTCCCTCCACCACCAGACACTCCCAGACTCCTTATCTCCCTCCTGCCGGTTCTCTTTCATCCCTGCTTTCTCCCTTTGTCACTGTTTTTCCATCTTTCTCTTCCTCTTTTCCCATTTTGTGTATTTGTCTCACTTGCTCTGGATCAAAGGCTGTTGAGGTGCTGGTCCCCAAAAATGAGTTCTGGTCCCACCTGCAACCACCGGCTCAAAACAAGCACTGCCCCCAGCGTATGAGAGAGGGTTGTTGTTCTATGCTGCATGCTGTGGTGGGCGTAAATAAAATGTGAGTGACACTTGAACAGACTAATAGATGAAGATGTCTAACCAGAATCCCCTGTGTGTGTGTGGTGCATATGTAGTTATGCCTCACTGCAACACATGCTGCGACTTCACCGCCCCGACCCCACAGACTGCAAATCACGCAATGCAATCTGGGTCAAAATGGACTTCAGATGAAACCGAACATTATTCTGCAGTGAGGGCCCCTCTCTCCCTGGCCCCTTGTTTACTGGGGAGTTGGTGGAGGAAAAGGGGGCACTGCACCTCTGGGAGTTTGCATCCGGTGACTCTTTTGTCACGGGGGTTGCAGATGTGCACTGTGGGCAGCAGCGCCATCTCCCCGCGTGCAAGTTAAACCCGTCAGTGATATAAAACCGTTATCGTACATTACGTGGCCGTGGGCATGTTAAAATGGGCACTGTCCCCCAGCACGGTCGGAAGCACCACCTGAGCCCGTCTTCTTCCTTGGAATCGGGGTACGGAGACGCCCACGGGGCTGGGCACCCCCCACCCCCCCTTTACCTTGGGAGTGGTGCCAAACTGAAGACTGTTGCCATGGCGACGTGTCGAGGTGGCTGGGGTACCACTTGTAGTGATCACGGCAGATCGTGCAAAGCAGCGTGCACTGTGAGTAGAGGGGGTGCATCCGAGAGGGAACGCGAGGAAACGCGGGGGGGGGGGGGGGGGGTCATCGCCATGGCAACAAACTTGTGGCGAGAAAGGGTTGGGTGGGGGCACTGACATTAGCCCCCCCCCCGGTAGTCCACCATGCTGGGAGTCAGGTCCTCAGCATGACTGACACAAACAGGGTTATCTGATTGAGGGGAGATGACAAAAGGATTTATACAAGATCACACAGAGCGACAGCAGTGAGCCGCAACTCCAGCCCATGTCGCTTTCAATCTCCACGCCAGAGTAACCCCATCCCTTGAGCTCCTTGGGTGGTGGTGGCAGCAGTGGTGTTAGAGAAACAGAGCCCTGAAAAGGTTACCCGGGGCACCATGCCAACAGGAACTGGATATTCAGGTCCAGTTTTTCCTTCTACAAACCATGGCCATGGAGATTATAAAATAATTACTTTCAGTAGCGCTTCGCCCCACACTTTTTAAAACGCTGTAAATACATTTTACCCAGATTAAAGCTACTCCATTTACAAACTTCGGAAGGAGGAAATGCTGAGTTGGTGTTGCCGGCATTTAAAACTCGGACCTGTATTACACAGCAAATGTCAGCAGAGAGCGTAAAATAGCTGCTCCATCTTGTGCAAGAATAGTCACATGAGGGGATCGAGTACCGCATCTTCCAGGAAGCACCAGGTTTTTAAATGAAAATCTTGTTAATGGCGTGAAGTCATCTGATGATGACCTGACCCCTGAAAAGGCGGGACTTGTGCTGCTGGAGTTGGGTGGTGGTTGGTCGAAAATGCTGATTTTAATAAATGCTCAGGGACTAATTAATAATCAGCATAGTTCGGCTGATGGCAGGGGCTGAATAGGCGAACAGCGGGCGCATCTCCTTGAAGACTGTGTGACTACAGGAGTCGCCACCTTTCCTCAGACCAGGACTTACACGAATAACCCAAAACAGGTGAATATACATAAAAGCGAAGGTAGGGCTTCCCTCCTCTAATTTATGCTAATATTTATCCTATTTAGAATAAAACTGGAATCCGTCCAGAGACCTGAAGAATGCCCAGAACCAGTGTATGGCTAGAATAGGGCAGAAACATGTTGGTGAAACTTAAGGATGCTGGAGACATTGTACCTAAAAGCATCCACGGACTATACTTTATAATATGCTTAATTATACCCAAGGTACCACCTATTAAAGGATACCCTCGTGGTATCCCTTAAGTTAGTTTTAGTTTGGAAGTAAATCCCCTGTTTTTATCCAGAAGATTACTATATCCCAAGATCTCCCTCAACAGTTGTGAGGTTGAGCCCGCTCTGGTAGTGCCATTTTACCAGGGTGGGATGAGGTCGCCAATGAGGAAGCATGCCCCATTATGTGGGTCAGACCATTGAAATTGTGAGATCGGGTGATCACCTAGGATAAATATGTTATGTTATTTTAATTTATAATGTGCAGGAATCCCCCCCGGGAGGGGTATCTCGGCACAGGACTCAGTTGTAGAGGAGTCAGAACCCTCCCCGAGTAATCCCTCACCGCACTCTTCTGTGGTGTAATGAGTTCTGGGAAGCAGTGCGGTGAGTGAGGCCTCCATTTCTCCCCTTGTGATACTAATTAACGAAGCACATTCATAAAAGGACAAACCTACCTGGGGTCTTCTGCACATGATGCTAGCCGGTGTCCATGGAGGTGGGCCCCGGGGTGGGTCAGTTCCTTCTAGCCGGTGTTCACGGAGGTGGGCCCCGGGGTGGGTCAGTTCCTTCTAGCCGGTGTTCACGGAGGTGGGCCCCGGGGTGGGTCAGTTCCTTATAGCCGGTGTTCACGGAGGTGGGCCCCGAGGTGGGTCAGTTCCTTCTAGCCGGTGTCCATGGAGGTGGGCCCCGGGGTGGGTCAGTTCCTTCTAGCCGGTGTTCACGGAGGTGGGCCCCGGGGTGGGTCAGTTCCTTCTAGCCGGTGTCCATGGAGGTGGGCCCCGGGGTGGGTCAGTTCCTTCTAGCCGGTGTTCACGGAGGTGGGCCCCGGGGTGGGTCAGTTCCTTCTAGCCGGTGTTCACGGAGGTGGGCCCCGAGGTGGGTCAGTTCCTTCTAGCCGGTGTTCACGGAGGTGGGCCCCGAGGTGGGTCAGTTCCTTCTAGCCGGTGTCCATGGAGGTGGGCCCCGGGGTGGGTCAGTTCCTTCTAGCCGGTGTTCACGGAGGTGGGCCCCGGGGTGGGTCAGTTCCTTCTAGCCGGTGTTCACGGAGGTGGGCCCCGGGGTGGGTCAGTTCCTTCTAGCCGGTGTTCACGGAGGTGGGCCCCGGGGTGGGTCAGTTCCTTCTAGCCGGTGTCCATGGAGGTGGGCCCCGGGGTGGGTCAGTTCCTTCTAGCCGGTGTTCACGGAGGTGGGCCCCGAGGTGGGTCAGTTCCTTCTAGCCGGTGTTCACGGAGGTGGGCCCCGGGGTGGGTCAGTTCCTTCTAGCTGGTGTCCATGGAGGTGTGCCCCGGGGTGGGTCAGTTCCTTCTAGCCGGTGTTCACGGAGGTGGGCCCCGGGGTGGGTCAGTTCCTTCTAGCCGGTGTTCACGGAGGTGGGCCCCGGGGTGGGTCATTTCCTTCTAGCCGGTGTCCACGGAGGTGGGCCCCGGGGTGGGTCAGTTCCTTCTAGCCGGTGTTCACGGAGGTGGGCCCCGAGGTGGGTCAGTTCCTTCTAGCCAGTGTTCATGGAGGTGGGCCCCGGGGTGGGTCAGTTCCTTCTAGCCGGTGTCCATGGAGGTGGGCCCCGGGGTGGGTCAGTTCCTTCTAGCCGGTGTTCACGGAGGTGGGCCCCGGGGTCGGTCAGTTCCTTCTAGCCGGTGTTCACGGAGGTGGGCCCCGGGGTGGGTCAGATCCTTCTAGCCGGTGTTCACGGAGGTGGGCCCCGGGGTGGGTCAGTTCCTTCTAGCCGGTGTTCACGGAGGTGGGCCCCGGGGTGGGTCATTTCCTTCTAGCCGGTGTCCACGGAGGTGGGCCCCGGGGTGGGTCAGTTCCTTCTAGCCGGTGTTCACGGAGGTGGGCCCCGGGGTGGGTCAGTTCCTTCTAGCCGGTGTCCATGGAGGTGGGCCCCGGGGTGGGTCAGTTCCTTCTAGCCGGTGTCCATGGAGGTGGGCCCCGGGGTGGGTCAGTTCCTTCTAGCCGGTGTCCAGGGAGGTGGGCCCCGGGGTCGGTCAGTTCCTTCTAGCCGGTGTTCACGGAGGTGGGCCCCGGGGTGGGTCAGTTCCTTCTAGCCGGTGTTCACGGAGGTGGGCCCCGGGGTGGGTCAGTTCCTTCTAGCCGGTGTTCACGGAGGTGGGCCCCGGGGTGGGTCAGTTCCTTCTAGCCGGTGTCCAGGGAGGTGGGCCTCTGGGTGGGTCAGTTCCTTCTTGCCGGGTGTCATGCTGCGGTTTGGGGCGTATGCCGTATCAGATCTGGGAATGGACCACCTGTACCTTTATGGGTAAGATGTGTATCTAATACATGGGAGCCTGCAATCCCAGTATAAAAACCTGTTCCATCATTTCCTTATTACAATGGAGTTGTGACAAGTCTAGTCTATGATGTAGCTGCTCACCTGTAATATGTTATTACAGTTGAGTTGTCATGTCACAATGCTTCCTGATCGAACCAGCAGCCAAGGTGAACACAGCATGATTACAGCTGCAGTTTAAACAAGAAAATTAGCTTTTTGTTGCTAAGATTTTTCAGAAATGAACAGTGACGGAGACTGGCACCTGTTTATTTTCTGTTCATAGTTCATATGGAAAGAAAGAATCTCTGCATCTTACTATACATTCTCAGCTACAACCCTTTTGTGATCTTATTTGTATCAAATTGATTCTGATATCTTTTCACAACAAATCAATAACTGCTCTTTGGTAAGTTTGATTTCATACTCCAGATTCTGCTTTTAATCTTCATGTTTGCAACCGTACCGTCTCTTTCATATGTTGTTTTAAATATTCTTGGCGTTGCCCTCGGCCTTTTATGAATTGATGAAAAATACTTTTTAATTACGTGGTTTTTTATATAAGGAAATGGAATTGATTATGCATGAAATGTAAGAAGAATTGTACAAAGGTGTTTTAATTGTAAGTTTTTATTAACTGAACAATACATTTTTTCATTCATTCATTCATCATTCATTCATTCATTCATATGTAAGAGCAAGGCACCAAGTATTTAAGCCGTTTGTGGGACGGGTGATGGTCTGACAATGGATTATAAGGAATAACATGGGTGTGTTAAACGGAGACAGCAGGACATCTCTGGGTTCCATGACCTTATAAAGGAACCCAGCTTTCGACATCAATCCTCTCTATGGTTGCGGAACTCCTCAGTGACTTTCAATGTCCTTATAATGTATGGCAGGGGTACTTTTTCCCATGTATCGTCCTCCTCGGTGCTCCCTCCATCAACCACCAGACCACTGGTTCACGTTCCCCTTATTGCACCTCTTTTTATGTGCAACCCTTTGGCCGTTCGAGTGTAGAAGCGCTGCTATGCTTCTGCATTCAAGATATGACACAGGATGCTGGCTGCAATAACCCAGACGTGTGTCGGAAGTGGGTCTTCCTATTCATATTGTGTTGTTTCAGATTTTTATTGCAGCAGGAGCATCTCGAACATAAGGTGCTGTACATGGAACACTCTCCCATCTGCTCCAAAAGTGAGAACGAGAGGAGTTTTCACACAGCGATAATATTGAACTATTCCGTAGAGACACACCAGTCTCCTCTGCTGATGCAAGTATGAACAAGGACAGAGCTGAGCTGTTGTAAGGATATATTGTGAATGCCAAAAAAACAGATCAGTGATCTATTGAATAGTATTTTAAGTGTCTTTATTTCTTTGGGTAGGTCCTGGATTTACTGGGATTCTTATAGGGAGGATCACAAGATTTGTGAAAACAGCCTGATTCAATGGGATTCTTATAGTCGGAATCACAAGATTTGTGAAAACAGCCTGATTCAATGGGATTCTTATAGGGAGGATCACAAGGTTTGTGAAAACAGCCTGATTCACTGGGATTCTTATAGTCAGAATCACAAGGTTTGTGAAAACAGCCTGATTCAATGGGATTCATATAGTGAGGATCACAAGGTTTGTGAAAACATCCTGATTCAATGGGAATCTTATAGGGAGGATCACAAGGCTTGTGAAAACAGCCTGATTCAATGGGGTTCTTAAATTGAGGATCACAAGGTTTGTGAAAACAGCCTGATTCGATGTGATTCTTACAGTGAAGGTTTGTGAAAACAGCCTGATTCAGTGGAATTCTTATAATGAGAATCACAAGTTTTGTGAAAACTGTCTGATTCAATGGGATTCTTACAGTGAGAATCACAAGTTTTGTGAAAACTGCCTAATTCGATGGGATTCTTACAGTGAGAATCACAAGTTTTGTGAAAAAAGCCTGATTCGATGGTATTCTTACAGTCGGAAACACAAGGTTTCTGAAAACAGCCTGATTTAATGGGATTCTTATAGTCGGATCACAAGGTTTGCGAAAACAGCCTGATTCACTGGGATTCTTATAGTGAAGGTTTGTGAAAACTGCCTGATTCAATGGGATTCTTATAGTGAGAATCAAAAGGTTTGTGAAAACAGCCTGATTCACTGGGATTCTTATAGGGAGGATCACAAGGTTTGTGAAAAGAGTCCGATTCATTGGGATTCTTATAGTCAGAATCACAAGGTTTGTGAAAACAGCCTGATTCACTGGGATTCTTATAGTGAAGGTTTGTGAAAACAGCCTGATTCAATAGGATTCTTATAGTGAGAATCAAAAGGTTTGTGAAAACAGCCTGATTCACTGGGATTCTTATAGTGAAGGTTTGTGAAAACAGCCTGATTTAATGGGATTCTTATAGTCGGATCACAAGGTTTGCGAAAACAGCCTGATTCACTGGGATTCTTATAGTGAAGGTTTGTGAAAACAGCCTGATTCAATGGGATTCTTATAGGGAGGATCAGAAAGTTTGTGAAATCAGCCTGATTCACTGGGATTCGGACAGTCCTCTGCTGATGCACCAGACTTTCATTTATTTCAAGACCCTGACAACGGTTTTGGAGATCTAAACCTATACAAGGGAAGGAGCAGGACAGATGCCGAAATAGACGCAGTTATAGAGCACATGTTCACCACAAGGAAGATCTTGGCACTGAATATTTATTGTTACTCAACGTTACTCATTTTATCAATTTCAAAATGATGAACTTGTGAGTAAGCTCACCAAGATTTGAACCAGTGACCTTAGAGTCAAAAACACATTGCAGGATTTGTTTCCTTTGCTGCCGACAGACTTGTATTTCAGCCTGAGACCATGGGGGTCAAATACAGGCCCCGGCTCTGGATGATTGACTTTGCTGCAGTGCCAGACCCACTTGGATTTGAACCTGAGACCATGGCGGTGGAATGCAGATCCCTACAGTGGATTCATTAGTTTACCACACCTCCAGACTGACTGGGACTTGAACCTGTGGCCATGGGGTCAAAGACAGACCCTGCAATTGATGGATTAATTTACTGCACCACCAACTGATGGGTGGACATGGTGAGAATGACAGGTGGGCACGGGGAGAGTGATGGGTGGACACGCTGAGGATCATGGGTGGACATGTTGAGAGTGATGGGTGGGCATGCTGAGAGTGGACACACATAGTGAGGGGTGGACACGCTGAGAGTGATGGGTGAACACACTGAGGGTAATGGGTGGACACACTGAGGGTGATGGCTGCACACACTGAGGGTGATGGGCGGACACACTGAGGGTGATGAGTGGACACACTGAGGGTGATGGGTGGACACGCTGAGGGTGGTGGGTGGACACGCTGAGAGTGATGAGTGGACAAGCTGAGAGTGATGGGTGGACACGCTGAGGTGATGGGTGGACACGCTGAGAGTGATGAGTGGACACGCTCAGGGTGATGGGTAGACACACTGAGGGTGATGGCTGGACACACTGAGGGTGATGGGTGGACACGCTGAGGGTGATGGATGGACACGGTGAGGGAAATGGGTGGACACACTGAGGGTGATGGCTGGACATACTGAGGGTGATGGCTGGACCTACTGAGAATGATGGGTGGACACGCTGAGAGTGATGAGTGAACACGCTGAGAGCGATGAGTGAACACACTGAGGGCGATAGGTGGACACACTGAGGGCGATGGGTGGACACACTGAGGGCGATGGGTGGACACACTGAGGGCAATGGATGGACACACTGAGGGTGATGGGTGAACACGCTGAGATGTGATGAGTGGACACGCTGAGAGTGATGGGTGGAGATGGTGAGACAGAGGTGGACACGCTGAGGGTGATGGGTGGAGATGCTGAGAGTGAGAGGCGGACACACAGAGTGATGGGTGGATATGCTGAGAGTGATGGGTGGACACATTGAGGGTGACGGGTGGCCACGCTGAGAGTGATGTGTGTCCATGCTAAGAGTGATGAGTGGACATGCTGAGGGTGATGGGTGGAGATGCTGGGAGTGATGGGTGGAGATGCTGAGAGTGAGAGGCGGACACGCTGCGAGTGATTGGTGGAGATGCTGAGAGTGATGGGTGGACACATTGAGGGTGATGGGTGGCCACGCTGAGAGTGATGTGTGTCCATGCTAAGAGTGATGAGTGGACACGCAGAGAGTGATTAGTGGACACGCTGAGAGTGATGAGTGGACAGGCTGAGAGTGATGGTTAGAGATGATGGTGGTGATGGGTGGACACGCTGAGAGTGATAGGTGGACACACTGAGAGTGATGTCTGTCCATGGTGAGAGTGATGTGTGTCCATGCTAAGAGTGGTGAGTGGACAGGCTCAGAGTGATGGGTGGAGATGCTGGGAGTGAGAGGTGGACACGCTGAGAGTGGACATGCTGGCGTTGATAGGTGAACACGCTGAGAGTGAGAGCTGCTTTGTGGAATCAATACAATGTATAAATTAGACCACGGGCTGCCCTTCCTAAAATCAATGCCCAAAGCGGGACGCTTGGTTTTGGCGAGTCCTTCTCTGGGGCTTGGCCTGGAAAGGCGGGAGGCTGGACCCACGGATTACGCAGCAGCTGTGAGCCTCAGCGAACCTCTCACCCCTCAGGGACAATTGTTCATCATCTAATATTCATTTCAGGTTCACATTTAGGCCGCTTGTAGCTCCGGGGCGGCTGTTTAACACTGCAGCGCCCAGAGGCAGAAGGTTACAGCTAAACTGGGGCAACTGCACTGCTGAGACTGTGGGAGCCGACTGGGCCATTGCTAAAAAAATGAATAAATGAACTGTGTCGCATTTAATAGAATGTAGCATAAGGCAGTGCAACAACTAAAGCTGCTGCACTGCGTTGAGCTGGGGGAGAGAGCAGCGCAGAGTAGTATCTGCTGGCACGCAAACAGGCTGCCTACAGCCATAAACCCATCTTTGCACCAGAGTGCCATGGTGTGAGTGACGTCTAGCATAGGTTTTGTACTCAAAGGCCACCCGTCCACTTCAAAATACTATGTATGAATGAAGAAATGACGATTTATATAGCGCACAGCTACTCAACAGAGTGCCCAGCCCTGGAGACGTCCCGTGGTCTATCAACATCATCACTCCAACGCTGAGACACACTTGCCAGTACCTTGGTCAGATCATTGCTTAATTACCTTCACCTTACCTAGGCCACTGCAAGGGCACACATCTCTAGTTCAAAGTCTCACTAAGAGGAGTTGGTCTAAAGTGGACTCTAAAACATGGCAAACCACCCTCAAGGAAAATTCCCCTATTCTCTCGGGGAACTTAGACGAAAAATACCAGCAGTGGGAACACTGGATTACTCAATCCGCCAATACCTGTGCACCGAAAAGAACCTTTAACAGCAAACCTTCCTCTAGAATCACCCCATGGTATAATGAGCAGCTTCTCGCACTAAAAAAACAATGCAAAGAATTAGAGAGAGGTTGGAGGAAAAATTATGACCCCTCTATCAAATCTGACTACAAGCTGCTAATCAGATCATACCACAATGAAATGAAGTTAGCCCAATCCAAATTCTATGGAGAAAAAATAGCCCGGGCAGCAAACTCTCCTAAGGAATTGTTTAAGGTAGTAAAAACCTTGTCTAACCCACACAAAAACACAAATGCCCCCCTTACTTCTATTAAAAGATGCAATGACATCGCAGCCTATTTTTCTAACAAGGTGACTAAACTATACGATCAATTCCCAAAAAACAGGGAATCTATCACTGTTATAACGGCTAAATCGCCCCCGACATCTGCCCTGGCCTGTTTTCCCAGATTAGAGGAAGAGAAGGTCCGACAGCTGATTAGGACAATTAAATCGGGTTCTCCATTGGACCCAGTGCCCCCTCGTGTGCTACTGGACGCACTGGATATTCTTTCACCCTCGGTGACTGAACTTCTCAATCTCTCCCTAGATCCGGCGTTAGTTCCTAAAGCCTGGAAACATGCTATCATCAAGCCACTCCAAAAGAAAGCCAATCTCTATCCAACAATTTTGAATAATCTCCGTCCAATCTCCCTCTTACCATACCTGGGTAAACTCCTGGAGAAGCATGTTAACCAGTCTTTGTCTAACTTCCTGGAGTCCAATGATATCTTCCATCCTACCCAGATGGGCTTCCGAGCCACATACAGTACTGAGTCAGCTTTACTGACAGTTACTGAAGAGCTAAAATCCACACTTGATGAGGGTCGGTCTGCCGCCATCCTCTTGCTAGATCTCAGTGCCGCTTTTGACACTGTGGATCATGCTATTTTAAAAGTGAGATTGGGGGAAGTGGGAATTCAGGGAAAAGCCTTGGAGTGGCTTGCCTCCTTCCTGGATAATAGATCTTTCCAGGTGATGGAAGGGGACTGCGCTTCAGAGCACCTCCCTACCACATGTGGCGTCCCGCAGGGCTCGTTCCTCAGTCCGACTTTGTTCAATGTTTATGTCCGTCAGTTGGCTGAGCTGGTACAGGAATTTGGATTATCGGTGGTGTCATACGCCGATGACACCCAATTAGTGGTGTCCTTTTCTAATGGCTCTGAATCTAGTAACAATCAACTACCCATCTGTCTGGAGAGAGTGGTGAGTTAGATGTCCAACAGCTGTCTTAAGCTGAACGGGGGGAAAACGGAGCTCATGTTGCTCGGAGATCCTGGTATCCACTCACCTCTGATACATTGGCCCAAATGTATGGGAGATCCTCCTGTCGCCAAATCCGCAATAAAAAACCTTGGTATTTGGCTGGAGGACTCCCTAACACTGGACTGTCAATCTAAGAAACTTTCAGGGATATGTTTTTCCCTGCTCAAAATGGTAAGGAAAATCATTAATGTAATCCCTGAGCAGCTGAGGAAAATGGTGATACAATCCCTCCTCATCTCACGTTTAGACTATGGAAACTCCCTCTATCTGGGTTCACCTAAATATGTCATTAGGAGGCTGCAAGTGGTGCAGAATGCGGCCACTAGACTCTTGTTAAAGATCCCCAACCGCATCTCTGCTAGGGAAGCACTTAAACAGCTCCACTGGCTGCCCACTGAAGCTAGAGTTAAGTTTAAAACTCTTTGCATCGCTCGTAAATCTATTAACAATTCTGGGACGGAAAAACTGAGGAACCTGATACCCAGGTACATTCCTTCTAGACATCTCAGATCCGGCCAGCAACAGCTCCTCAAAACTACCAGAGTTAAAAGAGCCAGATGGGGAGGTAGATCTTTCACCCATCTGGTACCTAAGTTGTGGAATGCCCTCCCACTGGAAATTTGTGCTGCCCCAAATGAACTAGCTTTCAGGAAGAATTTGAAAACCTGGCTTTTCCCACAATAATTAGGCATTGGCTCAGCTTGTTCACTGTCAGAGCTTTTTTTAGCGCTGGGAAGCCCTTGGGCAGCCATGCGCTCTATAAATCCAATAAATAGAAATAGAAATAGGAGTTTTTAGTGACTTTTGAATCAGGGGTTGTGGAAGATGGCCTTCAAAGACACCTGATCCAGGAGTGAGAACTTGTCATAAGTCTTAACGCCACAGGATCCAAGCTATACCTCACTGATGAGGCCTCTGTGTCAGAGGATCCAAGCTATACCTCACTGATGAGGCCTCTGTGTCACAGGATGGAAGGTATACCTCACTGATGAGGCCTCACTGCATCAGAGGATCTGAGCTATACCTCACTGATGAGGCCTCACTGCGTCAGAGGATCTGAGGTATACCTAACTGATGAGGCGTCACTGTGTCAGGATCCAAGCTATTCCTCACTGATGAGGCCTCTGTAAGAGGATCCGAGCTATACCTCACTGATTAGCCTCACTGTGTCACAGGATCCAAGCTATACCTCACTGATGAAGCCTCACTGCATCACAGGATGAAAGGTATACCTCACTGATGAGCCTCACTATGTCACAGGATCCAAGCTATACCTCACTGATGAGGCCTCACTGCGTCAGAGAATCTGAGCTATACCTCACTGATGAGGCCTCACTGTGTCACAGGATCCAAGCTATACCTCACTGATGAGGCCTCACTGTGTCAGGATCCAAGCTATACCTCACTATGTGAGGATCCAAGCTATACCTCGCTGATGAGGCCTCACTGTGTCACAGAATCCAAGCTATACCTCACTGATGAGGCCTCACTATGTCAGGATCCAAGCTGTACCTCACTGATGAAGCCTCACTGCGTCAGAGAATCTGAGCTATAACTCACTGATGAGGCCTCACTGTGTCACAGGATCCAAGGCTATACCTCACTGATGAGGCCTAACTGCATCACAGGATGGAAGGTATGCCTCACTGATGAGGCCTCACTGCATCAGAGGATCTGAGCTATACCTCACTGATGAGGCGTAACTGTGTCACAGGGTCCAAGCTATACCTTACTGATGAGGCCTCACTGTCAGGATCCAAGCTATACCTCACTGATGAGGCATCTGTGTCAGAGGATCCACACTATACCTCACTGTGTCACAGGATCCACACTATACCTCACTGATGAGGTCTCACTGCATCACAGGATCCACGCTCTACCTCACTGATGAGGCCTCACTGTGTCACAGGATGGAAAGTATACCTCACTGATGAGGCGTCACGGCGTCACAGGATCAAGCTATACCTCACTGATGAGGCCTCACGGTGTCACAGGATCCAAGCTACACCTCACTGATGAGGCCTCACTGTGTCACAGGATCCAAGCTATACCTCACTGATGAGCCTCACTGTGTCACAGGATCCAGGCTATAACTCACTGATGGGGCCTCATTGTGTCAGGGACTAAGCTATACCTCACTGATGAGTCCTCACTGTGTCACGGGATCTAGGCTATACCTCACTGATGAGGCCTCATTGTGTCACAGAATTCAGGCTATTCCTCACTGATGAGGTCTCACTGTGTCAGAGGATTCACGCTATACCTCACTGTGTCACAGGATCCAGGCTATACCTCACTGATGAGGCCTCACTGTGTCAGGATCCAAGCTGTACCTCACTGTGTCAGGATCCAAGCTATACCTCACTATGTCAGGATCCAAGCTATACCTCACTGATGAGGACTCACTGTGTCAGGATCCAAGCTATACCTCACTGATGAGGCCTCACTGTGTCAGGATCCAAACTATACGTCACTGATGAGGCCTCACTGTGTCAGGATCCAAGCTATACCTCACTATGTCAGGATCCACGCTATAACTCACTGATGAGGCCTCTGTTGGAGTATCCAAGCTATACCTCACTGATGAGGCCTTACTGTGTCAGGATCCAAGCTATACCTCACTGATGAGGCCTCACTGTGTCAGGATCCAAGCTATACCTCACTGATGAGGCCTCACTGTGTCAGGATCCAAGCTATACCTCACTATGTCAGGATCCATGCCATACCTCACTGATGAGGCGTCACTGAGTCAGAGGATCTGAGCTATACTTCACTGATGAGGCCTCACTGCATTACAGGATCCAAGCTATACCTCACTGATGAGGCCTCACTGCGTCAGGATCTGAGCTATACCTCACTGATGATGCCTCACTGCATTACAGGATCCAAGCTATACCTCACTGATGAGGCCTCACTGTGTCAGAGGATCCACGCTATACCTCACTGATGAGGCCTCACTGTGTCACAGGATCCAAGCTATACCTTACTGAGGCCTCACTGTGTCACAGGATGGAAGGTATACCTCACTGATGAGGCCTCACGGTGTCACAGGATCCAAGCTGTACCTCACTGATGAGGCCTCATTGTGTCAAAGGATCCAGGCTATACCTCATTTATGAGGCCTCACTGTGTCACAGGATCCACGCTATACCTCACTGATGAGGCCTCACTGCATCACAGGAACCAAGCTATACCTCACTGATGAGGCCTCACTGTGTCACAGGATGGAAGGTATACCTCACTGATGAGGCCTCATGGTGTCACAGGATCCAAGCTATAGCTCTCTGATGAGGCCTCATTGTGTCACAGGATCCAGGCTATACCTCACTGATGAGGTCTCACTGTGTCAGAGCATCCAAGCTATACCTCACTGTGCCACATGATCCAGGCTATACCTCACAGATGAGGCCTCCCTGCATCAGAGGATCTGAGCTATACCTCACTGATGAGGCCTCACTGTATTAAAGGATCGAAGCTATACCTCACTGATGAGGCCGCACGGTGTCAACATCATCTCCTACGCCGACGACACCCAGCTGATCCTCTCCCTCACCAACGACCCCACAACCGCAAGAACCAACCTACATGAAGGGATGAAGGACGTAGCCAAGTGGATGAGGAACAGCCGCCTGAAACTGAACTCAGATAAGACGGAAGTCCTCATCCTAGGATCATCACCCTCCGCCTGGGACGACTCCTGGTGGCCCCCTGCCCTGGGCAACGCACCCAAACCAACGGACCACGCACGCAACCTGGGCTTCATCCTGGACTCCTCCCTCTCAATGACCCGACAAGTCAACGCCGTCTCCTCGTCTTGCTTCAACATCCTACGCATGCTGCGCAAGATCTTCCGGTGGATCCCCACCGAAACCAGGAAGACGATCACCCAGGCCCTCGTCACCAGCCGACTGGACTACGGCAACTCCCTCTACGCCGGAACCACAGCCAAACTTCAAAAAGACTCCAACGCATCCAGAACGCCTCAGCTCGACTCATCCTGGACATCCCCCGACACAGCCACATCGCCGGACACCTGAGAGACCTGCACTGCTCCCCGTCAGCAAGAGAATCACGTTCCGACTCCTCACCCACGCACACAAAGCTCTCCACAACCAAGGCCCCAGATACCTCAACGACTGTCTGACCTTCTACACTCCCACCCGCCAGCTACGATCGACCAACCACGCCCTCGCCGCCGTCCCCCACATCCGAAGAGCCACAACGGGAGGAAGATCCTTCTCCTACCTGGCTCCCAAGACGTGGAACTCCCTACCCATCCACCTCCGCCTTACCCAAGACCACCTCTCCTTCAGGAAGCAACTCAAGACCTGGCTGTTCGAACAGTAGCAGACCCCCCCCCCCAAGCGCCTTGAGACCCTCCGGGTGAGTAGCGCGCTATACAAATGCTTGATTGATTGATTGATTGAGGGTCCAAGCTATACCACACTGAGGCCTCATTGTCTCACAGGATCCAGGTTATGCCTTACTGATGAGGCCTCTGTTTGAGTATCCAAGCTATACCTCACTGATGAGGCCTCACTGCATCACAGGCCTCTGTCAGGGGATCTGAGCTATACCTCACTGATGAGGCCTCTGTGTCAGAGGATCCAAGCTATACCTCACTGATGAGGCCTCTCTGTCAGAGGATCCAAGCTACACCTCACTGATGAGGCCTCTATGTCAGAGGATGCACGCTATACCTCACTGATGAGGCCTCTGTTTGAGTGTCCAAGCTATACCTCACTGATAAGGCCTCACTGTGTCACAGGATCCAAGCTATACCTCACTGATGAGGCCTCACTGTGTCATAGGATCCAAGCTATACCTCACTGATGAGGCCTCTGTGTCAGAGGATCCACGCTATACCTCACTGATGACGCCTCCGTTGGAGTATCCAAGCTATACCTCACTGATGAGGCCTCACTGTGTCAGGATCCAAGCTATACCTCACTAAAGAGGCCTCACTGTGTCAGGATCCAAGCTATACCTCACTGATGAGGCCTCACTGTGTCAGGACCCAAGCTATACCTCACTGATGAGGCCTCACTGTATCAGGATCCAAGCTATACCTCACTATGTCAGGATCCACACTATACCTCACTGATGAGGCCTCACTGCGTCACAGGATCCAAGCTATACCTCTCTGATGAGGCCTCACTGTGTCACATGATCCAAGCTATACCTCACTGATGAGGCCTCTGTGTCAGAGGATCCACTTTATACCTCACTGATGAGGCCTCACTGCATCACAGGATCCAAGCTATACCTCACTGATGAGGCCTCACTGTGTCACAGGATCCAAGCTATACCTCACTGATGAGGCCTCTGTTGGAGTATCCAAGCTATACCTCACTGATGAGGCCTCTGTGTCAGAGAATCCAAGCTCACTGATGAGGCTTCTGTGTCAGAGGATCCACACTATACCTCACTGATGCGGCCTTTGTTGGAGTAGCCAAGCTATACCTCACTGATGAGGTCTCACTGCATCACAGGATCCAAGCTATACCTCACTAATGAGGCCTCACTGCATCACAGGATCCAAGCTATACCTCACTATGTCAGGCTCCACGCTATACCTCACTGATGAGACCTCTGTTGGAGGATCCGAGCTATACCTCACTGATGAGGCCTCTGTTGGAGGATCCAAGCTATACCTCACTGAGGAGTCCTCTGTTGGAGGATCCAAGCTATACCTCACTGATGAGGCCTCACTGCGTCACAGGCCTCTGTCAGGGGATCTGAGCTATACCTCACTGATGAGGCCTCTGTGTCAGAGGATCCAAGCTATACCTCACTGATGAGGCCTCTGTGTCAGAGGAACCAAGCTACACCTCACTGATGAGGCCTCTGTGTCAGAGGATGCACGCTATACCTCACTGATGAGGCCTCTGTTTGAGTATCCAAGCTATACCTCACTGATGAGGCCTTACTGTGTCACAGGATCCAAGCTATACCTCACTGATGAGGCCTCACTGTGTCACAGGATCCAAGCTATACCTCACTGATGAGGCCTCTGTGTCAGAGGATCCACGCTATACCTCACTGATGAGGCCTCTGTTGGAGTATCCAAGCTATACCTCACTGATGAGGCCTCACTGTGTCAGGATCCAAGCTATACCTCACTGAATAGGCCTCACTGTGTCAGGATTCAAGCTATACCTCACTGATGAGCCCTCACTGTGTCAGGACCCAAGCTATACCTCACTGATGAGGCCTCACTGTATCAGGATCCAAGCTATAACTCACTATGTCAGAATCCACACTATACCTCACTGATGAGGCCTCACTGTGTCACAGGATACAAGCTATACCTCTCTAATGAGGCCCCACAGTGTCACATGATCCAAGCTATACCTCACTGATGAGGCCTCTGTGTCAGAGGATCCACGTTATACCTCACTGATGAGGCCTCACTGCATCACAGGATCCAAGCTATACCTCACTGATGAGGCCTCACTGTGTCACAGGATCCAAGCTATACCTCACTGATGAGGCCTCTGTTGGAGTATCCAAGCTATACCTCACTGATGAGGCATCTGTGTCAGAGAATCCAAGCTCACTGATGAGGCTTCTGTGTCAGACGATCCACGCTATACCTCACTGATGAGGCCTTTGTTGGAGTAGCCAAGCTATACCTCACTGATGAGGCCTCACTGCGTGACAGGATCCAAGCTATACCTCACTAATGAGGCCTCACTGCATCACAGGATCCAAGCTATACCTCACTATGTATACTATGTCAGGATCCATGCTATACCTCACTGATGAGGCCTCTTTTGGAGGATCCAAGCTATACCTCACTGATGAGGCCTCTGTTGGAGGATCCAAGCTATACCTCACTGAGGAGTCCTCTATTGGATGATCCATGCTATACCTCACTGGTGAGGCCTCCGTTATGTTATGTTATAACATACTTGTAGAGCGCTCGGCTACTCAGAAGAGTGTCCGTTGGAGTAGCAAAGCTATAACTCACTGATGAGGCCTCACTGCGTCACAGGATCCAAGCTATACCTCACTGATGAGGCCTCACTGTGTCAGGATCCAAGCTATACCTCCCTGATGAGGCCTCACTGTGTCAGGATCCAAGCTATACCTCAGTGATGAGGCTTCACTGTGTCAGGATCCAAGCTATACCTCACTAATGAGGCCTCACTGTGTCAGGATCCAAGCTATACCTCACTGATGAGGCCTCACTGTGTCAGGATCCAAGCTATACCTCACTATGTCAGGATCCATGCTATACCTCCCTGATGAGGCCTCACTGCATCAGAGGATCTGAGCTATACTTCCCTGATGAGGCCTCACTGCATTACAGGATACAAGCTACACCACACTGATGATGCCTCTGTCAGGGGATCCGAGCTATACCTCACTGATGAGGACTCATTGTGTCACAGGATCCAGGCTATGCCTTACTGATGAGGTCTCACTTCATCAGAGGATCCAAGCTATACCTCACTGATGAGGTCTCATGTTGTCACAGGATCCAATCTATACCTCACTGATGAAGCCTCTTTCAGGGGATCCAAGCTATACCTCACTGATGAGGCCTCTGTGTCAGAGGATCCAAGCTATACCTCACTGATGAGGCCTCTGTTGGAGTATCCAAACTATACCTCACTGATGAGGCCTCAGTGCGTCACAAGATCCAAGCTATAACTCACTGATGAGGCCTCACTGTGTCACATGATCCAAACTATACCTCGCTGATGATGCCTCACTGCGTCACAGGATCCAAGCTATACCTCACTGTGTCTCAGGATCCAAGCTATACCTCACTGATGAGGCCTCTGTGTCAGAGGATCCATGCTGTACCTCACTGATGATGCCACTGTTTGAGTATCTAAGCTTATACCTCACTGATGAGGCCTCACTGTGTCAGGATCCAAGCTATTCCTCACTGATGAGGCCTCTGTGTCAGAGGATCCATGCTATACTTCACTGATGAGGCCTCTGTTGGAGTAGCCAAGCTATACCTCACTGATGAGGCCTCACTGCATCACAGGATCCAAGCTATACCCCACTGATGAGGCCTCACTGCGTCACAGGATCCGAGCTATACCTCACTGATGAGGCCTCTGTTGGAGTATCCAAGCTATACCTCACTGATGAGGCCTCTGTTGGAGTATCCAAGCTATACCTCACTGATGAGGCCTCACTGTGTCAGGATCCAAGCTATACCTCAGTGATGAGGCCTCACTGTGTCAGGATCCAAGCTATACCTCCCTGATGAGGCCTCACTGTGTCAGGATCCAAGCTATACCTCAGTGATGAGGCTTCACTGTGTCAGGATCCAAGCTATACCTCACTAATGAGGCCTCACTGTGTCAGGATCCAAGCTATACCTCACTGATGAGGCCTCACTGTGTCAGGATCCAAGCTATACCTCACTATGTCAGGATCCATGCTATACCTCCCTGATGAGGCCTCACTGCATCAGAGGATCTGAGCTATACTTCCCTGATGAGGCCTCACTGCATTACAGGATACAAGCTACACCACACTGATGAGGCCTCTGTCAGGGGATCCGAGCTATACCTCACTGATGAGGACTCATTGTGTCACAGGATCCAGGCTATGCCTTACTGATGAGGTCTCACTTCATCAGAGGATCCAAGCTATACCTCACTGATGAGGTCTCATGTTGTCACAGGATCCAATCTATACCTCACTGATGAAGCCTCTTTCAGGGGATCCAAGCTATACCTCACTGATGAGGCCTCTGTGTCAGAGGATCCAAGCTATACCTCACTGATGAGGCCTCTGTTGGAGTATCCAAACTATACCTCACTGATGAGGCCTCAGTGCGTCACAAGATCCAAGCTATAACTCACTGATGAGGCCTCACTGTGTCACATGATCCAAACTATACCTCGCTGATGATGCCTCACTGCGTCACAGGATCCAAGCTATACCTCACTGTGTCTCAGGATCCAAGCTATACCTCACTGATGAGGCCTCTGTGTCAGAGGATCCATGCTGTACCTCACTGATGATGCCACTGTTTGAGTATCTAAGCTATACCTCACTGATGAGGCCTCACTGTGTCAGGATCCAAGCTATTCCTCACTGATGAGGCCTCTGTGTCAGAGGATCCATGCTATACTTCACTGATGAGGCCTCTGTTGGAGTAGCCAAGCTATACCTCACTGATGAGGCCTCACTGCATCACAGGATCCAAGCTATACCCCACTGATGAGGCCTCACTGCGTCACAGGATCGAAGCTATACCTCACTGATGAGGCCTCTGTTGGAGTATCCAAGCTATACCTCACTGATGAGGCCTCTGTTGGAGTATCCAAGCTATACCTCACTGATGAGGCCTCACTGTGTCAGGATCCAAGCTATACCTCAGTGATGAGGCCTCACTGTGCCAGGATCCAAGCTATACCTCAGTGATGAGGCCTCACTGTGTCAGGATCCAAGCTATACCTTACTAATGAGGCCTCACTGTGTCAGGATCCAAGCTATACCTCACTGATGAGGCCTCACTGTGTCAGGATCCAAGCTATACCTCACTATGTCAGGATCCATGCTATACCTCGCTGATGAGGCCTCACTGCGTTACCGGATCCAAGCTATACCTCACTGATGAGGCCTTACGGTGTCACAGGATACAAGCTATATCACACTGATGAGGCCTCTGTCAGGGGATCTGAGCTATACCTCACTTATGAGGCCTCATTGTGTCACAGGATCCTGATTATGCCTCACTGATGAGGCCTCACTGCATCAGAGGATCGAAGCTATACCTCACTGATGAGGCCTCATGGTGTCACAGGATCCAATCTATACCTCACTGATGACGCCTCTGTCAGGGGATCCGAGCTATACCTCTCTGATGAGGCCTCTGTGTCAGAGGATCCAAGCTATACCTCATTGATGAGGTGGGCTCACTGCGTCACAGGATCCAAGCTATACCTCACTGATGAGGCCTCACTGTGTCACAGGATCCAAGCTATACCTCACTGATGAGGCCTCACTGTGTCACAGCATTCAAGCTATATCTCACTGATGAGGCCTCACTGTGTCTCAGGATCCAAGCTATACCTCACTGATGAGGCCTCTGTGTCAGAGGATCCACGCTATACCTCACTGATGAGGCCTCTGTTGGAGTATCCAAGCTATACCTCACTGATGAGGCCTCACTGTGTCTGGATCCAAGCTATACCTCACTAATGAGGCCTCACTGTTTCAGGATCCAAGCTATACCTCACTGATGAGGCCTCACTTTGTCAGGATCCAAGCTATACCTCACTGATGAGTCCTCACTGTGTCAGGATCCAAGCTATACCTCACTGTGTCAGGATCCACACTGTACCTCACTGATGAGGCCTCTGTGTCAGAGGATCCACGCTATACCTCACTGATGAGGCCTCTGCTGGAGTATCCAAGCTATATCTCACTGATGAGGCCTCACTGCGTCACAGGATCCAAGCTATACCTCACTGATGAGGCCTCACTGCGACACAGGATCCAAGCTATACCTCACTGATGAGGCCTCACTGCGTCACAGGATCCAAGCTATACCTCACTGATAAGGCCTCACTGCATCACAGGATCCAAGCTATACCTCATTGATGAGGCCTCACTGTGTCACAGGATCCAAGCTATACCTCACTGATGAGCCTCACTGTGTCACAGGATCCAAGCTATACCTCACTATGTCAGGATCCACGCTATACCTCACTGATGAGGCCTCTGTTGGAATGTCCAAGCTATACCTCACTGATGAGGCCTCATTGTGTCACAGGATCCAAGCTATACCTCACTGATGAGGCCTCACTGTGTCACAGGATCCAAGCTGTATCTCACTGATGAGGCCTCACTGCGTTACAGGATCCAAGCTATACCTCACTGATGAGTCCCAAGAACCCTGAAGCTGGTCTGGGGTTGCTTGTGTTCCCTCCATGAGGGGGCCTCGCCTGGCAGTTCTGGGTGGTGTCTTTCCAGGAGGAGGGGTCAGTGCTGAGTTGAGTAAGAGGGGCCTCGGGATGGAATGGCAGTGGCAGCTCGGAGAGGTAAAGCTGTGGGGCGGTGAGGCGGGGCGGGGCTGGGTGGGGGGTAGTGGAGTCCGACAAACGACGGCAGATATTTATTTATTTATTCACGTTCACCTTTGCCGTCGTATGTCGGACTCCACTACCCCCACCCAGCCCCCCTCCTCACCGCCCCACAGCGTTACCTCTGCGAGCCGCCACTGTTTGCAAGCATTCTAATATATGGTATATAAACGCACAAATGAGTACCCCTGCCCTGGTGCCGGTGCTTTACTTTCTGAGAGAGTAGAACCCTCCGCGGGGCACCTCGCCACTGAATAAACGAGCGCTCACTCCTCCCTCAGTCCGCTCTGGGCTTCTCATCTGGATGTTGAATGCGGTGGGGCTCAGTGCGGGGCCGTTAAGGGCGTGACTGTCATTAGTGCAACAGGTGCAGTGGCGCTGGGGCCGGCGGTGTGAGTGGTCCATGGTACCTCAGTCGTGGCTTGCCTTATACTATTAAACGGGGAGGGGGTGGGAGTGATCCCCATCCAAGGGATGTCCACGTGCCCACCGTGTCTCCTTCCGTTTCCAGTGCGCACCCAGTGACCTTTGACTTATGGACTGTGACCTAGCTCCCCATCTTCGAGTCCTCATTGGTTCTTTCACACCTTTCAGGAGTCTCCTCGACGTCTAACATTAAAGTCAGAGTCTTGGGGTCTGAGCGCCCGAGGGCTCTCCCTGGAGATGCAAGTGAACGCTGAGGTGGTGGTTACTTCCCCCCTTCTTGCCTACAGTCCATCATCCATCCATCCTCACCTCCCGGCTTCCCTGCTTGGCCCTGGTGCCAAGGAATCTGCCAACTCCGTTCTGTGCCTGAAACAAGACCACAAACCAGGTGAAACTGAAGACAACGCGCTGTTTGCCCCCGAGGCTTTCTGTATGTAAATTGTGCACAGCTCCGGTTGGCGAACCCGGATTTGATGAAATCATACACATTTGGAGCCCAAGTCCTCACATTCCAGTGTCTACAACTTGGAAACGTGTGTCAATTGTAGTAAGTGCTGTGTAAATGCTGCAATGTAATACCATACAGTCCGCCCCTGTGAAACTACTGCACGGTAAAAACATTTCCCAGGCACTTTTGGCCCCTGACCGAGTTTTCACGAGCATGGAACATGGGACAAGGGTCGGACTCTGTAAAATTACCACCTCGACCAGTTAGCACCGAAAACCCATCTCCCGTGCTCAATTTGACAAATGGTAAAAGACAGGGTGAACACCGCTTACATCCAATTACAGCTTCACTGTGGCACTAGTATGAGGTCCTACGAACCCAACATAGGGGCTGAGACACCTGTGCCAAGCAGCCTGTCTGGTCAAGGGCGAAGCAGCTACCAAGAAACGCCATCCCAGGTGGCACTTTAGTACTCCCGTGACGTTAGCCACTATCCCTGTGGCATCATCACTCGAGCTAAAAGAAAGATGGGTGGAGACCACTACCTGCCACACATCTCACCTCTAAGTATCACAGAGGACGCGGCGGGCTCACCACAGACGGTGCTACAACAACCTTCCGAGTGGAGGTGCTGGCCTTTGGCAACGCAACACAAATACCTTAGGGGTTAGAAAAACAGGGACCTCTGGGTAAGTGAGCACAGCAAGGGGCCGAAGCCTCTCCAGAGGGCCTCGGTGGATTGTAGGGGTTGAAAAGTAACAGTGACAGTGAACTGGACGGTGAAAAGTATGTGTGTGCCAGAGAGTGCTCTCCTGAGTCGATAACCTCCCACCCAAGCCTCACTGCACCCTGTGTGGTTCACCAGTCTCATCACTGTGCAAGAATGAAGAACAGAGGCAGCTGGTTACTGACTGGTCATGAGAGAGTCAGGATGGACCATGCTGCACTCTCTGGTTAGGGTACTGTCTAGCTGTTCACTACAACAGCTCTCTCTGGTTAGGGTACTGTCTCGCTGTTGAGACACAGCCGCTCTCTCTGGTTAGGGTACTGCCTCGCTGTTCAGCCATAGCACCTCTCTCTGGTTAGGGTACTGCCTCGCTGTTCAGCCATAGCACCTCTCTCTGGTTAGGGTACTGCCTCGCTGTTCAGCCATAGCACCTCTCTCTGGTTAGGGTACTGCCTCGCTGTTCAGCCATAGCACCTCTCTCTGGTTAGGGTACTGCCTCGCTGTTCAGCCATAGCACCTCTCTCTGGTTAGGGTACTGTCTAGCTGTTCAGGCACAGCAGCTCTCTCTGGTTAGGACACCACTTAGCTGGGATTGTAATGCAGTGGCTAGAATTTCTGTGTGAAGCCAGTTAAAGACAAAGATTTGCAATGCAATAGGTCTCACATTTATGAGAGTTTGAGCTATTGGCAATGCAATAGCTTAAACTCTCGCAAATGCGAGACCTATTGCATTGCAAATATTTTTTTGTTTACTAGCGCCCATGTAGCACTTTCACACTCATGGACGTCGTGCCCCTTTCTTTAGACAAGATGTGTCTAAAAAAAGGGGCGTTGCCGACATTAAAGTGAAATCGCAGCATGGGGCGCTTTGACAAAAAAAAGCATCTGTTTGTCAAGTTGACAAACAGATGCTTTTTTTTGTAAAAGCGCCTATGCTGCCCTTTCACTTAAAATAGCGGCCGCGCACCTTTCTTTCGACGCGGCTTGTCTAAAGAAAGGAGCTCGGCCTCCATGAATGAAAAAGCGCCGTATGGGGGCTAGTAAACAAACAAACAAAAAAATGAGTTAGCTCGCCCGCTTTACTTAAAGCGGACCGTGCTGCTAAAATGAATAAATAAAGAAACGCGGCCGCTATAGTTAAAGCGGACCGCCATTAGTAAATCAAATAAAAGTGGGTGGCCTGCTACGACGTAGTGGGTGGAATAGGGGCAAATCCTAAAACAAAATAGTGCTCACAGCCAAGATAACATCGCAAAACAAAGGGGTTTGCCCTAATCCTCCTAACACATCTTGGGCCTTAAATGTCTGAAAAAGAAGGGGGTGATGTGGTGGAATCAATAAATAGCATTCAGTAGTTAAAATTTTAATTATTCACTACTCATCGGTGCAAATTCCCAGAAAAATAAAATTGTCTTTTTTACATATCACCTTCAAAACCAACTGAAACAAATTTTCAATATCCTTTTAAGATTTCTTTACTTAATTATCTTTTTGGACAACATATACAATACAAAATCACAACACAACAACATAGATAACTAGATGAATCCTTTCTCATTTCTTCCTGCCCATTCTAATAATAATTGGATGCTACATCATTTTAAGCCTGGGCCGAAACGCGTTGATCCTACAGTACCGAGGAGCCCAACGGAACTTGAATACCAATAAAGAAATTTGTTACACACTGTTCGAATGTAATAGAGGGTTGAATGTTCCCCTCTTGGGTGTATTGGACTAACGCATGTTGTAATTGCTTAAAATTATGTAGCATCTAATTATTATTAGAATGGGCAGGAAGAAATTAGAAAGGATTCATCTAGTTATCTATATTGTTGTGTTGTGATTTTGTATTGTATATGTTGTCTAAAAAGATAATTAAGTAAAGAAATCTTAAAAGGATATTGAAAATTTGTTTCAGTTGGATTTGAAGGTGGTATGTAAAACACAATTCTATTTTTCTGGGGCTTTGCACCGATGAGTTGGGACTTATTTAAATTTTACCTACTGAATGTTCTTTATTGATTCCTCCCCATCACCCCCTTCATTTTCAGACAGCCAAGATAAAGCAGATCGTGTTCCAAGACAAGTAAAAGTCCAGTCGTTATGGGAGGTAACAAATACATACAAGGCGGTACCAAGGAAGGACTAAGAAGCCTAATAACGACTCAGAAGCCAGCGTTTCGGAAGGACAATGATACAAGCCAATCAAAAATATGGGCGGAGAGTGGGCGGGACTCCAAAGCCATACTCCACTACTGCATGCCTCGCAACAGCACATGTGCTGCTCAGGCTCGACCTAATAAATGGAAAAAGTGGGAAAATCATCTAATGGTGGTAATTTTCACCTTGAAGGGTAAACTCAGGCTATCAAATACCAGATAAACTCACTTCAATAGTATTTTTAGAGATGTTTATAACAATCCTAAATGATTATTAACGCAAACAGAAGCAGAATTAAGAGCTAAGAATGAGCATAGATAAATTTACATAAAATCATCTCATAAAAGCTTCATCCCCCGGCTGCTCCTGGATCTCAGACAAGTGCAAAGGCCAAGACCTTTTCTGAGAGGATGGCAGCCCTGCGTGGTGCCCAGGGACATGTGTGCCAGCTCCTTCAGTTTCATTTTAATAGATCAGAGGAACAGAGAACAAATATAGATTTTAATATAAGATATCAGTAGTTTGAAAGAACAGTGATTAAATGAAACAAAATGTGGTAAAACCCATTCGGCATGTTTAGGTGGGACTTGCCCTTGTTCTGTTTAGTTAAACTACTTATGGTGAAAGAATACAGCCAGCATCAGTAGCGGTTCAGCTCCTGGCCGGATCAGGTTGCCTTGCTGCAGAGAACATGGCCAATGAGTGCTCCATGTTCTAAAAACACATAATCATTATCTTTTCAGAAAGTGTATACCAGAAATGAGGGGGTGCTGCAGCTGTTTTGCAGTTCAAATAATTAAAAATGCTAAGGCTAGGGTCCCCATTTTCCAGTTATTGCTCACTGCGGCTCCCCAGATTCCACTAATGATTCATTGGGGGTCCCCGGGTTCCGGTAAGGATTAAGGGATTCCACAGAAGTCAAAAGGAACCACTGTCTTACAGAATGAGGTCACCGGGTGGAGCTCTACCTGTGGCATCACCCCTGGGTATCTTAGAGGAAGGATGCCCTGGGGTTGCTGAGTGTGGACACGCACCTCTGCCTGTTGTATTACCCTTGAGGGTTGTTGGGTGTGGGCACACACCTCTGCCTGTTGTATTACCCTAGGGGCTGCTGGGTGTGTGCACACATCTCTGCTTGTTGTATTACCCTAGGGGGTTGCTGGGTGTGGGCACACACTTCTGCCTTTTGTATTACCCTTGGGGATTGCTGGGTGTGGGCACACACCTCTGCCGGTTGTATTACCCTATGGGGTTGCTGAGTGTGGACACACACCTCTGCCTTTTTAATACAACAGGCAGAGGTGTGTGCCCACACCCAGCAATCCCCAAGGGTTAGATAATTAAGTAAAGAAGTCTTGGGGGTTGCTGGGTGTGGGCACACACCTCTGCCTGTTATATTACCATGGGGATTGCTGGGTGTGGGCACACACCTCTGCCTGTTGTATTACCCTTGGGGGTTGCTGGGTGTGGGCATACACCTCTGCCTGTTGTATTACCCTTGGGGGTTGCTGGGTGTGGGCACACACCTCTGCCTGTTGTATTACCCTAGGGGTTGCTGGGTGTGGGCACACACCTCTGCCTGTTGTATTACCCTTGAGGGTTGCTGGGTGTGGGCACACACATCTGCCTGTTGTATTACCCTAGGGGGTTGCTGGGTGTGGGCACACACCTCTGCCTGTTGTAGTCCCCTAAGGGGTTGCTGGGTGTGGGCACACACCTCTGCCTGTTATATTACCATGGGGATTGCTGGGTGTGTTTGTTTTTACCCCCAAGTTACGGGTGAAGTATAGAAATACGAGCCCTTCCGTGAGCATAGCATAATGAATGGATGAACCGAAGTGAGCACAGCTGCAGTTTCTTTGGTGGTTGCTGTTCGTATAGCATGGTACACGGTAATACCCTAAACCACATTTACTCCAACGCACAGTTTAAATGCTGGGGTCCGGCGGGTGTTCTATTGTTATTTGAGCATTTTTATAACGTTGGTGTCATTCTGCCGCTGGCGAGAAACGAGTAGCTGCGGGACATCGATGGTGGTAACAGAATACGAATGATAACACAAGTATAATAAAAATAAATACATTGCTTGTTCGAGAGTGAATGCATTAAACGTGCTGCCATCTGGAAATATATACACTGTATTTCCGTGAGTTAATGAGTTAAACGTGCTTCCATCTAGAGGCGCAAAATAATCTTCGGCTTGGCGATGGTTTTGTGAACTATCGATGTAAGTGTTCCAATTAAACAAAGGTGCAGCCGCCATAGTTGAAGATACGGCTGAGCATGCCTGCGCTGTAATTATAAACTAGCAAGCTCTTTAAAAAACCAGCGAGACGCAAGTGCGAACAGAGGCATGCCGGGATATCCAATCCGCCTCGTACGTCACAGAAAGGACTTTATAAGCAAGCATTGAAAATGCAATAGGACTCGCATTTACGCGAGACCTATTGCATTAGAATCGGAAGTGCGGGTGGGAAGAAGGCACGAACGGGAGTGGGGGGGGGCTGGTGTGGTCTGAGAAGTCACGGACTGCGGGAGGGGAGGGGGGAAGGCAGGGGAAGAAAAATACTGTTGGAAGTAAAGGGGCCGGTAGCCGTGGAAGGATACAAATGACGAATGAGGAGGGACTAACAAGCCTCAAACCAATCGAAAGGCAGCATTTAAGACAAAAGCCAACGGGCAGAGAGTGGGCGGAGCTTCCACGAAGCTTCCATGCTACAGTATATACTGCATGCCTCGCAAAGCGATTGCAGCGCATTCGCGCTGCAACGCTAGGTGAGACCTAAAAAAACATCTTTAACCCCTTGTGTGCTCGGGACGGCCCCCGGCCGTCCGACGTCACAGTGGGCGTGTGCGGAGGACGGCCGGGGGCCGTCCAAACCCCGCCCACCTAATAAAACTCCAGCACCGTGGCGGAAGTCGCGCCGCAGTCAAGGGATTAAGGCACTGTAGTTCAGTGAGGCCACTGTCTACTAACACTATACTTTCAAGAGGTACACAGCGATTTGTTTCCTGAAACACCGGGGAGTAGAAAGGCTGGAGCTCTCATTAATTTGGCTGTTTTGGGGTGTAAAATGATTAACCTTCTTTTATTGAGACTTTGAGCTTAAGCCAGTTGTCCCCAAATCTGTCCTTTTCCTGGGGTGTCCGCCAGGGCCGGATCTGTGCCAGATTTTCATGGAAACCACTGATTGCATAACCGATTCCAATGAAGCTTCATTATAGGCCCATTTTATCTTGGACCAGGTCTCCTGCAAGGCCTGCGGTCCCTGTCTGTGGTCAGGCCTTGTTTCTCGCTGCCGAAGGCCTGCTGTGAGGCCTGGTCTCTGTCTGCACCAGGGCCTTGGTTCTCGTTGCCGAAGGGCTGCGAGGCCTGGTCTCTGTCTGCACTACGGCCTTGCTTCTCGTTGCAGAAGAGTTGCGAGGCCCGGTCTCTGTCTGCCGTTAGGCCTTGGTTCTCGCTGCCGAAGGTCTGCTGTGAGTCCTGGTCTCTGTCTGCAGTAAGGCCTTTGTTCTCATTGCCGATGGGCTGCGAGGCCTGGTCTCTGTCTGCAGTAAGGCCTTGGTTCTCATTGCCGAAGGGCTGCGAGGCCTGGTCTCTGTCTGCAGTAAGGCCTTTGTTCTCATTGCCGACAGGCTGCGAGGCCTGGTCTCTGTCTGCAGTAAGGCCTTGGTTCTCGCTGCCAAAGGTCTGCTGCGAGGCCTGGTCTCTGTCTGCACTAGGGCCTTGGTTCTCGTTGCCGAAGGGCTGCGAGGCCTGGTCTCTGTCTGCACTAGGGCCTTGGTTCTCGTTGCAGAAGAGTTGCGAGGCCTGGTCTCTGTCTGCCGTTAGGCCTTGGTTCTCGCTGCCGAAGACCTGCTGTGAGGCCTGGTCTCTGTCTGCAGTAAGGCCTTTGTTCTCATTGTCGATGGGCTGCGAGGCCTGGTCTCTGTCTGCAATAAGGCCTTGGTTCTTGTTGCCGAAGGGCTGCGCGGCCTGGTCTCTGTCTGCAGTAAGGCCTTTGTTCTCGTTGCTGAAAGGCTGCGAGGCCTGGTCTCTGTCTGCAGTAAGGCCTTGCTTCTCGTTGCAGAAGAGTTGCGAGGCCCGGTCTCTGTCTGTCGTTAGGCCTTGGTTCTCGCTGCCGAAGGTCTGCTGTGAGTCCTGGTCTCTGTCTGCAGTAAGGCCTTTGTTCTCATTGCCGATGGGCTGCGAGGCCTGGTCTCTGTCTGCAGTAAGGCCTTGGTTCTCGTTGCCGAAGGGCTGCGAGGCCTGGTCTCTGTCTGCACTACGGCCTTGCTTCTCGTTGCAGAAGAGTTGCGAGGCCCGGTCTCTGTCTGTCGTTAGGCCTTGGTTCTCGCTGCCAAAGGTCTGCTGTGAGTCCTGGTCTCTGTCTGCAGTAAGGCCTTTGTTCTCATTGCCGATGGGCTGCGAGGCCTGGTCTCTGTCTGCAGTAAGGCCTTGGTTCTCATTGCCGAAGGGCTGCGAGGCCTGGTCTCTGTCTGCAGTAAGGCCTTTGTTCTCATTGCCGACAGGCTGCGAGGCCTGGTCTCTGTCTGCAGTAAGGCCTTGGTTCTCGTTGCCGAAGAGCTGCGAGGCCTGGTCTCTGTCTGCAGTAAGGCCTTTGTTCTCATTGCCGACAGGCTGCGAGGCCTGGTCTCTGTCTGCAGTAAGGCCTTGGTTCTCGCTGCCAAAGGTCTGCTGCGAGGCCTGGTCTCTGTCTGCACTAGGGCCTTGGTTCTCGTTGCCGAAGGGCTGCGAGGCCTGGTCTCTGTCTGCACTAGGGCCTTGGTTCTCGTTGCAGAAGAGTTGCGAGGCCTGGTCTCTGTCTGCCGTTAGGCCTTGGTTCTCGCTGCCGAAGACCTGATGTGAGGCCTGGTCTCTGTCTGCAGTAAGGCCTTTGTTCTCATTGTCGATGGGCTGCGAGGCCTGGTCTCTGTCTGCAATAAGGCCTTGGTTCTTGTTGCCGAAGGGCTGCGCGGCCTGGTCTCTGTCTGCAGTAAGGCCTTTGTTCTCGTTGCTGAAAGGCTGCGAGGCCTGGTCTCTGTCTGCAGTAAGGCCTTGGTTCTCGCTGCCGAAGGTCTGCTGCGAGGCCTGGTCTCTGTCTGCACTAGGGCCTTGGTTCTCATTGCCGAAGGGCTGCGAGGCCTGGTCTCTGTCTGCACTAGGGCCTTGGTTCCTGTTGCCGAAGGGTTGCGTGGCCTGGTCTCTGTCTGCACAAGGGCCTTGGTTCTCGTTGCACAAGGGTTGCGAGGTCTGGTCTCTGTCTGCCATTAGGCCTTGGTTCTCGCTGCCGAAGGTCTGCTGTGAGGCCTGGCCTCTGTCTGCAGTAAGGCCTTTGTTCTCGTTGCCGACGGGCTGCGAGGCCTGGTCTCTGTCTGCAGTAAAACCTTGGTTCTCGTTGCCGAAGGGCTGCGAGGCCTGGTCTCTGTCTGCAGTAAGGCCTTTGTTCTCGTTGCCGACTTGCTGCGAGGCCTGGTCTCTGTCTGCAGTAAGGCCTTGGTTTTCGTTGCCGAAGGGCTGCGAGACCTGGTCTCCGTCTGCAGGCAGGATTTGGTCCTTGCTGCTGAAGCCTGCTGCTAGGCCTGGTCTCTGACCATAATCCGGCACTGGGTTAGGCCTTTGTTGCTAAAGGCCTGAACTCTGTCTTCAGTCAGGCCTCAAGTTAAGTCCTTGCTGCCGACAGCCTGTGGCAAAGCCTGGTCCCTGCCTGCAGTCAGGCCTTGGTTCTCGCTGCTGAAGGTCTGCTGTGAGGCTTGGTCAATGTCTGCAGTAAGGCCTTGGTTCTCGCTGCCGAAAGTCTGCTGTGAGGCTTGGTCAATGTCTGCAGTAAGGCCTTGGTTCTTGCTGCTGAAGGTCTGCTGTGAGGCTTGGTCAATGTCTGCAGTCAGGCCTTACTTCTCGCCGCCGAAGGGCAGCGGCGAGGCTTGGCCCTTGTCTGTAGTCAAGCATTGGTTCTCACTGATAAAGGTCTGCTGCGAAGCCTGGTCTCTGTCTGCAGTCAGGCCTTACTTCTCGCTGCCGAAGGTCTGCTGTGAGACTTGGTCCTTGTCTGTAGTCAGGCCTTGGTTCTCGCTGCTGAAGGTCTGCTGCAAAGCCTGGTCTCTGTCTGCAGTAACGCCTTGGGTCTCGCTGCCAAAGGTCTGCATGGCGTGGTCTCTATCAGAAGTCGGGCCTTGGTTCTCGCTGCCGAAGGGTTGCGAGGCCTGGTCTCTGTCTGCAGTCAGGCCTTGGTTCTCGCTGCTGAAGGTCTGCTGTGAGACCTAGTCTCTGTCTGCAATAAAGCCTTGGTTCTCGTTGCCGAAGGACTGCGAGGCCTGGTCTCTGTCTACAGTCAGGACTTGGTTCTAGCTGATGAAGGTCTGCTGCTAGGCCTGGTCTCTGGCCATAATCCGGCCCTGGGTTAGTCCTTTGTTGCTAAAGGCCTGGACTCTGTCTTCAGTCAGGTCTCAAGTTAAGTCCTTGCTGCCGACAGCCTGTGGCAAGGCCTGGTTCCTGCCTGCAGTAAGGACTTGGTTCTAGCTGATGAAGGTCTGCGGCGAGGCCTGGTCTCTGCCTATTGCCAGCTCCACAATTTGGTCCTTGCTGCTGAAGGCCTGCTGCTAGGCCTGGTCTCTGGCCATAATCCGGCCCTGGGTTAGGCCTTTGTTGCTAAAGGCCCGGACTCTGTCTTCAATCAGGCCTCAAGTTAAGTCCTTGCTGCCGACAGCCTGTGGCAAGGCCTGGTTCCTGCCTGCAGTAAGGACTTGGTTCTCACTGCTGAAGTTATGCTGTGAGGCTTGGTCAATGTCTGCAGTAAGGCCTTGGTTCTCGCTGCCGAAGGTCTGCTGCGAAGCCTGGTCTCTGTCTGCAGTCAGGCCTTGGGTCTCGCTGCCAAAGGTCTGCATGGCGTGGTCTCTATCAGAAGTCGGGCCTTGGTTCTTGCTGCCGAAGGGTTGCGAGGCCTGGTCTCTGTCTGCAGTCAGGCCTTGGTTCTCGCTGCTGAAGGTCTGCTGTGAGACCTAGTCTCTGTCTGCAATAAAGCCTTGGTTCTCGTTGCCGAAGGACTGCGAGGCCTGGTCTCTGTCTACAGTCAGGACTTGGTTCTAGCTGATGAAGGTCTGCTGCTAGGCCTGGTCTCTGGCCATAATCCGGCCCTGGGTTAGTCCTTTGTTGCTAAAGGCCTGGACTCTGTCTTCAGTCAGGTCTCAAGTTAAGTCCTTGCTGCCGACAGCCTGTGGCAAGGTCTGGTTCCTGCCTGCAGTAAGGACTTGGTTCTAGCTGATGAAGGTCTGCGGCGAGGCCTGGTCTCTGCCTATTGCCAGCTCCACAATTTGGTCCTTGCTGCTGAAGGCCTGCTGCTAGGCCTGGTCTCTGGCCATAATCCGGCCCTGGGTTAGGCCTTTGTTGCTAAAGGCCCGGACTCTGTCTTCAATCAGGCCTCAAGTTAAGTCCTTGCTGCCGACAGCCTGTGGCAAGGCCTGGTTCCTGCCTGCAGTAAGGACTTGGTTCTCACTGCTGAAGTTATGCTGTGAGGCTTGGTCAATGTCTGCAGTAAGGCCTTGGTTTTCGCTGCCGAAGGTCTGCTGCGAAGCCTGGTCTCTGTCTGCAGTCAGGCCTTGGTTCTCGCTGCTGAAGGTATGCTGCGAGGTCTGGTCTATGTCTGCAGTAAGGCCTTTGTTCTCATTGCCGACTTGCTGTGAGGCCTGGTCAATGCCTGCAGTCAGGCCTTGGTTCTCGCTGCCGAAGGTATGCTGCGAGGTCTGGTCTGTGGTCTGTGTCTGGAGTCCGGTCCTGGGTTTGGTCCATGCTGCTAACGACCTGCTAGGAGTCCTGACTGGCCAGGCCTTGGGTTTGGCTCTTGCTCCTAAAGGCCTTGTGCCTGTCCGGAGTCAGGCCCTGGTAAGACCCTTGATGCCAAAGGCTTGGTGTCTGTCTGCAGTCAGGTCCCAGGTGTAGTCCTTGCTGTAGAACGCCTACTGCTAAGCCTGGTGTCTGTCCGCAATCAGGCTTCGGATCTGGTTCTTGCTGCTAGAGGCCTGGCCCCTAGCCAGAGCCCAGCCGTGGATTAGGCCCTTGTTGCTAAAGGGCTGGTATATGTCTGCAGTCCTTGCTGCCGAAGGTCTGCGGCAAGGCCTGGTCTCTGTCTGCAGCCAGGGTTTGGTGCTCGCTGCCGAAGGCCTGCTGTGAGGCCTAGTTCCTGACTCGTCAGTCAGGCCTCAGGTTTGGTTCTTGCTGCCTAAGACCTGGTCTCTGTTTGCAGTCAGGCCTTGGTTCTTGCTGCCAATGGTCTGCAGCGGGGCCTGGTCACTGTCTGCTGTCAGGCCCCAGACAGAGGACTTGAAGCCTATGGTCTGCAGCGAGGCCTGGTCCCTGTCCGCAGGCAGGCCCCAGACAGAGGTCTTGATGCCTATGGTCTGCAGCGAGGCCTGGTCCCTGTTCGCAGTCAGGCCCCAGACAGAGGTCTTGAAGCCTATAGTCTGCAGGGAGGCCTGGTCACTGTCTGCTGTCAGGCCCCAGACAGAGGTCTTGAAGCCTATGGTCTGCAGCGAGGCCTGGTCCCTGTCCACAGTCAGGCCCCAGACAGAGGTCTTGAAGCCAATGGTCTGCAGCGAGGCCTGGTCCCTGTCCGCAGTCAGGCCCCAGACAGAGGTCTTGAAGCCAATGGTCTGCAGCGAGGCCTGGTCGCTGTCCGCAGTCAGGCCCCAGACAGAGGTCTTGAAGCCTATGGTCTGCAGCGAGGCCTGGTCACTATCCGCTGTCAGGCCCCAGACAGAGGCCTTGAAGCCTATGGTCTGCAGCGAGGCCTGGTCCCTGTCCGGAGTCAGGACCCAGACAGAGGTCTTGATGCCTATGGTCTGCAGCGAGGCCTGGTCGCTGTCCGCAGTCAGGCCCCAGACAGAGGTCTTGAAGCCTATGGTCTGCAGCGAGGCCTGGTCCCTGTCCGCAGTCAGGCCCCAGACAGAGGTCTTGAAGCCAATGGTCTGCAGCGAGGCCTGGTCCCTGTCCGCAGTCAGGCCCCAGACAGAGGTCTTGTAGCCAATGGTCTGCAGCGAGGCCTGGTCGCTGTCCGCAGTCAGGCCCCAGACAGAGGTCTTGAAGCCTATGGTCTGCAGCGAGGCCTGGTCACTGTCCGGTGTCAGGCCCCAGACAGAGGCCTTGAAGCCTATGGTCTGCAGCGAGGCCAGGTCCCTGTCCGCAGTCAGGCCCCAGACAGAGGTCTTGAAGCCTATGGTCTGCAGCGAGGCCTGGTTCCTGTCCGCAGTCAGGCCCCAGACAGAGGCCTTGAAGCCTATGGTCTGCAGGGAGGCCTGGTCACTGTCTGCTGTCAGGCCCCAGACAGAGGCCTTGAAGCCTATGGTCCGCAGCGAGGCCTGGTCCCTGTCCGCAGTCAGGCCCCAGACAGAGATCTTGAAGCCTATGGTCTGCAGCGAGGCCTGGCCATTGTGCGCATTCAGGCCGCGTATTAAGTCCGTGCAGCGAGGCCTGGTCCCTGCCCACAGGGAAATGGCCTTTACAATGTGGGCTGAGCCGCACGTGCCGTTTCCCCGCAAGCGGAACCCCGCTTGCCTTAACCACGCATATGCGTTGTTAAGGCAGCGCGTTGTTAAGGCAGCGCACGGTCTAAATGTACGGATGGGCGGGGAGAGGAACAGGAAGGATCAGGAGAGGAAGCTCCGGTACGCGGTCTTGTAAGTGGGGCTGGGGGCGGGTTTTGGGGAGGTGGGGATAGTTTTTGGGGGTGGGGCCGGGTTTTGGGGGTGCGGGGTAGTTTTTAGGGCCAGGTTTTAGGGCTCAGGGTGGGTGGGCGCAATAGTTTTCAAAGGTGGGGGTCAATTTTTAGGGCCATGGGTTGGGGTCGGGGTAGTTTGTAGGGCTGCGGGCCAAGATTTAGGGCTCAGGGCGGGGGCCTGAGGTTTGGGTACTTTTTAGGACGTGGGGGATGAGATTTAGGGCTCAGGGCAGGAAGGAGGGAGGAACAGTTTTAAGGGCTGGAGCAGTTTTCGAGCTCATGGTGGGGCTGGGGGCTGGGTCATTTTTAGGGTAATCTTTACCACGAAAATCCCTTTATCAATCATGCTTTCACAATGAATTTGCACTGTAAAGACATGCGTGGTAAAGGAATTCGTGGTTAAGACGCAGTCGTTGTTGAGACCGTGTTGAAGGAGGCACACGTGGTTTAATCATGCGTGCTTCTGTCATACAACCATGTCCGCAGTCAGGCCCCAGATAGGAGTCTTGCAGCCTAAGGTCTGCAGCAAGGCCTGATCACTATCGGCAGTCAGCCCCGTGTTAAGTCCTAGCTGCGAGGCCCAGTCCCTGTCCGCAGTCAGCCCCCCCACAGATAGAGGTCTTGCAGCCTGAGGTCTGCAGCGAAGCCTGGTCACTGTCCGCAGTCAGGCCCCTTGTTAAGTCCCTGCAGCTGAAGTCTACACTGCATGGCCTTGTCCCTGTCTACACCCAGCCCCCCACACCTCCTCCACCAGAGAGAGGTCTTGCAGCCTAAGGTCTGCAGCGAAGCCTGGTGACTGTCCGCAGTCAGGACCCATGTTAGGTCCCTGCAGCTGAAGTCCTTACTGCGGGGCCTTGTCCCTGTCCACAGCCAGCACCCCCCCTCCAACTCCCCCCTCCAACAGAGAGAGGTCTTGCAGCCTAAGGTCTGCAGCGAAGCCTGGTCCCTGTCCGCAGTCAGGCCCCTTGTTAAGTCCCTGCAGCTGAAGTCCTTACTGCGGGGCCTTGTCCCTGTCCCCAGCCAGCCCACCCCCTCCACCAGAGAGAGGTCTTGCAGCCTAAGGTCTGCAGCGAAGCCTGGTGACTGTCCGCAGTCAGGCCCCTTGTTAAGTCCCTGCAGCTGAAGTCCGTACTTCGTGGCCTTGTCCCTGTCCACAGCCAGCCCCCCTACCACCACCACCACCAGAGAGAGGTCTTGCAGCCGGAGATCTGCAGCGAAGCCTGGTGACTGTCCGCAGTCAGGCCCCTTGTTAAGTCCCTGCAGTTGAAGTCCGTACTTCGTGGCCTTGTCCCTGTCCACAGCCAGCCCACCTACCACCACCACCACCACCACCACCAGAGAGAGGTCTTGCAGCCGGAGGTCTGCAGCGAAGCCTGGTGACTGTCCGCAGTCAGGCCCCTTGTTAAGTCCCTGCAGCTGAAGTCCTGACTGCGGGGCCTTGTCCCCGTCCACAGCCAGCCCACCCCCTCCACCAGAGAGAGGTCTTGCAGCCTAAGGTCTGCAGCGAAGCCTGGTGACTGTCCGCAGTCAGGCCCCTTGTTAAGTCCCTGCAGCTGAAGTCCGTACTTCGTGGCCTTGTCCCTGTCCACAACCAGCCCCCCTACCACCACCACCACCACCAGAGAGAGGTCTTGCAGCCGGAGGTCTGCAGCGAAGCCTGGTGACTGTCCGCAGTCAGGCCCCTTGTTAAGTCCCTGCAGCTGAAGTCCTGACTGCGGGGCCTTGTCCCTGTCCATATTGAGGCCTATCGTCTAACATTACTCACACTTCCTGTGGTAACCCATTCAACAGAACAAATTGGCCACATCCGGCAGCTGAGATCTGCGCTACGTCACCACCATGCTAATCTGGTCATAAATTCATGTCTTTCACTTCTCTCCGCAAATTCACTTCAGACACTGAAAGTGTCTTTGAAGATAAGGGCGCATTGTGGTGCGCTGGGCCGGGATTCAAGGGCCTCTCTCTCCAGCTCGCCACGGTCTGGGCTGAGGGAACAAGGCGGCTTTCACAGGGCCCTCGGGGCTGTTCACGGGGCCCTCAAGGCTGACTTCACGGGGCCCTCGAGTCTGCTTTCACGGGGCCCTCGAGTCTGCTTTCACGGGGCCCTCGAGTCTACTTTCACGGGGCCCTCGAGGCTGCTTTCACCGGGCCCTCAAGGCTGCTTTCACGGGGCCCTCTGCCCTCATCTGCAGGCGGGCCCCACTTCCTGCACGGCTGTGGTGAGCGTCCTTCCGTGAGCGTGCACACAGATCTCCCTACACAGAAACAGCTTGGTGCCTTTAAGTTGGGATGGCATCTCATTCCGTATCTCGGGACCCCTTAAGCCCGGGCTTTTCCAACACAAACTGATGCATTCTGGGAGTTGTAGTAGGGATTTTCTGACAATGGAGTAATTGGACTAAACTAAGAGCACTAATGACTCTCTCTCTCATACGCACACATTCCTTCCACAAATAAGTGCATTGATGTTGGGGTTAATTCATGAACAACATTACAGTTTTTATATATTATGTGATGTGAAGATGTTTTGATTGCAATGATTTTTATTAATCAAGCAATAAAGATTATATACGTTAAACAAATTCGAAATCTATGGATCGCAGGTTTCCTTGTATGCATTTGTACATTTCTATCCTAAGCGGATTGATAAAACTCCCCAGGTGTGCAGTTGAATATATATATTTCCACGCGTATATAATCCGGTTGATTGACAGCCTGCTGCCAGACCTGCTGAACTGGTGATGTGTATTATACACATTTTTAGCTTTTCATGCTGGGATAAGCCATCACCTAAAATACAGAAGTTTAGCCCCCCCTCCGTCGTGTTACACATACTCAGACACTGTTTAGTGGTCATGTGCACCAGCACTCTGTGAAAAGCCATGTGAAATGTTTGTGAATCTTCACGTTATGATTTTGTGGGCGTGTCCCCCTGTCTTGATGGCCTCTTCTCTGCCCCTCACCTGGAAGTACCCTCACTGCCCCCCTGACCACCGCCCTCCAGCAGAGTGTCTGGAGCATTCGTTCCTCACTGAGGATGTCCGTGTCACTGAACCGGATTTTATGAACCCCAGAAGACACTCTTTTTGCACGTGGGTGCACAGAAGGTCTGTGCTGTCGGTGAGTTGGAGAGGAAACCTCCAGAGCAAAGCAGCACAGGGCCAGGTCTCAAGACAAGGTGCGCCCCCGGTTTACACACCTGCATGGGCGAACATCAGCTGATGCCAGGAACCCACAAAGGTTTCCGAGAGTAGAACCCTGTAACCCTTGCATGGACCCAGGAGTGCTTCTGGGAAACCGCTGTGACCTCCAGATTCCGCCCACATGAAGGCGTTTCCGCATCTGTTATTGTACAAATGGAAACATAAGTTCAGGTCTGTGTAGTTGCATTTTTAAAAATTTTATTATATTTTTCATTCACAGGGGAAATAGTTTTCTTTGTAGTGAAACCACTTCCCTTACACTGCCTTTCCCATTCCAGCATAGAAACCCATGTACTCCTGCCCTTGACAAGAGTTAATCTCAGGTCATTAGTCCCAATACCGGCAACATCCCCCACCTTCCCATAGGCGAACGTGCATAAATAAACACACAAGACACTTTGTTTATGGGAAAAACTTGTTGCAGGTTTATTCCATACAAGAGTATGCAATAAGGTGGGTTATCTTACGGGCGATCCATGGGCAGGCAGCCATCCAACCTATGCTGCCCCTGCCCGCCTGATGAGCCAGCACTGTGGGATGGATGCCCGATCAGCGCTACACCTTTGTTGATCCACCACCGGATCACGTGGCACCTTGTTACCATCCTACTCACGCCCCTTTCAGGGCGGAGCGTAGCAGGGCAAACCCCCGGTTGGTCAGGCCCCCAACCGCCCGAAGGACTAACGGGGCGCCGTCACGGTTCTCCAGGACCCTGCCCTGAGGATCCTGGTCTTTGGCTCTGGCACCCCTATTGTGCCGCGCAGAGGAACCCTTACTGTACCCGTTTGCCGCAGAGGTACCCTTACTGTACCAGACTGCTTCCAGATCGCCCTCTAACTCCACCACAGCACTGGAGGCGGCCACCGTCGCAGCCAGGGCCCCCCACCACTCCACCTCCTATTACCTGCAACCTGCCCTTTCCAAACATTCCTGTAAATCCAGGAGAAACAAGTCCATCCCCACTGGGGACAAGTGGACCCCGTCCTCCTCAAAGTAACCTTTAACGTTTGCCTGGATGAGCTCGTGTCTGATGAAACCCAGACCCCTCTGGTCTGCGAGCTTACGCCATGAACAGTTCCCTCTTACAGGGATGTTCAACGGCCTCCCCTGACTTAGCTCCGTGCCACCTCTGTGGGGGATCTTCTCCGCCCATCAGAGCTTCACATTGACCCATGTAGTTGTTGAACTCACCAAACAGCGCATTTCAACATGCGACCGCTCATTTCCAGGCCTCCTGCAAATCTAAGGGAAGAGATCACTCCCTACTGGTGATAGATGAACCCCATCTCTGTGAAAGGCAGCGAGTCTTCTAAGACCCTCAATGCTGCCCGGTGCAGGGTTCCACCTCTAATTCACTTTGGGTTCGCTATCAAAATAATGAGGCAAGCGCTGGAAACTGGAAGAGAAGAAAATGGTTTATTTCTCATGAGGAGATCACGTCAACTGAGACACCGGGATGTCTGAGGGAAGTGTTCTGCTGACAACTCCCTTGGCTCTTCCTTTTATACAGGTTTGACACAATGCATTTGTTTGATCAACATGGTTACAAAAGCTTGGGGTCCCCGCCCCGGGCAGGTTGTCACACAAGCCCAGCAGTAATTCTCTTCCCACCCAGGTCAAACAGACAATCTTATCTTGCAGCTGGACCTTGCTTCAGGGTCTAAAACATGTGAGACCGGTCAGATCTAAGAGTCCGTTCTGTTGATAAAAACAGGTCCCATTGTTGGTAACAACAAGTCTTGCTGTTTGCAGTGCAATAAATCATTTTGCAAGAGTCTTTTTGGTGTTTGGAACCTGTTTGTGTAACTAGGTGTAGTGAAGGGTAGAGCGTCCAAAGGCTTGTCTGAAAAAGGGATGAGAGGAAAAACGAGTTTGTGGCAGCAAGTGGTGCTGAGGTTTGTTGTGGCAATAGAGTTTATAGCCCCCAGCACACATACCAGGTCGATCAGAGGGATGCTAGTAAGGGCAGGGTGAAACAAAGGTGACCAACAGGGTACAAAATGGCTGTGATAGATCAAAATGACTGCAACTTATGTGCACCAGACAAGATGGCGCAGGTAATGTTCATAATTGTCATTTTGCTTTTAACAGTGGCCCCTTTGAACATAACTAGCCAGCTTGTCAGTCTATTTCGATCTCCATAATGTCCTGTATCTCTTGATCATACATCACTCTCATTTTTGTTAGCTGAGTGTCCATAGTCTTAGGGTGCAAGGTAGTTATGTAAAGAGAACACAAAGGTGGTATACAGTGTATACCCAAACAAAAACCACATATTGTCAATACTGGGACCAAGAGAATCATTGATATTTTCCAACCCCACTCCTTCAAGATGCCCCAAAGCCAACTTCCAACTGTCCAAGTCTCTGATTCTTGATGAATTTCTGAAGATAGTCTATGGAGATGTTCGATTGCTTCACAGACAGAAGGTGAATTATCAGGAATGTATACACAGCAGCTGGCACCGATGATGCGGCATGCTCCTCCACGGTCCGCTAGTACCTCGTCCAGGACCATGCGATTTTGCAGGGTAACCAGACGGACCGCTTGGAGCTCAGCAGTGTTGTTGGTGAGGATACCAGCAGTGACGTTCAGGGCGGTCTCTACCGCTTGGGACAGATGTCTGATGGCTCGGCTGTTTGCCATCGGACCCCATAGCGGGACGAGCCCTTTTGCTGCGTCGAGGAACTGTGATGAGGCAGAGTCTGCTTGATCAATGTCTTTAGAGCGCTTTTCTCGATGATGCTCTGCAGGGGCTGTGTAGGTTGGTGGCAAAACAAAGGCGATGTAGCATGTGCTCCCCCAGTTTCTTGGGAGCCAGGTGTAGGCTTTGGTTCCACAAACAAAGTATATATTGGGTGATGCAACAAGCGCTGGGGGGTTGGCAGTGTTCAAAGTCCTTACAATGCTACAGGTGCTGTGACCCACATTCTTAGTCCCACGGCCTTCAATGCATACAAGGCCAGAGACGTTCACCACAGATAGGGCCACAGTCAGTGTTGCAGCAGTTCTTTTCTTCAGGTAGGAAAATGTGGCTCTGTTAGGATTATTGAACACTTGCATTTCCACTCGTTCTTTGGAGGGGACATTAATCTGGAATGTCGCATTGAAGGTGTGAGGGCAGAAGGGGGCGGCTGTCCTTCCTGTTTTGTTTCGCCAGAACTCGTTGTAGAACTGGGCGATTGTTCCGTCGGAAGTGGCATTGTCTTTGTAACTTTCTTGTAGGAGCATCATCCAGGCAAGGCAAGATCCGTGAATAGAAAAGGGCGAAGGGATGAAAGGGATGGAATGTTCAGTGGCATGTGGTAACAGCCCACAGACCCAACAGTTGGTAGCATTGGTGGCAAGATTGTGCTGGTGCAACATCTGCACGAAAGAATTATTCCAGAATTCTTTGCGTCGTTCTTGGAGATGTGGCGGTAGTGATACCAGGTAGTGTTCTTTCTTGGTGGTTGGTTGCATGGTGGGTGACAATGTTCTGTATGCAGGTGCATTCTCTTCAATGATCCAGAGTGCGACCATTAGCAGGAGACAGGTGAGAAATGCGGCTACAAGTGCAATTGTCTTTGTGCTGTGCAGGTTAGCAGTCTTGGTGTCTTTGCGGTGGTTTTGCAGGTGTTCAGTTTCTTCCATCATCTTCGAGGAGCTCAACAACTGTTAGGACCACAGACTTTTGTCTGGCGCTTTCCTGGTAGCGTTGTTTGACTGTGCTACCGATCTGAGACCTTGACTCAGTTAGTGGCCTGGTCGTTGGAGCTCCCTCCTTTCGTCGATCTTAGGTTGTACCCTTTCCTGGATGGCACCATGGGGTCGGGAAATTCTGATAGTTCGAGGGTGTCTTCTTGTGGGTAGCAACTCAGAGCTGGTCGGTCTCTCGCGAGTACTTCCTCTTGCACCTCCACCCCTTCACAGGTTGCCAGGGTTGGAGGGACTCATTTGCAGTGATGGGCGTGCAGCCAGTTTCGTTTTCCTTGCACTCGGAGGGCAGTTCGGGTGGTGATCAGGACTTGCCAGGGGCCCGTCCACCTAGGCTCCAGATTCTTCGTTCTTTGGAAGTTGCGAATTAATATATGGTCGCCTGGCTTTATTTCATGTCCCGGGCCCCTGGATACGTCCGGCAAGGCTTGCTGCACCTGTTGGTGGATAATTGTTAGCTCGTTTGTCAATTTATGCAAGTAATCCGACATTAATATGTTCGGGACATCGTTAATGGAGGTGGGTCTTGGTGCCGCCCAAATGCTCATAGGCCTGCCGAAGACCACCTCATACGGGGTCAGTCGGTGTTTGGTTGGGGTGGAGCGCATCGATAACAATGCCAATGGGAGGGCGTCGGGCCATTTCAACCCGGTCGTGGCAAGTATTTTGGCTAGTTTTAGTTTCAACGTTGCATTGTGTCTCTCTACCAGGCCCGCTGATTGGGGGTGGAAGACGGCATGGAACTTTTGTTTTACCCCCAACCCTCTCAGTATGTTCTGTATCACCTCGGCTACGAAGTGGGTGCCGTTGTTGCTCCATAAAATTCTGCAAAGGCCGTATCGGGGGAAGAATTCTTTCAGCAATACTTTTGCAGTGGCTAAGGCGGTATTGTCGCGGGTGGGATAGGCCTCCACCCATTTGCTAAAAGCGCACACAACCACCAGGACATATTTTAGACCAAGGCATCTCTCTAGTTGAATGTAATCCATTTGAAGGATTTCAAAGGGGTGGTCAGGGACTCCAAACCCTCCCCGTGGTACTACTGTCCCCTTCCCTGGGTTGTGTTGTAGGCAGACTATACATTGTTGTACTAGGCGTTTTGCAGATTCTGCTATCTTGACGTTATGCCATACTCTGGTGATTAGTTCAATCATGGGGGTGGAGCCTATGTGTGCTGGTAAATGTGCCATGGTCAATATGGGGATGAGGTAGGCATTGGGTAACAGCCATTTATTTCCGTCTTTAGTTCTCCAGCAATCTTCCTCGTCTTTTAGTCCCACCTTTTCCCACTCGGTCAATTCGTCTTGTGTGCCTGTAGTCTGTATGTCCCTTACAGTGGTCCTAGCGTCAGTCCATCGTTCAGCTTGTGACCTGGTCACATACATTCGTGTCGTAGTTCTGTCTCCTGCCGTGGCTCGGGCAGTAACGTCTGCTAGTGCATTTCCCTGTCCAATGAGGTCAGTCACTTTCCTATCTGCTTGGCATTTTATCACTGCTAACTTCTTGGGGAGGAGGACTGCTTGCGTCAAGGCGGAGACTAAATCTCCATGCAGGATGGGTATACCGTGTGAAGTCAGAAACCCTCTTTCTTTCCATAAGATCCCAAAATGGTGAACCACCCCGAAGGCATATTGGCTGTCGGTGTATATGTTAACTGTCGTGTCAGTCGCTAAGATCGGTCGGGACAAAGGGTTGGTGGAGGGCGTACCGTCAAATCCTATTGAGGTCACATGTGAGCCTGACAAGGGTGCCCTTGGAATCAGTCGTTTGGATAGTGCACTACGTGTTGCTCCTGTGTCTACCAGAAATGGCGACTTTGTGCCCAGGACCTCAGTGGTAACATAAGGGCCTTGCTGATCAACATATAGCTCGACTGGATCCCTCCCTTGCCCCTGGCTGTCCTATGCAAAGTCGTACATATTGTCATAATCTGTCTGTTGGTACTGATTCTGTTTGGGATGGTCAAATGTGTTCACTCTTCCTGGCCTTTCCTCGCTTGCTTCACTCGTGTACCCTCTCCCACGTCCTCTTCCTCTCTGTCCACTTGCTATTTCCCTCGCCCCTCTGCCCCTACCAGCTCCTAACAAAGCCGGGCATTGGGTTTTCCAGTGTCCATATTCTTTGCAAAATGCACATTGATCCTGTCCTAGGTCTTGGCGTCCTACATATGATGTCGATGAATTGTTACTAGGTGGCTGTACTCTAGGGGTAAACTGCTGGTATCCTCCCCTATATTGCTCCCTTCCTGTATTCGCCCCCCTGGAGTTGTGCTACCATTACCCTTTCCTTCAAGTCCTTCTTTTTCCTTTCTGTAGCCCTGTCATTTTCGTTTTTCTGATGCTCATAGTACTTGGCCATTTGGAGAATGGCCGCCGGTTTAGATGCTGCCCAACTACTTTCGCTGGGTATGTAATTTCTGGGATACATCTGGCAGTAGTCCTTTGACATAGTTCTGCACAAATAAGTGGTGTCCGGTTGCGGTGGACATGTCTTGTCCACTGTAATCGGAGAACACCGTTTCAAATCTGGAGAAATACTCTGAGACATCCTCTTGTGGTTTCTGGCGGCACGCGGTTACTATGGACCAGTCTATCTTTTTCTCTGGGATCAGCGTTTTCACTTTCTGCACTATTTTGTCAGGGAGGTCCAATATTGCTTTAACCGGTTTTTGACCAGGGTTCCGCTGTTTATCTAGTGTGTTAAGTTGTTCCCAGGTATGACCAAGCAGTTCGGTATGGTCTATTTTCCTAATCTGTTTCCACACATCTGCTGGCAAACATAACCCGAAGAACAAGTCTATGTCGGCAAGTGTCATTATTGTTGATCCCAGAGCGGTACCTAGCTCGGTGTAAAAGGCGGTGGGGTTCTTTCAGTAAATCCGGTAGAGATTTACGGAACGTCAAAATGTCCTGTCTGTCCCATGGTTGATACACCCAATTGTAGACCACCCTTCCTCTAGCGTCTTGATGGTTCATATCGTCATGAGTCCCTTGTCCTCTAGGAGGTACCCAATAAGGGGCAGCTTCTTTTATCGGCATCATGCTATCTGGTTTTTCCACCGGGGGTCCTGCTATCTTAGATGTCCTGTCCTTATCTATCCGTCCTTGTTCCACGAGGTGACGGAATACCTCCAGTGTGGATGAAAAGAGTTCTGTAACATCGTTGTCGCCTTCATCTCCGGTGTCTACCTTCCTATAGAGAGCCACTAGCCGCTCGGGCCCTACATCTTGGTACTTCTCTTCATATGCAGTAAGAGTGTGGTAACAGAGACGTACAATAAAGTATCGTTTGCGGTTTTCAACATAGGAGTTGCATATGTCGGTTACATGCTCTTCTGTCTCCTTCCTATCTATGAGGGATTTAACTACTTTATCAATGCCTGCTCGCTCATTTTTACTTAATCGCGGGACCCTGGGCGCTCCTGTTTCTTTTGATCCTACCTCTACTACTGTATCCTTTGATGAGGCATTTGGTGTGGGTGACTCGGTGGGAGCAGAGGCGGTGGAGACTGAGGCGATCGTGCCATCTCCGGCTATACTTTGGTGGTCCTGGCGTTGTACTATGGGATGAGTAGGGGCGTAAGGGGGTGGCATGTATATGATTGGGGGACCTAACAATAAATCATCATTTACCCTTTGTTTTGCTGGTAACTTGGGGTAAAGAGTCGAGGGCGTTCTAACAGGGCATTGACCTGATATTTTTGATTCCTGTTCCTTTTGATCGATTTCTTTTTCTTTTAGTTTTTCTTTTAATCTTTTACAGGCTTGGTAAGCTGATTTTCGCGTTTCTTTATCTTGTCTAGCTTCGTCCCTTTTCTTTCTTTGAGCTGCCTCTTTTCGCCATAAACCAAAACTGTCAAACATGGCTGGTCTAGTTTTCTTTTTGTGGAGAGCTAATTCTAACGTTTCTATTTTAGCGGGATCAAAAGATCCCGTCAGTGGCCACTGATTTACCTGGTCCTTCCTAGTGTATTTATGCCATAGTTTGCTATAAGCTACGCTGGCTAATCCATACTTTACGTACATGTCCTTGTTAAGGGTGCCTTCCGGCGGTGCCGGCTGACTGACCTCTAACAAACGGTCTGGTCCAAAACAATTACAATCAAACAATCTAGAGAAAACAGGCATGACGTATTTATCGGTCAAAATGAATATCTCAATCAATCAATTTAGACAAAAAGTCTGCACTACCTGTCCTTCGCTGCCTGCAAAGAGAGAGAATATTCCTATTCTTTGTTGTTTGCAAGCAGGGAAATGTCGCAAATAACTCAATATCAAAAAAGGAATACTAGTATTTCAATCAAACTATTCAATCAATCAATCAATCAATTTAAGTCGTTTTTTCACGACCTTACCCGGACCGTATGGACAGTTCTTAGTCTTCCCCTTCCAGCGCCTGGTTGTCCTCTCACTCCAACAATCAATGCGGCGTTCCTCTAAGGTCCCAGTCAGGACCGCAGGTCACTCGAGAGAGGTCCGTTCGGAACCGGTGAAGTTCAGTCGATCGGCAGCCAGACAAGGGTCTTCTCAGGCAGGTATACCCCAATCGTTTAGTCGTTCACTCCGTCGTTAGGACCTCTCTACCGGACCCACGCGTCGCTGATGGGCCCCTACGTTTGGGCGCCAATTTGTGAAAGGCAGCGAGTCTTCTAAGACCCTCAATGCTGCCCGGTGCAGGGTTCCACCTCTAATTCACTTTGGGTTCGCTATCAAAATAATGAGGCAAGCGCTGGAAACTGGAAGAGAAGAAAATGGTTTATTTCTCATGAGGAGATCACGTCAACTGAGACACCGGGATGTCTGAGGGAAGTGTTCTGCTGACAACTCCCTTGGCTCTTCCTTTTATACAGGTTTGACACAATGCATTTGTTTGATCAACATGGTTACAAAAGCTTGGGGTCCCCGCCCCGGGCAGGTTGTCACACAAGCCCAACAGTAATTCTCTTCCCACCCAGGTCAAACAGACAATCTTATCTTGCAGCTGGACCTTGCTTCAAGGTCTAAAACATGTGAGACCGGTCAGATCTAAGAGTCCGTTCTGTTGATAAAAACAGGTCCCATTGTTGGTAACAACAAGTCTTGCTGTTTGCAGTGCAATAAATCATTTTGCAAGAGTCTTTTTGGTGTTTGGAACCTGTTTGTGTAACTAGGTGTAGTGAAGGGTAGAGCGTCCAAAGGCTTGTCTGAAAACAGGGATGAGAGGAAAAACGAGTTTGTGGCAGCAAGTGGTGCTGAGGTTTGTTGTGGCAATAGAGTTTATAGCCCCCAGCACACATACCAGGTCGGTCAGAGGGTCAGAGGGATGCTAGTAAGGGCAGGGTGAAACAAAGGTGACCAACAGAGTACAAAATGGCTGTGATAGATCAAAATGACTGCAACTTATGTGCACATAGAATTCCACCAGACAAGATGGCGCAGGTAATGTTCATAATTGTCATTTTGCTTTTAACATCTCTATCACAATAGCCCTTGACGTTAGCCTGGATCAGCTAGTGTCTGAAGAAAATAAAGACTCTTCTGTCCTGTGAACCTGTGCCAAGAACTATTCACCCTCCTGCGGGAAAGTTCATCTGCCTCACATGACCTAGCCCCGTGCCAACTCTGGGCGGGACGATTTCAGACACCAAGGATCACATTACCCCATCTAATTGCTGATCCCACCTAGCTGCCGTCCTTCTCGCACTGTGTGTGCCTGAGCCCCTGTGTCCCCCATCTATGGGACAGCAGCCCCCTTGTTAGGTAACCGCTCCCACTTCCGCCTGCCTACTTTGGCTATTCGGGCGAGGAGGATTATGCTTAACCTTTGCAGTCCCTTTGCTTTCTAAATCATGACGCCCAGGAATGTTCATAACTAGCAGTATGTGACAATGAGCAAGGGTGCCCTCCTGCCATGCCATGCATCCCTTATTCCTTATGGGAATTCCGCCAGCTCAGCTCCCTCTGTGGTGAAACCCCCTAGGCATACCAGCTAAGAGAATCTGTCTGATTTAATACAGTGCGCACTGAGCGATATGGTGCCTAACATTAAGGATTGTCTAAGTCCTACCTAACCCCCATCCTAGAATATTCCCGACCAGGGGGACAGGGGCGTTCCCACTGCCCACCCTTGGGCAACCCCATAGGTGGAAAATTACCTGCTCCGCTAAATTTTAATCATTGTTGATCACTGGACGTGCCAAATGTTCTTTTACATAGTAGCCTTTTGTGCTTGACACCTTGTTTCACCATGTCTTTGGACGGCAGCATACTATGTTGGCTGCCAGCGCCACCACCCAGCGAGGCTACCATAGCTAACTGGGCGGGCATCGCTTACTGCAGGAACTTGTCACCTACCCTAGGTTCTGGGAGCACTTACTTCCCCCGTTGACCAGACGGTTGCACAAACCCCTTTGATTGCTAAACCCTGGTGACCACCTTCATGGTATAAAAGCTGGTTTGAAACAATACCTGGCTTGTGCCCACTATTGGAGGCACCTCACCCTTTCGTGCAATTACAACTTACGCAGCGCATCCCGCTGGCATAACTGCCGTCGGGTCACAGATGCACAGTACCTACTGTCCATTGCAGACCCTGCCTGCTTTAAAACCTGCCAAAGTAACGGAAACCAAGATTCCCAGTTCCCTGTTTAGCTGCTGTACACCTTCAGTGGGTAGGCTAGGAGATACCACAACCACATTGGTCATGCAAACCTTAGGTACACAATTTTCGCCTGTGCGTACCTCTAAATGAAACAGGCTCCACACCGCTGTAAGGCCAGAGACACACATATATGTTGTGCCCACTATTGGAGACAACTCACCTCTTCTTGGAGTGACAACTACCCAGGTGCCTACACAAGTCACCCAACAGGCAAGTTGGCCCTGACTACCTTGTGTTCTGGTGCCAGGTTTTGAAAGCGCCTTGCCTACACTTGCTGCCCCCTGGGAACCACACAATGCCCGTGCTCTGGCCGCAACGCGGCAATGCCCTAGTGTCGCATTGAACCCCTGGTCAATTAACAGTGCCACTCCAACTACTTAAACCTACCCCTTGACAATGGGCGGAGTCTAGCTCTCCCCAAACTTTTGCTGGTATAACCCGCGGGCAAGCCTCCTGTTTCGTTCAATTTAGTAATTCATGGCACTGACCCACAAGGGCCTAATACTGGGCTGTGTAAATGCGGCCCAGGGTGACCTTAAACACTCGGCTTGGTGTGGATGGGTGCTAACAATACCTGGCTGAAGTGCAATCCCTTTGACAATCACTCCTGACAAGATGTGCCAATGCAGGTAGAAGCAAGAGTTATCCAGCCCACCTTACTTCCTGTCCCAGTTATCTGAGTAACTTAGTGAAAGATGCACATTTGAACTGGTAGCGGAAACTGTTACTTACGCCTGCAAATGCTCTGCTCAGAGCAGCCCGCCAGACATTGGCTTCCATTGAAAGGCGGTGCCAACAGACCTCCAAGCATTTAAGGCGGTACCTCCGAGTAGGGCTCTAATCTAACAAATGCCCCGTGCATCGGATACCGCCTCTTGCTGTAAGCCGCTCAGTGCTACTGATGCCTTAGCGCTTCCTGACCCACAGCCAGCTAACCCTGATACAATCCGCTCGTGACTGGGAATCAACAGTGAGGTGAAAGCACGAGACAGCCTAGCCTGACCTTAGCTCCCACACAAGAGCCATCCACAACCTTGTGGCCTAAAACATTTGCCCTGTGGGGCGGTTGTGAATGGACTGCAAACAACTCCTAGGCATTCTCTACTCATGTTGAAATGGAGTTACTGGTTGGCTAGGGTATGCGCCTAAGCCTGGCCAAACCCACCTCTCTAGTCAGGAGAAGGGGGTGCACACTTAGGCTGACTCCTGCCCACCCCCTAGGTGGCTAGGCAGAGACTTTGGCTTATCCCAGAGGCAGTGTAAATTTTATGTGCCAACCGCACTCCCACAGTGGCACACTACAGCAGAGACTCCATACCAGGTTATTTTAATTACCCTTCGTATCGTCCACCCAAGAGAGACTTAGTACCATCTGCCCCCATTACCCTGTGCTACCAAACCTCATCATGACATCACAGGGATTACATAACTCACTAGGTCAATCGGGCCACCGTCCTACAGCTCAGTTAGCACAACCCCGTAGTTGTTGGTAGGAACTGTACTTAGCATAACATAGCACAGCATTCCCCTTTCTGGACAAAAATCATCAATGCCTCTCTCATCTCAGGCTGTGTCCCAGACTCCCTTCAACTAGGACAAATCACACCCATTCTCAAGAAACCAGGGGCCGACCCTAATGATCTTAACAACCTCAGACCTATCTCCAACCTCCCGTTCCTTGCGAAAACATTGGAGAAATGCGTTCTCCACCAACTCAACAAACACATTGATGAGTTCAACCTCCTCGACACCTTTCAATCAGGATTCAGGAAAGGCTGTAGCACTGAAACAGCTATGCTCAACATCGCTGACGATATTCACAAGGCTTTAGATGAAGGTGATGCCTGCCTTCTCATCCTTATTGACCTATCTGCGGCATTCGACACTGTAAATCATCCAGCTCTTCTGGAGACCTTGTCGAAACGCTCCGGCATTAATGGCACAGTACTAAAATGGTTCACCTCCTTCCTTCAACACCGCTCGCAACAAATTAAAATCAACCTCTGTCTCTCGAAGCCAACAAAAGTCACACTTGGGGTCCCGCAAGGCTCGATCCTCTCCCCGTCCCTCTTCAATCTCTTCATGGAGCCCCTCACAATCATCTTGAAAAAAGCTGGAGTGAAATACCACCTCTACGCTGACAACACCCAAATCTATTTCAAAATCAAGTCTCCCAACGACATCCGACACCTCAATGTCACTCTAACCGAGATCCAAACTTGGTTCAACACTAACCACTTAAAGCTCAACCCAGATAAAACGGAACTAATCCTATTCTCTCCAAAAAGCAACCATCGACCAATCCAAGAGTGGCTCAAGAATCTGGTTGCCCTAAACTGCCCCCTCGTCCTATCCGACTCAGTGAAGTCGCTAGGCATCACCCTTGACAAGAACTTATCAATGGGGGCCCACATCAAAAACTCTGCAAAAGGTGCTCTTTTCTCACTAAAACACCTCAAGAAATTGAAACCTTTTCTTCCCCAGGATGACCTCAAGACAGTAGTTCAATCCCTAGTTCTCTCTAAAATCGACTACAGGAACGCCATCCTAACAGGGACTCCAAAAGCTCACCTAGCCCCACTAAGGGCAGTGCTGAACATGGCCGCTCGACTCATATCTGGAGTGAAAAGATTTGAACACATCACTCCAGCTCTCAACTCCCTCAACTGGCTTCCTATGGAAGGGAGGTGTATTTACAAGCTGGCCTGCATCACACACAAAACCCTTCACTCTCCGGCCCCCAACTACCTGAACAACAAACTGGTAAGAGCAGGTCAATCCAGAACACTGAGAAGTTCTAACTCACTCCTTCTTATCCCTCCGAAACTGAAAAAGAAAACCACCCAATACCGATCGTTTTCTGGCAACGCTCCCAGGATATGGAACGCTCTCCCTAGAGTCCTCAGATGCAACCCCTCCTTCTCCTGTTTCAAAAGGGACCTGAAACTCCATCTCCTTAACAAATACTTTCCTGACCAACATCAACTAACCTAGACTTCAATATCCGAGTTAACTCCTCTCTCTCTTGACATTCAAGGATAGTGGAGACCGGTCTGTGTTAACCACCTTCGTTTGTTTTCTCACCCTCCACTGCACTGTTTATCTATTTTTCATGTTGTATTTTTTATCTCTGTTTTTGCTTCCCTACTGCCTTCCTACTAAGTAATGCAATTTCCTTTGGTTTTGTACAGTGTGTATGTAAAGCGCTCTGATACCCACGGGTCTAGCTAGCGCTATATAAAACTTTTAAAATTAAAATAAAAAACAGAGTAAATGTAAAATTGAACTTTCCCACCATTGGGCTGGTAACCGACGGCCAACAAAGACAGCACCTGGTCATGAGATCCCAGTTTCCTAGAGTAAAACAATAAATCTCCTGCACCATTAACAAATGTGCTACATGCACCCATGCCCTAGCCACCTGTTGCTACAGTGGGCAGCCACCCCCCTGGAGGCAGTGGTCTGTCCAGCTCTCCTCCGAATTTCTCAGCTATAGGGGCTCCAGATAATCTCAGGTGTGAGAAAAGTCTTTCTAACGTAGCCAACTGACGGTTTATACGTGTAAGTGACTGGCCCCCAATATGGTATGACCAAACCAAGGTTGAAGCAATAGTAGCATGAGGCCTTAAGCAACGGGTGTCTTTGTGTACTGGAAACATTACTTAGCCACGCAAAGAACCATGGACATCCCCTAAATGCGAGTCACCAGATCGTCAAAGAAATATTGATGGATTTGAGACCTATGTGCCATCCAAACTACTGAATTAAATTTGGCGTGCATAGTTCTTTGAAAGAAAAGCATTGACTGACCCGCTCAAAATGAACCTTTTAACAAACCTCCTATACAAAAGTATATCATGTAAACAAGGGAGAGCTCGTCCAGGATCTGAACCCGGGACCTCTCGCACCCAAAGTGAGAATCCTACCCCTAGACCAACAAGCCAGCTAGACCAACCAGCCCTTTCTTGAATACTGGGAATGCCAAATGTTCTTTAATACATTGTAGCCTATTTGCACTTTAACTTTAACCTACGGCTCCAGCCCAGTTTGCCCCAACTTTGGTAGTAACATGCCCTTAATGGTACGTGACATTCTACAAGCACTGAGCAGAATTCCCCATGACCACTGGAGACTCCTCTGGTGACGCATACCCAGGTGGGGGTGAAGGGCTCATCCTTTTAAAGAGTCAGACCTCGTTATACTGCGAAAGAGGCACGTGCGGCACTCGGATTAGACAAAATAACTATTCTTTGCAAAACAGAGCCTGTCCGTAACTATTGTTTATATTGGGACAAAAGATGAACCATGATATCACTGATCAAGTCTGTGATGTCATGTTCGCTACCTCTGGCATATTCTCATAGTTGCCTGCGCCACCCTACAGCCCCATGGAAATAGTGCTGAACTCTCGCTTACTACACTGCGGAGTGAGCCCACTGTATTCCACAGTTCTTCACAATTTCCGCTTCTGACTGTAATTGGGAACACGTTCACCCAATGGTATCTTGGCGCTGCATCATGTTTATTGTTACTCAACTCCATGGTACTCGTTTTATTGACCTCAGAAGGATAAATGCTGAGTGGACCTACCAGGATCACAACTTGTGACCAAGAGGTTGAAACAAGCCACTTTCTGTTCCGCCGCTCCCCAGGTCTGTGAATAGTCTCCCAGGGCCGACATCTGGCACTTGAACCCTTACTTTGACAGGCCCGAGCCAGAAACCCAGGTCTAGAAGGCCCGCCAACCGGCTGACCACTTCCAACACCAGAGTGTCACGCAGCCACTCCGTAGCCTGGATGCTAAACCAGGCATAGATGTATCGGAAGACCCATATCTTGGCACCTGCCTGCAACAAATTTCGCTGCATGTCCTAGTCTGTTAAAACACTATAGTACTAATAAGTAAGGACTTCAGTAAGGATGCAGAAATCTCGTACTTGGCGAGTGATGCCTTGGGCGAGCAATTACGAACTTCCATTCACTCTATCGTCACAATTATGCATTATTCAATTTTGACCTTTTTATTTTATTAAATGTTTGCATATATAGTTCAAACAGTTCCACAAAACTCCCAAAGCCAATAATAACTTAGCTTTCAAGCCAAACTAACTAGACGCAACTCGGCCGCCAAGAGGCTGTTGCGATATGAGGCGCCTTATCCCTTCTCAACATACATCAATAAATACAAAAGTGCATTTCCCTGTAAAATCTGGGTGTCTGCATCCCTCACGAGTTCTAGACGAGAGGCATTAAACTTGGGAAAGCGGCAATGCAAAACAGACAAAGGGACTGCCTGCCCACATGTGTATATGATAATTACCGGCACATCATTAGAAAAGGAATGTGCGCCGTGGTTGAGTCCCAAGTCACGATGGCGGCTCCCACCGCTGCTCTCCACTCTGAGAAACTTGCAAAAGGGGGTTTAGCAGAGTCTTAAAGGTGATTGAATACTTTCTTGGAAACGCGATGCCTGTAAGAACAGGAAACGCGTAGCTACTGATAGATTAGGTAAATAATCAGAGCTGACACCACGCTATCACTACTATGCTACCCTATACCACCGAACCACTGACACATTACACATGGGGGTGATGAGCCCAGCTTGCACCGGCGAGCGGCAGCAGCGGGTAATAACAGCGCACCCTCCCGCTCGCGCTGCGAAATGCAAAGATCAGGCCCGGCGGCATAACCCCCATCGTTGAAGAACGCCTGAAGCCCTGCTCATCGTCATAACCTTGGCAATCCGCTTAAGACCAGTTGGCCCTGTGAGCCCTGGCCCCTGCAGGCCCCAAACCGGACACACGCAGCCCTGTGTGCAGTGGCCATCTTAATGGATCATTCGCTTACCCCGACTGCTCCAAACCACAGGGGTGTCACGGTGCCCTGTCCAATGACGGGACTCTTTAATACAAAGAATAATCACACCCCTTAGCAGGACACGAAAATGGGAGTACATACCATGCAATCATGGAGCTCGCACTCATGGGTTGCACTATCGGGAGCGCTGTCCTTTTGCGCAGAACCCTGCAATACACAGAGACCATCCTACAGCTCTACAAGTTACCAGCTCCCTCCAAAAGGCGGTGGAGCAACCCTTGGCCAAAAGTAAACTTGTCACGCAAACCTGAAACTAACGAATGCACCACCTCTGGTAGTCAATCAAAATTCACATTATTCATTGAATCGAATTCCACACCGTGCCCCAAACACCAATAGACCGTTGAATAATCCCCACACTCCGCGTCTGGCAGACCCCGTGGATCCATGACGTCCAAACATCACCCCCAGCTGGCGCAGCTATGGCCGCTACGGTAGCGAGCTTATTGTCCCACATTCGCAACCGGCCCACGCGGGCCCCATGCCCCGAAACGCGCCCTGACCACATCCACTGTGTGCCCACCGGCTTGTGCACTATGCAAGCCGAGTACCGCACCGCAGAGCACTGGCCCAGCCGGACGGCGCAGGAGTAGCGACGACCATGAGCCACCCGGCCTTAGGGGACTTGCCGCCAGCCCAAGAGCATGGGCAACACTCGCCCAGACCTGGGGCCCAGCTCTGTGCGCCCGCCCGTACCCGGGACCCCCAAATGCGCCCCCGATAACATCACACATCAGCCAGCGGTACGCGTGGACACCACAACCCTCAATACCCGCTCTGGGTCCGTGGCGACCAACCATTGCCCCAGCTGGCGCCGCCATAGCCGCTGCGGGATCACACTGCTGATCCAACAACAGCAGCAGGCCCACGCGGGCCCCAGGCCCCGAAACGTGCCCCGAGATGCCCCGTAATGGAGGGGCAGAGGCCGCAAAAACCGCTATGGCCAGGCGCATGTACAGCCACACGACGTTCTCCATTGTCAAGACTAATTTAATCTATCTAAACGTGGGCAACGGCATCCAGGCTACCTCCCCTGCCTCGGGGAAAAGATCGTACCGCTATCAAGCTGCCTGCCCCCTGCCCCCCTGCATCCTAGATTAAGAATGGCGAGGAGGGGGGTGGTGCAGCGGTGAACAAACTAGGACGCCTGGCGGAGGCAGAGGCGTCCAGCCCCAGCCATACGGCCACGGGGGTAAGAGAACATTCCCTGGCTCCCGCACGAAAGCACCGACTCTGCCTCACGATCCCAGCAAACCCGCGGAACCTAGAGCCAACCTAACACGGCATGCCGGGTTCACCTCGATCACCCATGCCAATCGCGGCCCCCGCCAGAAAGCATGCCTGAAGGCAATGCATGGCAATCTGCCTCACCCTGACGCAAATCACACTGCCCCTCAAAAGAGGGGGGGGGAGCAGACTCACCGCATGTAATCCCCAACGCCTGCCTCAGACACCACGCGATTCGAGCCAGCAACAACACATCAGCGAGACCGCGACGATGACCAGTGCAGATGGCTTGCAATGCCATGCAGGATCAGCCATGGCAAAGGGAACGCTGGTGTCTGGCGGGGCCACACGGGCAGCACCGCCAGGACCCAATAGCGCGTGCGGGTGCTGCAGGTGGTACGGCACGCATCATACAGGGGAAAGCAGGGGCTAGAGTTGTAGACCTCGAAGCCTGGGAACACGGTTCGAGTCCCGGCTGGGACACTCAACTCCCGGTGATACTGGGCAAATCACTCAATCTCCCTGTGCCCACTAAAAGCCCTGTCGCGCTTCCCACCCTAGCAACTCGGCCACCACAACTAAAACTCGAAAACCCAATCCGCCAAGGGGCAAGCTTCCCCGGGCCTGACCACCCCCAACGACGAGCCTTGGCACTCTATTAACTTGTACACTACCCCGGTGTGCCTCAAGGTGTTTGGGGGGGGGGGGTGCTGTGGTCGTGGAGGCCTGCGCGTGTCCGCACTGACCGCGCGACTGCTGAGAGGAACCCGAAATTATGCCCCACACGCAGCCCCCGACCACATGGGCTCACCCCACACCGGCCTCACTACCCGCGTGTGAAAGGCCCGGGCCCTACCCAACCACGCCGGCTTGGATGGTAGCGAGGGGGAAGGGGTCGGTGGTAATATTAGGAAAGGCTACCCCGGATTTTCAACACGGGGCAGGACACTGCCGATCGCCCCCCTTTCCCCCCTCGGCCCCCGCTGCACCGCAGCAATCCCAACTTAGTGGGCCTTCGCTGGGCCTGATCCCGGAATCCATGGATCCCTCAGCCACGTAAGCCGCGAGGAACCCTTGCCAATGGATTACAGGGGGGGGGGGGACTCACCTCAAAACAGCCCGATGGCTACCAAGCGACCAACCCGATGCGCGACCCCCAACGAAAACGACCACCAACGAGGGGACGATCCTAAGACGGCGTGGCTGGCGGAAAAGAGGCCGCTGGGAGGGTCGGAGGGGTATACATACCCTCCCTCCCTCCCCCACCCCCCGGCGTACTGGAAGTGACGCCCACACCCCCTGGACAGCGGGCTCCACTCGGAAGCCCTCTGGTGCTAGAGCGAGGGGTAGGCTTGTGCCGCAATGGCACTAAAGGGCCGCCCTTTTAGGGGTGCCCCCTTTGGGGGCGGCGGGCAGCCACATTCTACACAGTGAAAGCGCAGTGTTTGAATAACTCCTAGTCTGGGCTTCCCCCCTCGAAGATCCCCTCCTTGAAAGCCCCCTCTATGCCCCTAGAGTAGATTTATTCATGCCTTACAGCACCCTGTCATGTGGGAACATTACAGATGGGTAAATACAGGGGCGTCGCTACCATTGGTGCAGCAGGTGCAGTGGCACCTGGCCCAGAGCCCAGGGGCCCATTGAACCCTGATATTTGCTGTATTTACAGCCCCGCCCCCAATAGTAGTCAAAGGGGGCATTTCCGTTGCTTGCCTCGTCTCCTTTTTTTAAAAACCGGCGTCTGTAGTACACGGCCACTTTAACCGGTGCTCCGGCGTGAGACCTGCCACGTACGTGCATCAGAAACTTGGGAACGGAGGGACCCCAGCGTCCTGCTCGGCCATTTCTGAACATCGGGACATCTTTACCCGGTCTCTACAATTGTCGGTGCCTAACCGGTGATTGCAGTCCATCACCCGGAAGACTGGAGTTGAGTCCGGCCATCCCTCGATAAATTCAAGCACCCGTACTCATGGATCCATCATAAAAACACCCCAATATGTTTCAGGGGGTGTCTCATTATTCTCCCCCGAGGTCCTGCTGCCTAGTTTATTGCCAGCAGAATTCCCAATATATGGCGTGGTCTTCAGCCGCAGTCCATGCAGGTAACAGTGCTGGGGCGGTGGGGCCGGGTAAGGGGGATTTCGAGGGACGATGCAGAGGGAAAATTAAATAAATAATTACTTTTCCCTCGTAATCGTCCCTCGAAATCCCCCCTTACACGGCCCCACCGCCCAACCGCTGTTACCTGCACGGACCGCAGCTCGTGGTCTTGCTACCACGGTTCAACTACATTCTGCGCACCATGCAGACACAAGGCACTTATTCCCCAAGGCCTCCTGATGAAGGCTGCATAGCCGAAACGCGCGTAGGACACAATCTATAAGCCATGTCATGTATATATTCTACTAGCCTTGCTACATAGATACACGCTCTAGCCCCATAAAGTCATGCTGTATAGGACTTCCCAGTCCCACTGATCTTTCTTTTGGTTTGTAAGAAGCCATTGAACAACGTTTGAGAATCATTGATCAGTGAGGAACTATATGTGATTTCACAAATCATTTAATGTATTGAAATAAATTGTATATACAGAGTAATGGTAATATCTGTATCATAACAGAATATATGAAACTTTCCCTGTGGGTTGACCTATATAATATAACTAACACAAACTAGTTTGAATTTGGATGAGTGTGGGAGTATGAATGAGCATAGAGGCTAGAGAAACTGTACTGTAGTTGTAAGCACAAACTGTTTTAAAGAAAGATTGAAATATATAATTCTTGCAACAATGTATTTATTCATTATATATTGATTATGTTTTTGTATCCTTAGCTTTGTTGTGATTAATAAATTGTTTTCATATGAACTTTGATCTGGGGTTTCACATCTTTTCTTTGCTAGCCCATATTTTCAATAGTTACCCAAGTGTTCATTTTTACAATTGTTATTTCTGTTGCTTGCACCTGGGCACACGACATCCTGGCTACGCTACTGGGTAAATAGATGAACAAGAACAGGTTCACATTTCGTGAAAGCTTTGCACTTGGAGTCCGATCTGTTTGCGTGTGTAATATGAAGTTACACATGTGTGTAACATGAACTTACACATCAAGTGGCGTCATGGACCAGCCCCAGTGCCTTCCTGTCTTGGAATCCTCATTTTTCAAGTGTTTGTGTCACCTTTTGTGCTTTGTCTGCGGTGCAAACCTCCTGATGCTGGGCTTCAAGGCCACGCATGATTGTGCTACACAAATACAGAATGCAAAAATGTACAAAGGTGGGCTTTGGACACTATTTGCCTAAACCGGAGAAGCACAAATGAGGGCCAGTACCTTGCCGGACTTGAATGACAGAGGGAACGCTTGCTGATAATGGGCTGGAAGTTGGGGATCCATTGGTGGGGGTTGGCCTGGTACAGCGACAGATACTTCAGCGGTGTTGAGGTATAGGGTGGGGGGTGGGGGGCAGTTGTGTTGTTTTAGTTCTCTGTTTGCACTATGTTACATTAGTACAGAGACGCCACGCACACAACGAATGTTTATTTTTCCATCTGTAGTTGTTACTGGGGTATTCAATGGCAGTCCCATCGGATAGACAGAGAGTTCACCCCGGTGTGCTCCGGATAGTGAGTTGGAATGTAAGGGTGGCCTTAGACAAAGTCAAAAGGGGGGCCATACTCCAGCAGGCTAAGCGCGCGCATGATGATATCCTTATGTTGCAGGAGACGCATTTGATGGGGACGAAGGCATTATGCTTTCTCCGCTATGGCTATAACCAGGTGTTTCACTCTGGGTTCATAAGGGGATCCCGTGGGGTGGCGATCCTGATCCACCGCATACCAGCATACTAAAACATGGACGGACACTCAGGGGAGATATCTCTTTCTTAGCAGCACCATTTATGAGGAGCAGGTGGTGTTGGGGTGTGTGTATGCCCCTCCGCCGCTGTCATGGGCATTGGTTGAGCGACTCATGACCCTGTGGGCGGATATGCCGGACGGGCTGTCTATAGTAGGGGGGGACTGGAATGATGTGTTGGATATGGCCAGGGACAGGTGGAGATCGGGGGGATGCTCCGTGGCCTGTCAGACTACTAAATTACACTTCCTGGTGACGGGACTGGGCTGGGTTGATCCTTGGCGTCGGTTGCACGGGGCGGAACAGGGCTACACGTATCTCTCGGCGGTGCATGATTCCTACTCCCGGCTAGACTATCTATTTGTACCTTTCGGGGCGGCGGGCAGAGTGGTGGCGGCTGATATTCTTCCGCGAGGCCTGTCGGACCTCTCGCCGGTTGCTCTGACCTTACAGTTGGGCCCGATCCGGCAGCCCTTTAGATGGCACCTATCAGTTTGGAATTTGCAGAACGAGGATTATAGGGTGCATATGGAGCAAGCTCTTCAGAATTACTTGGATCTTAATGTGGGTTCGGTGGAAGGGGCTGCACCCCTGTGGGAGGCTATGAAACCCACCATGCGGGGTGTCGATATTTCTTTCTGCTCGGCTGCACACAGAGCTCGGAAGGAGTTGCTCTTGAAATCAGAGGCCACTATAATAGAGCTCGAGTGTCGTAGTAGGGGGGAAGAGGGTAGCCAAGTGTGTCGCCAGCTATTGCTGGCACAGCAGACGCATGCAGACCTCCTGCTTGACAAGGCCCGTCTGGCATGGCTGGCCACCCGGAGCAGGATTTATCAGTAGGGGGATAAGTCTAGCAAGCTGCTCCATAGATTGTGCCAGGGAGTCTTGCGTCCTCAGGTTCTCCCAAGTATATCGGGCCTGGGCGGAGAGTCTCTTGGGGACCCCTCCGAGATTGCTGAAAGCTTTGCTACATACTATACGGAACTGTATGCGCCCAGGGAATGCCTACAGGAAGACGTGATTTGCCATTTCCTGGACGACCTTCCGCCTAGGGCCCTCTCCAATGAGGCACGTACGGAACTTGATCTCCCACTCACGGAGGAGGAGCTGGGTGCTGCCCTTGGGGGCTTGAGCTCTGGGAAAGCCCCGGGTCCTAATGGCTTCCCATGCGAATATTTTAAGAAATACTTCCCACAGCTGGGGCCCCATCTCCTTAGAGTGATAGATGAAGCAAGGGAGCGAGGATGTCTTCCCCGCGACTGGAGACACGCAGAGGTGGTGGTTTTTCATAAGCCGGGCCGACCTCCAGACCAACATGCCTCGTATCATCCTATCTCTCTGCTGAATGTGGAGGCCAAAATCTTGGCCAAGGCTCTGGCCAACCGCCTTCGGTCCCATATCACTACCCTGGTGCACCCTGATCAGGCCGGTTTTATGCCCCAAAGAGCGAAGCGCCACAACATTCGTCGGGCGCATGTTGCCATAGCTGCCATTCAGGGATTGGGGAAACAGGGGGCATTGTTATTAGCGGATATGGATAGGGCGTTTGATTCCCTCAGCTGGGTGTATCTATTTGCACTTCTGCGCCGCTTGAATATCGTCCCACGCTTCCTGTCTTACCTGACATTGCTCTACACAGACCTTACAGCTTCGGTACGCATTGCGGGATCTGCTTCCTCCACCTTTTCCATCGGGCGTGGCACCCGTCCGGGATGCCCCCTGTCGCCCTATCTGTTCGCCTTGGCTATGGAGCCCTTGGCTGCAGGGTGCGGATGGACGCACAGGTGGTGGGCTTTGAATGGGCACACGGGCTCTCAGACCGCATTGCGTTATATGCGGATGATGTGTTGTTCTTTTTAACAGACGTCAATAGGACGGGTCCGAGGTTGCTTCGCATTATGCAGGTCTTTGGGGAGTCGTCGGGATTGTTTATCAACCCCCGCAAATCTACCTTGTGGGTGCTGGGAGATGCAGCGTATCTAGGGCCGTGGGCATCGGCGGTGCAGGTCACCACGGGGGTGAAATATGTGGGTGTATATTTATCTGACTCGCCCAGTGTGTCTTGGGACAGAAATATTGCTCTGGTATGGGCACGTGTGCGGGAGGATCTTAGGGCATGGTCCCATATGCCCTTGTGTATCTACGGTAGATCGGCCATTTTTAAGATGGTTTCGCTGCCACGCCTGCTGTATCAATTGCAAAATCACCCATATCCGGTCCTTCCCAAATGGTTCTGGCAAGTTAATGCGGCCCTAGGGCAATTCCTGTGGGCGGGAGGAGCGTCTAGGGTCGCCCTGAGGACATGTTTTCAATCGACGTTCTGTGGGGGGCTGGCTACCTCGGACATTCAATCATACTATATGGCTTCGCACCTGCTTGTCCTGAACGAGTGGTGGTATGGGGATAGAGCGGACCCGGCGTATGCGGTCGAACGACGGTGCATGGGGGATTTTACCCTGCATACTATTTTATATTCCGCACCCCTACGCAACTCCTTGCCGCCGATCACTAGGGTGGTGTTTCAGATATGGAAGCAGGCCCTCCGTAAGATGGGATGGTGGGATAGGTTGATGAGGGAGACTCCCTTGCAGTATAATGGACGTTTGCCGCAGTTGGTTGCTCTGTCGGGGTTTCGTGGGTGGGATAACATTGGTATCTCTACCTTGGGCGACGTAATGCGGGGTCCGGTTTTGAAGTCTTTTCAAAACCTCCAGCGGGACTTCCAGTAGCTGAGGACCCAATTTTACAAATACCTAGAGTTCCGACACGCTATCTCCCCAATTCTTGTGGGTTTGGAGACTCTTCCTGAGTTTAGTCCGGTCGAGGCTAAGGTGTTTATGGGAGATCTTCAGGACCATAAAATATCCAAAATATACCAATCAATAGTTACGCATAGCTCATCCACGCTGCTGAAACTCAGAGAGGCTTGGGAGAGGGATGTGGGCCCGTTGGAGGGGGAGGACTGGACAGAGGCACTGGCCTCCCCGCTAGGGGCTGCAATTGCGGTGCGCCTGCGCCTCATTCAGTTCAAGTACCTTCATCGGGTTTACTATACTAGGGTCCGGCTTTGGAGGGTGGGATTGGTGGCTTCCCCTGTGTGTCTCCGGTGTGAACGGGAGGAGGGAACTCTAATGCATACAATATGGCACTGCTCTGCCCTAGCAAAAGTTTGGAGAGGTGTTATGGCTTGCCTCACGGAGGTATTGGGTTGGGACCTCCCTTCCTCACCAAGGCTGGTACTCTTGCATATTATGGAGGGGGCGGGGGGCAACATATATAAATGCCACCTTATGTTATTAGGTTTTACACTGGCCAAAAGAGACATTGCAAAATCTTGGAGGCCATCTGTTGCGACCTCCCTGTCCGCTTGGAAGAATGGCCTGGACTTCTGTATGGGGTTGGAAACCCCCATTTTCAAAGCAAGTGGTTGTCCACAAAAACATTTCAAAATTTGGAAACGATGGGCAGACTATCGGGGCCTGCAGTTGGAGCCCTTGTCCACTGCAGATGTTATAGACTCAGTAAATATTTAAGTTTCTGCGACAAGAAGCTATAGGTGTAACAATATCTTATACATGTTGGTGTGGGTGCAAGAGTGGCGTACAGGCTAAGGGAAGGTAATAGTGCAATGGGAGGGGGGGTTATTATGTTGTGGGTTCCTTTTCTTTTGTTCTTGTTTAATTTCTTTATTTCCTTCCTTTTCTCCTTGAACATTTTGTCTAAAGGTCAAAGTCATGACTATGTAAGTTTATTGTGGCGGAAGTTCTCTGGGGTACAGAGCTCTGCATTATATTTGTATTTGACAAATAAAATCTGTTTTAAAAAAAAAAAATGTACAAAGGTAAACAATTGAATTATATTAGAAGGTATGACAGCGGTGGGAAAAATAAACAATGTCAGGTGTAAGGGGCTTATATTTCATTTCGAAGGCAGTTACTTCCGCCATATGAAATGGCTCGCAGGAGCTTTCATCACAGCAAAATACCAAACTATCTGTTTTTTTGTGTTTTTTTTTTTAACTAAGAAATTGCCCAGGCGCACATGGTTTTAGTCCCGGACACAACACCAGAAATTCTTTGCATTTTGTGGTCTTGAACATGAACAGTTTTCAGTGCCAGGATAACACCCCCCACCTACTCGCCCCATCTCCCTGTTGAGTTGTACGCTATACAAATACACATTTTGTTTATTTCGTATAGATCACAGTTCCGTCAGTAGATGTGTCCCAGCGCTGAGGTTTTCACTATCCACGGTACCGGGCACAAAAAACTGGAGAGCCAGGCTAGATCGACCTGAAGAGCCGTGTTCTCAGTTTTTTGTGGAAAGAGATCTCCGACTTCTCCTGTCTGAGTGGAAGAGGTAGTTGAAGGAAGCTGGCTCTGCATATTCTATACCAAAGCAAGGTATAGTGTGCCCAGAGTCCATGGGATTTCCAGAGGTGTAGCAGAGGCTAAATTAGACAAACACTAACAGCTCTCTTTGTGGTAGTGTGGTAGAGCAGTTAGGCTTATCCAGAGAGTGTGCTAAGCATTTATTGTATTCACTCACTCAAGACTGATGGCACACACTCAGAGACTGAATCCAGACCAATTAGGTAAGTATAAAAAGATATACATATGGTTTATTTATAGAACCAAGCAGGACTTGACACAGGTAGGTAATAAATACTTGCAAATGCACGACTGTTCAAGGAAATGCAGTTGTTCTTATAATTGTAACAGTTACAGGTTGATATCGCTTTTCAGAATACTTGAAATTACACAGTAAATATTCTTTGATTACTTTACAATAGTGCTCACTTTTCCCCATACATTAGCAGTTCTACATAGAACACTTTTTAGAGCCAAAATCTCATACTATGGGTCCCTGTGGGAGGAAAAGTGGTTGTCGAACTTAGAGGTAAGCATTTGACATACGAGGCTGAGGTTTCGTGGTTAGGACACTCTAATTGCACCACCAGCGGCACTGGGGCGGCCAGTGCAAAGTGCAGGGGCCCAATGTTAGCCAACGGGCTAAGGGCCTTTGGTTGGGGTCTGCTGGCAAGCAGGCCACTTGGGTGTGGAAGCAAAGCTCCAGAGGTTGCGGTTGGCAATGCAGGGGCCAACGAACGACACAAGAACTGCACCGCCAACGGCATGAGGCAGCCAAGTGCAGGAGGTAAAGCGGACGTCGGGGTCCTCTGGGCTTCTCAGTGGAGTCTGCGGTTTCGGAAAGCTGCAGGCTCGGTCGGGGGGACTTCTTGGAGGCGACCCATGACTGGGAAGGCGACTGGGAAGCTGGGAGGATGCTTGGACACCGTTGGTTGGGCCATCCAAGACCGGGAAGGGGTCAAGGGATGAGGTGTCTTAGGTGTCGGTTTCCTTGGGCTGCGATCGGTCGGCGTCGGTCGGACAGATGCAGTTGGACTTCCTTGACCTCTTCGGTTGAGGGAACAGTTGTCTTACCGTCTACGGTCGCGGTCGGGGGGACCATTCAAGTAAAGGTTGCAGGTGTAGTTTCAAGCTTGTGGGAGATCAGGGGTCACCGGATCCCAACTTAGGATCGCCAGGGGGACCTCTTGGGAGTATGGGGCCACTCACCCGCGGCCCGTGGTGGCTAGGGCCAGAGTGGTGCTGAATCGCGGAGTCCGGACTCTGAAGGTTAGTCTTTGGTTTGAGCAAATCTGGTGTTCATGGGAGATAGATTCTGTTAGTTAAGTGCAGGGCAGGTCCTCCAGGCTCTGGGCATCTGCTGCTGCTGGACACACCGGTTTCTTTGCTGCAGGTAGGTCGTGGTTGGGACAGGCTGGTAGGGCTGGGGCCAAGTCAGTTGGTGTCCTTGGTTTCTTCGGTCCTTCTTCTTTCTTCCTCCAATCTGAGGAGGCAAGGTTCAGGATCACCCCTAAATACTAAATTTAGGGGTATTAAAGGGGTGTGTAGATTGGGACCAATGGGTCCCTTCCTTGGTCTGGGGGTCAGAACCGGTGGGAGCCAGTAGCTGGGGGCAGCAAAAGGCAGGCACAGCGTCCTTTGGAGCTTCCCCCTTCGGGGGCGCAGCCCATCCTGGGGGAGGAGGCATGGCACCTCTGCCCAGGCTGGGCTTTGTTTCTGGACCCAGAGGGTGGAGGCCCTCTACCCAGGGGTTGAGAAACCTGTCTGGTGGTGGCAATGGCGGGCAGGCACTCAGGAACCACAACAGGGCTGGTCGACTTTCAGGGGGCATCTCTAAGATGCCCTCTGAGTGCATTTTACATTAAATCCCACACTGGCATCAGTGTGGGTTTAATGTGCTGAGAAGTTTGCTACCAAACTTCCCAGTTTTTAGTAAAGCCATTATGGAGTGTGGAGTTCGTAGTGACCAACTTCCAGACCATAAATTCTTTATGACTTTACTACACCTACAATGTCTATGAATGGAGTTAGCGACTGTAGGGGTACAGGGCTCATGCACCTGTACCCTCACCACTGGTATAGTGCACCCAGCTAGAGGGGTGGCTGACTTATGTCAGGGCAGTGGGTTGTAGGCATGGCATACAGGGATGTGTGCCATGTCGACTCTTCTCTTTGTTCTGCACCAAGACACGCAGCCTGCAAAGGCAGTGTGTGTGTGTGTAAAGGTACAGGGCCTCTAAGGGGGCACAATAAGTGCTGCAGCCCTCAGAGGCCTTCGTTGGTCACAGTGCCCTTGGTACCCATGGTACCTTTTACAAGGGCCTTACCTGTGGCCAGGGATGTGCCAATTGTGGAAACAAAGGTACAATTTTGGAAAAGAAGACAGGCCCTGGGAACCTGATTGGCAGGGACCCATGGCACATCAAGTCGAGTTGCATCAGATGTCAGGCAAAAATGTGGGGTAACCTTGCAAAGAAGGGGCACTTTCCTACAGTAGTGAATTCTACTGTTTTGCTGTTAAAAAGCTAAACGAGCATCCTCTGATGCACGTTTTGTTTGATTCTAGGGATGAATGCTACAAAGGCATGGGCTGAGATCATAGGACAGAGGTAGGTAGGACCTATGCCATTGAGGATTCTGTGGCAGTAGCAGAGAGCTTCAAAGGAGTCTCGCTCGTTCAGAGGGAGCCGGTGCTGTTTGGCTAAAGCAGGAGGTGAGGAGGAGCGTCTAGGTAAATTCAGCAGTAGACGTGCTGCCATGTCCTGCACCTGCTTGAGTCGCATAATGCGTGCCTGTGAGAGTCCTAAATATAACACGTTGCAGTAGTCCATCTAGATGGATGAGGGACTAACCCACTCTCTTTCTGGCTGACTCTGGCAGGTATGCAAGAATTTTTTGTAGAGATTTTAAGATCCTAAAACACAGTCCGGCTAGGCTCATAATTTGGTTTTTGAATGACATTTTGGAATCAAACCATATGCCTACATTTTTCACTTTGGGCTTGGACGTTGGAAGAGATCCCAATGTATCCAGTCACCAAGCCGTAGACCAAATAGACGTCTGTTTGCCGAGGATGAGGACCTCGGTTTGACCCGCATTAAACCTGAGACAGCTGAGGCTCATCCATACGGCTACCTATGTCAAGCAGGAGCGAAGCCGTGCTGCCGAGTCGGACGAGTTTTGGGACAGAGTAACTATTAACTGTGTATACATAACATAATCATTAGGCTGAACTCACACTTCCCTGGCAGTCTTCGTGCTGTGCTAGAGAGAGTGAGGCCTAGTGTTTATGTCTTTTTAAAGACAAGTCTTCATCCTGTTGTTTGGTCAGGTGTCCCTCCTGGTACTCTGAAGCGCACCATCCTGCCTGGTTCTTCTCGTGCGTTCATGCCTGTCCTTGCGTTTTTCCCAACGATCAAACTCGAATTTTGAGAACACAGGCAGGTGCACCACGTTTTGTTGTTGCTTCTCATCCCAGAGATCTGGATTCGGATAGACTGGATTGCACCTAACTCTACCCCCTGTGAGGAAGAGGAGGAGGAGGAGGGCTGATCTGTCTTATGAGGACCTGCCCCTAATTCCTATTGCGTGCTCGGATTTGAGAATTGACAAGCATTGGCCTCCTGCGTTGGGTGGGGTGGTGTCCTGATTACCTCTTATAGGGAGCCAACATGTGAAGCGGGTGCACCACCAAACCCTGGTCCCATACATGGCATGCCACTGGCAGGAACACTCTAGTGCTGTTTATCTCTCACCAGTTCCTGCACTGTTGATGGGGAGGCAGGGTGATCAGTTGTTATACTGTCTGCAATAGTCCTTGCCCTCGTGCTCTTTGGTTGGTGATCGGCCGCTTAAGGGCTGCTGTGGGTACAAGCAAGGGTCCATGGACCTGTCTGGCAGATCGTGGGCACTTTCCTTCTCCTGGCTGTGCGTGCAGTACTCGCTCCGGCTGCCTTTCCCTGCAGCATGGGCTTGTCCCGGCACTACCAGGTGTCTCCTTGGTGGTCACTTCCACCGCTGGGTGAAGCCCCTAGGCAGACACATGGCTTTGTAACCCGCCTTGCATGCATGCCTAGAAGCAGAGCTTGAATGATTAATGTCAATACATGGATCAGCATAATTTATTGAGGTTGCTCAAAGGCCTGACTCTGGATTAGTTTCACCCATGCCATGAGATGTTGGCTCTCTTCAGCGCCAAGTGGGCTTGTATGCTCTTTAGAAGTGTCAATTAATGATGAAGGTGATTTATAAGTAAAAACAAAACCAAAAGGAATCCGTGGATCTAACCAAGCTAAAACAAGCTAGGGAGCACAATTAGTTTTAATTATCAATTCTCTCCTAAAATTCGGAGGAGTCCTTTATAGAGGACGGAATCTCATCACCCACCGAGGTGGCATGCTTCATCATCTGGGATCTCCTCTTGGTTGCAAAACCTAGTGCAACCAAGGGCTACAACCCCCTCCCTAGGAGGGGGGAGCTCAGGGATGTTTTAAAGTAGTCAATTCTAGGATCTACTAAGTCCCATAGAGGTGAAGCAATCTAGTTGATTTATAAGGTGATGGTTGCAGTGCGTGCAGTGATAGAGTGAGTGGTGCTTTAAAATTGGCTACCAGGAAGACAAACACCTTTAATAAGATCTACCCTGGTGTCAAACTAAAAACAGTGCGTGTGCAGCTTAAACAAATAACTGCATTAGTCCGAAATAAGGTCTACATGTTTCAGCCGTTTCGATCAAAATATGATCTCGGCCTTCCTCAGGACCTAGATGATCAATCGCTACTGCAAAAAGTGAATTTGAAATTTAATAACTAAATGCAACATATCATTCTCCAGTTAATGTGGTTGGATTAGATACAACCTACATGATCCTGTGTCTTCGTGCTTATATGAAAGGTCACAGGAATTTTTGGACGAAAACCTGTGATTTGACGGGTGCACTCCTCACCTCACCTGGCCACAGCTCAGGACGTGAGGCACCGCTCTGTCCGTCGGTAACCCGGGCTGGACAAGAGCTGGAACCGGAGGTCCTGAGCTGTGGCCAGGTGAGGTGAGGAGTGCACCCGTCAAATCACGGGTTTTCGCCCAAAAATTCCTATGACCTTTCATATAAGCACGAAGACACAGGATAAAGTAGGTTGTATCTAATCCAACCGCATTGACTGGAGAATGATATGTTGCATTTAGTTATTAAATTTCACATTCACTTTTTGCAGTAGCGATTGATCATCTAGGTCCTGAGGAAGGCTGAGATCAACTTTTGATCGATACGGCTGAAACATGTAGACCTTATTTCGGACTAATGCAGTTATTTGTTTAAGCTGCACACGCACTGTTTTTAGTTTGACACCAGGTAGATCTTATTAAAGGTGTTTGTCTTCCTGGTAGCCAATTTTAAAGCACCACTCACTCTATCACTGCACGCACTGCAACCATCACCTTATAAATCATCTAGATTGCTTCACCTCTATGGGACTTAGTAGATCCTAGAATTGACTACTTTAAAACATCCTGAGCTCCCCTCCTAGGGAGGGGTTGTAGCCCTGGGTTGCACTAGGTTTTGCAACCAAGAGGAGATCCCAGATGATGAAGCATGCCACCTCGGTGGGTGATGGGATTCCGTCCTCTATAAAGGACTCCTCCGAATTTTAGGAGAGAATTGATAATTAAAACTATTTGTGCTCCCTAGCTTGTTTTAGCTTGGTTAGACCCACGGATTCCTTTTGGTTTTGTTTCTACAGTGTGTTTGGGGACTGATTCCGTGAAGGTCTATAAACTTTCCCTTGGACCCTCTTTATAAAAAATTGTGTTGTGATTGATTTATAAGTAACGCCTAGTTATAGATGAGCGCAGCGCCATGGACCTTCCAAGAGCCGAGGATCATGGGACTTGGAGGACACCGATGGGGGCCTGAAGGTGGACCCTGGGTACATCAGATGCGAGTGAGCCTTCCTTTCAAGCCTGGAAGAGGTTTCTATTCCTCTGAAACAACAGAGTGATAGGTAAACTTGAGGAGGGATGGAAGACATTGAAGTAATCTTCACATCTCATTCATATTTTTTCTGCTTGTGTAGCCTCTGTTGCATTTTATGTATTCATTTATTTGAGTGCCTATTTTTCAATTATAAATGCATATTGAATTTAACATTGTTAACACACATAAACTGTTTAGTGTTTATTCTCAGTACGATTTAATAGTTCAGCGATTGTTTATATAAGTAATCCAAACAGCCGTCAATGTTTTATATTGTTTAATGTTTGTTTTTGCAATTGTTTATATATGTAATTCAGACAGTCAATAATGTTTCGTAGAAGCATGATGATTGTTATTTTTAATAACATTCAATAAGAAGCTCGTTCTTTTCAAAACTGTCTGTAAAGAGTATTTAAGCTAAATGCAAACAAGTATTAGAGGGAGCAGAATTTTCACACGTTCACGGAGCCAAGAGATTGGGTTTGTGCAGAGAGAAGCTGTAAACACCGCTTCAAAGGCTACGGGGCAGGCACCTTGACACCGCCTGGCAAGCTTTATCGGCTTTCGGGGACATCATAGCTGCTACATGCGGAGAGCGACAAGAGCTCATATTGCAGATGAAAGTCAAGGACACCTACAAAGCTCAGACAGGGTCCTTTTGCTGCTAAGATAGCTTAGTGAGAGGCAAGAAGGGAGGGACTGGAACACAAATGTAAGGACATTATAAAATATGATTGTAATGTTGGACTTGTTTCTAATATTCTGCTTATTAGCTGTTGTTGTTGTCACTATTCTGCCTGTTTTTATAGTCACAACTATACACATAATATGCACTAGGAGAGCATCATAATTTTAATAAAACTCATAAAAATATATTCTTAGTGTTTAGTCTTGGCTGTATCAATTCATGGTGAAAAGAAGTTTGGAGCCTACTAACAACAAATACTCCTGTGGGTATCACAGGACTGATCGTTGCCCAGAACGCACCATCCTCATGTAATACACAGGTGAATAATAATCTCTGAGTATAATAGGGCGTCATCAGCTACTTCCATATCACTCAAGACACTTATTGTAAGTTGAAATGTTGACTCCTCCCCCTAAATCAGCTTTGGTATATTTATTTATGGTACAGAAAATGAGCACAGGTCATTAAAGTAGCTATGGAGATAGTTTGAAGCCACTCCCCACCAGGTTTGTGACTGACATTTCAAGCACTCGTATCTGACTTGAGAGGGATCTCTAGTAGGTTCATCTAGAACTGCAGCTTCATGAAAAAATGTCAATCCTTTTCCATTTAACTCAAGAGAGACCTCTAGCAGAGCCGCGAGGAACTGCAGCTCTACTAAATCATTTTGAAGATCTTTCACGTAAATACTTGACGAACTGCAGTTTCATGAAAGAATTTCAATTCTTTTGCTTCTGAATTTTGAGGTTTTGCATCTGAATCGAGAGGGACCTTTAGTAACTACATGACATACCGCTGCTTCATAAAAGAATTGCAATGGTTTTTCATTTGACTCGAGAGTGACCTCTAGTAACACCTTGAGGAACTGCAGCTCAGTGAAAAAGAGTTTACATCTGACTCAAGAGGGACCTCTAGTAATGACTTCAAGAACTGCAGGTTTGTGAATTCATTTCTGTGTGTTTAAGTATATATATATATACATACATACAAAAACAGAGATTATCCTTAACAACAATCCATCTGGAGTATCCGAGTCCAATACAGAGTGCAGGGGAAGAGATTAAATGAGCTTCCTTCCGTGAGAAAGTAAGACTATTGCTCTAAAGTAAGATAGTACATTTCAGCCTCAAATATATATATAAAGACCCTTCACCAGATATCTTTATGGATTAATTTAACATTCGTTTAACATTTTGCTTCTTCCTAACATGGCACATAGCATAAGGCTCTGGCCATTTTACTGGCACCCAAGCCTACTTAAAAACTGGTTGCTAAAATATGTTTCAAGGTACATGCCTGACTGTTAGCACCTATATATACTAGGTTGTCTTCAAAAGTGTTCCATAGGAATCAAGACATATATTGGAAGTTGCACTATTGATTCATCAGCATAGACCAGCATTGGCACATTTACTTATCCTACAGAAACAAAGCACAATTCATTGAGTTGTAAAAGTGTATATTTACACCCCCCTCAACTTTATGACGGACATGTGAACAAGTTGCATCTGACTTGAGAGGGGGCCTTAATAGAATCTTGAGTTATTGCAGCTTTGTAATAGACTTATTACTCCGTTGCTTCTGACTTGAGAGAGTGATATCTAGTAAAGCTTTGAAGGGCTGTAGCCTTGTTAAAGTCTTTAAGCTGTTGCGTCTGATTCAAGATGGACATCTAGTAATTATTTGAGGTGCTGTAGCTATGTGAAAGGCCAGACCTGTTGGCTTTGCTAGTGCTTGTTATGTAATGGGGAAAGGCAGAAGTAGATTGTGAGGCATTTCCTTTTGGACCTGGGGCAGTAGGTGGCTACGGGTCAGTATCCGTTGTAGATACGTTTATCATTGGTGTTTCAGGTCTTAAGACTCGATCATTCCATTTGAGTGATGAGTTATTCATTTTGTAAGGAGTATCTCCAAAGGTGGCGATTGCGAGCAGTCGCGGCTCACTCCACGAGGTGGTAAAGCGGCTGGAACACATACACAGTGCGACACAGTAATCAGGCGCGATAAGCGTAACACCCAGCACAGTGATATATTTTAAATAGGCCTTTTAATAGAAGATGGGTTGTGGAACTGAACCCCATAAGTGAGCTTTGTGACTCATAATGTCCCTGCTCCCAAACAGACATCTTCTGATGTGTCAGTGTGGTCAGCGTCTCCATGCACGCAAAGTGTCTCCATGCACGCAACGTGTCTCCATGATGCAACGTGTCTCCATGCACACAACGTGTCTCCACGCAAGCGAAATGTGTCCATGCACATTGATATATTTTAAATAGGCCTTTTAATAGAAGATGGGTTGTGGAACTGAACCCCATAAGTGAGCTTTGTGACTCATAATGTCCCTGCTCCCAAACAGACATCTTCTGATGTGTCAGTGTGGTCAGCGTCTCCATGCACGCAAAGTGTCTCCATGCACGCAACGTGTCTCCATGATGCAACGTGTCTCCATGCACACAACGTGTCTCCACGCAAGCGAAATGTGTCCATGCACGCAATGTATCTCCATGCATGCAATGTGTCTCCATGCACACAGTTTCTCCATGCATGCAAAGTATCTCAACGCATGCAACGTGCCTCCATGCACGCAACATATCTCCATGCATGCAAAGTGTCTTCATGCACGTGTCTCCATGCATGCAAAGTGTCTCGATGCACGCAATATGTCTTCATGCACACAACGTGTCTCCATACAAGCAATGTGTCCATGCACGCAATGTGTCTCCATGCATGCAATGTCTCCATGTACACAGAGTGTCTCCATGCATGCAATGTATCTTCACGCACGAAACGTGCCTCCATACAGGCAATGTATCTCCATGCATGCAACGTGTCTCCATGCACATGTGTCTCCATGCATGCAGTGTCCCCATGCTCGCAGCGTGTTCATGCACGCAACGTGTCTCCATGCATGCAGCGTCTCCACTCATGCAATGTGTCTCCACACACAAAAGTGCCCTGCAAAGGGAAAATGCAAAGTTGGTTATCTTGGTGTCCAAGAACAGAATAAAAGGGAAAAAAAAACGTGCTCAGTTGGGTTGGAGGGCGTTTCACAGATCACGGGGGGCATGATGTCATCAAAGGTGCGCAGCCCCTCCCTCGCAATGCACCATTGTAGCTACCACCAGTCAGAGGCGAGTAGGGTGGCTTGTTGGCCACTCCCAGCACCAGCACTTCCTACAGCAGGCAGCGGTCACTGCCTTATTAGCAAAACAAAGTAGCTTCACTTCTTTGCGTTAAAAGTCTATTCCTTTCATTGTGGAGAGAGACAGGATGCGCCTTGGAGGAGCTTGTGCTGTTTTGGTCAATAGACGTAGACCAGGTGGGGGAGGGGCCACCTGGGGACATATTTCTACCGGTGAGGAATCTTGAGAGCAGCCATAAAACAAGCATTTGCAATGCAATAGGTCTCGCATTTACGCGAGTTTAAGCTATTGGCATTGTAAATGACAATGCCTTTTGTCATTCCAAGCCCGTCAGAGCATCGTGACTGCAGCTACCACCTGACTCAGAAGGGCTGCAAATAGCACTCCAGTGCAGACTGTCTGGGGTCCTCCCTCCTTGCACTGCTGCTCAATGTTTCATGCCAATTACATCCTCTCTGGAGCTCGCGCCTTTTAAAAGACCTGTAGAATCTGAAAGGCAAATGGCTCACTAGTGTTTGTCATTTGTGCCTGTTTTTCACCGTGTATGAAGTTTACAAACCAGCCTGTAACTCCCACAGTAACAGGTAACAATTATTGGTGCACAAGGAAAAAGTGTTGTCTCTCAGCACTTTGACACTGGGTGGTGTTACCTGGTCTGATAGACGCTGTACCTATTGTTGTTATCTGGTAAAAGGACGCTGCACCTGGTGGCATTACCTGGTCAGAAAGACACTACACTGGGTGGTATTACCTGGTCAGGTGGACATTACACCGGGTGTTATTACCTAGTCAGGTGGACACTACTCTGGGCGTTATTACCTAGTCAGATGGACACTACATTAGGTGTTATTACCTGGTCAGAAGAATACTCTTCTTTGTGTTATTCCCTTGTCAGATAGACACTACACACTGGTCAGATAGACACTACACTGTGTGTTAGTACCACGTCAGATGGGCACTATGTTGGTTGATATTAGCTGGCCAGAAGGATACTATTCTGGGTGGTATTACCCTGACAGAAAGGTACTACACTGGGGGCATCACCTGGTCAGAAGGACACTACACTGGGGATATCACCTGGTCAGAAGGACACTACACTGGGGACATCACATGGTCAGAAGGACACTACACTGGGGACATCACCTGGTCAGAAGGACACTACACTGGGGACATCACCTGGTAAGAAGGGCACTACACTGGGGACATCACCTGGTCAGAAGGACACTACACTGGGGACATCACCTGGTCAGAAGGACACTACACTGGGGACATCACCTGGTGAGAAGGACACTACACTGGGTAATATTACCTGGCTAGAAGGACACTCGGATGGCTTTACCTGGCCAGACAGATACTACCTGGTCAGAAGGAAACCTTTGGCTGAGTGTGAGTCACCCTGCGAGCAATACCTTTTGTTTGTTTGTGAATTTATTTTCTTTATTTGCTTATCATAGCACCAAACCTGTCACCTCAGAACACTTTGGACGGCTTATAGACAGATTCAAATTAGGTGCCAGTTCAATATGCTAACCCATACCTACAAGTCCTTTGCAACCATTAACATTAACTACCGGGTGAACTTCCACTAGCCCCCCAGACAGTTGTGCTCCGCCTCCCTCGCCCAGACTCCCCACATCCACCAAAGAAAGAGTGATGGCCGCTCCTTCTCATACCTGGCCGCCGGGAACTGGAACGGCCTCCCCTCCACTTACGGACCTCCCCTTTCCTGCAGGAATTCACAAACGGTCTGAAAACTTGGCTGTTCGACTGACTACCCAAAAAGGGTCGCCCCCTCCACATGCTTTGAGGTCCAGGAGTCAGGGGGAAAAAGAACCTCAAAATATCATGAACTAATGCTCCTGTCAGACCTATCTTAATTTGTCTGGTGGCCAGCTAAGGGCTCAGGTCGGGCAGTCCCCACAAATCAATCTCACCATATTCATATGGGCAAAAATATATTATATTTTTTATTATTTATTCATCTTTTTTTAAAAAAAACGTTTTGGTGTTCATTATAGCAAATGCATTGAAACAAATGTCAGCACAAACATGTTAAACAGTTCATTCATTATCATATTTAGTAAACATCTACAGATAGTGGGATTTACAAATAAAATACAACAATAAACACATAAATCTACTCCTCATAATACAATCACACAGAGGAACACAGAGAACCCCATCCACTGTCCTCACATCCACATCAGAATCACCTCACATACCGCACTCTCTCAGACGACAAACTGTCTCATCCATCTCAAAATTCACACCAGTCGAAACAACCAAATGACAAATGGGAACCCAAGAATTGTTTTCTGACATCCACCAATAACCGAGAGGTAGCGGGCTGAATAAATCACAGTATGCAACCGCTTTGGTGTCGTCTTGTTAGAGTTCCCAGCAGATTGGTCAACGTACGTTTCGGTGGAATTGAATAGCTGCCACCTTCATCAGGACCACTCTTTTAAGCTAATTTGCAGGTGAGTGGGATAGGGGGAATCTGTAGATAGATACAGAAAACAGTGTACTGAAATGAACAATGTTCGACTGACCACTCCAGCAGCAGAAACCCCCCAGTGCCTGGAAACCCTCACGGGTGAAAAGCAGTGCTATACAAATCCCATTTGATTGATAGTTCTGACATAGACAGGCTAGACAAATGTTGCTTAATCACACAGGCAGTTGTTGAGACAGAAGGAGTTAAGTGATGGTGCCAAGGGTATAGCGCGAGGAACTGGTCACCCTAGTTGTTCGAACAGGGACATTGGGCGTTTTCAAAACACTATGGGGCATATTAGCAAGGGCCTTATCGCCGCTTTAGCGGCACTTTTTGCCGCTAAAGCGGCGATATTTCTATCGCCCTATTAGCAAGCTGTCGCTAACAGCTGTTAGCGATAGCTTTATGGCGAAAGCGACCGTTTTGGTGCCGCTTTGCATGTCAGCGATATATATCGCTAATGACATGTAAAGTAGGCGTTCCCAACTAAAAGCGACTGAAAACAGTCGCAAACACAACTTCCCCCTATTAGCAATGCCCGCGAAGCAATAAAAAAACTCGCGCTAACCGCGAATATCGCTAGAATCTAACACCTGCTAAAAACCTGACTTAACCATTCTAGTCAATGGGAGGTGGATTGTAAGGTTAAGTCCTCACCTGCCTATTAGCAAGCTTTTCATTAGCGCGTTAAATTTATCGCTCGATTTCTCACGCTATTGCTGGGTTTCGCCGCTATCGCTGGATTCTTTATCGCCTTGGAGATAAGCGTTGATAATAACGCGTTATCTCTGCGATGAAATCCAGCAATAGCCGGCGATAAAAAAACAGCGCTAAGCGCGCTTTGCAATAATTATCGCAATTCCTTGGTAATATCCCTCTATGTATCTAGGTTGCTCGAGGCTTCCAGAGTTCAGGACCCTTCCTCTCAAAGCACCTTCCTCCGGGTTTGTGGATGGAGGATACATTCAGGCCTAGCTTGTAGGTAACATGTATATAGTATCCCAGGACACCCATCCACAACTGATACAAGCTTGATTCTCGAAATTTGAATGTTATGTTATAATGATCTTGTAAAGCGCAAGTACACCAATTGGTTCATTGGCGCTGATTCTAGGAGTTGCCGAACCCTGTTGGTGTTATTCATAGGCTTGAGTATACAGCCAAGTTTTAAGAGATTTACTAAAACTCAGCAGGTCGGTGCATGATCTAATTTCCAGAGGAAAGGAGTTCCACACTCTGGGTGCCAGAATTGCAAACCTACAGCCCCCTTGTCGCTTCAACTTAAAGGCGCGAGTTGCCAAAAGATGTAGGTGGGCCAAACGTAGATTGCGTGGGGGAATGTACCTTTGAATAAGGCTGTCAATAAATGTAGGGCTCCGTCCATATAAAGATTTGAAGACCAAACATCCTACTTTAAAAGCACAACGCTGGGGGATGGGAAGCCAATGCAGCTTCCTCAGAAGCGGGGTGACATGTTGCCATCTTGGTTGCTGGTGAATCAGTCTGGCCGCTTTATTCTGCACCATCTGCAACCGTTTAGTTAAGAAGAGTGGCAGACCAAGGTAAACTGAGTTGGCATAGTCTAGGTGTGACATAATTGTAGCAATCACGACCTGTATCAGTGATGCCTGTGTGAGTAGTCTGCTGATCTTTCTGATCTTCCGCAATTGGAAGAAACAAGTAGAGACCACAGAGCCAACTTGGGTTTTTAATGACAGGTCGTTATTTATCGTGACACCAATACTTTTTGCCGAAGAGGAGGGAATGGGGGAGGGTCCCAGTTCCGTTGGCCAATAGTGTGGACCCCAAAAGTTGTGGCTGCCCCCTGTCAAGACTAGTTCGGTCTTGCCAGGGTTAGGCTTTAAGTGATTACAGTCCATCCAGTGGCTGATGTGCAACATAGTAGCTTGGAAGTCAGAGACTGATTGCGGTGAGCTGTCGATTGTAAACATTAATTGTAAGCTGTCGGCATAGTTGAAGGTGACAACTTTCCTTGCCTTGAGAGACCGAATCAGAGGGAGGAGGTAGAGATTAAACAAATGAGGGGACAACGAGGAGCCCTGCGGGACCCCGCAAGTTGTTTTTAACTTATGTGCGGTAAACTGGGCTACGCGGACTGACTGGGAGCGATCTTCGAGAAAGGATCTAATCCAACCCAAGGCTGAGCCATGGATGCCAGCCTCCCTGACACGGTCCACCAAAATTCCATGGTCGACCGTGTCAAAGGCGGCCGAGAGATCTAACAGCACCAGGGCCTGAGGAGTACCTCTGTCAGCCTTCTCCCGCAGGGAATCCAGTACCGCCAGTATTACCGTCTCCGTTGAGTGGGCTGGGCGAAATCCAGCTTGGCGTGAGTCGAGATAGTTGGATTGTTCAATAAAATTAGACAAACACTTCGCCACATGAGCCTCCAATACCTTCGCCAGATACGGAAGCAGAGATATTGGGCGGTAGTTTGACAAAATCTGGGGGTCTGCCCCTGGTTTCTTCAGGAGGGGGACTACAATTGCCTCCTTAAAGGCTTTAGGAACACGGCCCTGGACCAAAGATTTGTTCAAAAGAGCAAGGGCTGGACCCGGGAGGTCAGAGAAGGCTTCTTTTAAGACGTGTGGCTGACAGCAGTCCGTGGGTGATCCAGATTTTACTTTAGACAGGAGGTCCTGGAAGGCCTCCGTGGTGATGGCCGGGAAGTGTTCAAGGGAACAGGGGTTTTCAACCCTAGAGGGGACTATCTCGTGGGAGGTGCGAATGGGAATACTGGCTTTGATAGTGGAAATCTTCTCAATAAAGAAGTTATTCAGAGAGTCGCAAAGTACTTGAGTGGGGATGGGCTTACTTAGGACTCTATCTGAGTTAGACAGTTCATTGACAATTGTGAAGATTTCCTTAGATCTATATTGGAAGTCAGAATTCTAGAGGAAAAGTGAGCGGCTTTGGCTGTTAAGATGGCCTTTTTGTATTCTGTCAATGACGCCAAGTAGGTTTGTTTCCTGTCTGCTGAGTAATTCTGTCTCCACTTCCTTTCCTGTTGGCGGAGGGCAAGTTTTTGTAATTTTGGTTCAGGGGAAAACCATCTCTGTGCGTCAAGACGACGAGCCAGTTTTATTTCTTTAAGTGGGGCATGTTTATTACTGGCTGCTAGTAGCCAAGCTGAGATAGTTTCCTCGTAACGATTAACATTGGGATCGGTGGCTGGGGCTGTGCTGGCCAGTGTATCATGGAATTCTTTTTTATCAGTGGTGTTCCATTTCCTGGCCAATACACCCTTAGTCATGAGAGTTTTACCTGGCATAAGATTCGTAATCGTGAATTGTTTTAGGTAGTGGTCCGACCATATACACGGTAAGATTGAATGTGCGGCCACCGCCAAGTTAGTGGTCCATACTTGGTCCAATATGTGACCTTTAATGTGTGTAGCCGAAGATACCTGCTGAGTAAAATTTAAGTTGGTAAGTAAGTCTGTTAGCTCAGCGGAGTGGGGCCCACCTCGTGTGTCGTTACCCCAATAGTTGAAGTCTCCTATTAACAGGATTTTAGCGTGATTGGTGACCAAATTGGCGACTTGTTCGCTCAGGGAATGTGGGAACAGGGGCATATGCTGCGGGGGCCTGTAAAGTAAAACGCAGATAAGTTTAATTACAACATTATCTACTGCGGGGAGACAAAGTGGGGTAAGAGCTGTGAATTTGAGCTCCGGGCGGATGATAGCAGCTACTCCGCCGCCAATTTTTCCTGACGGACGGTTAGTTTGGAGAATGTAGTAGTCCTTTGGTAATGCGGCCAGGATATCAGGGGTAGATTCATGTGAGAGCCAGGTTTCTGTTACTAAGAGAATATCCGGTTTCTCAGATGCAAGAAGTAGAAAGATGTCAAGCTGGTGTTTGACTAAAGAGCGGGTATTTAAGTAATAGATTGACAGGGCCGAGCACCTATGTTTATTCTGTCTCTGTGACTGGGTGGCAAAGCAAGTAGGCTGTGGAACTTCAGGGAAAGATCTTCGTGACAGCCAGATCTCGTTTTGTTTCAGCCTGGCGCTAACAATCGCATTGAGTGAGTGCTTGATGGAATGGTGCTGTCTTAATTCCTGAGAGGAGTATACAAGAGATTGGACATTATGACTGGCCCCTGGGCCCAGATGGGCGTGGACGGGCGCAGACGGGCTTGCCTTTGGCGCGCCAGTGGCGCGCCCGCTGTGCGCGTCTGCTGCGCTCTCGTGCTGCGACCGGCATTAATGGCTGGTAGCAGCCTAGTCTCCTCCCCTCGCCTTCCGTGATTGGCTGCCCCAAGGGGTGTGACCAGGAAGCAGCTGGGAGCCTGAGACGCCGCTAACACTCGCCGAGTTTCGGTAACGTTGGTATTTTAAAAATACATCAAATTCATACAGTTTCAAATGTTTAAAATAGTAGCAGTTTTAAAAATAGAATTACTGGCCCACAGGGTAGCGGCACAGCTCTTGAGTGCCCGCTCCCGCGCTGCGACTGGCATTAATGGCCGGTAGCAGCCTAGTCTCCTCCCCTCGCCTTCCCTGATTGGCTGCCCCAAGGGGTGTGACCAGGAAGCAGCTGGGAGCCTGAGACGCCGCTAACACTCGCGGAGTTGCGGTAACGTTGGTATTTTAAAAATACATCAAATTGCTGTAAAAAAGATGGGACCACTTACTTCATGTCATTAATACACTGTGTCCAGTCCTGAACTTTTCTCTAACAAATCATTGATTTTGGGTGAGTTGGTCTAACTTGTGCATTAGAAGCAAAACAAGACTACAACTCCCAGAATGCATTAGACAAGCATGCAATAGTCTAGGAGTGGAAATAGTATCTGTAATGGTCTACAGAGAGGTAGACACCCTAGCTGTAAAATAATATGAAGCCTATCAATGTTATTTCTGATTCCTTTAAGACCGAGACAGTGTCTCTAAGTATTCTGGGCCAGATGATGATGAGAAACTGTGCTGCACTCTCTGGACCTCCTTGCTGTGTTTCGTACCAGTGACCACATCACATTAATAAGAGCTCTTGGGACAGGATGAGTCTGCAGGCTGTGACGCGAGATGTGATCAATTATTTCCTAAGTGGAAAAAATCAAAATTACTGTTAGTAATTTCCATTCCCCTATGGGGTGCCTCGGTATGGCTTCTGGTCTTCAGACCTCTTTCAATGTCCCTCAGCTGGGACACATGCTAGGAGGGTGTGACCTACTTGCAATGGGGGCATTCTGCACTACCATTGCTGACAAACAGGTTATCTAACATCCACAGATGAACACTAGTAGGTCATATGTACACCTGCATCTTAATAATGGTAAGAAATTGGGTTATTGGTTGAGGGGGCTGGAAACCCTACAAGAGTCATTAAACTGTGCTTAACCCTCTGGTAGCTTGATAGCTTTAAGCAGCAAGCCTTAAATTAGAGGCAATGTGTAAAGTATTTATGCAGCACATAAACAGCATTAAAGTGAAAACACAACACAAGAAAAATCCCAAACCAATTTAGCAAAATAGAGAACTCTTTAACAAATAAAATGACACCAAAACAAACTAAAACCAATCAGTGGAACCATAGTTATGAGTTCTTAAAGTTTTAATGTAAAATAGCGCCTAAGACATCAAAGCACCAACTGTGGGTATCTGGTCGTGCAAGGCCGGGGCAAAGTCAAAAGTTAAGGCTGACCTCAATGGCGCTCGGGTTGGCTACAAGGGCTGGATTGAGCCCATTCTTGGCTCACTTTCAAAGTTAGTAATTTCTTTTAAGAAAAGTCTAGGAGAAGGTAGGCAAAGCAGCAGGCTGTGTTCATGGAGGAGTCATCGTCATCAGGGAGCCACTAGACGAAGTCTCAGTGAAGCTGTTACTGATGGCAGAATAGCTCCTGGGGTAGGGAAATACGGATTTCCATGCCAAGGAAGTCTTCGTCATAAATGGTGAGCCGTTCGCAGTCGAGCCCAGTGAAAAATTTTACATTCGGACTTAGACAGCTTTTTGGAAGTCGAAAACCTCCAGCAGGGGTAGGCTGTAGCCGAAGAGGACTGTATAAGGCTGGATACCATTGCTGAGAAGTCCTGCTGAACAGGATTTGCTGCTGCAGAGAAAAAAGTAGCGGGACTTACTGCAAAGCTAGGTTGATTGTGATGCACCATGGGTGAATTGGCTGGTAGGTAGTCCTGTTCTTGTGTCGGTTCTGCAGTCACTTTTTAGTCAACATTTTCCTAAGTCCTGCTGAACAGGATTTGCTGCTGGAGAGAAGAATGTAGCAGGACCTACTGCAAAACCAGACCGATTGCAATGCAACTTCGGTGAATTGCTACCCCAACATATGGTTCTGGAAAGTTCTTCCCATCCCCTACGAAGGCCCTAAAAAGTCTGGGGTGACAAAAGACTAGTTTCAGGTTCCTTTGTGTGTGCTGGAGGCAAGCCCTTTGAAGTGCAAGTGGGGAGGGCACAGCTCCACCGCCAGCCATCCTGTCAGGATGGCGTATCTTACCAACATCTAGTGCCTTTTTGTGTCACTGTCTGGGAGGAATACACAAGGCCCAACAGAAGAGCCGTTAACACTCATGTGACCTAGGACAGAGGCAGCAGGCACCAAAGGGTTAGGACAAGAAAATGCCAACTTTCCAAAAGTTTTATAAAAAAAGAGAACCTGGCCACCATTTTTGTCATGCTGCTATTTATTTAAGCAGACTCACACTGATTTGAACTAAACAGTGTATCACTTTAAATCACAGACATATGATATTGTTTAAATGTGTCTAGAAAATGTATAAATCATGGCGAAATGATTAAGCCAAGGACCAAGGATTACAAATATTGGCCCTTAGTCTGCTTAAATAAATAGCAGCATGACAAAAATGGTGGCCAGGTTCTCTTTTTTATAAAACTTTATGTACGCCCCACCTAGCTACCAATATAGGACATAACCCCTTTATTAGCTTCACAACTTTCCAAAAGTGGCATTTTCAGAATTGGGACTTAAAATCCGACTTTACCATTAAAGAGTATTTTAAATTACAATTCGAGTATAAGCATGACATTTCTACCTGCTCCCATTCAAAAGTTAACACTAATTTAATAATGTGACCCAATGTTATTCAATGGGAGAGAGACCTTACAGTAGTAATAAATGAATGTAGCAGTTTTTCAACTACCAGGACATGTAAAACTTAGGAACATATGTCGTACTTTTTAAAAAGAATGCACCCAGCCCTAAAGATCTTTACGACCTACCTTATGAGTGACTTATATGTAGTAAAAGGAAGGTTGAGGCCTGGCCAAAGGTTTAATTTTCCAGTTCGAAATGTCAGTTTAAAAATGTACTACAGGCTGCAGTGGCTACTTTAGTGGGTGGCACAATGAGTGCTGCAGGCCCACTAGTAGCATTTAATGTACAAGCCCTGGGAACATCTAGTACCATATACTATGGACTTATAAGTATATTAAATGTGCCAATCAGGTGTAGGCCAATTTTACTATGTTTTAAGGAGACAGCACAAGCACTTTAGCACTGATTAGCAGGGGGAAAGTGCACAAAGTCCTAAAAGCCAATAAAAATGGGTTCAGCACAGGAAGGGAGTGAAGACAAAACATTTGGAGGTGACCCTGCAGAGAGGGCGAGTCCAACACTTACTCCAGAAGATGAAGAGCTGAAGGTAACATATACATCTTCTTCTCTAACATCCACTGATGAAGCTTTTTGTATCGGGGACTCTCTGTTTATGAGACTATTAGGAAGAGTCTCTGTTGCATGGGAACTAGTTGGTAAATGTCAGTGCTGATAACCTCTTCTGGCTACTTCAGTTGCTGTGTCTCCTTCCACCTGTAGGTGTACTGCTTCTTGTGAACTTCTTCTCTCAGGGGTGCTCTCTTCTTATGAGAGGGGGGCCTCTCTTGAGGGCCATAGTTGCCGTGTTCACCCCAGACTCCAGCTGCTGATCAGATACCCCTACAGGTTGGATAACCTTGTTCTCAAACACCCCCACGTCAGATCTTAGATATGTTTCTTTTCAGTTTGTAACTTTACATCCCATGTTGTGTTTTGACTCTTTGAAGCTTTGCTCCGTTGTAGTAGAAGTAGCTCCCTCCCAACAGTTTGTGGCAGCAGTTCAAGCCCTTTTAAACCCTGGTCTCTGGGCTCCTAACCCTACAAGTACAAGTTGTAGTACCTGTGTGATATGACCATGAGACACTTTCAGATGCTAGGGTCATATCTCTGTATGTATTGATATTTATATAGTGCAAACCTAGATAGGAAGCAATGGAGCGCTGTACATTACGTGGGGGTGTTGGGAGGCGATCTTTATATACATCAATTGGGCATTAAACAAATACAGTTTACACAATTTGCATAGAATCACACGATGTCGAGCAAAATGCCAAGGCCTAAATACAAACTTGGCTCCCCAGGTTCCAAAGATGGCAGCTCAAGCCACTAGTCGACATCTTCTCCCCACTGCATGCACCGCTCAGACTGAACTACTCTAGTCCATGTCAGCATCTATATGTTGTCTTAAAGGTTATGCTCGGGAAAAGGCCTTCAGGTCTCTCTATCGAGCCAAATCCTACGCGCTGTTTCTCGACACCACTGTCTACAGTTTTGTAGCAGGTCCTCTAGAGGCACAGCTCTGCAGCTGTGGCACTCCCTCCCTCATCCCAGTTCTGATCATCTGATGGCATTTGGAAAGATGCTGAAAAACCTACCTGTGCAACCAACACTCCAGCCTTTGAAGTACTCGTTGGCTTGAAGAGTCAAGAGCTCTCTGCTGACATCTCGTGTGTCCTGCACAAGACAACCTTGAATCCCTCTAGCATTAACTCAGCCAACTATTCATCTAGGCTTATAAACTGAGTACAAAGTCAGTTGGATAATAGAAATTCCTGTAATCTATAGCACTTTCAAAAACTGCTTTTTGAATAGTGCTTATACCGCAAGCACTAGATAACAAGAGGTTATTATACTTTGAGGCTAAATAACTCCCCCAACATACAACACAAACTGAGATGCTAAACCTCCCTTTATATTTGCTCCCTTTATGCTATACCACCAAGTGCTGATATTAGCCCTTTTTTAAGTGCTGTATGAAGAAGCCGTAAAGAGGTGGTCAACAGGAGAGCGGCCAAGATCGTGCCTGGCTGACATTGCAAATTGTAGGAAGCAGGATTTATAGACTTCAATGTAGCTATTAGAAGCATCTGAGACTTTCAAATGGTTTGATAGGAGTTCAGCATGTTCAATTCACAAACCTTATAGTCACAAACTGTTCAACGTGGCTGTGCCTTTTGGGGGAACACTTTTCATCTTTTACCTATCCTCTTTAACTACACAGCTACCAAACACTGGGAACACACTGCCCTGCTCCTGTTTTCACCATACACTACTATTACCATTTGCCTTTACCTACTGCTGTGGGTTGAAAGATTTATAGGCTTCACCTGGTCACAAAAGATCCCCATCACCTGTCGAGTGCCTCAGAATGTCTCCTGCCATGTTCACCCTTTACACGGAGCCGCCTGGTGCTCCACTCACAGATAATACCACCAAGATCCTCTGATATTCTGACAATACACAAGTCTGCTTGAAAGCCTCCTCCTCTTCAGACATCCAACGCCTCAAACACTGCATTCGCATCACCTAGACCTTGATATACGGCGCCCACCTGAAGCTCAACCCAACCAAGACAGAATTCCTGTTATTTGCAAGAACAATAAATAAGATACAATACAGACCTGGCTCAAACACATGAACCTTGGAGGCTTCGAAAACGAACTTTAATTGAATGCCAAATCAATTGGATTCAACCTAGACACCAGCCTCCCCCTCAAGGAACACACTGCAAAAAAAAGTTTAAAAACGGCTGGTGCCAGCTCTCTCGTCTAAAGAAAGTCAAACCATTTCCTCCAGAAAGCAACTTCAGAACTGCTGTTCAAGACCCCGTACCCCCGCATCTGTACAGTGGTAATGCCATACTCCATGGTCTCCCAAAGTCCACATCCTACATGCTGCAGCACATCTCATCCTGGGCCTGAAGAAATATGATTACATCCCCCCCCATCCTGATGGAACTCCATTAGCTCCCCTTGCCGGCCGCCACCATCTTCAAAAACAGCTGCATCGTTTATAAAGCTATCATGACCAGCACCCCTCTCATCTTGCAGACAACCTCACCACATCTGGTGGATCTCGGCACACCAGCAGCTAGGTCCCTATCAGACTGTAGACGAAGAAGTGTGAAAAGAAAAAAAACAAGACTGCAGGCCTGTTCCATCAATCCACGATCTGGAACAACAGCCCCTAGTCATCAGGAGCGCCTCCACGCTGCCCAATTTAGGGAAGAGTTGAAGACTCGCACCTTTAAAGAACACCACATCACAATGCATTAACCGTCCACAAGCCGGCTTGTCTTGGACCATGCACATCGCTCCCCTGCCTTTAGCTAGGTTTGTGCTATAGATATGGCATACATACATACACTGATGTTTCTGTGCGTTTAATATCCTGTTGTGGGAGGGGGCAGGAATGCCTAGAAAGTTAGTGCACACTTGCTAACTTACACATTTATTCAAAATCCCGATTCCGAGCCCCCCCCACACACCCAGGTGTGAGGGGGTAAGAGATTCACTCCTGACGAGAGTAAATGGAAGGGAAAGGTAATGGGAACAAATATTTGTTCAGTGGGAGAAGAAAAAAGAAATTCAGCGAATGCATGCGTTCTGTTTTTTTGCTGATGAGAAAATATGCTTTATTTCGCTTGAAAAAACCAAATACTTAAAAGCTTTCCAAGATTACACATGGAAAGCTGAGCACGGTGCAGGTTTCCAGGAGTAACCTCCAAAGAGTCCTCCATCTGCACCCTTCCAAGAGAGTATAGCAGGACATGTGACTGGCAGAGAACGCAGCACGAGACATGATTAGAAGGGTCCTTGTTAAAGGGGTTCTATAAGTAGCCTCCTAGGTCAGTGCCTGGCTTCTTTCAGCTTTTGGAAAGTAGGGCAGGGAGCCAGTGATATAAAGATTCATTCCGAAAAAACATGCTGGCTGCTTTCAATAAAGTAAAATGTACATTTGATTTCTCTGGTCTCTAGTCATGTGACTAGCATGCAATGTTACATCGTTGTACAATATGCTACCAACGTAGGGATAAGTCCTTGTATTAATGAAAAAGTAAGAGGGCAATAAACTCGAAAAAATGTAAGTTTGCAGGAGTGGAATGAATGATCAGGAGGTCTGGGGCAGGGTCAGCTGCTCACCAGGCACAGCTTGGCATTCGACTGACTCTCTCCACCCATAGCGGCCTTTCTGAGGCACCAGCCTGTTGAGAAATGTATAGGTATTGTAAAGTCTAGTGCTGCTCCTAATCTTGTATTTCTATTCAAAAAGCATTTATATGGAAAAATGTCTAATAAATGTCCCTCTTAGGCCACTGAATCCGTCAACTGTGCAGCACAAGGCACTATATAATTGTAATAAACAAGCATTGGCAATGCCAACAGGTCTGGCTTATAATTGAAAGTGCCTCTTCAGTCATTATCGGGTTTCCTCAATAGGACATTACACATGCACTGCTCACATAATCCCTTCTCACACCCACTGACTTATTCTTGAATTCACCGGCTTAAACTATCATAAAAAAACACGCTCACAAACTTAAGAACACGTGCAAGACAAATTAATAGCATAAAAGAAGGAAAAATAAAACATGCCGCCTAAACAGGACTGGGAGATGCTTGCAATTACAGAAAAATTAAACATAGTAGCGGGTGGCCATCGTGTAAGGATATGGCCCATGGTGTATCATTGTTTTAAAGTTCCAGCATAGCCGCCACATTTAGAACCGACGTGTTGGCCATGTTGAAATGGTCAAACAGTGAAACGCTAAGGACAATACCATTCCATGCCGGATGCCTGGTTTACAGGCAGTGGCGTGACGGGATAAACCATTGCAGATAAAATCATCAGCAAGGAAGAGACCAGTTAGCAGTGTCTGGGGAGCTGTAGTGTGCTTAAAAAATAAAAATTCGAAATGAAAGGGGGCTGTAAAAAGAGAAAATGGAAACCTAAAACCCACAAGCTCAGGCAATGAAGCACACTCGGTTCCAGGCACATATGCACATGTGATCAGGCAAATGCAGTCACTCACAGAGCAAGAGAGCCAATGGCTGAAGTGGGCTGACAAATTCTCTCATGCGGTGTGCTGTGATGGATGGAAGCAGAGGGTAAATGTCTCTCGTATATACCAATGGCAGAAGAGCGCCCACCCAAAGCCCCTCTATGTATGTATATGCAGATATATTTAATTTATATAAACATATGTATGTTTTTGTTGTTAATACATTTTTTTTAAATTTCAAGATCTTAATGGACAACCAAGCTTGTCTGGCCTTCCGTAAGGATTCTAATAAGAATGATTACAGTGCAACTCACCTACCACCAGGGTTTTTCAAATGGAGTAATCAACACCAAAATGTTTGCTTATAAAAGGTAATTTGTGAAATGTCATGTAACAAAATACTGGCCTCCCAACTTTGTTACAGTGTAATAACAGTTTACCCTTAAAACTTGTTGTCATTAACGCGTGCCTTTCGCAATAAGTAAGTCAGTCAGTAGGCCTTGCCATTATTTTTCAAAATAAACAGAACAAACCTGTGGAATCTAACACACATTTTCCCAATGAACCAGAAAGGCCTAAAGCCTTTACCGTTGGCATGACAACATAACCAAAACAGGGCTTATACGGTGTTCATAAGTGGGTAATCATCATGTATACAGTTATAAAATGACAAATATGTGCAAATTTACAGAGAGCAGAACTATGTACAAATCCACTCAAAAAGGCTTAACGAGGCTTATCACAGTGAAAATCTTCTACACCTCGGGTTTATCAAAGGGGGTGACCGTCACCAGAACCCTTGCCAACTTTGGTAATTTGTAAGATGTCTTGAAGAAAAATACCTGTCTGCAGTCTGTAATATAGTGTGATAACATTCCTCTGTTAAATACCACTTTTCTTTAACAAATGATTTTCACAATAAATAAGACAGGCCTATTTCCTTGTCATAACTTTTTATACTAACATACCTCAACAAACGCCTGACCTTCCACCAACCGACCAGACACCTCCGATCCTCCTCCTCCTTCCTCGCAGACATCCCCCTTCTCTGCCTAACCAACAGCGGAGGACACTCCTTTTCGCACCTGTTGGCCAGGCCCTGGACAACCTCAGGACCGCCCCATCACTCCAGCATTTCAGGAAAGAACTCAAGACCTAGATGTTCGATTGAAGACCACCACGCAGCAGCCAACTCCCCCAGCGCATCGAGACCTTCACGGGTCATTTGCCCCTCTTTATAAATGTTTAATTGATTGATAATAAACAGACCTATGGCACCAGATATTCCTTTTCCTAGTAAATCATTCAGGCCTCTGACCTTTATCGTTGGTTTGTCACACTAACCAGCTCAGGCCTCGTGTGCTGAGCGTAAACTTTCCCACAAGGCAACTATCATGCACACAGTCATACATTTACAAATGTATACAAAATTACAGTTGGTAAAACAAAATAATGTCTCTTCCAAGAGAAACCATCAAGGATTATCATAGCACAAGCCTTCTATTCCTACAGTTTGCCAGAATGGGTAGGCCGCTGCGACACAGCAAGGATAAGGGGCACTGGGCTGGTTAGACATGAACATGTGTGCACACGTGTGCGGGCTCTGCATGTGAGACTACCGTTGTGTGCAGCCCGGTAATCTCGCACAAGTAGTCTGGTGCAGGAGGGGACTCTGCAAGGTTAGATATTGACCAGGGGTAGGCCTTATATTATTAGTGGGCACTCATAGGTAAAGTCAGTAGGGTTTACTGGTGTACCATCTGTGTTACTGTATTATACACATAGAGAGAAATCTGCCTTATATTGCAGTTTCCTAAAAAGTCCAGGAGGTATCAAACTGGGGTGAATATGCAGGCCCCAAGAACCTACATGTACACCTTATTGGTTGTCCAGAATTGTCATATTTCTTTGGCTCAGCTCAGGATCAAATTCCAGGCCTTTTGCCACCCTGCTGGGCAAAGTTAATTACTCTGCTCCCTACCAGAGGGAACAAAGTCTTCCCAACACAAAAGAAGCAATTAACAGTGCTTCACTGAGGGGGAAAGGGGTGGGGAGGAAAATTTGCATCTTGTATTTAGCTGTCACACTGTACCAGGGTTGGGACAGCCCAGGCCCATTGAACAAAGGCAGAAGCCCAGACATCTGAAGCCAACAAAGAAGAGGCTCTCTTTTGAAGTTTTGGTGATGTGGCACCCAAGGATTGGACAAGGTGGCTGGCATCTAGAACTTTCCATCCCCATTTATAAACTCTTGCACAAGGGAGAGACAGAGAGTTGGACACAAATTGGATGGTGGCAACACCATGGACAGCTGGAAGCACAAGCAACCTGATGACCTAATGAGCTAAGGACTATGAACCTGATTTAGATCTCAACGGATGAGTTACTCCGTCACAAAGGTGATGGATATGCTGTTTGCCGAAATGTAACTTCCATAGGATATAATGAGATTTATATTTCGGACGACGAGATATCCATCACCGTTGTAAGGGTGTGTAACCTGTCCACCGAGATCTATATCAGGCCCTATGTCTTCAGCTGACCCCAGGACCAGTGGGTCTCTCCAAGGCCAGTGAGGCTGGTTCTCTTACACTCCCTAAGGACCAGATTGGGGAAGGTCTGGACTTCTGTGTCCCAGCAGGAGGAGAGGAGCACCAGAGACAAGCAAAACAGAAAATCTGGCACTGAGAAAGTGCATTATAACACGCTGCTGGAGGGCCGATCGGTCTGACATCGAAGGCATGGATACTCTTGGTTCAGGCTTGGGCAGAGGCCGTGAGTGCAGCGGTGCCAGCCTGGGGACTCCATAAATATCCCATCGCCATGGACTGCGACTCATTGCTGCTCAGATGTCGAGGATTGGCGAACATTAACTCTACCCATTCATGATTGCCCCCCTTTGTCAGCTCACACAGGCACCACTATTCCTTTATCTGATGCGCGCAGTGAACACTTACCGCTGCCTCCTAATGATGCAGGCGATGCCCGTCAGCACCTGCTTTCTGATTAGCTACATCCCACACACGTGGTTGGAAAGGACATAATCGCCTCATAGTGGATTGCTTGTGTTCTCTCCAACACACATCTGGCCCCTTAGCCAAACGTTTTGGACCCAGCAGCGTTGAGCATGGGTCGATAGCTGCTTACCCTTTAGATCCCATGCTTAGTCGCACCTGTCTGCTCCCTTATCACTTGTTTCTCCCTGTTCTCTCCCCATGCTCTCCCATTGCTTTCCTTGACTTCATACAAGCAGAGTTTCAACTTCTCTACAGTACCACTATTGTAATGTCATGCTGCATGGTTACTGATAGTACTTCCCTGTGTATTAAAAGAAAATCAATTAAAAAAAAAAAAAAAATTTAAACAAAGTGCCACAGGAAGAAATCAGATTTAGGAAGCAGCTTAAAACATACCTCTTTTGAAGATCTTCTATTACGTTAGCTGGAGGAAGGACATGACTTTAGCGCTGGGAAACCCATTTAGTAGCTACGCGCTTTATAGATGTCTAGTATAGCATAGCACCTTAAAGGCCAGAAGGCTTGTTTCAAAGGCTCCAGGTGGCCCAAGATCAAGCAGATTGGCCCAATAGTGCCCGAGAAACCGAGAGGGAAAATATCTGACCTTTGACCCCCAGCTCGGGCATTGGAGTGCGTGGGTCTCCGCCGCAAGTTTCCAGAATACCCCCGGTGTGGGCCAGTGTATCATTAATTATTTATGATCGAGGGAGGAGGCGTTCTTAGGGCCCCTTTCCCAGAGTCCTGTGTGGCCCGGGATCCCTTACCCTGTGCCAGCGTGAGGCGTAATGGGGCCCAGGACCCCGTTCCCAGGGCCCAAAGGCAAAGAAGGGTCCCAGGACCCCATTCTGGGGACCTCAAGACCAGCAGTTAAGGTTGGAGCCGAGACCCCATCCCCGGGCCACTTACGGAGAGAGAAGAAGGAGGAGCGCCATTACGCCCCTCCATTCCCCCACGATGGCGGTGGACTTGCTCCTGCGCCTGCGCCTGGTGGGAGTAGGGTGGCCACTGCAAGATCCACAACCTGCCCACCCACTACAGGCAGGGAGAATGCAGTTCCTGGCTCTTGTGCCAACAGAAAACAGAGCCGGCCAGGCAGGGAGGCGGCTTGACAGTGCGGGAGTTGGCCTCCAATGCTGCCCCAATAAAAATGCACATTGGGGTGTCCCTAGTGGAACTGGGAACCCCAACTAAGAAGAAAAAAAGAAAAACAAAAGGGAAAAGGTGCGCGGTGCATGAGTAAACCTTTACAGTCGCAGACCCAGCCCTTTGAGAGCAGAGGAATTGCTGGCGGCCGAGGCCATTGGCACCAGCAGGGTCAGCAGTCTTCCAGCGCCTCCTTTCCTGCTGCATTGGTATCCAAGCCACTTTAGTTTGCCCTCACTGGCACATTCCCAGCTGGTAGGAGGCAAAATACATCCTTTCCTCTCTAGCTGGAGGTCTGTCACATCAGACAGTCTTAAAAATCATTCAAGTGGGATACGCCCTGCCTTTATATCCCTCCCCACCCATTTTCCCCCACATCGGAACAACTTTTGAAGGATCCCTCCCTAGACTTGATGCAGGACATCAACCTCGTGCTGACCAAGGCTGCTATCCAGCGGGAGATGGCCTTAGAGAGGGGTGAGGGGTGCGCTACTTCCTCGTGCCAAAAGAAGGAAGGTGGTCTCTGACCTGTACTGGACCTACAGCCATTGAATGTCTTTCTGAGGAAAGATAAATTCAAAATGCTCACTATACCAAATTCTGTCTGCTTTTGACCCAGGAGACTAGATAATGTCTTTGACTTGCAGGACGCATAATTTCATGTACCCATCTTGTAGTCCCATAGGTGTTACCTGTGGCTCACAGGAGGGTCAGAACACTTCTAGTTCGCCATGCTCCCTTCAGCCTTACTTCCTCTCAGCTGTTCATGAAAGTGATGGTGGCCAGGGATACATGTGTTCCTGTACCTGGACATCTGGCTGTTCAGGGCAGGCTTGTTGCAGTTTTAGGCCATCTCTGGATGATAGCAGAACTCCTGGCTTCCTTGGGCTTTACTATCAACGAACTGAACTCCCACCTGTGACCTAAACAAAAGATTCCCTTCACTGGGGCTGTCCTAGAGACAGTGGTATTCAATACCTTTCTGTTGTGATTCTGGGACATTCAGGATAAAACCCGATGTTTTGGGTTCAGTCCTGGGTCTCGGTCGGGATGGCTACGATGCTACGTAGACTCCTGGGCTTGTGCATCGCAAACGCCAGATCGCATATGCATACTCTGTAGTGAAAACTCAAATCCCTGTTGGCCCAGCATTAGGGCCGCTTCTCCACTCCATTCAGATCTCGCAGGGGATGGCTCAGTATCTGCAGTGGTGGCTGACCAGAACCAACCTGACCTGCAACAGGCCACTCTCCCTTCCTCAATCAAATCTCATGATTATGACGTATGCATCACTGCTTTCACCTAGGAAAGGTGGAGATTGGAGGTCTTTGGTCTCCAACAGCGTGCAAATCCACATAAATCTTCTGGAGCTCCAGGCAGTCGATTTGACCCTGAAAGCCTTCCATCCGTCCTGCAAGGGAGACTGGTGCAGGTGCTCATGAACAACATGATTGTCATGTGGTACAGCAACAATCAGGGTAGAGTGGGTCCTGGATTCAGTGTTAGGAGTCACTTTGTCACTGGAGGTGATTGGAACAAAAGAACATCTTTCTGGTTACCGACCATCTTGCAGGATCACGGAATGCCATGACAGATGTTCTGAATATCCCAAAGTGGTGCATGGTGTCTTCGATTAATGGGGACAGCCCTGGCTAGATCTGTTCATTACCATTAAGAATGCACAGCATCCAAACTTTTGTACGTTGGTATTTTCACTAGGGTGCTCACAAGGAGAGGGATTCTGTCTGAGATTGGACACAGGTGTCCTGTACATGTTTCCACTGCTACCTTAGGATGAATCTGGGACAGGAGTACTTTGCATCCAAAGCTCCTGAGCCTCTACTCAGGGATCCAGCTACCACTTCAGAGGACCTCTCGTCTCAGCAACGGGGCAGGGTCCTGCACCTGAGCCTCCACAGCCTATTCCTTCATGCATGGAGATTGAAAGTTAATTGCTTTTGAATTTCCAACCAAGGTAGCGGATGTCATCCTTGTGGCAAAACTCAGTTTCACAAAGTGTATCAATGCCGGGCATGGGGGAAATGTGTTGACTGGTGTGACATTCAACACACCATCCCCCTGAAGGCCACGCTCTCATTGGCCCAGCAACGCCTTGTGGTACGCTCTGTAAAAGGTTATTTATAAACCTTTTTGGCCTTATTGTGTTTACCTGACCAACCCTCTCTATTCGAATCACCTGTGGTGATGCATTTTTTTAAAGGCTTTGGCTCACATGTTTTCACCGAAGTGGTTCATCGTGGCACAGTGGGATTTCAATCTAGCCTCAACATTTCTCATTTTTTCCTTTTGAGCTGATGCAGAGCTTCTCATCGTGACTCTTGCTGCCCAAGACTGTATCCCTCATACTTTCACCTCAGCGTACTCTGTCAATCAAGTGAAGGCGCTTTTGGTACAGCCGTCCTGCACCACCCTTTTGCCTTACAGATTGGTGCTGAGGTCCTGGGCGCCATTTTTACTCAAAGCTGTATATCCTCTTCATGTGGGTCAATCCATTACTCTGCACACCCCTCGCACTAGGTCAAAGCTGCTACAGGGCAAGGTAGGTGCCTATGTGCCAAGCTCTGGCGTGGGCATCGGTGCACACCTTCACAAAGTACTACTGCCTTGATAGGTAGGTTCGGCTGGAAGGTCACTTTGCCTGCTTGGTTCTACAAGACTTGCTGGTCTGTGTCCACTCCTCAGACCCTCCTCCTTCGGGGGATACTACTAGGAGATTCTTTAAGAGACGCTGCTGTCGTAAACAATTTGTTTCATGTGCTTCGTGTCTGGGGGTGCAGAAGGAGAAAGACTGAGAAACTGATGTCCGTGCGCGGGGGGATCTTATATGCTTCCCTGCTCCATCACTTCCGGGGCAGTACGCAGTCACCGCGGAGGCACATGACGCACAACCCAGGATGCTAGAGCTTTGCTGGAAAAATGTATGTTGTGAGCAGGACGTCCTCTGCACCTTATTGTGTTTTCCATACTATATGTCCTACTCTATTAGTTCTATCTGTTGTTGTAGTAAATATATCTTATTGTTAGGCCTGCGAGTGACTGCATTCGGTCTGTGACATATTTGCATATCCACCAATAAAATAGTCTCCTTCAGAGCCATGGGGCTGATGGGCCGATGGGTCCCGGTTTAAGAAAAATATATTTTATTTCTCTTTTAAATACATTTTTAAACTTTTTCTTTTTTGTGTTTCTCTGGGTTCTTACTTGCAGCCTGCACATGTGTAGGGGCTGCGTCACGTGCACATAGGAAGTTTCTTGGTTTTCCTTGGCAGAGGTTTCAGCAGATGGTTCGGGTTAGGAAGGGAGAGGGCGTAGTGCCCGACTGTGATGTCCAAGGAAATAGTGCTGCCTCAGCACGACCCCCTGACTAGCGTGTGGCGAGATCGCCTTCAGTCTCAAGGTGAACTCCTGGCTGCCTTTCAAGGTGTTTTAATGGATTCAGGTCAGATCTCTTCCAAACTAAGGGGCATATTTATATAAAAAAAAAAAGTAATGCAGCGCAGTACGCCACCTTGCTGTGCTGCGTTACAGGAAAGGGCAGGAATGCACCGTATTTATCACAATATGGCGCAGTCCTGTCCTTTCCCTTGCGCTGGCGCACAATGGGCTGCCATGCACCAACCCAGGGACCCTTGCACAATGGTGCAAGGGTGCTTCTGTTGCAGGCAGGATTGTTTTTGTGCAGGAAGGGGCACTTTCCTACACAAAAACAAGCACCTGAGGCATATTCCTCTTTCTGCGTGTGCTGCAGAATGCAAGACGCATAGAAAGAGGAAGTAACGAGGCGAAAAAAGAAATTCTCCTCGTTCGCCTATCCTGGAAAGGCGTATCATTTTGGCGCATTCCCAGGTCTACCAGTAATAGTAAATCTGGAAATGCGTCAAAATCCATGAGCGTTGCGTGGGAACACCCACGCAACGCCCATGGAACGCCTCCCTGTGGCAGGGTAAAGCAGCGCAGCGATTTGCGCTGCGCTGTGATGCTCCTGATTATCATGCCACTCAGGGCCACGCAGAGCGGCCTTGCGCGGCGTGATAAATTGCATTTTGGGTTTGAGTCGTGCATGTACAACATTGAGTGGTGCAAACGCAACTCAAGCCCTTTCATAAATATGCCCCTAAGTTCTTTCTGCGTTAATTCTGTTTGTGAAAAGACCCCTTTTACCCTTTACATAATTGTTCCCAGAGATCTAAAGTGCAATGGAAGGGTAAAAGTTGCATTTCTGTTTTTTCCTCCCATTTTTCCTCCTTCAGGCAGAGAGAGAACAAATCTATTTGAGCGAGAAGCTTAATTTGTATTAAATAGTTAAAAACTCACCCACAGAACCTCTTATATTTAAATTGTGATTTGGTGGAAAGACAGATGCGAGTGCTCTGACCCTGGGACGTGCCAATGTAGCATTTTGTGTTAAGAAAATGAGTCCCGCCTTTCATCCTCTGTCCTTGCGCCTACAGCCCCTTCGCCTGCCCCTGTCCTGTCCCTTAACCGTGGCTCTCACAGACTGTGCAAGTCCCATGCAGTGACAGCTGTAGAGAGACAGCAGTCTGTACTGAAAGCAGACTGAACCCTGACCTCCGTGGTCAGCACAGCACATAGAATGCAGCACACATAGAAAGAGGAAAAAACGACTCTGCTTGTTACGCCTCTCCTCGGGAGGCGCATCTTTTTGGCGCATTCCCAGGTTTACAAGTCCTTGTAAATCTGGGAATGCGTCAAAAGCCATCGGAGTTGCTTGTGAATACCCATGCAACGCTCATGAAATGCCTTCCAAGGGCAGAGTAACGCAACACAGCGATTTGTGCTGTGTTGAGTTACTCCATGTTTTTGGAGCCACTCAAAGGCACGCAAAGTGGCTTTGCGTGACTTCAATAATATGACTTAAGATTTGCATCGCTCTTGCACCACGTTGAGTGGTACAAGAGCGACGCAGACAGGTCATAAATATGGCCCCTTTATTCCACCACATTTCGCATGTGCACATCTGGCTAAAAGGTTCTCAACTTTAGCGCTAAAGCTTGCGGGCAATTTCTGCTTTGATTTCATGTTGTTGAATTTATTTTTTGCATTCGTATACACACCACTCATAGACGCCAATATTTTTATGTACTGTTGCTTTTAATTTTTAATACCAATTGCATGCCATTTCTCTAAAAATTAAGCTAAACAAATTATTGCATGCTTGCCAAGGCCAGACCTATTGGTTTTGCCATTCCTTTTTTAGGTCGAGCCTAGCGCAGCGCGCATACGCTGCTCTATGGGAGGCTTCTTGTGAGGGCTCAAAACTTCTCCGTGTGGGTTCGACTCCTCCCACATATCTGATTGGCCTTTGCGTGTGTCTTTCAATAATGAAAGCACACAAATGGCCAAAGGCGGGTGCATGTCCCACCTCTTCTTCAAATGTTCACTCCCACGGCGTTTTGCTCTCGGGAGCGAGCAGCGGCACGCAGGCTGGCAGCTGCATTCCTCCCTCGTCGTGGATCAGGTTACTAATTAGGAGCCTGCGCTCCATGTTTGCACCCCTCCCACTCTTCTTTGTTTGTTCTTTGTAGCACGGTCCGGTTTCTGACTGACTCTCTCACTCTGTCTCACTGACTGACTAACTGACTGAATGACTGACTCTCTCTCTCTCTCACACTGACTGACTCACTCTCTCAATCTCTCTCTCACTGACTGACTCACTCTCTCACTGACTGACTCTCTCACTGACTCTCTGACTGACTGACTGACTCTCTCACTCTCTCTCTGACTGACTGGCTCTCACTGACTGACTGACTCTCTCACTGACAGACTGACTCACTGACTGACTGTCTCTCTCACTGACTGACTGACTCTCTCACTCTCTCTCTCTCTCATTGACTGACTAACTGACTGACTGGCTCTCTCTCTCTCTCACTGACTGACTGACTGACTCTCTCTCTCACTAACTGACTGACTCTCTCACTGACTGACTGACTCTCTCTCTCACTGACTGACTGACTCTCTCACTGACTGACTGACTGTCTCACTCTCTCTCTCACTGACTGACTCTCTCACTCTCTCTCTCTCACTGACTGACTGACTCTCTCACTCACTGATTGACTGACTCTCTCAATCTCTCTCTCACTGACTGACTGGCTCTCACTCTCTCACTGACTGACTGACTGACTCTCTGACTGACTGACTCTCTCACTCTCTCTCTCTCTCTCTCACTGACTGACTGACTCTCACTGACTGACTCACTCACTGACTGACTCTCTCACTGACTGACTGACTCTCTCACTCTCTCTCTCACTGACTGACTGACTCTCACTGACTGACTGACTGACTCTCTCACTGACTGACTGACTGACTCTCTCACTGACTGACTGACTGACTCTCTCACTGACTGACTAACTGACTGACTCTCTCACTGACTGACTGACTCACTGACTGACTGACTCTCTCACTAACTGACTGACTAACTCTCTCACTGACTGACTGACTGTCTCACTCTCTCTCTCACTGACTGACTCTCACTCTCTGACTCTCTCTCTCTCACTGACTTACTCTCTAACTCTCTCTCACTGACTGACTCTCTAACTCTCTCTCTCTCACTGACTGACTCTCTCTCTCTCTCTCTCTCTCTCACTGACTGACTCTCTGACTCTCTCTCACTGACTGACTCTCACTGACTGACTCTCTCTGACTGACTGACTCTCTCACTCTCTCTCACTGACTGACTGACTCTCTCACTGAATGACTCTCTCACTCTCACTGACTGACTCTCTCACTCTCTCTCTCACTGACTGACTAACTCTCTCTCTCACTGACTGACTAACTAACTGACTCTCTCACCGACTGACTGACTAACTGACTGACTCTCTCAGTGACTGTTATACAGGTACTATTTCCAAACCTTCACCCTCCTGTTATTTATGCCCCCCATAACAAAAAAAACCATAACAAGCAACAATTGGGACAGGCAGATAGAAGTTGCCAGCATTGAAAGGACAAAAAACCTTAAGACATTATTTATTGTTAATACTTTTTTAATATGGTCGTTCAGTTGTACATAATGCTTTCTTGGTCATATATAAGGTAACAAAAATGCTTCTGACACTTCTTTATTATAACTTTTCAGCATGCTGCAGACTTCTGCACAGCACAGCTTAAAGACACAGGCAAAGTCAATATCTCTGGCTAATCACTTATAAGGTCCCAAAGGCGAGACCTATTGGCTATGCCAATGCTTGTTGTTAGTTTTCTTTCTTCTTTTTTTTATGAGCTTTATTGAGGATAGAACATATTGTAAAATTGTAAAATGTCAAAGTGCACATAACAACGAGATATGACCGAGAATTAATTCCATTGACATAAGCGGAAAAATAGTTAGAATATGCAATACAGTAAATAAATGTATACAAAGTATAACATATCTCCAAGAAAATGCAGAGAAACAAAATTTTGCATCATATAACTAATAGCATTTTTTATATTTTAAATTTCTAGGTAAAGGGGGAGAGAAAAAAAGACTATTATCGACATATATTTGCCATTTCCCCCAAAACATGTTTTAGTTTGTTAATATTCTTAATATGCGCGTTCTTTTCATCAACTCCAAGATAAGCAGTTTACTTACGCGCTTGCTCCCCCTTCCGGTACTGAAAGGAACTTCTTGTTTATGAGGCGAGAGTCTCATAGTGTTTCATGTTAATCCATTAACGCCCTGCATCAAAGCCCTACTAGCGTATCTAATTGTAGAGCTGCCCTTTTAATATAATTCATACATTCAAAAAGTGGCCGAATTTTACGTTCCGGAGGGCGTATACCGAAGTGAGTGTTTTTCATTTCACGTTGTATTGGTTTGAGAGCTGGTTTATTTAATAAAGTATATTTTTTTCAAAAGCACATTTTATTGAAAAAAACGTCACTCTTCTGTGATAACCGAGATGTTTTTGAGCTTCGCAGCAGCCCCGGGCTTTTTACCCATGGTGTACTGACAGAGGCGTGGACCATGTATTACCTTTCTTAATATTGTTTATTTGTCCCTCCACTATCGTGCCAAAGTGGTATTGAGCCGCGATGACACTCTTCCTTCTAAATCTATCACTAGTGCGGGCGAGGTCTGACCCTGAACCTTTCATTTGTGCTTCCTTCCTTTGCTGTATTTCTGTAAAATGTTTCACTGCACTTCATTCCTCCGCTTGGTGCTTGGTTATGTGTGCATTCCTCCAGCCCGCGGCAAGGACTTGCGGAGCCCCAGTAAAAATGGCACTTTGCCTTTGCGCATTCCTTTTTCCAGCAGCAAGGATGCAGGCCTGCCAAGTGCCACGCAACACGCGTTAGCCTAACGCATTTTAAGGCAAGTCACCGCATCACTGCATTCAAAATAATTATCACGCATTCTAGCGCCTCCTCAGCTGTCAAGCTGGAGCGCTGCAGTATAGTAATTTAATTAGCACTCTGTCTGAGCAAAGCTGGCAGCCCAGTTCGTTTGCACTGCTTGCAGCTTGGGGGCTGGCTCCGCTGCTTGCATTGGAATTGGAAACATTTACCCAACATTCGGATTCACGTGACCTAAAGCTGCTAGAGGTGCACAGTGCTACAACGTAACACTTAGGCACCCGACACCACGTGGCTAGAATGTCACTAGTGACTACATTGTGAGTCGAGCCAGGCACTCTTTAACTTAGTTCAACTCCTGAGATGCGAGCGGGGGCGGGGCAGCATTCCTAATGTTTTTATAGTCTGCACTAGTGTAAGTGCTGATGGGGAATGGTAGCCAGCTCTCACCACGCCACAGTATCCCTTGACGTCACAGACTCGACCCCCGGCAGTCTTTTGCGTACCTGCAGTGGCACACACTTCTGCCCCGGCAATATGGCAGAGAGCTGCTGGCACGCGGTATCCATAACCGGACCTGACCCCCCCACCGGCCGCACCTGAGACTGTGTGTTTGCTCAGGGTTGAGCGAAAAAGAATCACGCAACCGCAGCATTAGGAGTCGTAGTCAGGGCACAGACAGCTTCACTCAGTCCACAAAAGTACCTGCATTCCTCTTGGAAAAAAGGTGCACTGTGCAGTTGAATTGACTGCCAGCCCCCGTCACTGTGGCTGCTACGACTCCTAATGCTGCGGCTGCATGATTCTTTCTCGCTCAACCCTGAGCAAACACACAGTCTCAGGTGGGAGGGTCAGGTCCGGTTATGGATACCGCGTGCCAGCAGCTCTCTGCCATATTGCTGGGGCAGAAGTGTGTGCACTGCAGGTACACAAAAGGCCGCCGGGGGTCAAGTCTGTGACGTCGCAGGATACTGTGGCGTGGTGAGAGCTGGCTACCATTCCCCATCAGCACTTACACTAGTGCAGACTATAAAAACATTAGGAATGCTGCCCCGCCCCCGCTCGCATCTCAGGAGGCAGGAGTTGAACTAAATTTAAGAGTGCCTGGCTCGACTCACAATGTAGTCACTAGTGACGTTCTAGCCACGTGGTGTTGGGTGCCTAAGTGTTACGTTGTAGCACTGTGCACCTCTAGCAGCTTTAGGTCACGTGAATCCGAATGTTGGGTAAATGTTTCCAATTCCAATGCAAGCAGCGGAGCCAGCCCCCAAGCTGCAAGCAGTGCAAACGAACTGGGCTGCCAGCTTTGCTCAGACAGAGTGCTAATTAAATTACTATACTGCAGCGCTCCAGCTTGACAGCTGAGGAGGCGCTAGAATGCGTGATAATTATTTTGACTGCGGTGATGCGGTGAACTGCCTTAAAATGCGTTAGGCTAACGCGTGATGCGTGGCACTTAGCAGGGCTTACCCTGCACCTGCGCCCGTTTGTCTGTGTGGGTCTGCAATCACATGCCCTTCATTTGAGGGCCTGGCTGGCTCCACTAAAACAATTTCAAGTTCCTTAATCGTTCATTGCGCTGGCAGAAACATTTTAATCTTAATTTTGAGTTGGCCTACGATTTCATTGTCAGGGGACTTTCACAACGTTGACAGGTTGAGAGCAATGGCCCCGAAAATTCTGGTGGTACTATAGTGTGTTTATGGTTCAAAAGAATGACACCGCTAGTGTGCAAGTAAAAACTGCACTGAACAAAAGTCAGCATCACTGCCTTAGTAGTGTTTGGAACTGGCTAAAAAAACCCTGACCGCCTAGACCCCTGTTCCACATTTTACTGAACTTTTGTTATCAGATATGACACCCCACCCCACAGTTTCTATGTGTCGGTGCATTCAAGTAATCTTTCGATAGGGCTAGGCCCCCTTTAAAGGATGCTGGGTTATAAATACAAGCCGTGGAGAGTGGGGCCCACCTTAGCTCTGTCAGAATGGCTTCAGCTCAGCTGGTGAGTTCACATCAGTAGACAGATGCACATTTTATTGGAACTTACTTTATTGTACATTACTAGTGCACAGTACTTTTCAGGAGCCCTGAGCCGCGTAACATAGTTGAAGTCACACTTAACTCGACGGTGGGGTGACTCTGGTCAGTGGTGACGAAGATAGTGTCACTCATAGTTGTTGAAATGTCACTCGTAATTACACTGAAATTCTGAAAATGTCACACTTTTTTTTTTTTTTTTTAACTTTATTGACCATTTAGTACATCATAGGAATACAGTCATAGGTGGTCACTGTCATTGTCACTACAATTGAGAAAGATAAAATGGAGCATTAAACGTCAATACACTAATCGATATGGAATGTGTCTATTAGAGGAAGCATACCAGCAAGGCATAAAAAACACAGTCCCGAAGGCCCATCCCTCCACCTCGAAAGCAATCTTCCCCCTCCCAGCAGCAGGACTATAGGCCCACCCGTGTCCAACCGCCTCAGTTGAAGCAACATAGTCAAAGAGTCACGAGTACTGCAGGGTACCACAAAGCAGCGGAAATCAATCACTTGAAAAGGGCGAAGCTGGTTACCCAACCCCTGTGGGAACAATGCCCCGTTCCAGTTGGGGAGCCAGTGGCTCGTCGAGCTTTTTCCACATAAGACCTGTATGGGCCCCAGATGTCCTTGGGGCGGGAAGAGCTAGGCAGCGTACTGGAGTATATTTCACTGTTGGTGTTGCAGTAAGCCAGACTGTTCAGCCAGCCTTGCAAAGTGGGAGCTGACCTACGGCCCCAGTGAATAGCTATTTCTCTTTTGGCTAGCAGCAGGCTGAGAGATGTGAACCTCCTGATGCCCTTAGGGAAGTTGACCACATACCCCAGTAGTGCCACTTCAGGTGTGGGGACGAGTGACAGCTCGGTCATATCGCCTAGTGTACTATGCCCCCCTCCCAGTAGGACTGTAGTTTTGGGCAGGTCCATGTGAGGTGTGCAAAATCGGCATAAGGGGCGTCGCATTTACAACAGCTATGGGGTCTGGACGGATCCAGCTTATGGGCTTTGGCAGGGGTGATGTATATTCTGCGTAAGAACTTAAAGTGTAGTAGTTTATGCCTGCTGTTGAGTGACGCTTTCTTAGTTACTGCACAGCATTTAGTCCACTGGTCATCTGTGATGGGGCGGCCTAAATCTTCCTCCCAATGTTTGCGGATCTTGTCGTCATTGACCGGAATCATCCCAGAGCATGTCTTATACAATTTAGATATGAGATGAACCCCACTCTCGTTTTCAATGACGAGCGAGAGCGGAGTGAACGAGTCCGGTTCAATGGGGAAACCAGGCAACGTGGCTCGAAGAGCCGAGCGAATCCGGCCTAGTACAAAGCTGTCCATAAATGAAACGGCATGGAAGCGGTCATCCTCTGTCGCCGAGAAGATGTGACCATCCGGGTATAAATCACCTAGTTTAGAGATATCAAATTTGGCCAAAGTGCGCTGCACCAGTTTTTCACCTGTGATTGGCAGCCAGCGGGCGTTGGGGACAGGAAGATACAGTGTGGAGGCGCTGGTGACTCGCCGCTGCACCAGTTTTTCACCTGTGATTGGCAGCCAGCGGGCATTGGGGACAGGAAGATACAGTGTGGAGGCGCCGGTGACTAGCCGCAGCCTATCCCAGGCCCAGCTGGTGGTGGAAACAGTCTGAATATCATTAGGGTCTCTGGGTATGCCCTTGGGTAGCACTGTGGATAACCGCTCGGGAAGGACGAAATCCGCCTCTGGCGGAGGAAGGGAATCCTAGCGTCAGGGTGGAACCATGCAAAGGCATAGCTGCATTGGGCCACCAGATAGTACAAGTGGAAATCCGGCACCCCGAACCCTCCCCTCTCATATGGTAGAGTGAGCACCTGCCAGCGCACACGAGCCTGTTTGCCCCCCCAGACCAATCTGATAAGGTGTGACCGCAACGTCAAAAAGAAACTGTTCGGGAGGGGTATGGGAATATTGTTGTAAAGATATAAAAATTTGGGGAGCACCACCATTTTAATGACCGCAACTCTGCCGGCGATAGACAGTGGCAACCGCAACCATCTTTCCACTTGAGCCTCGAGGGCGCTGATTGCCTGCCTATAATTGAGGCGAAGGATTTGGGCGGTATCAAGATGGATGTGAATGCCCAAATACTTAACTGAGTCAGAGCACCATTCGAGGGGGAATTCACAGTCCCATGAAGTCGTACTGGAGGTTAATCAATCAATCAATCAATCACGGCATTTATAGAGCGCGCTACTCACCCGGGAGGGTCTCAAGGCGCTGGGGGAGGGGGTAAGATACTGCTCGAACAGCCAGGTCTTGAGCTGCTTCCTGAAGGAGAGATGGTCCTGGGTTCGCCGAAGGTGAGTGGGGAGGGAGTTCCAGGTCTTGGCTGCCAGGTAGGAGAAGGATCTTCCTCCGGCGGTGGTTCTGCGGATGCGTGGTACGGTGGCGAGGGCGTGGCTGGTTGATCGTAGCTGGCGTGTGGGCGTGTAGAAGGTCACGCGGTCGTTGAGGTACTTTGGGCCCAGGTCGTGGAGGGCCTTGTGTGCGTGGGTGAGGAGTCTGAACGTGATTCTCTTGCTGACGGGGAGCCAGTGCAGGTCTTTCAGGTGTCCGGTGATGTGGCTGTGTCGGGGGATGTCCAGGATGAGTCGTGCGGAGGCGTTCTGGATGCGCTGGAGTCTTTTTGAAGTTTGGCTGTGGTTCCGGCGTAGAGGGTGTTCCCATAGTCCAGTCGGCTGGTGACGAGTGCCTGGGTGACGGTCTTCCTGGTTTCAGTGGGGATCCATCTGAAGATCTTGCGGAGCATGCGCAGGGTGTTGAAGCATGAAGATGAGACGGCGTTGACTTGTCTGGTCATCGACAGGGAGGAGTCCAGGATGAAGCCCAGGTTGCGTGCGTGGTCCGTTGGCTTGGGCGCGGTGCCCAGGGCCGGGGGCCACCAGGAGTCGTCCCAGGCGGAGGGTGATGAGCCCAGGATGAGGACTTCCGTCTTGTCTGAGTTCAGTTTAAGGCGGCTGTTCCTCATCCAGTCGGCGACGCCTCTCATCCCGTCGTGTAGGTTGGCTCTGGCGGTGGTGGGGTCGTTGGTGAGGGAGAGGATCAGCTGGGTGTCGTCGGCGTAGGAGATGATGTTGAGGTTGTGTTGGCGTGCGATGGCTGCGAGGGGGCTCATGTAGACGTTGAAGAGGGTTGGGCTGAGTGAAGATCCTTGTGGAACGCCGCAGATGACTTCGGTGGCTTCGGATCTGAACGGGGGAGGCGGACTCTCTGGGTTCTTCCGGCGAGGAACGAGATGATCCATTCCAGTGCTTTCTCTCGGATTCCGATGTTGCTGAGGCGCTTCACTAGGGTGCGGTGGCAGACGGTGTCGAACGCCGCGGAGAGGTCCAAGAGGATGAGGGCAGCTGTTTCCCCGTTGTCGGTTAGGGTTCTGATGTCGTCGGTGGCTGCGATAAGGGCGGTCTCGGTACTGTGGTTGGCCCGAAACCCGGACTGCGAGGGGTCGAGGGATCCATTCGTCTCGAGGAAGGCGGCAAGCTGTCTGTTGACGGTCTTCTCGATGACTTTGGCCGGAAACGGAAGGAGCGAGATGGGACGGTAGTTCTTGAGGTCGGTGGGGTCCGCCGTTGGTTTCTTCAGGAGGGCGGTAAGCTCGGCGTGCTTCCAGCTCTCCGGGAAGGTGGCGGTGTGGAAGGAGGAGTTGATGATGTCCCGGAGATGGGGTGCGATGGTGGCGTCGGCTTTGTTGAAAACGTGGTGTGGGCAGGGGTCGGTTGGTGATCCCGAGTGGATGGAGTTCATCGTGCGGGTGGTGTCTTCGGTGCTGATCGGGGTCCAGTTGCAGAGGGTGGTGGTGGCGGGCGTTGGTTCGGCGGTAGGGTGCGTGGTTTGTGCGTCGAAGCTGTTATGTATGTCGGTGATCTTGCGGTGGAAGAACGCGGAGAGTGAGTTGCAGAGGTCTTGCGAGGGGGTGATGTCGTTGTTTCCGGCGCTGGGGTTGGAGAACTCTTTGACGATGCTGAAAAGTTCCTTGCTGTCATGGGCGTTGTTGTCCAGTCGTTCTTTGAGTGCCGACTTCTTGGTGGCACGGATCAGCTGGTGGTGTTTGCGGGTGGCGTGCTTGAGGGCGGTCCTGTTGTCTGTGGTCTGGTCGAGTCGCCAGGTTTTCTCGAGAGTGCGGCAGTTCTTCTTGGATTCCTTGAGTTCGTTGGTGAACCAAGGGGTTTTCTTGCTTCCGGGTCTGCTGGGAGGGTTTTTAGTGGTGCGAGGTCGTCGGCGCAGGCGGTCAGCCACTTGGCGAGGTTGCTGGCTGCTTCGCTTGGGTCCGTTGTGTTGGTGGGTGTGTTCTGGCTGAGGGAGGCGGTGAGCTGCTCGGCGGTGATCTTGCTCCAGCTCCGGCGGGGAGCCTGTTGCGGGTGGTGGTGGGTCGCAGTCTTTCTGAAGCTGAAGTGGACGCAGCTGTGGTCGGTCCAGTGGAGTCCGGTGGCGTGGCTGAAGGAGATGTGCTTGCTGGACGAGAAGACGGGGTCAAGCGTGTGGCCGGCGTAGTGGGTGGGCGTGTTCACCAGTTGCTTGAGTCCGAGGTTGGCGAGGTTGTCCAGCAGGGCGGTGGTGTTTCTGTCGTTGTTGTTCTCCAGGTGGAAGTTGAGGTCCCCTAGGAGGATGTAGTCGGCGGAGGGCATGGCGTGCGGGCTGATGAAGTCTGCGATGTCTTCGCTGAATAGTGTGCGTGATCCCGGGGTCTGTAGATGAGGGTGCCTCGGAGGGTGGTCTTGGGGTCAGTGTGTATCTGGAAGTGTAGGTGTTCGGCGGCGGTGAAGGTCTCTGTCGGAGTTAGTCGAGATGCGGATGGTGCTCTTGTGTACGATGGCGATGCCTCCTCCCGTCTGGTTGACGCGGTCCCTCCGGGTGATCTTGTATCCGTCCGGGATGGCTATGGCGATGTCGGGCGCTGAGGAGGCGTTCATCCAGGTTTCCCGGTGAGGAAGGCGATGTCCGGTGCTGTTGCGTCGAGCAGGTCCCAGAGTTCCACGGCGTGCCTGTGGACGGAGCGGGTGTTCAGCAGGATGCATTTCAGGTGGTTGCTGCTGGTGCTCGACTTGGCGGAGGTGGTGCACGTCTGGGGGCAGGTGAATCGGCAGGTTTGGCAGGTGAAGGGTCCGTGGGTGCGTCTCGGTGAGGCTCGGTAGCAGGCAGGGTTCCGGCCGGCATTGAGTGCGGTGAGGGTGGCGGCGTCGTAGGTCCGTCGAGTAGTGTTGCATCGGTGGGATCCAGGGGTTCTGGCGCTGGGCGCGGTCCAGGCACGGGAAAAATAACCGACTTGCGCCAGTTGATGCCTAGGCCAGAGTGTTGACCGAATCTGATGATCTCCCTAATGAGCGGCTCCAAGTTCACCTGGGGATCTCTGACATAGAGGATGGTGTCGTCAGCGTAGAGCGAGACCAGGAGAGGGCCAGTGTTGAATTGTAGGCCTCTCTGCAGATGCCTTTCCTGAATGAAAATGTCACACTTAGCAATCTGAAACCTTGGCAGCTATGAGGATGCCATGGGCTCTGGTGCAAGCAAGTGCCTCTTTTGACTGCCTGCTCTTGGGGTCGTAAATACAGCGCATTTCGAGATTGGAAGGGCCCCTCAGGGATCTGCCTCCCGGTACCACTGCACCTGCTGCACCAGTAGTGACTCTGCCTCCTGCCTAGCAGCGAGGCCATTTTTTCACATTTGGTGAACCATGCGCCCTCTTGTGGTGGCGCCGCATGAATGCTTCCTGCTCTCGTCTTACTGTAGCAAGGCAACAGCTGTCTATGTGACTACCCATATGTGCATTACTTTCTAAGTAAACAAGGACTGCAGCTGTTGAGGCTCGTGTCAGCATTACTTTTGGAAGGCTGGTAGGACTGAGTAGCACCTATAAAACGCCAGTAGAGCTGGGTAAGAGTCAATTGCATGTCAGCTTATTTATGGTAGGCTGGTAGGGCTGGTTCAGATTCAGTCACCCGTCAGACCAGTATATCTGAGAGATTGGTGGGCAAAGTGAGTCAAATGTTAGGACCTCTTTGAAAGACTGAGCCGATGATATAATGAGTGATGTCAGTCTTGCATGGGAAAAGGTGACAGCTAGCTCAGAGTCACTCAGATCCCAAGCACCCTCATACATCTGACTGATTCTAACACCGCTGCTTAACATGTTATATGAAGAAAATTGAAGGCCTGATTTATAATATAAAATTAATGGGATTTATATTTCGGTGGACGGTATATCCGTCACTGTTGTGACGGAGTAACCCGTCCGCCAAGATCTAAATAAGGCCCTAAGTGTGTTTTCATTTTAACAACATAAAAACTGTACCTCGAAATATATGTCTCACCGCTTCTAATTAAACTTGAGGCAAAGCTATGGCTCTAATAAGTTTGTAGTATTGCTCGACCTGTGGGTCGCGTGCCAGTTTGTTGAGTGCTGATTTTTCAAGCCTTGAAGAGCATTCTTTGACCTTGTGATTCACGTCTCCTGCATCAGTCAATATATGTATGGAATCGCTGATGCCAGTGGTATCAGCTGAGGAGATTTCTATCCAAAAGGCTGATGGTATACATGGTGCTGAATCTGGTTATCAATATTAAACATATTCAAATGAGGTGACATTATGTAATATTACCACTTTTGTCCAATGACAAGAGATAATAAAACTGTGCTCAAACTAACAGCTGCAGAAAATGATTCTATCTCCTTGGGCAGGTCAATCTATCTGTCTATGCAACAGTTCTCTTCTCTGCCAAACTTAAGAGTGATTAAAAGCCTGCTGAAGCTGCTTTAGGCACAAGATAGTACTTTATTAACAAGCACTGGCAAGGCCAAAAGGTCTTGCCTTTCTGACCCTTTAGCTTTGCCAATGCCAGGCCTACTGGGCAAGCAGGGTTTACTGGGCCCAAGCATAGAGATTGAGGCCTTTTACCCCTGATGTCCTGGTGCCCGACTTACTATGGATCCTGTGTAACTGGAGTTCCTGAGTGCGACCCGTCCACAGGCGCTTGCAGCAGCTAAGTTCAATTTTCATGATTGGTGAGAAAGCACAATCGTAATCTGTAATCTTTCTCCTAGACTGTTAGTTGCCTTAATTCTGTCGAAAGTCTATTACCAGAAACCTCTTCAAACGAATGTTCAAATGAAATGTTAAATAGCAGGGCATTCAGATAAACTTTTCACGCTGACATCCAAAAAGATATCTGCCTCACATTCACAACTTGTTTAGAATATCTCTGGATCATAAAATTCTACCAAATTCCACTGAGATTACTTCACCCACGAACTCATAAAGGACAAGAATTCTTACCAAGTTCACAGAATATTTAGGTTTTACATTTATAGCCATAACATAACCGTCCTCCTAGACCTTAATTTGTAAAAGAATAACTGCCGGGCCCAAAGTTTTGTTCAGAAGCCCGTGGCCCATGGCCAACGCTATTGAAAGTGGGTTTCTGAATGCCAAGGCTGCATAGTCTTGATTCCACCTCATGCCTCTTTCCTTCATCACCAGACACTCGCTGCCTCTTTATCTCACTCTTGAAGGTTCTTTTTATGTCGAGCCTACAGCGCTTGCACTGCAGGATGATCTGTTGTATGTACTTTGTGGGCTCTGGAGTATTGCCGCAGGACTTGTCTGCTTCCGCTTTTTTTACTTTCTGGTTAGGGACTTTTTTTTCTTCATTTTAACAGCTGCTCTTCAGATGTGCGAACGCTTGTTGTTTCTGCTCTCTCCTCACTGGTCTCCCTGTGTTACTGCTTTCCACTCCCACCGTGTGCTGTCCCTTTGCCCCCCCTTTCCCTGTTCTTGTTTTATTTTCAGCGCGCCATGTACGCTTTCAGATTCACAATGGCGGCCGCACACACCACTCGCGGGTCGCTGCCCTTGAGGAATGGCGGCCACTTCTTGTTTAATCTGTGTCCCTTCCTGCACTATTTTTTTGGGGGGGGCTGACTGGGGCTTATGTATCAGCACGGCTTCCGCTTCACGGATGCCGCGCTTGTTTGCTCTTGCCTTTCACGAGTGCAGCTGCTGCCTGTGATCTGAGGTAAGATTCTGCCTTGTTTTATTACCAATGGCGGCCGCACGTGATACTTTCTAAATGTGCGGCTCGCCTGACTTGTTTTTATTAACAATGGTGGCCACACGTGATATTTTAAAAATGCGCGGCTCACCCTACTTATGCCTGTTGAGGTTATCTGAGGGAAACGTACCCTGTATCTTCACCCCGTGACTGTATCCCTCATGTGAGTGACTTTACGACACCCACTAAGTCGTCTCGAACTTCGTGGCTGCCTGTCTCTGTGGGCATGTCATTTTGTGACCCTATCAGTTCATGGTAAATGCGCTTCTCGTGCGTGCGCTGATACCAACCCGTTATACAGTGGCAGTGACTGTGGTGTTTGTCCAGGCTAATATTTTGGAACCCAAGGCATTTCTCATCAGAGCGACCCATGACTCAGCGATTTCCACACACAGCTTGGGGTGATACTTCACTTTCCTGTTCCACCAGTCCTGCAGTCATTGCCTCCTCTCGGGATTCACATGAGTGTAAAATATTTCCAGACCCTCGTGAAGATGGCGGATTCCTTTTAAACCCCTCCATAGAAGCCTACACAATATGTACTAGGGGGGAGGTGTGGCACAATGGCCAGGGCAACTGACTCCGGAGCGCATGGCTCACGGTTCGATCCCTTGCGGCAGCTCAGCATCATGTGACTCTGGGCAATAGCTCACTTAATCTCCCAGACGGCCCCCAGCACCTTGAGACCCTTAGGGGTGAGTAGTTCGCGCTTTACAAATACAGGATTTTTTTTACTTTAGAAGGGAATCCTTAGAGTAGACAGTCCACTGATAAAATGTTCTCCACAAGGCCTGCACTGGGCATACTGTTTGGCACTGGAGTGTAAGACTCCTGGGGCTGGGACGGATGGGCTAACCCCCGAACTGCCCAGTATGGCATGGTTTACTCGCTTGCAAAGTTGACAAGTTAATTTTTGTTATCCCTCTTGGGGTGTAGTTTGTTCCTCGTTTTCTAAAGGCCGGCTGCCAGTATCTAAAGAAGCAGTTGTTACGTGGGGAAAGATGAATTGTGTGATTGCTGTTTTGTCAGACTGTAGCGTGGAAAGGGATATTGAATACCAACTCATAACTAGATAGTTTGTGTGTACCTTATTCACTTAATTAGGAGCGGCTTGATATTCACTGTTTGCGAAGGGTTGAATGATGCTGTTGACGCATACCTTGTCGGGTATAGGCTCGGGGTCATAATGAGATGCTTGCAGAATTCCTTTTCAACCTACCTTTGTGGGCCTCAGGTTGCCTGGGCAGTGGGTGGAGTTTGCGTTCCTGATGACTGGTTATTTACTGTTCTTTGGAGGTGTTGACCACGAGTGGGTTACTGTTTGTCTTGGAGAGCGTTTTGTTGGTAACTCGCTTGTCATGATGTGCATTTCCTGCTCTTGGCTGAGGGTGCCTACGTTGGTGCTGTTTATATTGATTGATTCTCTACGGTTGTCCTGCAGTGGTTACATTTTTGCTCCCAAACAGTGAAACTATCGACTTTAAAAAAAATCTTTTTTTTCCCTTTCGTACTGTGTTTGTGTTCATACTTCCACAACACCCCAAACCAAAACACATAAGATAAAGACATTATCAGTTACAACGCCAATAGCTCTTACTGTGACAAATGCGAGACCTATTGCATTGCAAATGCTTGTTCATCTTTATGTCCTTCCTTTGTCATGTTTTTGCTTCTTTCTGTTCCTCCTTCTTTTCTCTTTGTGTGTGTTTTTTCCTCTCTTGTTCTCAGTAAATGTCTGATAAGGAAAATAAATGCCAGTCCCCAAAAATGAGTGTCGGAGGGCCCCCAGCTGCACCCATTGGCTCAAATTAAGCACTGTGTCCTCCATTATTAAATATCTACAAACAAAGAGATACCAAGACATATTACTCACACAACGGTACTGTCAAATCCTTACGTTCATCAACATTTACACATCATGGGGAAAAAAAACGGAACAACAATTATCCTTCTGGACAGGTCTAGTCTCCCTGCTGCCTAAAGTGGTCCATTAATGAAATTTCTTTGAGTATCTAAATTCTTTAGCCGAAGTTTGTTTTTGTGGGTGATGAGCTATTTCGACTATCACTGCATGGGCTCTGTGACAGGAACCAGCGGGAAACAACCTTTACAACGCATGCATTACATCGCATGCCATTAGATCGCGGTTTTTACAACGCAAGTCGTTACAACGACTTTGCGCTGGAGGGCGCTATAGGACAAGGAATAGTTTAATTTACTATCCAACACCTTCCCTACTGTACGTAGGCTGGAGTTGGAATAGTAAATTAAACTACTCCTAAGTCCAGCGCTCTCCAACGCAAGTCGTTGTAACGACTTGCGTTGTAAAAACCGCGATCTAATGGCATGCGATGTGAATGCATGCGTTGTATCGTCATACATTCGAACCAGCGCATTAAGCTTTTTTTAGACTCTAGCAGAGGCCCTCTCATGCACCCTTAGATATCTTTAAGGGTTTTAATTTATCTGCATCTGATTTGCATCATAGAAGCCAGTAACTCTTGGGCTAGTTGGTTTCTGTGTGGAAGAACACTTCCTGACTCTTGTCTGCTTCTTCAGTGGGCTTTGAGGTGTTACCTGAGGCCCCTTGTGTAGGGTCAGCTTGGGGACAAGTGAACACTTTGACCAGGCTCTGTGATCCAAATGCCTTCTTTTTGTCTGGTAGAGACTCCTTCACTTCTGGAAGCTTAGATCCTCCCTCTGATGAGACAACTTATCAGGGAGAATGTTAACCCTTTCCTGTGTATCTCTATCCCAAGGGTTTCTAATGTGCAGGATGGCCAGATCCAGGCCAGATTTTCAGAATAACCACTGATTACAAAAATAACTAGGGCTCCCGGTGTGTTTTATGAACATTTCTGTCTGTATTTATCAATATATATTTTTTGTCAAGCTTATCAGTATTTATCCATATTTATTTTGTGTTCTGTCAATAAATGAAGTTGTAAAATGGTGCATTTCCACATTTATTTAACTAATGAATGTGCACTTATACTTTGACGCCTGTCATGTTTTAGCATATTAAGCAGCCAAATATTACATGGAAATACACCCACAGGTAAATAGTAACATTATACTTCAAATGGATGTTGACATATGCCGGTATTTAAAGAAATCTCTTCCTGTTTTTTAACTTCCCGTGCCATCTATCTGCTCAGCTGTTGCGCTGGAATTGCTGAAAGGCACTATGGAAAGTAACTCAAAAAGAGCTCAATTTTCTGAATTTTTCCATTTTTTAAATTAATAAATACTGAGAGAAAACATACTGTTTTGTGTCTGAATTTATCTATAAAAATCAGTAAAAACTGTGAGCCTTATAAATAACCAACATTTGCGCTGAGAAGGGACGTCTGCCAGGATCATTTTGAAATGGTGGCAAATTAATAACTGCTCTGAAGAAAAATAGTACATGCCATTTGTAGTGCAACATTAAAAATATCACCTGAGAAAGAAAGGAGCTCTTCCATACCTAGATTTGTGACCAAAAGAGGATATTCTGGCTCTGACTGGTAGTGAGTGCAGAGCTTTGAGTGAAGATTTAGCATGGCTCTGTGTAGGGTAAGTGATGGCAAGAATAGCAGCATTATTCTATATGACCTTTAACCTGTTCTCCATTGAAAGGGAAGTAGAGGACATTAGAATAATCCAGTCCTGGTCCAATGAGTGCAGGTATCTCCATATCGCAGCCTACCAGAATCAGGCGAGGCATGGTCTTAGAAGCTTTTTAAAGTTAAAAAGTGCATTGACTTGGGAAATCAGCTGTAGAGCAGAGTGAAGCTTCACACCTCCGTTCTTTATCGTTTTGACAGGGATATAAAAAAAAAAATGTGACATGAGGGGGCCGAAAGCTCGTCTTGCCACTTGCCATCGAGTATTGAACTTCGGCCAAACCCCCAAATCCAGCTCCTTGTGTCCAGAAACCACTTATGGGAAGCCAAAGGAGAGCCTCCCTCCATTGCCACCCAAGTCTACAGGTGAAGGCTGAAGAAATGGATGAGAGCAGCTAATGGTGCAATACATGTTACAAGATGGGGTGGCTGGGTGGATCCCTGGGGAAGACGCAAGAGATTTCTGCTTGCTAGTAGAAGAGAAAGGCGGTAATGAAAACGTCTTGGTACGAACGAGTTACACCAACTCAAACCGCTATCCCTCACTCGAATCTCCACAAGAGTGGTTAAGTGGAGATCATGGTCGACAGTGTCAAACACTGCTGAAAGGAGTGCTGGCACACTGACCCTGTTAACATCAGGACAGTCTCCATACATCTGCTAGGTATGAAGATGATCAAGCGTCCTCCAGGATATGGTTCTCTTCCATAAATGTATATAAATATCTGTCAACGTAACCTTCCAGGAGTTTAACTGCGACTGGAAGAGGAGAGATACATCTGATGTCAGAGGGGATGGAATTATGCGGGTAAGCTTAGGCTGGTTCAGATGGGTGTAATTTGTTGGAACCCAGAGAAAGTAAACAATGATCACCCATCTGTCCTTCCAAGGGACAGTGTGCACAGTTCTTCCCTTTGTAAGATCTAACTCCACCTTCCCACTTGCAGTCCTCCCTTCGGTGGCAATGATCTTCCCTTTAGCCATGGCCCTGCTTTGGGATTAGTTGCCACTTTCTTGGGCCTTTGTGGCAGGAGTTTTTTTAGATAAATAGGATCATGCGAAGCCTCACTTGTTTGCATCAGGTTCACCATTATCTCATGATCGACCATGAAATGCTTGTTCTTTGTCCCAAACCCAAAAAGCAGGGGGATTGACCCAATAAGAGCACTGCGCGGTCCAGATACGAGAAGATATAAGTTTGGTAGAAATGCTGCTGATGTGACCATTGAGCATGTGGACACAAAGCACACGATGAACTTGGAGTGGTAATATTTACAGGGCGTACTACCTTGGTCTGTGATGCGGTGCATGTTTAAATGGGTATGCCAGGCACATATCTGGGGCTGTACTACACAAAGTGGACTAGGGATGCAGTGGGTGTGTTCACAAACTTTTTATGCCCCAGGACACTTTGATATTACAGAAGGAGCTGCAGGTGCTTGCATGACCAGCTTCTGTAATGGAGATTGCTCTGTCGTACGTACAGTGCTGGTGCTGTTCTAAGGGGGCATTCCCTCATTATTATGGGTGCTAAGGGGAAAATCTTCCCTCTACACTAGTGCAGTATTATGGATGTGGGCGCAGACGCAAAGAGACTGTCAGGAAGCGCATTGACTGTGCCAAAAAGAGTTAACATACAATCAGTGTGCCCCTCCAACAGCGAACTATGTATGGCGTAAAGATTGATACCCTCAGGCATCCACTTACAGGGGGGGCAGTCACTCTCTGCACCCACCTGCAGAGGTATCTCTGCACCTTTTCAAAAGCAGGCCGGGTGCCGCCTGCGCTGTGAAAGACGGATCGGCTCATTCCAGCAGCTAGTCCACCTTTCACTAATGCGCTGTCCCATGGCAGGGTTAGACTCTGGCCCTCACCCCGCGGGGCTGCATCTAAAGAGTCTGTAAAAGCTCCTGAAGTACAAGCATTGTTAGCATCAGTAATAGCCTGTCTTGCTCGAGCCACAGGAGACTTTCAGAAGAAAGACAATCAATCCCCTAATTAAAGAAATAGGCAATATTGATCGCAAGTGCTCTGATATTAGAGATTGCGCTGGACCTGTTGTGGGTAGTCATTACACCGGATCAGGCCCGGATGAGACCAGTTAGCGGGTGTCCACTCCCAGCAGCACCCGCGCGTGCAGACCGCTGTCATAACACCGGATCAGGCCCGGATGAGACCAGTTAGCAGGTGTCCACTCCCAGCAGCACCAACGCGTGCAGACCGCTGTCATAACACCGGATCAGGCCCGGATGAGACCAGTTAGCGGGAGTCCACTCCCAGCAGCACCCACGCGTGCAGACCGCTGTCATAACACCGGATCAGGCCCGGATGAGACCAGTTAGCGGGTGTCCACTCCCAGCAGCACCCACGCGTGCAGACCGCTGTCATAACACCGGATCAGGCCCGGATGAGACCAGTTAGTGGGTGTCCACTCCCAGCAGAACCTGCGCGTACAGACTGCTGTCATAACACCGGATCAGGCCTGGATGAGACCAGTTAGCGGGTGTCCACTCCCAGCAGCACCCACGAGTGCAGACCGCTGTCATAACACCGGATCAGGCCCGGATGAGACGAGTTAGCGGGTGTCCACTCCCAGCAGCACCCACGCGTGCAGACCGCTGTCATAACACCGGATCAGGCCCGGATGAGACGAGTTAGCGGGTGTCCACTCCCAGCAGCACCCACGCGTGCAGACCGCTGTCATAACACCGGATCAGGCCCGGATGAGACCAGTTAGCGGGTGTCCACTGCCAGCAGCATCCACGCGTGCAGACCGCTGTCATAACACCGGATCAGGCCCGGATGAGACCAGTTAGCGGGTGTCCACTCCCAGCAGCACCCACGCGTGCAGACCGCTGTCATAACAACGGATCAGGCCCGGATGAGACCAGTTAGCGGGTGTCCACTCCCAGCAGCACCCACGCGTGCAGACCGCTGTCATAACAACGGATCAGGCCCGGATGAGACCAGTTAGCGGGTGTCCACTCCCAGCAGCACCCACGCGTGCAGACCGCTGTCATAACACCGGATCAGGCCCGGATGAGACCAGTTAGCGGGTGTCCACTCCCAGCAGCACCCACGCGTGCAGACCGCTGTCATAACACCGGATCAGGCCCGGATGAGACCAGTTAGTGGGTGTCCACTCCCAGCAGAACCTGCGCGTGCAGAGCTACGTGATGGGGTGACCACTGGTACGTTGAAAAGCGCGTAAATTATCCCTGTCTCCCTGTATCACTTAGTTGTTACACTTGTCCGGGGTAAGCCCCTCTTAGAGAGGAGCCAGGTCACAATCTGATGTTCAGGTCCAGTGTAGCATCAATACCATGCATTGACCTGAGCCATTCACACCCTATAGCAAGTGTACCACCATGCTTCCTTACTCCACTGAGTTTTTATACAGCATTACATACAGCCCAATGCTTGTCATTCCCAAGGTCCCCTGGTGCATGCTTGGAGTTTAAAGTCTCCTGATGGGTGGCCCAGACCGCTGGATACTCCTGTGGGGATTAGGTCCTGCGACCTTCAACCTTACCCCCTGCCTGATTGCCTCAACACTAGTTTAATTGTGCTGTCTGATTCTGAGAGTGTGTGCCCCTACTACCTTAGTGTGTATTTGTTGCTTCTATCTGCTGCAGTCTTTGTAAGCGGTTGTGTATTCTCGCTGTCGTTCTTCATGTGCTCCATTTCTCCCTGACTACCATCTCCAGCTGTGGATTATAATCAGAAGTCTCCATGGAGGGGCTCCTCACACAACTTACTGTCAGCCCTAATTAATGATGCACCGTGCGCCAACAGGGGCAGCTCATGCAAGTTTGTGAAGCCGCGGGGTGAATGTTATGCCCTGTCTTTGTGGTTGGGATGCGGAATAATTGCGGGATCCCACCTCACCTAGGTCCTGAGATTGCTGGCCCACTAATCTTTCTGAAGTTGTGGAGATGGTATGTTATAAAAATAATTTTTGGTGTTCAAAGGTTTGGTCTTTCTCTGGGTGTTAAGGAACATCCTTGGAACTCTCTGGTACAAGGATGATATAGCCTCAAAACCAACCTCATCCAGCTTTCCGACGAAGTTCAGCTCAAGTCAAGACTGTGGTAAGCAGCTGGTACATAGACATCATCCTAGTCATGATGCAGTTTGCACGTGCAGAGCAGAGTTTGGGGTTCTTCCTTGATTGGCCCCCTAGCCCCTGCTTGAGTTGCAGGCGCACAGTGTGTGTATGCATTGACTGATCTGAACAGGCCCTGCATAGTCACTACATCAAAGCGCTAACCAGAAGAACAGGCCCAACAGTTCATCTTGCCACCAGACCCTCAGCATCACTCATGTCACGGTCTGAGCCAGAGGCAGTGGTGATGTTCAGGCCCTACTGAGACCTTGAGACTCATGGTGACTTCAGCTCCTTCTGCAGTGGGTTTTCAATGTTCAGCTCATAGCTCCTCATTTTTGAGTCACAATGAATCTCAGGCACTCAAGGTGGGTGACCTGGGCAGGGGCTTTTTAAATAATTCATACCATTATCAAATAGGGTTTGCGAGCGACCATAATATGATGCATCTAGTGGGTTTTCTTCTTTAAATCTCTTAAACGTATATATTATTCATGTAACTGAAGCATCACCCCCTGGTGCTTGCACCATTGTTCTTTTCCAAAAAGGCATGCAGAACTTGGCTCCCCGGTGAAAGTCCCAAGCCAGACCAGGTCATTGGTACCAATGTGAGATGCCCAGACTCTGCTCCATTGTTAACATTGGTGTACGGTCTCTCGAGACACAGTGAGTACTTCACTATTCTCTCAGGACATGAAACAAGGCCAGTTACATGTCTTTCACTTGCTCTTCCACATTAAAGGGATTTCCTTCTGGTTAAACATGAAATGTCTCCTTTTTCATTCACCTGCAACCAAAGAGACAATATGTTGTGAGAGCAAAAAATTTCAGATGCCCTTGGGAATTCCCGTCTCTAGAAGGGTGACCTATTATATGTTTACATTTTTTTGACGGAGACAATGCGCATTCAACAGCTTTTAAAGTTTTGGTTGAACTGCCTCTGTCAATATCAAAACACCCTTAAGAGGAAATATGTCCAAAAGAAATTAAAAAACAAGTCTTCAGGAACTGACAGTTTCTTGAAGCAACATGGGCCCACCTTTCTGAAAACTTTTTGTTGCCAACCTAACTTCCATCATCCTGTCCTGTCTGTCTGACTTGGCATATATCAAGATACCGTCACTCTTACTGATCACAGGTCTTTGTGATATCATTTTGAAATTGCTTCAGGTGCAGAAATCACGACACAGCTGAGTCTTTTGTGCCTTCTTATATCCACATACTTGGGGAGCATGATGGTGTATCTGAGTTCACTTGCAGTTGTATTCTGTGTGCACAGATTGAGCCTGGGGAATGAGGAAGCACCATTGAAACCAGCCAGGAATCTGTAATTATTGGGCATTGTGTGGCACCTGCTCTTGTGTGCTTTGTTGAGAAGATTCACGTCAACACACATCCTCACCACACCTGGCATTTTCAGCTTCTTTGTGAGAACTATCTGTGAAACCCTCTGTGGTTGGCTTTTGAATTTTTTTTGACCTGCTTCTCGCTTCTGTCGCCTTTTCTCAGCTTTACAGGACACGTGAAACGGAATCAAATGGGATCACAGACCAATGATTGTGCTGTTTTGTTAATTGGTAGTTGTATCATCACGATCGGACCCTTAGATCAAACCACCATCGTCTCCTTGCTATCCCCCGTTTTCGCAAGTCTAGAACGGGTGGCAGAGCCTTTGCGGTTATTACCTCTAAACTCTGGAATGTCCTGCCACTCTCCTTCCGCTCATCTGAGTCAGAACCCATTTTTCGACGTGCCTTGAAAACCTGGTTGTTCACCAACCTCTAGTTCTCTTTTCCACGCCTGTCATCTGTCGTCTGCCTCAGTGCCGGGACACCCCCGTTGGGAGTAGCTGTGCGCTTTATAAACTCCTAAATAAATAAATAAAATAAATAAATATATATATATATCCTTGCTGCACACAAACTATGCATTTCAAAATCCCCTTGTGTTCTTTCAGAATGTCCTCTGTGTAACACAAATGTACACACAGTAGAAAATGGTTAGCAAAACCTTTTCTATCACTTTTGTCCTCTTGATGCACCCGAGTTTCAGTGGTAACTACAATGGGTATTGTGGCTGCTCCACATTAGCCATAGGACCAACCCTAAGCGGACTAGCTTTGGAGGTCTTAGTTTGAATATGCTAAAATACTTTGCAGATTTTTTGTAACGTATGCTTCAATGTCTGTAATAATTTGAGCCCGGTATCCTTTCAGCTTTGCACTGAGGTGAACATCACTACCATTTTCTCAGGCTCTCTCTAACTGATATTATGGCTCTTGGTGTGGAAACTCTTTTCACCCTGCCCTCCATCTCTGTCTTAATCGAGATCTCTGCCAGGGCAGAATGTATGTTGATATTCCTTGCCTGCGATTGGCCAATGTGAATTTACTGACAGTTCACTCCGTCTTGCATGAAACATGTCAATCAACTCCACTTACGCCTGCTTTCCTTGGCATAACAAATTATTCGTCTGCATTTGTGGCCCAATTGTTCATTGAAGGTCATCAATGCTGCACTCCACTGGCTGGCATCACCAGAGTTTGGTAACATCAAAAACTGTCTCCCTCCTTGCTGGCAAAATGTAGGAGCATGTAGTGGTTTGGCACCGAATGGTATCCTGAGTTACCAGGTCACAATTGGATCGTCTGTATGTGGGACCTTTGTGTCCATGAAGATGTTGCTCGCTGTGGTCGAAACGCAAAGAGTGAGTTAATGGGTGTTGCAGGGGTCTGGGTGTTTCCATCGCAGCGTCATCTTTGGATGTGAGATTTAACCTAAATATGGGTAGTAGGCAGGAACACACAGTGTGCACAGCAGCGACACATAGAAGACATCAGTGTGACACTGTACTGTACCCACTAGAGTTGGGAACCTCCCTTTATAGAACAGCTCACATGTCCCAGAACTGCAGGTGTCTGCAGATGCAAGAGCGCATCAGCCTGGTTTGCAGGATTAGCACAACAGGAGGCAGTCTCAGTAGGAATGTGGAGGGATACTACAGTACTGGCCCATTTCAACATGGCTGACCAAAGGACTGTGTCATGGCCAGTGTGGCCACTTACTGTTTTGAGTGAAATGACTTTAAAGACATAACTGTGCCGAGCGAAAAAGGATGCACACACCAATGAGAACGGGGACGCTCGATGTTACAATCAAGTGATAGATACTCGTAAGTTATAAAAGATGTAGGTTTATTAGCTTAGTTGTAGGTTACAGATAACACCCCACCAGGAGCAGCATCCTGCTGCTCAACCCTTTCAATCCAACTGTCCACTCATCCAAGCACAAACACTCTCAAAATTCCAACCATCCAATGAACTCACTCACTGGCTGAGCAGCAGGGAACATCAGGACTGTGGGGCGAATGCATAAGGTAGCAAGAGGCCACAACACTTGACATGAAAGGGAATGGAGCACACAGCAAAGAGAGCAGTGGGAAGGTCGCTGTACCATCCTGTTGCCCTACAGGTAACAGAGATTGAGGGCCAGGGTAGGAGAGATGCAGCATAAACACATAACAGGAGAGGGGTGGGAAAGGAAGCTACTCCCTTGCGGACCTCTTCTCTGTCTTTTCTACCACAGGATGCCCACTCCATCCTGTTCGCCCTAAGTTGGCAGGGTATGCCCAGACGTGGGTCCCTTGCTCACTTTGCCACTGGATTCAAGCTAGCCTGGCTGATGATGGCTGAATAGCCAGAAACCGGTCCCAGGATGCTTGTTTCCAGTCCAGGGAAGACATGGCTTGGCAGTTCGGGCTGGACTGTTCCCATGAGGCACAGGGTCAGACTGATTTGCGTATGGCCATGTCTGAACTGGGGTGGTGGAGTGAGCTAAAGAATGATGATGGATTAAACCCAGATCAGGTGACTGGGGGTGAGTGTTTGATTTGCTCTAACGCTCCGTCCATCATCCCCTTTGGTATCGCTTTGTTCGCCCTAAGTTGGCAGGGTATGCCCAGACGCGGGTCCCTTGCTCACTTTGCCACTGGATTCAAGCTAGCCTGGCTGATGATGGTTTTGAACCCGAAACCGGTCCCAGGATTCTTGTTTCCGGTCCAGGGAAGACATGGCTTGGCAGTTCGGGCTGGACTGTTCCCATGAGGCACAGGGTCAGACTGATTTGCATATGGCCATGTCTGAACTGGGGTGGTGGAGTGAGCTAAAGAATGATGATGGATTAAACCCAGATCAGTTGACTGGGGGTGAGTGTTTGATTTGCTCTAACGCTCCGTCCATCATCCCCTTTGGTATCGCTCAGGTAGGGGGAGCACAGGCAAACAGAAGTTCCTTCCTGGGGGGAGTAGAGACAGATTGGATAAGTCTGGGAGGATGAGCCTGGGAAATCAGGATTGCCTCGCGGAGAAGCGGCCACAGAGCGTCTATGAGCAGCCGAAGGGAGCGGCCATCGCAGTGTTGTGGTCACTCTCAGGGAGTGGGGAGAGGAAGGGCAATTCTTGCTGGTGTTATATTGTATTGTAATTGCATTTATATAGCACTGGCTAAGCCTGGCGTGGCACTTTGTGGCCAGTGCACGCTACTTTGAAACCCAAGGTTAGTGGTTAATTCGTTTTTTATTGGTTGTTCTTGGTTATTGCGAACAGTCCTGTACACTCAAGGAAGCCATTCAATGAATCTAGACCAGTTTATTTGTGATAGATTAAATTAATAGGAGTTAGTTGTGATCACGGAGGTATGTGAGTTCATGCAACTGGTCGGTGGGATGAACAGATAGGCTAGAGGAGATTACATATTGTTAGGTTTCACCGGTATGGTGCCAAAGAAGAAGAGGTTGTGATCTACGGAATGAGGTGTAGGCCATTTGCAGAGATGCAGTAATTAAAGGATAAGGCAGACAGACATAGGACTTAGAGTAGCCTATGCCTAGAGAGAGGAGGCATGCAGAGGATGGAATGTAATGAGTGGGTCATTCAATAAGAGAAGGAAACAATAGTTTTAGGTCAAGGTCAATTTTCTTTTTAGGAATACAGTGTGAGGAGACTTTTTGAGACTGCGTCAATCTGAGGTTATAAAACCTAGAGAGATAGGGCATTATTTGCATGTGGGATAGTGAATTGTATTGTCGCCTTTGTATAGCGCTTATTACCCTGATGTGGGCGCTGCAGTGCTTATCCGCACAAATACCACTCTTCACCAGATGGGTGTAGTCAGAAGTTTACTATTTTTTGCTTTGAGCTTATATTGGAAGTATTCCCATGTCGTGTGTGATGACGGCTGTGATTGTATTTTAATAAGAAATATTTATGCGCGTTCAGTAACATGACCAGGTCGCAAATTAAGTGTCTGCGCTGTGTTTAACATGACAGAGTTTTAAAGTTGACGCGAGTGGGTCTAGCTGCTTCGAATTCACTTGCACATTATTTCTAAAGTGTTCTCGTTTCTCTGCCTCAGCACTGAGAGTTGCACAAGTGTCCTTCATACAACCAGTATTACAGTGCTGTGCTGTAGCAACGTGAAAATGTATTTATTTGTTTCTCGATGTCCCTGAGGGAAGGAAGAACTCGACTGTTTCACTTGAAGGCCATTTCCCGTGGCCGAACTGAGGTTGTTTTTCTAAATTTGTATGTGCTTTTGTTTTCTTTGTAAGGCATAATGCAGGATTATTCATTAGAAGTCGAGCAAGAGTCATCTTCCATGTGGTGTATTTTCTGCTTTACTATTGGATATAAAGTTTCTTTAATTTACATCACTCTCACTGTTTGAGTTCTCTGTCTGAAAACATATAAATGGTGTATTTGAGATTTGAACAGTCTTTCCCTTGCGCTCCTTGAAGGCAGACTCCATGTCAGGCTGGTATTTGATTCCATACTTACAGAGTTTTCATGATTCTCTCCTTCCTTTAAAATGACAAGTCCCTATGACTATTTGTTCTTCATTATTTCCCTTGTGCTAGACCGTATCTGGTACTGGTTATGGATTAGAAAAGGGCCTAGCTTCCGCTGCCTATGCCTTTTCACATCTATTTGCATTTTGAGTATTTTGAATTGAATCATTGCCTTTTGCGTTCTGTAATGATTTCTAAATTTTTAATAAACCTTCATGGTTTTTACTTGCACATTGCCGCTGTGGATTTTCCAGTGTGGATTTCCCATGTTGATTTTCCTGTGTGGGTTTCCCGTGTTGATTTTCCTGTGTGGGTTTCCCGTGTTGATTTTCCTGTGTGATTTCCCGTGTTGAATTTCCAGTGTGGATTTCCCGTGTTGATTTTCCAGTGTGGATTTCCCGTGTTGATTTTCCTGTGTGGGTTTCCTGTGTTGATTTTCCTGTGTGGGTTCTCTGAGTTTCCTTGTAATCTATGTCAAGGGCTCTCATTAATTTGGATTTACCAATAGCCCTGATCCATCTTATCGGCCCTTTTAATGGTAAAAGGAGCCAACACCACCGGGGTGCGGTTATCCTTTTACAGGCCACAGTGCCTGACGGTGTGATGGATGTTGAAGTTTGGGCGGTAGACACTCTTTCTTTTATAGTTTGTGGTATGCTGGCAGCACAAATTAGCTGTTCAGATCCCTTTATTGTTTTGGGAATTTTTCTTGTATATTTTCAATCCCATGCCCTACGCTGGCTGTGACAGGAGGTCATCCACTCTTTGATCTTATGAATCTTGGGAAGGTAACAGGAGAGGAGTGAGTTATGAGTTATCAGTTATGAGCCGGAGAGGGCATGTGGCCGAATGGCCAGAGCTGTTGACTTTGGAACTGGGAAATCAGGTTGGAATCACTTCCTCAGCTCAACATCATCTGATTCTGGGCAAATGGCTTAATCTCCTCATGCCTGAAAATATGTGTATGTAATCTGGTGCTCATGTAAAGCACTCTAATGCCCTCGGGTCACGTGCACACTGTGTGAAAGTGTCAAAAAATAAGTAAATACATTAAGGAGATATGATATCAACAGGTTGTGCTGCGTTGACTGAAATTAATATATGTAACTGAAACAAACTTGTTTAACATGGAGCAGAGCAAAACAATGTGTTTTACTTTGATGCATCATTAACACAATCGGTTTGGACATTTTTATTTTTTCAAATATGAATGAAACAATTAGCATTCATAACTGTATTAATACACCAAGTAAATGAATAATTGAAGAATTAAAACGGAGTTGTACATAGCATGAAATAAAGGACCTCACTGAGTAACACTAAGAATGGTGAACAGGATAAGTGTGAGAGTTCACCACTCTCCCTAGTATACTAAAATCAGGCGCTCCTTGCTTGGTGAGTGAGCCCCTAATAGTGAGTGGCATTTAACATTCCATGCCAGGCAGAAACACTCAGGGTTTCATCTAGAGTGCCTGAAAAATCAAATAAACATGTGCTCACTGAAAGAATGGCAGTTTTACCAAATTACTTTAGTGGAGTAATACCACATTGTTAACAGGAAAAGCTACAAACATAAATCCACAAAATTAGCCATAAAATGATTACTGATAGTCAATCTGTATTATGCATCCATACTTATGCAGAAAATGCACGTGCTGACTACACCGTCGCGATTAATGCGGCTGGTATGTGACAATCACGCCCCCCCCCCCGACGAGGGCCTCAGAAGCATTTTGAGAAATAAAACAAATCATTGTACAACAAATAAGAACCAGATCTGATCCTAACATGTTCCAGACCTCAGCTCGCAATGACACAAAATGCGGCGGACACACAGACAGCACAAACTAAGACATGTTTCTAGTGGAAAGTTCGAGATGGAACAGCATTTCATTGTTGGAGACCCTATGGCTTTAAGTGAGGGGCGTCCCTCCGGATTCGAGAACCGGCAGTAGTTCAAAGCTGACATGGCATTGGGTATCTATCTGGCCCAATATTCTGCCCTTAACTATACAGGGGAAAACATTGATCGATTTCTGAACAATGGCTGTACAGACTATCGAGACAATCAATGTCAGTGAGGTTAACATTCCGCCTGTTAACATTCCGCCTGTTTACCTTTATTTACTTTCCCAAGAGTATTGGCTTTTTTTGTTCTTCTGTAATCTTCTTTGCACACAGCATATTACTCCCTAGTAGCGCATACTGTGAAGTGGGTCTCCTGTAGGAGTGTATGTGAGTCAGGTTGTGGGTGGGTGTTTATAACTGTGTTTTATTCGTATGCTGTACTGATATTACAGTGCATTAAATACATGTTGATCTTACATCGAGATTTTACTCCCATCCCCGACGGTCTTATTTCTCTCTAAACCGTTATAGTTTTCTGTGAATAGTTACACAATTTACATAAATTTCACAAAAACCAATGGAACTGTTGTAGAAATGATAAGTAGTCCAGGTAAGTTTCCAAGTAGATTTATTGTAAGTTAGATGTTATAAGGATGAGAGCCCCACCAGGAGCAGGCTCACTGCTGCTCAGCCCATCTCCAACTGACACTCACACACACGAACATTCCATTCACCAACATTCTCTCATACAGACACTCAGGCTGAGCAGCAGCAGTATAACACATCCCCCTTCTTTGTAATGGAAAAGAAGGGATTCTCAAAAGGCATAAGAAACATTGGAAGAAATACATAAGATGACAACTTTCTAAAGCATAGCATGAAAAATTAAAGATGGAACATTCATGCAAAGAAAAGAGGGAGAAACATAACACAAGTACAAAGACTCATGCACACCATCCTCCTTTCTATCGCAAAACAACCCAAACACTCCCACACCACAGACTACAGACCAACCCAAGTACTAGGATCGTGCAAGCTGGCCAGGCAAACACGAGAAGCACAAGAGAACCAACAATAAAAGTGTGAAAGAAAACTAACCAATAAAAAAAACAATATGCAAGCGTGGAAAATCTCCACATGGTACCAAGCACAATTAAAGCAAACTTCCCCCAACAACAAATTGGGGTGTGATGTGTGGAAGGGGCTTCACACAGAACCAAAGGATTCCCAACGCAACGCTGACGTGCGAGGGGAAAACCCAAATCAAGCAAAGGAAACCTTGACGTCCAAGGGAGTAATAGTGCAAACCCAAATCTAGCAAGGAAACCTTGACGTCCAAGGGAGTAAAAATGCAATGCAGACCAAAGCGAGAAGCAACCTGAAATCACGTAAGTAAATGCACATAAAGGAAGCACGCAAAACTCTTCCCCCAACAACTCAAGTTGGGGTGTGGTGTGTGGAGGGGGCTTCACACAGAACCAAGGGAACAACCAACGCAACCCTGACGTGCGAGGGAAAAAACCCAAATCACGCAAGGAAACCTTGAAATCCAAGGGAGTAATACATATGCAAGCAAGCAGTAACCTGGAAATCACGTAAGTAATTGCATATAAAGTAGGCATACAAAACAAGTAAAGATGACTCCGATCACCAACAATAACCTCCACCCAAACATAAAGTTGGGTTGTGATGTGTGGCAAGGGACTCCACACAGAACCAAAACATCCGTACAACAGTGGATGCTTATACCAAACTAACCCATAACCACGTAACGTGGGAGACAGCAATTCCAGAAGCATAAGCATGCAAAAATGCATGACCCGAATCACGAAAAACCCTGTAACCAATGGCATACTTGGTAGCAAACTTATCAAAATGTAGAATAGCAAGTAAAAACCCAAGGCAGTACAAAATACAAAACGTCATGAAAGTAAGTACGCAGCATACATGGCACACAGTAACATATTGATAGGTAGCAAGAATTGCATGTGACCAAAAAGAACAAGGAGGAAGGAAAATGGCAGGTAAGCACAGTAAAGAAAATCTTAGCAACCATGGGAAACAACAAAATAGTAAAACAGTAAAGCATTGAGCCACTCCAAGTTTCCATGAACAAATAAGTTCAACATGTAGCTCTGTTTTAATAAAAATAAAAAAAATAAAAAATTGAGTCACTTGGCAAGTGAGTCCAGTGCACATAAACGTTGTTGACAGGGGTGCACAGTCGCATTAAGTCTTGAAGAAATGCAGCTCCGTAATATGACTCTAAAACAAGGCATGTAGCTTGAAAAACAAGTAGTATGGAGGAGGAAAGAAAAACAGCAGTACCTTTAAGTTGAAAATTTCCCCTCATCATGTAACTGTCCTGATCGTTTGGCATAGAAGGCTTGAATCACAGACCATTGCAGGAGAGGTAGAAGGTTTAGTAAAAGGAAAACAGTACCTGCAGTGAAGCACGAGTATCCACTGGACTGATCCGATGCCCTTGAAATCAAAAAAACTCACATCGGGAGAAAAACGCTGATGCAGAAGGAGGCACAAGAGGGAGACCGTATGGGAGGCTTATTCAGTCTCACGATAACTTTATTGAGGCACAGAAAGACGTGGTTGGCAGAGGAAACATGGTTGGCAGAGGTATCTTCAATGAGCCACATAGTAGAGAAAAACGGTGTTGGGACAATCCCAAGATGGCGGCACGCACGGTGGCGCTAACCCCATCGTCGTCGCCAAAATATGTTGTAATAAAGTAATGTCCATTCCATGTGGTATCTTCATGTTTCTTTATTCAAGTAGATGTTATAGGGAAGAGAACCCCACCAGGAGCAGCCTCACTGCTGCTCAGCCCATCTCCAACTGACACTCACACACACGAACATTCCATTCACCAACATTCTCTCACACAGACACTCAGGCTGAGCAGCAGCAGTATAACAGGAACGTTTTTCTGCGATAACTGCATGCTCAGTTAAAGTGACACGAGAGAAGTTTCTGGTCACACTTGGGATATGATCGTCAATTCACCAAAATACCAGGGGTAGCAGATGTGACATCACACGCCCTTTGATATTCAATTTTACTCATACACACATGCTTACACATTCACGCATTCACACTTACACACACTCTCTCAGGAAAACACACTCACCCGCATGCATGCACACAATATACATTTAAAGGCATTTTTTTTTACTTACCTCAGCTGCCAAGGAAGACCTTAGTCCACCTAATTGTAGTCCATTTTTTATTACCCAAATAGTGAGTATTGAAACATTATTCACTGTTAGTGTACTAAAACAATTGAGAGAAAACAAAGCTAGTGGAGCTGTCTGTCTTTTTTTTTTTGGGTGCCTGTCTGTTCTTGTGTCGTATGCCTGGATGCAATAACAAAAAACTCATAGAGAGACACCAAAATACTGGTCAGATGGCAGCTATGAAAAGCACAGGAGTTTATTTTAGATGTTTTAGCAAACGTCCCTAATAACATAGGCCACACCTCTTGGAAAGGATTCAGAGATGCGCATCTAAGGTTACACTTCTTTTAAATACTCCCCCCCCACCCATCCCTGCTTTTGGTAGCCTTGCTGGCCTGCATCACGCCCCTTCCAGCGCCGTTCCCTGTTGCTTGCCCCTCTTGTCCTGCGCCACATAACAAAAATAACATTGACAAAGCCAATAGACTATGCGCTCGCATAGTCGAGACATGTTGGCTTTGCCAATATTTTTATTTTTGGCAGCTTTCTATAGTGCAAACTCGATCCGAAGGCATTGGAGCGCTTTACATGAACACCAGTTACATTACACAAGGTCGCAGCTTATGGTGTGTTTATGGCACGCTCAAGTTTCTTTCATTGGTGAGTTGTATGCTGAAGGAGTAAGCCTGTGTGGTGGTGAATGAGGACCTGTGTTTCACGAATTCTCTAAGTGGTGAGAATGTCGTGTAGAGCTGTTACACCTCATTATACCCATAACCGTCTTACAGTGCCAGCATTAAGAGGCATTGCAATGTTAGCTCGTAAGTGGGGCTGCTTTTAATAGCAGATGCTTAAGGCAATATTTTTAACAAGGATCAGGGTGAATGATATAGATTGTCAATTTTCAGACTTTTTCCTATTATGAGCAAAATAAAGAGAGTTATTTTCTATTTTATTAATCATAATGAGTCGACTGGGGACTATATATAAGGCACTGGGTTTTTAGGTATGCAGTGGTGTTTCAGGTGTTTAGCGGATGCAGTGTGCCAGTGTAGTGAGCACGCGTAGAGTGTAGCAATGTTCTGTTGTAGTGCCTGCTGCAAATGTATCTTGCCACTCAGGCTTTTTTTTTTTAAATGTATTTATTATTTTCTTTAGGCAGACAATGTTCTCTTTACAGTCATCAGCAAATTGATCAATGTATTACAACACATATTACATCTTAACTTTCGTTTTACCGCATGTTTACAACCAGTTCAAGCATTTTTGTCCATAACTGTAAAGGTCATGTTTCCAAACTCCCCGTTCCCAACTCCCTACTTCTCCTTGCCAGTCAGGCTTGAAAATGCCTTTTACAGAAAAGTTCTTCTTCCTACGTGGGCGCGTGCCTTGGTGAGTGCCCAATTAGTACTGGCCTTTAGAGTGCTTTGAAGTCCTTTATGTGAGGTGCTGGGCACAGTAGTCAGATAGACGGCTGAACTTCAGGAAAACACCTCTTTTACCCTGACTGGAGTCCTTCAACTGTGTTTCAATGGTGCCCATATACTGGTAGTTCATTAAATGGCCCACTGGTACTTCAGCTCTGTTTTGTTAACAGCCATTAAGCTAACTAGTAGACTCCTTGAGTGTCTGGCCTATCTTATGTCTGTTTTGTAAGCTGAATGAAACAAGCAGCCACAGAACCAATAGCCCTGGCTTGCATTTTAAGCTGGCTGCTGTGCACTTGGCTGAAATGAAAGAGAAATCTAAGTGTATGACGTGGTCGGCGCTGATTGCGTGATAGCACTTGTTCCCCTTTACTTTCAGCCATGCTGCACAGCAGCCGCCTGCCTGTTGTACAACACAGCTAAACAAAACCTTGACAATGCCAATAGCTCATGCGTAGGCAAGACTTATTGGTTTTGCCAATGCTTGTTACTGTTTGAGAGCGGTTCGTTAGAAGTGAATCAGTTCAGGACTACATCTTCAAATCCCATTCGCTGCTTCAGGGTGTCTATCAGAGCCTGGTGTCAGTGCTTGACTGTCAAATGCCGCAGATCCTTAAACCTCCAGTCACGCTCCCTCCAGCCGGTATTTTCCCCAGTATCATGGACTGCCTGCCTGCACCCAAGAGAGAAAGCCTGGCATTGATGATGTTATATGTTGTCATTTGAAGTTGGCACGAGTGCATCCGCGCTCGTGCCTACTTCAAATGTCATCCCGCGTGGGATGTATTGTTTTAAAATGTATGCCGGAGATATCGTCATGGCGGGTGGCGGTTTGTGGCATTCTTAACTGGTACCTTGCTGAGTTGCGAGGGAAATAAACGACGCTCTGCACAGCATCTCGTGTCTTTATCTTTCTTATTGGATTCCCGCTATTCGAAGGCTTCCTTTACACTGGCGACGATTGGGATGACGTTCTCCTGCATTTTTTCTTCTTTTTAATTGTTTTTTTCTCCCGACTGCCGGCGTCCATTGATGAGCTCATTCTGTTTCCGCTTTTGACGCTGTGCTGTCATTGGCAGTTGGAGGGTTAGACAAACCCATTCCTACGACGTTTGCAATTTTCATTGGAGGTCCGTACGTGTGCTCTGCTGCTATACGCACACCAGCTTTCAACCAAGTTTCCTTTTAGTCACGTTGCTTTTGGCTGATAAATTCTGAAAATTATACCTTCCCAGCAACGTCAGCAGCGCTCAATCTGAGCATTAATCGCTGAGTATACCCGTTATGTTCCAATCTGGTGAGAACTAGCGGTGTAATAAAGCTCAGTTGTTCTTCACAGCGTGATTACTTGAGGAGCTTCAGGTCAGTTTGGTTGGTTTTTTTGCTTCCTTCTGTGTCACGCACACATACACTCACGCGTGTCAAATTAACAGGTATTTTAATATATTTTTAATCGTCTGTGACACGCACACATTGTCTCTTTAACCATTTCATCACCAAAAAGTTTAACTTTGGGTTCTGACTGTTACGAATACCCTGTAGGCAGTAATGTCTGGCATTCAGCCTCCCCCATCTTTCCTCTCATTGCCTGGCGAACCTCAAACTGAATGGGACATATGGGAAGCAATGTTTCTTGCTTATGTTGATGTTCTGGAGGGGGAGGAATGTGAAGCAGACAGGAAACTAGCTTTACTTAAACATTGTCTTGGAGGAATAGCCCTCAAAGAATACAAAAATTTACCTCCCTTACCCAATGCATCTAATTTAAATGTGTACGAAATCGCATCTAAACAACTTTCTATTCGCTATGGGAAGAAAATCAACATGGTCATGGAGAGATTTAAATTCTATTCAAGGAAGCAAAAACCTGATGAATCTATTGACAACTATGTATCAGTTTTGAGAGCATTAGCAGTTACTTGCGATTTTGAACACATTAACTATGACCAAGTTTTGAGAGATCAAATTCTCATGCGCACCAACAACAAGAAAATACAAGAAAGGTTGTGGACCACCTCAGATATGTCTCTAAATGCGGCTATTGAAATAGCAAAGTCCATTGAACATTCAGAAAAGTTTGTTGATGAAATCAGATCGTGCGAAAAAACTGATATACATGTGGTCAACAAGGAAAATGACAAACAAAAAAAATTTACAACCCAAAAGAACGAAAGTTCTCAAAAAACTGAAACCAGAAATAGATGGCAAAAACCTGACACCAGGTGGAACAATGTTTATTGTTTTAGATGTGGTAGTAATTATCATCTAGGAAATTCAAAGTCATGTCCTGCCTTAGATAAGGTGTGTGCCAGATGTAACAAAAAAGGGCATTTCCTGGGGTTTGTAGATCGGCTCCAAGAAGAGTCAATATTATACAAGAACATGAAGAGTCATGTAATAGTGATTTTGATGTAAATACTATACTTTGTGTAACTAAAGGGATAAGCACTGCAAAATTTCCTTCATGTAATGTTACTATTAATGGAAGCTCTATCAATGTACTAGTAGATTCTTGCTCATGGTATACCATTTTGCCTCAAGCCCTTGTTTGCTCTACTTGGCCTAATATGGAACTTACACATCCTGACATTTCACAAAGTGTTATACTGGTCATAAACTGCAACTTATTGGGTATTTTATTGCTGAGTTAACCTTTCATGGACGCAGCACACGGGGAAAAATGTATGTTACTAAAGTAGGGCAATCACTTCTAGGCTGGCCACATCAGGAAAAACTAGGAATCAAATTAGATCCTAATGCTGATCCTCCTGTATATTCTGTTGATGGGATTACCACAAAACCAATCTTGGTCAAGTCAAATGATTCTTCACTGGTTTCAAAAATAAAAATGACTTTCCCACATTATTTAGTGACAAACTAGGTGAGTACAAAGGTTTTAAACATCGCATAAAAGTACATGCTAATGCTATACCAGTACGCCACAAGGTAAGAAACGTTCCTTTGTCCTATAGGAACAAATTGAAAGAAATGCTCCATGATATGTGTTAAAAGAAAATAATTGAACCAATAGAGTCATCTCCTTGGGTTTCACCAGTTGTTATTTCCATTAAATCTGGAGGAGATCTTCGTTTGTGCATAGACTTACGCAGTCTTAACAATGCTATTTGTGTCGATTCTCATCCCCTTCCCAATCTGCATGAAATGGTTTCCACGTTAGCTGATGCATGTGTTTTTTCGTGTCTTGATCTAGCTAGCGCTTATCACCAGGTTCTTCTTCATGAAGAATCAAAAGATTTGACTGCATTTATAACACCTGAGGGTTTGTACAGATTTTGCAGGATGCCTTTTGGTTTGGCTAGTGCAGCTTCTGTTTTTCAAAGACTAATGAAAGAAACCCTGGATGGTCTTACTGGAGCTATAGCATTTCAAGACGATATTTTAGTATTTGGGAAAAATGAGTACGAACATGACCACAATTTAGTCAAAGTTTTGAATGCTTTATCAAATAAAGGTCTAACGCTCCGTGCAGACAAATGCAGATTCAAGAGACAAGAAGTGGAATACTTGGGACACAGTATCAGTGGAGATGGAATTAAACCTAAAATGTCACATTTGGTGAACATCAGTAAAGCTCCTATCCCTGAAAACAAGGAACAATTGGTTGCCTTTTGGGCTTAGTGGAATTCTATGCCAAGTTTATTCCCAATTATGCAACTGTAATTGAACCATTTAGAAATCTGTTAAAAAAAACGTGAAGTTTAATTGGACTAATACAATGACTGTAACGTTTTCCACTGTTAAGGAGATGATTATTAAGGCTCCATGTCTCAAACCTTTTGTTGTTGGCAAGAATTGTATTGTGATGGTAGATGCAAGCAATTGTGGACTTGGTGCAGTACTGATTCAAGAGGAATGGGGTAAGGAATGGATTGTAGCATATGCTTCAAGAACATTGCGAGAGTCTGAAAGACATTACTCCGTAATTGAAAGAGAGCTATTAGCGTGCGTGTGGGGTGCTGAACATTTTAGACCATTTTTATGGGGGACAAAGTTCACCATTAAGTATGACCATAAGCCTTTGGTACATATATTATCACCTGGTGATGGGCGCACACTGTCTTCAAGGTTGGCCAGACTTTCCTCTAGACTACAAAACTTCCAGTATGTTTTGGAGTATGTTCCTGGCAAAACTAATGTTCATGCTGACTGTATGTCGAGATTACCTCTTCCGTGCATGGAATCAGACAGTGTTGATACTGATGAATGTGAAGTGGCACATGTTGTGCGCGATGTGAATGTGTTGTTCAATGACAATTCCATTATCCAGGAGCAATTGTGGAATCAAGAAATGGGGAAGGATCAGGAACTTAAAGAAGTGAAGAAGTTCATATCGGAAGGTTGGCCAGAAGAGAAGGAACTCATAGGGAGTTTGGTCAGTTATTTCAAAGTGCGAGATGAATTGGCCATAGAGAATGATATTATTCTGAGGGGGGATAAATTCATTCCACCTTTTGGTCTCAGGAAGATGTTTGTTGATATTGCTCATGATGGGCATTTTGGTATCTCTATCACCAGGAGACGCTTGAAAGATAGCTTTTGGTGGCCAGGGATAGATTCATATGTTGAGCATCAAGTGAGATTTTGTGATTTGTGTGCTAACAGTGATAAATCAGCTAAAGCTTTAACTGCTATTCCACAACCCGTGGATTTACCTGCTGCACCGTGGAGCAAATTGGGTATTGACATAATTGGCCCATTTAGTATTTTGCTGCATCAACATTCTTTTGGTATTGTGCTAATGGATTATTTTTCAAAATGCCCCGAGATTAAGATGGTCAGAGAAGTTACTTCTGAAGTCATTATACAATTTTTGGATGATATTTTCTGTAGGGAAGGTATTCCTCAGGAGCTTGTTACTGACAATGGACCACAATTTGTTAGCAAACAAATGGAAGATTATTTGTTGAGATGTGGCATTGCTCACAAAAGGATTGCAGTTTTCCATCCAGAAGCAAACGGTCAAATTGAGAGATTTAATAGGGTTGTCAAGGAAGCTATTCAATTAGCTGTCAAAGGTGGGTTTTGTTGGAATAAGGCGTTACAATCCATGTTGCTATCTTACAGAACATCACCGAATGCGGTTACTTTGTTGAGCCCTTTTGAATTATTGAGAGGTCGCAAACCTAGCACAAAATTGGTTCCATGGTGGCTAAAAAACAAGAATAAAACACAAACAGAATTTGCTGAGATAGACTTCAAGGAAATCCGTCGTAAAATGGATGCTTACAAAACCAAAATGAAAGATGATCTGTTAAAAAATAGGACTGTCAGGAATGTTTTTGTTCAGGTTGGAGAGTTGGTACGGTTGAAGAAAGGCTGTTCTGTACGTAAGGGACTATCTAATTGGTCAGATCCGATGAAAGTGGTGGAAGTGTTTAAGAATGCTGTACGTGTGGAAGATGGGAGTGTTTGGAATTTTAATAGAGTTTCAATTTATAAAGGCAAAAGGGAACTTTGTGATAACACTTCTTCCAATGTATTCCTGGATGTGAATGAAAAAACGGTGAGCAGTTCAAGCACAGAATCACTTAGTGGTGAACAATGTATATCTGTTTCAACATATCCTACCAGAAGCTCAAGGATTCGCAAATTACCTACTAAATTCAAAGATTTTGTGCTTAACTAATATGCTCAATATTTACTTATTTATTATTTATTTATTTATTGTTTTGTTAAATAAAAAGGGAGGAGGTGTGTTATATGTTGTCATTTGAAGTTGGCACGAGTGCATCCGCGCTCGTGCCTACTTCAAATGTCATCCCGCGTGGGATGTATTGTTTTAAAATGTATGCCGGAGATATCGTCATGGCGGGTGGCGGTTTGTGGCATTCTTAACTGGTACCTTGCTGAGTTGCGAGCAGCGGCGTCACTAGGGTTGGTGTCACCCAGTGCGGTAACTCATGGTGTCACCCCCTCTTCATGGTGTCACCCCCTCACGACTTACTCCCATGACACCATCACATGGGGTGACACCTTTCCCAAATGAGACTATTTAGTAAATAGTCTCATTTGGGAAAGGTGTCACCCCATGTGATGGTGTCACCCGGTGCGGTCCGCACCCCCCGCACCCCTCTAGTGACGCCACTGGTTGCGAGGGAAATAAACGACGCTCTGCATAGCATCTCGTGTCTTTATCTTTCTTATTGGATTCCTGCTATTCGAAGGCTTCCTTTACAGATGACAGTTTGCAAAGAGCTGCTGCATGAACTGGACCTACAGGTGTATCTTAATACAGCGGCCATCTTGTAATGGCACAGCTTCCAATGTTGTTGAACCGTTCGTACCAAAGAAACTAGGTTTTTTGAAGATAATGAAATATGTTTCTCTTTCAGAATGCTTCAAAATAGATATTTTGGTAGAACGATTGATGCGTTATTCTTGTTTTTCTTCAATAACATTTTCAGTAAATGACAACTGCCAGTGCTTCTTTGTGTATACGGGGATACGATGACTGAGCTCACACTTTTTTGGTGCCGGCGGTAACGGATAGTGCTTTTTACCGTCGACACGTTTGTATATGACTCTTTCGTGGCTCGTTACGGTTGTCCGTCCTTCTATGAGTAACGCTTGGCTCGGTATTTGTGAACGCCCTACTGAGGTAATGGAAAGGATGCGCTAATGACCCAGAGCGAGGCTTGGAACGCACGCTGTTCGCCGAGGTTTGGAGCCCTTGCTCAGCATTGAATGGGCGCTGCCGGAGATCTCGCGAGAGTGGGGTGCTGTCCAGCCCTGCTACCCGTGTCCGCTCCCGGAAGCCGCCCCGGCTCCAGCCTGGCAGTGACAGCAGTAAATACAGAACTAGTCCCCGGGCGTGTCCCGACTCTGGGCGACGTGTGCGCGCGCTAGGTGAGTGACCGTTAGTGTTAGAATGTTGGGACGGAGAGCAGGCAGCCCAGGAGGAGCGGTGTCAGGTAGCGTTAGAGCCCCCCTGCCATGGCCTCACCTCCTGGTTTAACCACCCACCTGCTTCTCACATATGTTCACCCCATCCACACTCCTCCCCACACATACACCACGTCCTCCCCCCCTCAGGGTGCCAGTGCCCCCCTAGTGTGGACAGATGTTTTACTGCAGTGCCCACTCCCCCAGGGATGTAGTTAAGTATCGCAGCCCCAAAGCTGACTGTCACTGTGTGGGTCTATGTACTTCTCTCTACAGGGGTGGGAGCAGCAGGTGATATTATATAGTTATGCCAGCTCCTCCCCCCTAGGGATGTTTTTAACTATCACAGCCCCAAAGTTGGCTGTCACTGTGTGGGCCTGTTAATTGTATTGTAATTGCATTTATATAAAGCTTACTACGCCTGACGAGGTGTCAAAGCGCTTTTTCGGTGAGTAGCACACTACTCCAGAACCCATTAAGGATTAGTGGTTAATTAGTATAGTGAAATATAAAAGTAATTTGAGTGGTGGATATGTTAGTCAGTTATTTGGATTGAAAAGGATGGAGGGATAGAACAGGGAAAAAGATTTGCATTTATATATAACGCTTGCTATCCCTGATGGGGTGTTGAAGCGCTTTTTCGGCCAGTGGGACGCTACTCCGAAACCCATCAAGGATTAGTGGTTAATTAGTATAGTGAAATATGAAATTAATTTGAGTGGTGGACATGTTAGTCTGTTATTTGGATTGAAAAGGATAGCGGAGGGATAGAAGAGGGAAGGATTTCGAACTTTTTTTTCTTTGTTTTGGAGCGCATAGCAGTAGGAGGAGGCTTGGGGTGAGTAAAAGGGAGGTGGAGGGGGAAGAGTCAGAGGAAAGGGTTTAGAATGGCTTGTTTTGGGAGATCAGAATAGTAAAGGAGGTATGAGATGATGCAAGGAGGGGTAGCGTAAGGAAGAGTCTAGAAAGAGTTATTTTGGGGATCATAGTAGTGGTGTGGGGTTTGGGATGAATGAGCGAGTGGAGGTAGAGGATATATTGAGAGCGGTATAGGGTGAGAAATAGGGTAGTGCATTGGATATGCTGAATTAGAAGAAAAGTAATCAATATATAGATCCATAAGTGTATGGAAGGTATATAAATGAATGAATGAAGGAACATTTCTAAAGCGCGGCTACCCGGGGGCATCCCAGCGCTGTGGCGCCATTTATGCTTTGAGCAGATCCGGGAAAGAGAGAGGTTTTCAGAAGTTTTCTAAAATTAAGATAGTTAGGCTCGGAACGTATATGGTGGGGGAGGTTGTTCCAGAGCCTGGCCGCGTTATATGTGAACAATCGGCCTCCACTTCGTGATCGATTGATCTTAGGAACTGAGATTAAACCCTTATTATCGGATCTCAGGGCTCTGTTGGGTCGGTAGGGTTGAATCCATGAACGAATCAAGAGCGAGCCTTTTCCGGAGAGTGCTTTGTGTGTAATGCACAGTGCCTTGAATTGAATTCTTTCCTGAATAGGGAGCCAATGCAAGGCAGCGAGAGAGGATTTCGCTGAGAGGCGTCTGGAAATATTCAGCAGCATGCGGGCCGCGCAATTCTGTACCGTTTGCAGTCTTTTGGTGGCGGCCTGGGGGGCTCCCAGGTAGACTGCATTAAAGGAAGGTATTATATGTAGATTAAAGATGCATTAAATAAACTCCAGCTTTCAAGTGTTGCTGTACTTTAATTTTTTTTTTTGTAATTCAATAGTGAAGCAATTGTAGATATAGTTATGATAAAAGATTTACTTATTTATGCAGTCACCTATATACATGTTAAAAACATAGACTAATGTAACTACCAGTAATATGCAAAAACAACAATTGATGGACAGAATGCAGAACAATGAATGAACATTTATAGAGCGCATGATTACCCAGGGGCATCTCAGCGCTAGGGGTCCAGTAGGCTACAAGAAGTAAGCTGAAAGAAAACTAGTGAAAAAGAAAGGTCTTCAAAAGTTTTCTGAACTTAAGATGTTCCGATTCAGAACGTATGTATAGAGGGAGACTGTTCCAGAGTCTAGATGCATTGTATGTGAACAGTCGACCTCCACTACGTGCGCGTTTAATCTTAGGTACACAGATCAGTCCTTTTTTCCCCGATCGGAGAGTTCTGTTGGGTACATAAGGTTTACTCCAGGAACGGATAAGAGGCGGGCCTTTCCCAAAAAAAGATTTATGGGTGATACAGAGGGCCTTAAATTGCACTCTTTCCTGGACAGGCAACCAATGAAGGGTGGCAAGAGCCGGCCTTGCCGAGGAGCGTTTAGGAATATTCAGGAGTATCCGGGCTGCGCAGTTCTGCACTGTCTGCAGTCTTTTAATGGTGGCCTGGGGAGCTCCCAGATACAGAGCGTTGGCATAGTCGAGCCGTGAAAGCACCAAGGCCTGTACCAACAGACGTCTCGACAAAGGCGGAAGCAGAGGGAGTAGTTTTCTGAACTTTCTTAGTAAACCAAAACCACTCGCCGCTACCATGCGTGATTGCTCTCTGAAGTCAAGATTGCAGTCGATCCATACTCCCAGACTCTTTACTTGTTTTTTAGGAGCAGGAGGGGAACCAAGGCATTTGGGCCACAGGTGTTCCACGTTTAGGGGGCAGACTTCCCCAGGAGCAGCAATTCAGTCTTGGATCCATTAAGTTTAAGAAAAGAGTTACTCATCCAATTAAAAACTTTTTGAAGACAAGTGGATAGATCGGGATCTGGTTGATTAGCTTGCTTCAAGGAGACAATAAGTTGTGTATCGTCAGCATACGTAATTATCTGTGCCCCAAATGGGAGTACTAATTCGGCCAATGAGCTCATGTATACGTTGAACATCGTTGGACTTAGGGAAGATCCCTGCGGAACTCCACAAGTCAGAGAGATGGGTTTTGAAGAGCATTCCCCTTCGAAGACCGAATAAACCCTATCAAGAAGGAAGGACTGTAGCCACTTTAATGCCAATCCAGTCACTCAGGCGTCTCTCAGTCTTCGTAACAACAGTTGATGATTGACAGTATCGAAGGCCGCGCTGAGGTCTAACAGGATGAGCACAGCGCAGCCTCCGTTGTCAAGAGTCTTCCTAATTTCTTCTACTGCCACCAGTATGGCCGTTTCGGTGCCATGTTGGGGCCTGAAACCCGTTTGCGTGGGGTGCAGGCGATTGTTGTCCTCCAGGAACGCTGATAAAATTGAGTTAATATGTTTTTCAGTAAGTTTACTGATCCCTGGAAGTAAGGAAATTGGATGATAATTTCCCCAGTTATCTGGGTCAAGGTTAGGTTTTTTTAGGAGCGCTTTCACCCGGGCATGTTTCCATTGTGGTGGCACAATCCCGCTTCTGAGTGAGGAGTTAATACACTCAAGTATAACCGGTGATACCACCTCCGCAATTCTGTGAAGAATGCTGGGGGGACAACATCTAGAGGGGAACCCGATTTAAGTTCTTTGAGCAATCCATGCAGGGTGTTAAGATCCAAGGCATGGAATTCCTCCAACAAAAGAAAGGTGTCGGAGGGATTTATGTCATTTGATCCACACACTTGGGGAGCATTCAAATAAGGGAAAGAATTATAGATGGTTTGTATCTTTTCTGAAAAGAAGTCGGCGATTTGTTCACATCGCGATTGAACATTATTGGTGACAGAGGGAAGAGTATTGGCAATTTTAAAAATCTCCCTTGAGGAGTTAGTGGCTAAAATAATTCCTTGAAAGTAGAGGGCTTGAGCATTTTTGATTTCATTCTTATAAATTTTGATCGCTTCTCGGTATTTAGTTCTCCCTACTTCGGAAAGATCATTCCTCCAGCTTCTTTCCTGCCTTTTACATACTTGTTTAAGCTGACGGAGTTTTGGGGAGTACCAAGGGTTTGTTTGTTTCCCCACCCTTTCCCACATTTCCTTTTTTGGGAGGACACTGTTAAGTGCGAGCTCAAGCCAATTATTGAAGTTATCATTAGCAACAATAGGGTTAGGGTGAGCAGGGGGAGCCGTGTCCTGTAGGGTGCTAATAAAGGTATCCAAGGGGAGTTTCGACCAATTACGAGCAATTTTTGTAGCTCTAACAGTGGGGATATTAACGTCTGGTAATGTCCAAGTAAAAGGGAGTAAAAAATGATCAGACCATGGGATAGGGACAGCAACCTCTACCACGAGCTGATTTATATTGGAAAAAATAGGGTCCAACAAATGTCCCTTAATATGGGTGGGACTATTTGTTTTTAACATTAAATGAAACATTGCCAAGTCATCAACTAATTCCGCAATGGACCCAGATAAGTCGTCATCCAAATGCAGGTTGATATCACCCAAAATTGTGAAATTAGGGGTAATACTGGCTAAATTTGCACCCATATCAGGTAGATCCTTCCTAAAGAGCCCTATCGGGCCCGGTGGACGATAGACTAGGATCCCTGAAAACGTATACGTGGGAGCTAACTCAATCACAAAGGACATGCTTTCACAGTCAGAGACAGGGTTTGCGGTAGTTCTACACATACATTCACCCCAGTACGGAGATCTGGGCCTAAATCCATCGTTTTTTTGCTCACCATGCCATTCCAGTTTGAACCCAGCCATATGCAAATCAGTCTTCACCCTGTGCCCAATGGGAACAGTCCAGCCCGAACTGCCAGGCCAGGTCCTCCCTGGACTGCAAACCAGCATCCTAGGACCGGTTTCGGGGTTTCACCCCTCTTCAGCCAGGATAGCTTGATTCCAGTGGCATGGAGAGCACGGGACCCACGTCTGGGCAAACCCGTCCCACTCGGGGTGACATATGCAAAAACCACAAGATCTGTGACTGGGGGTGAGTGTCTGAAAAGTTTCAGCGCTCCGTCCATCATCTACTTGTGTTTACTACCAGTAATATGTACATTTGTTAAGCAGAACTAGTGAATATCTATATTTTTTTAAACATAATTATTCTACACGTGTATACAAAGCAATACACATAAATAGGTACATATCTATAGTACAAATAAATGCTTATATACAGAAGGATATGCTGTATATTTCTGTTTGCATATGGTGGTTATGTGGGGAAGAGCCAATTCTTGAGTAGTTTTCTGAAGATAAGGTGGTTATCCGTGGATCTTATGTTGGGGGGTAAAGAATTCCATACTTTGGCTGCTTGAACAGAGAAGGATGTGCCACCCATGGTTTTTTTCTTGTATCTTTGGATTTTGAGGCGAGGTGCCACTCTAAAGCTGAGGTTCCTTTGTTGAATGCATTTGGTGATTTTATTCCTGATGAAGAGCGGTCCTGTACCATGTATCGCTTTGTGGGTGATACAAAGCAGCTTGAGCGTGGATCTTCTTAAACCCGTATAATGAGGAAACTGCATTCTCTGATTTTTACTTCAAAATCTGAAACATAGGTGCTTGCAAAGTTTAGTTGTGTAAGTAGGCACTGCAACACTTTCCTTTTAGCCCACCAAATAATTGTCAAGATAGAGGATGTGGCTTAACAGTTAGAGCTGCCGACTTTGAAGCTGGGGAACCAGGGTCGAGGCTCGGGGGAGGCTCAAACATCCTGGGATTCTGACAAATCACGTAATCTCCCTGTGCCTAAAAGTGAATGTTAGTCTGCAATGCAACTGGTGCTCATGTAAATGTAATGCTATGGTCTTCTTAAGTTTTGGTTGGGTCCATGTGAATGGGTGGCGAGCAGGGGTTAAGTACCTATGCCTCGGGCCTAGGCCAGGGGTTACGTACCTAGGCCTCGGGGCCCCAATAGCACATGTGGCCGGGTGGGGGCAGAGGTATGTGCAGGGTCCTTCTTCTGTCAGTAAATATGGTTGGGTGTGACCAAGGGTCTGGTTCTAAGCACATCTGTGGAAGGTGCATAGACCATCATGCCATCTTTACTCCTAGCAGAGATGAAATGGGAAGGAGAGAACTTACCTGAGAAGTTCTTTGCACATCCCATGTTCAACAGAAAGCCCTATTTAAATGGATGCTCCAGAAGCTAAAATGAGTGTGAATTTACAGAAAATATACGATCTTTCTCAGCCATGGGAGAATAAAGCTGACATTCTGAGTAAAACATGTACTTCCAACAGAAGCAGCTTGTCGGTTGATTCCCCTGTGTTCTACTGCAGCCTCCCAGAGTGTTCTAAGGAACAACTAAAGAGCTACCAGTCGTACTTATGACAAAGGTGTGGCAGTCCTGAAGCCTTCTTGAGTGAATCAAACTGATAAAACTTGAATAATTTCCCTTTGAAAGGAACAAAATGACGGGGTTCATTAAGTCATAGATATTCTGGTTAGTGCTGTAGGAAGCACAATTACGACACATTTTAAATTAATTCTTAAATATCTTTCTCATCTATTTCATTAAAACATTCTGACATGCAGAGGGAAACGTATTTTCAATACCAGCAGTAGGCTCACAGTGTTCTAATTAGGGGTGGGTGGAACTCGCAGAGTTTCACTCCACGGAGTGCCACAAACGGGTGGAATTAGGCAGGTTGCGCTGATTTTTAGTGCCGGGAGCTCTTTCCGCACTGAAAAATCAGCGCAAACGGCACCACGCAGTGCACCAGAGTGCGCTGCTTCTCTAGTTGTTTTATTTTAAATCTTTATTTTCCCTTTTGTATACATACAAACATTTCAGTAGCCATTTCCATGAATTTGACATTTTCCAACCAGAGCAAGCATTATTACATAATAAAAGTACAGTCTACACAGCCGCTCTAAATGTCTTGTTGGGAGACATATCAGTAATATGCATTGGACAATTGCAATTTGCCATATTAGATAGGGCGGTGTTGTTACCAATGATTTAGCAACCTAATACATTGCCTGTATGTTATATTCTTTAGATTGACAATATTTCACTTCTGGTTACCTATCCCCAGCATATTTAAAGGGACTGACTTGTTTAACCAATCCCCAATCTGTTATGCCCCTCCGACTCCTCTTCCTCCGCAGCTCTGCGGGTGAGGTATGCCTGGTATGGACCCCAAATGAGGGCATTATAGTTATCTGATTGTGTTTTGCAATAGGACAAGTCTGTGCACCATTCTGAAAAGGTGGGTGTTGGGCCCTTCATCCAACGCATGGCTATTCTCCTTTTTGCCATTAATATGCCAAGCGCTAACAGTCTACGTGTTCCCTTGGGTAAGTCTTTGACGTATCCCAGGAGGGCCACTAACGGAGTCTCAGGCACAGGTACCCCAGGCATGGCCTGCAGTGCCGTGAACACTGCAGTTCAGTATCGACGGATCCCAGGGCAGTCCCAAGCAAGATGTGTAAAGTTTGCCTCTGCAAGCCCGCATCTTACACATTTATCATCTTCTCTCAGTCTCTATTTATGTAATCGGACCGGAGTGTAGTACACTCTGTGCAAGTATTTAAAATGTGTTAGTCGGTGTCTGCCGTTTTGTGAGATAGATTTCGTGCTTGAGCAGCAATATAACCATTGCTCTTCCGCTATGTCTATACCTAATTCAATGCGCCATTCCTGTAGTGCCTTCATGTGTGTAGAGTTGATTCCTGTCCTCGTGAGTGTGTATAGTATTGAAATTGCACGCTGCGGGGACTGAGCCTTCTCTCTGCAGGGGTGGGAGCAGCAGGTGATATTATACAGTAATTCCAGTTTCTCCCCCAAAAATGTTGTTATCTGTCACATCCCCAAAGGTGTCTGTCATTGTGTGGGCCTATGTACTTCTCTCTGTAAGTTTGGGAGCAGCGGGTGATATTATACAGTAATGCCAGCTCCTCCCCCTAGGGATGTTTTTAATTATCACAGCCCCAAAGCTGGCTGTCACTGTGTGGACCTCTGTACTTCTCTCTGCAGGGTTGAGAGCAGCAGGTGATATTATACAGTAATGCAAACGGAGATGTAGAGCAGATAATAAAACATAAATAATGATTAAAGTGTCAGTGGGTGCTGCAGGGGCAGCCAGGTGTAGTCAGGTTTAGACAGGTAGAGTTGGCGAATATGGTATGAGGTGCAAACTTTGGAAGGTGCGGAGTAGGGCAAGCCAGATGTAGGAACAATTTTAGATGGCTGCTTTGTGATTGTTTCCTATTTATGTTCGTTTTACTGGAATTAAACTTAAATGCATATGCTATGGCGTGAATCCTGCTCTCTTAAAGAAAAGATGGACGCTCTTGATCTGTGTCATCTAGACTTTGACATATTCAGTTTTATATTGACAAACTTGCACACAATCTCCACTAACCTTCACCAGCATAGTGTTCTGATTAGCAAGTTCAATGTGTATATCTTGGAAGCCTTCCTTTGTGTTAGCTGTGTGGAGGAGCACATTCCACTTTAAATGGATGGTTCTCAAGTGGCCCTAGTGTGATAGTCTAAACGTCAGTTTTTAATAAATCAAAAATGCAAATGTCCTGGTCTGTAATATGCATCTATTGATGTTTATTTTTATGTAAGAGAACACAGTGTTGTAAACGTGAACTGTAGGGTTGTGTTGTGCAGGTTTATCCGGATGGTAGCAGTGTATGTTGGTAGCTACAAAGCAGCAGAGAGATGTACGATAGACAGGGTGCATGCACCATGAATCACTGGATGTATCTGATTAGACAGCTTATTAAAATTAGTGAGGTGTACTGAGGAGGGGTTGGGATCTCACAGTGGCACAATGGGTAAGCCTATAGACAGAGAGGGCTGAGCTGAAGTGTTGGGGGATTGGTTTTCAGCATTAGGTTTTGGGGAAATGGTTGCATTCTGCAATACATATGTTACACTGGGAAGAGGTGTTGCTTGATAACACAATACTGAGCTATTTTGTGAAGAGGAATGATGACTGGCAAATCCCATTCCCTGTGAGTATAAAAGCAGAATGTCTGGCAGCAATTCTTTGCTTATTGCAGTTCTGAAGTCCAGGCTAGTGAGGATGCTCCTGTATCTTCCGTATTCCTATGGATGTTGTTGTGATGGCATCTCTGCTGTTCTTCGGCATTTGTCCCGTGCTCTGGTTACGGTAGTGACTGGATGTGCGAGGTCAGAGAATTCAGAGACTAGACCTTTGCTAAGGAGCAGGTGAGGGATCTACGTAGCACAGTTGGTGAATAGAGACTTTTATATCTTTATTGAATAACTTATTTCTTCAATTCGGCGACGAGCGCCTGCTTGATTGTTCATGCCAGCTGTTGACCCAGTAATACCGCCAGGGACGTGCAAGGGTCGCTTGAGGAGTTTATGATGTTGAAAAGTCACCTGCGTCCTGCATGAACCGCCTCACTTTCCGCCCGTGCTTTTGGGACAGTTTCATGAAACATTGTGAAATATATGTGCGTGAGGACCGGGAGAGAGATACTGGAAGGTGTGTGAGGTTGGGGAGGTTGGGGAGCGAAGCACGAGAAGCGTTTGTCACACGCTGCACAATCTGCATTAACTCGCTCTGCCGCGCGTCCTGAAAGAAATTGGGTGTTCAATGATCTAATCGCTGATAGCTATATTAACTTGCACTGTCTTGAGAGACATTGGGTTATTTATCTAGTTTATCACTCATCACATCATAATAGTGCTGCAAGATTTCTCTCACCTTGTCTGACTCGCGTCGACTGTTGCTTAAACTCTTCTGGTGAAAGAGTGATCAGCACAGGGGAAAGAGAAGTATGACTATCAGACCTTTGTTTCTTGCATGGAAACAGAGATAAGACTTCAGGCACTAGGTACAATTCCTGCATGAATGTAGGAACAGGATTTCTAGTTTGTTCTGTCTTGTTTATTTGGAACAAGGAAAGTAATTCTGCATTCATCCTAAATTCATTATGGAAAGTCAATTGTTACAGTCAGTTGCACAGCCTCCAATGTTTTTGCCACAAGCAGGCCCACCTTCAGTTGTATGAGAGGAGTGGATAGAAAATGAAAAATTTCCTATCTAACGTAAAGGAAAGTTTCAATTCTATTAAGGACACAGAGGCGAGGATTAGGCTGTAACTCTCTTCGCTTTATTAATATATTTTTTCTCCAGCAGCCATTTTCTCAAGATAAACGGTCAACAAAAAAACTGCAACTCCCATGAACACTATGGAGAGGATCTAGAACAGTCCATCCAATCACGACACCGAGTCCGATACAATAGACCCTGTAGCCTCTCTATGCTCCTCTTTCTTCGCTGCTCCAGCAGCAGTTCAGATAAGTGTTTTCCCTTCTTTGTTTACTCGTTTTCATTGCTTGCAGTTTGCTTTCCGACGGTTAATACTCATTGATATCTATTCAGACGTGACCACGGGAGCCTTTGCGCTCCTACAGCGGTCACTTTTATTTGACTTGAATTGTGCTCGCGTGCGCGGTGCGGTCTTCCGACCACCGGGGGGGCCCGCGCAATCCTCTGTTCGCGCGCTGCGCGTCTTTCACCCCTCGGCAGCCGGAACACGTCAGTTTCACTGTCGGGTTACAGTGAAGTGCTTCGGCTGCGGCTCACATGGGGGAGGTTGTCAATTTCAAATACCGCTCACGTTTTACACGGAGCAAAGGCTTTGTTAGAGCTTGGCTCTTAAAGCGGAAGGTGTGAGGTTTTTTGCGAGCTACCGCCTGAAGGAAATAACACCCCGCAGGGTAGGACAAGTTGTTCTTGGGACTTCCCAGGTGTGTTGTTAACCCCATATATCACAGGGGTGCTGTCCCAGCTGCTTTTACCTCTGACAGTAAGAATTAGTTGAGGACTTCGCCCAACCTATTACCCCATAGTGCTATACTTCTACACATCCCTGGGAGCTTCTATCATAAAGTTTGAGGATGGGGATTACATGGAAGAAGAAGGGGTTATCTACCTCCCAGTGGATGACCACTTCTGTGAGGTGATGGATGCATCCATCTTGAGGGCCGTGTCGCAAGTGGTAGCCCCCCTGGAGAGGAAAATATTGGCGCTCCAAGCGCAGTGCAATAAACCCCTTCAGGGAAGGGAAGCCACCATGGGGCCACAACCCCTTTACCTCCAGGTCAGTCAGCTACCTCGACCCTCACCCCTCCTCAAAACGTTGAGAAGCGCATGCGCTCGGAAGAAGCTGGGGTCGACTTAGATGCTTTTGCGTGCCTTAAAAAGGCGTTCCTGGACACCCAACCCCAACTAGACACTCAAGTTCCTGGGCCTTCAGGGCTAATCCCTTCCACACCCCCAGCTGACCCGGGGGATGGAGACGATTCCCCCAACACCTCAGACTGGGATGTCTTTAGACCATGGCACCCCTCGACTGACCCCTTGCCCGACGCGGTGCCCCCCACTGACCAAGCGAAGAGAGTTACAGCCTAATCCTCGCCTCCGGGTCCTGACATAGAATTTTGAAAGCTACTCTGAGACTATTGATGGTTTGAATTTTAGACCTTTAAAGAATTGAGCATCATTGATAAATGCGCTTGGCAAGCAGGGGCAACATTTTTTTAAGTACTTACCTATAACTCAGAAATCACAGATTCATATCTAGAAGCCAAGAAAAAGTTGGATATTTATTTTGGATATCGGGTAAACATTGTTATGCAGAGGTATACTTTTTATACTGAACCTCAGAGGAGCCATGAAACAGTACACCAGTTTGTAACCAGATTAAGAGAGCTTTCTGTGAAATGTGACTTCGGAGTTATGACAGATCAAATGCTTAGAGATCAGTTAATTGTACAGTGTAAGAACAAGAAAATGCAGGAGAGATCGTGGGCTGCGCAGAGTCCAACATTACAAGAAGCGATTGGAATTGTAAAAACAGTGGAAGAGTCGGACTCGTGCATTAAATAAATGTAACACATGGAAGAAAGAAGAGAAGAGGAGGTCAATGTTGTTCAGAGGAAGGACATTACAAACAGATTCCCAAAGAGAGTGAATGGTAAAAATCAATCAATCAGGGTATTTGTAAAGCACAACTAATCACCTGTTCGAGCCAGAAGGCATTGGGGTGGTGGGGAGGAAGGGAGGGTTCTGCAGGTCAGTCAAAGAGCCAGATCTTGAGGTCCTTCCTGAATTGAGGCTGTGACGGCGATTGCCTGAGATGCAGAGGCAGGGAGTTCCAGGTCTTCGCTGCAAGGTAGGAGAAGGATCTTCCTCCAGCGGAGATCTTGCAGATCTGTGGGACAGTGTCCAGTGCCAGTTGGGCAGAGCGGAGATGTCTGGTGGGTGTGTAGAAGGAGAGGTGGTGGTTGAGGTATGCAGCTCCGGTGTTGTGGAGGACTTTTAGGCGTGTGTGAGGAGCTTGAAGGTGATTCTTTTGTTGATCGGGAGCCAGTGAAGGTCTCTCAGGTGATCGGAGATGTGGCTGCGGCAGGGGATGTCCAGGATAAGTCTGGCGGAGGCGTTCTGGATGCGCTACAGCTTCTTTTGGAGGTTTTGGGTGGTGCCGGCATAGAGTGTGTTTCCATAATCGAGCTTGCTGCTGACAATTGGCATTGTGTATAGATTTAAGGATAAACGAAGCAAAATGTACAACAAACCAACGTTTAAAGGATCTTACAGATGTGGCAGTATGTCCCATGCTGCAGACTTTAAGGGGTGTTTTGCAGAAGACTAGGATAGTCCACAATGTGGGAAAAAAGGTAATCTAACAAGGGTTTGTAAAGCTGCATCTAAGTCGCAAGTGGAGATTGTAGAAGATGATGAGAGATTGTAGACAGTCTTGTGCATTGAAGGTGAAGAGAATGCATGCAAGTATAGACCCAAGGCGTAATTCTTTGTAAATGATGCGTATATAGCATTCATGGTTGATCTGGGGTCTTTGTACAGTATTGTTTCCAAGGTAGTGCTCGAGGAAAATAGGGCTACAAGTTACTTTACAGCCCAGTGACCTAAACCGTAAAGGATATAGTGGTGGTGACATTCAGATTTTAGGATGTGTAGAGTCCACTTTCACATTTAAGGGTCGAGTGGCAGAAGGTAAAATGTATGTTTCACAGGATGGACCTGCTATTTTAGGTTGGGCTCAACTATAAGACTTACACATTGTGCTTGATCCTATGTCGTCTGAAGAAGCGCTAACCGTTTGGGGTGGTGAGTCTGTCGAATGTATAATAGACAAATTTACTGATGGTTTCAAAGACAAAGTAGGAGCGTTGAAGGGATATGTTCATGAGATCAGATTTAAAGAGGGCGTGATACTAGTGAGACATAACTTGAGGAAGGTTTTGAATGCTGTCAGAGAGGAAGTCCAGAAAACACTAGTAGACATGCAAAAGGAAGGTATCATAGAGGCGGTTGAGGCTTCAGAATGGGTATCCCCAGTGATAAAGAGATACACAAAGATGCCGAAGCACTCGTAAAGAAGTCCAACAACATAAGTCCACAATGTAGCATCTGTAGATAGTTCAATCAAAAAAATTATTTCTCTTCATGCATATAAAATTCAATGATCTTCAAGAATTTTTACCATCACAACAGCCAATACGTGTTTTGTCATGAACAGTGACGTTTTCAAGGCATATCATATGAAAAAATAGAAGTCAATCAATAATTATTGATCTTGCTGGTCATCAATACGTCCAGTATTTAAAAAAAAATAGCCTAAACAGGTGTGGACGTGATATGCCTTAAATTAACATAAAGATAGGAGTCACAGAAGTCCTCTCTGCCAAGTAATGGACAATCAGTAGGGAGTCCATGGTAAGCTCCCATTGGTATACAGAAGGTGGCATAACGTGCAGATACGGAGTCCTTATGCGTCAGCTCCAACAATATCAAAAGGACAGTTCATCCGATAATAAGGCGTTCAGTCCGTGTTGAGCTTCCATCCGTGTGGCCGGTCCATACTGAGAGGTTGTAGTACATGCGAACAAGTAAAAACTGCGATGGTATCATTTCTTGAAGATCATTGATTTCTGTATGGACAAAGATAAATAGATTCTTTTTGATTGAACTATGTACACACCCTACATTGTGGACTTAATTTGTTGGACTTCTTTAGGAGTTCTTTGGTATCATTGTGTTTCTCTTAATGTACGGTGGACCCAGCAGGTTCTCTTATTTACCATACCCGTGGGTATTTGATACCAAGTGAGCAGCAACTCATACTTGCATGTTCTAATCCTATTCCTATAAGTTGTATCTGCATAGGAGGTGCGATTAGTATACCATTACCACTGTTTTTTCTTGTTTAATTGAGTGTCCCCAGTAGTAATAACAAAAAAAAAAAAGGGATGGAAGGTTAAGATTTTGTGTTGATTTAAGAAGCGTCAATCAGTGCATAGTGATGGATAGTTTTCCTCTACCCAATATATGCCCAAAATGGTGCTTTTACTCAGTCATGCAATTTTTTTTACTAGACTTGAAATTAGCATATCACCAAATTAGGTGGCACCCGATTCTAAACATATTACTGCTTTCATAACGATGGGGGGGGGGAGTGTTTCAGTTCACTAGACTTCCATTCAGATCAGCTTCTGCTTCAAGTGTGCTCCAAAACATGACGAGTCACTTGTTCAGAGACATGACGAAAGTTTGTTCCTTTTAGAACAACATATTAATTTTCGGAGCTACAATTGAGGAACACAGTTGAATGTTGGAGAAAGTGTTGGAAATTTTATGATATGCCAGCCATACGTTTCGTAAGGACAAGTGTCAGTTTCTTTTGCAGCAGATTGAATATTTAGGGTACACAATCTTTGAACTGGGTGTTATGTGTAAAGAAGATCTAATCAAAGCTATTAGATTGGCATCTGCTCCTAAGGGTAAAGATCAGTCGCGCTCCTTCATGGGACTAATTGATTATTATTCAAAGTTTGTTCATGATTTTGCAGACCAGACAGAACCCTTAAGAGAATTGTTAAGGAAGGGAAATTAATATAATTGGGGCAAGAGACAAGATGAAGCGTTTGTGAACATGAAAAATCAAATCAGCAATGTGCAAGTACTGACACATTTTGATCCAAAATACATTCGCACATATGTGTGGGGAGTGAATTTCTTGTTACGTATTTACAATAAACCATTGCTTAAGGTCTTGCAATGTGCTGGAGGTGCGGACAAAGTCAGTGAAAAAAGAAAGCTTCCTTTGGTGTTCTAATCCTTATTGCCTACTCACTCAAGCAATCCAGAAACTATCACACACACATTTATACAAAAGGGAGTCTGGTCATAGACCCAAAGCTCAAACCACAAAGATGTGAAAAATATATATGTCTAGTTTATTTTTGTATATTTAAAAACATTACATTCTAAAACGCAAGTTAAAAACATTAACAAAACATATATTTTGTATATAATTCTAAAACAATATTTCCAATTTGACATTCCATACACAGGTAAAAGAACCACAAAGAAATATCCAACACTACCATAAAGTGTACAATAGAGAGTACAAAACAAGACAGTACACTTTGTCATAAACAGTACATATTTGTGTTTGAAGAAATATTTGGCTGAAGCCCGATAGATTGTATCTCCTTTTCTATCTGTGGTTCCAGCCACTACACAGATTATGAAAACATAGCGTCAACCCGTTTTGATGGTGACAAATTCATTTATACCATCTTTCTCAAGACATGTGACTTTCGCTGCCTTTTTTTGGGCCTGAAGTCTGTCCTAAACCTTCAGTGTGCTTTGTTGCAAAAGCCTCTGATGTCGTTTATGCAACAGTGATTAATCCAAGATCCTAATTACGGAGTCTGCTACTCTCGTTGGTTTAACCCTACCCAGGAAGGAATCCTCAATCTAAGGCAAAAGAGGGTTCGAGTAGTCCTGACGTGTATTTATTACGTCAGTCGTCCTTTGCATAAATTTCAAAAATTATTTTGTGGGGTACAATTTTTTGAATCACGCCATTAATCAATTAGGCCTGAAATCATTCCATCCGGCGTTCTCTCGCGTCGTCATGCGCGCTTCAAGACCTGGTTTAAACGAAGGGTGCGGACAAAGTGCCTGCGAGATTGGCAACATTTGCTGCTCAGTTGCAAGAATATAAGTATAAGGTGGAATATATGGCTGGATGGAGAAATGTGCAAGCAGATTGTCAAGATTACCTATGAGATAGGTAGGTGAAATCAGAGAGACGGAGTGTGTTGTTACAAACATTGAAGATGTCTTGGAAATAGAGTGTGGGATTGTAGCACAGAAGAATGGGAGGAAGCTGTGCGTAATGAGGTTTGTCCGGAGTTGGTTAAAAGTATTAGTTGTGGTTGGAAGAGAGAAGCGGATATAAGTGTTTCATTAAGAGGTTATGTCAAAGTCCAAAATGAACTTAGTCTTGGTGCCACAGATGCTTTTGTTATAAGGAGAGAAAGGTATGTGCCTCCTAAGGGAGTGAAGAGGAAGTGGATCAATATTGCGCATGAAAGGCATTTAGGTCAGTCTCTTACTAAGAGACGTTTAAAGGAAAGGTGTTGGTGGCCAGGCATGGATAGCGAAGTCATGGTGTGGGTTGGAAGTTGTGATTTGTGTAAGGAAAGTGAGAAACGATTGAAGGTAGGAAGTGAACTGATGGGCTCATTGAGTGTTATTGAAGGTGCGTGGATGAATGAGTTTGTGGGTTTCATTGGTCCCATGGATTATTAGTCTGAAAACAAACGTTTTGCTGTAGTAATAGTGGATGCGTTTTCAAGATGGATGGTGGTTGAATTTGGGAGAACCATCACCACGGAGAATGTCATTCGTTGTTTTAATAAGATTCAGGAGAAAAGGGTATTGTGACTGATAATGGGACTCAACTTGCATCGATAATGATTAAGGAATTTTTGAAAAGTTATGGGATTAAACGTGTTCGCCCATCTGTATATAAGCCCCAAGGCAATGTTTTTTGTGGAACTGGCTAATAGTGATTAAAGGGACCATCCAGAGGACCGTGAGAGGTAGAAAAAGCGGGAAGATGCAGTGTAAGAGATGGTTTGGCTTTACAACACTACCCTTAATGGGGAGCTACCTTTTGTGAGGATGAGGGTTAGAGTTCCTAACACAAAGTTATCGCCTCAATGGATGGAGGAGTAGTGTGATGATGCAGGTATGAAGAGTGATGTGTAAAAAAAAAAAAAAAAGCGTATCTCGGAAGGTGAGTGGGTAAAAATTAATTTGGTGAAAAAGAGTGATGGAGGAAGGAAATTTCCAGATCTTGTGGAAGTGAAGGCTGTGCATGATTGGCATGTCGTGTTAAAAAATGGAACAAGAAGAGGGTAGTGTTATACTATAAGAGGAATAATATTGTTGAAGAGAGGGGGAGCTATCATCATTTACGTGGAGGAAAAAAAGGGAAGACTTAAATGATGGATGCAGTGGGTTCATGATGATAAAAGATAATGAGATGATAAAGAACAATGGTGTTCTGGAACAATATGTGAATAGAATGGCGAGTGGTGATAGGTGAAGGAGGTTGCAGCGTGTGAAGATAGATGTGGTTGATCCAAGCGGAGACCGACGGAGAGTTCATCGCTTGCTGGTCAAGTTTCAGGACTTTGTGATGAGTTAGCACTACTGATCAGTATTCATATAACTTTATTGCTGTGTATGTAATTGTCAGCATTGACAAGAAGCATTTTATTGTAAATATGTTTCAGTTTTTTCTGACTCCGTTCATTCAAGTATTGAATGTTTTTTAGGAATACCAATATGTATTTGGATGTAACTATGTTTTAGTTAGGTTTATATATTTCCCGTATAACAATTTCTTTGGTATTTCATTTTATTTTATTTATGTTTACTGTTTTATTTGTAAAAAGGGAGATATGTTGTGATGGCATCTCTGCTGTTCTTCAGCATTCGTCCCATGATCTGATTGTTGTATTGACTGGATGAGTGAGGTCAGGGGATTCAAAGATGTGACGGTTGCTGAGGAGCAAGCGAGGGAGCTCCGTGGCACAGTTGTCGAATAAAGAGACTTGAATATCTTTATTGAATATCGTTTTTCTTCACTTCAGATGTCTTCATCTTTGTTTCCAGATAATGTGGGGTGACTTTATTGACTGCTTTCTAAAAGAAGCAGCAGCTCTTGAAGATGATGTGGGTATGATGGGGGAGTCTGTGAAGGTCTCTAAAACTTGAATTTATTCAGGCAAATTTCCTATGGCCTTTAATGAGTCGGGTGTATGAACAATGTTCTATAAAGGTGATCTATTGGTTTTGTTGCTGATGAGGAATGGAATGTTGTAATCAAGCGTGGCAAGGCAGTTTGGACAGCAGTTCTGAAGACACCTTCTGGTAGAAATAGATTTACTGTCCCGGAGGGTGTCCGTTAACAGACCTGTAGTTTCTTGCTGGTGATGAGGAGGGACTCTTTCATGATGGGGTTCATTTTGAGGTAGGCAATTATGTTCAATCTTGAATGGTAGTGAGGCACCTCTTCAGTCAGATGATGATGAGAACCTGAGAGAGCTTTAGGTAGAACTGAGTAGCATCTTCCCACTTGTGAATGCTCATGTCCATGTCAACCCATCAGATCTCAGGGGTTTAATGTATTAGTTGAAAATTATTGTCAAGAGACATGATTTTTGGGGGATGCTGCATGTTTATGGGGTAAGCTTGGAGCTAAATGAACAACCCATCTGGATCAGGTGGACTCTATTGAAGCCCATGTAGCATGCAATGATGTTCAGCAGGACTGAAAAGATGTCCAGCAGGATGAGACGGCTTCTATATTGTCGCTAATGAGAAGAGCATTGTCAACTACTTAGATGTTTCCTTTTCTTTTGCTACAGAAAACTCTGAAGCCAGAGTAGCAGTCAGCAAGTGAGTATTTTCTTTTATAGGAAATGTAGGACTTTCTTTTTTGGAGGGTGTCTGGAAAGATGCCTCAAAAATTGACTTGACTCATTAATGTTATTCAGTAATGGTAACAATGATCCTCTGAATAGCTTTTTCATGATTGATGATAGGATGATATTGTTCTCTTAAAGTGGTGAACATCGGCGGGTCTTCTGCTGAAAGGGTTCGTAACGTGGGTTATATCAATGCATCACCTGCATCAGAAAGGGATGTTGTCAGTGGTTTTGATTTTGGTAATCATGACCTTGATGTCATTGATGGTCAAGTCCTTCAGTTTGCATTGAGAAAATGGGGGGTTCAACCGAGGGATCATAAAGAGTAATGGCTTTGAAGAGTACCCTCTGTCTGCTGGAGGCCTTGTTGATGGCTTTCTTGTAATAGGCAGGTTTATTTTTTGTGACAAATTGCTGCCCGGTCCTGCAAGGTTAATAGAAAACATACCAGTTTGTAAATGGGAGGCTTAAGTCTAGGTGATAGAATGTTGGGAAGCAGAAAAAAATATTTTAAAAACAAAGGCAGGGATCAGACAAAACTATACAGAGATATGTAGTTTGTGTTTTGAGGCCAGTGAGTAACCTGTTTACTCATAAGCAAGTTATAATGGGAATGAGTGTCAGCCCTGGCCTTTTAAAAACCCCTTTGGCATAACAGTGGTAACTCTGATCATTCAATATATTAAAAACAGCTAACATGGGAATTTCAACATTGAAATTAATGGGTGTGTTATTGGAATTGTGTTCTGAAAATTGTTAAGTGTGCCTTTAGGTGGAACTGTAAAAGATCTACCGGGCTTACTCTCTTGGCAATCTGATTAACTATGTCTTGCATGTGAATGCTGCTTTGGCAGTTACTGTGATTATTACTGTAATGTGTCAACAGAATTGCTTACATACAACTCTTGATTCTTAGAAGAGTTCTTTGACTGTTACAATAGAGTCATCTAGTGAAATTCACAAGAGCACTGATCTGTTTCGCCTAGCTTATTACGAAACCAGTTTCGTCGGCACCCCAAAGAAGGAATTGTGAAAACTTCTCTATTCCATAGGCCAAGTAATCATCCGCAAAATACAGTTGCAAACTGCAGAACCACTTTGTTAGTAAATTCCAATGTGTATTGAAGATAGAGAAGATTCTAAAGCTGCAAAAGAGTAAGTTCACTTTGACATCACTAACAAGCATTGGCATAGCCAATAGGTCTCGCCTTTGGGGCCTTATAAGTGTTTAGCCAGAGCTATTGACTTTGCCAATGTCTTCAAGCTGTGCTGTAGAGAAGTGTGGCTGCTGTGCGGCATGCTGAAAAGTTATAATAAAAAAGTGCCAGAAGCATTTTTGTTACTTTATATATGACCAAGAAGGCATTATGTAAAACTGAACGACCATATTAAAAAAGTATTTGCAATAAAAATTTCCTCAGTTTTCTTTTGTTCTTGCAATGCTGGCAACTTGTTTCTGCCTATTGCAATGGTTGTTTGTTAAAGCTTTTTTTTGAGGGGGCATAAACAATCGGAGGGTGAAGGTTGGGAACTAGTACCTGTATTATAACACTAGCAGCGGCCAGACGCTAGGGGAGAATCAACAGATGCCAGATTCCGAGAGCAGGCTGAGGTGGTGCTGAGTGATGCTGAGGTGGTAGTGGTGGTGGTGGTGACTGTTGCGGAGACGATGCTGAGGTGATGCTGAATGATACTCGGGTGTTGCTGAGTGATACTGCTGTGGTGCTGAGTGATGCTGTGGTGGTGCTGAGTGATGCTGTGGTGGTGCTGAGTGATGCTGTGGTGGTGCTGAGTGATGCTGTGGTGGTGCTGAGTGATGCTGTGGTGGTGCTGAGTGATGCTGTGGTGGTGCTGAGTGATGCTGTGGTGGTGCTGAGTGATGCTGTGGTGGTGCTGAGTGATGCTGTGGTGGTGCTGAGTGATATTGTCTTGGCGCTGCGGAGACGATGCTGAGGTGATGCTGAATGATACTCAGGTGTTGCTGAGTGATACTGCTGTGGTTCTGAGTGATACTGCTGTGGTGCTGAGTGATACTGCTGTGGTGCTGAGTGATACTGCTGTGGTGCTGAGTGATGCTGTGGTGGTGCTGAGTGATGCTGTGGTGGTGCTGAGTGATGCTGTGGTGGTGCTGAGTGATGCTGTGGTGGTGCTGAGTGATGCTGTGGTGGTGCTGAGTGATGCTGTGGTGGTGCTGAGTGATGCTGTGGTGGTGCTGAGTGATGCTGTGGTGGTGCTGAGTGATATTGTCTTGGCGCTGAGTGATGCTGTGGTGGTGCTGAGTGATGCTGTGGTTGCGCTGAGTGATGCTGTGGTTGCGCTGAGTGATGCTGTGGTTGCGCTGAGTGATGCTGTGGTTGCGCTGAGTGACGCTGTGGTTGCGCTGAGTGACGCTGTGGTTGCGCTGAGTGACGCTGTGGTTGCGCTGAGTGACGCTGTGGTTGCGCTGAGTGACGCTGTGGTTGCGCTGAGTGACGCTGTGGTTGCGCTGAGTGACGCTGTGGTTGCGCTGAGTGACGCTGTGGTTGCGCTGAGTGACGCTGTGGTTGCGCTGAGTGACGCTGTGGTTGCGCTGAGTGACGCTGTGGTTGCGCTGAGTGACGCTGTGGTTGCGCTGAGTGACGCTGTGGTTGCGCTGAGTGACGCTGTGGTTGCGCTGAGTGACGCTGTGGTTGACGCTGTGGTTGCGCTGAGTGACGCTGTGGTTGCGCTGAGTGACGCTGTGGTTGCGCTGAGTGACGCTGTGGTTGCGCTGAGTGACGCTGTGGTTGCGCTGAGTGACGCTGTGGTTGCGCTGAGTGACGCTGTGGTTGCGCTGAGTGACGCTGTGGTTGCGCTGAGTGACGCTGTGGTTGCGCTGAGTGACGCTGTGGTTGCGCTGAGTGACGCTGTGGTTGCGCTGAGTGACGCTGTGGTTGCGCTGAGTGACGCTGTGGTTGCGCTGAGTGACGCTGTGGTTGCGCTGAGTGACGCTGTGGTTGCGCTGAGTGACGCTGTGGTTGCGCTGAGTGACGCTGTGGTTGCGCTGAGTGACGCTGTGGTTGCGCTGAGTGACGCTGTGGTTGCGCTGAGTGACGCTGTGGTTGCGCTGAGTGACGCTGTGGTTGCGCTGAGTGACGCTGTGGTTGCGCTGAGTGACGCTGTGGTTGCGCTGAGTGACGCTGTGGTTGCGCTGAGTGACGCTGTGGTTGCGCTGAGTGACGCTGTGGTTGCGCTGAGTGACGCTGTGGTTGCGCTGAGTGACGCTGTGGTTGCGCTGAGTGACGCTGTGGTTGCGCTGAGTGACGCTGTGGTTGCGCTGAGTGACGCTGTGGTTGCGCTGAGTGACGCTGTGGTTGCGCTGAGTGACGCTGTGGTTGCGCTGAGTGACGCTGTGGTTGCGCTGAGTGACGCTGTGGTTGCGCTGAGTGACGCTGTGGTGGCTCCGAGTGACGCTGTGGTGGCTCCGAGTGACGCTGTGGTTTTGCCGAGTGAGAGATAGAGTGAAGATATAATGCCCAATTAGAGAGGGTGGTGAGAGAGAGAGAGAAAGGGTGTACATAGAATAAAGAGTGGAGCGGGATAGAGAGAGAGAAAGAAGGGGAGAGAGAGTGAATGAAGGAGTTTGAAAGAAACAGATAAAGGGGTGAGAGAGAATGAAAGGCTAAAAAGATAGAGGGGAGAGTTAATTAAGTAGAGAGAGAATTAGAGAGGGAGAGAGAGAGAAGGAGAGAGACAATAAGAGTGGGGGTGTGGAGTTTAAATAAAGTGAAGAAGTGACGCGGAAAAAGTAACCTTAAATATAGCTTTGTGCTTTGCGCGATTAAATATAAAAAAAAAACAGTGAGAGCCAAAAATACTGGTAATTAGGCTGTGGCTCCCAATATAAAACAAATAGCGATATAAGGTGAAATCAACCCACCGAAGCAATATTTCTAACTAGACAAAAAAAGCTTGCATTTCAATGCTAATCGCTGTTGTTTTTCATGTGACTGTAGTCCAGGGCCCTCAGTTGGTAATGTGAGCTGCTGCTGCGATTGAAACATCAGAGTCCAGAGAGTTAATGAGCCATGACGAGGAAATGAGGAAGAGATAGGAAACCCAGATGCCAGCTGCGCGTGCATGCCATCGTGAACTCAAGCTGGTCGCCAGCCGAAAGCCAGTGTTTGCACTTCCAAAACCCGCTTACTAAAACTCTCGGCCAGACCAGCGCAAGCGCTGGTGCAGGCCGAGACCTAAAAACACATTAGGATTGTGTGTGGGCGGAGGGTGCGACTGGCCGAGGTTTATAGGGGACGAGAAGGGGAAAATCGCTGGCAGGGGGCTTGAGGTTTGTTGGGGACGAGAAGGGAAAATCGCTGGAGCCTCTTACGGGAGCACGGAGAAGGTTTTGATATTAATTCCAACAGATTCCGCCCACTTTAACTGCCCCACACAGATGGGATATTTGGGCGATGATGTCATCACCCACCAACTCCCCTCCCCACGGTGCTCCGGACAATTGAGTGAGCTCATCAGCAGCCAATCAGGAGCCGCCCCGAAAATGATTTCAGAATCGAGAGAAAGGCAGGGTGGAGTGAGGTACAAGTGTGCCGAGAGAGAGAGAGAGACGGGGGTTGTATATACAGTATGAGGCGGGGGAGAGGACAAGAGAGGGAAGCAGATGCATGACGTGTGTGCGAGAGGGGTGGGAAGACTGGGGAAGAATGGGTGAGAGAGAGAAGGCAGTTTTAGAGAAAAGGGACAGGATCGAGCGGAGTAGGACCGACGGCAAGTGGGGTTCTCGGGGGAAAAACTCAAGATTTTTGTGAAGGGCAGGAAAGTCGTCTTTCGTTATTTTTCATTTTTATATTTTAGTTATTCAGCAAATCTGTTTCCTCTACACTGCATTCAGACCAAAGCAGTATACTCACGCAAAAAAACTGGTCTTTTTCCAACTCTCCTCCTCTTGTTCTCTCGCCCTCTTACTCTCTCACTCACGCTGTCTCACTAAGCCCAACACTATGCTGTAGGAATGGGGGTTAATTTGTTACAGAAATCCCATTCCCCAAATGTGTTCTTCGGCTTTGCATGTAAACGGAGACGTTAAGAAGTAGAAGCGTGGGGAGGAGGAGAGAAACACAAGAGAATAAAAAACCCTGCAGCTGTAATGAACATAAAGCTTCGAGACTGAAAGCCCAGACATATTTGCGCCGCCTACACGCCACACCTGTTTCCATAAACCCGCCAGCGGGACATCAAGACCAGACCACGAGCTTCCCAAACATAAACCCCTAACAGACACATATTTCAGGGCGTCTAGGCAACCCACCCAAAGAGCAGATGCCAAGCAGTGGCATGGCTGAGAATTGAAAAATCAAGACCCGATCCATTCCAACACAGTCTCAGAGTGAACACGAGATCTCAAGGAGATCCCAAACAGAAAGACGATCCTATCCAAACAGAACAAGCATTGGCCGCGCGGCCGTGAAACTGACACGGCCGCGCGGCCGTGAAAGTAATCGTGAATAAGCGTGTTTTGAAAGTGCAAACAGTGGCTTTTGCTGGCGACCAGCTTGCGTTCACGCGAGCGTCCAGATGGCGAGGGAAGCCATATGGCGCCTGATCGCGCGTGCACGCTCGCGTGAACGCAGGCTAGTCGCCAGCAAAAGCCACTGTTTGCACTTCCAAAACCCGCTTACTAAAACTCTCGCCAGAGCAGCGCATGCGCTGGCTAAGGCGAGACCTAAAAATGAGACAGCGCAGAAAATACGCTCTTTGAACCACTGTAAAGTTCTTTCACTGCTTACCCAAATTCCACAACTAGGGGAATTCTATTCAATAGATCTAAAATTGTTGGGTTTTGAAAAACGACTTGCTTGCAAAAGGTCACAAACTGAATAATCTACTAATCATTGGCTAAATCAGCAGTTCTGAAAACCTACGGTGTCTTGCAGGGGTTGGGTTTTGCAATGTTAACGCATGAAGAGATCTTACAGCAAGCGCTGTCAAGCGCACAGATATAAAATTATCATTCAGGTTTAACCTCCCGCTAGGGAAATGCGGACTAGAGAGACTGCAATTTCCAGCACCAGGTAAAGCCATCGAAGAGAAAAACTGTCCATCCGTCTTTTCAGGGACACAATGTATGTGTTTCTACGACAAGGTTACTCTTTTCTTAGCAACCTGGTCCAAAATAAGTATCAATAAGACATATTGTATCATAGTTATCTAGATTAAGTGTATATTACATTTTTTGACAATGCTTCCTATTATGGAGGATACTTTTATGCCCTAAGTATCTTCTCCTGGAGTATACACATAGCTCATTATTTGTTTGGAGAGGGTCTCCTTGATGTAAAGCTGGCCTGCATTGTTCACTTATCTTCCCTTAGATCAAAATGTTCAGCTGTAATGCCGATAAAAATGTATATATTCACATCTGGCGATTTCTTAGAAGACAATCTAATGGCTGGTATGGAAGGGATATTGCTAACATTCTTACTGTTTACTCAAAAGTGCTAACTATTAGAGCGAGCAACTTTAATTTGAAGTTGTTACTATCATGGACAATCAGGGAACAGACTTTTGGAATTATATCGTGTTTTGATTTGTAATAACTCAGAATTACCAGATAAAATATGCAAATTAATGGCCTAAAATGGAATGGACTGCCTCACAGCCATAGTCATTCAGACTTGCGGGCTGGTCAGACCTTTCGAACTGGACAGCAGTCGTGCCCTGTTGACTTTATACTTGCCCACATTTGTTATTATGAGGTTTTCACAAATATTTGTTATTATGAGGTTTTTACAAATATTAAAAAACAAAGAGAGTGAGCATTGGCCGTTACAGCAATGTCTTAAGATGGTACTCTGCACTTCAGCTGAAAGAGTCTTGTAGTCATAGTTAAATATCCACAATAGCTGTCTACATCATAAAATCCACATTATCTCTAGATATTGACTACCTTCTAGAACTTACCGGTTCAACAAGTCTATTTTCACCATAGTGAGAATAAACGTATTTAGTATTCATCACTGGTAAAAGAAATATTATAATGTCTCTAGGTACCTTCCATACAGAGTGTAGGCTCAGATAAGATACATTATTTAACAAGCATTGGCATAGCCAATAAGTCTCGCATTCGGGACCTTATAAGTGTTTAGCCATGCATCATATTATCCATCATATTATATTAGCTATTAAAGACATCACAGTTTGTGCTAAATCATCTATGATATGAATTATGCGGTGTGGGTTTGTGTATTGTTGAACTGCGTGGCATAGAATTGGGTGTTGTGATGAATTATGTGGAGTTTAATTATATGAAATGTAATTATGTGGTATGAGTTGGGCTAAATTATATGCAGTGACATTACGTGGAATTATGTCGAGTGGACAGGGACGGGAAACTACATGGTACACAAATAATGATGTGTGGGAATCAGGTTTCACCAATATTTTTCATTTGTGTAATTACCAATTCAAGTGCCTTGATTTGTTTTGATCGTATTAAAATCCATGTTTACATCATACTTCAGATTTACAAAAAAAGGGCTTTATTTATGCTTACCCAACTGCTCATATATTTTGAATAATGTTTCAAGTTTATTTACAGGAATTTAAATTTTGGTTTGTGTTTGGGAAAAAAAAAAACCTATAGCCTTTCCTTTCACACACCCCCAACACAGCAAGATTGGGTGACTACCGGCTGTGTTCTAAAGTGTGTGTGAGGGGGAGGGGGGCTGGTGTGGAGTGGGAAAGTGAAAGGAAGGGAAGTATGCGACTGTGGAGGAAAGGAAGGTGATAAAAGTGTTTAACAGGGGTCGGCTCTGTCACGTCCCGTATAACAACACGTACATTCTTGTCAAAGTTTCCTTGGTGTATGCGGAGATGAGGGCCGTTCTCTGGAAGAGCGAAGAGCTCATTTAAAGAGACACAAAGGTAACTTTCATATCCTATGTCGATGTGATTTCCGCAGCAATCCCATCCTTTCATATCCGATAACAGCAGCACCTTTCCATGGCACTTAAGTGGCTTAAAACGTATTATCTTGTAGGAAAATGAAGCGATAGATGAAAGGGCTGTGGGGCTGGGAGGAGTCAGTTGTACGATATTTGACTGTCTGCACGACAACTCCGTTAGCCTCAGAAGCCTTCTCAGTGCAGCTGGTTCTTTGCCACGGAGGAGCAGACACAAGACAGGGGGATTTATAGGGGGAGACAGAGCCAGGGAACATGCAGCTAGCTGCCCTCGGGTGACTACCGGCTGTGTACTAAAGTGTGTGTGTACATTGTAAATACAAGCACACTTAAGTGGTTAATTAATTAAATGTTTAAAAGAACGACCCCCCCCATTCCTTCTTTTAAGACAGACATGCAGTGTTGAAACCCTACTGTAGATGAAACACTCCACTTCACAGAGGCATGCGCGCCATGTGCTTTGATTACGAAGCGTGACAAAAGGTGCCCTTTATAATTTAGTCAGCAAAAGCGACCCTACCAAAAACAAAACAACTGCTATAAGTAGTTAAGAAAGTCACCGTCCCGTAGCGTTTGACTCGAAGGTGAACCCGGCAGCGTCTCTGAAAATAGGAAGTCTATTTCACCGCACTAGCAACGGGCAGGAGCCGCCGAAGAGCGCAAGACTGCACTAACAGCAGGCGGCAACAGGCGGCAATACGGGCAGGAGAGAAGGGAGGAAGCCGCCGAAGAGCACGAATAGGCAATAACAGCTGGCAGCAATGGGTGCCACTACGGGCAAGAGAGAGGAGAGGAAGCCGCTGAAGAGCGCGAGTAGGCACTAACAACGGGCGCCACTACGGGCAGGAGAGAAGGGAGGAAGTCGCCGAAGAGCGCAAATAGGCACTAACAGTGGCCTGCAACGGGCGCCAATAAGGGCAGGAGAGAAGGGAGGAAGCCGCCAAAGAGTGCGAGTATGGATTGCGGCGTCGCACTGTGCGTGCGCCTACTACATAGCCAACCATTGTGTAAATTGAGGGAACAAGGAGGCACTGCAGCTGCTCGCTCCCGCAGGCAAAACGCCGTGGGATGCGAGTAATGCAGCTGCAGCGTCCTGCGTCAGACAGAGTGCCGCGCGGCCGTGAAAGTGACGCGGCCGCCCGTAGAAGTGAAACTGATCGCGTTCGCGATCAAGTGAACATGAACAAAGGGGGGCGGGAAGAAGGGGAACACGAACAGGAAAGATCAAAGAGCAAGGGGGTGGAGGAGAATGAAAAGGAAAATGAAGCTGACGAGGAGGGAGTGGGAGAAGGGAGGGGGTAGGGTAGGGGATTCACGCGCTGTAAGGCTGTAAGGCTTAATGAGCCATTACAGAAAGCCAGATGGCAGCTGTGCACGTGCACGCGATCGTGAACGCAAGCTGGAGGCCAGCAAAAGCCTGTGGGTAGCACTCTGAAAAGCCACCTACTAAATGTCTCGCAGAACAGCGCATGCGCTGGCTCAGGCGAGACCTAAAAAGGGCCAGGCAAAATGGTTTGATAAAACATGAAAAAGTTATTAAAAAGTGAGTTGCATAAAATGCAATTTCAGGCATACCATGACTCTGAAACTGTATTTCATCATAAACTAAAAGCCCTTAAGTGCTGATATCCATAAACTATTCAATAAAAAAGAAAATGTTTTACTAAAAAAATTGGGATTTAATATCGGAAGTAATCCCTGCAGACACTTAGAAGTTCTGGAACTTGTGAACTGCAGTTGTGCAGTACGTCCTACATCATTGGCCTATACGAAGGGTCTCCCACCTTCACTATAGGAGCTACTTATGTTCAATAAAAATCATTCAGAGCTAAAAACGCGAATTATCAGTGTTACGAGAGTGACCACTTCAGACATTGCTTGCAGGGTTACTGCTGGTGACCATCTCAGCACATCAGACAAAATCCCCTGCATTAATGTAAAAAAAGCTTTATCAATTGTAGTTTTAATGCCTGTATGTGTTATAGTTGTCATACACACAATGCCCCTGACACAATAGATAGAATATCAGTTAAACGACTTTCCAACAGAGCAGAGTGAATTAACATTTAAATGTCGGCCTTGGTTATATTTTGGTGCAAGCATCAGCTTTATCAGTTCTGAAAATACATACTTTGTACTTTGAAATATATCCTTTTCAATTTTGGAAACACGCCTAATTAAATCAAACTAAAACATCATTAACTAGGTTGGGCTCCTCATAGAGGAGCTACTCACAGGTACTACTTGTTGGTAAAGCCCTGGCCCATGTAATACCAGATGATGCCAGAATTTCAATATCTCGGTGAATCAAAATGCCAAAATCCTGTCATATGTTTCCTTTCTAAATTTCACAAAACAATGGTTCAACCTCCTCTTTCCCTTTGGCAACTAAAATGTGGGAGACATTTTTCGCAGTTGTTTATTATTTTATCTCCCTTTTTCCCTCCTTTTGTCTTTTTTCATTGTTCCATTTTCTTTACTTTGTAATTTCATTTTTATTTTTTTCTAATTGTTGCTTTTTACTTGACAAATGATCACTAAAATACAAAGACATTGAAGCATCATACCATGAGGAAGCATCCACCCTAACATAAGTGTTTTGAAACACGTGTTGTCTTATGTGCTCCAACGTGAACTGATTTATGAACACACTGGAAAAGAAATCTGGGGCTTGTGTTCAACATAAATGGCTTATGTGCGTCAACAAAAATGACTGAAAATATTAGAAGAATAAAAATGTCTTTCTAATTCTTTCTAATCAGTGAGGAATAATGGATTATTTGGCCTCAAACATGTCTTTTTAGAATACACTGAAGTATACCGAGGGAAGGGACACTATGCCCCTGAGGTCACTCTGCCGGTCACTCCCTAGTGCTGTTTGGCCTTCCTCCCTCTATTCAGCTTTGGAGATAATCATTATTTAGTCTATATGTGAAAGATTTTCCCTTCCTACACAAGGCTCTGCATTTTATATGTAGACCAACACTGTGTTGATAGAGTATATTGTAATAGGACTGTAGAAGAAATTAGGTAGTCTTCAAGATAAATGTATAAAATCCTATAACTATAAATATAGGTAAAATGAAAAATTGGTGTTTGGGGGAAAACAGCCACTTTTCTCACGGCACCTTGCTTGTAAAAAAACAACAAAAAAAGCTGAGAAGGTGAAATCATATATATTTGCCTTACCATCTCCAGGAACCTCAACTGGACAGATCACCGAGTTAGCTTGGGTATTTGAATCATGACCTCAACCGGGACCCTAGTGAAATGTAATCGGGATTATGGCAAATGCTTTCTTGTAAATTCATGAAAGCTGTAAATCTGCAGTAATGCAAGGACATATACCATTGGTGCACTTTTGGGACTTTGTTTAAAAATTAGGCCCCTCATTAGGTCTGGCATTAACCAAGACCTTTGTTATTAAAATACTCTCTCTCTCTCCATCTATCTATCGACTAGCTTCACTGTGAGTGACAGCATTCCCTTCTTTCACAAGGAACATGTCGGCACACAAGTGAAAGACTACTGTGGCAGTGTGTGATTTTTGAGACAAGAAAATATTTTTGCTTTTTGCCAATGTTTGTTATAATGGTGAGGGCCCGGCTGCTCCCACAACAAAAAAGTTCTGCAAAAAACATGTTAAAACAACACACACATTAACAAAACCAAAAGGCTGACCTTAAATGTTGATCCTATTGGCATTGCCAGTGCTTGTTTATTTTTGTTTCCCATAATCTTATTGACACTGGTTATACTGATTTTCCATTATGAAAATTTTTTGAAAATTCTAGCATGCATCTACACTTTTTACTAAATAATGCTTCAAAGAAATGGTTTGCCTTTTTGTGAACATTTTATTTTGAAAGCAAAGAATCCTCAATCTTTCTTTCAAACTTATGCAAATATTTGTATCTAATCTGAGAGCATTCTGGGAGCATTATATGTAGTCTCATGTTGTTAAACTTTGCAAATGTTTGTATACATTTTTACACTGGAACCACTGTCAGTAGTGCAGTCTGAGCTTAGTACTGAAGACTTTGATTAAAGAGCCATAAATACAAATTCGAACAGCCTTAACATATGGATACAAATTTTACTTTAATTGCAGGCCATGCCTTCCTTTCCCTGATCGATAATGTGGTACTGCAAACTGGCAGCCAAAAGGTTTGTGCGGGAGAGGGTGGGCACACAATAAACATGAAAACGTGTTGTCCTTGACCCCAAACGATATGTCCTGTGCGTCGGGCTTGTAGGAATTCCACAACCTTGAATACACATGTATTGTTGAATTGTTCAGTGTCTTTAGATTTGTGGTGAAGGATTCTAAAATTCTTGCTTTAAAGTACTATGCTATGTATTACTATGTAGTAATAAACATCTGTTATTCAGCACCAAGATACCCTTCTGGGTGAACGTGCGTTTTACAAATACATATGTTATGTTATGTCTAGTCAAGATCTATTAGTAAATATGAACTTTTACATGTGGATACTGGCCTCTGCCAATACTTAATCTCAGTAATAATATGATATATATATTATGTTTTGAACGTGTTTCCGAGTTTCCACTGAAACTCAAACTAAGAATCTCAATGCATGTCCCACCCTCTCTAAATGTACTGTTGGCTACCAGTGGAGCAGACAAGTAGGTTCAAGATGCTTTGCCCCACAAGCATACGTAGCATCTAGTCCAGCAGGGATGTACGACGGTACATCGCATGCAATTACTTCGCATGCCAATACCACGCATTGTTTCTATATTTAAAAACAATGTATTTGTGGGGGGGAGACCCCCCACTCTCCCCAACTTGCCTTAAATGCGTTGCATTGGCATGCGTTTTAAATGCATATTCGCGGTAAAAATATCTGCGCTAAAAAATGTGTTGTAAAGGCTTAACGAGGTAAAAACCTCGTTGTAAAGGCTGTTTCCCGTCCAGCAGTATACGTCTAGACATTAGGCCTCCATTGCACTGCACTTCAGCGAGAACCCTTGGATCGAGCAACGTCAGATTGACAGCCATTCAGTAGTGATAACATGGAGTACAACTCTTTACTGACCATTTGCGGAAGACTAGTTTTTATCAGGTGCCTTCCAAGCAGGATACATTCACTTGCATTTTATCATTTGTTTGGTGGTTCTTTTCTGACTGTGCATGTCTCGGTTTCCTCTGGTCCACAGGTTATTGCCACCCAAATGGGTTCTTATGGATTTAATTGTTCTGTCCAATGTTTTTTTTTGTCTCCACTTCTTGATCTGTTAGAAGAGTGTTGGTCTCCAGCAGAAAGTTGTCTAGGGTTGTGGTCCTACTACAGCGCAGTGTTTGTTTGGCTTGGAAGCATTTGTTGATCACTAATTTTCTTTGCCCCATGATCTGTAAATGGACTAAGTTCTACAGTTTCTGTTGGGTTGTGTTTGTCTTATTTTGTTAGTTTCCTCACTTCGGGTTCAGTTGGCAGCGATCAAGGACTTTTAAAAACCAGAGAGAGGGATTACACATAACATGCCAATATGCTTGTGGATGGCTTGGGTGCCATCTTGTATATAGCAAGACATTTTGTTCAGCACAACCACACACCAGCTGACCTTCGATTTCTATTATGCCAAGTAGTGAAACAAGCTCCACCTAGTGAAATTATGACAAATACACACTGACTAAATGATACCTGGTGGATATATTTTCTTCACACATTGAGCTCGTTTGGTTTCTATGAATAGTCTGTCGTGCTATGTGTAAAAACAAATAAATAACTTGCAATTTGGAACAGCTTGTAAAAATCAATGGCAGTATAACCCAATAACATTGTAGTAGAGATTAGAATTCAAAGTAAGACTAACAGAAAACTCTCAATCAAAACAGTCTAATGTTGTGGGACTGAACATCATGTGTTTCCCACTGCTGCCAGAAAAGAGAAGTGTGGATCGGATAGCCTCTTTGGATAATGACAGCAGTTGTGCTGATTGCCCTGCTGATCAGAAACTGAGAGAATCATAAATCTAGATATGTGGGATATGTATGCCAGCAGCAATCGATGTCCTGATTTACATTTTCAATTCATACACAAGATTAAGTTCAGTGAGATAATGTAATATTTTGTTGGCGTGTTCAATACTATAACTTTGTGATGATGGGATTAACGGAAGTGCTTAAAAGAATAGAGTGTTCTTGTTTGGAATAAAATATTTGAATCATTGAAAGATATCTCTTTAAGAAGAACCATTAAATACTATGTCTATATAAACAGAAGAACTTTCTAGTATTGAGTGCATTGTAGAAGTGGGGCAGCATCCCTTCCATTAAGGTAGTGCATTTAATAATCTGGTGAAGGTCCGGATCTCAATCTGTAGCATCTGCAAATCATTAAATCATACCAAGTAAGGTATGCTGAAGAAAAACAACTATGTTGTCATTAGGAGCTTTCCCATCCTCCAATCCCCTTACCTTGACCTTCCTGGCACTCTCCATCCCCTCTACTCAGGCAAGATTCTGTTGCCTAAATTGCTTAGAAAAACTGGCTAGAATTATTCAAGAGGCAGTAGACCTGGTAAGGGTTGGTGGCTTGTTATTAACAATAAATTGTCGATACAAATTATCAAGATAGGCATTTTTAGGTCGAGCCTAGCGCAGCGCTCTAGGAGATGACCTTTTGGAATCGGTCTGCACTTTTGTAACACTCGTGCATGTGGCGGCATCCACCTTGCGGGAGCGAGCAGCGGCGCGCAGGGGCCATCTGTTTCTAATTAGCGTGGCCGCGCTTGTTTACATTTGCCTGTCTCGCGGTCGCTTTCACTTTCGTGCCGTGCTTGTTTTTTTTGTTGTATTTTTGGAGGGAGGAACACGTGCGGCGCTGCGTGTTGTGTAAGCGTATTTTAAAGCGTTCGCCATCTGAGCCGCATTAGCATGTCTGATCATTAAAATGCACTCCCGGAGCCGCTCGATTCCGGAGCCTTTCTATTTCGTAGATTGGATGCTTAAACAAAAAAAGACCTCTACAAGAGCGCGATTAATCTTCCCTCCAATTTGGAAATTATCCGCCTCTGAAACCTCAACATTGTATGGCCTAATCCATAATATTTCTCCTTGATAATGACAATCTGAGTCTTTGTTGTTAATTAAGAAAAGTGGATGTTGGAAAACAGTCGGGAGTAATTCAATTGCCATCGCGGCGCGGGTTAGTTTACCTCAGAGTGCTAATGAAAGGTGTCACTTGGTGAGATGGCGCAGCTGCATGCTTGGGATGCCGCGTGCGTACAAGTGGCCACGGTGACAAGCCCTGGTGCATAACAATCAGCCTGCCCAAGCCCAGGTCCACGAAAGGCCCGTGTGCCGCATGGCGGGTGAAAGGGATGGTCATGGCAGCTGAATGACGTGGCAGTTGACCACTTTATAGGTTCATTTCTCATTTCCAGCTGCACGCAGTCCTGAATGATGAATTGCATCGATATGTTCTTTATTTGTCCGCCACATCACTGTGGAGTTGGGGCCCAACCTTATAGACCAGTCAGTGGATTGTGCATCTCCTCAGATTTGCTCACTGTATCCTTTGGCGAAAGGACGTCTGTCATCGTTATCTTGACGACCTGTTGGGTAGGGTGTATATCTGTGGGGGTCTTGTCTCCTTTGTATGAAAGGCTCAGCTAAACAAATAAGAGTAACCCAGCTCTTGTGGTGCCGTAATGGGATAAGGCTTTCCAAGGAAGATCGTGGCACTGTGCGGTGTTCAGGACGTGATGTCCGTGGCCAGCCACTGCATTATTTATAGTAATCGTCTGTGTAAAGGCTCAGGTAAGTGATATGTAGGCTGCGGACTCTAGCATTCTGCAGTGTAGGATGTAGCTGCTCTTGAAAGGCACAGTGCAGAATATAACTTAAAGTGGTAAGAAACATATTGCAAGGTCTGCTATGACGCCCCCTTACAATGATGGATGGAAATGCTTCTTTCAAACACGGCAGTGAAATCTTACAATGCCGTTTAGTGTTGGTGGATTGTGGGCTTTGAGTCGACGTATGTTGTCCCTCCAACCATGCCTACAGCCAACGCACAAAATCAAACTTTTGTTGTGAAAAAGAGGCTGTTTTGAGCCTAACCGTTAGATTGTAGAATTAAGCACAGCATATAATCTAGAATAGCATCAAACTGCAAAACTATAGTTACAGGTATGTAACTTGTTTCTTGTTCAGACACCATCATTTCCTGAATTGAGTCACTCAGTGTTGTGATATCCTTTGTAAGACACAACTTCTTTAGGGCAGACCTTTGCAGCAGTACCATATTAGCTAACAAGTGACAAACGGGTTATTGGCAGGTTAGTCCGGATGTCTGTTTATTTATCCGAATCTTCAGGAATGAAGAGAGCTTCTTGGAAATGAGCTTCATGGTCTATGTTCTCTGATGCAGTCATTTTACTGATAGAAAGCGTCAGACAGCTTAAGTGTCCAAATAAGAAGGAAGGCCCCTGGAAAACAGGTAGCCTATTTATTCATTTAGAAGTGCCATGAGGGATGTCAGTTCACAAAAATGCTAGAAGTAGTAAAAGTTAGATTGTGTACAGTTTTACCCCGATTACATCATAGTTAACCCCTTTCCTTCCCTTATCTCCTCAACAGTCTCCTTTGCTGCATGGCTAAACACTTACACAGGGTAATGTGCAGCATGGCTAAACACTTATAAGGTCCCAAAAGCGAGACCTATTGGCTATGCCAGTGCTTGTTCTCTTTGCATTAGCCTAGCGGAAATCTGTAAAATTGTAACGTGGGAAGATTATTATACTTTTCTGTTAGTGTAAGAGTGGTGGATAATGAACTCCTTTTATGTCTCCGATTCAACCTACATAGTATTCTTTGCCTGGTACCATTTGAGGAATACTGACTTAATCAAATAACATAAATAAATAGATAAATATATGCAGTGCTATAAAACCAATCTAATGAATTTTGTGAGCTGTTGAAAGTTTTGTAGTGAAGCGCCTAACTGGATATGACCCAGTGGAAATGGAATGTCTAGATATAAAGGTGTCCTAATAGAATGTAAATAAGGGTGTATACAAAGGTATACCGATCATAGTGTGGAATATATTTTATGCAAATTTGTTTAGGCTGGTCAGAATTCTTTTGGTACACAACTTGTTTCTTTCATTGTGTTTTTCATTAACCCTTTTTAAATGAACCCCTTTCCTACAGGTGCTGTCAAGGCTGTTGTATCGAGGGGAAAATGATGAATTTTTGTTTTTCTTTTTCTTGCAGACACCAAACTCTACTCCCAGGATGAATGTTGAAGCTTCTGGCAAGCCCCTGAAAGTGGGCTCCCGCGTGGAGGTTATTGGGAAGGGACACCGGGGAACAGTGGCATATGTTGGGGCCACCTTGTTTGCTACAGGAAAGTGGGTTGGAGTCATCCTTGATGAGTCGAAAGGCAAAAATGATGGCACTGTGCAAGGCAGAAGGTACTTTACCTGTGAGGATAACCATGGGATCTTTGTGCGACAGTCCCAGGTATGTGTGTTACTTTCGCCACAAAATATGTAGAATCCTTGTAGTGTATCTGACGACTTGGGATGAACAAAATGAAGAGAAATATGCAGAATACTATATATTTTGAACCTGTTTGTAATAGCTGCCTGCATGCATGTAAGGGGAAGTAGGCCTCAACAAATGAAGGTAAACATCCGTTGGTTACAATGTAATATGCCCCAATTCAACAATGGACCATCTTCCATCACATTCATGTTGAGGAGAATAATATAATCTCAACACCTCTGAATCACACATGAAATTTCATGTGTCACTTCTTACTTTCCAGCACGGCTTTTCTCCTTGGGCATTGCATCCACCTTGTACACAGAAAAACTGTTTCTATCCCATAGTCACCAGGAAAGAATTCTTTAGTGGCTGTATGGCTCTCGGAATTTAATCACCTAGTCTGGATTCCTAATTTTAAATATATCTTAATATTGTACAATGAGACCTTGTCCATATCTAAACCAGTAAATCTGTGAACCTTTAATTTGATCATGTTCCCAAATGGCTACTATCTATTTTATCTGATTTTTTGTTTCTTTTTTCATCGTACCATCAGTAATGCATAAGTGCAATAGGTTATAGTCATATTTCTAAAACATTTTAATCCAGAAGACGCAAGTAGCTACAGTTTTGTATCTGACCTGTATCTGCTAAGATACCAGAAAAGGCTCATATGCGTCTCCAAAACCTCTTTGTTTGTACCGAACCTTTCGCTACATCACAGTAGAGGTGGTCTGCACTGTTTCTGTGAGGTAGTTGGGAGGAAGAGCCTGTGCAAACCTTTTTAGAACTGACCTTTGAAAATTCACATGCAGCTACTGCAAATTCGAGGTGACCTGCGAATAATTTATTTAAAAAAAATATGCTCCGCGATTTTTGAATGATGAACACATGCAAAGCTTAGTAGCTGTCGAAACCTCCATATCGACTGGAAATTTGGGGTTCAGACAAAGAAATTCACCAGGGCCTACTTTCCTCCCCTGTAAGTTACAGTGCAGTCTGCCTAAAGTATCCGTCTAGCCTCCATTGAAGCAATTAAAGTCAATATTTATATTCGTATTACTCCGACTCATTTAGAAACTAGGTCTCAGCCATCAGTCCTTTGCTGACAACTACCAACATATGGTTCATTTACTTAGCTTGTCAAACTATTCTGACAATGTAGCAGATTCATTCCTGCATGCTCCTCAGATGGTTACAATTAAACGGTTGTAAAGTGTAGGTCAGTAATGAAGTCCTTAATTCCACTTGCATTTGTACGGCCAAAATTGAAGAAACCGACGGCAGATCCGCTGGCCCTTAGTAACTATCGCCCCATCTCTCTGCTTCCCCTGTTGGGTAAGCAATTGGAAAGTCTAATAAATAAGCAGTTAGGGTACTATTTAGAATCTAATAATATTCTGGACCCCTCACAATCAGGTTTTCGATCAGGTTTCAGTACAGAGACTGCTCTTCTGGCCGTGACTGATTCCCTAAGAATGGAAGTGGATTCTGGAGGATCAATAGTTCTGATCCTATTAGACTTGTCTGCGGCGTTTGATACCATCTCGCATTCAAAGCTCGTGGATCGACTTCTGGCCTGTGGAATCCAGGGTACAGCCTTAAAATGGCTGCAACAGTTTTTATCTGACAGATACCAAACCATCATTTTGGGCTCTTACTGATCAGAAAAAATGCATTTGGATAAGGGGGTTCCTCAGGGGTCTTGTCTGAGTCCCACGCTGTTCAACGTTTATATGGCCCCACTGGCAAGAATAGTTGAACAGTTTGGATTTGAGATAATATCATATGCTGATGATACTCAGCTTATGTTTAAAATTGGCCCTAACCTTGAGACAGAGAAAACTCGCTTTGCTACAGGAATGCTTGCAATATCTAGCTGGATGACGGATAATTGCCTCCAACTGAACCCCGGAAAGACTGAGATTATGTTAATGGGGAAAGCCTCATCCATTTGGGCGGATGACTGGTGGCCCACCAAATTGGGAGAGGTCCCCGTTCCCAGAAAAATTGTGAAAAATCTTGGGATAAAATTGGACCAATCACTAACAATGAAGGATCATATAAATGCCACCGTTAGCTCCTGTTATCATGCCCTGCGCCTTTGCGTAGGATCTTTCCTTATCTACCTATGAATTCTCGTAAAACTCTTGTTCAAGCTATGGTGATTGGCAAAATGGATTATGGAAATGCCCTACTGGCAGAGGCGGATGAGTCCTTGTTAGCCAAATTGCAAGTGATCCAGAACACGGCTGCAAGGTTAATTTTGAATCGCCCTTCGGGCTCCTCGTCCGGTCCTCTGCTGAGAGAACTACATTGGTTACCAGTAAAGAAGCGATCCGTTTTTAAAATCTGTTGCCTCACGTATAATGCTCTTAGAGGCAAAGGGCCCAGGTACTTGCAGAGGAAACTATTAAAATATGTTCCCAGCCGAACTCTTAGATCTAGTTCACTCGGCCTCTTACAGGTGCCCCGAATATGCCTTAAGCGTACGGGGGGGAAAGCTTTCTCCTACCTTGCTCCTAAATACTGGAACAAGTTGCCCCAGGCTCTTCGTGAGTCCCCTTTTTATGGCACCTTCAGAAAAAAAACTTAAAGCCTTTTTGTTTTAGGACTCCAGGCAATCCCTCTGGTATGTCTCAACACAAGCGCCGAGATGCCCCCGGGTGAGTTGTGCGCTATAAAAGTGGTTTTAACATAACATAACATAACTTGCAAGCTACAGTTCATACATTTGGTGAGCATACATTTCATGTTAATTGAACAGGCGAGAAACCTTGAAGGATATATAATATAACATATACCTGGCAATGGACTGTCTGGTTGCTTTATCATGATAAATTGACTTTGATGTGCCAAAAATACGTGTTAATTATCTACTGTATGCCAGTGAACAAGATAAAATAGTGGTAAAGTCAGCGATCACTTATAGGCATAATTATGCTGGCAGCCGTTATATAAAATATACCTAGGTAGTTTCTTCCATACAGAACTCAGGAGTACCACTCATCATGGGGATGGTGAGACATGACCATGTCTCATATCCCCCCCTTCCCCAGACGCCACTTTCTAAAACTTGATAGACATTACACCTAAATCTAAGCGCTGGATGTCTGATGCTAGCAACTGTGTGGCAGCTTAATATCTCAATGAGAAATTCTCGTTCCCTCAACAAGTCCTTCTCTAATGATCCCCAAAGGCTTGTTACATTTGTTCACTTTGTCAGTCATGATGAAGCAACAGCTTACGGCTCTTTTTTAAAATGCCACAAATAGTTTGTCTTGTGTAAGACAAGTCTGTTTTCTCGGTAACCAGGCTGCCGGCAGTGAACATCATAGCGCCTAAGACACTCATAGTTTAGAATTTTTCACTTGCTTTCTTGGTTACTGTATCACCTTCAGGCTCTTTCTTCAGAAGTAGTCCTTCTTAGACTTGGTGTGCTTGTTCTCAGACTTAGTGTGCAATATTTCTTCTTCAAATATTCTCTTGAACTCCACTCTCATAAATGTTGTCCCTCAGAAGTGGCCAAACTTCAGGGACATTTGGGCATTGAATTGAAATAGCAGGCAGAGTGAACGGCCTCAACGCTTACAAATGTTTCTCAGCATTTCTTGAGTAGTGTTAAACAGGCCAGAAGTAAAGTCGGGGTAAGTTGCATGTATATTGGGCACGCACACTGCATGCTTTAACTCCTTATAGAGATTGCTCCAAAAATACTCTGTTAGCTTTTTTAAGAAGATATAGCGCCAACTTCTTTAAATAATTCTCTAATTGGCATGTTCTCATATTTCTGTGCAGTCAAGATAGAGGACATGCTGTTGAGTTCTTATTTGACTGAAGTCTGTCATGCAGTTTTGAAAGCTTGTCTAAAATGCTGTGCCCACCATATTGGAGTCTCTAGAGCAGATATCCATAAAAGGTTATGAAAATGTAATGTCATTTATTTTCAATCATTATTGATTTTTGATGGTCTGTATTCCTTTAACACCAAAAATACATAAATGTTCATCGTTCTGGTGCCAACTACACACTTCTGAAGTGTAGTGTTTCAACTATCGTCACCTGTGCCTGCATCTGCACTACACATGTTATACCTAATTTATATAGCGCTCGTACACCGGATTGGTTTCTTGGCGCTGCTCGGGAAGGTGATGGGTGAAAGTTTGTTCGAGTGATTACGCGAATGCCTGTTTAAAGAGCCATGTTTTTTGAAGTTTGCGGAAGGTCATGAGGTCTGTGCAGGATCTGATCTCTAGGGGCATAGAGTTCCAGTATCTTGGGCCCAGTGTGGAGAACCTGGATCCACCAAATCGTTTCTGTTTAAAGGAGGGTGTTGTCAGGAGGTGCATGTGGGCGGATCTCAGGTTGCGTGTTGGATTATATCTGTTAATCAGGCTGTTAATGAATTTGGGGTTTCTGCCATTCAAGGATTTAAAGATGATGCATCCCGTCTTGAAGGCGCATCTCTGTGATATAGGGAGCCAATGTAGTTTCTTCAGAAGGGGGGAGACGTGTTGGCGTTTGTTTTCCTGCAGAATCAGTCTGGCCGCCTGGTTCTGTATCAGTTGGAGACGGTGGATGAGATAGGCCAGGATGCCAAAGTATAAGGAGTTAGCATAGTCAATATGTGAGATCACCATGGCGAGGACTGCCTGCAGTTTTTCTTCCTGAGTTAGGAACCTGCTGATTTTCTTTATTTTCCTTAATTGGAAGAAGCAGGTAGAAATTACAGATCCTATTTGGGTTTTCATGGTGAGGTCATTATTGACTATGACTCCCAGGGTTTTGGCATGATTGGATGGGGTCGGCGGTTGTCCCAGTTCTTTAGGCCAGAATTGGGAACTCCAGGGGTTAAGTGAGCCTCCCGTGAGGATCAGTTCTGTTTTATCTGGGTTCAATTTCAGTTGGTTGCTGTTCATCCAGTCACGGATGAACAGCATTGTCGACTCGCATTCGTGGATGGAGGCCGGGGAGTTATTGATAGGGAGTACTAATTGGAAATCATCCGCATAGTTGAAGGTTTGAATATTCCTTTCTTTTTAATGCGTGGATCAGGGGGAGAAGATATAGGTTGAATAAGTGAGGGGAAAGTGAGGATCCCTGGGGACTCCACAGGTAGTTTTAATCATGGGGGTCGTAAAACCGCCAAGATGGACTGCCTGAGATTGGTTTGTTAGGAAGGATCTAGTCCATTCAAGGGCTGTTCCTTCGATACCCGCATCCCTGACACGGTCGATCAAGATGTTATGGTCGACCGTGTCAAAGGCAGCGGAGAGATCCAATAGCACCAGGGCTTGGAGGAGACCTTTGTCCGCCTTTTCTCTCAGAGTATCCAATACTGATAGTATCACTGATTCTGTGGAGTGAGCTGGGCGGAAACCTGCTTGATGTGCATCCAGGTATTCAGATTGCTCCAAAAAGGCGGATAGGCTTTTGGCTACATGGGCTTCGAGCAGTTTAGCTAGATAAGGGAGCAGTGAGATCGGTCGGTAGTTAGCTAGGGTTTTTGGGTCAGCTCCTGGCTTTTTTAGAAGGGGTATGATAATGGCCTCCTTAAAGGACTCCGGTACCTGACCCTGGAGCAATGACTCGTTTAGGAGGGTCACGGCTGGACTTGGGCAAGCAGTAAATGCTTCCTTCAGGATCCAGGGGGGACAGCAGTCCCTTGGAGATCCAGATTTAACTTTTGCTAGTAGGTCTGTGAATGTTTCTTGGTTTATTATTGGAAATTGTTCCAACCTGTGTGAGTTCTTAGATTTTATAGGACATGCAGGACTCGGGCAGCTGGGGATGCTTGTTTTAATGGTTTTGATTTTTTCAATGAAAAAATTATTTAAGGAATCGCATAGGGATTGAGAGGGAGTGGGTTTTACTGTTACTCTATCCGGGTTGCATAGTTCATTAATGATTGAAAAGATGTCTTTGGAGCGGTTTGTGGAGTTGATGATTTTGGACGAGAAGTATTTGGCCTTGGTAGCCAATATAGCCTTTTTATAAGTTCCGCGTACTTCTAGGTAAGTGCTTTTGTCATCAGGTGAATATTTATTTCTCCACTTCCTTTCTGCATGACACAGGTCAAGTTTTAATTTCTTTAACTCAGGGGAAAACCATCTATGGGCTTCGTGGCGACGTGCTCGGTGAGATTTCTTGAGGGGGGCATGTTTATTGCTGTCTGTCATCAACCAGTCCGAAAGCTCTTTCTCGCTTTGAGCAATAGATGGTTGGCCAGTGGGAATAGTATTGGTCAGTGACTCCAGAAATTGACCTTTATCGATAGTATTCCAGCTCCTGCGTAATCCAAGATCATGTGGTATTGTTTTAAAACGGATAGGGATATTTATAGTAAATTTAATAAAATAGTGGTCAGACCATATACAGGGAGTGACTTCTAGATTGGTTAAAGACAGGTTACTGGACCATACCTGATCTAGTGTATGCCCTTTGATGTGTGTAGCAGTGGAGATAAGCTGACTTAGGTTGAGCCCTGCGAGTAGGTCTGTTAATTCGACTGAGTGAGGTCCCCCTGCTGAGTCGTTGGCCCAGTAGTTGAAGTCGCCGACCATCAGTACTTTAGCATGATTTGTTACAAGGTGTGACATTTGTTCGCTCAGGGATTTTGGGAACTGTGGCATGTTCTGTGGTGGTCTGTAGAGTAGCACACAGACCAAAGGGGTGAGGTCAGATTCTAATTTAAGTACTAGACATGTGCTTTAAAGTGAAATATAATGGACTGGTGAGATGGCTCAATTGCTTCATATATCGATTTCAGACATGTAGTGGATGTCCCAGAGTCCTGATGCGCTTGACTCATTTTTAGGTCGAGCCTAGGCAACACGCATGCGTTGTCTGCAAGACCTATTGTATCTCATTTGTGGGATTTTGGCATCCCTTCATAGCCATTTGTTGTTTGTTGTGCCATTCAGAAATGCTTCCTTTTTATTGAAGCATTTTTGTGAATGCCCCTCCTTTGGGTGCCAGGCTCCCTCCCAGGCGATTTCACTCCGTGAACATTTCTGTTGCCCATCACATGGCAGTTTACACTTACTTCTGTTCTAGCCCCTCCTTCCTCCTCCCGTCTGGGATTGCCCGAGGCTGGCAACCAGTGGTCGAAGTGGGCAGGATCGGCAGGGCACAGCACAGCATGCCCCTACTTCTTTAATTTGATAGATTCCGTTCCCCTATTTTATTATTTTAAACACACGTCCCACACGTCCAGGGATGGGCGGGGCGGCCAGAGAAGGAACAGCAACGTCTCTTCATTCCTCCTCAGAGAAGACAAGGACAGTGTCCACTTCTCCTGCTCTGCTGCTGGCAGCTGCCTCAAAACCCTCTCCTCTTTCTCACTCATCCTCCCTCTCTGTCTGTCTTGCTTCTCCTCACTTACTGGAAACCGTGACTTCAAGAAACGGTTTCTTACCCTCTCTTTCCTCCTTTCGTTTATTTGTTCCTCCATGAAATGGATCCAAAAAAGAAAAACATTTTTGCTGGAAATGTTGTCTTTTTCAGACATTTTTCTATTCCAAAGTGCAGCCTTGGGACGGAGAGAAATAAATGGTTCAAAATGTGAAAAAATAACTAAATAAAGCAATATAGAGTGGTCGCAAAGTGGCCAGATTGATTTTATTCACATCCAAACACATTAGCGCCACTTTACAGAGTTTGCCACTGAAGCGCTACTTTTGTTTTCTCGTCTTTCTTTGAACAACATTGTTTTCCCCTGGTGGGGATGTGCACCAGTCCTGGAGGTACAGTAATACCTGGTTGATGGGTGGAGTGGAAAACAAATTGTGTACAGGCTCTGTGTTCACAGATGTGGTCTTTTTAAACCACACTGCTTATGTTTTGTAAGGATATAAGCAATAGATATTGAAATGGGTCCCTTCTGGGCCCTGTAGTCATGTCCTTCACATTTCCGGCATAAACACTCATTGATTTCTGAATAATGAGTGTAAAAGCGTTAAGGTAACCATGCTGTTCCTTCTTACATTTCACATGCTTTACTTAATCTTGCATTCCCTTGAGTGTTTGCTCTTTCCAGGATGTTGTTACTTTTTTTTTAGGCAGCATGTTACTCTTGTCTAGTGCATAATTTGAATTGAGTCGCATCCAGGTGTTTATAGCGGGTCACAATTGGGTTGTAGTTGAAGGCGGTGCGAGTTTCTCTCAGTGGGGCAGTATGGTGTTCAGTGGGGGAGAGGATGTGGCACTATGGTCAGAGCTGCTGAATTTGTAACTGAGGAACCATGTTCAGCCTTCATGACCAGTCCCCCAGACCACTCTCCTGAGGGAGCACATTCCCAGGCTAGTACTTAGAAGGCCCCGCAGGACCTTAGAAGCCCTGGTGTCTTAGCACCAGCAGGTGGACTATAGCGATGGCTAGTATGGGTTAACCTTCAAGGCTTGTGCACCACAATCCATGCTGAAGTTCACCTCCAGTCTTGCAAACAGGCCTTTGAAGCAGCACACCCTAGAGCGACTGTGACTCTGTCACCGAGGTCACAGGACCCTTGAGCAGGGCAGCTCTAGGGCAGTGCAACCGGTGTGATCACACCGTGCGCTGCCTTCGGTTGGGGGCGTCATGTTTGCAAATACATTATGTTTCTAAAAACACTTGCTGCCTCCTTCCTGGCCTCCAGCAATTTTCGGCAACAATAAAAATGCCATGATAATTCTGGTGATTAATGTTCTTCCTAGAGAGAGATTGAGTTTTGTCAAGTGGAAGTTTTGACTCGTGGAAAGGTAGTGTAGAGGGTTAATGTGCCTGCTGCAGAGAACATGTACCATGCAGATCACAAAGTGCACATAATGTAAATAGGTCAGTGGGTTACTGCTTTTGTCAGAGAGATTCTTTTGTTACTTGCAGTTTATAAGTTGAAATCCTAACCTAGAACAGTGAGCTATTAACTGTCATCTAAGAGCTGAATGGAAACTGCATTGTATAAATTAGAGCATTGTTTTTTTCCCCTAGTCTTTGATTATCCCAATGTTACAAAAAGGGTTCATTTGGATAGAAATCAATTCTGGTTATTAAAGAGAACCCCCAACCATGGTATTACATTCTAAATTCAGAGTTTGTGTTTCTCCAGACCAACCACTATTAAACTATTCTGCCTACTAGTACGGTTGTTATGTGACTCCTACACCTTGTAGTCCTTTATCTTATGTAACATTTCCTATACAGTGATTTACACACGTATGATTGATTGTCTCTGTGTAATGTATGTGTTGTAAAGTGCTCTGACACCTTACACTGGTATCAGTGGCGCTGTAAATCAAATTAAATGTATCTGAGAGAGAGAGTGTGGTTATGGAGACTTGAGAAGCACTGTTAAAGGGTGGTAGTGAGGGAATCCGTGGCGAAGGGAGTCATTGCGGGGCACCAACAAATATTGTTGCACAGGCCTCCACCAGCGCTAAAGCCGCCCCTGCCCTTGAGGCCAATTCGCCTCACCCATTGGTACCTCCATTGGCCTTATTTCAAGAGTAGTAGCTGCAATTCACCAGGGATCGGCAATGCAGGATTTGCACGCACACCAAACTAAGTTCATAAACTTCATGGTCTCTCTGCTTCGTGCACAAGCATTTTTAACATGTGCTGCCTGCTTTGGGGCACTGGAATTATGCAGCAATGGGGGACAAAATTATACCACAGTGTTGACTAAATTATGCAGCAAAAGAGAGGCTGCAGCGTAATGCAGTATATTTTCTGATACTTTATTATTTTGAAATTTTTACACATGCTAACAGTCTCTGCGAAGATTTTGCCTTATTGGTACCAGTGTAACTTACAAATGCAGCAGTGAGAAAGGGGACCAGTCAACCTTTGCAAAGGGCCTACCACTTCTCAGAAACACAAGTCACATCTTTTAGTAACTTTTGATCCGTTTGAGCTACAAACCATTTATTAGTTAAAATCGTCAAATTATGCAGCAGATGATGCATTATGTGGCAAATATTGCATAGCCATAATTATATAGAAAACATTTGCAAACTAGGATATTTTGCTATTCATGTTTGAACTGCTCTTGTAGAAAAAGGGAGAAGTGCTGATGACAGAAATTCCATGCTCGGAGACAAATGGCTTGTGATTCCACTTTTAAGCGTATTGGGCATTTTGTGATTGGAAACATATCCCACTTTCTGAATGTCAATAACTCATATTATACCTTATATAAACATGTATCCATTGGTTGAATTAAATAACGTAATAAGCTGTAACTGGGTAGTGAAATGCCAAACAAATACTAAAAATTAGAATGATTTGCTCTTTCTGGCCACACCGCTGACTCCGCCCACTGACCCAATCCTTGGGTTATTCCCGCCCTCTAATTCTCCGCCCACAGTTCCCCTACTTTTTTTCCCCCACTTCGACCACTGCTGGCAACAGAGAGCTCTTTCAATTGTTTCTCAACGCTTAACTGTAAACACACCCGTCAGGAGGCCAGGGGAACATTTTTGTTGGCTATCGCAGCTCCGTTCGCGCTTTCTTCTGTTCCAGTGTGTGATGGCCCCTCCTCCCGTCTGCGACTGACCGAGGCTGGCGACGCAGATCTCTTTCAATTGTCTCTAAACACTTCACTGTAAAGACACCCGTCAAGAGGCCTCATGTTATGTGCTTCACCTTGTGGCAGACTCAGTCCTGACCTCTTTGCAAACCGCATATTCCATTCTGTGACTTGTGGCGTCAACATTTCAATTTTAGAAATGGCCGTGATGGCATTGCCATGGCATGGGACCACTTGGACGCGATGTTTCCAGTTATCGACACGCTTTTATAATGGGGATAGCCAATGTACATAGCCACGAGTATATTTTTATATTATTTGCAGCATTTACTTGTTTTCATGTTTCCTCGGGTGAACATGTCATTTATCTTATGGATGTTGAAATAACTTTGAACCCACTAATACGAGTTCCGAGCGTGAATACTTCCACATGTGCCCTGCCTTGTAGCTTTATGTGCACCAGCCCCACCCCCAGAAATCAACCCGCAGCCACATGCAAACAATGCGCACTGTTTTCTGTCCAGAAAAAACGTATTTCTATTTTTTTTCAAATACGAGTTCTGAGCGTGAACAGGACGTACGCGAAGTAATTCTCTCTAAACACTTAACTCTAAACACGCCCGTCAAGAGACCCCATGTTTGTACTTCACCATCGCTTTTTGAAAATACAAGTGCATATCAAAGCATTGTTGCTCTGCAAAACTCCAAAGCCAGTTGTTTTACCGATTTCTGGCACATGTGAAACCTGGAAAAACATGCTTCCACCTCTAAAGTGACCACCCTGGACAACTCCGAGGCAGGCTGTACAACAGGAGCTGCTGTCGCAGGTGAAAGATATAATTGCAAACAATAAGTGCCAGCAAAGGATCGAGTCATTTGCAGAAACCCAAACAACAAGAGGCCCATTCAACTGGCAAGTTTTCATTCAGAGGATGTTCCATTGTTTTAGTACCGCTGCCCTTTGCACGTTCTGACAAAATACTTTAATCTCTTGTTTTTATCTTGGATAACCGAGTTTGCGCATGATTGCAGTCAAACACGTGTATTCTTCAGAAGAACAAAGTTGAATGTGTTAACTTAAAGAGGCGGATTGCAACTCAGTAAGTAGATGGACTAAGAGATAGCATGAATGCATCATGGCTGAGAAGGAGCTTCCCATAAACTGCTCAGTGAGTCATCAAGTGGCCTCAACGTGAATCATCAATAAAGTGTATGGTAATGTAGCTCAGTGGGTTAATGTGTATACTTCAGAGAAATTCTGTCTGAAGTGCATCGTAGAAAGGATGTTTATGGGGCTAATGCACCTGCTTGCACATTCGACATCTGCCATTCTCGTGTTCCCGTATCAAAAATGTGTGCTGCGAAGATCTCTGTAATGTGTTGGTTTAATCCCTTGCAAATCAGCTCAGTGGGGCAGTGCGCCTGTTCTAGAGATGATATTTTTATGAGTAGGTCACAAATACCAGTATCAGAAACTAGTTGAGCAGGCGGTGTCTGCTGTGACAGTCTTTACTCAATCTGCATATCAGAGACTTGATTGAAATGCACGCTCACTTTTATCATTTTAAGGTACTACAATGAAAGTTTATTAGTTGCGTTAGCGTGACTGGTTAACAGAGCAGTAATAAAGTGGCTACTTGGCTAGACACATATGGCATCAGTTATGAGTATAATAATATTAACCTTTTACATGCTATGCTGCAAACGGATTGTGTTTTATCAATCAAGTCATTTAGTTACATGGATTTAGCCTCCTCGCTGAAAGTGCAATAGCGATACTAAACTAATTTCTTTTAGAAATCGAGTGAAGAAGCATTGTATAAGGCACACAGTTATCAACTTTACATAGTAGAGGTACCGCTGGGGTGCAGACCTGTATCCTGCAGCCTTATATACAGACCTCCCTAGCAGGTGCTCAACCCACTGGGCTCTCCTTCCCCGTTAGTGTGAGGTTCGAATCCCGGTGAAGCTATTCAGAATTTCATCTTTCCGACATCGGCTGTGTTACTTTTAACCAGGGTCGACTGGCACAAGAAATATGCCCAGGAACCAACACAGAAGTGGCTACCATTAGCGAAGGAGATAGCTGAAAAGTGCTAATGTCAGGGAAATCAATAGTAACAAGCATTTGCAATGTAATAGGTCTCGCATTCGCGAGGTTTTGAGCTATTGGCATTATAAATTACAATGCCTTTTAATTATGTTTGAAAACCTACAAGCGGTGTGCAAACACGCACTTTCTACTTATGGTCCTTGCTTACGAGAAGCAAAGCTGGCAATAACTGCTCCACTTTTACTGCCAGCCTTGCTTCTTTTAAGCAACGACTAGAAGTGCTAACTGCATGTTTACGCACCGCTTGCAGGTTTTCGAAACCTATAAATAAAAGGCATTATTTACAATGCCAATAGCTCAAACTCTAGCAAATGCGAGACCTATTGCATTGCAAATGCTTGTTTAAAGATGAATTTAAGGATGTACCATTAATTGTATTAATTCCATCTGATGGTCTGAGCAGCCCCAACGGGTTCCATAATATCTTACCAACTGTTGTATGAAAAACCCATTTGTTGGCCCGTTTGATGTTCACACATGTACCTGCTCCGACAAATAACGGAGCCAAGATCTTCATTTGCGCACCAAGCAAGATCCTGTAAGAATATCTGAAAATGGCTAAAACCTGGTGGCACCAAGAGCCTCTGCCCCAGTTGATGTTATCTGCTCTTGAAACATTACTTATTGATTTAAGGCAATGAGGAGGCATACAAATCAGAATGCCATGAGATCAAGGCAGACCAGGTTTGGAGCTCACCAGGATCACAGCACCCCTTTATTCAGTGGACACTGATTCTGCTTTTAAGGGTCAAATTATCCAGGATTGGTGCATCTATATCTCGGAGACCTTGACCTCACCCCAGTATCGAAGTTGCCCCAAAATCAGAGTACCCCAGAATCCATGCCCTTAGGATCATAATTCAGAGAACTTTGGTACCCGAGCACCTCACCATCAGATCTCCACAGCTTTGGAGTATCCCAGTGCCAGTGATCAGAGAGCCCACATCCATCATTACTTGTCTCCTGATGATAATAGACAGAAAGCCAAATTTACAAGGGCAAAAATGATTGATGTCAAACCAGTGGATGTCCCATATCAGATTTGCTGTGAACTGTTGTACTGTCCACAGTAGAGCAAGGTGGCGTTTGTAAAGCCCACTAAGACAGTGTTCCCACAGCTCTTTTTGTACCATCAAGCATAAGGGTGATAAGGCGTGCTTATTGTTTCTTCGCCAGCTGAGTTGAAATTGGTTATCTTTCACCGTTTGCCTTTTTTTTTTTTAACCATAAGCAATCGAGTTGGGAGATGCAGTGTAAATCAACAATAAAAGCAATCACTTAAAAATAGATCTATAATTAAAAGGTTATTGTTAGACCTGGTACCATTGACGTGAGTCTTCCTTCCACTTTTTTCTGATTGCCTCCTCTGTTTTTGATGTTTTGCTGGTTTAGATGCTTTGGCCACTGTGCCACTGCTATTCAGTGCCACAGTGCAAGTGCTCCCTATGGTAAATTGATGTATTGATTAGTGACTCCATGATTGGGTCATTTGATTTACTTGTCAGACCCTAGTATAGTGCACCAAGTGTGCCCAGGGCCTGTAAATCAAATGCTGCTGGTGGGCTTGCAGCACTGGTTGTGCCACCCACAGAAGCAGCTTGTAAAGTGTGGCTCAGGCCTGCCATTGCAGAGCCTGTGTGCAGTCTGTGACTGCCATGTCGACTTGGCAAGTGCACCCACTTGCCAGTCCCTAAACCTTCCCTTATCTTCATATCAGACCCCCCTAAGGTAGGCCCAAGGGCAGGGTGCATTGTAAGTATAAGGTAGGACATGACCTGGTGTGTGTGTGGCATGCCCTAATAGTCAATTACAGCCATTTTCGTTTTTCACTATTGCAAGGCTACCAGTCCCCATAGGCCAGAATGGGCAGTTTGATTATAACATCTTATAATCCTAACTGACCCAGGGAACATGGTAGAAAAATGAATTTAGTATGCCTGAACTCAGAATGATAAAATACATCTTTTAGTAAAGTTGGTTTTAACATTCTATGTTTGAAAATACCACTTTTAGAAAGTGGGTATTTTCTTGCCTAACTGTCCAAGCCTGCCTCTGCTAGGTTGTGTATTGTGAGTGACAGGGGCTGGGGGATTCCAGGAGACAGGGTGAGTCAGCACAGGGCTGAATAGACCTTTCTGCATGTAGCGTAGTGGGAGGAGTTGCACCTGGGTCTGAATAGGGCTGTGCCTGCCTTCCACAATGCTGGCTCCACCTCCTGTGGTGCGTCTGATGTCCCTGGCCCACACTGTCAAAGGAAAGAAGGAGTCCTATAAACAAAGTGCTCCAGGACTGCACAGAACTGGTTTGACCAGGGAAAGGCCCCTCTTCCTTCAGAGGACAAAGGATTTAGGGGTATAAATATTGGGGCCCTGACCCCAGAACTTTAGATCACTTCTGGAACAACAAGGAGAAGGACCAAAGGAAGCTGTAGGAGTTCGACTGCCCCCCTGCCAGTGTGCTGTGTTGGCCTACAGTGGTGTCTTCAGTGCCAAGGAGAGGAGAAGGAACTTTTAAAGAACTTTCATCATCTTGCAGAATATTACTCCAAGGGCTTGATTTGAGCTTGCCTCCTGACTGAAGTCTCAGGGATACCAGACTTCACTCTTTCTGTTTGCCTGCATCTGGAACTTGCTGTTCTGGTGCTACAGAAGGAATTTGCAACACCGACGCCGGCGAGCGACGCTGTCTTCTGCATCGAAGCCGTGAGCGCTGCTCCGACTTGCAACGTAGACCCGACGCCGGCCTCCGTGCCACATCGACGCCAGCGAACGACATCATAAGCCTGCCATAGCCGTGAGCGCTGCTCCGACTTGCGACGCCGGCCGGAAGCCTGCTGCTGTGCCGCATCGACTCCGAATCCGACATCATCGCGGAGCCGATCGTCGACGTGGGTGGTCAAGAATCCATCGACATCGTACGGAACCGTGGTTTCGGCGCCATCGTGACGTCACCTCCTCTGTACGGTCAGGAACCGACGCCTCCCCTGCCTGTGCAAGCATCCAGGTCCCGACGCATCATCTCCCCCGAAGCAAGGAAGCGACGCTGCAGCGCCAACGACGTCGCACCTCCCCGACGCCGTGAGCTGTCTTTGTTTTCGCTTTTCCAAGGTACTGTTCTTTGTGGTTCTGTTTTGACTCCGGGCCCGACGCCGCGCACCTCGCGGTCGGCGCCGTACTTTGGGATTTCTTTGACCTCGACGTCGTGATAACTCCAGTTGGGGTTATCTGTTGCTAAAGACTGCTTTTAAGTGAAGAACCTATTTTTAAACTATTTCTACCATCTTGAAGTATTATTTTTGATTACAGTATTGTGGATTTTTGTCGTTTGTGGTCTTGTGATAAGTCTTTATAAAGCATACTTATTTTTTATAAAACCTGTGTGGTGTCCATCTGTAGTGTTTTCACTGTATTACTGTATGTGTTCACAAATGCTTAACACACTGCCTCTGAGATAAGCCTGTCTGCTCGTGCCAAGCTACCAAGGGGGTGAGCAGGGGTTATTTTAGTAGTGTATCCCCCTTACCCGGACTAGAAGCAAGGGTCCCTATTTGGTCAAAGGTGTATACCATTGCCAACTAGAGACCCCCAGTTCTAACAGTTATTGATCCTGCTTAAACTTAAGTAATTGGAATCCACAATCTAACCCCCCACTATAGCTATAGCTCAGTTGTAGTTTCATATACATTATTTTCTCAAATGACAGGGCCTGTGAAAACCACTTTCCGAATTGATTGTACCATTACCCTTTACAACACGAAGCACTGACATGCGTGTATTTATTTGTGTGTAATGGTATATAGCGTGTACCTCGCTGAAGAGCAAGGAAGTTCTGAACAGTAGGCTGAGGCCTGAGATAAAATTAAAACATGATTTTTAAGAGTCATAAATCTTCATTTGTCTAGGTGTTAAGAACAAAACACAATAATGAACATTCTGCTCCATCTTGTCTGATGAAAGTTCCTACGTGCACATAAACTACAGTCATTCTGATTTACCACAGCCATTTTGTACTCTGTTGGTCACCTTCATTTCACCCTGTCCTCTAGCAGCCTTCTGACTCTCTGACCAAACCTGATGTGTGTGCTGGGGGCTATAAACTATTTCCACGACAAACATCAACATCACCTGCTGCCTCAAACTCGTCTTTCCTCTCATCCCTGCACAAACGGGTTACAAATACCAAACAGACTCTTGCAAACATGGTTTATTGCACTACACACAGCAAGACTGGTTTTTTGCCAACAATGGGACCTGTTCTTATCAACAGAACGGACTCTTAGATCTGGCCGGTCTCACTCGTTTTTAGACCCTGAAGCAAGGTCCAGCTGCAATTAAATTGTCTGTTTTTGACCTGGGTGGGAGGAGAGTTAATGTTGGGCTTGTGTAACCATGTTGATAACACAATGTCAGGCTTGTGTGACAACCTGCCCGGGGCGGAGACTCCAAGCTTGTAACCATGATAAAAGAAACAAATACATTGTGTAAAACTGTATAAAAGGAAGAGTCAGAAGCATTGCCAGTAGAACACCTCCCTGAAGACATCCTGGTGTCAGCAGTTGACGTGGTCTCCTCTAAGAGTAATAAACCTTTTTCTTGCCTTCCAGCGCCTGCCTCGTTATTTTAGATAGTGAATCCAAAGTGGATTAAAGGTGACCTTGCGCCGGGCAGCATTGGGGATCTCAGGAGACTCGCTGCTTTTCACAAATTGGCGACCCAACGGGGGCCCATCAGAGACACGTGGGTCCAGTAGAGAGGTCCTAACGACGGAGTGAACGACTAAATGATTGGAGTGCACCTGCCTGAAAGAGACCCTCGTCTGGCTGCCAATTGACTGAACTTCACCGGTTCCGAACGGACCTCTCTCGAGTGACCTGCGGTCCTGACTGGGGCCTTACAGGAACGCCGCATTGATTGTTGGAGTAAGAGGACAACCAGGCGCTGGAAGGGGAATACGAAGAACTGTCCATACGGTCCGGGTAAGGTCGTGAGAAAACATGACTTAAATTGATTGATTGATAGAAATACTAGTATTCCTTTATGAGTTATTTGAGACATTCCCTGCTTGCAAACAACGTAGAATAGGAATATTCTCTCTTTGCAGACAGCGAAGGACAGGTAGTGCAGACTTTTGTCTAACATTAATTGAGATATTCATTTTGACCGCTAAATACGTCATGCCTGTTTTCTCTAGATTGTTTGATTGTTTTGGACCGGACCGTTTGTTAGAGGTCAGTCATCCGGCACCGCCGGAAGGCACCCCTAACAAGGACATGTACGTAAAATATGGATTAGCCACCGTAGCTTATAGCAAACTATGGCATAAGTACACTAGGAAGGACCGGGTAAATCAGTGGCCACTGACGGGATCTTTCGATCCCGCTAAAATAGAAACGTTAGAATTAGCTCTCCACAAAAAGAAAGCTAGACCAGCCATGTTTGATAGTTTTGGTTTATGGCGAAAAGAAGCAGCTCAACGAAAGACAAGAGACGAAGCTAGACAAGATAAAGAAACGCGAAAATCAGCTTACCAAGCCTGTAAAAAGTTAGAAGAAGAACTAAAAGAAAAGGAAATCGATAAAAAGGAACAGGAATCAAAAATATCAGGTCAATGCCCTGTTAGAACGCCCTTAACTCTTTACCCCGAGTTACCAGCAAAACAGGGGGTAGATGATGATTTATTGTTAGGTCCCCCAATGATATACATGCCACCCCCTTATGCCCCTACTCATCCCGTAGTACAACGCCAGGACCCCCAAAGTATAGCTGGAGATGGCACGATCGCCTCAGTCTCCACCACCTCTGCTCCCACCGAGCCACCCACACCAAATGCCTCATCAAAGGAGGCAGTAGTAGAGGTAGGAACCAAGGAAATAGGAGCGCCCAGGGTCCCGCGATTAAGTAAAAATGAGCGAGCAGGCATTGATAAAATAGTTAAAACCCTCATAGATAGGAAAGAAACAGAAGAACACGTAACAGACATATGCGACTCCTATGTTGAAAACCGCAAACGATACTTTATTGTACGTCTCTGTTACCACACCCTTACTGCATATGAAGAGAAGTACCAAAACGTAGGGCCCGAGCGATTAGTGGCTCTCTACAGGAAGGTAGACATCGGAGATGAAGGCGACAACGATGTTGCAGAACTATTTTCATCCACACTAGAAGTATTGCGTCACCTCATAGAACAAGGACAGATAGATAGGGACAGGACAACTAAGGTAGCAGGACCCCCAGTGGAAAAAACAGATAGCATGATGCCAATAAAAGAAGCTGCCCCTTACTGGGTACCTCCTAGAGGACAAGGGACTAATGACGATATAAACCATCAAGACGCTAGAGGAAGGGTGGTCTACAATTGGGTGTATCAGCCATGGGACAGACAGGACATCCTGACTTCCGTAAATCTTTGCCGGATTTACGAAAGAACCCCACCGCCTTTTACGCCGAGCTAGGTACCGCTCTGGGATCAACAATAATGACACTTGCCGACATAGACTTGTTCTTCGGGTTATGTTTGCCAGCAGATGTGTGGAAACAGGTTAAGAAAGTAAACCATACCGAACTGTTTGGTCATACCTGGGAACAACTCGACACACTAGATAAACAGCGGAACCCTGGTCAAAAACCAGTTAAAGCAATATTAGACCTCCCTGACAAAATAGTGCAGAAAGTGAAAACGCTGATCCCAGAGAAAAAGATAGACTGGTCCATAGTAACCGCATGCCGCCAGAAACCACAAGAGGACGTCTCAGAGTACTTCTCCAGATTTGAAACTGTGTTCTCTGATTACAGTGGACAAGACATGTCCACCGCAACCGGACACCACTTATTTGTGCAGAACTACGTCAAAGGATTACTGCCAGATGTATCCCAGAAACTACAAGCCAGCGAAAGTAGTTGGGCAGCATCTAAACCGACGGCCATTCTCCAAATGGCCCAGTATTACGAGCATCAGAGAAACGAAAATGACAGGGCTACAGAAAGGAAAAAGAAGGACTTGAAGGAAAGGGTAATGATAGCACAACTCCAGGGGGCGAATACAGGAGGGGAGCAATATAGGGGAGGAAACCAGCAGAATACCCCTAGAGTACAGCCACCTAGGAACAATCCATCTACATCATATGTAGGACGCCAAGACCTAGGACAGGATGAATGTGCATTTTGCAAAAATATGGACACTGGAAATCCCAATGCCCGGCTTTGTTAGGAGCTGCTAGGGGCAGAGGGGCGAGGGAAATAGCAAGTGGACAGAGAGGAAGAGGACGTGGGAGAGGGTACGCGAGTGAAGCAAGCGAGGAAAGGCCAGGAAGAGTGAACGCATTTGACCATCCCAGACAGAATCAGTACCAACAGACAGATTATGACAATACCTACGACTTTGCATAGGACAGCCAGGGGCAAGGGAGGGATCCAGTCGAGCTCTGCGTTGATCAGCAAGGCCCTTATGTTACCGCTGAGGTCCTGGGCACAAGGTCGCCATTTTTGGTAGACACAGGAGCAACCCGTAGTGCACTATCCAAACGACTGATTCCAAGGGCACCCTTGTCAGGCTCACATGTGACCTCAATAGGATTTGACGGTACGCCCTCCACCAACCCTTTGTCCCGACCCATCCCTTTTAATCTTGACCTCAATGGCGTCGAAACGACATTCCTCCTCTCATCTAACACCCCAGACGCCATTATGGGCCTCGACCTTTTGAAACACTTCCATGCGACTATCAGATGCTCACCAGACGGAGTGCGTGTCATCCTGTATGACAACCCCCAACGCCATAGAGAGAACCCTTTTCAGCACATGTTTTCCATCTCTGAGACTGACACATCCCTACTGGACACTTTGCCATCACACTTATGGGCTAGGGCTGATTCAGACGTAGGACGAATGATGATTGACCCAGTACACGTAACAATACGACAGGACGCAACCCTACCGAAGGTACCGCAGTACAAAATATCGCCAGAGGGTGAGAAAGCACTAACAGAGATCATACACTCTTTGGTAGAGGCAGGGGTGGTAGAGGAAGTAGTGAGCAACATTTGTAACAGTCCCATACTACCGATTGTAAAGAGACAGGGAGAGGGAGATGGGAAAGCCTACCGCTTCATCATTGACCTGCGGGAGGTAAACAAAATCGTAGTACCACAATACCCAGTAGTTTCCAACATCACGACAATTTTGACTTTAATCCCCTCCACTGCCACCACCTTCACTGTGATCGACCTCAAGAACGCCTTCTTTTCCATACCTATACACGAGGACAGCCGCTATCTTTTTGGATTTACCCTAAATTCCCGTTCGTATAGATTTTGTAGAGCACCTCAGGGGTACACTGAGAGCCCAAGTATCTATAGCCAGGCGCTTAAAAGACAGTTGGACGCCATACAATTGCCAGATGGAGTGGCACTAATACAATATGTAGACAACATCCTTCTAGCAGCAGACACCATACCAATAGCCGTCACAGCCACCATCAAACTACTCCATTTCCTTGCTGAGAATGGTCACAAGGTCTCCCGAAAGAAACTGCAGTTCTGTAAATCACAAGTGACCTATTTGGGTCACCTTTTATCAAAAGAAGGGAGAAAACTCACGCCTGACAGGATCCAGACAATTCTAGACACCCCTGTCCCCAAAAATCAGAAGCAAGTCCGCTCTTTGATAGGCCTCACCTCGCTTTGCAGACCGTGGTTACCGAACTTTAGCCTCATTGTCAAACCCCTTCTCTCCCTCCTAGCTAAGGACATCCCCTCACCTCTCCCCTGGACCCCCGAATGCCAGACAGCCTTTAAAGAACTACGCAATACCCTTTGCTCAGCACCAGTCCTAGGAACCCCAGATTACTCCAAACCATTCTTCCTCTACACACACGAAAGGGAGGGATGTGCATTGTCTGTCCTAACACAATCAATTGGTCACAAACAACGCCCTTGTGCATATTTTTCTGCCACCCTCGATCCAGTAGCCAGAGCACTGCCAGCGTGCCTGCGCGCTGTGGCAGCTGCAGCGGTATCAATACGCCAGAGCGAAGGAATAGTGCTCTCCAATACAGTCACTGTTTTAGTACCCCATGCAGTCGACACACTACTGAACCAGACCAAAACCCAACACTTGACTAGCGCCCGACTGACAGGATATGAGTTGACCCTGCTAGCACCGCACATTACCCTAAAGCGATGCACCACCCTCAATCCAGCCACACTGTTACCCCTACCCGAGAACGATTCTAACGTGGCTCCACTACACGACTGTGTGACACTAACCGATGAACAAACAAAAAGTAGAGTAGACCTCAGAGACACCGCCTTTCTAGAGCCAGATGGAGAACTATGGGTGGATGGTTCGTGCATCAAACTCCCCGACGGCACCACCTCAGCTGCATACGCTGTCACCACAGCCCGAACCATTCTAGAAACAGCCCGTATTGCCCAACGTTCCGCCCAGGCAGCAGAACTCATTGCCCTCACACGAGCATGTATTTTAGCAGCTGGCACGACAGTTAACATATACACCGACAGCCAATACGCCTTCGGGGTGGTTCACCATTTCGGGATTCTATGGAAAGAAAGAGGGTTCCTGACTTCACACGGTACACCCATCCTGCATGGAGATTTAGTCTCCGCCTTGACGGAAGCAGTCCTCCTCCCCAAAAAGCTAGCAGTGATAAAATGCCAAGCACATAGGAAAGTGACAGATCTCATTGGACAGGGAAATGCGCTAGCAGACGTTACTGCCCGAGCCACAGCAGAAGACAGAACCATGACACGAATGTATGTGACCAGGTCACAAGCTGAACAATGGACTGATGCTAGGACCACTGTAAGGGACATACAGACTACAGGCACACAAGACGAATTGACCGAGTGGGAAAAGGTGGGACTAAAAGACGAGGAAAATTGCTGGAGAACTAAAGACGGAAATAAATGGCTGTTACCCAATGCCTACCTCATCCCCATATTGACCATGGCACATTTACCAGCACACATAGGTTCCACCCCATGATTGAACTAATCACAAGAGTATGGCATAATGTCAAGATAACAGAATCTGCAAAGCGCCCAGTACAACAATGTATAGTATGCCTACAACACAACCCAGGGAAAGGGACAGTAGTACCACGGGGAGGGTTTGGAGTCCCTGATCACCCCTTTGAAGTCCTTCAAATGGATTACATCCAACTAGAGAGATGCCATGGTCTAAAATATGTCCTGGTGGTTGTGTGCGCTTTTAGCAAATGGGTGGAGGCATATCCCACCCGCGACAATACTGCCATAGCCACTGCAAAAGTATTGTTGAAAGAATTCTTCCCCGGTACGGCCTTTGCAGAATTTTATGGAGCGACACGGCCCACACTTCGTAGCCGAAGTGATACAGAACATACTGAAAGGGTTGGGGGTAAAACAAAAATTCCATGCCGTCTTCCACCCCCAATCAGCGGGCCTGGTAGAGAGACACAATGCAACATTGAAACTAAAGCTAGCCAAAATAGTTGCCACAACCGGGTTGAAATGGCCCGACGCCCTTCCATTGGCATTGCTATCAATGCGCTCCACCCCGACCAAACACAGACTGACCCCGTATGAAGTGGTCTTCGTTAGGCCTATGAACATTTGGGCGGCACCAAGACCCACCTCCATTAACGATGTCCCGAACATATTAATGTCAGACTATCTGCATAAATTGACAAACGAGCTAACAATTATCCACCAACAGGTGCAGCAAGCCTTGCCTGACATATCCAGGGGCCCAGGACATGTGATAAAGCCTGGGGACTTCATCCTAGTTCGCAACTTCCAAAGAACGAAGAATCTGGAGCCCAGGTGGACGGGCCCCTGACAAGTCTTGATCACCACTCGAACTGCCCTCCGAGTGGAAGGAAAAAAAAATTGGCTGCACGCCCACCACTGCAAGAAAGTCCCTCCAACGCTGGCAACCTGTGAAGAGGTGGAGGTGCAAGAGGAAGTACTCGCAAAGACCGACCAGCTCTGAGTTGCTACCCACAAGAAGACACCCTCCAACTGTCTGAATTTCCCGACCCCACGGTGCCATCCAAGGAAGGGTACAACCTAAGATCGACGAAAAGGGGGAGCTCCAACAACCAGGCCACTAACTGAGTCAGAGTCTCAGATCGGTAGCACAGCCAAACGACGCTACCAGGAAAAACACCAGACAAAAGTCTGTGGTCCTAACAGTTGGTGAGCTCCTCGAAGATGATGGAAGAAACGGAACACCTGCAAAGCCACCGCAAAGACACCAAGACTTTTGAACTGCACAGTACAAAGACAATTGCACTTGTAGCTGCATTTCTCACCTGCCTCCTGCTAATGGTCACACTCTGGATCATTGAAGAGAATGCACCTGCATACAGAACATTGTCACCAACCATGCAACCAATCACAAAGAAAGAACACTACCTTGTATCACTACCGCCACATCTCCGAGAACGACGCAAAGAATTCTGGAATAATTCTTTCGTACAGATGCTGCACCAGCACAATCTTGCCACCAATGCCACTAACTGTTGGGTCTGTGGGCAGCTACCACATGCCACTGAACATTCCATCCCTTTCATCCCTTCACCCTTTTCTGTTCATGGATCTTGCCTTGCCTGGATGATGCTCCTACAAGAAAGTTACAAAGACAATGCCACTTCCGATGGGACAATCGCTCAGTTCTACAACGAGTTCTGGCTAAACCAAACAGGAAGAACAGCAGCTCCCTTTTGCCCTCACACCTCCAATACGACATTCCCAATGAATGTCCCCTCCAAAGAACGAGTGGAAATACAAGTGTTCAATAATCCTGTCAGAGCCACATTTTCCTACCTGAAGAAAAGAACTGCTGCAACACTGACTGTGGCCCTATCTGTGGTGAACGTCTCTGGCCTTGTATGCATTGAAGGCCGTGGGACTAAGAATGTGGGTCACAGCACTTGTAACATTGTAAGGACTTTGAACACTGCCAATCCTCCAGCATTTGTTGCATCACCCAATATGTACTTTGTCTGTGGAACCAAAGCCTACACCTGGCTCCCAAGAAACTGGGGGGCACGTGCTACATCGCCTTTGTTTTGCCACCGACCTACACAGCCCCTGCAGAGCATCATCGAGAAAAGCGTTCTAAAGACACTGATCAAGCAGACTCTGCCGCATCACAGTTCGTTGACGCAGCAAAAGGGCTCGTCCCGCTATGGGGTCCGATGGCAAACAGCCGAGCCATCAGACATCTGTCTCAAGCGGTAGAAACCGCCCTGAACGTCACAGCTGGCATCCTCACCAACAACACTGCCGAGCTTCAAGCGGTCCGTCTGGTGGCCCTACAAAACCGCATGGTCCTGGACGTGGTACTAGCGGATCGTGGAGGAGCATGTCGCATCATTGGTGCCAGTTGCTGCATATACATCCCTGATAATTCACCCTCTGTCTATGAAGCAATCGAACATCTCCACAGACTGTCTTCAGAAATTCATCAAGGATCAGAGACTTGGACAATTGGAAGTTGGCTTTGGGGCATCTTAAAGGACTGGGGTTGGAAAATATCAATGTTTCTCTTGGTCCCAGTATTGGCAATATGTGGTTGCTGTTTGGGTGTACACTGTATACCACCTTTGTGTTCTCTTTGCATAAGTGCCTTGCGCCCTAAGACTATGGACACTCAGTTAACAAAAATGAGAGTAATGTATGAACAAGAAATACAGGACATTATGGAGATCGAAATAGACTGACAAGATGGCTAGTTATGTTCAAAGGGGCGACTGTTAAGAACAAAACACAATCATGAACATTCTGCGCCATCTTGTCTGATGAAAGTTCCTACGTGCACATAAACTACAGTCATTCTGATTTACCACAGCCATTTTGTACTCTGTTGGTCACCTTCATTTCACCCTGTCCTCTAACCCAGGGTGTCCTCTGTCCTCACCCTGTCCTCTAGCCTTCTGACTCTCTGACCAAACCTGATATGTGTGCTGGGGGCTATAAACTATTTCCACGACAAACATCAACATCACCTGCTGCCTCAAACTCGTCTTTCCTCTCATCCCTGCACAAACGGGTTACAAATACCAAACGGACTCTTGCAAACATGGTTTATTGCACTACACACAGCAAGACTGGTTTTTTGCCAACAATGGGACCTGTTCTTATCAACAGAACGGACTCTTAGATCTGGCCGGTCTCACTCGTTTTTAGACCCTGAAGCAAGGTCCAGCTGCAATTAAATTGTCTGTTTTTGACCTGGGTGGGAGGAGAGTTAATGTTGGGCTTGTGTAACCATGTTGATAAAACAATGTCAGGCTTGTGTGACAACCTGCCCGGGGCGGAGACTCCAAGCTTGTAACCATGATAAAAGAAACAAATACATTGTGTAAAACTGTATAAAAGGAAGAGTCAGAAGCATTGCCAGTAGAACACCTCCCTGAAGACATCCTGGTGTCAGCAGTTGACGTGGTCTCCTCTAAGAATAATAAACCTTTTTCTTGCCTTCCAGCGCCTGCCTCGTTATTTTAGATAGTGAATCCAAAGTGGATTAAAGGTGACCTTGCGCCGGGCAGCATTGGGGATCTCAGGAGACTCGCTGCTTTTCACATAGGGACTTTTGGAGGAAAGGATGGCGTATCCTATATAAAGCTCCAATAAATTGGAATATCTTAAGTTTTGTTCCTGGTACTGAATCCAAGAAAATGAACATAGAATTTTGAGCATGGTACGGGATTTTCAGCTCTAGGTTAGACTAAGGCAGTATACTCTTCAGCTGTTACCTTTTGAGTATAGCAAAATATCTGTATTTAGTAGGCTCTCCTATGGGCTCATGTACAATTGTTGACTCATAAAAGGATGTAGCGTTAGGAAAACTCCATAGACTCTTAAGTAGAAACGTGCATCTTTATTTACTTGTTAAAGGAGACGTGCAGCTCATTTAGTAGTTGGTAGTACCTCCTAGTGACTCTCCTCGAGCGTATGTATGCTCTCCGCTGAACACTTTGCTGACTGCTGCCAGGATGTATTCTGCCTGTTAAAACACACAATCTTGATTGTTGTGTCTCATACTTTTATTTCAAGGATCACACACGCCATTAGAAGCACTACGGAGGGAAGATAAATGAAAAACAATGTGTAAATGCAGCAATATAATAAAACAAGCATGTGCAATGCAATTGGTCTCGCCTTTCGGCCCTATGTGCTAACTACCAGCACATTGTGACAAGCCCCTCCTAAAAAACACCAAACAAACAAAAAACACAATCTGGAGTTGTAGTATCCTCTTAGCTAACACAGTTACGAAAAAAGGAGCATTTTGGTGAGCAGCCAACAAAGCCAAGACGATCCTAGGCTAATGCTTTGTTAGCTGCTGAAGAAGGACGAGTGAACACATAGATTTGGGACTAGTTGGGGACCTGGTTTCCACAAATATCAAAATATAGAAGTGAGATGAAAGAGGATGCCAGCTTGTCTTCGTGACACGCACCTTTCAAAAATAACACAGTGTACACAGGGACTTCTTCACAGGCCAGTGAACATAAACAACAATAAAAGAACCAGGTTAATGCATTCATAAACGAGTACAGATTTGGATGTGAGCACAGCTGTCTGGTAATAAAACCCGCCAACACTAGGAGAACATTACACTGTCCCACAGCACATTGCATCTAAATCAAAACACAACTCGCAATCCTAAAGCAAATGCTTTGCTGCCTTATGTAAAGTGATACTTCGCACACACCACAAAGCAGCCCGACCCGTGCAGAGTGCATGTTGATTCTACATTAGGAAGTCTATATGTACTAAGCGTGACGGTCTAGGAGTGCAGGCACGAGCCTTCGACACTTTTCATACCATAAACAGGAGGGTAAGGTCGTATGTGTTTTACTTCTCACATTTACAGATATTGTTACAACCAGTGCTTTAAGTGGGCCCGGTTTCAACGGTGCTGAGCACTGGCACTTTTTAGGTCTCGCCTAGCGTTGCAGTGCGAATGCACTGCCATCGCTTTGCGAGGCATGCAGTATACACTATAGTGTGGAAGCTTCGTGGAAGCTCCGCCAACTCTCCAGCCCATCTTTTTTATTGGCTTAGGTCTTAAATTAAGCCTTCCGATTGGTTTTAGTCTTGTTAGTCCCTCCTCCTCATGGCCATGTCGTCATATGTATACTTCCATAGCTACTGGCCCTATTACTTTTAAAACTCTTTTGTTCCCGTGGCTCCCCCACTACCCTCCCACAAGCCGTGACTTCTCGGTCCATTACCCCCCCTCCCCCCACTCCCATTCGTGCCTTTTTGCCCGCCTGCACTCTTGTTTTAAATGCAATAGGACTCTCGTAAACGCGAGTTCTATTGCATTGCAAGTGCTTGTTAAAGTAGTGCGCAGTCATTTACATTTGACATGCGCGCGATGTCTGACATCACAGCACTGCCCCTTCCGCCCGCACCACCTCTCTCTCTGCCTCTACTGCTTCGCCCGGACCCCTCGCCTCCTCCAGCTCCCGGCACCGCACAGCTCAACATGGCTAAAACAGCAATGGGTCAGAGTGAGCCCCTTTTCTTATCCTGCGGGACCGGGACCGGACAGTTGGCCTGAAACGGATTTGCGGCAGTGCAGAAAAGCACACGCTTCGTGCTCGCGGGCAAAATAAATATTTAAATGCTTTTAAAGCTACTTGCGTAGTCGCTAGGGGAGTTGCCTGATTGAGTTACCTGATTCTTAAATGGCCGCCGAACGGGACGTGCAGTACCGCTTGCGCCGGAGTAGGTGTGCACTGTAGCACAGCCAGCACTCCACGCTTATTCCACTTTTACAGCTCCCAGTTTGTGCCTCCTGCGGGTGGGCGCCTCCAGGGCGCTGCAGCCGTTCTATTCCTGGAGCCACCTCCCGATGCTGGCCCGTCCGACCCCCCCCCCCCCGTGTCTTCCCGCCGTGGTCTCTGCACTACGGAGGGACCCAGAAGCGGCGGTGCTGGACCCGGTAGAGGTTGCTGGGTCCTGACAGGGTCAGTCAGCCTTTTTGATCGGGGGTGCACTGTTGGGAGGCAAGCTAAGGAGTGATCAATGGGGTTTTTTCGGGGAATACTCTGGAAGAGTTTGCTATATGTAGAAAGTTTCCTAAACTATTTTTATAGTAACAAGGTAATTTAAGAGCTGCGCCGTAGTGCTAAACTTATTGAGACCGGAGTGCAGATTTCTGCCACACATGCTTTGCCCACGCACCTACCACCAACCCATAGCCTATCGTACCTGCGCATGCAAACCAGCAACACTGGACTAACAGCACACGGGCCAAGAGAACACATACAGCTTGTGCGTGGCAGTCCCCAGTATTTGCCCTGACGCGCATTTAAAAAAGAAAAAACATATATTCCGTCATGCTCTGGGAGTTTAATATCATAGTGTGGGGAATGTGGCCTTTCCTTGAGCATTTGACGGCATTCGCAGGTTTATAGGTAGTGGAGTTGGCAGCAGAAAACATTTTTTTGTTGTTGTAGTTTTATATAGCGCGAACTCGACCCGAAGGTATCAGAGCATTTTACATGAGTACCAGTTGCCCTACAGCAGGGCATATTAATTTTATTTTTAGGCATGGGGAGATTGTGATGTGCCCAGAATCACAGGAAGTTTGAGCCTCCCGCGGGACTCGAATCTGGTTCCCCACCTTCAAAGAGGCACGGAAACCACGAGGTGGGCGAACAGGACATCCGTGAACCTCTAGTGAATGATTTGTTCCCGCCCACCTCTGAATAAGGACCCACATGAATGACCCCTGAGGTGTCTTTATCGGATTTGATTTATTTATATTATGAAGACTGAGGTGGGGTGTTTGGGTTCTTAAGGTATTCAGCATCTATCCGTCTCTCCTAGGTTTGCCACTGTAGGCTGCACGCCGCTACATATGCAGACAGCCCCGGGCTCCTAGATGGAGCTGTCATTTAACATTCCCTCACAGGGTTTATTTGCACTTGCTGCCTGGCACTAATGTATGCAGATGGACCGGTGCACCCAGGTATGACCCTCGTTGTACATTCCCACCAGACGCTGGGCCTGTCTGCAATTGTGTCCAGTGGGCACAGCTCTTCTGGAGTGCAGCCCGTCCTACATTACCCCATAGAACGGGCACAATATGGAGCCCGACCACGGCCTGTTATAAGAACATATTCTCAGCACGCTCTGATGACACATCCTCTGCTTCTGCATGCCCACTAATTAGCACCACTTGGGCACAAGGGGTTAAATTAGCGCACCGAAATACAATCCAATTACACAAATGTGACTGCAGGCACATTAGACTAGGCGCTGTGCCCAGCCCTAATGTATGTACATGACAAAGAGCGTCTGAAAACTCCACTTGTACAATCTTTTCAAAGGTTGGCACTGCCAGCTGCCAGAAACTAATGTATAAAGAAAGCACACTCCTCATATCCAGGAGCCCACAGTGCTTTTCCTATTAGGATTGCCTCTGTGTGGTGTGCGACCCTAATGCACTTAGATGGCACAATGCTCTTAGACATGACCGCCTTGCACGTTTGCTCTCAGGGTGGCATTGTATGCTGCAGAGCCTTAATGTAAGTCTATGGCAGGATGCTTGCATACAGGACCCTGTTGTAGGTTCTCAGGTAGAGGTTCAGTGGCATTGCATGCTGCCTGAATTTAAATGGGCCATCTTGTGAATGAGGTAACAATGGCCGGAAACCCAAGCTGACATCATGAAATAAAGGAACGTTCTGGAATGCCTATTGGTGTCCGTCAGTGATGCAGAACTTGGTAAAAAGCAAATTGTTTCTCTCTTTCATGGTTGGCCTTGTTTAATGATGTAAATGACCGCATACTTCTGAACATGGCCACCATTAGGCAGTCCAGACTGAAGGTAGCTCTGGTCTATCTGGCCCTCGTGCATGCAGTCGCAACACACTCCTATACAGAGCTCCCTTTTAGATCTAGTGTCAATTTAGCTTCTTGTCTGCATGCCCTGGGGCCTAGGGGATAATGACTGATTAGATAAAAACAAAGGTCATGGTCTTTGGGAATGGAAGCATCACATTGCAATAATCAATATTCAAACTAGCTACAGACCGAAGAAGATGACAGTTTCGTTTACAGCAGCTCTGGTGGAGGAGGCCGAACACACCACGCACAAAACCTCTCCTTGTGGAACTCTTTACCATTCCAACTCAGACTAGAGAACGACTACCTTTAACTTTGCAAGGCTGTAAATGCTCCGAACACAGCTCACGATTGTCTGTCGTTTCCTGAGCCATCTATGCTGCAGGTCAGGCGCCTATCATCTGTCATGCAGTCCTATGCTGCACAGGACTTTGTTGGTTCTTCCCTAAGGCTCTGTCTTCATTTTGTACCTCTACACCCTGGCATCAACAAACTTTGCCACATCACCACCACTAAAAGGCTGGCCATAGAACGTTGAATGAAAAATTATCAAAACTGCGCGGTGACCGCATTCTTTATTATTTTTACTTGAAAACTAAGCCCTTTTTTAAGGCTTTGCACTAACATTAGTATGTTGTCGGCCTTTTATCTGAGGGTTTACAAATCAAACACAAATGAGCACCCATGCACTGTAACCACGTGCGAATTCCCAAATGTGTTAATTGGCAGATATAAAGTCCCTTGCGAAGGCAGCCTGTAATGTCCCATAAAAATAATTCCAACAAAAAGTAGCAACAGTACACTTGCTGTCCTCTAAAATATTAGCAATTGAGGACCAAACCACATCCCGTGACATACTGGTAGTCGAAAATAGCAGTACACTTCCTGGAAGACAAGATTTGTGGTTAACATAGGTCCGATGGCATTTTAATTTGCTCAGCTTGTGAAATGATCATACGATAAGCTGCCATTGATGTAATTGTGGGCAGCCTCCTAGGAGGTAGCACATATACACTGGTGCACACAAGGCTGGAAATAATTGGAATTCGCATCATTGACATTTAGTTCCTGAAATTGTCATTACTGGTTGTCATTAACACAACACATGCACATTTCCCACGCATGGTGGTACACTGCCAGCACAGTGGCATTTGCATTGATTGCATGCATGTGGAAGCAGTGTTTGCATAACCATCTATTATCCTTGGTATCATCCCTATCTTCTAAAGGACTGGCGCCTGGTCAGCTCTTTGATAGAAATGGAAACCTGAGCTCTAAATCAGTATTGCACCCATCTATATGGATAACCAACATCTATTTAGCATACAAATCAGCCATTTTTAGATGTCTTTGTTGCAGGGTTTTCGTGGGCTGGGAATACATCTTGTATCACATGGCACTTCATTCCTAGTGGAAGATGCCTGGCCGCTGCACGTGTAACTTGCTCCACCAAGGACTGAGTCCATGCCCCAGTGTCTGCCTCGGAGCCTTCAAAAGGGCCTCTTTATAGCTGAAAAAGTTCAGAAAGGGATTTTTTTAGCTGTATCTGGTTTAAGCAGCGGTACAGATCCCTGTGCCCCCAACTGCAAGCTAGGAAACTTGCCCCAGTCGCCTAGTTTTGCAATAAAAAACAGTCATTGGTAAAGTGGGTTCCTAATAACCACTTGTCTCGGTGCCACCGCACCTGCTGCACCATTGATAGCCATGCCCCTGATTTCCCGGGGAACAATGGTTGCATTAGTGTGGCATGAACACAGCCAGGTGCAAACCACAGCCAGGTGGAGATCACACCGTCCAAGACACTGTTAACCAAAGGAGAGGCACTTCTGTGGTGTGTAGTTTTATCCTGTCCATGTAAAGCAGCACACCCGAACACCAACCCCCTGGTGTTGGTTCCGTTCTCCTTTCCTCTGTTATTACCATGCTGTCTCGGCAGTGAAAGACCCTTTAAGTGCAGAGCCAGGTCGCGTGATATAATCTAAACTAACTTGGATTTAACAATGACCTCATGCATTAAGCCAGACAAGCCATCTATCCCGAAATTAAGAAGTATTGACAAAGCCAATAGGCCTCGCTTTAATGCGCAACAGATGTAAACACAAACATTGACAAATCTTATTTACCTGCATTGCTTGCAGGAATGCTGTTCATCACATTAAAGCCAGCCCTACTGACTTTGCCAGTGCTCTGGAAAAGAATTGTACACAAATAATGACTTTCTGAATTGAATACATGTAAAAGGTAAATAATTTATTATGAAAAACAGTGTGATGATTGAGTGTCCTTCTCAGATTTAAAACAGTCCCTCCTGCAGTCCAGTTGAAACACACCCTGGAAGAGGAATGATACACCAAAATCCAATAGCATAAAGTGAACGATTTAATCCTCTGGGCTGAGCCAAAGTCAATTCTATGTACATGTTAAAGAATTGGTAACAGTAGGTCAGCAGACTGCTGTTCTGTCAAAGTAGGTCTAAAAACAGTGCTCAAGATTTATCTCCTGGTACTGTAAGACAAAGGATAATTAGCCCCTGGCATAACCTTAAAATATTGTAAATGTACAGATTTCGTCCGATGTTTCATATTAGCTAAAGTTATGTATTAAGAAGTGTGCCTTTTGCTGTCTATGTTCCCAATGATCTTAAACTATAACTAAAGTTGGTGCTTGTCAACCACCCATCTGCCTTCTATTCTGTGCACCACTACTTTTCTTTAGTACTTGTTCAAAATGTTGTCTACTGAATAAATAACTTAAATAAGTAAGAAGGGGGTGATTTTGACCCGAGAGGCTGGAGTTGGTGGGTCTATTAGCAGAGGATCTCCACACGGTTACTTTTGAATTGCTGCTGAAATATGCTGAATCTCTGGCTGAAATGTTTTGTGACTATGAAAAGGCCAGGCAAAATGATACTACAAATATATCTGCAAACCCATTTTGTCCCCAAAACACACATGGTTTGGACTGTTAACCACACAAGCGGTGCAAAGTGTGTCAAATATGGTTGTCTTTTGATCTTAAGTTGACTTTGTACATCATGGTGTATTCTGTTTCACAATGAACAGTAGAAGATTGCATAACGTTATGGAGGATTGGTGAAGTGTGGTGTTAGAGAACTATTGTTTTCTTATTTGCAATGATTCGCTGAACACTATGTTTGAGTGTGACTTTTATTTCCGTGAACCCTAGTGGTAATATGTTCTTTTTAATTTGGAGTCCACCTTTCAGCGGAACCTGCTTCCCGAGTATTCACATAAAAGAGAGGAATTGGTGCCTCGAAGTCCTGTTTTATTTAGTTAGTTATTTTTCCCACATTGGGGGGGGAGGATGTTAGCCTTTTATCTCATTCTTTGGTGTCTTTTCTGTAAGCTGATGGCAGTAATCCTCTTGTTGCTTTTAACTTCAAACAGTTGGTTGTTGAACCCGCTGAGTAGAAAAGTGAACTGTTTTCACAACCTCCCCTGTCGAAGACCCTTTGATTATTTGTATTTATTAATTTATTTTGCTTCTGTAAAGCGAGAAAGCTGCATGTTTCTCAGAACAGCACAACACATTGTAAAGTGCGAGGACCTTCATAGGTGTTTTCCTAATCTCCTTCCTACACCCCGTTTGGTTTTTCATTTTCACATGATTTGCAGTGTAGTGCTCTCATTTAATCTTCCCGCTGCCTCCCTCGCACCACACTGCTTGCCCGCCCCCACCTCCAAGATCGCTGCATTGATTTCTTATCCTTAATTTAAAATATTAGTTTTTATTTATGTTGAGCCGTTTGCAGTTTTTCTCATTCTTTGAATTGTCAAAGGTGGTGCGGTTTTCTCCAGTGCACAGCTAGCTCAGTTGACTGGCACATGTTTATTCCTGGGTGGGTGGTACCTTGTAGAAGTGTGGCATCAATGGACCATTTATGTCTCCACCCACCTTGACATGGGAAGGGAATGAAGGGAAATTGGGGGGCCATCAGGCCTAGCACCTTCTAGCCATTTAGTACTTTAACAAAACCCTTTCTGCCCCATGTCTCGAGGGGGCCCTGAAGGGACTGGCAAAAGCAGAAAGAAAACAAACCTTGAAGAGCCGTGTTTACTTTCTCTCTTGATTCCACTCTAGGTACTTCCTGCAGTACCCCAGCAGCAAACAGGAGACAATTGCACTCCAAGGCAGGGACAAGGAAGATAATAACTGCGTGACATCACTTACGCTATCTTGGTATTTGGTGATCTGACCTACAAAGAGAGTTCCCTCCTTCTCGGGAACACAGATTCAGTTCATTTTGCACTTTATTGAATGGATGTGTGTTAATAACATGCAAGAAAACAGGGCATCTAGTTGGCTCTGTATGGTAGAAGCTTTTATGCAAACTGCTTTGCTTAAAGGGTGCTCTTGCACATCACGGCCTGACAGGCGCACCCTTTCTATTCATGCAAGGATAATTCACTCAATTGAACACAAGCAATTTTCGCTCTGTCTGGCAGTCTCTAACCATGTTGCAGGGTGCAGTACCTTATGTGGCCAAAAGAGGTTCCAAGGGACACATAGTGACAGCCTGTGGTACTGCAACCTTTCACTGCTTCATGCACAGTACAACAGTAAATGTTGCTGTACCCACAATAATGTGATGCAAAGTTAAATACTTATAAGGTCCCAAAGGCGAGACCAATTGCATTGCAAATGCTTTTTTTAAAGGGGGCCTCGAAACAGGTCTCTATCTGGCTCTGTTTTGTGCCCTGGCACAGGCGGTCCCTTTTTTTCCGGACTGCAGTGACAGTAGGCACATAATGTGCGCTGCTCAGACTGCTCACTTCTCACTAGTGGAGAAGTTACGGCATGAGGTCATGCCCGGTGAGCATTGTAGGCGAAGGGAAATCCTTTAGAGAGTCATTTTCTCTCTGGATTTCCCTTCTCTTTTTAAAACGCAGGAGCAGCAACATTGTCGTGGTGTCACCAGGGCTTTAAGTGGAAGCTTTTTCAATATTATATACACGCCATAGTTGCAGCTTATTTATCTTATGCAACTAACATCCATTGACAAAGCCAACAGTCCTGAATTGTTGTAGGTCTGATGTTACTTGTTGTATCATATATCAGGATGCAATGACAGAAACAGCAAAATACAAGTCGGGCAGCACACTATGCTAATCACAGATTTTTAGCTTACGTGTTTTTAAGCCACGCCCTTAATTACATTGGCCATGACCCATTGAGAGATCCCCGAGTTTTTTCATCCCACTGAAAGCCCTGGTTACAACGAACAGGCAACATCAGTGTACATTAGTGGGAAAAACATTACAATTTCAAATTTCACATTTCACATTAGCAAAAGTAATCAACATTACACCAAGATCGATAATAACATCATTAGGTCAAAGGAGTAGGAAGTAAGGAATGAGCCCCTAGATTTCGGAGTTCACACAGCAGTAATCCACCAAGCCTTTCCCAAAATCATTTTGCCCTTCAGACGGATATGTGTGTGCAAGAGTTGGGATGAAATGATAGTGTATATTCCACTTTTATATAACACTAAGTTTGTTCATGTAATCTATGGTTGGATTTCATTTTTTTTGAGTGTTATAAAATGTATTATTAGAATCAAATGAAGCACTTTCCCACAAGAAGTGTGTATCTAATCATGATCAACTGCTATCGCATATTTTTGACCAAAGCGATTGATTATTCGCAGCAAGTGGTATCATCATTAATACATAGCTGCCAAGGTTTCAGATTGCCATGTGTGACATTTTCATAATTTCAGTGAAATTATGAGTGACATTTCAGCGACTATGAGTGACACTTTCTAGCGAGCAAAAATCATGCAATGAAGACGAGGGAAACTTCTAAATATCAGAAATTACAGCCTTTTGAGCATCAAGAAACTCCAAGAAGTTCTTGAAACTGCTGCAGAGCACCAGAAATGGAAGGGCGCTGACCCTAGTGCTCCCTCCTGTAACCTGTCTGTACTGTAAACGACTGCGTAACCATGATATTAAACAACACAACACTTAGGCGGTAACAACACACTACAGTCTCAGTGGCAGCAGGCTGCCTCACACAGTGACCAAAGAATTACGGTAGTAGTACTTACTGTTTCTGTGTGACTTCAACCAGACTGTACTACTATCAGTCGAGTCCAGTGACTGTAGCTGCAGCTGGCACTCCACTGGCTGTGGCAGGCACTGTCCTGTCTGTGAGCCGAGCGCCGGGGGTGACGGGTCCGCGGCCGCAAGCCCTGAGCCGCGGCACCGGAGGTCCGTCGGCGGCCGCACAGCACTGCATGCAGCAGTGTGAGTCTCCCCGCACGCAGCGCTGCCATGATGAATGTGAGACTGTCAGTCTCACGTCGAATCGATGCTGCCAGTGCCTGCCGTCCCGGCCGCGCCGGTGGTCCAACGCCGGCCGGGTAATTTACTGCGCACTCAGCAGGCAGGGCCTTAGCTCTCACACTGTCACAGTCTGACTGGGACGGCCGTCGGCGACGGGACATCGACACCAGCAGTGCTAACTCCAGTCGGTGGAGTCCCCGCCGCTTCTGAGAGACCGACGGCGACCTCACTTCCTGCTGAGCTTCCTGGGGTCATGATAACGGGCGCCACAGCCAGTAACGCACAACTCTCAGGGCAGGCCCCGCCCGGGGTCTCAGTAATTGGGCAGCAGGTGAGTAAGTGACTCACTGTGGTCAGCGCCGCGGGCGGGAATCAATGCAGGCAGAGCAGCACAGCCTGGCCTGCCCTCGCAGAGATTGTAACATTGTAGCAAGCATTGTTGCGCAGTGAGCACTCTCTCACCCAGAGCAGCACGATCATGATGTCAATTACTGTCTCCCGAGTCCTGCTGGCAAGTCTGCAGGGAGCGAGCAGCAGCCTGCGCACATCGTGTCAGAGGCGCTGGCGCGCGCGCTAGCACCCTGGCGTTACTGTAGCCAGTTTCGGCGCTGTCAGCAGAGTGCAGTCTCAGTGGGCAAAATGCGTGACAATGCATTTCAGTGCGGTGATGCAGAACACCACACTGAAATGCGTTAGTCACGCCTGATGCGTGATACTTGGCAGGACTGTTAATAAAGTGTCATCAGAGGGAGCTGGATTATTATAACATACATACTGTGAGGTAAATTTCAAATACTTTTGGGAAACTCCTGCAAACTCTACAGAGTGCATTCACCTATGCATATATGGCGACTCCTCTCCCAACGCCAATATTTTGAAACTCCCAAGATATGTGGCTATGAAAAGCTCTTGTGTGCATTTCAAAGCCTTTCCTGAACTTTCACATTTTATCAGCTGCTTAAGATATGCAGTGTACCCTTTCTTGTGGAATCCGGGCCAAACAAACGAGCAATTTAACACGAAGAGCGGCAAAGTCTGACCTCTTGCTGCCTGCCAGTGCCCTTTTCGAGAAGCAGCAGCTGAAGTTGCTTTTCGTTGCTTCATTAAGTATAGAAACACGAACGGCAACGGAACATAAGGCTGGGGAACGGCGAGCAACATAATAGGCACGCCGCCTTTTCAAAACACTAAACATTAAACTATAAAGCACAGAAAAAGTACAAGGGCAACATTAAAAACGAGCTCGAGCACCCAGCAGACAAGCACTGCTAAGCTCACCGGCCGTCTCCCTGGAGCCACTGCAGTCTTTCCAACAAATTAATTACAGCTGGGTGGCGTGCGTGGAGAATTCTCCGCCTCACGCTGAAAGTCAGAGTTCAGCAGGGAGCCTCTCACAGCCGCCATCGTGCTAGTAGCACATTGTATTGTAATACGTAAATCAGGACAGAACTCCCTGTCGAAAGAAGTAAAGCGCAACCAAAGTAAAATCCTCCTCAGAGAAGGGGCGTGGCCATGCGCCTAAACAAAGAACACCGAGACGGATATAGAGGGCGGACTACGTAGTCATATCTATACATTTATTTATGTGATTTTTTTTATATAGAGCAGCTGACATTAAACACTTGACTACTAAAGCTTTCCACAATTTATTTTTGCACTTTTATATAGCGCTAGCTCCATTGGAGAATATTGGAGGGGCATTGTTAAGCCCTCTGGCCAGGAGGAACTGTGAATACAATGCCCAACAAGCCCAATCCTACTAAACAATAGCCCAAATTACGGTCGGCATCGAAAATTGCTAAAAGTCTAAAAAATATAAGCAACGAAGAAGGAGGCATGACTAAAGACGTACCCCAATACAACTGTGTAATTAGGAGGAGGTGGGAGGGAGGAAAACAATATTTAAATGTAATCGGCTATGGCGCTGAAACTACACACAGGCAAACAGAAACAGAGCAGAAAACCAAGAAAAAAAGTAGCCCATCAAAGAACAGATGTAGAACTACAGTGTGATGAGACAGTACTTAGTCCCTGCTGCATGGGAGGAACGGAAGAGAGAAAGGAGGGACAAAGAGGCAGGACTGACCACTGGCAAGCAAGGATTTTTGAAGGACACTGACACAAGCAAATCAAAAGCTGGGGGATGGCTTTAACCCAACATAAGAAATTACAATAGGTCTTGAATGCTCGACCTAAAAAGACAACGGATAAGCATCACACATAGGCACTGGTACATATAACGTATGCGGGTCTAGTGCTGCTGTTGCCATCAGATCGTATGGTGCCTTGGTAGGTCCGGACTTTCTCTGCCATCTGCACTGAGTAAGCAAGTGTCCACCTGTTGGTGCCTTTAGAGAACCATGTGGTGTCAGACAATTGCACCCAATGCATCACTGCTGGGCCCACCACACACTTCTAGCAGACCTCTTGGCATGCATGTACATGTGTGGGAGAATGTCTCACTTCTGCTGGGGAATACAAATACACATGTTATGTTCTGCTGGGGAAAGTCCTGATCCCAGGTCACTATCACAAGCTGCCACACTCGGTCCGTTCCTATCTCTCTCCCGCCTGGTACCTCAGCATGATGGCGATCATACACCAGGAAGTGCGCTGGAGATGCGCCCTAGCAACAGTGCTGGCAGGAGGGAACAAGGCGCAACCAAATAAGGAGAATTTCCCCTCGTCCCAGCTGTCGAGTCTGGAACTACCTTTCGTAATTTAATGAACCACACTGACGCACCGGATTGGGAGCAACCTCTTTATTCTCCTTTATTACAACACTACTCAAAATCCCTACGTCACTTCCCATTCCAGAACTGGCCACGCTCTAGCTGTGACCAATTCCTTTCCTAAGATGTGATGGAACAATCCTGCAGAGTCATAGTGCTCAACACTACAGCAGCTATACTAAGCATTAAGCCAAATGGGATGGAGCTAAAATGTTTGTCTATTGGCTTTGTAAAAAGGAGATCTCACCAAACACTGGCGGTCAACTAATGCCCCATCCACGAGTGACTCACTGGTATGAACTTCTGCTCCATAGCGTAAGAAACCCTCTACTAGGCGAGGAGTTGCTCTTTAACGTTTTCTGGGATTTGGAGTCTGAGGTAGATCGCTGTCAATGTGTGCAGTCAGTACTGTCAACATGTATGGCTGGCATAATGGATGAACGTAGGACACAATAGTTACCAAATGTAATGCGAAGCTGGGCTATTGATCTGTAATCTTGATGAACCTTTTTCACAAGATAATGTGTGACCTGTCCTGTCGCACAGTTATGATTTGGTTTAAATGTTGTTGTTTTTGCTTTATATATGAACACATAATAATTTTTTTTTAAAACCGGGACAGAAACAAAGGCTCCTCCATTTCAAGATTTTTGTAATTCTATAGCAAACCACTTAGCTGCCATTGCTAAGTTGCTCGAATGAAAAATTTCCTAGCTTTCGTAACGGAAAGTTTCAATTCTATTAAGGACTCGGAGGCGAGGATTATGCCTTCTTTCTTCACCTTTATTTTAACAGCAGCCATATAACTTCAAACAAAAACTACTTTTCCCATGACACATCTGGAAAATTGTAGTTCAAAACAACCAATAGGAACAAAGCCATTATCCAATCAACAAATAGGCAGTCCAACATAGTCCCTTTTCAGTGTCCCCTTGTCCTCTTTCGAAGCGCGGAGTCAGCCAAAGGATCACTGTCATGCATCCTGTTTATAAGCATGAGATCATGCAAGACAAGGAAGATTGTCACCACTAAGGTCTTCAACTACTAAAGCCTGTGGGGAGAGCTATATCAGCAAGCAGAGCAATAATCTGTATTCAAAGACAACATTCTTATATATGATTAAAATGTGAGAATTACTTACTCAAATACGGGGAGGGTGATCTCCTTGAAGGGATCCCTAGGGTGGGATAATCCTCGCCTCCGAGTCCTTAATAGAATTGAAACTTTCCGTTACGAAAGCTAGGACATTTTTCATTCTATGTCAGGACTGGAGGCGAGGATTATGCTAGTTTAAAGCTTGTTAACCACAAGGTGAGCCATGTTAAGCACCGGCTTGAAATAGAACCTTTTAAATGTTGAGTCCGAAGACCAGTCTGCCGCGTTGAGGATATCCTCTAAACGGGCGCCTAAGCCAAATGCCTTGGAAGCCATAGCACCTCTGGCTGAGTGAGCTCCAAAAATCCGAAGATCAATACCGGCTTCTGGCATCACCCATCTAACCCACCTAGCTATAGTGGTGGAAGAGACCGCCTTAAAAGGCTTACGCAGAGCAATGAGCAGCTGTTCTTACCCGGGGGGACGAAACTCCTCAGTCATCTCCTCGTATGCTTTCAAGCATCGCACCACGCACAACTTAGGAGAATCTGGGAACTCCTGGTAGGAAATAACTCTTGTGTGACATTTTGTCCTTCTGTGTAATGTAAAAGTTACCCCGGTTGGGGAAAACATTCTGCCTGTGATGTCTAATGCCCTTACGTCAGAAACACGGCGACATGATATGAGGCATAGTAACATAGCCAGTTTGGCTGACAATTCCTTCCTAGACAGAAACCGGTTAGGTTGCCAGGAGAGAAAAACATTAAGGACCTGGTTGACATCCCAAAGAGCCCAGTAGCGAGGTTCTGGCGGAAGAGAGAGTCTGATACTTAGGAGTAACCTGCATATTAAGGGGTGCTCTCCCACCGCTGTGTCATTGATCGGGGCGTGACCGGCTGAGATGGCCGACCGGAAGGTGTTAATCGATCTGTAGGCCAAACCTTTATGTGCCAAATGGGCCAGGAAATTAAGGATGTGGACTACATCCGCGTCCAAGGGATTGAGGTCCCTTCGCATACACCAACCAGACCATCTGCCCCAGGCGGATTTGTACCTCTTGACCGTACTATCTGCCCATGCCTTGGACATGAGGATCTCAGCTGTCTCCGAAGTCCTGGGACTTCCCAATGTTTCCAGTAATCCGCCACGCCATGAGCCACAATGAATTCTCTTGAATCAGAGGATGAGGAATTTGGTCTGGACTCTTGAGGAGAGTCGGAAATTGGGGGAGTAGGATTGGAGAATCCCAAGAATGTTCCAGAAGAACTGGAAACCAAACTTGTGACCTCCAAAGTGGGGTGACCAGAATCACTTCTGTCTTTTGTCTCCTGACTTGTGCCGTCACCCTTGTGATCATCGCGAAGGGGGGAAAGGCATATTTCTTCTCCAGACTCCAGTCTTGGAGAAACGCATCCGTGGCTACCACTAGCTGGTCTGGTCTCCAGCTGAAGAAGCGTGGGAGTTGGTGGTCCATTTTCGAGGCAAACAGATCTATCGAGAAAAGACCCCACTGAGCTTTCAGAGTTGCAAACACTTCTGGATCTAGCTTCCAAAGGCTGAAATCCCTGAAGTTGCGGGATTGAAAATCCGCTTCTTGGGTCTCGCGGCCCGGCAAATACTCCGCTGTGACCGAGACTTGATGGTCCAGGCAGTACTGCCAATACCCGGCCGCTAGGTCCGAGAGGGCTTTGGATCGTGTGCCCTCTAGATGATTGATGTAACGGACCGCAGAAATGTTGTCCATTTTCAGGAGGACACATGACTGAATAGAGTCTCTTGTCCAGCAACGAACTGCGAACGAACCTGCTAGAAGTTCTAAGCAGTTTGTGTAAACGTCGCTCTTCCTGAGACCACAAGCCTCCTGTGGAAATGGTGCCGCATCTGGCCCCCCAGCCCGTCCTGCTGGCATCGGACTCTATAACTAAATCTGGTGCTGACCCGAAGATTGCTCTGCCATTCCAGGCCTCCATGTGGCAAAGCCACCAATGGAGTTCCTCTCGAGCCTCCTCCGACAGTGACACCCTGTGGGAGTAGGGATGACCTTTGCGTAAGTGGGAAGCTTTTAGACGCTGAAGGGCTCGGTAGTGCAAGGGACCCGGAAAAATGGCCTGAATCAACGAAGAGAGGAGGCCCACCACTCGAGCTACCTGCCTGAGAGTCACCTGTGGTTTGGACAGAGTGCGCCTCAACTCGTGCAGAATTTTCGCTACCGTCCTGGATGGCAGACTTCGAGTAGACGACGTGGAGTCTATCACAAAACCTAAAAATGTCACCTTTTGTGAGGGAGACAAGGGAGATTTCTTCTCGTTGATCACACAGCCGAGACTTTGCAACAAATTAACCGCTAAACGGAGATGAGAGAGTAGTTTGCGAGGACAAGAGTCTATAAGAAGCAGGTCGTCCATATACACCATCATTCGAACGCCTCGAGTCCTGAGATGTTCCACCACTGGCTTGAGCACCTTGGTGAAGCACCACAGAGCCGAGGAAAGACCGAAAGGAAGGGATGCAAATTCGTATGTCTGATCTTTCCAAGTGAACTGGAGGAACCTGCGATGAGGTGGAAAGATTGGAATCACCAGATAGGCGTCCTTGAGGTTCAAACGGACCATCCAATCTAGAGGTCTCGACACATCCCCGAGGAGATGAATCCCCTCCATTTTGAAATGGTGGTAGACCACCCACTCGTTGAACTCGCTTAAGTTTATCACAGGTCCTTGGCCTCCATCGGTCTTGTCGACCAGAAAAATATTGCTGATGAAACCTCTCGGTGGGGGAGGGCGGGAAGAATAGCGCCTTTGGAGAGAAGGGACGCTACTTCTTGGTTCACCAGAACAGAATCCTGTGGGAAAAATTGGATGGGGCGAGGGCGAACTTGCTGGGAGGGATTCCCAAAAAACTCTATGTGGTATCCTTGGATAGTTTGCAGGACCCATGCATCACTGTGATGGAAGTCCACCCTGGGAAAAAACTCGCCAGCCGCCCCCCTACTTTAAAGTGGGAAGAAGGGAGTACACTCGCCGGGACTTGAGGAAGTTGCTGCTCCTCTGTAACCTCTGCCCTTGCCACGGCATCCCCTCGTAGGGTAGAAGTTACCGAACCTTGTCTGGTCTTGGTATTGTCTGGGGCCTTCTGTTGGTACTGGTTGGAGCCACAGCCGGTCGAGCGGCCCCTACCTCGACCGGCCCCGCGGAAAACCAGAGGGAAAACCCTCTTGATGGTCATCTGCGCTTTATCTAGGGAAGTGAAGGTGTTGACTAACTTCCCTAGTTCTTTTACGAACTTCTCCCCGAAGAGCCCTCCTTGTGCCACTGCTCCTGCTTCGGAATCTGCCAGACCCCCCAATTTAGGGTCCACTTTTATAAGCAGGGAGCAACGACGCTCTGTTGATAGGGCACAGTTCGCATTACCCCAAAAAATTATAGCTCTCTGAGCCCACCCAGAAAGGGTCTCAGGGGATACAAGGGCACCTGAAGTTTTCGCCTCCTCAGCCATGTCGAGTAATTTTGTGAGGGGCCCCAGGGCATCCAGGAGTTTGTCCTGGCATGCTCGCCATGAACAATCAATCCCCTTTTTAGGGTCCATCATAAATTTTTGCAAGAAGGTGGCCATACACAGGTCAATTTCGGGGGTCAGGGCCACCTTCCACTCCAATGATGGGCGAGGGTAGTTGCGTGCCTCCTTTTCAAGAGGTCTGCGGATGCATCCTGCTACATAGCATGCAACCTTATCGGCCGGGGCCCATTCAGAGGACCGAGGGTGAATTATGTCCTCAGGGTCCAACATGTCCGATATATCTTGGGAGCTATTCGAGCGCCGGGAGGAGCGGTCGTGACTGGAAGGACCAGGTTCATTGTCTGGATCCCCTGAACCCTTGGGGGGGGGGGGGGTTAGAGGGGAAAGGAAGGAATGGTAAGAGGAACACCCCCATCCCCTACTGGCAAAGCGGGTTGCGTCGCCAGAAAAGCTTGACGCAGCCTATCGAAGGCGTCCAAATCCACCCCTGCTTCACGAGTACGTTTTGCAGAGGGGCCCGCTGAGACTGAAAGAGTAGGTGTAGGGCCCAAAGTATTTGGGGGGGAAATGATGCTCGTGGGCAGTGGTGTAAACTTTTCAAACGCCTGGGCAATTTGGCGGGAGAGTTTCTCCACTAAGGGAGTCATAGCCTCCTCCACTGCCCTATAGATTGGGGCGTCCACTGCATCATAAAAATCATCATCCCAAGGGAGGTCTGCCATAGGATCCTCCAGCCCTTGGGACTCATTCTCATAGTCCATGATGGCTTTTAATTGGACTAGCAAGGGAAAAAGAAATGATTATTTCTGGGTTGACTAATAGCCCTTCTCAAGTGGCCACTTATTGGGGGACTGGGTAGCAGTCCAGATGTCTGTGTGAGGTTTTCATTGTAAATATTGGTGGGTCTCAGCCCTGGGACACAAGCCTGGAGTGTGTGGCAGTTGAAAAACAAAATGGCCGGAATGGGTAATGTGTCCCACACAGGGGCCTCCTAGGGCCAAGTACAGACCTTTGATAGGCGTAGATTGAATCAATACAGACTCTGCAACTCACAAGCCTTTCCCCGAGCTGCAGAGCGTGACAGAATGCGATCGGCCTGACAACAAAGGCCCGGTCCTACGGACCCGACTGGGCATCTCCCGAAACCGGCCCCAGATGCAGCGGGTGCAGCGCGGTCAATGAAACCCCTCTGAGAGGAATTTCAAAGAACGCGCCGCTCCCGCTGCGCCTCCCGCGCACTTTAGTGGCGGGAGGCCAACTGCACTCCAGGATGGGACGCGTAAGAGCGAAGGTCGCCCTCGCGTCCCGAAGCTGCCCGGCGGTCGGGGAAAAACCAAGATAAATGGGCAGCTAATGCCGCAGAGCTGCGAAAAAGATTACCTAAAAGAAAAACGAGGAAATAACAGAACAAAGCCAACATTGTTTTTAAAAGGAAATATACGCTGACGTAAAACGTCTGAGAACTAATGACGACTCGAGAGTCGCGGTAGCGCTTAAAAGCGGCAACGACTTGAGTCGTAAAACAGTAATTAACATACACAATTCGCATACAACAAAGTTTATGAAGAGAATATGAATCAAGGTACTTATCTTGGCTGCGCAGCAGCGAAGAAAGAGGACAAGGGGACACTGAAAAGGGACTATGTTGGACTGCCTATGTGTTGATTGGACAATGACTTTGTTCCTATTGGTTGTTTTGAACTACAATTTTCCCGATGTGTCATGGGAAAAGTAGTTGTTGTTTGAAGTTATATGGCTGCTGTTAAAATAAAGGTGAAGAAAGAAGGCATTATCCTCGCCTCCAGTCCTGACATAGAATTTCATCTAGCCATCAAGATGCTTGATTTACATCCATCTGAAACCAATGCAGATAGGATAAGACAACCTGAGACTTCTTTTTTGCTTCAAGCAGCTCTTTGCTTTGTAAAACCATGAGCTGTTCAGGGCTAGTAAACCTGAAGGTATCTTTCAACTACTGCTCGCCACAAACCAAAAACATCCTCCTGTCTACAAATGCTGCAAGCCTAGCGAGGAGCAGTTGTGGTACCTTCTCATCTGACTCAAGGTATCCTGCATGTGAACACTCATAAGAAAGGACAGCCTCACTCAAGCAGACCTGGCTAATTACAAACCACTATTGAAGAGCCTGTTCCTTAGAAACTAGAGGGAGCAGCATTCACTCAGACTTGTGACTTTTTCAAGAACATTGCTTGCTTTCAGATCATCCTTTCACTGGTTCCGCTTGTACACCAAGGTATGAGCAGCACCTTCTACAGCATGACTACCCTAAGACAGTTTTCCCACAGAAGCTCCTGGTGACCACCTCCCTCGTGATGCACTATATTAGTTATGGTTAAGGACTTCACCAGGCGCTCTCAATCCCATTACTGAGACCACTACGAAGAAAGACAACTGCTATAAATCCGTTCAGATGACCACATCATATGCTTCAGTGAGAGCTGCAGATTACACCACTCCATCTGCTTAAACTCCTCTGAATTTTAACTAATTTGTTCTTGTTTTTATGTAAGCGACGCCACAAGCATATAATGCAATTGCTGTACTTTGGCTAAGATAAATATTTAACGCCTATTTGAAATAAACATGTACTTAATTTACCTATGTTTGGCTGAAGTGTGTAACTAGAGTAAAGTTCAGTTGGATATACTTTTACTGCTATATTATTAATTTGTGCAAGTCTCGTCTGATTTGAAATGTATTATGGGACTGTCGTGTTATTTCTCACTTCTGACTAAACTAATCTCTTTAAGGTTCACTTGAATTGATAGGATTGCAAGCTTGCTTGCCTAAGTAAAGAGTACCAATGACATGTCATGTAACGGCTGTCCGACTGTTATTCCACTGCATAATCTGTTTACAACCCACCTGATTGAAAGGTATTTGGTATACACACTTTACATGAACAGCAACAGAAGTGCTGTTTGATGTACTACTGTTTCTACATTATGTAATGCATTTAAGGCTCCGCTAAGACAACTATTATTTTTGACTGTCCATGTTTGCGTGAAGAGCACCACTGACATGAAATGTAAATTCAGTTACTGCTAGAGCTACCTGGTCCTCCATCATCGCCCTGAGCACACGCTTTCACATACTGTGCAGTTCCCTCCCAGTCACTCCTGGACCAACCCTATAATATATACTGTCACTAGTTGCATAATGCCCATTGTCATCTAGCTCTGCCACACCTGAGTGGACTTATCAAGAACCACTTAAAATGAAATGTATTTTTGATCTGCCCTTGCTTGTGTGACTGGTATAACATTTAATTTGGTATGCAATTATCACTAGAGTTCATCTGACTACGGCTCACCTGAAAAGAAATGTACACTTTTTTTTTTTCTTCTTCAAATCTGTTTATTGATTTTTTTCAACACACAAAAAAAAAAAAGAAGCGGACAAAAAACCAGCATAAGAATTACAGTACATAGGTAGATACATGTTTAGCAGCAATGTTAAAGTACGAAATTGACATCTCGAAGCATTGAGAGCATGCAGCAGTCCTATGTGCATTGCCTGAAGGAAGGGTCTAAATGTATGTGGAACACATCTACACAGACAGGCATGTAGACACTGCATAATGGTGTCCAGCGGTCAGTTAAGCTGGGCCATTGGCCGGGGTATGTGGAGTGTTTGTAGCGTCAATCTGATGTTCAAGGAGATACATCTTGAGGGGGGCCCAAATATCGTGAGGACGTGAAGTGGGGGGAGGGTTCTGAATATGTGTAAGTTTGATCTTGCCAAAAAAGCATGTCTTTGATCCATTCCTTAAATTTGGGTGCCCTGCCTCGGCCCCATCTGCATGCTATCCTCCTTCTAGCTAGTAGGAGGCCGAATGAGATAAATTTGCGATATGTCAAAAGAAACTTCTCAGTGTAGCCGAGGAGTGTCAACAGGGGAGATAGTTGAAGGTTCAGGGAGGACATTAGCTCTAGTTCCGTGAGCACCTGTTGCCAATAGCACTGGACAGCACTGCATTCCCAGGCGAGGTGCAGAAAATCAGCCGCTCCCGCTCCACACCTATCGCACTTATCAGTGTCTCGTAGTTTATATTTGTGTAGCTTGACTGGAGTATAATATGTGCGGTGTAGGAACTTATAATGGGTGATGCGCAACCGACTGCTGGATGAGACCTGTTCGGTCTGATTACAGCAATATGTCCACTGTTGATCAGTACTATCCTGCCCGATCTCAGCAGCCCATCTATCCCGAGCAGTGCAGGGGGCAGGCGTTGTGCCGGTGTATAAATTATGGTAGAGAGTAGAGACTAGGTGTGAGGCAGTGGCGGTGCGTAGTAGTTGGTACAGGGGGGCAACCTCCTGGGGTTTTAGTGGGAATGCGGGGGGTATACTCTTTAAGACCCTGTCGCGCTCGTATGTATAGGAATATATCCATAGGGGAGGGCGGTGGCTTTGAAAATAGTTGTTGCAGTGTACGAAACTTGCCATTTGGATAGAGATCTCCCCAGCAGGAAATGTTGTATTTAGCTTTAGTTTTTTTGAAGGTGCCCTCTTGTAGGACTGGCATACCCGGGTGGTAGACGAGAGGGAGTAGGGGCGAGTATAACATGGGGGATTGTAGTCGCTTGGCAATCTGGTGCCACGCTTTCACCGTGCAAGTAACTGATGTCAAACCGCTCGCATGAGGCGTGGTTGCAGTCATTATGACTCCTTCCAATGGAACGGGATCCGCCAGCCAGTGCTCAGTCGCCACATGGGGCATGTATCTAGGGGGGTGGAGCCAATAGTGGGCGTAGTGTGCCTGCGTGCAGAGATAGTATAATTCGAAATTAGGAACATCGAGTCCACCTTGAGAATAGGGTCGGGTGAGTGTTTCCCATTGCAGGCGAGGTTGTTTGCCCCCCCATGTGAGCCGGATCAGCTCTGAGCGGAGTGTCGAAAAAAAGTGCCTACCCGGGGTGTAAGGGATATTTAGAAACAAGTATAATAGCTTGGGAAGGATCACCATTTTAATGAGAGAGAGACGTCCCGCCATGGTAAGAGGGAGGGCATTCCATCGCGTTATGCAGCTGGTGATATGTTCAAACGTTCTACCATAATTGAGCCTCATCAATTCTTCACGATCAGTGGTAATGTGTACCCCTAAGTATTTTACTTCGGTAGCGCGCCATTCGATGGGAAAGTCTGTGACGAATGGCGTCGTCGAGGCGGTGAGGGGGAATATCTGGGACTTTGCCCAATTGATATGGCTACCGGAGAGGCCTCCAAAGCGGATAAATTCCCGGAGCAGTGGATTGAGATTTTCCTGGGGCTCTCTGACATATAGGGTGACATCATCTGCGTACAGGGAGATGAGTACTGGGCGAAGGAAGCAGCGCAAAGCCTTATCGTGATGGTGTTGCCTGATCTTCGCCGCGAGGGGCTCTATTGCTAGCGCGAAGAGAAGCGGGGAGAGTGGGCAGCCCTGTCGGGTGCCCCGGGTAATAGGAAAGGGAGAGGATGTATGCCCATTAATCAGTACTTTGGCTTCTGGAGAGGTATATAGAAGGCGTATCCACGAAAGAAATCCCTTGGGTAAGCCCATGTTTTGAAGGATAATAAATAGATAGTCCCATTCCACCGAATCAAAGGCCTTCGTGGCGTCTAAGAAGACCGCCCCTAGAGCCAGCTGCGGATCGACATTCTGTAAAATAGAGAAGAGGGTACGAAGGTTATGGGAGGTCGCCCTGCCTGGGATAAAGCCCGCCTGGTCTGGAAGAACGAGCTTCTCCATCAAGAGGCTGAGGCGATTAGCCAGAATCTTGGCATACATTTTTGCATCAGTATTGATGAGAAAGAGAGGTCGATAAGAGTCGCAGCAGTCGGGGGGGGTTTACCAGGCTCCAGGAGGGAGGTTATGAGTGCCTCTCTCATCGAGCCTGGAAGAACCCCCAGTTCCTGGGCCTCTATGTAGACTTGTTTGAGTACAGGGAGCAAGTGGTCAATGTAGGTTTTATAAAAAATCTATGGGAAGACCATCGGATCCCGGGGCCTTCCCAGATATCATCTGCATAATTGCAGTATGTATCTCCTCATTCTCAATCGGCGCTACTAGGAATTCCCTCTGATTGTCACCTAGCCACCCCAGCTCTATATCGTTCAAATAGTTAGTGAAATCGGGGGGTTCCTGTCTGCGGGTATTGTAGAGGTCTGTGTAGAACTCGGTGAAGGTTTGTAAAATTTTGAGGCTCTCTATGGCGCTCACCAGCGCTGTCAACTACGTCTAAAATGTAATTGGAGAATCGGGGTAGGCTAATTTCTCTTGCAAGGGCCCTGCCCGGCCTCTCCCCCTCCCCATATTTGCGTGCTGTAAAGTATTTCCCCCGGAACAGAGCTTCACGTTCAGCGGTGTCTTTGTACTCAGAAAGTTTGTCCCCGAAGTGTGGCCTGCTGGGGTCCTGATGTGGCGTGTCCTATATCATTCTCCAATTGTTTCAGTTCTCCTTCGAGCCGCCACAGGTCACGTCGGATATCTCGGAGGACTCCGAAACTCTTGACTATGCAGGTCCCCCTTATCGTCACTTTAAAGGCCTCCCAGACCGTGCCAATATATGTGACCGAGCCTGTGTTTCTGTGGAAGAAATCCGCTATTTCTGCCCCAAGTTCCACCTTGAAGACTGCGTCTAGCAGCGCTTCTGGCATGAGTCGCCAACACCGTGGAGTAGCAATGGAGTTGGGAGGTGAAACCACCATCCGGACTGGGGCGTGGTCGGAGTAAGTTCTAGCTAAGTGTTCAACAGTGTGGACCCAGGGGACAACACCTCGGGAGACAATCCAGTAATCGAGACGTGACCAGGAGGAATGTGCAGCAGTGTAATGGGTGCCTTCTCTCCCGGCTGGGAACACATGCCGCCATGCATCAGTAAGCCCATGGTCTGAGAGCAGGCGTGCCAGTGCATCTTGAGTTTTGGTATAGTGATGAGGGAGAGGGCTTGACCTGTCAGTAGCCGGGCAAAGGGCGGTGTTAAGGTCCCCCCCCCTCCCAGATAATATGAGTGGATCCCACTTGAAGTATTTGCCCCCATAGTGTGAGGAAGAAGTCCGGGTCATCAACATTGGGCCCGTTACAGCAGACTAATGTGACCGACTGTGTGCCCAGCGTGCCCCAGAGCATGCAGCTCCTACCCAAGGAATCATGGTGTGTTCCTCCCAGAATGAAGGGAGTATTCTTTTTGACTAGGAAGAATGTGCCTCTGGAATATGTGGAATAAGAGGAAAATACACGGCCAGAAGCCCATTTGCTGCCAAAGCAGGGAGGCCGGTGCGGGTCAAAGTGTCTCCTGAAGCATGGCGACATGTATCTGATGCCTATCGAGATATGTGAGGATCTGTCTGCATTTACGGGGATTACCGAGCCCTCTGACGTTTCACGTGAGTAAATTTATCTTGAACGTCTCAGCCTGTGAGGTCATTGACTAAATAATGAGGATAGCTAGATGCATCGTGGGTATGGGACTGTGTGTGCTATTTTTTCGATGCGCGCTTGCATGTCTACTTACTGGTGAATAAAAAAGTAATAGTCGGAAAAAACAGTCCCCAACCCACCCACAACAGCACCCCAATCGTGCTGGCAGTGCATTGCCCACCCTAGGCCCACAGAAAAATTTAATATTACAGTCCAAGTCAAATAGAGTCAAGAGAAAACAACTACAGTTAAGGGGATCACCCGTGTGGGGGGTCGCTGGTGGGCAACAGGGTCCTCCCTTCTCTCCGAGCTGCTGTGCAGCCTCCCAATGGTACGGGGTAACTGGGGGGGAGGGGAAGGGGAGGTGCTTGGCATAGTCCAAGGTAGTACTGGTAAGAGAAAACATCAGGCCCACCACTCGAGCATATATTGGAAGTTTTTGTGGCGAGGAACACTTATCTGCCTCCGGCGAGCTGTAATCGACCCAGAGCCTCCGGGAGGAGTGCAGGGCGCTGCTCGACAGATGTGAGCTGAGAAAACTAGGCGTCGCTGAGTCCGGAAGAAAAAAGTCAATGTGGAAAAAGAAGGGGTTCAATGATTGATCGCGATGGAGATAATGCCCATTTCCAAAAGTCAATCAGTTTGTGGAGATGGAGACCTGGAGTTGCGGTCACCGGATTCGCGATGTGGTGAGCGTTTCCTGACTGCTTTGAGGAAGTCCTCGACCTGTTGCGGATTGGTGAAGATGGAGTGCTTACCCTGGTATGTAACCCGCAGCCGCGCCAAGTACATGAAGGCGTATTCTATTTGCGCCTTCCGGAGCCTTTGTTTTACCGGGATAAATTTGCGTCTCGCCTCCTGGACCGCAGCTGTAAAATCCGGGTAGATGGTGAATTCATTGTCCTCGAAGTGTAGTGTTTTTTTTCTCTCTGGCCAGCCTGAGTGCAGTATCACGGTCTTGATAATTAAGGAGACGGGCCACAATCGGACGTGGGGTGCTGCCCGGGGAGGCTTGGGCCCCAGGGAGCGATGCACACGTTCCACAACCAGATGAGTAGAGAAGGCTTCTGCGCCGAAGGTGCCCCGCAGGAGACGCTCGATGAAACCCTCCATGCGCCCAGTGTTGGTGCTTTCAGGGATCCCTATGACACGGATGTTGTTGCGCCGGCTGCGCGCCTCCAGGTCCTCATTCTTGGCAGCGATGACCCTGAGGAGTTTATCCATTTGCATCACCTGCTGCTTTATCTGAGAAGTGGTGTCTTCATTGTCAGATATGCGCTGTTCAGCCTCTTTTATCTGTTCGTCGTCTTTGTCGACTTTCTGGACTATAAAGTCCATACGACTGCTCATGAAGTCCATTTTGCTGCAGATGTCCGTGAGGCTGTGCTGCATGGCCAATAGTAAAGTTTTGACTTCATCTTCAGTGGCCGATGATTGCAGCTGTGATTGCTCTACACTGGGCTGACCTGAGTTCTCGAAGTCGGAGCGTGTAACTGCTTTTTTGGTTTCAAACACAGTTTTGAATTGACGGCCATCTAGCTTCCCCATGATCGCAGGTGTGATTAGTGCTGTGGACAGAGCGGTCGACAGGAGTGGGATGCGCACGACTGCTGGTCTCTCACGCATAAGGCGGAACGGCGCCCGAGTATCCGCCGCAGCAGTGCATCACACAGGACTCGGCTAGTGAAGGGTGCTTCTGTATCCGCTTCCTCACTGCGGGTTGCAGGGGGGGCCCTCACTTGTAGGAAAGGTGATCCGCACTGCGTCGGTAAGGAGCAGGGCACGAACTGCAGTGGCACTTATTCCTCAGATAAAAGGAGTACAGGATTCACCGTGTCCAGCAGGTACTCAAAATTGATGCACAGCAACTGCAGAGTTCACGGGTGATGAGCAATGTATGGGATGCCAGTCGAGAGTGAGAGCAACCAGACGCCTGGTAGTGCTGTGTCGCAGGTCATGAAGCAATGATCAAGCGTCCCAATGTGACAGTTTATCACCCATGAGGTGCGGATTCAATGCGACCGCTACTGCGCTTGGAGAGTGTGCAATCAAGTGCCAATGGATATGGGGCGAGTAGGGGGCAATACAAGATCCAATATCTTGCTGCAGCCACCATGCAAAGATCCCAGGGCGCAGAGTTCAGAGGAGAGCGGCGCTGTGCTGCTAAAAATGCTTCACGCACAACGCATCTGCCGCGCTCGTCCCCTCCTCGGCAAAGGAATCAACTCGGTGGATGATCAGCACCGAGTGTTGTCCGCTAGGCCGCAGGGAGGCTAAGGTGGCGGGATTGGTCTCTGCGCCACAATTGCGATGGAGACAGAGCAGGCAAGGTGGTCCGGAGCGACGGGAAAAGCAAGCTTCAGGCCAGGGTGCAGGCAGCGACGCTCGGGGTATCCCAGAGGTGGATTTGCGCTGGTTGGAGCTGCGAAGTAGAGTGGGGCAGTATGCGCTCAGCGGGAGTCGCTTGGGCCAGACAGCGTCGCTATGCGCAAGGCCCTGCCCGCTCCTGCCTCCAGCAGTCTGATATGGCACGGGGCGGCAATCGGTGGCGAGCAGGCACCGAGTGGTCCGCTTCAGGGGTGCCAGGTGCGCCACGCAATGCAGGGCGGCTTACTGTAGAGGGCCACCGGGGGCCCGAAGACGTGAATGTTTCCCGGGGTCCGCGTCAGGAAAGGAGCGAGGTCAGGCCTCCGTAGCGTAGCCTCCCCCACCACGTGTATGCAGGGCATACGCGGGGAAATCGCCACTTGTGCAGTCAATCAATACTGTGCACTCCGGTGTTTGGCAGGATGTGTGGGCACCGGTGGAGAGGGAAACTGAGCTGGCAGGGGAGTTCCGGCTGAAGCGTGAGACCTCCGGGACCTATCGCCACGTGGAGTCCCCGGGGCTCACGTAGTGGCAGCGGCCGCGCAGCTCTCCGGGCGCGTACCAGCGCTCACCCCGCTCAGCAATGTCGGCGGGCAGCGAAATTGCAACCGGAGCCAGGCAGGAGGTTGAGGAGTAAGTGGCAGGCCTTGTGGTCAGGATCAGCAGCGTAGAAATCAGGATAAATTAAGTATCATGCCGCCAAGCTGCCAGAGCCTCACAGGCGTGCGGCCATATTGGTTGTGCGCCACCTAGTGCCCCCAAAAAGAAATGTACTCTTTGACATAATTTGTGTGGTCAGCAGAATCAGTGTAAAGGGTCCTGTGCGGTATGTCTGAATTAGTACGTTTCCCATCGCTTACTGCACGATTCCCTTCCGCAGGCCACCAATCCTCAGCTTGTACTCCTCCTTCTCTTCCAGGGGATCCTCATCAATAGTCATAAGCTCTGAATATTCCTGCCCATGCGCGGGGACCCCGGAGTACATTAAAATATATATATATATATATATATATATATATATATATATATATATATTATGATGTGATCAAGGCTCGGACGAGCCGAAACGCGTAATGGCGACAAGAGAGGAGTAATAAAGACTTTTTGCACTGATCCTGGGTCTGTGTCCGTTGTTGGATGGATGTATCCTGTTGGATGCGGAAGATAACACTGAATATATATATATATATTATTTTTCACAAACCAATGTAGCCTTCTCGACAGAAAAACAAGACTAACCAATGCATCAGAAATCTGCTTCTGCAATAAGAGACATAAACCTTATTTTTTCTTCTTTAAAAAGAAAATATATTCATAAGAAGAATAAACGCAGACGTAAAGAAACACCTGAATTCTCTTTAATGAACTGCAGAAGCTGCAATGTAACATAGAAGGCATTGTTAGACCAAAGGCTGCATTGGAGTCATAACCATATAGAAACTGTAAGAAAATAAAGCAAAATTGGCACTGTGCCTTTAAGGCAGCCATGACCCCAAGCTTCCCATCATGCCTCAGGGGTGACAGGTCAGTTCTTTCCGGCTCCTTCAGTCAGGATCCTGGAGTTTTCAGCTCTGAGTGTTTTACCTTTTTTGTCAAAAAGTTTCATAAAACTTCTGGTAGTTTTCTCTCATTTGACATCTTTCATCTGTTGAAGTAATAATCTACCTTTTTCTGACAGAATTTTATTCATTTTCTGTACAATTAGGCCTTCTCTTTTTGATCCTTGCCCCTCCTGTGGCAAAAAGTAGGCTAAAACAGATTTACACTCTATGTGCATTCTCTGTCTCCCTGAGACACATTCTCCTGAGACTTGCAAACATTGTAAAAATCTTTCCAGGCGCTCTCTCAAGGAGAGAGAAAGGATTCGTCTTTATGGACTCTCTGAGAAGCAAAAGTCATCAACTTCCACAGGAAGATCTCCATTGAAGCACAAGAAAAGAAGAACCAGATCGACTTCAAGAAGTAAGATCCCTATCTGTTCTTCTTCGGCATCTGGCTCGGCGTCGAAAATGCCTCCAACGACGAAAGAAACGACTTCGCTAATTTCACCTTCGACGCGGCCACCGTCAAAGGAATTGAAAATGCCGCTCGTCTTCGAAGTCTACAAAGGAAAAGGCGGCAGGTACGATGTCTATTCATCGACAGCGGACACCGGCTTCAGATCAGCACCCTCAATTGCAGTCAACTCGGCGACGGTCAACGTCGGAGTCGGTCTCCGTTGGCATTGGCACGCTCAATGTCGAGACATAAGTCTCTGTTGACGCCTTCGCTGAGGCGTTCAACATCGAGACGAAGCCCTCTGTTACCGTCAACCCGGCGACGGTCAACGTCGAGGCCTCGATCTGCATTGACGTCGTCTTGACGATGGTCAAGATCCAGAAGACGCCCTCCGTTGTCTCCCCGTACGATGTCGAGGCATCTGTCTCCGTCGGCGGGTCCACGCTCGACGTCGAAGCAACAGTCTCTGTCCGCAGGTCCACCCTCGATGTCGAAGACAAGGAGCCTTCCGGCATCAAGACTCCAGTCTCCGGTGATGCCTCGCCCAACGTCGAGAATCTGAACACCATCAGTGTCTTCACAACACTCGCAGGATGTGCGACGTCGCTCGACATCGAAGCACTCACAGCTCTCGATCTCAACACGCAGATTACCAACAGGAAGACGTTCCCAGTCCATCCTGTTAGCGTCGAAGGGACGCTCATCGTCTACAGGCTCGCAGTCGAGATCGCCACGGGTGCCTTTGTCGAGCAGTTCTGTTTCTCAGTCCCCTGAGTGTCACACACAGAAACAAACACCTCAGGTGACGGATCTTCCTGCACAGCAAGAACAGGGAGGGCAGAGATCACCTTCGGTGCATCTATCACCCAGATGGCTCTTACCAGTGCACCACTGGCAGAAATCCTCCACAGTGCAAGTGCTACAACCTCTGGAGTACTTTAGTCCTCTGCACAGATCACCTCTGGCTCGCTTGGGGCAGGCTGTGGACCGTTCCCCTACTGCTTCTCCCAGAGGTCTGCAGCGTGACTGGGCAGCAACTCCATCACCACGTAGGAGGTCTCCCGCACGTAGCCACCGCAAAAGGCATAGGTCGCCTTCATGGTTCTCATCTTCCACGAACTCTTCAAAAAGGGACTACTCTCCCACATTAACGGACAGTCCACCTTTGAGAATCTCTCCGGTGGATGATATCAATACTTTTCATGAAGTGCTGGCTAGAGGGGCGCATAAGCTGAACATTGATATGCCCACTCCTCAAACATCATCAACTGTCATTATCGAGACTTTGCACCAAAGATCAGCAGCAAGACCATTGCTTCCTTTGGTGCCTGGGCTTCTACAACCAGTCATGGACACCTTCCTCACTCCGGCTTATCTCAAAACGGCCCCAGCAAGGATCTTAAAACGTTTAAGCCACCGGAGCAAGACCCTCTGTTCCTGAAGGTGGACCCTCCTCCGGATTCAGTAATCATTGCAGCTGCCAAAAAGGCTCATGCAGTGGCTACCTCTTCAACGGTGCCTCCGGACAAAGAGAGCAGAGCCCAGGACTCTTGGGGAAGAAACGTTTGTGGTACCGCAGCTTCATTTTTGAAGTTTTCCAGTGCTTCAACTCTGTTGGGTCTCTATGATAGGGCCCTGTGGGATTCTTTGGAGCGTTTTTATATAGTTGCCCAAAGAGGTTCGCTGAGACTTCGAGGAAGTTCTCCAGGGAGGGGTTTTGGTGGCGAAACAGATGATCAGTGCTGCAGCAGACGGGGCATCTCTGGCTGCTCATTCTTATGCACATGGCATATGTGCTAGATGATCGTCCTGGCTACAGCTCACTGCACTGAAGCCGGAAGCCTTACAGCGAATTCTAAACCTACACTTCTCCGGAAGCTCCCTCTTCGGCACACACACTGACGAGGAAATGGCCAGAATGAAGACAGAACTGGACACTCTAAAGGCGATGGGCCTTGAAAAGAAAAAGGAGTTCCGCGGCAGATACAGACCATACGACCGTAGACCATTTCATCAGATGGTTCAAACCCCTCAATGGTCTCAGAGGCAACAACATCAGACCAAAACACACTACCAAGGACGTCGTCCCTCCCGAGGTAGAGGGGCCCCACGCCAGTCCTCTGCCTCCACAAAGACTCCAACTAAACAATGAGTCGCCGCTTCCCCTGTCGCCGTTACCCACTCCAGTGGGGGGGGGGAGGGAGGAGTATTGCCTATCACGTACAAGAGTGGCGCAACATCACAAAAGATCAATGGGTACTAAGCATGTTGCAGAATGGATACTCTCTAAGATTTCGCCATCCACCTCCGGCGATTCCTCCAGTAAAATCCACTTCCCATCAGCTTCTGCAGCAAGAGGTAACCACTCTTCTACAAAAATCTGCCATAGAGGAAGTTCCTCCCTCTCAACGAGGAAAAGGAGTTTACTCAAGGTACTTTCTGGTACAAAAGAAAGGTCACAAAGCAGAGTTCAGACCTATACTAGACCTCCACATTCTGAATAAGTCCATCCGGAGAGAGAAATTTCGCATGCTGGCTCTCCATCAAATATATCCTCACCTCCAGCAAGGAGACTGGATGTGCTCGATAGATCTTCAGGATGCGTATTTCCATGTACCAGTCTCCTTACGCCACCGGAAATTCCTACGCTTCATGGTAGGGACCGAGCAACTACCTGTACAAAGTCCTCGGCCCCTTGAGTGTTTACCAAATGCATGGCAGTAGTAGCAGCTGCTTTACGCTGCAAGGGGCTGTTCATTTATCCTTACCTCGACGACTGGTTTCTAAGGAGTTCATCTCCTCAGGACGTAGAGGCTCATTACCAGATCCGTCAACGGCTGGGCCTGCACGTCAACTCGGCGAAGTCAGTTCAGCAGCCTACTCGAATACATTATCTGGGTGCAACACTGGATTCCAGCGTCCGAGGCGAGACTATTATCTATCATTCTGAAGTGCAACCAGCTCCTTCGCACTCCTCAACCTTCAGTCCAGCAGGTTGCCTAGCTCCTAGGGTCGATGGCATCTTGCATCTTCCTGGTTCACAATGCCAGACTAAGGATGCGACCTTTGCTACAAGATCTGGAGGACCAATGGGATCAGCGAACGGCTCGATGGGACGACAAGATCCTTCTTTCCTAGGCGGCGAAATCCTCCATGCCATGGTGGACTGGTCTGAAAAATCTTAGTGGGAGTTCCTTTCCATCAGTCCTTGCCAACACAATCACTAATTATGGATGCTTCCCTCCAGGGTTGGGAAGCCCACCTGGGTCCTCTCCAAACTCGAGGTCTGTGGTCGACCAAATAGCAGGCATATCACATCAATATGCTGGAACTACGGGCCGTGCATCTATCCCTCAAGGCCTTCTATCCCTCCATCCAGGCCAGCTCCATTTTAATTCAGACGGACAACACGACCACGATGTACTATCTAAACAAGCAGGGAGGGACCCGGTCTGGTCCCCTATCCTTGGAGGCTCAAGCGATTTGACATTGGCGTCTGGCCAGACAACTGTCAATCACAGCTGTCCACCTACCAGGAGATTAGAATGTCCAAGCAGATTCCCTAAGTCGTCACTTCGAAGATCAGCAAGACTGGGTTCTGCACGACGAGGTGTTGGCAGACATCTTCCGGGAATGTGGTCATCCAACAATTGATCTCTTCGCGGACGACACCAACAAAAAATGCTTCCTCTCATTCCCAGGGTCATAACCAAACTCCACTACTCCAGGGCGAGGATGATCCTGATCGCACCGACTGGCCACAGCAGTGGTGGTACCCGGACCTTCTACATCTCTCAGAGCGTCCACACAAGAAGCTGCCAACTGAGCTCTCCTCTCCAAAATGAACGGGAGAATCCATCATCCCAACCTTCCCTCACTGAACTTGGCTGCATGGCTCCTGAGATCCTTCAATACGGCCATCTGGGACTTCTTCAGGAGTGCATGAACATTTTAAAGGAATCAAGGAGACCTTCCTCGAGACAATCTTATGCATTTAAATGGAAGATATTCTATATGCGGTGTATACAAAAGGGTATCCAAACGACCCAAGGGCAGGAGGAGGTAATTTTACCATATCTCCTGCACTTGGCCAATTCGGGTTTGCAGTTTGCCTCCATAAAAGTGCACCTTGCAGCTATTGCGGCATACAGAAAATCACCCTCCCAAACATCCTTCTTCCAGCTTCAGGTGATTAAGGATTTTTTGCAAGGGTTAAAGAAAGTCTTTCCCTCGATCCGGTCACCTTCTCCTCCCTGGGAGCTCAATTTGGTTCTTTCCAAGCTCATGGGTCCTCCCTTTGAGCCGATTCACAAAGCGACCCTTCAACATCTCACATGGAAGGCTGCCTTTTGGTGGCGATCACTTCAGCTCGTAGGGTGAGTGAGATCCAAGCTCTGTGCTCTAAAGAGCCATACGCAGTGTTTCACAACAACAGGATAGTAATGAGAACCCACCCTTCATTCCTGCCTAAGGTGGTGTCTGATTTTCACATTGATCAATCCATTTCACCACACGCCTTCTTTTCCTAATCCCACCAACACCGGCTGAAAGGTCTCTTCACTCTTTAGACCTTAAATGAGTCCTAAAGTTTTACCTAGACAAGTCTAAGGCTATTAGGAAGTCTGATCACTTGTTTGTAAATTACTGTTCCATCAGAAAAGGTTTTCCAACTTCTAAACGCTCCATCTCCAGATGGATAGTGTCATTTATCAACTGGCTTACCAGCTGTCTAATAAGCTCCTTGGGGCCATTCCCAAGGCTCATTCCACAAGGGGAAAGGCAGCTACTGTGGCTTTGTTGCACAATGTACCCATCTCTGAGATCTGCAAAGCAGCCTCTTGGAGGTCGGTTCATACATTCACAAAACACTACTGTCTGGATTCAGACATGAGAGCAGACGCCCAAGTAGGCCAGGCCTCTTTGAGAAATGTATTCCAAAGCTGAGCCTGACGCTCTTGTTTTTTCTGTTAATTTGTCCGCAGAGGTAGAGGATGGGCTTGCTAATCAATTCAGTGCTTATGACTATTGATGAGGATCCCCTGGAAGAGAAGGATAAGTTACTTACCTGTAATCCTAGTTCTCTTCCAGGGGTATACTCATCAAAGTCATAAGCAACCCACCCGCATCCCCGGACAAATGAGCATTCATTAGGTTATTTCTTTGTACCCTGATCGTTGGATCTCCGCAAAGAACAACTGACCTAACTGTCACCCCTGAGGCATGATGGGAAGCCAGGGGTCATTGCTGCTTTAAAGGCACTGTGCCAGTTTTGCTTTATTTTGTTTCAGTTTCTATACTGTTATGATTCCAATGCAGCCTTTGGGCTAACAATGCCTTCTATGTTACATTGCAGCTTCTGCAGTTCATTAAAGAGAATTCAGGTGTCTCTTTTACATCTGTGTTCATTCTCCCTATGAATATATTTTCTTTTTAAAGAAGGAAAAAATAAGGTTTATGTCTCTTGTTGCAGAAGCAAATTTCTGATGCATTGGTTAGCCTTGTTTTTCTGTCGAGAAGGCTACATTGGTTTGTGAAAAATTATATATATATATATATATATATATATATATATATATATATATATATATATATATATATGATTTTATATTTATTTTTTTACGTACTCTGGGGCCCGCGCATGGGCGGGAATATTCAGTGCTTAGGATTTTGATGGTGATACCCCTGGAAGACAACTAGGATTACAGGTAAGTAATTTATCCTTCCCAATCATCCCTTAGAATGTTTTATCTGTCACTTATGGACTAACCCTCATACCACATACCATGACCTTCATGGTATGTGGTATGAGGGTTAGTCCATAAATGTCCACAACTATAGGTAGATATGTGCCAAAACCTAGGAGTAGTCACATGGATATATTCATTTCAAAGCTGACAATGGTTAGCTATTCTGCTCAATCTACCGAAGACCCATCAACACATATACAATGGCTTGGTACTTGGCTTCCATATGCACACTGGCTTCTCCTCTACTCCCTCAGTTTATTCCAAAGCATGCACTACACGTGATCCTTTTTGTTACCTCAATTTTGCTTCTAATAGTTGACACCAGAAAGGTGCCCTAGGAAATTGACATAAGCCATGTGTCAAAGACATCTTCAGGGATGTTTGATATATGCATGCATGATCGTGTCCATTCAGCATATGCTGTGTGCCCCAGGGCAGGGGTATAAAGAGCTATACAAATACAGCTATAATAAAATTAACTTCTTAGATGTGTCCTATGCAGCAGAATGCATGTGCACTACAATATTTCAGAGTGACATGTTTTTTTTGTGTGAATCAAATAAAACCGAAAGGGTTTTTTGTGGTTCAACTATATTTTGAAATCCATACAATTGGTTATATGTAAATTGGGTAATATTGCAGTTCTGCTCTACCTTTAAGTCCAAGTCTTTACGTGCGCCAAAGGCATTGCTCTAAAATAATTCCAGAAATCGATAACCTTTATCTTTTCTAACACGCTCTATGCCCTTTCTATCATGCTTTTCCAATGTCGTCTTATTGTAGAATGGACCATGACACAATGGGCACACCGATTTTGATTTCTGTATTGTAGTATAAAATATAATTTTAGTATATATTTTGAGTTACTCAAAATATACATTTTGGGTAAGGAGAAAGCTCAGACGGATTTAGTAATATTAAGGCAGTACGACTTAAACCGTGATTTAGCTAGCTGAAGTCGAATGCTCCTCAGAGATACTGAGCATTAGCAGACTTATTTCACTCAATTGGGGCACAGACTTTGGCACAAAGTAAGGCCGCGTAGCTCATCATGACTGAATTACCTCGTTTGTGACCAAGTAAGCCCTGCACTGCTAACAATATTGTTTTCTACCCCCAGATTCAGCTTGTCGAAGATGGAGCAGATACCACATCCCCTGAGACACCAGAGCCCTCCCTGTCCAAGGTCCCAAAAAAAGGTACATATGTTCCCTGCTGTGCTGTGAGCAAGCTTGGTGTGGAAACACAGCAACTGTTTTTTCCTATTATAAAGATTCTGAACATCTGTGAGCCTTAGTTTTACACTTAGTTTCGATGTTATTCACAAATGTAAGCTTTTTCAAATTAGGGACTGTACAAATTATATATATATCTATATGAATCTTTTGTTTGCAGACTTTTTACGTGTATGTCTTTGCACACAGAACTGATCACAAACATATTTGTTGCTCTTTAGCAGTAAGTACTATATTTTAGTATAATATTGAGCCCCATATTAATCTGTGCTGGATTGTTTTGTGCACTCAGGTCTTTCTAAGAGTGTTCGCGTCTAAGATATTTCAAAACCTTACAGAGAAAGAGCAAAGACATAAAGCAGTGGTACTCTTAGTTTTGGTGTATAGTAATTTCTGTGAGAAATGTTGTCATGAATCCACTGGGTGCAGCTGCTGCAATCTTTTGAAAGAACTCAAAGAAGTGAAGTGCCTGCCCAGCTTTCTCAATGGCATGTAAAGCAGTTCAGTTTGCGCATCCTAATGGTGTCCAGTTGTGGTGTTTGATCAAGTATCTGGTCACGAGTCCCCATTTTGTGAGTGGGTGGGATGATGTGAGAAGACAGTCACTAGAGTACAAAGTCCTGTAGCTAATGGACTCTGGTTGGGGATAGCGGCTGGGTAGGGTTGGGCAGCTTTACCGATGGCTGTAGATGATGGAGGCTGTCTTGGACCCACATGTCATCATGCTTGTCTCCAGAGCAGTCTCAGTCCATCAAGGTTCACACAGATCTTTCCAGGAGGCAACTGAGCTGTGATGGTCATATTTGGAACATGTCCCCTCCTCCTAAAGGAGATACACTCACTCTTTGTGCAGGTATGTTTTTTCTCTCTCTCCACAGCTTCCAGCAGGTAGTCACATCAGATCTTCCAAGATTATGACCAAGAATCTAGGCTGAGAGGCAAAATGGAGAATAAACAAACAAGGACAACACTCTAAGCCTACGGGGACAAGGGTCAATATATTGCTTTAACATTACTACCGTGGGACTCACTCCAAATCTTGGATCTCTTTTAATAATTCAGAAAAATCCACCATCTAATGCAACATAGAATTCCTTCATCATTTAATGAATGTTGAGAAACCGAATGAACTGCTTGTAGTTTCTGTCAAATCCATACATTACCAATTCATATGCAATGGTATGTGAGAAAGTGATCACAGTGCAGACGAGGTAGTGCTTAAAAAGTAAACGTGTATTTACAACATACATGACATAAGACACTGTACAACTCCCCCGGGTTTTTCACATAATTCATAATCATAGATAATAAGGGGCTGTAAAACAATCCTCAGACATAATTGTTTCTGAATCGAAGCATGCACGCTGAGATTCCATGGCAGCGGATTGTGAAGCAGATGTATTCACCACTTACGGGCTGGTACTGTGAATTATAAGTGCTACAGTTATGATGAAGGCACACACAATCCCTTGGAACAGGCTGTGAGATCATTGCTAAGGAAATTCGGTTGATTACATTGGACGCATATCAGGACTCGCATGATGGTTCAGTTATGTTTCGTATAGAGGCCCTAATATAGACACGTTCATATATGCCGTATATGGTCATAATCGTATATACCCTAATATGGTCATGATCGTATATGCCCTATTATGGTCATAATCGTCTATGCCCTATTATGGTCATGATCTCCTATGCCCTAATATAGGCATGATCTTTCACCTACATTAGTTCCCTACAGTACACAACGATCTCTGAGGGTTGAACGTTATCTAGTCTGTGGTTTGAACACTGAGGGTTTTTCCCGAACACAGGCCTACAATGTACTCATAAATTATGCATGAGCATTCACCAGCTACATCTCCAGCATAATATGTATGTACAAAGTTCACCCCTGACGTCTTCCTCATGTCCAACAAAGACCAATACAAACCATACTAAGGGACGAGACACTTTAGGGTATAAATACACCACATCTTGCCACGGTAAGACAGAGGGAACCGAGACTTATCCAGTATTGGGGTATCTTTCATAGATTCACATGCCTGAATCATTCCCCGCCGTCGAGGCGGGAGTCCCACGGTAAATTACAAAAGTAGTGCCAAAAGTAAATAACAGTAGAAGGCTAAAAGAAAAGGCCTAAAACTTAGTAGCCTATCTACATCATTATAATGAAAAAGAACCAAAGGTTAGCTCCAACAAATCAGCTACCAGCACCCTCTAGAACACTCTCAGCAGAGGCAGTTCTCCTCAGATTTTCACCGCACGTCGTGTGGAAGGGAGTCTCCCTGAGTGCCAACTCAGTTCTTCTCAACTTTCTTCAGCATGTCTGACAAGAAGGCCCTTTTTAGACCCTGTAGGACCTGTGATAAGAAGAGGGTCCATGTTGATGATCAACATAAGGATTGCATTTATTGCCTCTATCCTAAGCATGAGGCAAGAAATTGTAAAATCTGCTGTACCTTCCCTGCCAAAACTCTGAGGGATAGGGAGGCAAGGCTTCTTTTGTGGCTTAAATCCTCTTCGGCTGAGGAGGATGACAGAGCCTCTACGTCCAGCAAGAGGGCTAGATCCCAGGACAGCTCCTCAAGTGAAGGACGAAAACATCACAAGTCTTCCCATGCTGTTCCTGACCCTTCACAAAGGTCACCTAAAGCGGCTTTCACAAAAACTGTGAGTAAAACCATTATTGTGACCTCTTCTGCCTCATCGTCAACAGCTACTATCTCGACGACGGCCATAACCTCATCTATTTTATCTACCAGAATTTCTATGTCATCTAAGAAATCTGGTATTGAAGGCCCCGTCGACGACCGCATCAATGACGAGTCCGTCGACGACGGTACCGTCGACGAAAATATCGTCGACGAAGAGTCCGTCCATGATAGCCCCGTCGACGACGACCCCGTCGACGAAGAGTCCGACGACGACCCCGTCGACGACCCCGTCGGCGACGACCCCGTCGACGACGACCCGTCGGCGACGACCCGTCGGCGACGACCCCGTCGGCGACGACCCCGTCGACGACTGACCCCGTCGGCGAAGACCCGTCGGCGAGCGACCCCGTCGGCGAGCGACCCGTCGGCGAAGACCCCGTCGACGAAGAGCCCGTCGATGGCGACCCCGTCGACGAAGAGCCCGCTCGGCGAGCGACCCGTCGACGGCAGCGACCCCGTCGGCGACCCCGTCGACGACGACCCCGTCGACGACGAGCCCGTCGACGAAGATCCCGTCGACGAAGATCCCGTCGACGACGATCCCGTCGACGGTGATAATTGTGCCTTCGCAATCGACGCCTTTATTATCGGGGTCTTTCCAGCTTAAGACATTCCAAAAACAGCAGGACTATACTAAAATTTCCCCGCTTCTTCCCTCACATCTCCTATCTTATGTAGATGATGATGAAGATGAATATGAGGATGGACCATTTGCCATAGCTCACCATCCCTCTGAACTTAATATAAAATGTCAGGAGGACGACGAAGATGATGATAATTACCAAGAACATTATTATCAACAACACCTTACGGTCCCGCAGCATAGGTTTCATCAAAGGGAGTCGTACCAGAGGGAAACCAGTCATCTCCCTCCGACGCTCATTCAAGATCTCCAGGCCATGCTGGCGGATTACCGGCAAAGATTTCCGCCGCAACAAGGGGTTCCAGAAAATCCATCACAACCATCAGTGGTCCCTGAACCGTTACCGCAGCCACAGGTTCCAGTCATACCGCTTCCTCCGCCTGCTCCCTCCGAGCATGTGCAACAGGATGTTACTTCCTCGGAAGATGAAGTTGAAGAGGGAGAATTACCTGAGAATATCCCTCACCAGGATCTGTGGGATAATTACATCATACCGGTACCTTCTCCGCCCATACCTTTACCATCCAACTCCCCCCCCCGGAGGATATCGGGGGTTTTCATAACTTGATGCAACGGGCGGCAGCCAGGTTTCAATTGCCTGTTACAATTGAACAAACAGAATGTTTCCTACATGATTTTAAGGAGGAGTCCAGAAAAATCACTAGAGCGGTCCCAATCATAGACTATATCTGGAAAGAGGGGATAAAAATTATGAAGACGCCTGCTTCCATCTCGTATAGAAAAAAAGTACAGAGCGCCTGCTAATAGTCCATCTTGTCTGATTGGTCATCCTCGCCCGGACTCAGTCATCTCCCAAGCCGCTCAACAGCGTTCTAAAAATCCTGCAACGCCTATCACCACACCGCCCGACAAAGAAGGACGTCGGCTGGATCTCATTGGCAAAAAGTTTTCCACCATGGCGGCGGCCTCCATTAGAGCGGCAAATTCATTAGCAATAATCGGCCGGTATGACCGCCAAATGTGGTCAGATATGGCTGCCCTTATTGATCTAATCCCTGAAGACCACAGGCAGGACGCACGAAAGATTCTGCTTGAGGGAGAAAGAGCCGCATCTGAGACTATAGATTGCGCGCTGGATATCGTTAATACCAACTTTCGTCAGCTTGCCGGGGCTGCCGTACTTAAACGCCAGGGATGGCTTCAGGCCACTACTTTCCGACCGGAAGTACAAACGAAGATCCTAGATATGGCCTATGATGGAGAGTCTTTGTTTGGAAAACATATTGACGACGCTCTTCTTGCCATTAAAACGGACACCGCCAAATCTTTAGGCGTCCTTCAATACAGGCGCGGATCTTTTAGCGGCGCAAGAGGACGTAGTTTCACATCACGAGGAGGATATCAAAATCAACAGAATAGGCAATATCAGCCACAATATAGACAATAGTATAACCAGTCTTCATATCACCAATCCTCTTCGGCTGGTTTCTCCCGTCAGGGCGGGCGCAGAAGATCCCAAAATCAAGGCCGAGACACCAACAAGAAGCAATGATCTCAGCAGGGCGCCAACCACATTACCTTCCATTCCCGTGGGTGCGAAAATTTCAGCCTTTGTTCGCAGGTGGCCGGACATTACATCAGACCGATGGGTTCTAGACCTGGTATCCAGCGGTCACACGCTAGAATTCGTCAAACAGCCACCCACTACTCCACCCAGGGGTCCCCCTCCCCCTCGTCTTCACTTATTGTTCAAAGAAGCCTTACTAATGCTCCTCAAGAATGCAATAGAGAAAGTTCCCTCTTCTCAAAGGGGAACAGGTTTCTATTCTCGTTTCTTCCTAATCAGAAAGAAGTCAGGAGAATGGCGACCTATTCTGGACCTCAGAAAACTAAACAAATTTCTCAAAAAACAGAGTTTCCGGATGGTCACACCTTCAGAGATTCTAAGCTGTTTAAACAAAGGATATTTTATGGCTTCTCTGGGTATGGAGGACGCGTACTTCCACATCCCAATTCACCCAAAACATCGAAAATATCTTCGCTTCAGAGTGGCTGGCGCCCATTATCAGTTCAAAGTGCTCCCGTTTGGGCTAAAATCGGCACCAAGAATCTTCACGAAGTGCTTGGCACCTGTAGCAGCAGCATTGAGATCTCAAGGAATCCAAGTATTCCCTTATCTCGACGATTGGCTTATCAAGGGTCCTTCAGCACAGAAAGCCAAAGTGGTCTTCTCTTCACTGGGGCTGACTATCAACGAGAGCAAGTCACAATTCCGTCCAATCCAAGTCATTCCTTTTCTCGGAGCAATGCTGGACACGATCCAGGGCAAGGCATTCTTGTCAGAAGATCGGCAATTGCGTCTCCGAAAACTAGCAACATCAATTTCAAAGAGAAAGTCAGTTTCTGTCCGGATGTTTGCTTCACTCCTGGGAATGTGCTCTTCTGCAATAAACTTGATACCCCTAGCGCGGCTCAAAATGAGGCCTCTTCAAGAGGAATTACATCTTCAATGGCAGCAAGCCGTGGGTTCCTTCGACGACTCCATAAAGGTTACACCTCGCATGATACAGGCTCTGCACTGGTGGTCCAAGGCAACGAATTTAACCCAGGGACTAACATTTTTACAAGCCATCCCAGATTTCTTGTTGACTACCGATGCCTCCATGGAGGGATGGGGAGGCCAGCTACAAGATTTAAGAATACAAGGAAAATGGTCTCAAATTCACAAACAACAACATATCAACAGTCTGGAGCTCCGCGCAATTTTTCTGTTCCTACAAGCGTTCCTGCCATGGATTGTGGGTTCCTCAGTGCTGGTCCGTACGGACAATACGACCAGCATGTATTACATCAACAAAAAGGGAGGAACGAAATCTGCCACACTCTCACAAGAGGCCCAGGAACTGTGGGAATGGGTCACTCTTCACGGGATAACCCTCAGAGCAGAACACGTCAGGGGTTTACACAATACTCTGGCGGACACGTTGAGCAGGTCTCTGTCGGACTGTCACGAGTGGGAACTGGAACAGGAACAGTTGAACAGAGTGTTTCAAACCTGGAGCAAACCTGCACTGGATTTGTTTGCAACAAGGGACAACAATAAATGCCGGTACTATGCCAGCAGATTCCCTCAACAGGGGTCAAGAGGGAATGCCCTGTCCATGCGATGGTCAGGGATTTGTGCTTACGCTTTTCCCCCGATCCCGTTGGTCCCGAGAGTGCTCCGGAAAATGAAGCTAGAGGGTTGCCGCATAATCCTAATTGCACCCCGTTGGCCAAGACAATATTGGTTCCAGGAACTACTACTGTTGACTCAGGACAAGCCTATTCGCCTGTGTCCGACTCCTACGATGTTGTCCAGGAACAGCGGCCAAGTGGTCCACCCGGACCCACAGTCCTTACACTTGCACGCATGGCTCCTGATTTCTTAGAGTTCAAAGACTTCAACATCTCGCAAGACTGTCGTGAAATCTTGACCAAAGCTCGTGCTCAAAGCACGATAAAGACTTATCGTTCAAAATGGAAACGATTTTGTTATTGGTGCGAAGCGAATAATACTCACCCAGTTCAAGCTCCTGCGGAACAGATTCTCCCTTTCTTGCTGTCTCTAGCCAAGTCTGGTCTTACCTTTTCATCAGTCAAGGTCCACCTTGCTGCTCTGTCTAAATTCAGAAAAAGTGCTGATCGGCCGTCTCTCTGTTCATCCTCACTTGTCAAGCAATTCATGAAGGGACTTTTCAGAGCTTTCCCTCCAGTGCAAGCACCCCCTCCAGAGTGGGAGCTCAATACTGTGCTAGCGCAGCTGATGAAGCGCCCATTTGAACCAATCCACAAGTCGGACCTCAAATTCCTCACGTGGAAGGTCGCACTTTTACTGGCGCTAACTTCGGCAAGAAGGGTTAGTGAAATCCAAGCATTCACTATCACTGAGCCTTTTCTACATTTCACTCGAGATTATGTAACCCTTCGCACAAATCCTAAATTCATCCCCAAGGTACCGTCACAATTTCATTTGAACGAACCGGTAAGGTTAAGAACTTTCTTTCCGGATCCATCCACTCCAGCTGAGAGAGCGTTACACTCTCTGGATGTCAAACGCTGTTTAAAATTCTACTTACAAAAAACTAAAGACATCAGGCGTTCCAACCAACTGTTCGTGGCCTATGGCCAAACAACTATTTGAACTGCAGTAACAAAGGCAACAATCGCCAGATGGCTGGCTTCCGCTCTCCGCTTCTGCCATGACAAGGCCAACAAGCCTTTACAGAGGAAGGTCAAGGCTCACTCTACAAGGACTATGGCGGCTTCTGCAGCTTTATTTGCTGGAGTGACTCTAGAGAATATCTGTCGTGCTGCGACATGGAAAAATGTCCACACGTTCACGAAGCACTACTGTCTTCAATCTGCTCAGCGAGAAGATGCAGCAGTTGGACAGGCGGTTCTACGACATCTTTCATTAAGTCGGACCAGGTATTTTCTCTTTTATATGCTGTTTGTTCCTGCGATCAGTATTCATACAAAATTGATATGTAAATATCTATATAAAGAATAGTTGTACAAATATACATATATGATAATTCTTATGTATTCTTGTTCTTAGTAGTACATTGCATTTTACATAACTTTGATATCTTGAAGGCTTGTGTAAAAAAAAAAAAAAAAGTTCTCAGTCATTGTGGATACAGTTTGGGGGTTTAGTAATACTTGTCTCCCACCATCCGCAAACGACATTACGTTTGATATACTGCTGACTACTCTGATTCAGGCATGTGAATCTATGAAAGATACCCCAATACTGGATAAGAAAACAAGTTACTTACCTGTAACTACAGTTATCCAGTATTGGTATCTTTCATAGATTCACATGCACCCACCCTCCTCCCGGCAGGTCAGTTCTCTAGGATTTGGGACTCTTACTCCCACTTGTGCTAAGAAAATCTGAGGAGAACTGCCTCTGCTGAGAGTATTCTAGAGGGTGCTGGTAGCTGATTGGTTGGAGCTAACCTTTGGTTCTTTTTCATTATAATGATGTAGATAGGCTACTCAGTTTTAGGCCTTAGGCCTTTTCTTTTAGCCTTCTACTGTTATTTACTTTTGGCACTACTTTTGTAATTTACCGTGGGACTCCCGCCTCGACGACGGGGAATGATTCAGGCATGTGAATCTATGAAAGATACCAATACTGGATAACTGTAGTTACAGGTAAGTAACTTGTTTTCTTCCATGCCGACACACTGACCAGAGACGCTGAGGCTCCCGCATGCAGTCGCTCCAGCTGACAGCGGTCTAACGCAGCCCTTGCGGGGTGTCCAACTCGAGACCAGGACGGGGTCCCACACTCTCTATTCAGGTAATGCGGTTCGACTAAATCCTAGAGGGATTCTTGGCTCTTAGACCTACACACATGCTAGGTACACTTAGGTACATCTAGTTAGGCATCGTAGGAGTACGCGCCCTTTTGGGTGACATTCTATTACGCATTTTATATTCATGTATGTATTCATGATTATTGCAATATGGTAGAACTGTACTATCCTTTCACTTTTATCGTACTGCTGATAATATATCTCTGCTATTGTCTGCTGGTTGTTGCAGCACATATATTTTACACTAGAATAACAACTGTTCAATAAATACTTATTGAAACGCCCAGACTGTTTATTCTGTGTAACTCTGAGACAAACCGAATAAGTAAGCACGAGTGACTGAGCGAAAAGTAGTACATTGTTTCCACGATTCTGAGGGATCAGGGTTGTCATGATCTAAGGTTGTCAGAAACTAATCTCTCTCCGATAAGAGGAGATTCTAGTGGCACTGTGAGCTAGCTAATGCAAATCCGGCTAACATACGCAGTGGGGGTGCACAGAGCCAGTCTACCACCAAGCCCACAGTTTGTTATCCAAACGCGCAGGTCCTGCAGGGGTACTATAGGAACTACACGACACAGTAGTCATTTGACTTTGTCCTGAGGAGACCCTAACATTCATACGCAGCCAAAACTTCATCAGACCCCCTCCCTTTTGATTTACATACAAAGTGATGTTGATAGGGACTGTGGATTGTTTTACAGTAATTGGATTGTTTTACATTTCACGTAAACTACAAGCAGTCCATTGTTCTTTCTTAACGTTCGTTAAATGACGAAGGAATGAAATATTTCCTAGCTATCGTAATGGAAAGTTTCAATTCTATTAAGGACGCGGAGGTGAGGATTAGACTGTTCTTTCTTCTTTATTATGCACCAGCAGCCATTAAACATAATTCATTTGAAGGGTCCAAAACTACATTTCCCATTAAACATTGGGAAAGAAACAAGAAAAACAGTCCATCCAATCAGAGGTCCGCATATCCCTGAGGAACTTCCTGTGGACGCTTTATCCCCCTTAATCCTGTTTAAAAGATTCTGTCCCTGCTAAGAAAATGATACTTATATAATACCTTGTTTCCAAAGGAAAAACATAGAATGCAGAATGACAATAGGCATGAGAAAAAACCTTTTGACCAGTTTAAGCAAGAGTTGAAACAAACGGAGATCAAATAAGCAAGAATACCTGTAACACATAAGCATATCCAAGTAGTACATCTTTGATAAAATATTTAAAAGGGTGGGAATAAGATAAAATTCTCTTAAGGTTGGGCTAAACCGCGCCCCCGTATACTTAATAGAATTGAAACTTCCTGTTAGGATAGCTATGAAAGTTTTCATTCTATGTCCTGACCGGAGGCGAGGATTAAAGCTTTTCCACCACTAGACATGCCAGGTGTGGTACCTGTTTGAAATAAAAACCTTTTTGAGAGTCGAATCTGAGGACCAATCTGCCGCGTTAAGGGTGTCCTCTAAACGAGCCCACAAAGAGAAGACTTTAGATGCCTTGGCTTCTCTAACCGAGTGAGCTCCAAACTTGGAGGTGTCGATACCAGCTCCCTGCATGGCCCATCTGACCCACCTGGCAATGGTAGGGGAGGGAACAGCTCTGTGAGGTTTAGTAAGGGCAATAAATAATTGTTTGCCACCTTGTGGACAAATGTCTCTCGTCATGGACTCATAGGCTTTAATCGACCGTATCACACACAATTTTGGAACATCAGCAAAGGACAGATATGAAACCACTTTGGAGTTACACTTCGTTCTCCTGGAAATATAAAAGGTTACTCCTTCCGGAGTGAACACTCTACCTTTTTAAATCCAGAGCTCGCACATCCGAGACCCTTGCGACAGGACACCAAGCACAGTAATGTAGCCTGCTTTGCCGACCTGCTTTCTTGAGTATTTATTAGAAGTCCATGATTTAAATAGGCGCAGGACCTTATTAACGTCCCATAATATAGAGTACCTAGGTTCGAGAGGAAAGAATAGTCTAATTCCTCGGAGGAGTTTGCAAACCAACGTAAGCTCTCCCACAGGACGCCCATCCAGTGGTGAGTGACCTGCAAAAATAGCTGAACGAAAGGTATTAATAGACCTGTAAGCCAAACTTTCCAAAGCTAAAGCGGCAAGGAAGTTACAGATGTGGACAACATCTGACCCCACTTCATCCACTTGCCTTTGACACCAACCCAACAATCGGGACCAGGTCAATCGGTATCTCTTATTCATGCTATCCGTCCAAGATTTGGCGAGTAAGGATGCAGTTTCTCATGAAATACATGGGACTTTTCAGTGCTCCCGGTAATACTCAACGCCATGAGTCAAAGTGAGCCTGCTTGGACCAGGTGATGAGGATTTCTGTGGGGATCCCGGAGGAGATCCGGAAATAAGGGTAGAGGGATTGGAAATCCCAAGAAAGTTCCATCAGAACTGGAAACCAAACTTGAGATCTCCAAATCAGGGTGATTACCACCAGTCCGCCAGCTATCTCCGAATCTGTGTTGACAGCCTCATTATCACAGAGAACAGAGGGAAAGCGTATCACTTCTCCTTGCTCCAGTCCTGGAGAAAAGCATCGGTTGCCACTGCATTCGGGTCTGGGCACCAGCTACAGTATCTGTCCAGCTGATGGTCCAGCTGGGAAGCAAACGGGTCTATCGTGAGGGGAGCCCACTTGGACTGTATTGCTTGAAACACCTGTGGATACAATTGCCATAGACTGGCATCTTGCCAATGGCGGGAATACCATTCTGCCCGTTGATTGGATTTGCCGGGAAGATGTTCCGCTGAGACTGAGATTTGATTGGCCAGGCAATAATTCTAAAATGTTTGCGCCAAGTCTGCGAGAGTCTTCGATCTCATTCATCCAAGATGGTTTATGTAGCGAACCCCTACTATGCTGTCCATTTTGAGAAGGACACAACATTGGACCTTGTCCTTGGTCCAGCACTTTACTGCGAAGGATCCTGCCATCAACTCCAGACAGTTTATGTGAAGGGACCTTTCTGCGGATGGCCATTTTCCTCCTGTGGAGATTTCCCCACAGTGAGCTCCTCGACCCAAAACACAGGCGTCTAACTCTGATTAGGTTGGGTTGAGAGCCGAAATTTGCGCAGCCGTTCCAGACCTCCATATGGGAGATCCACCATTGTAGCTCCTCTCTTGATTCATCCAAAAGAAAAATGGACTGAGAGCAACTGAGACCCCGTTAGAGGTGGAAAATCTTGAGACGTTGAGGCACACGGTAATGTAGAGGACCCGGGAAGATGGCCTGTATGGATGAGCACAGGAGGCCCACTATGCGGGCAAGATGACGAAGACAAATCAATGGTTTGGCCAACGTTATCCTCAGTTCATGATTTATTTTGGTCAGGTTCCGAGATGGAAGACTCCAGGTGGCTTTGACAGAATCCACCGCGAACCCTGGGAATTGCAAGGATCTGGACGGAGTCAGAGAAAGCTTTGGTTCATTGATCATGAAACTGAGTGTTAGACTTGGCATCTTTTGGCGTGTTTCCCCTGACTTTTTGCTTTCTTACCTCCCGGTTTTGACTCTGTTTTTGCTGGTGTAATGATTCTGCGCACTTTCCTCACTGCTGTCCAGTGGGAAAGTGCAAGTGCTCCTGTATAAAATGTGTTATGGATTGGTGTTTCCATGATTGGCCTATTTGGTTTATGTGTCAGTCCCTTGTAAAGTGCACTGCGAGTGCCAGGGCCTATAGACCAAATGCTGTTGGTGGGCTGCAGCACTGGATTGTGCCACCCACGCAAACAGCCCGTAAAGTGTAACTCGGGCCTGCCATCGCAGAGCCTGTGCGCAGCCTGGGGCTGCCATGTCGACTTGGCAAGTGCACACACTTGCAAGTCCCTAAACCTTCCCTTTGCTACATGTTAGTCACCCCTAAGGTAGGCCCAAGGTACCCCTGTGGGCAGGGTGCGGTGTATGCGAAAGGTAGGACATGCCCGGGTGTGTGCGGCATGTCCTGATAGTGAATTACAGCCTAGTTCGTTTTTCACTATTGCAAGGCTACCTGTTCCCCCTAGGCCAGAACGGGCAGTTTTGATTATTACAGCTTATAATCCTAACTGACCCCGGGGACGTGGTAGAAACTCGAGTTTAGTATGCCTGGACTCAGAATGATAAAATGCATCTTTTAGTGAAGTTGGTTTTAACATTCTGTGTTTGAAAATACCACTTTTAGAAAGCGGGTATTTTCTTGTCTAACCATCCAAGCCTGCCTCTGCGAGGTTGTGTATTCCTTGTCTGGAGTGTGAGTGACAGGGGCTGGGGGATGCCAGGAGACAGGGTGAGTCAGCACAGGGCTGAATAGCAAGGTCTACATGTAGATGGGTGGGAGGGGTCGCACCTGGGCCCTGAATAGGACAGTGCCTTCCCTCCACAATGCTGGCTCCACCTCCTGTGGTGCGTCTGATGTCCCTGGCCTACTCACTGAAAGAAGGGACGGAGACTTGTCAACAAAGTGCTCCAGAACTGGTTTGGACTAGGCAAAGGCCTCTCTGCCTTCAGAGAACAAAGGAATTTGGGATATAAATATTGGGGCCCTGACCCCATGAATTTAGATCTCGCTGGAATCAAGGAACCTGCCAAGACGAAGAGCTGGAAGAGCTGCCAGGAGGAGTACTGCCCCTTTGCTGTGTTGTTGCTTTGTTGGGTTGGCCTGCAGCTGCTGCTTCTGCCTTGGGCAGTGAAAGGACTGGACTGAACTTTCTACAAACTTGTGCTGAGTATCTCCAAGGGCCTGAAACCGAGCTGGCCTCCTGTTAAGAAGTCTCAGGGACTACAAAGACTTCACAAGCCTCTGGGTACCGCTTCTGGAACGCTGTTTCAGTTGCCACAGAGGAAGGGAACCGCAACCGACTCCGTCAACCGAATCCATCCCTGGCCGGTGACCTGTTTGCACCGCAGACCGCATCGCCCCGCTTCGCATCGCAACCCTGGTCTCACCGTGAGCGACGTCCGACGCCGCCAACATCGAGCCGCTGCTTGCACCGTGACCTGTGGGCACCGCAGTTCGCATCGCATCGCTTCACTGAACTAACCGGACCCGACCGACGCGGTCGCTGCAACTGGCTCAAGAGTCGTGACCGCACCGCATTTGGGGCACCGCTCGCACGTCTGCGACGCACCGCTCCGACTCGCACCGCTGTCCGACGCCAGCTCCCGCACTCCGGCTAGGTCGCCTGCATCGCAACCTGTCAGCACCGCATCGAGCATCGTCTCACCCTGCATCGCACGCCTTGGACTCACCGACTCCGTCTGCACGACGCTCATCGAGCCGCTGCCTGCACCGCATCGAGGGACACCGCACCTTGCATCGCTCCGTCTTGCACCGCAACCGCGACGAACGCCGACCGGCTCGTACACTCCGTACCAGCCACAACGAGAAAGGTACTGTAACCGAGTCTGTTCATGACTCTGCTGGCCCGTATCGACGCGGTCGGCTGGAACTGTTAGACTCTGTGGTTTTCAGCATCGCGGTAGGCTCTGACGGAGCTACCGACTCGTACGAACTTTGTTTTTGGACTATTCCTGCAAAGAAGAAGTTACCGTATCAAGTATTCATTCGTAAAGTATAGTATTGTGGATTTTCGTCGTAATTGGTCTTGTCTTGAGTATATAAAATATTGTTTATTTTTCTAAACTGGTGTGGTGTCCGTTTGTAGTGCTTACACTGTATTACTGTTGGTTATGTGCAAATGCTTTACACACTGCCTCTGAATTAAGCCTGACTGCTCGTGCCAAGCTACCACGAGGGTGAGCAGGGGTTACTTCACGAGTGTAACACCCTTACCCTGACTAGGAAGAAGGGTCCCTACTTGGACAAAGGTGCATGCCCTTGCCAACTAGAGATCCCATTTCTAACACTGAGTGACTCCAGGAGATTGATAGCCTGCTGTAGATGGCCGGACAGACACTCTGGACATTGATCCATAATGAGGATATTGTTCAGATAAATGTTTAAACGGATACCTCTGGACCTCAAGTGTTCTACCAGTGGTTTCAGAACCTTGGTGAAACACCATGGAGCGGATGATAGTCCGAAAGGAAGGGAGGTGAACTTGAAGACCTCTACTGAAACCTGCAGGAAATGTCTGTGAGGTGGGAAGACAGGAATGGTGAGATATTGGTCTTTCAGATCCAGGCGCACCCTCCAGTCGTTGGCCTGCATCAAATCCCTGAGAAGATGGATACCCTCCATCAGAAGTGGTGGTAGACCAACCACTCCTTTAATCCCTTCAGGTTGATGACGGGTTGTTGACCCCCTTCCCTCTTGTCTACCAGAAAGGGGTTGCTGAGAAAACCATGAGGATATAAAGACGTCGGCATGATGGCAATTTTTTCCAAGACTTGCCCAATTTCCATCTCCACCAAATTCAACTGACTGTGAGAAAGGGAAAAGGGCTGTGACCTTGCTGGCTGGAAGGGAAAGCCGTCAAATTTCATATGGAAACCCTTTATGGTTTGACCTAAGAGCCTCCCAATTGTGAAAGAAATGTTCCAATCTGCCCCCTAGTCTGATCCCCTGGGAAGGTTGTACAGTCACCTTGAGCATTGTTATCAAAGCCGTTGCCCCTGGAAGCTCCTCTGGACCCTCGACCACGGGGCTAACTTCGAGTTGGGTTAAAGTTACAGAAGCGGCTGGAGTCCTGCCATTGTTCTCTTCGGACGTCTGTACCTCTGGCGGAGGCCTGTTGGACGGAGCGGCCGGTCGAGCGTCCCCGACCGGCGCTGGCAAAAACATTGGGTGTAAAAATCCTTTTGATAGAGGATTGTGCTTGAATTTACCCAGTTCGCGGATGAAGGCCTCCCAAAGAGATTCCCCTGTGCAACTGGGCCCGCCTCTGAAGTCGCCAATTCAACCAGTTTTGGGTCAATTTTAATCAAGAGGTATCTGCGCCTCCTCGTAGAGAGTGCACAGTTGGTATTCCCCAGGAATATTATCGCCCTCTGTGGCCAACTAGACAGTGTGTCTGGGGAAATCAGGGTACCAGACGCTTTGGCGTCTTTGGCCATATACAGGATCTTGGACAATGGACCGGCCACATCCAGTAGCTTATCCTGGGGAGATCGCCAGGAACGGTTGATCCCTTTTTTAGGGTCTCTCACAAATTTTTCTAGAAACGTAGCTATTTTGGCATCGATCTCTGGGGTAAGGGCGACCTTACACTCTGCCCCAAGCCGGCTACATACCTCCTTATCCATGGGCTCCACAAATGGGTTGCAACATAAGACGACACCTTGGGCACAGGGGACCATTACACAGAACGCGGATGCATTAAATGATCAGGGTCCAACATGTCAGACTCTGGGTCTTGGGAAGGCATATCTGGATTAGCATCACCCCCAGGTTTTCCAGAAGGGCGCCAGGGCCTATTGCGGTCACTGTGAGAAAGTGCCCTCTTTCTGCATGGTTGCCCCCACTTTTTGCTGAATTGCCGATGTGCTTTGACTGAGTGTGCCCTGGGCTCCTGCTAATCAGGTACCCAGGGCCTATGTTCTTTCCCTAAAACTGCATTGAAGCCTAAACCCAATTGGCATCACTGGCCACAGGTAGGCCCCTGGTAAATGGTACCACAGGTACCCAGGGCACTGTGACCAGAAAAGGCCTCTAAGGGCTGCAGCACTTATTGTGCCACCCTTAGAGGTCCTGTACCCTGACACTCACACACTGCCTTTGCAGGCTGCGTGTCTTGGTGCAGAACAATGTGAAGAGTCGACATGGCACACATCCCTGTGTGCCATGCCTACAACCCACTGCCCTGGCATAGATCAGACACCCCTCTAGCTGGGTGCACTATACCAGTGGTGAGGGTACAGGTGCATGAGCCCTGTACCCCTACATTGTCTAAGTCCATTCTTAGACATTGTAAGTGCAGTGCTGCCATTAAGAGTATATGGTGCTGGGAGTTTGTCATTACGAACTCCACAGCACCATAATGGCTACACTGAAAACTGAGAAGTTTGGTATCAAACTTCTCAGCACATTAAACCCACACGGATGCCAGTGTGGGATTTAATGAAAAATACACACAGAGGGCATCTTAGAGATGCCCCTGAAAACTAACCTACCACTAGTGTCCAGGCTGAGTGGCTGCTTTCAGCTGCCACCACCAGACATGTTTCTCTTCCAGGGGATCCTCATCAAAGTCATAAGCACATGAATATTCCCGCCCATGCGCGGGACCCCGGAAACACATTACATATATGTGAAAAACCATATATGTAGCTCTATATATATATCCATATATATATAAAAAACACACAATGTAGCCTCCCATAAACATGCTGAGCAATGTTGCAATGAATTCTCTTGCACATAAGCATATTCCAATAACACAGGGAGAAATAAACTTTTGAAAACTGCTTTAATACATAGCAGACAACACAATCCTGCGAGGAATAATGAAGAAAACATTGCCAGCACATAGGCTGCATTGTGGAAACATTAGTGTAGAAAGCTGAAAAGCTAACCCACATAAACACTCAGATAAACTGGCACCGTGCCTTTAAGGCAGCCATGACCCCTAGCTTCCCATCATGCCTCAGGGGTGACAGTTAGGTCAGTTGTTCTTTGCGGATATCCGCAGACCTTTTTCAAAGAGATGTATGAATCATGTTCACTTGCCCGGGGAGGCGGGTGGGTTGCTTATGACTTTGATGAGGATACCCCTGGAAGAGAACTAGGATTACAGGTAAGTAACTAATCCTTCTCTTCCAGGGGATCCTCATCAATAGTCATAAGCACATGAATAGAATAGCAAGCCCATCCCCTCATCCTGCGGGCAAGTAAACAGAGTACCATCAAGATACATAGATGCCATAAGGCCTATACAGACTCCAATAGGTTAGCATTGTAACAGATTCCTCAAGGAGGCCTGGCCCACTTGTGTATCTGCTCTGGAGTCAGAATCCAGACAGTAATGTCTGGTAAATGTATGGACCGATTTCCAAGTTGCCGCCTTGCAAATCTCGGCCATCGGTACATTATGTAAGAATGCAATCGTAGCAGCCTTACCCCTAGTAGAATGAGCTTTAGGGGAGACAAACAGAGGCTTATTTGCAATCTGGTATTGGGTGCAACAGAGACCAAGCTGAAGTAGTGGCCATGTAGGAGTGAGAAAGTAGTTTTGTTTAGATGGGGGGGCTTCAGGTATACACTGTTCTCGCTGCGGAGTTCTAGCCGCTGACAGCGTGCATATGTTTGCCACATGCCCTAAACTTGTTCCTCTGGTAACTGAGATAGGCAATCACCTTAGAAATATGTTGGGATTTGTGGTGAATCTTACACCCCAAGTGATAGTTTTGGGGGTAAGCAATCAGGAAATGGTCGAACCAAATCGGGTTATGTTATTCACAGCTATGGCGGTGTTTAGGCTATGTTTGGCTAGTGCTTGGTTAGATCAAGATCCTCCTTCAATACATTGCTCGTTGGGGAAATTGCTAGCAATATACCGGTGGGAGATTGCGGTATACAAATGAAGGGGACATTGAACAAAAAAAAGAGGGCTTGAAATCTGGGCGCCAGTAACTAGAGGGATTAACGAGGATGTTGATCTAATGGCATAAGACAAGTTAAGCTACTCCGAAAATACTATGAGTTTGGGAAGCCTTGTGGCAATTTTTTCTTTTTGTCATGTATGCAACACATAGGTAAAGTGTGCATTAAAGCAATGTATAGCTTAAATTCTTTTGGATCAAGAGGGAGGGGGGAGGGGCAGAGTAGGGGGGGTGGGATATTTAGCGAGCAGGGGAGGATAAAATGCTAAAATATGACATTGAGCGTATCAGTATTGTATAATGTATGTTATGTTTGTCTCCTCTGTATGATGTCCAAACAAAGATTTAAAAAAAAAAAAAAAAAAGGAAATGTACGTTTGTACACATAAATGATGTTTAATGGCTGTTGGTGCAAAATATAGAAAAAAGAACAGCCTAATCCTCACCTCCGGTCCTGACATAGAGTTCTATGGTACATTAGATCGCAGATTTTTCTGAATCTTTAAGAGCAACCCAAGATTTAATGTGATTTCCACAGACGTAATGTTTGTGAGTGGAAAAACAGAAGCAGCATATTTTTTTAAATGGAAAAGACTCTGCACATGATGCCAGAACAATGTAGATAACCCAACAACTTTCTATGAGAATATCATTCCATAACTTCATATATTTGGCTCAATCCAAACTACAATTTTCTACTATCAAAGTCCACCTTGCTGTAATTACATAGCACAAGAAAACTTCAAACCAGATGTCTTCCTTGAAAATCTCTGTTATGAAGGGCTTCTTAGAAGGCCGGTCAGAATGCCATCCCCTCCATCGGAACTTAATGTGTTCTTCTCCAAATTAATGGGCCCTACCTTTGCCACTGTTCACGAGACTTTATTGCACCATCCTGTTGGCCATCCAGAAAGCAATAACATCAGCTTGTAGTGACCATGAGATTCAAAGCCTTTTAGCTGTTGAACCATACACAGTAATTCAACCAGGGGGTGGGGGGCATAGGCGGTGAAGAGAACACCCCCCTCAATCCCTTTCTCTCCCTAAAGTGGTCTCTCAATTCCATAATAAGTAAACCATTACATTACCTGTTTTATTTCGCAACCCATCCACTCCAGTGGAACGATCCTATAATTTGTTGGCTGTTGGAAGGGTCCTGAGATTTTTTTAGCTCGACAAAACCAAGACTCTTCACAGTTCCAACCAGCTATTTATAGGCATGTTTGTGAAGGACTGGCCACTTCCAAATAATCCATCCCTGTTGGATTTGTGGCCTGCATTTCCATATAGCTGGTGAACATCTGCCAGAAAAACTAAAAGCCCATTACACTAGAGTTAAGGGTTCCACCACCAAATCTTTAGTTACTCTGACCTCCTTTCACAACATTTCTTCTACTTACCCGTTTTGTATGCAACTCCTGTTTCTTTTGCCTAACAGCTTTGGAGATGTTTGATCCCAGCTTGCTGTTCTCTTTTAAAGTTTTTGATTATCAGTGAAGATCCTGCGAAGCAGAAGTAATCATTACTTACTTCTAGTTCTGGTTCTGCGTTGTAGGAAGCTTCATTTGAAGTCATAAACAACAATGCCACCTCCCTGGCTGCTGTATGCATATATATGGTATTTTTATTCAATTAAATTATGTATTAGTATTTATTAAGCAAGTCCATACAAATCCATTAAAATGAATCATAATTACATAAATCTAAAATATTCAATAAAAATATAAATTACATATACAACAAAAAACATACTTATTTACACATTCACTATCAGAAGTTGTAGATTAGCAAAGCAACAATTCAGGATAAATAAACTCATATGTCCATCTCCCTTTTATTAAATTATTCATAAAATGTCCAGGGATCCCATTGATTTCGGCCTGTAACTTTTTGGTTATTAAAACGCAGTGTAAAAAACTCAGATCTTCGTGAATATCCTCAAAGTGCAAATCATCCAAATAGGATAAAGAGTGTCATCTGCAAAGGGCCTTTTTGATGTAATCAAGAACAACACATTAGTGTAGCTTTGAGAGGTTTTTTTAAAAAGCTAAGTGCCACCTCATAATGAATAATACCTTGAGATAAAAAGATGGGGGAGCAATGTCAATGACCTGATATAATTTACAAAACAATCAAGAATGCGTAGTTGTCTGTCCTGCCTGTCCATTACACGGACATCTATGTAAACTTTTGTGCCATTCATGTGACTTGGGAAACGGTATTAAGTGGTGGATCATCTCTAGACAAACTCTCGTCAACAAGAATCTGTTGTAAGTATTCTTCACCTCGATCAAATAACCCTGTATTCCCTCTTGGTTTATATCCACACAGTATCTAGCCAGTGTAGCTTTCTTTTTTTCTTCTAGTTCCCCAAGGGCTGCCCTTTTTTCCAACAAAATTAATTTAATTTCTCTTTTACTGAATTGCCGAATACTGTGGGGTTCTACTGGGCTAAACTTTATACCCAGCTCTAATAACAGATATCTTATATACTGAAGTCAGGGTATTTTTCCAAAATTGTGCACTTCCAAGCAATCCTTGACAATATCCCTTGCGAACTTAACACCCTGTTTTGACCAGATACTGTACCATTTTGTCAGTGTATTAAGGTCAATGGTATCCTCCATAAACTCTAATCCCAGTTCTTAATGAGCGATAAATGTTGGTGTTGATTTAGGCACCGCCAATAGCCTACGTAAATAATTGTTTTCTTGCAGCTGTAGAAGTTTTGTCTTTTCTCTACCCCATACTGGAGAGCCATAAAGAGCCACCGGGAGACATTTAGAGCAGTAAAGTTTTTATAACTCTCTCCCAAAGGTTTATTTCCAACCTTTATATGGTATTTCTATAGTGTGAACCTAGCCAAAGGCACTGGAGCGTTGTACATGGTCAAAGCAATACTTAAAGTTGGGTAGTAATTGAAGAGGAAGCGGAGTTGCCGACGGTTAATGCATTGTGATGTAGTGTTTTTTAAAGAAGTGAGTCTTCAACTCTCCTAAATTTGAGCAGTGTTGGGTTCATCCTGATAGATTTGGGGATGTGGTTCCAGATCTTCGGTGCAAGGACAGAAATGGCCTGTTGTGTTGTTTAGTTCTCTAGTTTGGTTGCATGTCTCCATACTGGCCGTACTTTTGATATAGCAGTTATGACATCCTACAAGACCCCTGTCTATTCTTTCTGCCTTGCGTGTTTCATAGGATATAATCACGAGGCCGTGGGCCAGGAGAGTTCTACTGAGGTTTACCAGAATTTTGGCATGCATTACAGATCCTCCTGTATAGTTATGTAACATCTGGATCTTTACTGCAAATAGGAAGACTTTATCAATGTAGCTGTTCCCCAAGTGACATCTTTAATGTCTCGTCTGCCCATCACTTTTCTCTACTGAGATCTATGTTGTCCCGGTCTGCGTCTCATCAGTAGCCATTGATATTTACTCTTACATATACCACCAATATGAACAGTTTAGAAAATTACTCATGATTTTTTTTCTCTACAGAGCCACAGGAAACACCCAAAGTCAGTAAACTGGTGAGTGAAAATTCATTTTTGCATTTTGTTTCTGACATTGTTTGCTGGTTAAGTTTCATTAACAGTTGTCTGTAGGATATGTTCTTGTTTAAAAGACTGTGAAGATACAAATACGGTGTGGCGTGAGGTGGTATATCTTTCTTCTATTTCATTTCTTCTTTTTATATTTGTCTTCGTCTTTTACCTTTACTCGTCTCATTTGTCAGTGTTTCTAGTCTATATCTCAAGACTTGTTCTTTCAGTGTTGCCAGACTGCAGCCATCTGTATTTGGTTTACTTACAGTAATTAGTGTGGCTTTGTGAAATCCAGTGCTCTTTTTCGTCCTTCTGTGGCCACTATGAATAAAGACGATGTTTAAGAACGAATTACTTGCGATCTTGTTGTTCCATAGAAAGTGAACCTGTCTGTTGGAGAAAGCAGATTTTGCATATTGCTCTTATATATGGAGATGGTGATAAGAGTACCCAATAAGTTTTGAAGAAGGATGTTTTAGCCCCAAATTTAGAAGTTAAAGAGTCATTCCTTACTAAAACGATTGTTTTTATTGGCAAAAGGTAAAAAAAGTATTTTTGATTTTGAATCCTAGTTAGTTATCGATCCTTTCTTTTAGCAGGGAATGAATGTAAATATGTATTTTTCTTTTAAATCCCTCTTGGATTAGGCAGCAACGGTAGTAAAGTACCAGCTTATGGTGCTTCAGTAGTGAGAATACACTGTTGTGAAGCGCACGTACACAAAGCTTCATGGTGCTATCTGAACACAAAGCTAAATGGAAGCTAGGTTGAACTAGCAAACAAACAATGGTTAATTTATTGATTATAGAGCCATGTCCTAAGGAGATTTCTGATCGTCTGCAGAGAGAATTCTACCTGCATATTTAAAGTTGTGAAATTCCACATTCTAGCTGTGGCTACTGAACAAGCCCTGAACCTGACCTCACACTAAAGACTAGATGGCCGCACGGTCATGCACCAGCACTTGACCACTTGGCACTTTTACTTAAGAGTGAACTCTCCTGGCAGTGGGACTTCTTTGAAAATGTGTATGAAATTATTACGATATGTTGTCAAATGCTTAATATTTACTCGATGTTTGTATCTTATATGGCCTGTTTTTGTTAAGCTATTAAAATAAAGTTACTTCGTAGAGACAACCAGAAGAAATTAATTAGCGGAGTACAAAGAGCGCTGTGGAAGGGGCCATTTAAATTTTGAAGGTATAAATTCAGCGTGTTAAATGTGCAGCACAATTTTAAGGCCATTGATTTCACCCTACTATGTACTGCTATTCAGTGCCGGGATCTTGGCATCAGAGAAATATGGTCTTTCGTAGTTAACTTGTAGGGAAGCTGAGCTGCTGCGCTTCGTCTCAGCTGAAAACTGTGAGTAGTGCTAACTGGCGATGCCAGATATGTAGAATTTCAAAACTCCAAACCTGAGGAATCAGAGCCTTGATAATTTGAACAGGAAACTCTGAATCAATAAAAAAGAACCATCTTTTGAGAACATTCAGCTGGCCAAAGCAGACCTTGGACTCTGAGGCCAGTGGAGCTAAGCATGAGAAGGAAAGAAACGGGGAAAATAGTAGCATTACAAAAACAGAGCACAGAAGCGTCAAGTACATAACAATAAGCCAGTGTTGACTCCCAAATTACAAACTATCTTGGCAGGCCAGTGAAATGGACCTATTACTGATGCTATGAGGCAACACACCATCTGCAATTTGCTGACCAGGTGAGCAGGAGTTCAGTTTTTGTGGTCTAAGCTTGTAAAGGTTGGTGGAACGCCATCGTCGGGTAATAGGCATCTGATACGCCTTGCCACCCAAATCCTCCTCTTTTCTTTGTGCCTTTGCTTGGTGAGGATGGCCAAAGATGATCTGGGCGTTATCTGCCGGCTTCCAGCCCAATGAAGTAATGAAGCCTGTGGCCACAAATACAGATTTAGGAATAGTAGAGATAGTGTAGAGCTTTGTGATGTATCACAGCTCACTACTTTGGAAGTGAATGGGTGGAGAGCGACCGCTGGCACTCTGTCCTTCTGAAATGAAATTAGCTCCTTGATGTCTGTGCCAGTGATGTTGGCCTTGGTGAAAGTTGGGATCTGAATGTTATGGTTGATGGTGTCGAAGGTTGCTGATAGGTTGAAAAGAATCTGCGCCCGACACCACCGCCATCAACTAGCTTATGGTGATCTTCTAACGCAAGAGTACCACCACCTTAGTGATTCACACCAGACAAAAACCTGACCGAAAAGTTAAGAAGGTCATTAGTTTCCACAAATTTCTGGAATTGGTTTGAGGCCAGTTTTTCTAATAATTTGAGCCTGTATGTCATAAGTGAAATGGGGCGAACCTTCGCTGGGTCATCAGGGAGGGAAAGTTTGCAGCTAAGGTTTAACTTCCACCATATTCCATTGCCTCTGGGAAACACATGGACTGAAAGAGCTGTTGAAAAACTGAAGACTTCTATTGATGTGTAGGGGACACGGCTGCTTCCTAATTCTGGCTAGGATGAGGTCATTTTGGGAACCCACCAGGCAGGTTTCACAGAAGCCAGCAGTAGCAGCTCCGTGGTGAGCTCAAATAGCTGTAGGTTGGGACAACTTGAGGTGGGTCGGCGTTAGAAAAGGGATATTTTCCAAGGAGATGGTAATTTGAACAAAAAGGCATGATAAATGTTCATGTAACTGAAGGTAAGGCTGAAGAGTAGCGTGTCTGGCCCGGGGAAGATGCTACTCGGAAGATACATGAAGCGGCTCTTTAGGTAGATCAGGATCTGAGGGATTCGCGCAGAATAGTCACGTTTTTGTCTTCCTGAATTGTTTCTTCATATAAGCATGCATATTGATTCCTGACCTCTCCTTTTCCTTTATGCCTGACTCTCCTCCAGTTTGAGATTTGGAACCTCGGCAGAGAACCCCATTTTCTGCGGTAGCGATTGATGAGGTCTGTGGTCAGATTGTCACTCAAAAAAGGATTCGTGCCAGGGGAGTGTGGGTGGAAGGCAGAGTTACCTTTACACGGGGCTCCCCTTGGATGCTTGCCCGACCATGGAGAGTAAACCTGGCCCTACTGTGCTTACCTGAGAGGGCTGCAGAGTTCTATCTATTGAGATCAGTGTGGGCTCTGCACGGGTCAAGGCGCCGCCATCTTCTGAGGGAATCTTTGAGGGGTTTCCAGTCCTTCCGCCTGAACCCTGAGTGACGTACGTTCTGTGACGTACAACCACCATGTGTTACTGGCACCTTTAGAGCAGAGCGTATGCCGTCGACCAAGACAGCAGATACCTTTTGACTGTGTTTGATGATTCGCTGTGCAGTGACTCGGTTTATAGCGCATTGACTCACATACAGTCTCTAATCAGCTCATCTCAGTCCCTGGATAAGGCCGACCTAGAAACAGCCTGGTCTTTGAGTCCGTGAAGGGCACGTGGTTAGCGTGGACCTGGCAGAGAGCATGGCATCCTGCCTGGCGAGACACGGCCCCTGGCTGCAGAGCATGGCATCCTGCCTGGCGAGACACGGCCCCTGGCTGAGAGCATGGCATCCTGCCTGGCGAGACACGGCCCCTGGCTGAGAGCATGGCATCCTGCCTGGCGAGACATGGCCCCTGGCTGCAGAGCATGGCATCCTGCCTGGCGAGACACGGCCCCTGGCTGAGAGCATGGCATCCTGCCTGGCGAGACACGGCCCCTGGCTGCAGAGCATGGCATCCTGCCTGGCGAGACACGGCCCCTGGCAGAGAGCATGGCATCCTGCCTGGCGAGACACGGCCCCTGGCAGAGAGCATGGCATCCTGCCTGGCGAGACACGGCCCCCCTGGCTGCAGAGCGTGTGCGAGGGGCATCGTTGTCACCAACCCCACAAGGGCGTAGAACCAGCATAGTGGAGAAGTGTGGCTCAATGGTTAGAGCGGCAGACCCTGATGCAGAGATCTGGCCCGGGACCAGGGTTCAATTCCCGCCTCGGCGGGTCTTGGGCTCAATTTCCTCGGACCTGATAATTCTCGCCTCGGTGCCTATTCTAATCATGGGTCCCACTCTGCAACTCTGGGCAATAGCTTGCTTAATCTCCACAACGGCCCCAACAGCGCTGGGATGCCTGGCTTCACCCTGGGGGTGCCCAGGAGTGGACATTTCACAGGGAAAAGCCAGGAAGGGTTCCACAGCGGTATGCGTACAGCGCCTGGACACCCCTTTGGGGGTATGGGTGCGCTTTACAAGTACAAATTTCATATCAGACCCAGGGTCTGAAAACGAGGCGCAGAGGGACGAATCCATCCAGGTTTACTTTTATACCCGGCTGCTCTTAAAAGGTCTAAATAGATACTTCGTTAACACCAGTAGATGGCGCTGCAGAATTGCAGTTTCATCTGATTCAAGTACCTTTTCCACGAAGAAAATGCAAGATGCTGGCAGTAGGTCCCTTTTCAGTTTTCAGCTTTCCCCCCCCAGGCTTTTTAGTCTAATCCTGAAATGCATGAGAATGCAGGGTGCTCGACCTTTGTTGTTCATAAACCCCAGCGAGTGAAGGCCCTTCTCAGTTTATTCATCAGGTGTTTGATGCTGGGTCAATGATGTCAGAAGCAGTGATTGGGGTCCCGCATCACACTGAGCTCGCCTGGTTATTACAGCTCAGTTGAAGCTCCTGCTCAGTTTATTCAGGTGTTTGATGCTGGGTCATTGGTGCCAGAAGCAGTGATTGAGGTCCCCGCATCACAGTGACTCGCCTGGTTATTACAGCTCAAGTAAAGCCGCTGCTCAGTTCATTCAGGTGTTTGATGTTGTCTCATTGGTGCCAGAAGCAGTGATTGAGGCCCCCGCATCACAGTGAGCTCACCTTGTTATTACTGCTCAGGTAAAGCTGCTGCTGAGTTTATTCTTTAGGTGTTTGATGTTGGGTCATTGGTGCCTGAAGCAGTGATTGAGGCACCCGCATCGCAGTGAGCTCACCTGGTTATTACAAGTCCGTTAAAGCCGCTGCTCAGTTTATTCAGGTGTTTGATGCTGGGTCATTGGTGCCAGAAGCAGTTATTGAGCATCACAGTGAGCTCACATGGTTATTACAAGTCAGTTAAAGCCTCTGCTCAGTTTATTCATCAGGTGTTTGATGCGGGGTCATAGGTGCCAGAAGCAGTGATTGAGGTCCCAGCATCACAGTGAGCTCACCTGGTTATTACTGCTCAGGGAAAGCCGCTACTCAGTTTATTCTTCAGGTGTTTGATGCTGGGTCATTGGTGCCAGAAGCAGTGATTGAGGTCCCCTCATCACAGTGAGCTCACCTGGTTATTACAGCTCAGGTAAAGCTGCTGCTGAGTTTATTCTTTAGGTGTTTGATGTTGGGTCATTGGTGCCAGAAGCAGTGATTTAGGTCCCCGCATCACAGTGAGCTCACCTGGTTATTACAGCTCAGGTAAAGCCGCTGCTCAGTTTATTCTTTAGGTGTTTGATGTTGGGTCATAGGTGACAGAAGCAGTGATTGAGCATCACAGTGAGCTCACCTGGTTATTACAAGTCAGTTAAAGCCTCTGCTCAGTTTATTCATCAGGTGTTTGATGCGGGGTCATAGGTGCCAGAAGCAGTGATTGAGGTCCCAGCATCACAGTGAGCTCACCTGGTTATTACTGCTCAGGGAAAGCCGCTACTCAGTTTATTCTTCAGGTGTTTGATGCTGGGTCATTGGTGTCCGAAGCAGTGCTAGAGGTCCCAGCATCACAGTGAGCTCACCTGGTTATTACTGCTCAGGGAAAGCCGCTACTCGGTTTATTCTTCAGGTGTTTGATGCTGGGTCAATGGTGCCAGAAGCAGTGATTGAGCATCGCAGTGAGCTCACCTGGTTATTACAGCTCAGGTAAAGCTGCTGCTGAGTTTGTTCTTCAGGTGTTTGATGCTGGGTCATTGGTGCCAGAAGCAGTGATTGAGGTCCCCGCATCACAGTGAGCTCACCTGGTTATTACAGCTCAGGTAAAGCTGCTGCTGAGTTTGTTCTTCAGGTGTTTGATGCTGGGTCATTGGTGCCAGAAGCAGTGATTGAGGTCCCCTCATCACAGTGACTCACCTGGTTATTACAGCTCAGGTAAAGCTGCTGCTGAGTTTGTTCTTCAGGTGTTTGATGCTGCGTCATTGGTGCCAGAAGCAGTGATTGAGCATCGCAGTGAGCTCATCTGGATATTACAGCTCAGGTGAACCCGCTGCTCAGTTTATTCTTCAGGTGTTTGATGCTTGTCCAGTGGTGTCAGAAGCAGCGATTGAGGTCCCCGCATCACAGTGACTGTTACATTTCCCTACTTTCTTCTATCTCTATTACTCTGTCACAGTGTGCTTGCCAACCCTGGCATGCGCCCTGTTTATCCTTGTACACATTCCAAATTCTGTATTACTGGATGAACCTGATGATTCTGTTCTGTGGCCAGTTGCACCTGGATATTCACATGAATGGACTTACTTTGCCGTGCTTGAATAAATCAATTTTAAAATTTTAACTACTTGGACTTGGATTCATTTCAATATTGGCGACGAGCTGAAGAACCACTCTGTCATTTACCAGCACGGACACAGAGTGTTTCTTGGACCCATGGATTTAATTTCTAATTTACTGGCGAATGGAAATACTTTCAGGTACTGAACTGTTATTTTTTCCTTCATCGTATTTTAATTCAGCGCTTCCTGCGTATTCTTATGATAATTATTTCCACAATTTACTTCAACGTGACGTGATTGCACCCGCGGCTGTTAATTTATGCACAAAGTGATTTGATTGCACCTGCGGGAGTTCAGAAACTTAAACAGCGCTCGCATTTGTTGTAAAGATTTCTTTTGTTACAACCTTTTGAATTGCTTTGAGTACCGCTCACATTTCAAGAGATACAAGAGCCGTACCGTAATTCCATTGTTGGTGGCATCTTTTAAACTCAGCGGAATCCTCCTACACAGCTGTATTTCTCAAACGTCCACTCTACTCGTCACGTCTTTGTTTTTCGAACATCGCGAAAACAAGCCCTTCCTCAACGCGCTCACGCTACACGCACAGGCAACGTGTGTCAGCGTTAAGTGCGCATTTCGTCAGCAGCGGCCATTTTGGTTGCTGTAGTTACCGGAATTAACATTCACCGAGGCTGAAGTAACCGCGCAGCAGTATTTATCAGTTCCTAATTCAATTTCATCTTGCAACAACGCATATATACTGCGCACCTACAGTTACTGAAAAGTGTTTCTTCCTGGAACAAACGAGTGAGTTGGGCATGAATACATTTACTATTTATGTCTAAGACATCATAAATTGATATATATATTTACTGAGTAGCAAAAGACAAAACAATTATTTTTGTTTTGTTATTAGTAACACGTTACAATTACTATATAGTCCTGCTTTATCATACTATAATTAACCACGATGCAGTTTGATCCGCCAGCAAAATTTCTTCAACAAAAAGGGGATCCACCTATGCCGTGGACAAGGTGGAAAGAAGAATTTATTACGTACATGAAAGCTATAGATGGGAAACGTATGGGTGCTGAAAGAAAAAAAATATATATTCTTGCACTGTTTAGGTTCCGAGGGACAAGTTGTTTTCAGAACTTTACCTCAAATTGTTGCACCTAATGATGGAGGAGGAGATAACATGAATGTTTATTCAGAGGCTTTGATGAGAATGGAAAAGAGGTTCAAACCAGCCATGAGTATTGCATTGAATAGGTTTAAGTTCTACACTAGAGCACAAAAAGAGGAGGAATCCTTTGATGATTTTTTAACCGCATTAAGGGCACTATCGTTACACTGCAACTTTGGTGCAATTACAGATGAAATGATAAGAGACCAAATAATTGTTCATGTCAAAAACAAGAAGATACAAGAGAAGTTATGGGTTATGGGTGATCCAAATTTGACTGAAGCAATTACTGAAGCTAAAGCGTTAGAACAATCCGAGAAGTGGATGGAAGTGGTCAAACAAAATGCTAGTAAAACTGTTATGGAAGAAGAGATTTGTGTTGTTCAATCCAAAAATGAGGTTAAGAATGAACATCCTCAATCGTTACCTCAAAATAACACAAAGTTTAATTTTAACAAGTTCAATTCTTCTCATGCTCATAAAAGAAATGATAATTTTTCCAATTACAATCATAACGTGTGTTATAGATGTGGTAATAGATCTCATATTGCTTCCTTTCCAGCTTGTCCAGCTATTAATAGGGAATGCAAAAATTGTGGCAGAGTTGGACATTTTAGTAGTGTGTGCAGGAACAATAGGCGACAATGTTCACAAACATGTGGTGCTGTGTCCTATGTATCTAATAGAAATGATACCACTGAGGTTGGTGACACATCTGATGTGAACATAGGTTTTGTTGAGTCTATTGTTGATGGAGTACCAAACAATCAAATGACATCCCCAAAATGTGAATTTCAAATTTCAGGTGAACATTTGATGCTCATGGTGGATTCTGGTTCACCATGGACAATCATCACACATCACTACTACGAAGAAAAATTAAGTAAGGTTATTAGTTATGACAAACTACTACCTTCTGATATAATTGCAGAGAGTTTTGACGGAATCAAAATTGATGTTGATGGGTTTTTCCATGTTGAGTTACATTTCAAGAGTAGGTGTGCGTGTGTGAAATTATACATAACACAAAAAGGGGTGAATGTTTTAGGTTGGCGTGATCAGTGGAAACTAGGTGTGGTATTGAATCCCCGTTCTTCTGAGCCAGTGTCTCTATGTGAAGAAAATTTAATAAGTAAAGTTGCAATGGTTAATACTGACAATAACAGTTTATGTGGAAGAGAAACCAAATTAATTAACACTTTTGACAAAGTTTTCTGTGACAGGTTGGGGAAATTAAAAAAATTCTCACACAAAATTGTATTAAAAGAGAACGTTGTTCCTGTAAAACAAAATACCAGAGGTGTTCCAATCAACATTAGGGAAGAATTGAAGGAGATGTTAAAAGAATTGTCTGATGAAGGAAGAATTGAAGCTTTCGAATCCTCTGAATGAGTTTCCCCCATTGTTCTTGTTCGTAAACCTGACCAAAAACTTAGTCTGTGTTGACTTGAGGGCACTAAATTCAAATATCGTGGTTGATTGTCACCCTCTACCTAATATCAATGAGGTAGTTAGCATGTTAGAGGGTGAACAGATATTTTCAACGCTAGACTTGCGATCAGCATACCACCAAATTGAATTGATGGAAGAATCAAAGAAATATACAGCGTTTATTACACCATTTGGTTTGTACCAATATACCAGGATGCCTTTTGGTCTGGCATCAGCGGCGTCAGTGTTTCAGAGGGTCATGTTCCATATATTCAGGGATGTGGATGATTATGTCAAATGTTTCCAAGACAATATTTTGATTTTTTCAAGAAATGAATCAGAACATGTAACACACTTAAATGAGGTTTGTAAGAGACTAGAGAGTCATGGATTCACCCTCAAGGCACACAAGTGTAAATTATTCAAACGATCCGTTGAATATTTAGGACACGCATTGTCTGGGGATGGTGTGATACCTAAAAAGTCTAATATTGATGCCATTGTTAAAGCTCCATCACCAGTTAACAAGGAGCAGCTCCTGTCCTTTGCAGGTATGTGCGAATATTACAGTAAATTTGTGGAAAGTTTTGCAACTAAAATGGAACCGTTGAGAAAATTGAGACAGAATGTGAAATATGAATGGGAGGAAGAACAACAAAAAGCCTTTGAGTGCATTAAAAAAGAAATCGTAAATGCCTCTACATTAAAACCGTTCCGTATAAAAAAAGAATGGATCATCACGGTAGATGCAAGTTTATATGGTCTTGGAGGGGTTCTTTCACAGAGAGAAGGTAAGGAAGAGTGGAATGTTGCTTTTGCATCTCGCACGTTAAGTGAGTGTGAGCGCAAATATGCAGTTATAGAAAAAGAACTTCTTGCTTCTGTTTGGGCTGTTGAGCATTACAGACTGTATGTGTGGGGCAGTAAGTTCACTCTTAGAACGGATCATAAGCCATTAGTGAATATTTTGTCTACGGGAGGTGGTTGGAACTCCACGGCTAGAATTGCCAGACTGACATCTAAATTGCAAGAATATAATTTCAAAACAGAGTATGTACCAGGAAAAAGAAATGTCACAGCTGATTTCCTTTCTCGGTTGCCTTGCGACCTGGGTATAGCGTCCGCTATCAAAGAATGCGATTTCATTGTTACCATTAATGATGTGGTCCCTGTACAATTTCAAGGAATAACAGAAGAATGTTGGGGTAAGTATGAGGAATTGGACGACAGGTGGTGTGATTTGAAGAAGTTTATTATTGAAGGTTGGCCAAGGAGAAATTTGGTAAGGCCGGATTTGTTACCTTTTTTTAATGTGTCAGGGGAACTTGAATTAGAAGGAAATTTAGTGTTTAAATCTGGTAAGTGCATTCCTCCTAAAGGTATGCAAGATATTATTCTTAATATTGCTCATAAAACCCATCCAGGTATCTCGTCTATGAAATGTTTGGTCAGAAGTTTTTTTTGGTGGCCAGGCATGGATAAGTTCATTGATCGTGTGGTCAGAGAATGTAATGAATGTGTTTCTAGTGATAAGATGTTAAGAGTACATGTTCCTCCATTGAAAGTTGTCAAGTGGCCTGAAGAACCATGGCAAAAAGTTGCATTTGATATTTCTGGTCCGTTCAATTTCTTGCCTGAGGGTTCACGTTTCGCTTTGGTCATAATAGATTACCACTCTAAGTGGCCAGAGGTAAAATTTGTTCCCAAGGCCACCACAAATGCTATTATTTGTTTTTTTTAAAGAAGTTTTCGCTCGTGAAGGTTGTCCTTCCATTTTAGTCACAGATAATGGGGTACAACTTACATCTATGGAAATGGAGAAATTTCTCAAAGATTGTGGTATAAAACATAAACTCACATCTCTGTATGAACCACATGAGAATGGACAGGTGGAACGCTTTAACAGGGTGCTCAAGACTTTTGTTACTGATTCTTTAAAGTTGGGGGGTAGTTGGATGAGTGCGTTAGGAGAACGTTTGTGGATTTATCGCATTACGCCTCATACCACAACAGAAGTCAGTCCTTTTAAACTTCTCAAAGGAAGAGACCCTGCGTCCAGTGTGTGTCCATGGTGGTTCAGGAACAAATGTCAAAATATATTTACCAATAAAGAATGTGTGCATGATACGGCAAAAAGAGTTGGAATGAAACAGTTTAAAACTGCTAAATGGTATAATGACAAATGGAATACTAAGGCACACACATTTCAAGTTGGTGATTGGGTTAAAATTCTCAAACCAGGTTTAATAAATAAAGGATCCAACAGGTTTGGGAAAGCCATCCAAATCAAGAAAGTGTTTAGCAATAGTGTCATCACACAAGATGGTAAGGTGTGGAATGTTAAGAGGTTGGCTAAATGGCCACTTAAGAGTGCTAATCAGTTGGTCACTTATGGTAAAGCACATCAATCCACCACTAATGCTGATGATGAACTAGACAATGGTACTGTTGCTTCCAGGGTTAAACTTTCTGAACGTGTGAGACAATTACCAAAGAAGTTTAATGATTTTGTAAAGTAACATTCCTATTTTGTTTAATTGTCATTAATGAGGGGGCTGTGTTACATTTCTTTTATTGATGTTCCACACTTTTCCCTCCTCCTTTCTTCTATCTCTATTACTCTGTCACAGTGACTGTTACATTTCCCTACTTTCTTGTGTGCTTGCCAACCCTGGCATGCGCCCTGTTTATCCTTGTATTACATTCCAAATTCTGTATTACTGGATGAACCTGATGATTCTGTTCTTTGGCCAGTTGCACCTGGATATTCACATGAATGGACTTACTTTGCCGTGCTGGAATAAATCAACTTTAACATTTTAACTACTTGGACTTAGATTCATTTCAATAGTGACTCACCTGGTTATTACAGCTCAGGTGAACCCGCTGCTCAGATTATTCGTTGGGTGTTTGATGCTGGGTTATTGGTGCCAGAAGCAGTGATTGAGGTCCCCTCATCACAATGAGCTCACCTTGTTATTGCAGCTCAGGTGAAGCTCCTGCTCAGTTTATTCAGGTGTTTGATGCTGGGTCATTGGTGCCAGAAGCAGTGATTGAGGTCCCCGCATCACAGTGAGCTCGCCTGGTTACTACAGCTCAGGTAAAGCCGCTGCTCAGTTTATTCAGGTGTTTGTTGCTGCGTCATTGGTGCCAGAAGCAGTGATTGAGCATCGCAGTGCGCTCACTTGGTTATTACAGCTCAGGTGAACCCGCTGCTCAGATTATTCGTTGGGTGTTTGATGTTGTCTCATTGGTGCCAGAAGCAGTGATTGAGCATCACAGTGAGCTCACCTGGTTATTACAGCTCAGGTGAACCCGCTGCTCAGATTATTCGTTGGGTGTTTGATGCTGGGTTATTGGTGCCAGAAGCAGTGATTGAGCATCGCAGTGACTCACCTGGTTATTACAGCTCAGGTGAACCCGCTGCTCAGATTATTCGTTGGGTGTTTGATGCTGGGTTATTGGTGCCAGAAGCAGTGATTGAGGTCCCTGCATCACACTGAGCTCACCTGGTTATTATAGCTGAGGTAATGCTCCTGCTCAGTTTGTTATTCAGGTGTTTGATGCTGGGTCATTGGTGCAGTGCTAGAGGTCACCGCATCGCAGTGCTAGAGGTCACTGCATCACAGTGAGCTCACCTTGTTATTACAGCTCAGGTAAAGATGCTGCTCAGTTTATTCTTCAGGTGTCTGATGCTGGGTCAATGGTGCCAGAAGCAGTGATTGGGGTCCCGCATCACACTGAGCTCACCTTGTTATTACAGCTCAGGTGAAGCTCCTGCTCAGTTTGTTCTTCAGGTGTTTGATGCTGGGTCATTGGTGCCAGAAGCAGTGATTGAGCATCGCAGTGAGCTCGCCTGGTTATTACAGCTCAAGTAAAGCCGCTGCTCAGTTTATTCAGGTGTTTGATGCTGCGTCATTGGTGCCAGAAGCAGTGATTTAGGTCCCGCATCACAGTGAGCTCACCTGGTTATTACAGCTCAGGTGAAGCTCCTGCTCAGTTTATTCAGGTGTTTGATGCTGGGTCATTGGTGCAGTGCTAGAGGTCACCGCATCGCAGTGCTAGAGGTCACCGCATCACAGTGAGCTCACCTTGTTATTACAGCTCAGGTAAAGATGCTGCTCAGTTTTTTCTTCAGCTGTTTGATGCTGGGTCAGTGGTGTCAGAAGCTGTGATTGAGGTCCCCGCATCACAGTGAGCTTACCTTGTTATTACAGCTCAGGTAAAGATGCTGCTCAGTTTATTCTTCAGGTGTCTGATGCTGGGTCAATGATGTCAGAAGCAGTGATTGGGGTCCCGCATCACACTGAGCTCACCTGGTTAGTACCACTGAGGTAATGCTCCTGCTCAGTTTATTCAGGTGTTTGATGCTGCTTCATTGGTGCCAGAAGCAGTGATTGAGGTCCCCTCATCACAGTGACTCACCTGGTTATTACACCTCAGGTAAAGCCGCTGCTCAGTTTATTCAGGTGTTTGATGCTGCTTCATTGGTGCCAGAAGCAGTGATTGAGGTCACTGCATCACAGTGAGGTCGCCTGGTTATTACCGCTCAGGTAAAGCCGCTGCTCAGTTTATTCGTTAGGTGTTTGATGCTGGGTCATTGTTGCCAGAAGCAGTGATTGAGGTCCCTGCATCACAGTGAGCTCACCTGGTTATTACAGCTCAGGTGAAGCTCCTGCTCAGTTTATTCTTCAGGTGTTTGATGCTGGGTCATTGGTGTCAGAAGCAGTGATTGAGGTCCCCTCATCACAGTGACTCACCTGGTTATTACAGCTCAGTTAAAGCCGCTGCTCAGTTTATTCTTCAGGTGTTTGATGCTGGGTCATTGGTGCCAGAAGCAGTGATTGAGGTCCCCTCATCACAGTGACTCACCTGGTTATTACAGCTCAGGTAAAGCCGCTGCTCAGTTTATTCAGGTGTTTGTTGCTGCGTCATTGGTGCCAGAAGCAGTGATTGAGCATCGCAGTGAGCTCACTTGGTTATTATAGCTCAAGTAAAGCCGCTGCTCAGTTTATTCAGGTGTTTGTTGCTGCGTCATTGGTGCTAGAAGCAGTGATTGAGGCCCCCCGCATCACAGTGACTCACCTGGTTATTACCGCTGAGGTAATGTTCCTGCTCAGTTTATTCAGGTGTTTGATGCTGGGTCATTGGTGCCAGAAGCAGTGATTGAGCATCACAGTGAGCTCACCTAGTTCTCTTCCAGGGGATCCTCATCAAAGTCATAAGCACTGAATATTCCCGCCCACGTGCGGGGACCCCGGAAATATAAAAATTATATATGGAAATCACATATATACAGCTCTACATATATGCATATACATATATCATTTTTTCTCATACCAATGCAGCTCTCAATAGGAGGCTAAACAATGTAATTACACACATAAAAAACTACTTTTGCCAATATATAAAAACACCAGAGGACAATTAGAACTTGAACTCGGTTTTTAATGAGCAAAATACTCATAAATAGTAAAAACTGCAAAATAAGTAGACATTGTTAGCCTACAGGCTGCATTGTAAACCAATAGCATAGAAAATGAAAACATTTTCAACAAAAACTGGCACCGTGCCTTTAAGGCAGCCATGACCCCTAGCTTCCCATCATGCCTCAGGGGTGACAGTTAGGTCAGTTGTTCTTTCCGGCTCCTTCAGTCAGGACCCTGGATTTTCAGCTCTTGCTTTTTGACTTTCTGTCAAAAAATATCTATAAAGATCTAGTTTTTCTACTTTCACTCGACGTCTTTTGGTCCTAGAGTGCAAGTAGCACCTTTTTGTGTTTCAGAAAAGGTTTATTTTTTGGAAATGCCTTCTTTATTCGATCCTTGCCCGTCATGTGGCAAGAAGAAGGCCAGAACAGATACACATCCTGTGTGTATTCTCTGCCTCCCTGAGTCCCACTCTTCTGACAACTGCCAGCATTGTAAGAAGTTATCAAGAAGGACTATCAAGGAGAGGGACAGGATCCGTCTCTATGGCCTCTCTGAAAGAGGTAGGTCTCCTGTGAGGCAGAAGAAGAGGAGAACTCGGTCGACGTCGAGAGGAAAAGTCCCGACCTGTTCTCCGTCGGCGTCGGTATCGACGTCGAAGAAATCGGCGACGAAGAAATCGGCGTTGAAGACTTCGGTGATGCCGGCGCATCATCTTTCGACTACGAAATCTTCGTCGACGAAGGTAACAGGTCCTCCGTTGACGTCAACCAGGCGGCGCTCAACGTCGAGAGACAGGTCTCCGTCGGCGCCGGGTGGGCGTACGACGTCGAGGCACAGCGCTCCGTCGTCGCAGGCGCGATCGACGTCGAGGCACAGCGCTCCGTCGTCGCAGGTGCGATCGACGTCGAGGCACAGCGCTCCGTCGTCGCCTCATCAACGGCGATCGACGTCGAAGCACAACTCCCCGTCTCGTCAGCGGCGATCGACGTCGAGCGCATCTCTCCGTCGTCGCCTCCTCATCGGCGATCGACGTCGAGACACAGATCTCCGCCGGGATCAAAGCAACGATCTTCGGCGTCGAGACACAGGACACCTCCTTCGGCGACGATCCATCATTCCACGCCGTCGAGGCGGATGACTCCGCCGAGTGGATTTTCGACGTCGAGACCAAGACCTCCGTCGCCGGCAGTCCAACGCCGGTCGGCGTCGACACAGCAATCTCCTGAAAGGGTGCAGGGAGTGTCAAAGCAGGACACTGCACCAGTGTTGGAGAGACGTTCGTCGCCGAGAAGTCCACTTTCTAAGAGAAGAAAGTCAACGTCGAGACATACGTCTCCGTTGAGAGGGCAGTCGGCAGCTTAGACGCTCTAGGTCAACGTCAAAGCGCCCTTCTGGAAACACCTCACCTCCAGTGAGCCTGTCTTCGTCACCTTCAGGTTCGTCCAGATCCCCGGAGGTGGTTATCTCGACGTCCAACAGCCCAGTGTCAGGGGGTCACCAAGATTCTCCAACAAGGCATGAAGAGCTGAGCCTCACGCCTCCTGCTCAGTCTCCTAAGGAAAGAGAGAGCCACAGATCGCCTTCCATCCATTTATCGCCACGATGGCACAGGCCTCTACATCACTGGGCTACGGACAGGGATTACTCGAGCCATCAGAACAGATCCCCGTTGGCTCGTTTAACTCAGGATAAAGAGCGATCTCCTTCAAGAACAAGAGCTCGCAGCCGCACACCGGTGCACTCACACAGGAGGAGGTCTAGATCAAGAAGCAGGAGGAGAGCACACAGATCGCCTACTCCGTCCTCTTCTTCCACTCATACATCCCATAGAGACTATTCGCCTACTTTGACGAACAGTCCACCGTCGAGGGTCTCTCCGGTGGACGACATCTACACTTTTCAGGACATTCTTGGCAGAGGAGCTGTAAAGCTGGGTATCCCTATGCCAACTCGTCAAAGCAAGTCCTCGGTGATTTTTGAGACTCTACACCAAAGAGCAGCAACTAAACCTCTGCTTCCCTTGGTACCAGGCATCATAGAGCCAGTGATGGATATCTTTCTCACGCCAGCGAGTGTTAAGACCGCCCCAGCGAGGATCTTAAAAAGTATCGTTCACCAGAGGACGATCCGCTCTTCCTCAGGGCTGACCCTCCTCCGGATTCAGTCGTAATTGCGGCGGCAAAGAAGACTCATGCGGTGGCATCCTCCTCTACTGTCCCACCAGACAAGGAGAGCAAGGTGCAGGATTCCTGGGGAAGGAAGGTTTGTGGCACTTCGGCCTCCATGTTGAAGGTCTCCAATGCAGCGGCACTCCTGGGCCGCTACGACAGATCTCTGTGGGACTCACTACAGAGATTCACTGAAAAGTTGCCACAGGAAGACCGTAAAGATTTTGAAGAAATCTTAACAGAGGGCAGTCAGGTGTCTAACCAGGTCATCAGTGCTGCGGCGGATGGAGCTACCCTTTCGGCACATGCTTATGCTCATGGGGTATGCGCAAGGAGAACATCATGGCTACGTCTTACAGCACTCAGGCCAGAAGCGCAGTCACGCATCCTCAATCTTCCGTTCTCTGGTTCCTCTTTGTTCGGGACTCACACGGATGAAGAGATGACACGGATGAAAGCGGAACTGGACACGCTTAAAGCGGTGGGCCTGGAGAAAAGAAAGGAATTCCGTAGGAGATTCCGTCCTTACAATAGACGATCCTCCCAACAGAGGGTTCAAACCCCTCATTGGCAGAAAAATCAGGATCAGCAAGGCCAGCAAAAACGCAGTATCGGGGCAGACGCTCCTCCAGAGGAGGAAGAAACCAGCAACAAGGCAACAATTCCGCCAAGACGCAGTCGAAACAATGAACACTCACTTCCCCTGTCGCCGTTCACCACTCCAGTGGGGGAAGTATCGCAGATCATCTCGAAGAGTGGCGAGCTATCACAAAGGATCGGTGGGTACTAGCCACGTTGCAGAATGGGTACTCTCTACGTTTTCAACATCGCCCACCATCAATCCCTCCAGTTCCTCCGTCGTGTCACCAGTTAAAACTCTTGCAGAAAGAGGTTGCCACCCTTCTCAGAAAGTCAGCCATCGAGAGGGTGCCAGTATCTCAAAGAGGAAAAGGGGTTTACTCAAGATATTTTTGGTGAAGAAAAAAGGCCAAAAAGCAGAGTACAGACCCATTCTGGACTTGCGGTCACTCAACCTATCCATAAAAAGGAAAAGTTTCGCATGTTGGCTCTCCATCAAATATATCCACATCTCAGGCAGGGGGATTGGATGTGCTCGCTGGATCTGCAAGATGCATATTTTCACGTTCCGATCAATCAGTATCACAGACAGTACCTGCGATTCCTAGTGGGATCCGCTCATTACCAGTTCAAGGTTCTACCCTTCGGGTTGAAGTCAGCCCCCAGAGTGTTCACGAAGTGCATGGCGGTGGTGGCAGCCGCACTGCGCCGCAGGGCGTCTTCGTATACCCGTACTTGGACGACTGGCTGTTGAAAGGTCCTTCCCCAGACAGTGTGAGGATGCATTTCTTGAGCTGTCTCGAGCTGTGTCACCGGCTGGGCCTGCATGTGAATTTCGTCAAATCAACTTCACAGCCAACACAGAAAATACATTTTTAGGAGCTCTGCTAGACTCCACGGTAGGAAAAGTGTTTCCTTCGGAGGAGAGACAGTGTTCCCTCATACAGAAATGCCAGCTGGTTCTGCGCAACAGAAAACTACCTGTGCGTCGGATTGCCTCCCTGCTAGGGTCGATGGCATCCTGCATCTTCCTGGTTCCCAATGCCAGACTACGAATGCGTCCTCTTCAGCAGGATCTGGAGGACAAGTGGGACCAGCAGACCGCTCGTTGGGACGAAAAAATAAGTCCATCAAACGCGGTTCGAGATTCCATACCTTGGTGGATGAGAAAACAAAATTTGCAAGTCGGAGTTCCTTTCCATCAACCTCCGCCTGCTCAGACACTGATCACGGACGCCTCGCTGCAGGGTTGGGGAGCCCACATGGGTTCTCTCCAGACTCAAGGACTGTGGTCTCCAAAGGAGCGATCATATCACATCAACATGCTAGAGCTGAGAGCAGTACACCTAGCCCTCAAAGCTTTCCTCCCCTCGATTCAGGCAACCTCAGTGTTAGTACAGACGGACAACACCACCACCATGTACTACCTGAACAAACAGGGGGAACTCGCTCACGCACACTTTCCCTGGAAGCTCAAGCACTCTGGCATTGGCTCTTGGCTCGGAATCTGGCAGTCACAGCAGTCCACCTGCCAGGAGAACAGAACGTGAGAGCGGATGCACTCAGCCGTCACTTCGAAGACAGAGAAGACTGGGTGCTCAACGACGAGGTCGTCGAAGACATCTTCCAGACATGGGGTCGTCCCACCATCGACCTCTTCGCGGACGACGAAAATGCCAAATGCCGAAACTTCGCCTCACGGTTCTACCGACCAGGATCGAAAGGGAATGCCCTTTTGATAGACTGGTCAGGGGCATTTGTGTACGCCTTTCCACCCCTTCCGCTGATCCCGAAGGTGGTGACCAAGCTGTCCCATTCGTGCACGAGGATGATACTAATTGCCCCGGACTGGCCGAGACAATGGTGGTACCCGGACCTTCTGCACCTATCAGAGTGTCCTCACAAGAGGCTGCCGTGCAGACCGGACCTGCTGTCCAAGATGAACGGGAGGATTCATCATCCCAACCTTCCCTCGCTGAACTTGGCGGCATGGCTCCTGAGGTCCTCCAGTATGGCCACTTAGGACTGCCGCAGGACTGCATGTCCATCTTGAAGGAAGCAAGAAGACCGTCCACGAGGCATTCGTATGCATGCAAGTGGAAACGGTTTTACATGTGGTGTATGCAGAACAATTGTAACCCAATCAAAGGTCAGGAAGAGGTCATCCTTCCTTACCTACTTTATCTGGCGAAAGCAGGTTTGAAGTTTTCTTCCATTAAGGTGCATTTAGCAGCTATAACTGCATATAGGTGTTCAGCTTCTCAACCTTCCTTCTTCCAGTTACAGGCTGTTAAGGATTTTTGCAGGGTTTAAAGAAGGTCTATCCTCCGGTACGACCTCCTTCACCACCCTGGGAGCTTAACCTGGTGCTATCAAAATTGATGGGTCCGCCTTTTGAACCCATACACAAAGCAACCTTACAACATCTTTCTTGGAAGGCGGCTTTCTTGGTAGCGATCACGTCAGCTCGCAGAGTGAGTGAAATACAGGCGCTCTGCTCCAAAGAGCCCTATACAGTCTTCCATCTTAACAGGGTTGTGTTGAGGACGCACCCCTCTTTCCTTCCAAAGGTGGTGTCGGATTTTCATGTGAATCAGACCATCTCTCTACCCACCTTTTTTCCCAATCCCTCCACTCCAGCTGAGAGGGCTTTGCATTCTCTGGACCTCAAAAGGGTTTTAAAATTCTATCTGGATCGGTCCAAATCTATAAGAAAATCTGATCAACTATTTGTTAACTATGGGTCGATCAGATCTGGGTTCGCAGCTTCAAAGCGCTCCATCTCCAGATGGATAGTTTCATGTATCAAGCTTGCTTATCAATTAGCGCAGAAGCTCCTGGGGTTTACTCCCAGAGCGCATTCTACTAGAGGAAAAGCGGCTACTACTGCTTTTCTTCAAAATGTGCCCATGTCTGAAATCTGTAAGGCGGCAACTTGGAGGTCCGTCCATACATTTACAAGGCACTACTGTCTGGAATCAGACACCAGAGCAGACACCCAAGTAGGCCAGGCCTCCTTGAGGAATCTGTTCAACAGCTGATTTCGGCTGTTATGTTTCTTTGTGTTGGGTCACTTTACTCTCATTTACCTGCAGGTGGTTGATGGGCTTGCTATTCTATTCAGTGCTTATGACTATTGATGAGGATCCCCTGGAAGAGAAGGATAAGTTACTTACCTGTAATCCTAGTTCTCTTCCAGGGGTATCCTCATCAAAGTCATAAGCAACCCACCCGCCTCCCCAGGTAAATGAGAGATTTCTAAAGTGTTAAAGGATATCTTTGTGCCCTGACCTTCAGGGTTATGCAAAGAACAACTGACCTAACTGTCACCCCTGAGGCATGATGGGAAGCTAGGGGTCATGGCTGCCTTAAAGGCACGGTGCCAGTTTTTGTTGAAAATGTTTTCATTTTCTATGCTATTGGTTTACAATGCAGCCTGTAGGCTAACAATGTCTACTTATTTTGCAGTTTTTACTATTTATGAGTATTTTGCTCATTAAAAAACCGAGTTCAAGTTCTAATTGTCCTCTGGTGTTTTTATATATTGGCAAAAGTAGTTTTTTATGTGTGTAATTACATTGTTTAGCCTCCTATTGAGAGCTGCATTGGTATGAGAAAAAATGATATATGTATATGCATATATGTAGAGCTGTATATATGTGATTTCCATATATAATTTTTATATTTCCGGGGTCCCCGCACGTGGGCGGGAATATTCAGTGCTTATGACTTTGATGAGGATACCCCTGGAAGAGAACTAGGATTACAGGTAAGTAACTTATCCTTATTACAGCTCAGTTTATTCTTCAGGTGTTTGATGCTGGGTTATTGGTGGCAGAAGCAGTGATTGAGGAAACCGCATCACAGTGAGCTCCCTTGGTTATTACAGCTCAAGTAAAGCCGCTGCTCAGTTTATTCAGGTGTTTGATGCTGCGTCATTGGTGCCAGAAGCAGTGATTTAGGTCCCGCATCACAGTGAGCTCACCTGGTTATTACAGCTCAGGTGAAGCTCCTGCTCAGTTTATTCAGGTGTTTGATGCTGGGTCATTGGTGCAGTGCTAGAGGTCACCGCATCGCAGTGCTAGAGGTCACCGCATCACACTGAGCTCACCTGGTTAGTACCGCTGAGGTAATGCTCCTGCTCAGTTTGTTCTTCAGGTGTTTGATGCTGGGTCATTGGTGTCAGAAGCAGTGCTAGAGGTCCCTGCATCGCAGTGAGCTCACCTGGTTATTACAAGTCAGTTAAAGCCGCTGCTCAGTTTATTCGGGTGTTTGTTGCTGGGTTATTGGTGCCAGAAGCAGTGATTGAGGTCCCCTCATCACAGTGAGCTCACCTGATTATTACAGCTCAAGTAAAGCTGCTACTCAATTTATTCAGGTGTTTGATGCTGGGTCATTGGTGTAAGAAGCAGTGCTAGAGGTCCCTGCATCACAGTGAGGTCGCCTGGTTACTACAGCTCAGGTAAAGCCGCTGCTCAGTTTATTCGTTAGGTGTTTGATGCTGGGTCATTGGTGCCAGAAGCAGTGATTGAGGTCCCCGCATCACAGTGAGCTCACCTTGTTATTACAGCTCAGTTAAAGCCGCTGCTCAGTTTATTCTTCAGGTGTTTGTTGCTGGGTCATTGGTGCCAGAAGCAGTGATTGAGGTCCCCTCATCACAGTGACTCACCTGGTTATTACAGCTCAGGTAAAGCCGCTGCTCAGTTTATTCAGGTGTTTGTTGCTGCGTCATTGGTGCTAGAAGCAGTGATCGAGGCCCCCCCGCATCACAGTGACTCACCTGGTTATTACCGCTGAGGTAATGTTCCTGCTCAGTTTATTCAGGTGTTTGATGCTGGGTCATTGGTGCCAGAAGCAGTGATTGAGGTCCCCTCATCACAGTGAGCTCACCTGATTATTACAGCTCAGGTAAAGCTGCTGCTGAGTTTGTTCTTCAGGTGTTTGATGCTGGGTCATTGGTGCCAGAAGCAGTGATTGAGGCCCCCGCATCACACTGAGCTCACCTTGTTATTACAGCTCAGTTAAAGCCGCTGCTCAGTTTATTCTTCAGGTGTTTGATGCTGGGTCATTGGTGCCAGAAGCAGTGATTGAGGTCCCCGCATCACAGTGAGCTCACCTGGTTATTACAGCTCAGGTAAAGCTGCTGCTGAGTTTGTTCTTCAGGTGTTTGATGCTGGGTCATTGGTGCCAGAAGCAGTGATTGAGGTCCCCTCATCACAGTGACTCACCTGGTTATTACAGCTCAGGTAAAGCCGCTGCTCAGTTTATTCAGGTGTTTGTTGCTGCGTCATTGGTGCTAGAAGCAGTGATCGAGGCCCCCCGCATCACAGTGACTCACCTGGTTATTACTGCTGAGGTAATGTTCCTGCTCAGTTTATTCAGGTGTTTGATGCTGGGTCATTGGTGCCAGAAGCAGTGATTGAGCATCACAGTGAGCTCACCTAGTTATTACAGCTCAGTTTATTCTTCAGGTGTTTGATGGTGGGTTATTGGTGGCAGAAGCAGTGATTGAAGTCTCCGCATTACAGTGAGCTCGCCTGGCTATTACAGCTCAGGTAAAGCCGCTGCTCAGTTTATTCAGGTGTTTGATGTTGGGTCATTGGTGCCAGAAGCAGTGATTTAGGTCCCCGCATCACAGTGAGCTCACCTGGTTATTACAGCTCAGGTGAAGCTCCTGCTCAGTTTATTCAGGTGTTTGATGCTGGGTCATTGGTGCCAGAAGCAGTTATTTAGGTCCCCGCATCACAGTGAGCTCGCCCAGTTATTACAGCTCAAGTAAAGCTCCTGCTCAGTTTATTCTTCAGGTGTTTGATGCTGGGTCATTGGTGCCAGAAGCAGTGATTAAGGCACCCCACATCACAGTGAGCTCACCTTGTTATTACAGCTCAGGTAAAGCCGAGGCTCAGTTTATTCATCAGGTGTTTGATGCCGGGTCATTGGTGCCAGAAGCAGTGATTGAGGTCCCCGCATCATAGTGAGCGCACCTGGTTATTACAGCTTAGGTAAAGCCGCTGCTCAGTTTATTCAGGTGTTTGATGCTGGGTCATTGGTGCCGGAAGCAATGATCGAGGTCCCCTCATCACAATGAGCTCACCTTGTTATTACAGCTCAAGTAAAGCTCCTGCTCAGTTTATTCAGGTGTTTGATGCTGGGTCATTGGTGCCTGAAGCAGTTATTGAGGTCCCCGCATCACAGTGAGCTCACCTGGTTATTACAGCTCAGGTAAAGCTGCTGCTTTTCGCCTATGGCCCTGCTGTGTTTGAGTGGCTTCTTTCACCCTTTATTGTACTGCTGAACAGAACTGCTCACTTCACTCCTAGCAGCTGCCCACGTACAGGTTTGCGCCACTCTTGATCCTACTTCATGTCTGACACTCTTGCACGAGTATGCTAGCGTTTGTCGCCTCCATTCATAGAGTGCATCGTGTCACACACCATATGCGTAAGTCTGGAGTGCGGGGCGACAAACTTTGTGTTGTCACCCATGAGGTGTTTCTATTGGAGTGCAGACATGGCAGAAACGGTGGCCACGTGCCCAGTCTAAAGACTCGCCACCAACCACTAATGTGCTTCGGCACCTCATGGGAGGGATGAAGAAATACATTTATTTTAGAAGTTTCCTGTTGCGTTCTAGATCTTCGTTATAGAACAGAAAAACATATTTTTGAATTATTTGATAATATACTGTTGCGCTTTGACTGAATAACAAAGGGATCTCCAAGGACTCCTACCTTCTTATGAATTATATGAATCCCACCCTGTACCAGCATCAGCTCATTTTAGGCCGCCATTAAGGGCGAATGGATGGCCTGGCTTGGGTTTAAAAAAAAAGAAATCTAACATATGGGCTGTTATTTCCAAGCTTTTGTTGCTTTGTAAATCACTATTACTGTTTGTACGTTGTGTATTCACACCTATTTGCACAGTGCCCTACTTTGTCATTCACGAGCCCTGATCCAGGTGCCTTTTTTGGATGTGGTTTCTTGAACTGGCAGTGCATTATAGCAGGTGGTTGTTTAGTGGTTTAGTAATGCGTGGATAGGCTGCAACACTTCTTCTGAACAAGGAAGCCCATCACCTAATACAGCTTGCTAAGGGACCTCTTGCATAATGGGCAGGCCTGGGATCTCTTGTAAGTGTGGCATCACTGGACCTCTTTTTCCACCACTCAGAAAGTCTCTTTCTAATTCCTGGGGCAAGATCCTTCCGATACTCCGACTCCTGGGAAGCTATTTACTATGCATCGGTGCCATTTCCACTTTTTGAGCAGTGCAGATGGTCTGTCTCCCTATAAGATCTGTTGTTAAGCTCCTTTTGATCATCCCTCGATCAGCTGTAGTTTTGTTAAGTTGACTACTTCTGTCTTAAGATCCCATAGTGGTTATTAACTGTGCAATGTATAAATGAGCACAATAAAAAAAATCTTGGTGCTCTGCCATGCACCACTATTGTTATTTTTGCTGCATGAATGCAGAACTGAAAGTTTACATGGATAAGTCTCCAGGAATCACGGTTTTAACTAACTGGTTTGAATGATGGTGCTATTTTTTTCCTGACGGACAGAAAAATGCAGTGTTTTCGCTGGATGTTTCAGTGGTGTACTAGATTATTTTAATCTGTTTAAAGTATTTTGGGATGATTGAAGGATGCAGTTCTCTGCTTCTAACACTCAATGAGGTCTTCTCCTGCGGTAGAAAGATCATGAAAACACTCGACGCAACTAGTTGGTCACTTGCTCGGTTACTGTCTGTCTTGGATGCTAAGAAAGTTCAGTTCACGCATGACAATTTCAAATAAATCCACATTTGTAGGGCACCATGCTTTGTAAAGTAGAATATAATCTGGTGCTGAACAAAGTATTCAATTGTTATCAGTAATGTCAATGTAGTAATGTGGTCTAATATTTCATAAATCTTCAGAAAGGGGTCAATCTTCTCTTCTGTAAGGACAGTTCCGCGCCATCATATATGTCACTACCTTCGACTCGGAGAACTGCCGGATCAGCCTTACCACAGAGTTTTCCCAGTATTGAGAGGGTCTAACGGGCTAACAGTTATGATCTGTGTAGAGCTTTCTCCCACACTGCTCTGCTACCCTACATGCAGCTCTTGTGTCCTACGCTTCCCATTCAGTGTGAATGACCGCTCCAAATATAAACATATAAAAATCAAGGTTTCTGTGTGTTGCAAAGTCATCCTGTGCCCTGGGCACCCCCCAACTTTTTGCTGACTGATACTGGTGGTAACTGACTCTGACTGACCCTGGGCTCTGCCTAACCAGGCCCAGGGCCAGTGCTATGCTGAAAGACACATTAGAATACAGTTAAAACACCTACATACACTAGGGTACACAATGGTATGGTGGGGTACCCCTGTGATTGGCATGACCTACCCTATAAGCCCCTAGTATATAATAGGGCAGGGGGATTGAAACTACCTAAAAGTCCCTAGTACCCTAGGGCATGGCAGTTTAGAGGCCAGCAGCTAATTTTGCACTTGCATGTGTGCACTGCTGAAGCCTGAGGTCAGTTTAAAAGCAGCCCTGGGTGCCAGGACTGCTTTTAAAAAGTAAATTGTGCCCAAACTCGACTTTGGGGCACTTAAAAATGGATAACCTACAATGATTTGGCATATTAGGGACCCCAGGGTCTCCCCTAGGTATCCCAGGGGTGGGGGGTCAGGTATTTATAAGGTAAGGTACGCCCTTATAAAATGAGTTTTTATATTCCTGGGTAAAGTGAAATTTCACCTTTCACTCCCCACATTGTGGTAAAGTGCTGCTCAAATTCGACTTTGATGCTAGGAGCACTGTGGAGGGAGGATCTGCAATATTTCTACAGATTCAGAACCCCTAAAGTCTCCCCTAGTTGCACATGGGTTGGGGGTCCTGTAGATATAAGCAAAGTACTTATAAAATATGTTTTTGTAAGTTCTGGTGCTGGAAAAATGGCCCAAGTCACTTTTCCCATTGCAAATCCCCTGTTACATAGGTTAACATGGTAGAAAGTTATTAACTAATAACTCTTGATAGGAGAGGGCTAGAAGTGCCATTCAAAGACTTCCCTGAATGGTATTAATAAATGCAACAATATGATATTGTTGAAATTCTCCTAAAGTGTACGTACAAGAAGTTATAAGACTTTCTTGTTTGTAAGTCCAGATTCAGCCTTCCAGTGGTCTGCCCTGATTGGTCAGAGTTAAGTGGATTAGCCAGGCTGCCTTGAAGAGGTGATAAAGAGCCCCTGGGGTCAACCAGCTCTGCTGGCAGGGCAGTGTGCTGTTCCAAAGGAATGCCAGGCCGGGGGGGAGGAGTCGTAAACTATGTTCATCAAAGAGAAGAGCAGAGACCAGTGTCATTTACAACTCTGAACTTCCCACCTTAGGCAGATGGTAGGATTAAGGAAGGTATGAGCAGATGCAGGGGGGGGGAGTCTAAGTAAATTAGCCATCCTATGGGTGTGTTTAGCCAGCTCTTGCCTCCTTGCTGGAAAATCTGCCATTATGGATTTGGAAGATTTGATGCACTCTGGGACAAAATAATGCCACACTCTACAAGAAGTGGTCATATGTTTGAGGAGTTACCCTTGTCTCATTGGTCAGGAGTGACCTCCTGTCTGACCCAGAGAACATGGAATAAGTATCTGAGAGGGGCAGAGCCCTCCAGATCTGCTGCTTGAAACTTACTGAAGCAAGTAATTGCCAAGCTGAGAAGTTTTGCTGTGCAAAGATTTCTAAGGCCTGACCGCTGAAGACTGAACCATCTGAAACTACAGCCCTGTGGATTATCTTGCTGAAAAGGAACTAAAGAGTGGACTCCCTGAAAGCTACAGGTTAAAAGAGCTCATCTGGAACATCACCAACTAAATCTGCACCTTTGAGAACTACCAGTGGATTTGTAAGGGTGACGTCCAAGTGGATTGTGGGAACTGAAGTCCTCAACTTTCAAGGACCATCTTGGACCTTCCAGACCCTTGGAGTGAGTTTGAGACACTTTGGGACCCTTTGAGGAACTTCAGGAAGAAGTTCAAGAAGTTTGGAGAACTTTGGAGGAACTTTGAAAAAAAAAGGTCCATAGAGGGACCGACTCAACCTGGTCAGCCAAGCCGCCTGCCTTCAACCGCGAGTTGGCCAAGCCAACCAGGTTCGTCCCGCTAAAAGCTCCGTCGGTCAAACTTCCAGAGTTTGACCGGGACTAGAAGAAATCTGAAGCCGGCGAACCCTCACCGGATCCGGCTACATGAAGAGCATCGAGAGACCTCGCGAGAAAAAGCTCCAGAAAAGTTTCTAAGTCCGCTCGTAGAAAAGGTGACTGGGAGCAACCGCGAACGCCAAGCTGCCTGCCTTCCATCGCGTGTCGGCCTGGGCTCCTGGATTGCCCCGCTGAAGCGCTAAAGAAAAAGTTTCTAAGTCCGTTCCAGGGAAGTTGACCGGGAGCTCGTCGAAAGGCAATCCGGCGAACCCTCACCGGATCCGGACTGGCTGGGAGCTTCGAGGGGCCTCGGGGAGAAAAGCTCCAGAAAAGTTTCTAAGTGTGAAGGTAGAAACTGAGACCGGCACCTGCCGCGAGCTGTAGCCGCCCAGGGCTCCATTGCGGTCGGACTGAAACTTTGACCCGGTCTATCGCGAGCAGGTATCCCAATATGGTGCTATAAACTTCTAAGTGCTATATTTTGCTAAATCTTTGAAAATTCATATCTTCGGTTCCCTACATTGGATTTTTGTCGTTTTGGTGTCATTTTAAAGATAAAAATATTTCCTATTTTTATAAATTGGTGTTGGATTTTTATTATGTGTTGTCTTAATTATTTACTGAATTGGTGTTTTTAAATGCTTTACATACCTGTCTTTGAAGTTATGCCTGTCTGCTCCCAGCCACGTTACCAAGGGTTGAGCATAGGAATAATTTTCTAAGACCTATGCTGAGTCCTACCAATGCAAACACAAGGAGATGATGGACGGAGCGCTGAAACTTTTCAGACACTCAACCCCAGTCACAGATCTGGGTTGAATCCATCATCGTTCTTTAGCTCACTTTGCCACCTCAGTTCAGACCCAGCCATGCAAATCAGTCTTGACCCTGTGCTTCATGGGAACAGTCCAGCCCGAACTGCCAAGCCAGGTCTTCCCTGAACCGGAAACAAGCATCCTGGGACCGGTTTTGGGCTAACAGCCCTCATCAGCCAGGCTAGCTTGAATCCAGTGGCAAAGTGAACAAGGGACCCACGTCTGGGCATACCCTGCAAACTTAGGGCGAACAAAGCAAACACAATGATTAGTGGCCTTATTGCCAGTGGCAGACCTACATTTGCCCCTACCAATAATCCACTTTCCAACATTTGGTGCTCAGCGGTGTGGATGAGGACTTGTGTTTAGAAAGTACACCTTTCAGTAAAGTGAATCAAGATTATAAAAATCCTCTAAATTGCCGTAGAACAAAACTTTTGAGTTTGATTTTTGGAATTTGGACTAAACTGTTTTTAATCCATTGTTTTGATTTTTCCAAATTGTTCTAAGTCTGTTGTGCCTTGTTGTTGTGACCCAAAACTAGGGAACCATGGAGCTGGACCTGGCTAAACTGTCCCAGTTCAAGCTTGCTGAGCTTAGGGAACAGTGTAGGCTTAGGGAGCTGCCTGCTGCCAAGAAGATGAGGAAGGCAGGGTTACTTGAGTCTCTACAGGCCTGGACCGGGGCAGCTGAGGAGAACCCAGGGGGGTGGGAGGATGTTCCACCCCCAACCTCACCCAAGAGGGTGGTGAGGATGAGACCTCTTCCATTGTGACTAGTGTTAGCCAGGTGAATCAAGGTGGTGGTGGGAGTGGGGAAGGGTCCCTTACTCAGGAACCACTACCGTCCCTTGCAGAGAGACAGCTTCAGGCTCAATTAGCTTTGATAGCTTTAGAGCAGGAGAAATTGGAATTGGCTAAGAAGAGATGGGAGAAGGAGGAGTTGAGAAGAAATGGTGGCAGTGAAAACTATGAAGATTTTGAGATGTCCTGGGGTGGTGCATTTGAACCTAAACTTCCCAATGGTTTAGTGCCCAAGTACACTGAGGGGGATGACATTGACAAGTGGCTACCAGCTTTTGAGAGGGCCCTTAGAATGAGTAGGGTCCACTCTAGGTATTGGGGTGCACTCCTGTGGGAGTTGATTCCAGTAGCTGGGAGGGATAGGCTCCTGACCCTGAAGGGAGAGGATGCAGAATCATACCAGCAGATGAAGGCATGCTTAGTCAAGAGATTTGGTCTGACTCCAGAGCAGTACAGGGTGAAGTTTAGAGGCACCCAGAAATTGAGTTCAAAATCTTGGGTAGACTTTGTGGACGTTTCAGTGAAGGCACTGGAAGGCTGGATTGTTGGTAACAAAGTTGACACAAATGAGGGATTGTATAATTTGTTTTGAAGGTACATATTTTGACTCATTGTGCAGAAGAGAAGTTACGCCAGTATCTAGTGGACTCTAAGCTGACAGACCCCAGAGAGCTGGGTGAAGCAGCTGATGAGTGGGTGAGAACCCGGGTTTCCATACAGCACCAGGGGGTGACCAGAAGAAAGGAGGACAGGTCCCTCCCCAGGGAAAGCCCAGGGAAATGAAGGTCAAAAACCTAAGGAGTCCTCCAAAGACCCACAAAAACCTGCACAAGGAGGGGGGGGCTGAGCCAACCCAAATCCAAAGGGAGGTGGAATCAGGGAAAGAATGGTAGGTTCTTTGATCCCTCAAAAGTGGGTAAGTGCTTTGACTGTAACCAGCCAGGGCACAAGCAGGGAGATGCTGTCTGCGCCAAGAAGCTCCCCCCTAAGGGGCCATCCACAGGGATTGCCTGTGTCAGTGTAGGGGTGGAGAGTGGTGCCCCAGAGAGGGGTAGTCAGGTGGTGGAAGCAACCTTAGTGTCCCTGGGTGGGGTGAATATTGCAACCCTTGCTGCCTTACCTCCAAACATGGACAAGTACAGTCAGAGGCCTAAAGTGAATGGGACTGAGGTTGAGGCTATCAGAGACACTGGGGGTAGTGTAACTATGGTCCTGGATGAGCTGGTGCCTCCAGAGAGCTTGTTACATGGTGAGTTTCACCAGGTGACTTATGCAGACAGCACTACCAAACTCCATCCTATGGCTGTGGTGGATTTGGAATGGGGAAGTGTGACATGCCCTATGAAGGTAGCTGTGTCACAGGTGCTCCCAGTCCAGTGTTTACCGGGCAATGATCTTGAAGCCTCTGTGTGGTCAGAGGTGGAGAGAGGACTCCATATGAAAATATTGGAGCTCCCTGAGTGGGTATGTGCTGTGACTAGGTCACAGACTAGCAAGACGGGAGGGGCTGGACACTTGGACCCTGGAACAAAGGGCCAGGCATCCAAGGACAAGGGCACTGGGCCTGGTGAACCAGCCCAGGGAACTCCAGAGGTGCAGGAAGAATCTAACCCTGATGGGGAGGATCTGGCCTCTGAGGGAGGGACTCCATCCCTGCCAGAGCTGTCAGATTTGGTAGAACTGACTGGAGCATGTGGACCCTCCAGAGAGGAGTTCAGTAAGGGACAGCGTGACTGTCCCACCCTTGAGAGCTTGAGGCAGATTGCTTCTAAACAAGAGGGGGATGACAGTGGGTTTCACAAACTCTACTGGGAAGATGGACTGCTTTATACTGAGGCCAGAAACCTCAAGGAGGGGGCCACCAGGAGGTTGGTGGTGCCCCAGAAGTACAGAGAGTTCATCCTGACTTTGGGTCATGATATCCCCATGGCAGGACATTTGGGACAGACAAAGACATGGAACCGATTGGTGAACCATTTCTACTGGCCCCCATGTGTCTGAAAAGGTAAAGGAGTTTTGCAGCTCCTGTGTCACCTGTCAGGCCCGTGGCAAGGCAGGGGGCAAGACAAAGGCTCCCCTAATACCACTGCCAGTGGTTGGGGTTCCTTTTGAGAGGGTGGGGATGGACATTGTTGGTCCCCTGGACCCACCTACTGCATCAGGGAATAGGTATATCTCAGTGGTAGTGGACCATGTGTGAGAAGTTGGCCTGGTATATGCTGTTCACTAATTAAAGTGGACACCTTGCACCAGGGCAAATCGACTCTTATGGTAGATAGGTTTAAGACAACCTTTTAAAGAAAGCTATCCTAGTGGTAGCTGTGGAGAGCAGCCTTCAGGCTAAGTCTCGGAGGAATGTAAAGCAGCTTGTTTTACCATATAATCTCTTGAATCACCAAATGAAATGACACCACACAGGTATATATATCAAATATATATGTATTTATTTCTAAATAACTCTCTACTAATCTCTTTATGAGATTAGAAGACAAACATATGCACAAATCAACGTTTCACAGTAAGTTGAGCACAAAATATGGCTGGGGCCCTAGGGGCGTACCAGACCATATACTAAGTAAGAGACTTAGAAACAACGACTTGCAGGGAGACAAGGCCTAGGGCCTTCAGAAGTGCTGGGGCCTCACAAAACCACCCAAGGCAGGTAAGTAAAGGACCCACGGGGGACGCGTGCAGTGTGGATACACAGGCGCGGATCGCCGTTGACTTCAATGGGGCAAGTCGCGGTTGGAAATTAAGAGTTCTAGGATACTTCGGGAGAACCTACAAGCAAGTCACTTACAGGGTAAGTAGTTCTAGGGCCCACACCCACAGGAGCACCGTAGTGCTGGAGTTACCTCACCCAGGGAAGCCGGGTGCACAGGTGTCCTTTGGTGTCGGGTCGCGGCGTCGTTTTCAATGGCGAACAAAGAAGACTTGCTGCTTGCGGGAGCTGAAGAAGTGTCTGGTGGAATCCAAGCCTGGATTCTGAAGAAGGATGACCTGAAAGCAGAGGGGACAGTGTTCAAAGTCACTTGGCAGTGACCCGGGGCAAGAAAGATGGATGCCCACCGTCGTCGGTTGATTCAGGTCGGTTGCGGGTGCCTTGACTCTTCAGCCACGTGGTCCAGGAGGTGTCGACGACGACCAGGAGCTGGATTCGGTGGGTCCTCGACGTCTGCAGCTGACTGCGGTGTCGGCAACTCGATTAGAGCCAACAAGCCTTGGCAGCAGCAAGTCTCGGGGAGATGAAGAAAAGTCGATGGCGCAGACCAGCAAGGTCTGAGGGACTCACCCAGCGAGGGTAAGTCAGGGCAGGCCTGGAGCAACCAGGGGAGCCCTTCGGTTTCTTTAAGAAGTCTTCTGGGGACCCACGAGCCGGCTGGCAAGGGATCGCGAAGACACCTCGGGCGGAATCACTCAACAGGGGCCCACGGTCACTCGGGACGGTGTAGGCCTCTGATCTTCGGAGGCATTCCTGCTGGAGGTCGGGACCACACGTGGTCCAAAGCACAAGTTCGTGGAACGTTGTGAAGGGGTTGCACTCGACAATAGTGCACGGTACCCAGGGGTCGCGGTTCCTCGTCACTCGTGGGGTCCACTTGCCTCAGCTTCGCTGGGGACTCACGATGGCCTTGGAGAAGTCAGGAAATCCACTTCTTGGGCTGCAGGGACTTCGGACTCCGGCGGGAGCGGCGTAGTTTGCGACCGTCGTTGTCGTTTTTGGTGCCTGCCAAGCAGGGGAGTCACTCCTTGACTCCAAGGGAGATTCTTCTGTCTTCCAAAGGTAGTGGAACGTCGAAGTGCCAGGATTCTTCTGTAGAGCGTCGTCCAGGGGTTATCTGCTTTGCAATGGCAAGGTTCCCCCTCTTATACTAAAAAGAGGGGATGGACTAGCTCTATGACCCCACCTATGGGAGGGTCAAGGGAGGGGTGGCTACACCCACTTCCCTTTGTCCAGTTTCGCGCCAGAGCAGGGGCAGTTAGCCCCTGAGCTGGTTTGAACTGGCATATGCACAGAGGAGCCTTCTGCTCCCCCAGTGCAGGACTTCAAAGCACTCTAAGAGTGCACCCACCCAGCCCCAATACACTAAACCCTGTCTGGAAGGTGGTTACACCTCCCTGTGACAGGATACCTATTGTTGGGCTTCCTCCACTGCGAGTTTCGGTCATCAGCAGGAGGGCAGCCCAGTGTCTGTGACTGGTGGCATCCATTTTGTGATGCCAGGGCTCTTTAGGATTCTACCGCGTTTCCACAGCAGGTACATGTCTTCTCCCTCTAGAAGGGTGGAATGCTACCCCCGCCGCCAAGATTGGCGGGGGGTAGTATTCCAAGATGTTTGACACCAAACACGACATGTTTTGATGCAGCCATTCCAAAGTTAGCATTTACTGCGAGGATATAATGCACTTAATAGTATATGGTTTAACCGCATCCACAAACAGCACCAGAGAATAGACTCTGAGAGCTGCAGAGGGGCCCTGCTCAGGCAGAGGCACCCCCTCACATAGAAGCCAAGCACCCTGCCCTCAGGATTGATAGGGCCTGCCTTAGGGGTGACTGATAGGTTTATATGTGTGTGCAGGAGAGATATAGGAAACCTATATCTCAGTGAGAGGTGCTAGCACCACCTCACCCAGGCTGCAGTAGCAGGCCTGTGGTGTCAGATTTAGACTGCTTCCCAGGGGTGGCATAACACATGCTGCAGCCCCTGGTAGGCCTGTGAAGTACCTATGCCCTTGGCACCTAAGGTACCATATACTAGGGACTCATAAGGCACCACAGTATCCAATCACTAGTGCACCTAGAGTGCACTCCATGTCGTTTAGAGAGAACAGAGAGGCTGGGGCCCTGATTGGCAGGGACCCAGCCAGACTATAGCCAGAAACCAGTGCTAACATCAGAAAAAAAGTGGGGGCAACATAAGAGGCAGATCCTACTCTCCTACACAACCCCCCCAAACGTAGGGACACTAAACTAACCTTGACCAGTTGAGTCTTCGTGTTCAAAGTGGAAATACCTTGAGAGTCCATCTGCATTGGCATGTTGGGTCCCAGGCCTATGTTCCACTGTATAGTCCATCCCCTGTAGGGAAATGGACCACCTCAAAAGTTTTGGGTTTTCACCTTTCATCTGCTTTAGCCATAGGAGGGGCTTGTGGTCAGTCTGAACTATGAAGTGAGTACCAAACAAGTATGGCCTCAGCTTCTTCAGGGCCCATACCACAGCAAAGGCCTCCTCTCTATAGCTGACCAACGTTTCTCTCTAGGGGTCAGCCTTCTGCTAATAAAAGCTACTGGCTGGTCTTGACCTTCATCATTCAGTTGAGACAGTACAGCTCCCACACCCAGCTCAGAAGCATCTGTTTGGACAATGAACTTTTTGGTGTAGTCTGGACTCTGTAAGATGGGGGCAGTGCACATGGCCTGCTTTAGGTCTTCAAATGCCTTTTGACAGCTAGCTGTCCACTGAACCTTTTTTGGCATTTTCTTAGAGGTAAGATCATTCAAGGGGGTCACTATAGATCCATATCCCTTGACAAACCTCCTATAGTACCCAGTCAGGCCTAAGAAGGCTCTCACCTGTGTCTGGGTGGTTGGAGCAACCCATTCCATTATGGTTTGGATTTTGCTCTGTAAAGGCTGAACCTGGCCTCCACCTACAAGGTGGCCCAGGTACACAACCTGACTCTGCCCTATCTGGCACTTGGTGGCCTTGATAGTGAGGCCTGCTTTCTGCAGGGCCTCCAAAACATTTCTGAGGTGGACCAGGTGATCCTGCCAGGAGGAACTAAAGACAGCAATATCATCTAGATAAGCTGAGCAATAAGTTTCCATCCCTGCCAGAACTTTATTCACCAACCTCTGAAAAGTGGCAGGTGCATTTTTCAATCCAAAGGGCATCACCACAAAGTGGTAGTGCCCACCAGGGGTCGAAAATGCTGTTTTGGCTTTTGCATCATCAGCTAATCTGATTTGCCAGTAGCCAGCTGTTAGGTCAAATGTGCTTAGATACTTGGCTGAGGCCAAAGTATCAATCAGCTCATCTGCCCTTGGTATGGGATAGGCATCAGTCCTAGTGACTGCATTGAGGCCTCTGTAGTCTACACAAAACCTCATTTCTTTCTTACCACCCTGGGTATGAGGCTTGGGTACCAGGACTACTGGGCTAGCCCAAGGGCTATCTGAAGGCTCAATCACGCCTAACTCCAACATTTTCTGGACTTCAGTTCTGATACAGTCCCTGACATGGTCAGGTTGCCTGTAGATTTTATTCTTGACAGGCAGACTGTCCCCAGTGTCCACCTCATGGGTGCACCAGGTAGTCTGACTAGGGGTCAGGCTAAACATATGTCTAAACTGCTGCAGAACTTGTCTGCACTCAGTTTGCTGATGGTCAGTGAGGCTGCTTGCCAAAGCAACACCATCTACTGACCCATCATCAGGGTTCTGAGAGAGCAGGTCAGGGAGAGGGTCACTCTCCTCCTCCTGGTCCTCATCAGTTGCCATGAGCAAGCCCATGTCAGCCCTGTCAACATATGGCTTTAATCTGTTGACATGAAGCACCCTTAGGGGGCTCCTGGGAGTTCCAAGATTCACCAGATAGGTGACTTCTCCCTTCTGTTCAACTATTGTATGGGGGCCACTCCACTTGTCCTGGAGGGCTGCTGGGGCCACAGGCTCCAACACCCACACTTTCTGTCCTGGCTGGTATACAGTCAGCACAGCCTTTGGTCATGCCAAGCTTTTTGCAATTCTTGGCTGGCCTCCAGGTTTTTGGTTGCCTTTTTCATGTACTCTGCCATCCGGGAGCGGAGACCAAGTACATAGTCCATCACATCTTGTTTGGGGGCTTGAGAGGTAACTCCCAGCCCTCTTTTACCAAACATAGTGGACCTCTCACAGGATGCCCAAACAGAAGCTCAAATGGGCTGTAACCAACCCCCTTCTGTGGAACCTCTCTGTAGGCAAACAACAGGCAAGGAAGAAGAAGGTCCCATTTCCGCCTAAGCTTCTCTGGGAGTCCTTTAATCATTCCTTTCAAGGTTTTGTTGAAGCGTTCAACTAAACCATTGCATTGTGGGTGATAGGGGTGGTGAACTTATAAGTTACACCACACTCCTTCCACATTGCTTTCAGATATCCTGACATAAAGTTGGTACCTCTGTCAGAAATGACCTCCTTTGGAAAACCCACTCTGGAGAAAACTCCAATGAGGGCTCTTGCCACCACAGGTGCTGTGGTGGTCCTCAGGGGAATTGCCTCTGGGTACCTGGTGGCATGATCCACTACCACCAGGATAAATCTGTGCCCAGATGCAGTCTGAGGGTCAAGGGGACCAACAATGTCAATCCCTACCCTTTCAAAGGGTACCCCCAACACAGGTAGTGGTATCAGGGGGCCTTTGTTGTGCCACCTGCCTTACCACTGGCTTGGCAAGTGACACAGGAGCGACAAAACTCCTTTGTGTCCTCTGACATATGTGGCCAATGAAAATGTGGAACAAGCCTGTCCCAGGTCTTGTTTTGGCCCAAGTGTCCTGCCAAAGGGATATCATGTGCTAAGGTCAAGAGGAACCCCTAAACTTCTGAGGTATTACCAACCTCCTGGTGGCTCCAGGGGCTGGGTCTCTACCCTCAGAATATAGGAGTCCCTCATCCCAATAAACTTTATGGGACCCACTAGCACTCCCAGCAGCCTCAGCAGCAGCCTGCTGTCTGAGGGGTTCAAGGGAGGGGCAGCACTGTTGCTCCTTACTCAGATCTTCCCTAGAAGGGCCCCCTGCCCCCAAGAACTCAACCTGGTCAGGTTCAAGTCCCTCTGGGGCAGTTCCTTCTTCAGGTTCTGCTTCACCTCCCTCTGGAAGTGAATCCTTGATCTGAGACAGAGGGGAAGGCACTGCCTTTACCCTACTGCTCCTCCTCTTGGGAAGCATCTGGTCCATTGTTCCAGGATCCAGAGCTGGTTCAGTGTCATGCATTCTTGCTTGTGACCTGGTCACAGCAAATACCTCTGCAGGGATGCCCAACATCTCAGCATGAGTCCATAACTCTACTTCAGACCAGGCTGAAGTCTCTAGATCATTGCCCAATAGACATTCTACAGGGAGGTCTGCACTGACTACAACCTTCTTGAGGCCAGTTACCCCTCCCCAGGAGAAATTCACAACTGCCAGACTATGGTTGGTCTGGACATTGCTTGCATTGGTCACCTGGTACATTTCACCCAGGATGATCTGTCCAGGGTCCACTAGGTCCTCTGCCACCATGGTGACACTAGCACCTGTGTCCCTAAATGCCAAAGCCTGTTTGCCATTTATCAAAGGCTGCTGTTTGTACTTGCCCAGATTACTGGGGCTTACTAGGAAGGACATATCAATGTTTCCCTCACAAATCAGCATTGCCTGAGTGGTCACTCTGACTAGGTCAGAATCCACTTCAGAACCCAGGGTCAACCCTACTACACCCTTATTCTGAGTACCACCTCCACCAGTAGCTGAGCTAGGGGGCACAGTTGCCTTAGGGGCAGGAGTGGTGGTGGTTTGGTCTTTGGACTTGGTACAATCAGAAGTCCAGTGCCCTTTCTGTTTACAGAATTTGCACCAGGGCTTCTTTTGGCCTTTTCCCTTGTTGGACTGTGACTCCCCACCAGATGCAGATTTTTGGGGCCCTTGTGAAGACTTCTGGTCTTTTGACTTATCCCCACCTTTCTCAGAGCCTTTAGGATCTTGCTTCTTAGTGTCACCCCTTGGTTCTGGGTTTTCTGCCTCACCCTGGTTCTGACCCATTTGTCTGCCTTCTTTCCCAATTCTTGGGGAGAGGTCAGATCAGAGTCCACCAGGTACTGATGCAACAACTGGTTCTGGCAATTATTTAGGATCTGTTCTCTCATCATCAGATTATACAATCCCTTGAAATCAGTAACCCTACTGCCAACCAGCCAACCCTCTAGAGCCTTGGTTGCACAATCAACAAAGTCAGTCCAGTCCTGAGTCTGTGCCTTCTGGGTATCTCTGAACTTCAACCTGTACTGCTCAGTGGTTAAGCCAAACCCATCTATCAGTGCACTCTTCAGGACCTCATAATCATCAGCATCCTCCTCTCTAACAGTGAGGAGCTTGTCTCTTCCTTTATCTGAAAAGGAGAGCCACAAGATTGCTGCCCACTGCTTTTGGGGGACCTGCTGTACTCTACAGGCCCTCTCCATAGCAGTTATCCACTTGTGGATATCATCCCCACTCTGGTAGGGAGGAACAACCTTGCTCAGGTTCCTATGGTCAGGAATATATTCTCTGCCTCTAGGGACACTGTTGCTGCCACCAGGGGGTTCTAACCCCTCTCTTCTAGAAGCTCTCTGGATCTCCAGGGCTTCCCTATCCAGTGCCAACTGCTTGGTTCTGAGGGCCACTTTGGCTTCCTCATACTGGAGCAGTTTGCACCTTCTCTCAGAGGAGGTCTCTCTTAAGGAAAAGTATGAGCTCCTCTGCTGGACAAATTCTCTGCCAGAGTGATAAGAGTGGTCAGATTCCCTGGAAGGGGATCTGTGCCTCTCCTCCTCTCTGTCAGTTCTCTTAGGTAGAATTCCTCTGTCCTTTTCAGGCCCCTTGAAGCATGGCCCTTCAATCACAGAGTCTTGGTCATTCTGATTTTCATCATCTGACCCAGATACTATGACTGACCCACTCACTGATTCAAACCCTTTAGCTCCTAGAGCCAATCTAAGGTCATCTGCTGTTAGCAGATCTATCAGGTGCAGGGTTGAGGGACTCTGTCCTAGCCTCAGGTGTCTGTCAACACACATGGCTCTCAAGTCAGAGAAAGCCATGTCCTTATACTGAGGCTGAGTGGATCCACTGGGTCCACCCTTTAAGGACATTCTAGTGTTGTGCAGTGTTGTACTACCTACACTAGTTTGTGGCCTACTGATCCTAGCTTGAGCTGTGGAAAGGGTGTGCTATCCCTTGGCACACAGCTCTAAGTTCAGTAGAACTTATTGATACTAAGCTTGACTTTATATGTACCTTGAGTACCTATAATGGTTTTCAGTTAGTAATTCAAATAGAGATTTTCTGGTAAAACAATGGCAAGCTGGAATCCCACACGCTGCCCACCAATGTGAGAAGTTGGCCTGGTATATGCTGTTCACTAATTAAAGTGGACACCTTGCACCAGGGCAAATCGACTCTTATGGTAGATAGGTTTAAGACAACCTTTTAAAGAAAGCTATCCTAGTGGTAGCTGTGGAGAGCAGCCTTCAGGCTAAGTCTCGGAGGAATGTAAAGCAGCTTGTTTTACCATATAATCTCTTGAATCACCAAATGAAAAGACACCACACAGGTATATATATCAAATATATATGTATTTATTTCTAAATAACTCTCTACTAATCTCTTTATGAGATTAGAAGACAAACATATGCACAAATCAACGTTTCACAGTAAGTTAAGCACAAAATATGGCTGGGGCCCTAGGGGCGTACCAGACCATATACTAAGTAAGAGACTTAGAAACAACGACTTGCAGGGAGACAAGGCCTAGGGCCTTCAGAAGTGCTGGGGCCTCACAAAACCACCCAAGGCAGGTAAGTAAAGGACCCACGGGGGACGCGTGCAGTGTGGATACACAGGCGCGGATCGCCGTTGACTTCAATGGGGCAAGTCGCGGTTGGAAATTAAGAGTTCTAGGATACTTCGGGAGAACCTACAAGCAAGACACTTACAGGGTAAGTAGTTCTAGGGCCCACACCCACAGGAGCACCGTAGTGCTGGAGTTACCTCACCCAGGGAAGCCGGGTGCACAGGTGTCCTTTGGTGTCGGGTCGCGGCGTCGTTTTCAATGGCGAACAAAGAAGACTTGCTGCTTGCGGGAGCTGAAGAAGTGTCTGGTGGAATCCATGCCTGGATTCTGAAGAAGGATGACCTGAAAGCAGAGGGGACAGTGTTCAAAGTCACTTGGCAGTGACCCGGGGCAAGAAAGATGGATGCCCACCGTCGTCGGTTGATTCAGGTCGGTTGCGGGTGCCTTGACTCTTCAGCCACGTGGTCCAGGAGGTGTCGACGACGACCAGGAGCTGGATTCGGTGGGTCCCTCGATGTCTGCAGCTGACTGCGGTGTCGGCAACTCGATTAGAGCCAACAAGCCTTGGCAGCAGCAAGTCTCGGGGAGATGAAGAAAAGTCGATGGCGCAGACCAGCAAGGTCTGAGGGACTCACCCAGCGAGGGTAAGTCAGGACAGGCCTGGAGCAACCAGGGGAGCCCTTCGGTTTCTTTAAGAAGTCTTCTGGGGACCCACGAGCCGGCTGGCAAGGGATCGCGAAGACACCTCTGGCGGAATCACTCAACAGGGGCCCACGGTCACTCGGGACGGTGTAGGCCTCTGATCTTCGGAGGGATTCCTGCTGGAGGTCGGGACCACACGTGGTCCAAAGCACAAGTTCGTGGAACGTTGTGAAGGGGTTGCACTCGACAATAGTGCACGGTACCCAGGGGTCGCGGTTCCTCGTCACTCGTGGGGTCCACTTGCCTCAGCTTCGCTGGGGACTCACGATGGCCTTGGAGAAGTCAGGAAATCCACTTCTTGGGCTGCAGGGACTTCGGACTCCGGCGGGAGCGGCGTAGTTTGCGACCGTCGTTGTCGTTTTGGTGCCTGCCAAGCAGGGGAGTCACTCCTTGACTCCAAGGGAGATTCTTCTGTCTTCCAAAGGTAGTGGAACGTCGAAGGGCCAGGATTCTTCTGTAGAGCGTCGTCCAGGGGTTATCTGCTTTGCAATGGCAAGGTTCCCCCTCTTATACTAAAAAGAGGGGATGGACTAGCTCTATGACCCCACCTATGGGAGGGTCAAGGGAGTGGGGGGCTACACCCACTTCCCTTTGTCCAGTTTCGCGCCAGAGCAGGGGCAGGTAGCCCCTGAGCTGGTTTGAACTGGCATATGCACAGAGGAGCCTTCTGCTCCCCCAGTGCAGGACTTCAAAGCACTCTAAGAGTGCACCCACCCAGCCCCAATACACTAAACCCTGTCTGGAAGGTGGTTACACCTCCCTGTGACAGGATGCCTATTGTTGGGCTTCCTCCACTGCGAGTTTCGGTCATCAGCAGGAGGGCAGCCCAGTGTCTGTGACTGGTGGCATCCATTTTGTGATGCCAGGGCTCTTTAGGATTCTACCGCGTTTCCACAGCAGGTACATGTCTTCTCCCTCTAGAAGGGTGGAATGCTACCCCCGCCGCCAAGATTGGCGGGGGGTAGTATTCCAAGATGTTTGACACCAAACACGACATGTTTTGATGCAGCCATTCCAAAGTTAGCATTTACCGCGAGGATATAATGCACTTAATAGTATATGGTTTAACCGCAGCCACAAACAGCACCAGAGAATAGACTCTGAGAGCTGCAGAGGGGCCCTGCTCAGGCAGAGGCACCCCCTCACATAGAAGCCAAGCACCCTGCCCTCAGGATTGATAGGGCCTTCCTTAGGGGTGACTGATAGGTTTATATGTGTGTGCAGGAGAGATATAGGAAACCTATATCTCAGTGAGGGGTGCTAGCACCACCTCACCCAGGCTGCAGTAGCAGGCCTGTGGTGTCAGATTTAGACTGCTTCCCAGGGGTGGCATAACACATGCTGCAGCCCCTGGTAGGCCTGTGAAGTACCTATGCCCTTGGCACCTAAGGTACCATATACTAGGGACTCATAAGGCACCACAGTATCCAATCACTAGTGCACCTAGAGTGCACTCCATGTCGTTTAGAGAGAACAGAGAGGCTGGGGCCCTGATTGGCAGGGACCCAGCCAGACTATAGCCAGAAACCAGTGCTAACATCAGAAAAAAAGTGGGGGCAACATAAGAGGCAGATCCTACTCTCCTACACCATGCCACTAGGTACCCTGAAGCGATCCCTCTTAGAACCATTGATGCTCCTTCAGTGGCTAGAGCACTGCTTGGTGTGTTCACCAGAGTAGGTTTTCCAAAAGAGGTGGTGTCAGATAGGGGCACGAACTTCCTGTCCAGCTATCTGACTGCTATGTGGGATGAGTGTGGTGTCAACTACAAGTTAACCACCCCCTATCACCCACAGGCAAATGGTCTTGTTGAGAGATTCAGCAAAACCCTGAAGGGCATGATAAATGGGTTGTCAGAAACTCAGGAGGAGATGGGATGTTCTCCTCCCATGCTTGCTGTTTGCTTACAGGGAGGTGCCACAGAAAGGGGTTGGTTTCAGTCCCTTTGAGTTGTTGTTTGGACACCCTGTGAGGGGGCCATTGAGCCTGCTGAGAGAGTCTTTAGAGAAGCCTCTTAAAGAAGCAAAGGACAATGTGCTTGACAATGTGCTAGGCCTGAGATCTAGAATGGCAGAGTACATGTACAAGGCAAACAGGAAACTGGAGGCCAGCCAGGAGCTCATGAAGCACTGGTATGATCAAAAGGCTACTATGCCTGAGTATACTCCAGGACAATTGGTGTGGGTGTTGGAGCCTGTGGCTCCCAGGGCCCTCCATGACAAGTGGAGTGGGCCCTATCCAATCTTAGAAAAGAAGGGTGAGGTTACCTATTTGGTTGACCTTGGCACCCCCAGGAACCCTCATAGGTTCCTGCGTGTGAATAGATTGAAACCCCACCATGACAGGGCAGACATGGCCATGTTACTGGTCACTGATGAGGGTGTGTAGGAGGAAACTGAGCCTGTGCCCGACCTCCTCTCCACTAATGTGCAAGATGGGTCAGTGGAGGGAGTTGTGCTCTCCCCCAAGTTGACAGACCAGCAGCACAGAGACTGTAAGCAAGTGCTGGAGCAGTTTGCTGGCCTGTTCTCTTTGACCCCAGGCATCACTGAGTGGTGTGTGCACCACATTGACACTGGTGACAGCCTACCTGTCAAAAATAAACTGTACAGGTTGTCTGACCATGTCAGAGCCAGCATTAAAGCTGAGGTTGCTAAGATGCTGGAATTGGGGGTAATTGAACCGTCTGAGAGTCCATGAGCCAGTCCAGTGGTGCTGGTACCTAAACCTAATCCTCAGGGGGACCCAAGGAGTTAAGGTTCTGTGTGGACTACAGAGGATTGAATGCAGTCACAAAGACTGACGCTCACCCTATACCTAGAGCTGATGAGCTCATTGACAGGTTAGGGGCTGCTAAGTACCCGAGTACTTTTGATTTGACTTCAGGTTACTGGCAGATTGCCCTCACTGATGGAGCAAAGGAGAGGTCAGCATTCTCCACACCAGAGGGACATTATCAGTTCAGGGTAATGCCCTTTGGCTTAAAGAATGCACCTGCCACCTTCCAAAGGTTGGTGAACAGGGTCTTGTCTGGGTTGGAACAGTTCAGTGCAGCTTACCTGGATGATATAGCTGTATACAGTTCTACCTGGGGGGGATCACTTAAGCCACCTAAGGGAAGTGCTTCAGGCCATGCAGCAGGCAGGCCTGACTATTAAGGCAAGCAAGTGCCAAATAGGGCAGAGTTCTGTGGTGTACCTGGGCCACCTGGTAGGTGGGGGCCATGTCAGCCTCTCCAAGCTAAAATCCAAACTATTTTGGATTGGACAGCTCCTGTTACCCAGACTCAGGTCAGGGCATTCCTTGGACTGACAGGGTACTATAAAAGGTTTGTTCAAAATTATGGGACCATTGTGGGGCCCCTAACAGAACTCACTTCTAAAAAGAGGCCCAAGAAGGTGATTTGGACCCCAGAGTGTCAGAAGGCTTTTGACACTCTGAAAGCTGCCATGTGTTCAGCACCAGTACTACTAGCCCCTGACTACACAAAGGAATTTGTGGTTCAGACAGATGCTTCAGAGCAAGGGATTGGGGCAGTGTTGTCACAGCTAAATGAAGAGGGCCTTGATCAGCCAGTTGCCTTTATTAGCAGGAGGCTTCTTCCCAGAGAGCAGAGGTGGAGTGCCATTGAGAGAGAGGCTTTTGCTGTGGCTTGGTCCCTGAAAAAGTTGAGACCAAATTTGTTTGGGACTCACTTTCGTGTTCAAACTGACCACATTCCTCTCAGATGGCTCATGCAGATGAGAGGGGAGAATCCCAAGCTGTTAAGGTGGTCCATTTCCCTACAGGGAATGGACTTTACAGTGGAACACAGACCTGGGGTTGCCCATGCAAATGCAGATGGATTTTCCAGGTTTTTCCACTTAGCTGATGAGGACTACCAGGGTATAGGTTAGTAACCCATCACCTTTCGTTTGGGGGGGGCTATGTTGCAAAGTCATCCTGTGCCCTGGGCACCCCCCAACGTTTTGCTGACTGATACTGGTGGTAACTGACTCTGACTGACCCTGGGCTCTGCCTAACCAGGCTCAGGGCCAGTGCTATGCTGAAAGAGACACATTAGAATACAGTTAAAACACCTACATACACTAGGGTACACAATGGTATGGTGGGGTACACCTGTGATTGGCATGACCTACCCTATAAGCCCCTAGTATATAATAGGGCAGGGGGATTGAAACTACCTAAAAGTCCCTAGTACCCTAGGGCATGGCAGTTTAGAGGCCAGCAGCTCTTTTGCACTTGCATGTGTGCACTGCTGAAGCCTGAGGTCAGTTTAAAAGCAGCCATGGGTGCCAGGACTGGTTTTAAAAGTAAATTGTGCCCAAACTCGACTTTGGGGCACTTAAAAATGGATAATCCACAATGGTTTGGCATATTAGGGACCCCAGGGTCTCCCTAGGTATCCCAGGGGTGGGGGGGTCAGGTATTTATAAGGTACACCCTTATAAAATGAGTTTTTATATGCCTTGGTAAAGTGAAATTTCACCTTTCACTCCCCACATTGTGGTAAAGTGCTGCTCAAATTCGACTTTGATGCTAGGAGCACTGTGGAGGGAGGATCTGCAATATTTCTACAGATTCAGAACCCTAAAGTCTCCCTAGTTGCACATGGGGTGGGGGTCCTGTAGATATAAGCAAAGTACTTATAAAATATGTTTTTGTAAGTCCTGGTGCTGGAAAAATGGCCCAAGTCATTTTTCCCATTGCAAATCCCCTGTTACATAGGTTAACATGGTAGAAAGTTATTAACTAATAACTCTTGATAGGAGAGGGCTAGAAGTGCCATTCAAAGACTTCCCTGAATGGTATTAATAAATGCAACAATATGAGATTGTTGAAATTCTCCTAAAGTGTACGTACAAGAAGTTATAAGACTTTCTTGTTTGTAAGTCCAGATTCAGCCTTCTAGTGGTCTGCCCTGATTGGTCAGAGTTAAGTGGATTTGCCAGGCTGCCTTGAAGAGGTGATAAAGAGCCCCTGGGGTCAACCAGCTCTGCTGGCAGGGCAGTGTGCTGTTCCAAAGGAATGCCAGTCCAGGGGGGGAGGAGTCGTAAACTATGTTCATCAAAGAGAAGAGCAGAGACCAGTGTCATTTACAACTCTGAACTTCCCACCTTAGGCAGATGGTAGGATTAAGGAAGGTATGAGCAGATGCAGGGGGGAGAGTCTAAGTAAATTAGCCATCCTATGGGTGTGTTTAGCCAGCTCTTGCCTCTTTGCTGGAAAATCTGCCATTATGGATTTGGAAGATTTGATGCACTCTGGGACAAAATAATGCCACACTCTACAGGAAGTGGTCATATGTTTGAGGAGTTACCCTTGTCTCATTGGTCAGGAGTGACCTCCTGTCTGACCCAGAGAACATGGAATAAGTATCTGAGAGGGGCAGAGCCCTCCAGATCTGCTGCTTGAAACTTACTGAAGCAAGTAATTGCCAAGCTGAGAAGTTTTGCTGTGCAAAGATTTCTAAGGCCTGACCTCTGAAGACTGCACCATCTGAAACTACAGCCCTGTGGATTATCTTGCTGGAAAGGAACTAAGGAGTGGACTCCCTGAAAGCTACAGGTTAAAAGAGCTCATCTGGAACATCACCAACTAAATCTGCACCTTGGAGAACTACCAGTGGATTTGTAAGGGTGACGTCCAAGTGGATTGTGGGAACTGAAGTCCTCAACTTTCAAGGACCATCTTGGAGCTTCCAGACCCTGGAGTGAGTTTGAGACACTTTGGGACCCTTTGAGGAACTTCAGGAAGAAGTTCAAGAAGTTTGGAGAACTTTGAAAAAAAAGCTCCATAGATGGACCGACTCAACCTGGTTAGCCAAGCCACCTGCCTTCAACCGCGAGTTGGCCAAGCCACCCAGGTTCGTCCCGCTAAAAGCTCCGTCGGTCCAACTTCCAGAGTTTGACCGGGACTAGAAATCTGAAGCCGGCGAACCCTCACCGGATCCGGCTACATGAAGAGCATCGAGAGACCCCGCGAGAAAAAGCTCCAGAAAAGTTTCTAAGTCCGCTCGTAGAAAAGGTGACCGGGAGCAACCGCGAACGCCAAGCCGCCTGCCTTCCATCGCGTGTCAGCCTGGGCTCCTGGATTGCCCCGCTGAAGCGCTAAAGAAAAAGTTTCTAAGTCCGCTCCAGGGAAGTTGACCGGGAGCTCGTCGAAGGGCAATCCGGCGAACCCTCACCGGATCCGGACTGGCTGGGAGCTTCGAGGGGCCTCGGGGAGAAAAGCTCCTGAAAAGTTTCTAAGTGTGAAGGTAGAAACTGAGACCGGAGCCTGCCGCGAGCTGTAGCTGCCCAGGGCTCCATCGCGGTCGGCCTGAAACTTTGACTTTGACCCGGTCTATCGCGAGCAGGTATCCCAATATGGTACTATAAACTTCTAAGTGCTATATTTGGCTAAATCTTTGAAAATTCATATCTCCGGTTCCCTACATTGGATGTTTGTCGTTTTGGTGTCATTTTAAAGATAAAAATATTTCCTATTTTTATAAATTGGTGTTGGATTTTTATTATGTGTTGTGTCTTAATTATTTACTGAATTGGTGTTTTTAAATACTTTACATACCTGTCTTTGAAGTTAAGCCTGTCTGCTCGCAGCCACGTTACCAAGGGTTGAGCATAGGAATAATTTTCTAAGACCTATGCTGAGTCCTACCAATGATTAGTGGCCTTATTGCCTGTGGCAGATCTACATTTGCCCCTACCAATAATCCACTTTCCAACACTGTGACATTCTGCTCAGGGTAAAGTCTGCAGCCTCCATTCGCTTTTATTGTTAAAATGCTAAAGCATCTAAAATTGTCCAGCCAGTTACTTTTATAGATGCCACTAGAGTTGATTGCCTCTGGTGCCAACACAAGTCCTCTTGCAGATAGGCTCCGCTGTCTTCCTCAGTGAAGTTCATTGGAAGTAACTGCGGGTGTGTCTCGCTGTTCTCTCTGCTAAGACTTGGTACTGGTAGGCCTTTGATATGCACTACTGGAAAGACTTTTGATTCCAGTCTTGCATTTCTTGCATCGCTGTCACAATGGGCGTATTGGTATGTGTTTTCAAAGTCCAGTGTGGTTCTCTCAAGGTCTTGAATCTCTGCTCTTAAGGGAGCCTGGCTCTGCACATTACAGTTTTGTGTGGATTTACCGAGGTGATCAGATACCACTCCTGATTTCTACCTTAACATAAGATTAACTCATTACCAATCAGTTTGACAAGTAACATAACTTCCTTTCAAAGGATGTGACGAAAAATAAAATGAAATTGTAACTGGTGTAAAGGGGAATTTTATTGAAATGTGTATCTTGTCCCATTACAACCTTAATGGGAGTCACTCCATTAGGAGTGATGAATGGACCCATAAGCACACAGTTTCCTGCGTCAGTCAGTCGTTATCTTTATGAAGAATATAGGGATAGCAGGGAAAGACCTACTCTTCTTTGGCAGGACTGAATACTTTTATCCCAGTGGAACTTTAACAACTGAAGTTCTAATCTCCTTCCTCTTCTATGTCTCTCCTCTCCTTCCACTCTGTTCCGGCCGGATAGGGTACAAACCCTTTCTAATATGTGTTGGATAATCTTCAGTTGATGACCCATGATGAGGCAGGTTAGTATCCCACCATTTAAAATCTCAGTGGGGAGTCCAATCCCTTGTCTATTTTACTATTTCTACTCGTACCTTTGCTTCCTATCTTAAGGCCTTGCTCGCAAGTACATATAACAAGGCTATCACATTCTCATGGTGGGCAAACTAGTTAAGAGTCTGGTTAATCACAAAACCTTCTTGGACAGCAAGAATACTCAATCAAGCCATATGCATGGTATGCAGTGCCCACACTGTGGCCATGGCAGTGCTTGAACTGTGTTAAACCACCTTTTTTAGGTTTTTACTACCGTCGTACCAAACAATTGTATCTGATCAAGAGTTATAGCTGCAGATTCCTTACCTTTGAATTTCCCAGGTGTCAGACTGGATCCGAAAACGTTTGTGTGAGCAGGAAGTACCCTGCGCGCTGTCGGGTGGCTTCGTTTGGTTCTGAGTGGCGTTGGCGCCGGAAGTGACGCCGTGGTCACCTATATAGGCGCCACACAAGGCGCATGGACGTCAGTTCTTTTCTTTTCTTTCTGTGCCAGTTAGCGTTGATCCTGAGAAGAGCTTTTCCTCTGTCTCTTTTTGACAGACTTTTTTCAGCATTTTGTATAGACTACCATTATAACGTGAAGGTAAGTATATATAGGTAAGTACAGATTTACTATTCTTAACTCTAGATCTACATTCGTTGACAACACATACTCTCTCTCTATATATATATCGACGAGACAGCTGTGAGAGACTGCTAAGAAGGTATCCTTATGGTCATCAACCCACTTGGGCAATACTATTTTTTAATCTCGCTACATCGAACAGACTCACTTGAGAATTACTTAATGTTTGCACTACGAGGACCAAGAGGCCATACGGATTGGCCCCGCCCACTGTAGTAGGTTCCCGGTTTAAAAATGGTGCAACAAAGACTGTTTGGTGAATGCGGCAGTGAAGCCATTGAGAAAGGGAATTTAATTCCCGAAACGCGTCTCTCATAACTGGAACAATTTGATGAACTTTATCGTGCCCTTTTCCTGCAGCAAGCTGTCCGAATAAAATTCGAAAATATACACGTACCTGTTGGCTTCTCTCTTTGGGGCAAAACTCGTTTGTGGATATATATATATATATATATATTTTTTTTTCTGATGGATACATCTGCCTGTGGATTCCTCACCTTTTGAATCACTCCTGCACCAGCATTCCACGGTGAGGAATCCACAGGCAGATACTGTATCCACCAGAAAAAGCATTACAACAAAGCAAAAGTGTGTGAACTATTTTGAATTCTTAGCGGATCAGTCAAAGGTTATTTGTTTATTGTGCTTGTTTAAAGTTGTAGAATGTGTGTACGAGAACGTTTGAAAATAGGTTGAACCACTGCAAAGAGGTCAGTTGGTGTGAAGTGCCGTGCTGAGATTGTTCGATGAGTCATCAAGTACTAGGCTGTGATAGGCTTATGAAAAGAGAATGGTGACAGGATTGGAGAAAGATAAGGATGTGTACAGAATTGTAAATTAAACCAAAATATGGAGAAAAAAATATCTTCATGGTATGTGAAGTGAAGAATAGTTAATTTATCAATAACGTTTCACCTTTGCTTTCACGAGACAGGGGTAGTCTATATTCTGGATTCAGAATTTTGGTCGGACGATATTACTCACCTAGATACTCAGCTGTACAACCTCTGAATCCCCAAGGGCAGTATTGAAAACTGTCTCATACAATGCAGCTAATGAGGTCTTTACTGCCTGGGAATGAGATTTTGGGTGGTGGAGGTTTTCCAGTGAGGTTGGTGGAGTAATCCTGTGGCATGGTCTACACGCCCCACGGCTGCCTTGATGGGATTCAAGGCTCAAGGGATGGAGTGTTCTCCAGCCAACAATATCTAAACGTGCGTAGCCATAACTGTTGTAATGCATTCATTTTACGTTGAATTTTAGTAATTATTACATTTGTACACATTAAGTATGGGGACACTGGTGTTGGGCTAACACCTTTTATTCTATGTTGTTGAAGACCAAACATAGTTTGCTGCATATGTTTGAAGATGACTTGTGTATGTAGTACAGCATTATTTGAACTTAAATGATTCTTCAAATAAGAGCGTGCTTGAAAGGAGTTTTTTTAAAAGCACATTTTTAGAAAGTGCGTCGATGTGTAATTGTCTATAGACTGTTCGACTTGCACAGAACAATCCCTTCAGGGTTTGCAGAGCTCTCAGATAAGATGAAACCAACATGTGGAAATCCCTTCTTATTTGAGACTACAATTGCTAAATAACGAAGACCCACCTGACCTCTTTCGCCAGATACCACCCTGTTCAATAACACTTCAAAATAAACATGCACAGAAAATGCTCAACCCAGAACCTGACACAGACTGAATGTTTGAGTAACAACAAATGTTCAGTGAACATCCGGAAGGGTTTTGAGTTCATTGTATTACATTAAAGACCACCATAATGTTATGACTAATAGTCTCATGGCTAAGCCTGCAACAAGGACAACTGAATAGATAATGACATCTTTGCCTGGATAGTTCTCACAGGTTAACTATTATGACTTTCATGCCTCCCAAGACAGGCTGTTGATCAACTGTACATACTAGTGACTGGCGGAGAGGTCTCCTGTTGACTTGGCGATACAAGCAGATGGCTTTTCTCGATTGTTGTTAACAATAACAAAGGATTTGAAGGTAACTGCTGCATTGTACTAACCTGTTGGTAAATGAAAATTACGTATTTCAATACTATCAAAAAATAAGGTACATTCAGAATGCAGAACAATGTCATACATTCACCCCAGTACAGAGATCTGGGCCTAAATCCATCGTTTTTTTGCTCACCATGCCATTCCAGTTTGAACCCAGCCATATGCAAATCAGTCTTCACCCTGTGCCCAATGGGAACAGTCCAGCCCGAACTGCCAGGCCAGGTCCTCCCTGGACTGGAAACAAGCATCCTAGGACATGGCATGGTGAGCAGAAAAACGATGGATTGAGGCCCAGATCTTTGTACTGGGGTGAATGTATGACATTGTTCTGCATTCTGTCCATCAGTTGTTGTTTTTGCATTTGTCAACCCGAGTGGGACGGGTATGCCCAGATGTGGGTCCCGTGCTCCCCATGCCACTGGAGTCAAGCTATCCTGGCTGATGAGGGGTGAAGCCCCGAAACCGGTCCTAGGATGTTTGTTTACAGTCCGGGTAGGACCTGGCCTGGCAGTTCGGGCTGGACTGTTCCCATTGGACACAGGGTCAAGACTGATTTGCATATGGCTGTGTTCAAACTGGAATGGCATGATGAGCAAAAAAACGATGGATTCAGGCCCAGATCTCTGTACTGGGGTGAATGTATGACATTGTTCTGCATTCTGTCCATCAATTGTTGTTTTTGCATTTGTCACCCAGAGTGGGACGGGTATGCCCAGACGTGGGTCCCGTGCTCTCCATGCCACTGGAGTCAAGCTATCCTGGCTGATGAGGGGTGAAACCCCGAAACCGGTCCTAGGATGCTTGTTTCCAGACTAATTTGCATATAGCTGTGTCTGAACTGGGGTGGCGAAGTGAGCTAAAGAACGATGATGGAGTCAACCCAGATCTGTGACTGGGGGTGAGTGTCTGAAAAGTTTCAGCGCTCCGTCCATCATCTCCTTGTGTTTGCTTTGTTCTCCCTAAGTTGGCAGGGTAGGCCCAGACGTGGGTCCCTTGCTCACTTTGCCACTGGATTCAAGCTAGCCTGGCTGATGAGGGCTGTTAGCCCGAAACCGGTCCCAGGATGCTTGTTTCTGGTCCAGGGAAGACATGGCTAGGCAGTTCGGGCTGGACTGTTCCCATGAGGCACAGGGTCAAGACTGATTTGCATATAGCTGTGTCTGAACTGGGGTGGCGAAGTGAGCTAAAGAACGATGATGGATTCAACCCAGATCTGTGACTGGGGCTGAGTGTCTGAAAAGTTTCAGCGCTCCGTCCATCATCTCCTTGTGTTTGCTTAGTTACCTCAGAGAGCCAGTTATTTTGCTGGGTCTGTGAGTAGAATCTACAGAACACATATACGGTTTCAAATCTATTTTTAATTACAATTTGACAACAAAACCCTGTTTTTACAGCTTCACTTACTATCTTTAACTTCTATCTGACGAGGGTAGTCACTTTTAGCTGCTATGGCACAATTTCTCCACAGACAATGCCTTCTCTTTTTGAGAAGTGTCTCTCGTGTAAGAAAAAAGGCTGTTTCTGACCCTCCACCAGGTCTGTGTGGTGTGATTGCTAGGCTCTCACTAGGTAAAAGACTGTCAGTGATTCTGGAAACACTACAAACAAGAGTGGCTCTGAAGCCTCTCTCTTCCTTTAGTATCTAGGTTGTTTGATATAGCAGAAGAAAAATGTCTCTCCTTCCATTATCAAAGCGGCCACACCGCGTTTGTTTAAAAAGACACAGAGCACCACAACACGATCCTGACTTCTTAAAACCTTAGCCTAAACCGGACTCTCTCATAGTGACTTCAATCAGAAGAAGACCTGCCGCTGCACCCGATACCACAGCTCCACGAGTGCGCCAAAGTAAACTTCTAGATGCCACAGGATGAAAGGTGTGCGGCATAGCCACTACGCATCTAAAAATGCTAGTGTCACTGTACTACTTGGCTATTACCTAAGAGAAATATGCGAACGCATGCACTCGATTGCTGGTCTGCAGAAATGTCGGCCGTGAGACGTCTCCAAAATGCTGCAGAAGAACCTCCTGGTGGCTAACCAGACCATTAGTGATGCGATTGAGTCAACGGAGTTGGCAGCTCCTGGATAATGCCATGGCATCCATTCATCATGGCTGCACTCACAACCCTAAAACCAGATGCACAGATGAAGATCATGAACCTTTCCTGTTCAGGAACCTCGCTATCTGGTCAGCATACGAAGGATGAGACGCTGAAAATGAAAAACTAATAAGAGACTCTGAAAGCAGTGGGCCTTGAAGAAAGGAAACATTTCTTCTGGCAACAAAATAGGCATAGAGGTTGACTATTTTATCAACACGGAGTCCAAACCCCTCGCTGGCCTTTTCATCCACTCACCATGAACCGACAGGTCAACGCCGTCACCTCCAGCTGCTTCAACACCCTCCGCATCCTCCGCAAGACCTTCAAGTGGATCCCCCCTGAGTCGAGGAAGACAGTCACTCACGCACTCATCACCAGCAGACTGGACTATGGAAATGCACTCTACGCCGGCATCAACAAGTCCCTACTCCGCAAACTCCAAACAATACAGAACACTGCCGCCAGACTCGTCCTCGGCATCCCCCAACACGAACACATCAGCCAACACCTACGAAGTCTCCACTGGCTCCCCGTGGAGAAAAGAGTCACTTTCAAAATCCTCACTCACGCCTACAAATGCCTATACAACAACCGACCCAAATACCTCAACGACAGAATCAACTTCCACGTACCCAAAAGAAACCTCCGATCTTCCAACCTCGCCCTGGCCGAAACCCCGCGCATCCACAGAGCCAGAGCAGGTGGAAGATCCTTCTCTCACATTGCAGCCAAGACCTGGAACGAGCTACCGGCAGACATCAGACGCGCCCCCTCCCTGAACACCTTCAGGAAGACCCTCAAGACCTGGCTCTTTGGCTAAACAGATCTGCGGACCCCCCTCCCCCTCAGCGCCTTGAGACCCTCACGGGTGAGTAGCGCGCTTACAATTCCCTGATTGATTGATTGATCCACAGCAGCAGTACTCCCAAGGTCCGAGAAGCTCTTACCAGAGAAGAGCATCAAAAACAACTTCAACAGAGGCTCCATAGGCAGATACTTCTCTGGCACTAGACTGTGACAAACTATTGCCCTCTTCTATTTCCCCCTCTTGTGGTGATAGCGGTATCTTTGAATCTGACAGAGTGGACTTCAATTACAAAAGGCAGAGAACTGCTAAATACTGTAGCTTGTGGATAGCTTGTACATTTCAAGGCCATTCCACAGCTAGTTGCACTAAAACCAACATAGAAGCACCAATTATCTATCCCTAAAAAGAGTCATCAATCCTATCAAGAAGAAAGGTGATCAGGCTAGTTCCATCGGCTCAAAAAATCTTGGAGTTTACTCCAAATATTTTCTCCTGGAGACAAAAGCCCCAAAATAATGAATTCAGAGCAATATTAGACCTATGGTTTATAAACAAATTCATCATGATGGAATTTTTTTAAATTTTAATCCAACATCAAGTCTATCCAGATTTACGACAAAAAGAATGTATGCACGTAATTGATCTAAAAGGCACGTTCTTCCGCATGCCAGTAAAAAAGTCCCCTAGGAAATTCCTCTATTTTGTACTTGAACACAGTCACTGTAAATACGCACTCCTACTTTTTGGCCTTAAGTCTGCTCCACGAACATTCTTAAAATGTATCGCTGTGGTAGCAACCCACTTAATAAGCAATGGCAAAGCCAATAGGTCTCGCCTAAGCAAGAGCTATTGGCTTTGCCAATATGTTTTAGCCATGTTGTACACCAGCATGCCTAAAAGTTAGTGGGGTAAAGGAAAGTGGAGTGAAGTGTTGTAAGTAGAGTGGAGTGGCGTAGAGTGGGGTAGATTTAAGTGTCATAGAGTGGAGTGGGGGGAGTAGAGTGGGGGGAGTAGAGTGGGGGAGTAGAGTGGAAGGGCATAGAGTGGAGTAGAGTGTTGTAGAGTGGAGTTGGCATAGAGTGTCGTGGAGTGGTGTAGACCAGAGTGGAATGGCATAGAGGGTATTGCGTAGAGTGTTGTAGAGTGTAGATCGGAGTAGATTGTCATGGAGTGGCATACAGTGGAGTAGTGCAGGACAGTGGAATGGCAGTGTGGAGTAGCGTGTGTTGAGTTGAGTCGCATGGAGTGGCGTAGAGTGGAGTAGTGTGTCATAGAATAGTGTGGCTAAAAGTGGCATGGAGTGTTGTGGAGTAAAGTGTCATAGAGCGGAGAAGAGTTTAATGAAGTAGATCGTCCTAGAGTGGAGTGCCGTAGAGTGGACTAGAGTGAAGTAGCATAAAGTACAGTGGTGCAGAGTGGATTGGGTCGGAGTGCATTGGTTTTGAGTAAAGTGGTGTTGAGTCATTGGCATAGAGTGCAGTGGTGTAAAGTGCAGTGGTGTAGAGTAGATTGTTAGAGTAGAGTGAAGTGGTGTAGAGTTGTGTAGGGTAGAGTGCAGAGGTGTAGGGTAGAGTGCAGAGGTGTAGAGTAGAGTGCAGAGGTGTAGAGTAGAGTGCAGAGGTGTAGAGTAGAGTGCAGAGGTGTAGAGTAGAGTGCAGAGGTGTAGAGTAGAGTGCAGAGGTGTAGAGTGGCGTAGATTGTAGTAGCATAGAGTAGAGTGCAGTGGTGCAGAATAGTGTGCAGTGGCACAGAGTACATTGGCGTAGAGTTTAGTGCAGTGGCATAGAGTGTAGTGGGGCAGAGTAGGGTTGAGTTCAGTGGCTTAGAGTGCAGACTTGCAGAGCATAGTGTCATAGAGTGCAGTGGCATGGAGTTCATTAGGATAGAGTAGAGGGGTGAAGACTGCAGTGGTGCACAGTAGAGTGTAGTAGAGTGCACTGGTTTAAAGTGGTGCAAAGTAAAGAGACGTAAAGTGCAGTGTCAGAGTGCAGTGGTGCACAGTAGATTAGAGTGGTGTGGATTGCGGGGGAGTGGCGCCGACTGTTCAGTGGTGCCGGGTATTCAGTTGCGCGGAGTAGAGTGGTGCAGAGTAAAGTGACACAGAGTGCAATGGTTTAGGGTAGTGTGCAGTGGCATAGAGTGCATTGGCTTAGAGAACAGCGGCATAGAATAGAGTGGCGCAGGGTAGATTGCAGTGGTGGCGACTGGAATGGCGCAGAGTAGAATAGAGTGGCGTAGTGCAGTGGCATAGAGTAAATTGTTTCAGAGTTGACTGAAGTAGAGTGCAGTGGCATGGAGTAGAGCTACGTAGATTGCAGAGTAGATTAGAGTGGATTGGCATAGAGTGCAGTGGCGAAGAGTTCAGTGGTGTATGGCAGAGTAGTGTGGGGTAGAGTGAATTTAGAGTTGAGTGGTGTAGAGTAGAGGCGTGGAGTGGTGCAGAGTAGAGTGAAGTGGTGTAGTGTGGAGTGGGGCAGAGTACAGTGGCATGGAGTGGGGCAGAGTGGAGTGCGGTAAAGTGGAGTATGCATGGTGTGGTAGCGCACTGCCATTACTAACGACACATCTTCAATTGAAATGACCATTACATTTGCACAGAGATGCAGTTTTAGTGATAAAAGTATACAGCACACAAACGATAATGGTTGGAAATGTCTTCACCTAGTGTATAGATTTTTTTTAATCATATTAAAATATTTGTTTTACTTCAGAATTACCAAAAAATATGCTACATTTGTACTTTCCATATTTAAATTTTGTTTTGCACTAGAAACAAAATAACATTGTACACCACACCCTGAGTAACCAGCACATTTGTCACATAAATCCTCTCACTTTGATGTCGGAGAAAGAAAGGTAAACACCAAGCTCCCTGAAAAAGAGAGCCTGACATTTGACCAATGTGACAAGATAAGAAGATTTAAAGGCATGTTTACATAAATTCTGTACTGGGGGAAGAATACAGTAAATAGGCGTTGGCAAAGGAAGGGACAAACTCAAGCTGGGCAGCCTAAAACTAATAGCAAATAGAAAGCAAGCAAATGTGAGTTACAAACCACAAAGCCAATGGCAAGCAACGGGCGGAATGCATTCCCAGGGAACCTTTCGGAATGTCCCCAAGATGCCATTTGCAAACCAGACAGCTGTGCTGTCTGGTAGGCTTTGACTTAAAAAGGAGGAGGATTTTCATCTATGCTTACTTAGACGACCGGCTGCTGAAAGCTCTCACTCAGGGAAAAGTAAAACAGTATTTCCTGACAATAGTAAACCTAATAGACAATCTAGGTCTTCATATTAACGTTCAAAAATTTGTTTCAGCACCGGTTCAAAGACTGTGTTATCTGAGGACAAAGTTAGATATCATTAAGGAAAGTAAAGATTTTTTTCTATCAAGGAAAAATGCTGCAACCTGAGTACAATCTCCAATCCAAAAGCGAGACAAATATTCTTGCTTCTAGGCTCTTGTGCAGCAATGTCTAGAGGACCAACGAGGTCAGAGGAAGAAAACGATGAAAACAACTTGACCTTGACCCGTGCAGCGAAACCACCCCTGGCATGGTGGTGCAGAAGGCACAGCTTGCTCAAAAGAGTTCTTTTCAGAACAAGCTTCCGCAGTCGCAGTGGACAATCAGGGAAGCTGCATACTATGATGGTACCCTGACCTTCTCCAAATGTCCATAGAACCACATGTATGTCCAAACCGGACCTACTGACCAAATTTAGGAACAAATGTAACACTTGACCCCTGTATCATTGAATTTAGATGCATGGCTCCTGAAGTGACAGTATGGTCCTCTAAATCTCCCCCCGGCCCTTTATGGTGATATTGAAAGAAGCAAAACGTCCTTTAACAAGGCTTTTATTTCTTAAACTGGTAAGGGTTTTGTATTTGGTGTCAAGATAAAGGACCAATCAAATCACTTGTCAGAAAGATGCGATTTTGCCTTTTTGGCTTAGCTTAGCCCACGCAAAACTTAGATTTGCATCAATAAAGGTTAATCTGACTGCCAACGTCCCCAAACTTGGTAGGCTCACCTTTTGAGACAACAATACGCAAGGTCTACATTGCATCATCTGTCCTGGAAGACCACTTTCTTAATGGCCATTACCTCTGCTTGGAGAGTAAGCGAATTGCAGGCCTAATCTGCGATAAAGTCTCACACCGTTTTCCATTCTAACAGCGTGGTAATGAGAATCCATCCTTTATTCCCACCAAAGGTAGTTTCAGACTTTCATATTAGTCTGAGTTTTACTCTCCCTACTTTCTTTCCTAATCCTTCAACACATGCAGAAAATGCTCTATATTCTCTAGATCAGTGGTTCCCAAACGTTTTAGAGCTACAACCCTTTTTTCAGAACGACAAAAATTCATGACCCATCTAGTTTTAAAGGGCAGGAGGCAGCCAATTTTTTTTTTTTTTTAAATAGAACTAAAGATTTTTTGTGGTATGGCACTGTAATTTACAGATAGCACATTTTCCATTGAAACGACCACTAAATTTGTACAGAGATGCAGTTTTACTGATAAAACTATATCGCGTACAAATGATAAAGTGTGGAAGTCTAGCTTCAGTGAATATTTTTAATTTTTGCATCGCTAAGTAAAGTGTTGTGATTTGCTCTGGTCCTATTAAAGCCTTCGTTTCCATCACACTTAAGAATTACAGAAAGTGCTTCATTTTTGCTTTCTTAACTGCTGAGTGTCTACAGTTTATTTACCGGTATTTACAATTTGTTCCGTGTTACGAAAAAATGACGTCATACAGCCTTTCCTTTCACACTCGTGTACCACAACAAGTTTGTGACTTGATTGTCTTAACTTTTCTTTCTTTGACTGCAATGTGAGAGTATTTTATAACGCCCAGTCCCCATGTTAAAAAACATAAGCAGCAATCTGCCAGAACATATAGCCTGACATTTAACCTCTGTCTTCAAAGGGCAGCAGAATTCAAAGCCATCTTTATTTATTTACTTGGACTTTTGTCCACCAAAACCAGCTCACGATCCACCAGTAAGGCGCGACCCACAGTTTGGGAAACACTGCTCTGGATATTAGAAAGGTTCTTTATATCTAGATAAGATGGATAAGAGAAGGACAAGAAACAACATTTCATTAACAGCTGTCAGATTAGACAAGGTCCAGTACATCCAAGCAATCTATAGCTAGATGGATACTATCCTGTATCACGGTATGCTGTGAACCAGCAACCAAGCCTCTGCCTCATAAGCGTAAGGCTCACTCTACCAGCTAATATAGCTGGGATCAGACATACATCAATTGCTGACATATGTAATGCAGCTACATGGAAACCAATACACATAATTGAATGGCATATTTGCTTAGATCCAACACTCCGGCAGATGCTAGGATGGGTCAGGGAACCATTAGAACTCGCTTTAAATAGAAAATCTTTGTCAATATATAATCCTATTAGTGTTTTATCCTTATTCTCTTCCTCCTGTCCAGCAGATGCTCTCTGGATTAAGACATTAGCTTTCTATGCTATTCTAGTCTTTATAACCATCAATGAAGATCCTGCGATGCACAGTAAAGGGTAAGTCCTGGTTCTGTATCGCAGAAATGTACATTGGAGTCATAAAGAACCCTCCCGCCTCCCCGGCTAGGTAATGTTGAGTATTGGAAAGTGGATAAGATATAAAAAAGTATATCTAAGTCATGCAAATACAACTGGCAGTCTGAGATACCTGCCTGTAGAGTGCATCATGGGCAGGGGAAGCTCCTGGACTCATAAAGAAACAGGATGCTTTTTTTCTCATCTTGCAACGAAGGCCTATTAAGCTGCATTTTTTCCCTCCCTTAGATGTGACCTTTTAATTGGCAGTACATCTGTGAGAAGCGCTTCGAGGTAACCTTTTCATATGTCCTAGACTGCAAAACAAGCATCTTTTTCATCTTCCTTTTCATGATTCACATTCAGTGGGATTTATGTGGTGTCTTGTATTTCAGGATAGCCCTACAGTCACTTTTATGAGTGCAATACAACCATGATTGGTCTACAACGTTCCAAACACCCTAGAAAATACTGAGTGATTGATGGTTCAAATTATTAATGTCTGATACAGTTGGAGTGTTATCTGCAAACATTGCGGTTGTTAGTCATGGTGTGAAGATGGTGAAGGAAAAAATGCTTTATCCGTGGATTTGTTGGTTATGGCCTGGTCAGAATGGGTGGCTGACCTCTCCCTAGCTTTACTCCTATTTGCTTGCTGGAACTCACACGATTGGCTGGCCGTGTGCCTGTAAATAGGTCAACGACTTTCCACTTCTCTATGCCATGCACTGTGATAGATCTTGATTTGACAGCTTAAATTTTGGTTGCAGTATACCCCAATGCAACCCGTCTGTCTGAGGCTTTCGTCCTAGTATGACGTATTGAAGTTGTAGAGGTCTTCGAATGTATCCACAAACTGTCCATTGTAATTGTTATTGCTTTAAAAAAGGGTAAATAGAACATCAGTTAAAGAAAATGAGAAGTATTGGATATTGAAAAAGATTGGCAATCGTATTTAAAGAGATTGTAATAGAGACTCCTATGGGGTTAACCAGTGTTTTATGTGGAGCTTTCAAAGCATGAAGGGATAAACAGGGATTTGGGACACTTTGGTGTGTAATATTGAAATACAAATAGTTCTATGTGAATACCTGTGATTCTTTTCACGAAGGGGCTCTGAGTGACATCAAATACACAATAAGAACAAACTTGGCATGTTTATGATATCTCTCAGAGCCCCTTAGAAGAATACTTCCTCTGTATTAACAGTGACACATCTACAATGTAATGTTATGTTTGGGCCCCCACCTCATCCCTCATACTCTTCTGTTGCCTAGGGATAGAGCAGTAATTGAGGACATTCAAAACGTAGTGTCGTCAGCTGCCGTACTCGGCCATGTCTGAGACCAGTTGTACCATCACTTCCCTTCGCCAACCTAATTTAAGGAATAAACCTACCTGGCATCCTGCCGTCTCCTCACATCACGCACAGCATTTTGTACACTCTTCCAAATGTTCAATAAAAGTGCTGGTGTTCTGCGCCCACCTTCACCACCCTCTCTTTTATTAATTCCTTACCTTTACTTCTGCTGCACACACATAAAAACAACAGTTTTCCTGCCACCCAGGCGAATGTAGAGTTTGGTGAAGCCAGAGCGCTTTCCACTTTATCCGCCTTCCTCTTGTCTATGGACATCCAACAGGTGGAAGAAGGCAGGTGAGACCATCAGCCAGCGTTCTGTCACCTTACTCTGGTCTCTGGAGACTGAGGCAAGGCGGGGGAATATAATGAATGAAAGCATTTACCCTTATGACGTGGCTGGGCTGGTTTGCTACGTCATAAGAGTGAATATCTGAATTCAGCGAATGGTACTAACAATATTGGCTCTCTATGAGAGTCATACATAAAAATGTACTTTATGATTATGTATTGTTTTTATTTCCACCAAGTGACCTGAAGCTGAAGAGATGTGTAAAAAGATAGGACGCTGAACCATAATACAAGTAAATGGAAGTAAAGACTTAACGAAAATTTCAAGGATCTGAGAATGTCCGGGTTCATAGTAGTTTGTGGTGTATGTAAATGAGGTTTTCTGACCTCTTCCATTCAGCAACTTTTACAAGTGTGAATGTGCCTTGGCCCAGATATGTCTGATCCTGATTATTCCATTATACCATAATGTATTGCAGGGAATGGGCCAGTATCTGGCTTTGTATATTTGTTGGAGGGTGTTTCATGGAGGTTCTAAGTGTATTTTTAATAAGATATCACAAGCAACATTTTGATCAAGATTTCAAATTTGAACGTAGAGTGGTGTTCACATATGGCAGTAGGATACTATTTTTCCGAGGCCAACTCTTTTCTCATTACATTTTCAACTATGGACCATTTGGCACCAGCCTCCGCTGGTGTCAGCAAGGTTGTTTGCGCTAGGAATATGTGAGACTTGGTCATAGAGTCCGAGTGTTGAGCATTTCAGATTTCTAGTTTGTAATCCAATGTTTTTTTCTTCTGACATTGATTATTATTGTTTTGTTCTAATATGTTGTTGGTTTTAACTTGCAGTTTTGGACATGTTTCCTCAATTGTATTTGTGAAGACAGAGGGCCCCACTCCCACACCACCAAACTCGATCGCTGCCCGCCAGCCAGATTACAAGTTTCCTCGTGGTCTGGCGGGCAGTGCTTGGCAGTCCGCAGCTGTGCAGTTCTAAGGCGCATAAGTGAGCCTTTGAACTGCGGCGTAGAGGGAGACCCAAAGCAAGTTCCTGCATGACATAAACTGTGCAGCCCATACCGTGCAGGATCTGGGGTGCATGCACACAGGGAGGCACACTATGCACAGGGGCACCAAGGCCCTGTACGGCTTACTTTCCTGACCTCCACACTTTTCATGGCGGGATCAGGTCGTAATATGCTTGGTAGTGCTGCAGTGCCACTACCAGCATATTGCTGTCCCAGACTGCTGCGCCACAGCTGAGGGATCGCAGATCCCCAGCGGTTGCGGCGGTCCCATGGCACTCCGACCGCCGAAGTTGTAATACAGTGGTTGACCCTAAGGACCGCCAAACTCGTAATTAGGCCCAAAGTCTTTAGAACCATGTGCAGTTGTGTATTCTTTGAGCTTTGGTATAGTGATGTATGGAATCATTTATTGTATTTAATGTTTATGCTCCGTTTTAGTTACTGATTTTATTATCTTCAGGTAGCTACCAAACCTTTAATACCAAATTCTAACAGAAAAATGACCAACATTGAGTTGGTTTGAGGTTATGCAGCTGCTCCTTTCTAAAAACATTTTTACAGTCAAAGTCCACATTCAGAGTTATTTTTATGTGTTTTTAAAATTTCCTTTTGTGTTACAATGTGTCTGAATTGAGACTCTGGCGTGCTTGGCTGGAGTAATTTTATATTTTTCGTAAGTGTTTTTGTAAAGTCCGGTATCAGTGACGGTGCCCGTCTGTTTCAAATCATCCATTGACTTTAATACTTTGGTAACAGTTTTGTTAGTAGTCTTTTACATTTTTCAATCCTTAGCAAGGGTGTGGTTGGACCTGTAGTTTGACTGGCTGATTGTAAAGGTTTCATAATAAACATGAAGCTGGATTCATCCTCCTAACCACAATCGGTGAATTTAGAATTATTTAGCTTAAGAGAAGTAGGTGGATGCTTCCTGCTCCAAAAGTATGTGGAGCCTGATGGACTAACCTGTCTTGAAGTCGCAAATGCTGCGATTCCCAAATAGGTGGGTTTGTGAACGAATGCCGTTTGGGGGGCTTTAAACTTTTACTTATTCCCACGTTGGAATTTGCAATGGATACAGATTCCCAATTCTGGGAGCACGTGTTGTAGGCGTCCCTTCAAATTGTGAATAGGTTTGAGATGCATCAATGTTTTGCAACACTAGTCCAGTCGCAAAACAGTGAAAGAATGTAAGCTCCCGATCTGTGGTGGTAACCCATTCGCAGAAGGGAAGGGGAAGGGTGTTCCCTTGCGACCCCTTTTTCCTTTATTAATGTAAAGAAAATGTGTTTAGGAGTAGGCGGTGGTCCAGGGGTAACACTGCCAATGCTCAGACTTTTAGGAAAAAGTAAACTTTTTTTCTTAAACGCAGCCCAGTTTCCTTTAAGGACAATAGACTGTGTTTTAAATGTAAAAAAACTACCTTTATTTAAAGGCAATCAAAGACATGGTGATCTGCTGACCCTAGCTGGCCACCATCTCTCTGATTTTGACCATTCGTAGTGAGTCACAAATTGCGACCTGCCTAATGAGTATTCAGAGGGTGGGGTGGTCTGCAATTCACTATGAGTCCTTATTTTGTGGACTGACCTATCAGAGCATAGGTTGGTTCATAAAATCGGATTCCACTTGGAAATAGTCAGTGCAAAATTTGTGACCCGTTTTCAGAAATAGAAGCATTGGAGACCAAGCCCCAGGAGAGGCTTTTATTTGTATCTCTGTTAAAAGCTGCATTGAGTGTAGCATGTATCACATTGACAGGGCATGTACTAGCGGGGCTAGAGCTAGTGCTATCTAATCTTACGGTGAATGCAGAGGAGACTAGACCTCCATTTGCTCCATATTTTCCAGAGTCGGTTTATGCTTATTGTCTGCAGTGATGTCTATTTTTTTAAGTGAATCTGCAAATATTTATGTTTCAAGGCTAAGCCTATGTCTGTTAAGTCTTTCTAGTTATTCTAATTAGTGGATGGAAAAGATTTCAGTTTTTCCAGGACAAGTTCATAACTGCAACCAAACCCTAATATTTATTAGTCAAACGTTTTAAGTATAAAGCTTCCCTAGGTAAAGCATCTCGGCATACCGTCATGGCACATCATAGTTCATACGACACCTCTTTCTATCAGAAAGGTGTATCACTTTTGCAGAGACAAGCATTTCTTTAACAAAGCTTGTTTGCCCAGGTCTGGGTAAATTAGGATGCATTTTTCTGGGATATCTACCTGAAATGAATGTAGTTTTATTCAGTAAAAAGATGAGATGGTGGTTGTTTTGATCCTTCTCAGTCGTGGGGTTTAAAGTAATGAGGGTGTCTAGTAAATTTACTTCAAGGTTCTTCAATGCATTAAATTACTTTATAAGCCTGATTACCTGGGGCTGATGAATGTTTGCTGAAAATTCCCAGGAGGACCACAGGATCCGTGCTTTTGGACACGTCTGCCCCGGCATGTCAATCCTTTGGTTAAAGTATGAGCTTCATAAGCTTGTCTGGTTCAGAGATTGATGATGGAATGCTAGTTTGAGTTTTTCTTCCAGAAAGGATGTAAGATATTGGGAGAATTCAGAGATCATCGGTGGAACAATACTTACTATTGCTGATTGTGCCATGGACTGCAAATACTGTTCTGTGAAGCTTGAATTTCTATGCATATCACCTGCTGACTTTGGGGAAATTGCTATTAGTAAACATTCCGCTTCTCTGGCTAACTTCAAAAGATGATGATTTCAAAATGATGCCATACAGTTCCTTCTCTTTTGTTCATGCTATTGATTGCTATTTTAATAATTGTATCTATTTTACATGAGTACATACACTTGAATAGCACGCAGTCTGCAGGGATGCAAAATAGTAAACATATTTTGAGGCTACAGGATATGTTTTCAAAAATTTAAATAGAAAAATGCCTAAAAAACAGTAAAGGTATTTGAATTTTATCTTCCTTTCATTTGTGCTGTCTATACCTTTGAAATATTTTATTAGAAGGCAATGTACACTTAGAAGTGGAGGATCCCGATTCTCTATAACCATTAAAACACAAACGGAAAACAAATATTTTAAGAAACCTCTGAAGATAGATTTTTCTTCTGTTGTTCCTTTTTTTGTCAATAATTGCTCTGATTTAGCCATATCTTCTTAGACATTTGTAAGAAACACCTGAATAGTGTTTTTGGTTGAACTGGTACATTGTAAAAATATCACTCTGTGTGGTGTAAACCTCACTTACCTAAACCAGTAACTTACTTTGCTATTTTTAAGTTTCCATTAAAGATTTTTATTTAAAACAAATCTAATTTTTACCATGTGGTTAGTACTCATTTTAATACTTTGTCTTTGTGTGCAACAATAACTTGCTGACCTTTCACCCTGCCCATTTTCTAACAGAATCCATGACCTTTATCCTAAACTGATTTGAACTAATCTGTCTAATCTTTCCCACCCTTCTGAATGCAGCGTGGACTGAAACCTAAAAAGGTGGTGCTTACTTGTGCTTGTTTCTTAACCTTTTTGTCACAGAATCATAGCATGAAAGCCCCTGGCATGTTTATTGCTGTTCCACCGGTCATCTCATTGTCAAGCGGCATGCTTCTTCGTTGCATGTGCACCTCGCTTCTCCGGCTCCGAATGGCGCAGCAGCATTTAAAGGAACTGGGTTTATTGAGAGATGATCCTGTCCATATGGGGACTCCAGCTGACTTGAATCCACCTCACTGGAATGCTTTAAACTTGAGGTTAGCTTTTGCACTTAGGTTTGTGGACCTGGAGAGAGTGAGCAGACATTACGGAAATATGAGAAGTTTCTTGTAGAAATCAAAAATAAATCTACTTTGAACCCAAAGCAGCCATTCTGCATTCTTTTAAATGACTATTTCTTCCTTCCTCTTTAATTTCTTAACTTTGTCGTCGTATTCATAATCTACATTGGCTAAAAGTCAAAAATTAACACAAACATATTGACCGCTGAGATTAATATTTGAGCAAAAATGTAAAATGACTTGAAAAACAAGAATGAGCGACAAAAACGGAATTGTTTTCTCCATGTTTCATTGCTCTGTAGAGTTCTACTGCATATAGAAAAATTCTCAATCGTTACGTTAGATAATTGTATCATAACTAAAATTTCTTATAAGCAGTTAAATAAAAATATATATTTTATCGTTGGTCTTCTGAACGAGTGTTTAAATTCACAAGCAAAAAGCCCCCGGTCTTCTTTGGAGATGAGACGTTCTGCGCATAGATCTCGTAAAGTGTTTCTTTATTTTTGCCTGTGAAGATAATATACCTTTGGGAGGAGAGATGATCTGATGGGTGAAAAGCCCTGCTGCAGAAAAGGCGAAGTAGCCTGTCTGCCGCGCAAAGATCCACAGGGGGAAGAAGAGGTGGAAATACTATCCCTGCTCAATAAGATGATTGCAGAGCATGAGCAAGGAGAAGGGCCGTGGAAGGATGTGACGCTGCGGAGAGCTGTGGGTCCATAGGACAAAGTGGTCTTTGCAGGGAAGTTATACCCACAATTTAATATTGGACACTGATCGACGACCACTCGTGCCTCAGATGTAAAGCGAGGGTTCTGCCTTTCACTAGCCGCTTCGCATCAGCCACTACTACTGGGATGAGGTGCTGGGATGGCTTGCCCGTTCTCTGCCTTCTTTAGTAACCGCTCTCGTCCTGCTAGCCCAAATTGCCTCTGTGTGTCTGTAGGTTCACCGATCTGCATGCTTCCTTGCCTGCTTTTCTGACTTCTGTTGTCTGTCTGTTCATATTGATATGGTGCACCAGTTGTCTACTTGTTTCTTGCAATGTGTGCAAATGTTTTTCCCAAACTTGGCTGTCTCCTGGACGCTTTCGTATTAAATTTCGCATTTCATTGCATCCTTATCGTGCATGCTACTGCAGGTCTATTTTAGTGGATTATGGTAAAAGGATGTTACTTATCTGAGCCTATTTTCACTGGGATTAATACAGACCATATATCACTGCGACCAGGTACTTGTTTCTTTGTCAAGATTGTAATCTTGCATGTCTTAAAAACCACCTTTGTACATTTTTAAATGACCTTTTTTACCAGTAAGTTGTGTATTTTGTTAGACTTGAGTACAGTATTAAATCATTGCTTCTACTGACTCTTAGAAGGCTACCACTTCAGCTATGGGCAATACATTGACCTTGCTGTGTCTGTTGCACCCACATTGATAGTACTTGAGTCAGAACAGCACATTGCTTGTTCTCTGCAAAAACAGGTCGAGCTAATGACATTAGTCTCTGCAGTAGCCCAGTGCTGGTGTTCGAAGCAGTGACCTTTCCATTACTAGAATGTATGCAGTAAAATGTCCAGTCGTCTGTGAGATCCTGCCACATATGATGATTGTTCCTGAGGCTGCCAGTAGGAGGCAATGCTCTGTACTTCATCACTTGTTTTGCTACTTTTCATGTCTAAAACCCTGTAATTCTTTATTTCTTATCTCTATTGGAAAGGATTATTTCAAGTTACAATTAGTTGTTACTGACTTAAGTATGTTGATAACATGTTGGAGGTACCGGTTTACAACCATTTTATTTCCAACAGGCAAGCCTTTCCCTGTAGTCCTTGTAACTGTATGCCAGCGAGCAGGTAGACCTATAGCGAACACCACAAACCACACGACCCGGCCTCTTAGAGCACTCTTATGATGAACAGAATACAAATGACTGTTCCCCAGAACTGGAAAGTGAACCTTATGTGATCCCAGCATATGACTGTGTTACTCTCGACCACTACAAGTACTAGGACTCTGACTACTAGTAGCATTGCTTTGCTTCTAATGATTTTTCTAGGAAGCCTCCATAGCAAACATCTGTTTCATTCTCCTTGATCAAAAAAAGCCATGGTGCTTTTGAGGCACCTTTCCTAGACCAAAAGAACACAGCTCTACATTCCTTCAGGCACCCCCAGAGTGCTTTAGGGAGATTGAGTTATTGTTCTTGGTTTGGTAATGAGATCCAGAATATCTCTGTTTGATTTGTGCTCTTCTCAGAGTTATTGCTCATGAGACATGTAGAGTGGTTGACAAACTATGCAATTCTACCTGGAAGTAGGAAACAAATGGAAACCCCTTTTCCTGACTCACTACTTTTCTTATGTGGCAGCCTGTCTGCTCTTTATTGACGGGATGCAACAGAAGTACCTGTGCTTCCTGAGATAGTTCATGATGTAGTGCAATGATGCACTTTATCTCACGTTTTTACTAAGTATTTTCATGCCTAGTGTTCCTGATGAAAGAGTTTGGTGGTAAGCCTGTGAACAATATAAGCACTCAGTTGATATTACAGAAGTATGTAATGTGTTGCTACTTTGAGGTTGTAGAAAATCTTCTGACTTTCCCTATCTTCACTTCTTACTTCAGTGACTGTTAAACTTTAACTTCTAATGGATACTGAAACCACTGCCTTCTCCCTTTAGCTCTGTGGCATCGCAAGCAGATGCTACACAATTCCAGCCGTGACCTCACCCGCTCAGGATGTGAAGGCATTGTGACACATAAAGTTGCCTGCTGGCATGCTGGCCTTCGTTCTTGTTTCACCATCCCTCATCAGTGTGAGTCCAGATCTCTTCTCTGAGTTTTACTGACATGGACATAAAACTGCAAGTGGTCTAGATATACCTCATGTAGGGAACATCCTTTATTTCTCTAAACCTCCTTCAAAAGAACTCTTTGTTCACTTCGGTGGTGCGAAAAGCAGCAAAAGCGTTAGAGTTGAGCTGCCTGTTATGTCGTAGGTAAGTAGTTCCAGTAGTCTTGGTCAGGTTACAGATGATAAGTTTATTGATCTTAGATGTTCAGATAGGTTTTCCAGTATAGATGTAATAAAGCCCCACCAGGAGCAGCTTCTCTGCCGCTCAGCCCAGGATCCAACTGACAGTCCCACTCACAGCATACCCAACATTCCAATGACATCACATTCACACTAACATTCTACTCTCACTGGCTGAACAGCAGAGGCAGAGAAACAGGGAAGATGTAAGGTAGAAACCTAGATATAACACACCTTCCCTCTTTATAAAATGAACAAAGAGAAAGCAAATATAAATAGTAACATTGCAGTAACATCACAGTAATACTGAAGAAACTTGCCAGAAGAAGTATAGCAAATTGCACATAAGTTATGAAAAACATGCTAAAATAAGCAAGTAGAAAGGTGATGTAAAAGGAAGCAATAAGGAAAAGAAATTGCGAAATGTAAACGGTAATGCAATGAGTAAACACGAAGATAGAGTAAAGGAAATTGAAAACTAGAAAAGACACACATCTCCTTCCTTAGCAGAGCAAAAAATTGAAGCAAGAAGTTTCAAAAGGAAGGAAATAGTAAAAGAACGTACATACATGAACAAGAAAGAGGTATACCACGAAAAATTAACAAAGAAATAGTGCACCAATGTAACCACCACAACCACACCAACTGGCCAGACTGGCGAGGAGGATGGAAACACTGAACACAGCAGGAAGAAGGAAAACGACAAGAACAAATGTAAGCAAAAGGTGACCAGCACCCAAAACAGAAAGCAAGCAAAGGTGAATTCCAAAAGCAGGAAGAGAAAACACCCAAACAGAAAGCAATCATAAGTAAATAACGGGTGACTTACACCCTACCAGAAATCAAGCAGAGGTGAAAACACAAAATAGTGAATCCCCAAGCAGTAAATGCAAGGAAAATGCGATCTGGGTGAGCTGCACCACACGTAAATCAAAAGTACAGTCACACCTCAAGTTAGACCATGCATGAAAGTGCAAGGAAAATGCGATCTGGGAGAGCTGCACAACATATAAAGCAAAAGTACAGTCACACCTCAAGTTAGACCACGCATGAAAGTGCAAAGAAAATGCGATCAGGAGAGCTGCACAACATAAAAATTAAAAGTACAGTCACACCTCAAGTTAGACCACATATGAAAACATGCGCACAATAAAACAAAATCATGTAAAGAATCAGAGGAAAAGAAAAATGCTCCAGGGAAAGTGCGATCTGGGTGAACTGAACTACACAGCAAATAAAATTCAGTCACACCTCAAGTTAGACCACGTATGAAAACTTGCGCACAATATAACAAATGCACCGTAAGTAAAAATCATGTAAAGAATCAAAGGAACAAGAAAAATGCTCCATAACCAAGTACAGACTGCAAAACGTAAGAACCTGCATGCCATGCAACAAATACATTACTAACACAGTAGCATGTATAAAGTAATATGATCAAAGGTACATCCAAGAATAAATCAATACAGGTAAATAAGTAAACTTTAGCATGGTAACATAGCAAAAAATCAATGTAGGTATACGTAGAAACATAAAAATGCATAATAATAGAGCACCGTAGTAATGGGAGCCAAAGATGAGAAAATGAACATGGAATAGGCAATATGGCAGTACATTAAAGAAATGTAGCACAGTATTAGTTACAGAAATAAAAATGATAAAGTTGGTATAAGTCTCAAAACAATGAACTAAAACAAATAAAGTAGTCACCGTGGTCCGTAAGAAAACATGCTGGGCTTAAAGAAGATGTAGCGATAAGAAAACAGTACCTTGGTTGAAGATTACCCTATAGAGGACGCTGGCAGTAAGCGCTGTAAGGTAAAAATGAAGAAGAGTGACTTCACTCCTTGAGATATGTCACATCTAAATAAATACAATTGCTCCGGCATGTAGAATGTAAGGCAAAGTGACAGCTCCAAATAAATGATGGATCCCTTGAAAATTCAGTTTCTCAGACGAGAAGTACGGAGGCAGTGTAACTGAAGCGCACTGCGGAGGTGCACAAGACAGCAAGGCCAGGAGAGGGAAACTGTCAGCAAAGCCCAGGTGCTGCATGACATCAACGCTTGAAATACTTTATTGGCACGCAAGAAAAGAAAAACGTGGTTGGCAAGATGCTGAAGTACGTTGAATCCTGCGAGACACTTCATATGCTGAGAACAGCTTGATGAGTCCAACCGCAAGATGGCGGCACGTTCGGTGACGCAGCGCTGGGTGGTTGTAGGCAAGTGCGTGCACCCAAAATTGCTGCACGGTAACGCTGAGACGGAGAAGGATTCGAAAGCGTCACTGAAGATCAGAGGATCCACGAGAAGGTAAGAGCGCGTGCTGAGCATGGCGCGCGTTGTTTTTCAAACCACGACAGGACGGTTGAACTGCCAAATGTAGAGGGGAAACCGAGGCCCATAATTAAATCAATTATGATTTACCTCAAAATGTTCACAATACTTGCCACCAAACAGGATCCATGTAAAGTGTCAGCGAGTAAGCAAAGCTCAGTCTCTGGGGTGTCCAAAGTTGATTCTTGGCATAGTTGATGCTAGTCACTGGTTCCACGAAAGCATCCCAAAATACACAACGGGTTTGGGAAGTGCTCCTCCTACACCTCTGATGTAGAGCCAGGGTACATCGGCAGTTTGTATGGATGGCGCTTGCTCAAATTGCTTGCTGGGTGCAACGTTAGTGTTTCCCATGTAGAAAGAGTAGGTACACAGGATGAGGTACAGGCAGTATTTGGCAGACAAAGGCAGCAGGAATCAGGCAGGAAGAAGATGTAGCAGGAAACATGCGTCCTGTAAAATGGGTTCTTAGATATAGTGCCAATCTTTGAAGATGCCGGATCCACACAATGGTAGAAATTTTAAAGTAGCAGGAATCAGGTTGGAAAGACATGTAGCAGGAAACATGCCCAGTAAGAAGCAGGCAGTAGAAATCAGGCAGGAAGAAGCAGGTAGCAGGAAATTTACGCCTTGTCTATGGGCTGTCCGGTGAATATGGACACTGGTGGGGCGGGAGGGCGTAAGATCCTTAGGTAAGTTCTTTTTTAAGTAAAATCTTGTATAAAAGTACCTTTTCAAGCTTGAAGTAAGTCCTCACGCATGGTTTTGAATCCAACTCGTCGCCAATTTATGTTATGTCGTAGGTAAGTAGTTCCAGTAGTCTTGGTCAGGTTACAGATGATAAGTTTATTGATCTTAGATGTTCAGATAGGTTTTCCAGTATAGATGTAATAAAGCCCCACCAGGAGCAGCTTCTCTGCCGCTCAGCCCAGGATCCAACTGACAGTCCCACTCACAGCATACCCAACATTCCAATGACATCACATTCACACTAACATTCTACTCTCACTGGCTGAACAGCAGAGGCAGAGAAACAGGGAAGATGTAAGGTAGAAACCTAGATATAACACTGCCCATCACTGAGGACAGGTATACCATTTTGACTGAAATCTTACAACCCTCCTCTGCAGTTTCACAGCCTCCACTACCTTTCAGTGAACACTACTGGAACCTGTTTTAGCTTCCTGAGAGAAATCCTCCTCGAGCTCAGCAGTCCTCCAACAAATTTCTCGATCACACAGGCCTGCATCCTGTGATCAAAATCTTTGGCGCTGCATCCTTCCTGGAGAGTCTTGGTCCAAGCTTTTTCCCCTAAGTTAATCCTTTTGTGGCAAAGGTGGATCTAAGCGACACCCTCATCAACAAGAATCAAAGCTATCAACCCCCGAAATCGGGCACTGAATTTGCTACCTTAAAAACGTCTTTGACTGCCCCCTCGACACCACCAGCTTCCAGCGGGGTTGAGGATCTCCACTTTGTTCACCAATTGGGAGACCATCACGATGGATATGCTGGGTGATCCAGCTCCTCTGCTTGGGTTATGCCCTTCCTGCCATGTCACTCCCTCCAGGCCAATCTCCTTCCACCAGGATGAGCATGCACTCTGGCTCATGCCTTGATTTTGGAGGATTATGTTCTTGTCCTGCTGAAAAAGGGGCTATATTGTTGGTGACTTTGGAAGAATGAAGCAAATTATTCTATTCTCTTTATTTCTGGGTGCCCTAGAAGAACTGATCTCCAACTCTTAATATTTTTTTTATTCAGTAGAGCATGTTCGAAATGCTGTCCTTGAACCAGGTTTTATTGGCCCCCATGGGGGATTTGTTGGTGTTGCTGGATCTCCAGGCTTGGCCTTTGTTCTGCTAATCCGGTATTTCCTGAGGTTCACTCTGTGGTCTCAGAACTATCAGTTTGCAGTTATGCTGTTTGTACTTACATCTACATGCGGGTCTTTAACAAAGTGCTGGCTTCTCTGATGTCTTCTCCCACAGCTAGCCCCGTCTACTACCTCACTAAACAGCAAATTCCAAAGATCTAGGTCCAAATTCTTTTGCAGTGAAGGGAATGCCTTTTTGATCTTTGGACAGAGAAATTTCTTGGCATCTTTCTGCTGATTCCACTTATTCCTGTTGTTCTGATCAATTTCAGGTACTACAGAACACGCATGATCCTAACTGCTCAAGATGTCACCTTCTCCTGGCAAGATCTCACACTGTTGTGTAGACTAGACCTTCTATCCTGGCTTCATGGTCAGATCCTGCAACCCAGCCTTCCATAATTGAGCTTGGTGTTCTAGTTCCATAAAACACCAATATGAAAGCCTCAGCTTGTGTATGTGTGGACATCCTCAAAAGCGAAAAGAGGCTTCTCATAGAGACCGCTTACACCTTCAAATTGAAATGGTCTTGCATCAACAAAACAACTGTAATCTAAGTGCCAAGCATAAGCAGTTCTGCCATACTACTTTACTTGGTGAGATGAAATTTGCAATTCTCATAGTAAGGACAGATCTTGCAGCTATAATGGCGCATGAAGAAAGTGATTTATAACCATCCTTTTTTGCAGTACCTGTAATTGCAGATTTATTTTATTAGTAGATCTTCTAGTATATCTTTTGCATTGTAGGATCTTCATTGACAGTCATAAATGTTAGAATATTCCTGTTCGCATCGCCTACCTCTCCATCATATGAGATAAAGCCATTTGTATATTTAAAGTTGGGACGTATTATGTTATAATAAAATAATACCCCATTATAGTATATCTCAGGCAGACTTTTCATTTTTTGAGAATGTTTCAGTTATCAAATCTGATAAACAACATTTAAAACTGCATTTCTAACTTTGACTGCAAGGGAAAGAACCACAACAAATATGTATGGAAAATGATCTATACCAAAGCACAAAAGCCGGTTCCTTTGAGAATGCAGCAGCTTCGACGTCCCATGATGCTTTTTGGTGACAGTTGCCTCACAGTGATTTTTTTTCTGGCTTGTGCTAGTAGGATCTCTAAACACTCCAGGGGTTTTGTTACTGTTTCCTCTGAGAATTTTTCTCAGAATTTGACTTTTTAATATCCTCATGAATTTTCCTACCTATTTTACATTTTGAAGTTGGTAATTTTTCACTTCAAGTGCCTTTAACCTTTGTGACGTGCCCCTCCCATGGGGGGAGAAAGAAAACTGCCTCAGATACACTGCACTTGTGTTTATCCTGCCAACTAGCCTCACATACCACAAAGGATTGTATTGTTTTTAATAAACGATAGGAAGGGCACTTAACGACTGTGAGGCATCTGCCCCAGAGGAATGCTGGAAGCCCTACGCTCTAAGGCAGTGGTTCCCAAACTTTTCCAAACTGCGGCTCCCTTTACTAATTGACTGATGGCCGCGGCTCCCCATTACGTTACCTCCCACCTCCACCTTGCATTGAAATATCCTCATCTCCCTGCTGTCCTGATACTAGACGCCTTGAAAGTGAGGTTGCACTGCCCTCCTATGGCCCAGGGCAACCACTGCAGGCCTCACCACACGGAGCAGTGTTGAATTTAGATGCACATAAGTGCAACATACTATTTTATTACTGATTCCCAAACTGTGTGCTCATCTGTTCGTGGCGCCCCTGGCTAGTTTTCACGGCGCACCAGGGAGCCGCGGCGCACAGTTTGGGAACCGCTGCTCTAAGGAGATAAACGAGGAGTGTGGCAAGATTCCAGGCAGGGTGTCTTTTCACTATGGCCGTTCGATCTACTACAACGGACTCCCACAGGGGCTGATCCAAGAAGGAGAAGAGACATTTAAGCCATCATCAGTCATAAACAAAAGATCGAACAATTTCATGCCCTTCTGTCTACAAATGCCCTTAATCTACCAGATGAGCCGGATGAGGCTGACAAAGTTCTGTCGGACTGGATCCGTCAGCCACTAGACGTGCTCATTCCAGCTAGGTGGTCCAGGTGCTGCAACACCAAGTCCAGTCCATGGTACAGTGACAAGCTTGCCAGCATGCGTAAAATCTGCAAAAGGTTGGAACGGGTATGGAGACGTGACTATGATTCGTTCTCCAAGGGACAGTATCAGGCAGCTATCAAGGATTACCACAGGGCCATCCAGTCAGAGCGGGCAGCCTATTACGCAGCTGAGATCAAGGGCAGTAAAAATCCCACTAAATGTATCTTTGGTATACTCAAAGATCTTAAACGGGCAGGGCTACCCCCAACACCCTGCATTACATCAGATGAGCAATGTGAGGCTCTGGCTACCTTTTTCGTGGAAAAGGTGGAAAATATCTACTATTCTTTCTCACCAGCTCCCTCAGCTTTGGGCCCAGCACTCAGCCCCTGTACCACCTACACTCTTGCGTCCTTTCCATCAATTTCTCAGGACGAGCTGCGTGTGTTATGCAGCAAGGTGAAATCAGGCTCCCCTGCCGACCCCCTCAAACCTGAACATTTTATGAACTCCTTACCCATGCTCCTGTCTCCTTTGTGTCAGGTGATCAACTTGTCCCTGTCCAGAGCAGTTGTTCCTAGAGCATGGAAGCAAGCGAGGGTGACTCCCCTGTTAAAAAAGCCTTCCCTGGACACAACCAAATTGGAGAACTTTCGTCCCATTTCTCTCCTACTATGGATATCTAAGATTGCTGAGTCCCATGTCAACTCCATTCTGACAGGCTACCTAGAAGATAATAACATCTTGGATATCTCTCAGATCGGCTTTCGCCCTGGCCACAGCACGGAATCAGCCCTCCTAGTAGTGACTGAACATCTGAGGGCTGCATTGGATGAGGGACGTACGTCAGCACTGATTTTATTAGACCTCAGTGCCGCGTTTGACACGGTCTCTCACCAGATTCTGCTGCAACGGCTGGAGGAGGCGGGGATTTCGGGCTTAGCCCTCGACTGGTTCGCCTCCTTCGTCTCTGAGAGGACCTTTCAGGTGTCGGCTCCCCCTTTTTCCTCTCGGATCCATAATATTCATCAAGGGGTGCCACAGGGCTCAGCACTGAGCCCTACGCTGTTCAATCTGTACGTTCAACCTTTGGCGGCGGTGGCTAGGAGCAGAGACTTGACACTGGTATCGTACGCCGACGATACTCAGTTGGTAGTGGCACTTTCAGGCAATCCAGCGCAGGATGCCTGTATGTTTCGGAGTAATCTTATGGTTATCTCTGAGTGGATGTGTGCCAACTGTCTGCAGCTTAATGCAAGCAAGACCGAAATCCTGTTGGTTGGGCGGGATGGTGAGCTGTGGAGTGAACAGTGGTGGCCCACCACCCTGGGCTGTGTCCCCACCCCCAAACAAATAGTAAAGAATCTGGGTGGACTCCGCTCTCAGTTTTCAGGCCCAAACCAAGAAAGTGGCGGGGACCTGCATGGGTATTCTGCGTGGGCTCAAACCATTGCTAGGTTATTTTGACCCGTCCACTCGGCAAGTTATCATTCAGGCTGCCATTCTGTCGAGATTGGATTACGCCAACTCGCTCTATTTGGGTACCAACAAGTCAGAGATCCTAAGATTACAGAGAGTCCAGAATGCGGCGGCCAGAATCCTCCTTGGCCTCCCGAGGACTTGCTCCACCTCTGTTGCCATTCGCCGACTACATTGGTTGCTAGTGGCCAGACGTGTGGAATTCTAAATCTCTGTGCATTGCTTTTAAGATCTTGAAGTCCTCCACCCCCCGGCCATTTTGGCCACCCTGCTCTCTCTCGCCCTACACCCCCCCCCCCGCCAACTTCGTTCGATGGGCCAAAACTTGGCGGTGGTTCCGAGGGTGAGGAGAGCACGGGCTGGGGGACGTGCTTTCTTCACACTGGCGGCCAAACTTTGGAACTCTCTCCCACTGTCCATTCGTAGCCTAAACAATTACTTGGCATTCCGTAAGGCCACCAAGACTCATCTTTTCCCTCCACTGTAGGTTCCTATGCCTTTTGGTGGCCCTCTCCTTTTGACTGTCATTAGCGCCGGGACGCCCCTTTGCTGGAGCAGCTGTGCGCTTTATAAGCTATATAACATGACATTAGTGATACTCCCAGAAAACATTGAAGGCGGGTAGAATGCCAACATGCTCGTCTGTGTCAACGGGGTTGAAACTTCAGAAGAAACATCTTACGGCATGTTTCTCTTCTTCATTGTGACTTCAGTTCCAGTGAACATTGGATATCCCGGTGGTAGTCATTTCCGTAAAGGATGCAATTCAGACGTCCCTCCAACTGTTTACATTTCTTCCAAGACCAGACTTGTATTTGTACAGAGGCACACTATGTTCCTCCATGATAAAGAATGCCTTTTTACTGATGATTCACTCACTTGTGCCAATAGGATTTCCAGCTCATCCTCCTCCATTACAGTCTTACTTATTGTATCTCCAGAGACCCTGGTCCCCCATCACAGCCTCATACAAAACCGCGTTTTGGTTCCACCCCAACAAAGACACAGAAGAAAGAATGTCATCTCCACCGCTTCTCAGAAAGCATACTGATATGGACTCTGATTCCGCCTCACGAGGCTTCCTGGCTTCTCCTTACAGAATTTCCCCAGTGGTTGATATAATTGCCTTCCTAGATGTCCTAGCGCGGGTGTCCTTTGAAGTTGAATATTCCACTGGAAATACTGCAAGCTAAATATCTGCAATTAGCAAAACTCTTTTACCCAGTTCTACTTAAAGACCGTTGTTACTTCTCTTTCCCAGCCTTGCAGAACTTGCTGACGGCACATTTTGCATTCCTCTCGCTGCAAAATGGGCAGCTCTGGAGCTGTTACGGAGATATAAGCCTCCTGAGCAGGGTCCTGTTTTTCTCAATCATAATATCATGCCTGGCTGCCATTGTGTCTGCTGTTTGGAAGAGGCATCCATTGGCTCCTGAAACATCAGTGTTTCCAAGGAAGCAGAAGGATGGATGATGTTGGAAGGAAAGTGTGTGGCACAGCAGCAACACTCCTAAAAGTAGCAACTGCAAAGACTTTTTGGGGGGAAATATGACCGGTCGAGAGGAAACTATTTAGAAATTGGAGGAAGATCTACTATATGATCGCAGACAGGACTTCTCCGAGATTATAAATGGGGAGCTCTTAGTGTCCAGCCAAGTCATAAGTGTGGTTATAGAATCTGCAAATTTAGCTGTTCTGGAGTCCTGCAATAGATTTACCCTCAGAAGCTCTAACCTGGCAACTCTGAGAAGGGAAACACACTTAAAGATCATTATTGGCCCCTTTTCTGGCTCAAATTTTTTTTTTTAGGATGTCATACCAGCGATAAATGGCTGTGGATTCACGACAAGATAGAAACCTTTATGGCTGTAGGACTGAAAGAGGAAAATGTTTTTAAATCGTCCTTCGAGCATAGTTGGAGGCCATCAGCACAAGGGAAATCAATTCCTTCACTGGGTCAAGCCAACCACAACAGTTGTGTTTATTCCGTCAGAGGTGGAAGCCGTCTTCCTCAACAGGGAAGGATCCAAGGAACTTAAGGCAGTTACTCCCCTACTTCAACTCTTCCCTACGTCACTTAGTTGGAGGGGGGAGTGTATCTAAAGTGAGTTTGAGTGGCAAAGCATTGCCAGTGGCCAATGTCTGGCTGAATATTGTGGAATTGAAACAACACCCAAATTTAAATCCTCTGCACAAAGAAACAGCTCTATTACTAAATATATAAATACAGTTTATAAAATAGCAACCATAGACCCAATCCAAGAAAAGCCTTTAATTCAAGGTATTTTCTAATTCAGAGGAAAGGTCCAAAAAGACAGTAACAGCCAATTCTGGACCAAGATAAAGGTTCAGAATGCCGGCTTTTCAGCAAACATTCCCTCGGCTCAAGCAGTGGCATTGGATGTGCGCAGTGGATTTATTTATTTCGGCATACCTATCCCCACAGAAGGTTTATGTTTCATACTGCGGAGTTGCACTGCCAGTACACAGTTAGGCCTTCCAGTCTGAAGTTAGCACCTCAAAGGTTCTCCAAGTGTATGGCAGAGGTAGCTGCCTTTCTTTACACGCTTGAGATGTACATTCTACGCCCACTGGTTCATCAAGGCTCACAACCAGAGAACAATTCAAAACCTCCAAACAGCAGCTACTCTCTCCCCTTCTTCATCTATGCTTTCAGGTCATTTGTCAAACATCTTCGTCTAAGTCAGTCCAGTGTCTTTCTTACCTAGAAGCAACCTTTGATGCAGATCAAGGAAAAGTGTTTCCTTCAGTTGGGAACATTTTGCAAACATGTCAGAGACTGTTAACCATGATGATCACAGCAGCTTGTTCGATGTCCAACCTGCTGTGAGGAATGGCATCGTTCATTTTAATTGTCACAAATGTAAAACTTTACATGAGGCTTTTTAACAGTGCCTGGAAGACCAGTGACCTCAAAGAGAAGACAGCTGGTCTGCTGCTTTAGGTATGTCTCCATGTGATAGTATTTTCCATGATGGTGCAAGACGAATGAAAGGGGTAGTGGAGAAGCTATAATGCTTCAATCTGCTTGGGGCTGAGGGCAAATCTGGCTCTCGAGTGTTGTCTCAAAAAGAGGAGAGCGGCCTCACTACTCCAAGAAACAGGGTTCCTTAAACAGATAATGTATCAAAAGCAAGGGATCTCTTGGAGGGAGTGTCGTGCCATTTCTGATGAGTTCATTCCTAGTTCAAAAGGACAGTATCATCATAATGCATTATATAAGCAAACGAGCCGACACTAGGTCAGCAAACGTTAGCTGAAAGCTCAGACAATCCAAAAACAGCTTCAGTTCAGCAATCTCTGTATAAAGGCTGTCAATCTTCAATAATTCAGAATTCTAAAGCAGATTTTGTCACTTGGTGCTACAATGAAAACCACAAATGGGTCGCTAATGGCTTGCTGCTGGACATCGCTTTCAGATTGGAGTTTCCATCAGATAGACCTTTTTGCCACGTAACTTAATGCATAATTTCCAGAGCTTGCATCTAGAACCCCTGAGCCGGGATAGTTGGCCATACACTTTTGATGATCAGGAACATTCTGAAAAATATCTGTTTGTTGAGGTTTGCTCCCTGAGTAAACAAAGTATTATTTATCTGATTTGTTAAACTGAAATTCAGAAAACGTAGCCAAATATAGTTTGTATAGCAGTAGTTTTAATAAAGCATACAGGGTTACATCTTTAAAAAAAAAAAAAAAAAATTGTTGTATATTTTAGATATATGCTAACATTTGTGACTTGAAAGATAAGTTCTACAACGCAGACTAGAATTGGAAGTAACTTTTCCTATTCCTAAAGTTACGGGTCTTACGTTGGAATATATACGTTAAATCCCCCTGTATTACCTCTCTTTGAAGGCAGAATATTTAATTAGTATCATATCAGATAATGGGATCATTGAGATTCAAGCTTTATGCGTATGCGACCTCTCTGCAGCGCCCCACAAAATAAGATTGGTATAAAGACTGTCCTCTCTACCTCAGGTGATCTCCGAGGACAGCATCAATCAGTCCGTTTCCTCTCCTATTCCGCCATCTTTTGTCTCCGGCAGAGAGAGCGTTACACACACTGGGTGTCATAAGTCTTGCACTTCTACCCTTTTAGAACCAGAGATCTTGGAAAACGAAATGGCTTTTAATTCACTGTGGGCCCATTTGTACATGTTTACCCATGTCTGAACAACCCATTTATGGATGGATAGGCTCAGGTCTTAATGTTACCGGAAAACAAAAACAGCAAGCATTTGCAACGCAATCGGTCTCGCATTTGCGAGACTTTGAGCTACTGGCATTGTAAATGACAAACCTTTTATCTATGTGTTGGTTTTGAAAACATTATAAATAAAAGGCATTGTCATTTACAATGCCAATAGCTTAAAATTTCGCAAATGCGAGACCTATTGCATTGCAAATGCTTGTTAAAGCTGATGTGAATAATGTGGTGCCAGTCATGGTCTGCACTAGCGGAAGCATCCTCATCATGAGAAGCTGTAGCTTACATATAGAGCAATCCTCTGGTTTAAGGGTGCTGCCGTGAGCGTGCGGACCAGTGCCCCGGAGATTCACACATCACAGAGGAACAATCAGCCAAGTGATCACTGCAGGCTAAAGAGCTCCACTTCGACTGAAGCTGCCATCCCAGACCGCATGATCCGGTGTTCCGTCGGAACTGGAGGGCTGCGTACCGGGCCTTAGGGAGGAGCCACAATGGTATGCAGTCAGGGAGAGTAGCACACTGTCTCCTTCTCAATCATGAACTCACCACCTACTGTCCCATTATGTACCGGTGCAGCTTGTATTAGCTCTCTCCAGCCACAAGACGCAACTGCCCTGCCTTCTTACAGAGCAATGAGCACCCTTCTCTTCATGGAGGCCTTTTACACAGTGCTTTCACACCACTGACAGCCACTCAGACACTGGATGCGTGCAGGAATACTAAAGCGTAGCAGAGTGAAGTTTGTGCACCGAGGGGAAGAGTCTGGGAGGGGAAAGAGACAGAGCAATCGGGATCCGTTTGTGAATTAGAGAGACAAATATGAGCATTTGAAGCATTCCGGTGGCATTGCCAGCCAGGAAACATTTCAAACACAGTGATCAAAAGGAGACAGAATATAACCCCCTACAGTCAAGAGGAAACCACCTCACTAACCACCGAGGAGAAAGCTCTAGGCCCTGCAAGAGCCACAGGGAACCAGCCCTGGTAGTCATATATCCACCCCCCCAGTGACACGCAAAACCCACTATGAGAAAACCAACAGGCTTGGCATCTGTATAGTGCAAGTAGAGAAGCACACACAATGTACAGGCACAAAAGGAGCATGCACACAGACCAACACCATGACATACGCGCAGTTTCACAATGTCCAGCAGTCATACAGGCATCCATGTACGCCAACCAACACATGTAAGAACATTACTGTCGACAAGCTGTGTCATACATTACTTTTGTGATGTGCGGGACATAGCTTTATTGTGCGACGGCAACACAAACAACGGGAGGGGGCGGGAAGAAAGGAAACACAAAGTACAGCGGGAGGGGCGTCGGGAACAAAGACAACACGCAGTGCACGACGCGCTAAGACAGTGCACTTTACAAACATGGCATGGAATGCGGGTCACTCATAGATGAAACAAGCTGTCGCCATTAGGCGAACAGCCGCTTGTTGAATATTTGCATCGCGATTTCACTTTAAGTGAAAGTGCGATGCAAATATAAACAAGCGGCCGCTTTTGCCAAAGGCGACTGAAACAAGCTGTCGCCATTACGCAAATGAAAAAAAATAGTGCTTACCCATTAGTTAAAGGAGAATGTATAACGCCGCAAATAAAACATCCAGTCTGGATGGGCCGTCCGAGATGGAGACAGGGCGGTAACAAAAAAGCCTCTTTCTGAATCACGAGCCAGCGTTTAGCATAAACGGCGACGCCAGCCAATCAAAATGATGGGCGTGGCTTCAACTCCACTTCTAAAATATCCCGATTACAAGAAGCCTCGCAGAGCGAGCAGCGCATGAGCGCTGCAACGCAGGTCTGCGAGACCTAAAAATCCCTTCTCATGTTAAAAAGTCGCCATTTTGTAAATTTGCAAGTGGTTACTTTACAAGTTTACAATTACTGTTTCGATTAGGACTCTAAATGTGTCATGGATTCTTATTACACCTCTTAATTAAATATTTTTCTATTTATCCAAAATCCTCTCTTTTTTTCTGAAACCTCCTTTTGAGGATATGCTTTTTGTTATATTCATTCCTCATGACAATCGATGAGGATACCATGAAGGCAAATGAAATGTTACTTGTAATCCTAATACTCCTTCTTGAGTGACTTCTTTGAAGTCACTGGCAATCCTTACAGCTCCCATCAAAATGACTTTCTGTCATGGATTCAGCATCCTGAGGGCTCGGAAAAGGGAGCTGAGGTAACCACCACTGCAGGGAATGATGGGATACTGATGCTGCTGGCTTCTTTAAAGGAGAAGTGTACGTTTTGACCCTTCTAAGATTTCTGTCTATCTAAATTTATTACTCTGGGTTTCTCTCATTTTTCCCTAAAGGTTTGTGAAATATTGGAATTGCCACTTAGTTTTTATTTTTGTTTACTAGTGATAAAGATTAAAGTGACTTTCTAGTTAGGTGAAAATGTCAGTTTAAACATATTTTAAACTAAAAAAAACCTGTAATTTACCAGTTATAGTTAACTGAATGAACTAGACCTCGCTTTGCCGCCATTCACCGTGTTGTCATCAATGATGTCATATTGGACGCCATCAGTGATGTTATCAATGATGTCATGGAACATGTCCGTGATGGAATATGTGAGGTCCTAAGCAGTGTTACTTCAGTTAACTAGAACAGGTGAATGGTTTTGTATTTTGGTGTTTGTTTTGAGTTTAAAATTCTATTTTTAACCTAAGATTTCCACCGAAGTATAAAGTCCCTTTATACCTTTGTTTTTTTCATTCATTCATTGAGAAACATGTACTCTACGTATCTTTTCCTTTCTGGCTTTCCTCTACTAGTGACCCTTCTGGCCCATGTGGTGAGCACTATGGTGGCATCTTTCCCTCTCTAGTGCCACACGCCTCCTGAAAGCATGGGTAGCACTGTGGCTGTTGCGCGTTCCGTAACCATTAGCCAGTGACGTGCAAGTTGATGCTTAGTTTTGCTAAATTCTGTTTTCTGGTTTTCTTGACTCAAGCAGAAGTCTTTACTGTAACACAGTGGTCGCCTTGCGCCACTCAGGGGAGACAGGCCTGCGTAAAGGGCTGAGTGTGGGACTTCTTACAGTCCAGCTCATTGTTCCTCCAGCCTTCATCCCATCACAGTGTGGGGCTCAGAAGCCCCTGCTGTCCTCCTTTCTGCTCGCTCACCAAGTCCCACAATGGAGACTGCTAATTTATCGAAGAATTGTTGAGTTTATCCCAAGCTGCTTATCTGGGCTGCAGACTCCATGCTTTCAAATCATTGCTAATCAAAGGAGCATTGCTTCAAAGCAGTGTAAGCTTCTTACAGTAAAAACATTAGTGCCGGTGGGGGATTGGCTTCAGCTAGCGAGCCGAGGCGCGCGGACTCAGATTGCGGCACATTTCCCCAATGGTGCATCTATTAGATGCTTCCAGCGCGTGTCTGGGCATCACTGTGTTCAGTTCGAGTCTTTTTTTGTTTTTTAGTGTTCAATAATTTTATTGGCACTTAAATAACCAAAGTACAGTACAAAGATGTATATGCCTTGCGTCAAACAAGATGTAGTCATAGTACAAAATAAAATGTGTGTAATTGTACATCATCTTACCAAAGGACAACATAATGCGGAAAACATGGAAGACAAGCATAAGTGGCACAGAAAATAAAGAAAGAAATCCCGGAAAGCAATGATTGATAGGGTTGTGTGCCTTTAATAATTCCTTACAATAGAGCTAATTGAAGTAAGACAAGAGACAATCTGAGAACATGTCTAAAGATGGCAAGGAATGTGGAAGGTGTAGCACCCGGCCTTGTCACGCAAACAATGAATGGGCAAACGGGGAAGAGGGGGGTGCACAGTTAAGTCCCGTAAGTAGAGTAAAGATAAAGGCAAGTGTATAGACTATAATGTTTATTCATCTAAGGAGCGCCAGATAGTAGAGGATAGCTGAGGGAAGGACCTTCTTTTTGAGTGTGAATTATGGGCACTTCTTTTTTGTTTTTTAACATCCATATTATTCATAAAACCCCATAGCAAAGTGTTTCCACTGTCCATCCGACTCTGACTTTCAGAGATGTGTAGTTTAGTTAGCAGATTTTGATTTTGGGAGAGTTCCACTCTGCCCCCATAAAGTGGGCGAAGCAGATAAGCAGTTGGTCTTTTCACCTGGCCCTGTGGCACTAGGGTGTACCTATATCTGTGTGAACGTATGCCTGTTGGCATGGAATGGCATGCCTGAAGTGCACAGTTGTATGCAGGGCCGGTCCTAGAATTTCTGGGGCCCCGGGCGAGAGGGTAGATGTGAGGCCCCTTTAATTTGCATGTAACATCACAAGAAGTGACATCACAGAAAGTGACATCGCAGGACAATTGATCTTATTTGGCATCACTGAAGAGACCTAACGTGGATATCAGTAACAAGGACAAAAAGATAAATATACAAATGAAATAAGTCCATATATTTTAAAACTGTATTAAATGGATTACATTTGTCACATTGGTTGGAAAAGCTAGGTGCAGGTCTCAAAAAGATGGATATTTTTTACTCCATGTTAACTGATTGTTTCCAGATGAGTGCATGATAAAAATTCCAGTTCTGTCTCATAAAGGGGAGAGATCCTGTTGAGGTAATGAGGGGCGGGATCATTCAAAATATAAAATTAAACAAGAGAAAACCCCTGACACCATGGATATAATAGCAAATTTCAAAAGGCTCTGTTATCTTTCCGTGCCATTATTGTGCCACCTTAGGATGACATTGATACTTAGTAATTTGTTTTAACGTAAATCCCCTCACCAGTATCCCACACGCACAGGCTAAGACTCGTAGGACAATCTTTTTGTGTGTGGGCTCTTTACTCGCCAGAATTATGTTAAGTGCAAAAACACAACACATAATACAGAAATACAAGACACCATTGCAAACAAATAAAGATTGTACATAAATAAAAAAAGACTTCGAACAACCGAGACCACTACTAAATCATACATTGACTTGAAGGTATGCTGCAGATTCAAGGGGTTTTCAAATCAACGTTTTTGCTTTGGTGTTAGAACTGTAGGAAGTGGTAGTGGCCGGCTTTAGGGCTGGTGGAGCCCTGGGCGACAATGTTTGATGGTGCCCCCAATGACTCCCTCTGCCACAGATTCCCTCACTACCACCCTTTAACAGTGCCCTCAAGTCTCCATAACCACATTCTCGCTCAGATGCATTTAATTTGATTTAAAAGGCCACTGATACCAGTGTAGGGTGTCAGAGCACTTTATATCACACACATTACACAGAGACAATCAATCATACGTGTGTAAATCACTGTATAGGAAATGTTACATAAGACAAGACTACAGTGTGTAGGAGTCACATGACAATCATACTAGTCGGCAGTATAGTTTAATAGTGATTGGTCTGGAGAAACACAAACTCTGAATTTAGAACGTAATACCATGGTTGGGGGTTCTCTTTAATAACCAGAATTGATTTCTATGTAAAAGAACCCTTTTTGCAACTTTAGGATAATTAAAGACTGGGGAAAAAAACATAATGCTCTAATTTATACCTTGCAGTTTGCATGCAGCTCTAAGATGACTGTTAATAGCTCACGGTTCTATGTTAGGATTTTGACTTGTACACTGCAAGTAACAAAAGGATCTCACTGACAAAATCAGTAACCCACTGACCTATTTACATTATGTGCACTTTGTGATCTGCATAGTACATGTCCTTTGCAGCAGGCACATTAACCCTCTGCGCTACCTTTTCACAAGTCAAAACTTCCACTTGACAAAACTCCATCTCTCTCTAGGAAGAACATTAATCACCGGAGTTATAATGACATTTTTATTGTTGCCGAAAATTGCTGGAAGCCAGGAAGGAGGCAGCAAGTGCTTTTAAAAACATAATATACTTGCAAACATAACGCCACCACCCGAAGTCAGCGCTCTGTGCGATCTCACCGGTCGCACCGCCCTAGAGCTGGCCCTTCTCAAGGGTCCTGTGACCTCAGTGACGGAGTCACTGTTGCTCTAAGGTTTGCTGCTTCGTAGGCCTGCCCGCAAGACTGGAGATGAACTTCAGTATGGATTGTAGTGGACAGGCCTTCAAGGTTAACCCACACTTGCAACCGCTAGGGTCCTCCTGCTGATGCTAAGACACCAGGGCTTCTAAAGTCTTGCGGGGCCTTCTAAGGTCTAGCACGGGAATGTGCTCCCTCAAGAGAGTAGTCTGGTGAACTGGTCATGAGGCTGAACCTGGTTCCCCAGTACCAAATTCGTCAGCTCTGACGATAGTGCCACATCCTACTGAGAGAAACTCGCACTGCCTTCAACTAAAACCCAAGTGTGCCCCGCTATAAACACCTGGATGCGACTCAGTTCAAATTACGCACTAGACAAGAGTAATATGCTGCCGCAAAAAAAAATAGTAACATCCTGGAAAAAGCAAACACTCCAGGGAATGCAAGATTAAGTAGCACATGTGAAATGCTAGAAGGAACAACATGGTTACTTTAACGCTTTTGCACTTATTCAGAAATCAGTGAGTGCTTTTGCCTGAAAAGTTAAAGACATGACTACAGGGCCAAGAAGGGACCTGTTTCAATGTCCATTACTTATATCCTTACAAAACGTAAGCAGTATGGTTTAAAAAGACCACATCCGTGAACACAGAGCCGCGGTACGCATTTTATTTTCCAATCCACCTATCAACCAGGTATTGCAGTACATCCAGGAATGGTGCACTTCCCCACCCGGGGAAAACAATGTTGTTCAAAGAAATACGAGAAAACAAAAGTAGCGCTTCACTGACAAACTCTGTAAAGTGGCACTAATGTGTTCTGGTTGTGAATAAAATCAATCTGGCCACTTTGCGATCCACTCTTGCTTTATTTAGTTATTTTTCACATTTTGAACCATTTATTTCTCTCTGTCCCGAGGCTGCACTTTGGAATAGAAAAATGTCCAAAAAAGAAATTTCCAGCAAAAGTGATTTTCTTTCTTGGATACATCTCACCGAGGAACAAATAAACGAAAGGAGAGGAAAGAGGGAGTAATGGCTACAAGGCCCAGGGAAGGGGCCCCCCACACCTGGACCTTGCTGCTTGCTCCAGTGCTTCGAGGCCCAGGGAAGTCCCCTGGGCCTCGAAGCAGTAACGAGGCATTTAGCAAAACACTGCCCTACCACCGGCAGTTCTACGTGCATTTTAAATGCACATTCACATAAAAAAATCTTTGCTATGGGTGATGCAAAGATGAACTAAAGCCAGTTGATCTGGCTGCTCCCTCCACCCCTCACCCACCTCTCCTTACCTGTGTCCAGCTGGTCCTGGAAACAAAGGGGCCTTTTGTCACCTAGCAACAAAATGCCGAAAGGGCGCCTAGAATGGCCGGGTACTTAACAGAGGCGCTGCCCAGCCCCTACTGTGCCGGCCCCATTCTGTTTGTTCCTTCCTCCCACCCCTGCACCCCCAGGAATGCCACCACGCCCTGACCAGCAAGGTCAAGACATCTTGCATAAATGCGATTGTATGGGGCAGGGGGCCCTGGGGGAGCAGGTGGCTAACTGTGGCCTTTCATATTGAAGCGGGGCCCCCTGTGTTTTAGCCGAGCGCGAGGCCCTGGGCAGCTGCCCACACTGCCCATGCCTAGCGCCGGCCCTGGGTATGGACTCTTGCTTACTCCCAGAAAGGATCACCATGCTCGCCCTCACTCCTGACCTCTTCGGGCACGTGGGATGCTCCTGGTCAGTGAAACCCTGCTCGATGGCCACCTATATTTCCTTACCGCCAACCCTCCACGTGTGGTAAGCGCACCCGCTGCTTGCTGGTCCATCTTTGGGCATGGCTGCTCTTTAGAAACCAGCTCATTAACTTAAGTGAATGGCTTGTTGTCGAAGATGCACAAATCCAGTATTTAAAACAATCCCCAAAGAGACAATGTTCTGCTCCTGCCAGCGAAGCCTGGTCTTCAAGGCAACGCGCTGTGGTTTCAAGGTATTCTTAGTTTTTAGGTGCACATTTTTATAGTAGAGCACCTTATACTCCAGTTTACGATGGTTGTAAATCTTTTACATTTCGGTAGATAAAAATACACTGGCATAGGGAGTATTAGGTAGTTTACGTATATCCGTGCATCTAATCGCGTCGGCACCTTAACTGCTTAACAGAATCTGAATTTCAAGTCCGAGCTCGTGTATTATTCTTTGTACATTTGAACAAAGGACATCTCAAAACAATGCCGATTCGAGACCACCAATTGCTTTAAATAGATAATCCACATGTGGCACAGTTACAGAAAGTCTGGGGCTGCTAACAGCCTGAATGAACCACTCTGTAGGCAGACTAGGGCTGAGAAAGGAGTGATGGGCACTGGAGGTAAGGTGTAGTGTGAGAGGTTAGAGATAAGGAAGTGTTAGATGTAGTGTGAGAGATTGGAGATAAGGAAGTATTGGATGTAGTGTGAGAGGTTGGAGATGAGGTGTAGTGTTAGAGGTTGGAGATGAGATGTAGTGTGAGAGGTTGGAGATGAGGTGTAGTGTTAGAGGTTGGAGATGAGGTATAGTGTTAGGGGTTAGAGATAAGGAAGTGTTAGGTGTAGTGTGAGAGATTGGAGATGAGGTGTAGTGTTAGAGGTTGGAGATGAGGTGTAGTGTTAGAGGTTGGAGATGAGGTGTAGTGTTAGAGGTTGGAGATAAGGTGTAGTGCTAGAGGTTGGAGATAAGGTGTAGTGTTGGAGCCTGGAGAGTTTGGACACGTATTCCTCAAAAGTGAGTTTTAGGAATTTGTGGCGATTGAATGACCCCACATTACTGGGAACAGAGAGCAGAGCTATTAGCTGGGGAGCCCGGGGTGGTGCTTACTTGCCCCATTGTGGGTCTTAATTCAGCACAAATGATCCCTTTGAGTGTCCCTTGCTCACTGGAGCAGCTGACCGATGTTGCTTCTCCATAGACTTGGTTCTTAGAGTCCGTTGGACGAGCCGTCCAAGTCCATTGGGCCCTTGCTTGGAAGGGGCAGGATGCAGAGCGCAGGACATCTACTCGTCTTTCCAACTACACGGTCTTGGGCAGGAATACTGGAGGTGAATGCACTCCTCACAGATGCTAGTGAATCCGTAACTCTTACCTCTCCCTCAGGTGCACTCCAGACAGTAACTTGCCGTGCTGCTGGCCCTGCTTTTAGATCAGTCCATGCATCCTTTGTATGTTCAGTCCCTGTCATGCACAGTACCCCATGAGGTCCAAATCTGGATGACATCCTTCTGATCAAGGATTCAGTCCCACCCCGGGGGTGTGTCCCTCTCCCGCAGTGTCCAGAGCCCTGGGTGCGCCTTGGGTACAGGAAAGGACCTGCCCCACCTCATTACCCTGACGGGGAGGTGAGGTGCAAAGCTGCCTGATGAAGGCTGTCAGAACTTGGGTAATGCATGAAACGTGTAGGCATGGAATGAATCTCATCGGATTTTGTTTCTTTTAGTACCACAGATTAGACCCTGTTTTGATAGGTCGCCTTCGAACATACTTTTTAATACATGTTCCCATGTCGTGCCAGCCCCACTGCGCTGAATAAGAATGCTTCGAGGCAGTAATCTAAGGAGACCTTTGAAAAACACACGTTAAATATGATTTTGTGCCACCAGGCCTATGGTGTTTTCTTTGTGATATTGCATTGGAGACATTGGCACATTCACCACCCAGATTTCAGCCGAATCCGTCCCTCGCACCGTCCTGCACAGTTCAATCTCGAATGCATCAGCAGTGCCCGGCTCGTCACTGTTCGTGTGGTGGGGCCCGCTGTGTAGGTAGAGGCGATGCTTGCAGCAGTCAGTCACTTGGGACTTTAGAAACCGAGCGCCCCTCTTAGCGGACGTTGTGAATGGTAAAGCTTACAAGACAAGGCTGGGCCAGGTCTCCCGTGATGGTCGGGCGGGCGGGCGGCCGGCCCTACTGTTCTTGGAACTGGCCCTTCAGCACACCTGGGTTAAGGGTCCGCGCTCTTTTGCACGTGTATTTCCATTTGTTTTAGTCTCCCTGCGATCTCCTCTTGCTGCTGTTATGAATTAGGGTTTTGCTGCTATTTTTTTAATATATCATTAATCACGTGATAATGTGTTTCTTTTCTTGTATCTTTTATAATCGGCATGATTCAGTATTTTAGATATCCTTGTGCTCTTTTTATTATAATATTTACTATGATTCTAATTAGGAGTGTGAAGAAAGCGGGGTGGGGATGCGTCGGCGGTGCCCATCTGTGCAGGATGCAGCACAGCACTTGCAGTGATGGGAGCTGACACCTGGGGTGCGAGGGGAGTGGGAGTCGTGGTACCCATCCGTACAGGATGCAGCACAGCACTTGCAGTGATGGGAGCTGACACCTGGGGTGCGAGGGAAGGGGGGTCGGTGGTACCCATCTGTACAGGATGCAGCACAGAACTTGCAGTGATGGGAGCTGACACCTGGGGTGCGAGGGGAGTGGGAGTCGGTGGTACCCATCTGTACAGGATGCAGCACAGAACTTGCAGTGATGGGAGCTGACACCTGGGGTGCGAGGGGAGTGGGAGTCGTGGTACCCATCCGTACAGGATGCAGCACAGCACTTGCAGTGATGGGAGCTGACACCTGGGGTGCGAGGGGAGTGGGAGTCGTGGTACCCATCCGTACAGGATGCAGCACAGCACTTGCAGTGATGGGAGCTGACACCTGGGGTGCGAGGGAAGGGGGGGGGGGTCGGTGGTACCCATCTGTACAGGATGCAGCACAGAACTTGCGGTGATGGGAGCTGACACCTGGGGTGCGAGGGGAGTGGGAGTCGGTGGTACCCATCTGTACAGGATGCAGCACAGAACTTGCAGTGATGGGAGCTGACACCTGGGGTGCGAGGGGAGTGGGAGTCGTGGTACCCATCCGTACAGGATGCAGCACAGCACTTGCAGTGATGGGAGCTGACACCTGGGGGTGGTGGAGGGAGGTCGGTGGTACCCATCTGTGCAGGATGCAGCACAGCACTTGCAGTGATGGGAGCTGACACCTGGGGTGCGAGGGAAGGGGGGGGGGTCGGTGGTACCCATCTGTACAGGATGCAGCACAGAACTTGCAGTGATGGGAGCTGACACCTGGGGTGCGAGGGGAGTGGGAGTCGGTGGTACCCATCTGTACAGGATGCAGCACAGAACTTGCAGTGATGGGAGCTGACACCTGGGGTGCGAGGGGAGTGGGAGTCGTGGTACCCATCCGTACAGGATGCAGCACAGCACTTGCAGTGATGGGAGCTGACACCTGGGGGTGGTGGAGGGAGGTCGGTGGTACCCATCTGTGCAGGATGCAGCACAGCACTTGCAGTGATGGGAGCTGACACCTGGGGTGCGAGGGAAGGGGGGGTCGGTGGTACCCATCTATACAGGATGCAGCACAGAACTTGCAGTGATGGGAGCTGACACCTGGGGTGCGAGGGGAGTGGGAGTCGGTGGTACCCATCTGTACAGGATGCAGCACAGAACTTGCAGTGATGGGAGCTGACACCTGGGGTGCGAGGGGAGTGGGAGTCGTGGTACCCATCCGTACAGGATGCAGCACAGCACTTGCAGTGATGGGAGCTGACACCTGGGGTGCGAGGGAAGTGGGGGGGGGGGTTCGGTGGTACCCATCTGTACAGGATGCAACACAGAACTTGCAGTGATGGGAGCTGACACCTGGGGTGCGAGGGGAGTGGGAGTCGGTGGTACCCATCTGTACAGGATGCAGCACAGAACTTGCGGTGATGGGAGCTGACACCTGTGGTGCGAGGGAAGGGGGGTCGGTGGTACCCATCTGTACAGGATGCAGCACAGAACTTGCGGTGATGGGAGCTGACACCTGGGGTGCGAGGGAAGGGGGGTCGGTGGTACCCATCTGTACAGGCTGCAACACAGAACTTGCAGTGATGGGAGCTGACACCTGGGGTGCGAGGGAAGTGGGGGGGTTCGGTGGTACCCATCTGTACAGGATGCAACACAGAACTTGCAGTGATGGGAGCTGACACCTGGGGTGCGAGGGGAGTGGGAGTCGGTGGTACCCATCTGTACAGGATGCAGCACAGAACTTGCGGTGATGGGAGCTGACACCTGGGGTGCGAGGGAAGGGGGGGTCGGTGGTACCCATCTGTACAGGATGCAGCACAGAACTTGCGGTGATGGGAGCTGACACCTGGGGTGCGAGGGAAGGGGGGGGTCGGTGGTACCCATCTGTACAGGCTGCAACACAGAACTTGCAGTGAAGGGAGCTGACACCTGGGGTGCGAGGGGAGTGGGAGTCGGTGGTACCCATCTGTACAGGATGCAACACAGAACTTGCAGTGATGGGAGCTGACACCTGGGGTGCGAGGGGAGTGGGAGTCGGTGGTACCCATCTGTACAGGATGCAGCACAGAACTTGCGGTGATGGGAGCTGACACCTGGGGTGCGAGGGAAGGGGGGGTCGGTGGTACCCATCTGTACAGGATGCAGCACAGAACTTGCGGTGATGGGAGCTGACACCTGGGGTGCGAGGGAAGGGGGGGGTCGGTGGTACCCATCTGTACAGGCTGCAACACAGAACTTGCAGTGATGGGAGCTGACACCTGGGGTGCGAGGGAAGGGGGGGGGGGTCGGTGGTACCCATCTGTACAGGCTGCAACACAGAACTTGCGGTGATGGGAGCTGACACCTGGGGTGCGAGAGAAGGGGGGGGGTCGGTGGTACCCATCTGTACAGGCTGCAACACAGAACTTGCAGTGATGGGAGCTGACACCTGGGGTGCGAGGGGAGTGGGAGTCGGTGGTACCCATCTGTACAGGATGCAGCACAGAACTTGCGGTGATGGGAGCTGACACCTGGGGGTGGTGGAGGGAGGTCGGTGGTACCCATTTGTGCAGGCTGCAGCACAGAACTTGCAGTGATGGGAGCTGAAACCTGGGGTGCGAGGGAAGGGGGGGGGGTCGGTGGTACCCATCTGTACAGGCTGCAGCACAGAACTTGCAGTGATGGGAGCTGACACCTGGGGTGCGAGGGGAGTGGGAGTCGTGGTACCCATCCGTACAGGATGCAGCACAGCACTTGCAGTGATGGGAGCTGAAACCTGGGGGTGGTGGAGGGAGGTCGGTGGTACCCATTTGTGCAGGCTGCAACACAGAACTTGCAGTGATGGGAGCTGACACCTGGGGTGCGAGGGGAGTGGAAGTCGTGGTACCCATCCGTACAGGATGCAGCACAGCACTTGCGGTGATGGGAGCTGACACCTGGGGTGCGAGGGGAGTGGGAGTCGTGGTACCCATCCGTACAGGATGCAGCACAGCACTTGCAGTGATGGGAGCTGAAACCTGGGGGTGGTGGAGGGAGGTCGGTGGTACCCATTTGTGCAGGCTGCAACACAGAACTTGCGGTGATGGGAGCTGAAACCTGGGGGTGGTGGAGGGAGGTCGGTGGTACCCATTTGTGCAGGCTGCAACACAGAACTTGCAGTGATGGGAGCTGACACCTGGGGTGCGAGGGAAGGGGGGGGGTCGGTGGTACCCATCTGTACAGGCTGCAGCACAGAACTTGCAGTGATGGGAGCTGATGCCTAGGGGGTGGTGGAGGGGGTCGGTGGTACCCATCTATACAGGCTGCAGCAGAGAATTTGCAGTGCTGAGAGATGAAACCTGGGGTGCGAGGGAAGTGGGGGGTTCGGTGGTACCCATCTGTACAGGCTGCAGCACAGAACTTGCAGTGATGGGAGCTGATGCCTAGGGGGTGGTGGAGGGGGTCGGTGGTACCCATTTGTGCAGGCTGCAACACAGAACTTGTAGTGATGGGAGCTGCCTCCTGGGAGATGGTGGTTGGGGGGAGAGGGGGGCGGTACCCATCGGCGCAGGCTGCAGAACTGGCAGTGATGGGAGCTGAAACCTGGGGTGCGAGGGGAGTGGGTGGGGTCGGTGGTACCCATCTGTGCAGGCTGCAGCACAGAACTTGCAGTGCTGAGAGTGAGAGATGAAACCGGGGGGGGCGGTGCGGTTCCCATCTGTGCAGCCCTGAACTTGCAGTGATGGGAGCTGAAACCCGAGCATGCTGCACCGTGCCCCGAGCGGCCTGGACCCGAAGCACTCCGATTAGCCCGGGAGACAGCTGAGCTTAGGCTGTTGCTAGGCGACAGCAGCACATCATGTGTCCTGGATCCCTCCTCCGCCCGCCCCTCGGTGCGAAGCATCAATTACTGATGCAGAGCCGGCAGGGAGGACCGCCTGGACCTGGAGACGGGAGGTGATGTAATCCCGGCCGGGGCACAGGACGGGCCTGGCACTCTCGGGGTCCTTGCCGTGGTGTGCGGTGCCTCCCCCCTCCGCTGACCGGCAGATGAAGGGAGAACGGGGCAGCCATTTGCACGGATCCGCGGAGCCTGTTCCTACAGCTGTCTGTTGTGCTTGAGTGTGCTAACCTCTCTCTCTCCTCTCTCCCTTCTCTTCTGCCCTCCCTCCCTCTCTGCAACCATGAAGCAGGCCCCGACGACACGCAAGGTACCGATGGCTGCTGTCTTGCACTGCGCGCGCCTCCTGTTTGCTGCATTAGTTCAGGGCGCTGAGCATGAAGCTGCTTTGTGTGCATTGCCTTTCACCGCGTCATGCCGCCCGTTGCATTGCCTCCCCTGGGTTCGGTTCTGCCATACTTTGAGTTAATCAGCATTTCATGTGACGTGATGTGCTTGTCTCGGTGCATGCAGCGTCGCTGCCCCGGCGCTAGAGGGCGCTCCGCCGGCATGCTTTGCCAAAGCTGCGCCCTGCAGTGTTTGCCAGGCTTGAGGGGGCCTCCTCGCCCTTGAACCCTTTCCACGGTTGGCATGACGGTGCAGGATTGTGGCCGCGCCGAGTGCCCCTCCATGGCCCTGGACGCTCTGCGTTATTCCCGCCGCGCTGCTCTTTCATGACGCAGTGTAGACCAGGCGGGCCCTAAAATGTGTTCAACGAGGTGTAAGAAACCCAAGTCTTTTAGGAAATGGTGGTCGGGCCCTGTTCATCAGTCAGATCATTCATTCCCAGACTACATTTGTGGCACTTCACTTTGGAGCAGTACTTGTAGATTGTCTGTGGAATCCGAATGAATGAATCGGTGCATTTATTGATGACATGTTTCTGTTAACTTGCTGCAAGCATTCCGCTCTGTACACAAACCAAGTGACCTCACTCCGTTTCTATGAGTAGGGTTTACGCACTGCACGTACGAAGGTCACCCGGCCACGTGCACGTGTTTCACGCGGGCACTGCGGGCAGCCTTTTGTGTTCTTCAGAGGATGAAGAAGTAATAGTACTTTATTGTTTCTTTAGCCCGAAGCCCTAAAAAAAGGTACTAAAGCAAAAAGATGACACGTTTGACGTTATTATTTGAGAGAAAATGTTGGAGATCAATAGGCAGCAAATGCTTTTTTTAAATATATTTTGAGCACAGGCTAGGGATTTCGGTACTAAACTTATCAAAGCATTGGATTGGCAGATATGTAGTCAGCAACCTATTTACGTTTTTCATTAATTTCACATCCCTTCATGTGTGAAAATAGCTGAAGGAAAAATGCAGAAAAAAATCAGGTGTGAAATAGACTTTTGCACTATAAAATCCATGTTTGAGCTGGTGTCTTAGCTGTGTAAAGCTGAAAGTAAGCATTCAGTGGTAGATACATCGTAAATGGGTGTTTAAAAGGCTGTGTTCAAATAAATCATGTTTTAATATGTACATGAAAACTCGTACTGTTTGTAAGTAGGTGCTTATGTTCAATGTATGTGAGGTGACTCCCGATACAGCTCAGAGCAGTCACAGGTATATTTTCAGATCTACTCTATTTAGGAGGGATAGGGAGATTCATAGAGTTGTGGTGGGGGGGGAGGCTGGCGGTGTGTGAAAGATGGCAGTAAATGTGCGGAGGGAATGCTCTCGGGGGTACCGTAGTGAGAGCCTGACTCTCATTGGTTGCATATATAGGCCACCCCTGTAAAGTGAGCAGCTGTGGAACGATGGCGCTGAAGTCATTTGTATTCATTTAAAGTGGAGCGACTGGTGATGGTCAGGAGCTTACCTGTGACCGATGTCCGGTGCTAGGAGCCTGAACGTCCTAGATATGAGGCGTTGGCACTACCCAAGGGACTCGCTCGCGGGACCTGCTACTTTACTTCCACTGTGTCATAGTGGTGTAGACATCAATGTGTGCAGCTACTCGGTTCTAACGATCAATGAACCAAGAGCAGCATCAAGCCCCCCACCCGGGATGAGGCTCAGACTTTAACCTTCAGATAACATTGTTGAAGTCGGGGGATCTTCTCAAGATGAATTACGGAGGGTGGAGGGGCTGCCTGATAGTGTGTGCTTCGACGTTTGGTCTCCTGTTGGATGAGTACGTAGGACCATCCTCGAGACTAACAGTAGCAGATGGTTAATGGAGAGGACCCTTGTAAAAGTCCTTCCACTGGAAGGACAAAGAGAATGAGCTTAACTATTATGGTTTGTGTGGTCTTTACACAAGGAAACATTTCGAGACTTCTTTGGGGGGGTCAGGGCTTTACAAATTACTTTTCAAAGCGCCCCCTCAATGTGGACCCGTGACTGCAACGTGGGTCTGCAGAGTTCATTCTGGTGGCTGCTTGAAAAGACCCCCCACCACCAGTAGTCTTGTGATTTTAACTAGTGTAATACCACATGTGTCATAATAATGAAGCTCATTCCTGTTGGTGATAATGTTTTATATTGTTGATCCCTGTCGGGGTCTTAATCAAAAAATATTTTGACATTTCATATTGTGCTCCCAATGGAAGAACTTTTTCAGGGGCCCTCTACTTTGACTATCTACTGACCATTAGTCCTGAGGATGGTCATGCATATTCTTACAACAGGAGACCAAAACGTTGACACACACTCCACTACTTTTATTTAAATCAGTCAACATTGGGACATACCCTACGCTACAGTGATACGCTCTCCAGGAATGTTCCTTGTATTAAGAGTGGATTACACACTTCTGTTTAAGTGAATCTATTTATGGAAATATGTACAACTAACATTCTGGATAGATATGTGTTTCTTGTTTATAGAACCCCTTGTTACCTCTTGCTTTAATATGGGCCAATTTATTGTATTTACAGTCCTTCTATGCATGTTTCATCATTTATTGTTCTCTCTGCATTAACCTGCAATGTCAGACATTGGATTGATTTCTGTGAATTTTGTTCAGAGTGTTATAGATCTCTAAACGCATACATTTTTAATTACAGTATTTAGTTGTAAATGAGCCCCTTGCTGGCCATTTGCTTTAGTTTATATTGGTGCCCAAGCTCACCAGGGGTTACTAGGTCGCCCTCCTCTTTTCTTGTTGCATGATTCTAAAGAATCAAAAGAGCCACTGGAGAAGACCTTCTATGCTAGAAGAGTAGAAGCAAGTAGTAAGCAGTTGTTACTGTAAGGACACATCTCCTCGATTTTGATGTCCGCGCAAGCCCAGTAGGAAGAGGAGTAAAGGAACGATTACGAGTCCTGCTGTATTCCTGATTCAGGTGGAAACTGGAGGCTCCACCCGAATCAGGATCACAATCGGTGCAGAGGACAATCTCCTGGCGAAAAATGTGCAGTGAAACTCCTCGAGATTCTTAGCAGGGCCGGCTTTAGCGGTGATGGCACCCGGTGCGACAATCATTTTTGTTGCCTCCCCCATGGCCTCAGATTCCCCCACTACCAGTGGCCAAAAGAGCCCCTCATCTCCCCATAGCCACTCCCACAAACATTTCCTTTTTAAAGCACTGGCAAAGACTGGCTTTGCTAATAAGAATGTATGTCTACCCAAACAAACACTTTTTAGCAACATTAGGAATAGATAATGAAAGACTGGGGCAAAAACCATAACGTCTTAACTTTTTTATGCAGTTTGCATGCTGCTCTGTGATGACGGTTCTGAACAGTCACTGTTCTATATTAGGGATGTATCTTATGAACTGCGGTAACAAAAAGATCTTTGTGACAAAATCAGCAATCCACTTAGCTATACATACAAATTACAAATTTGTGATCTGCACGGTACATGCTCTTTGCAGCACGCACATTAACCATCTGCTGTACTTTATGCCACTAGACAAAACTCCGATCTCTCTCTAACAGGAACATTAATCGCAAGAGTTATCATGACATTTTTATTGCTGCCTGAAAGCTGTATGCACAAGGAACTCTGTGGCAGGTGCTTTAACTTGTATGATAAAGCTAAGCACAGAACTCTCCCCCTCCCTCCCCCACTCCCTCAAGGTCAGCCCCCCTCCTTGGGTCCGCTCCCAGTGCGGCTGCACCAGTTGCACCACCCTAAAGCTGTCCCTGATTCTGAGTTTTGAAGCTCACATCAGATGAGTACATTCAGTTTTCCTCAGTTATTCCCCATTGCCCGTTCAAAACTGAGTACTGCAGGGCACTGCAACTCCAGAATACTGACCCACAATATCCGTTTTTCCTGCTCCAGTTTTTCCGCAGCAACAAATGTGGGACCCTTAATGCTCCTCGTAGTTGTATGGAAAAGCAGAGGAATTTGTAGATGGACAGCAGGGGGAAGGTATAGGACTTGGCGAATAGTACCAATCTGCAAGGAAAGCAAGTAACTTTGAGTAGGGTTTTGTTGCTAAATAGGGCTTTGGTGGAGCAGAAAACTTTGATGGGGTTTCAGTTTGCAGAATGGGGAGCACAGGATAGTCTACAAGTAGAGCATAGTCTTCCTGACGTCAGTGTAATGGATAGTAATGGTATCTCTTGCAGAGAGCTCCCTTTTCCAACTCTTTTTTTAAAAGTTTGAGTTTATTGAAAGTAAGAGGAAAAAGAACAACAATATAATAATCAAGATAAAACTCAGTGAATGTCAAGATTATATGAAGAGGAAGAAAATGCAATGTTTACAATAAACATTCTATAAATAAAGGAAGGGTATAGGGGAGAGAAAGGAAAAATGGGAAACAATATATTATTACACTGCAAAAATTTAAAAACGAAATATGAAGTTAAACACTGTAGGCAAAGCAAACATTCAATGAATAAACATTGCAATATAATTAGACAAGCAAAACTAAGAAAAAAGACAACATGGTGTAATCACTGCGGTTTTCGGACATCATCTGATGAGATTACAACATTAACAGTGGAAATGTTTGAAGAAGCAGACCAAGATAAATACGTAGTAAGTGGAAGCCATAACAGATCTCTTTTACTTGCTAGGGAAATGGGGGTGACATAGCTAGTGTCGAGTCTATGATGGAAACGTACAGCATTCCACCAAGCTTTAAAAGTAACTTTATCTGCCTGTTTCCAGTTTGAGGTTATTAAATGTAGAGCAACAGCTAACAATACATCTAACAACTTAAAATTAGATGGTGATTGGGGCCAATGAGGTGAGTGAGCCTAAGAAAATATTGGATAGTGAAAAGGGAACGCTAACTTTAAAAACCTTGTTAATTTGGGACCAAACTAATTGCCAGAATTGGAAAATATTAGGGCATTCAAATAGCATGTGTTTTAAATCAGCAATAGGGCAGGGACAGGACCAGCAAGTAGATGAGGCATCAGGTGAAAAAGAAGCTAATGTCGTAGGGGAACATAATAGACGCTGGTAAACAAAATACAGGGTTTGAGTAATATTCGCAGCTTGTGATGTCTTGTGGATCTTAAGCCATAATTTATCCCAAAAGGAGGTTGGCCTACATTGTGCTAAATCCCCTTCCCATGCCAATTCAGTCTTTGATTTGTGTCTTTTGGAGGCTGATAAAAAACGTTTATAAATAGAAGATGCTGAGGGGGAAGTATCAATTAAGGGAAAAATTGTGGAACATTTTGTAGGGAGACTGGGGTTACGTGGAAGAGTAAGGAGATATTGATTAAGAGAAGGGAGTAGAAGATTATATTGTGTTTTGAAAGTATTAGGAAGAGAAAATGTAGATTGAAGTTCGGTAAAGGATAAAGGAACATGATTAGTTAAAAGTTGGGAGATCCAGATCAGACCTTTGGATCGCCAAGATTTCCAATAAATGGGACGGTTTTTGATATGCAATGATTTATTATGCCACATGGGTTGCTGGGATAACGAAGTAGTAGAGGGATAGAAAGAAGGCAGAAGAGGGGCTAAAAGCCTACAAGAATGAGAAATGACAGAAGGGCATAGGGAAGAGAAATTATGAGTGAAAGAGAGGATTTCTTGAAAGTCGAAAGGGGAAACAAGAAATTTTTCTATAGTTAACCACATCGGGGGATGTGTGGGAAGATTAGAGGAGATCCAGCGGGAAGCTTGCTTAAGGGAAAAAGCATAGTGGTAAGATTTGAAATCAGGAAATTTAAGGCCTCCACGGTGTTTGTCTTGTTTTAACGAGGACAGAGCTATGCAAGAGCGTTTGTTGTTCCAAAGAAACTTTACTAAAAGCGAATCAATTTTCTTGAAGTAATATCCGGGAATATGCACAGGAATCATAGAGAGAGTGTAAAGAATCAAAGGGGTGAGCATCATCTTAATCAAATCCAATCGACCCCACCAAGAAAGAACAATCATTGGCATAGCCAATAGGTCTCGCCTTTGGGATCTTATAGTCATTATAGCCGCACAGACATGCAATCAAAAATTATATGAGAGGTGAAAGAACTGGATGCCTTCATTCCACTGAGGTCTGGCAATCAGGGAGAATATGGGCAGTACAATGTGTGAAAACAAAAGCGCATGCAGGCCTTCTTTTACCCCTACACACAGCAGCAACATGAATATATGAAAACCCATCACACGAGTCTGCATGCCCCCCTTGCCCCTACATGTAATGTAGCATGAACATATGAACACCCAACATCACAGTAGCCTGTAGCAACGCCCCTACCGACTACATACATTTTTTGTGTATGTGAATTCCAAGATCACAAGAGCTTCTAGTTTGACATGCACATATGTAATGACCTTATCTGAAGGCTAACATTACTGGAGCCTTGGCGAAACGGAAGAGCAGGGTAGATCGACATCTGAAGACAATCACAGGAGCAGCACACAGACAGACACACAGATGTAGCGACGCAGAATTGGTGAAACCTTCAGCCAGCAAAGGCACGTGGCAGTTTGTGCTATTTAGTTTTTTTTTTTTTTTTTTTACATTTTAATACACGCAGACCAGGAAGAGAGATCTGCATTTGGCATAGTTCTGTGTTTAATGTGCAAGGCTGTGAAAGTCCAGACTTGGAAGCTGCACAAACGCACAGCTTCAACGTTTTTGTCAATGGACAAGGAACACGCCAGAAAAAAATCAGACCTGCAGTTCTGATCCCTGGTCTGCAACGTTTAACGTAAATTAGCATAACGGCCAAAAATTTGAGGACAAAAATAAAAACTGCTTTACTGCAATACATTAAGAACTCCTTTGAACTTAAATGTATCACGCTGCGCTATAAACAGAAAACGCCTCGCTTTCCCCAAAGTGAAGCAGTCTATCTATTGTAAGCTAACACCAAAGAGAGTGCGAAAGCTTACCCCAAACAAATGCAGCGGGGGAGTAGAAATACTAGCCCGACAAAAAAGAGTACTATTCGGCGGGGGGCTCTCGGGGGGGGTAGAGCGGATACACTCGCGCCAATGAAACTGCATTGTAGGGTAGGGGTGTAGACAATAGGGCCGGCGTGACCCCACTGCCATAATAACATATACAGAACTCCATCGCCACCTGAAATTGGAGAAATCCTGTTACACGTAAAAACACACGCCGTTTTATGCGGCACTGCCCCCAAAAGGGACCCTCGGATCAGTGCACCCGTAAAGTCCCCCGGGGGGGCTGAAGGAGATGTAAGTCAACAGAAGAGAGCAGGGGAGGAAAGTGCGCCACATGGGAGCAAACATCTACCATACAGTGCAGAAAAGCAGAGAATGGGGCCCATGAGCACTTACACCACCGATGGCCGAGCAGAAAACTCTTTCCAAGCTTCAGCTCCCCCCCCCACAATCTGTACTCCCAATATTGTGTAAAGTTTATGAGACTCGACTCTTGTATATTTAGTCCCACTGGCAGCAATGCAACAGAAATCAAATGGCTGCAGACATCTCTCCGTCTTGGGCACACATAACAATGCCAGCGCCACTCATTAAAGGAAGCAAGATGTTATTTCCTGGCCCGTGACAGCGCGATTAGAAACGTCTAAATGAAGAGCAGATAAACAATCTCCGAGAAGGCGGCTGCAGAATCAAAGTGTGTCAGGAATCTCACCGTCTGTCAGAAAATCCCCCAATTACTCAGAGCTAAAAAATCTCCGGATCCCCTTCAAAGCCTTTGAACTGCAGAAGGCACAGAGACTGCTGCAATTTAATATGAGGCTCATCAAGACTGTCCTCGGGGAGGTGCGAGACAAAGCATGAGAAGGGGACAGAGTGGGATGAGGAACAACCATGGAGCGGTGGAAGTAAATAGAGAACAAGCGCGCGCGCCTCGCGCTAAAGGTAAAAAAAACACAAATGGCGGCAAAAGTGAAAGCGTTTCCCTTGCGGGAGCGAGCAGCGCCAGGAGCGATAATTGCCAACACATGGCGCCAAAGCTCGCTCCCGCAAGAGAATCGCCAAACGTGCACGCGTTGCCATTGAAAGCAATGCAACGCTTGCACGTTTTTGCCTGCAAAACGGGATCGATTTCAAGGCGAGACCTAAAAAGGGGATGCCATCTAGTAACGGAGTCGTTTAACGTCTTGGTAATATGGTCAAAGTTTAATTTTAAAGTCTGAGACGTTCGACGAAAACCATAAACCTAAGTATTTTAGCTTAGAGGGCTGCCAAGAAAAACCGGTATGAAGAAAATAGTGTTTATGGCATAAAACATTAAGGGGCAAGACTTCACACTTATCCCGATTAAGGCGGTATCCTGATAATCGAGAAAAATATCAACCTGATGAAGTAAAGGAGGAAGAGAGGTATCAGGATTAGAACAATATAAAAGGATAACATCCGCATATACAGACATTTTAACCTGATGCGGACCAAGGTGAAAGCCATTAATCTGAGTATCTTGTCTAATTGTAGTTAGAAAGAGCTCCAATGCCACTATAAACAATAAAGGTGATAAGGGACAACCCTGTCGTACTCCCCTAGAAAGAGAGAAGTATTGCGAGATTTTGCCGTTGACAAAAATAGAAGCCTTGGGGCCGGAATATAATGGGGAAATCAAGGAGATCAATTTAGGAGGAAAGCCTATCCATTTCAGGGCATAAAACATAAAATCCCATCCAATCCTATCAAATGCCTTTTCAGCATCTAAGGCTATAGCAGCAAGAGGGTTGTCTAAAGAAGAGGCCTTGCTAAGAACGTTAAAAAAGACTCGAGTTATCGGAGGATAGACGCCCTTTAACAAAGCCCGATTGTTCTGGACCAATAAGTTCAGGTAGGATAGGATCAATACGTAATGCCAAGATTTTTGCAAAAATCTTATAGTCTGTATTGACTAAAGAGATGGGGCGATAATTTTTGCATAAAGTGGGATCCTTGTTGTCTTTAGGGATTAAGCATATCATGGCTTCTTGAAAGGATCCTTGCGATGAACCATTTGTAACAAAGGAGTTAAATAAGAGAAGAAGATTTGGAAGAAGAAGCTTAGAAAAGTGCTCATAAAATTAAACCGTAAACCCATCAGGTCCAGGGGCTTTACCCCAACGTAATACCGAAACAGCATGGGTAATTTCAGCTAAAGTGATCTAAATTTCCAGGGAATCAAAATCAATATCGTGCCCTTTTCCAACTCTTGACAAGTAGTTTACGTCGCACAACCACGGGGCTATGCTATGGAGGAGATATTGCAAATAAACATGGTTTGGGTGTGGCTGGGTGAACCGCAACTTGGATCCAAGTTCTGTAATGGACATGACCAACTTACACCTCAGAATGGAAAGCAATACTAAGGAAGTTTTCAAGAAGTGGAGTTCATTCTCAGTGCAAGGAGGTGATAGCTGATACTGAGGAGCCATGGGGTTCAGTTTCTGATCTAGTGCTCATCAGTGCATTGACAAGCGATGCTCATTGAGACCGATTGGTCAGTGATATATTTGCAGGAGACTAGCTTCACCTAAGGGAGGGTTCTAATGGTCCTTCAAGAATTCCTTGTGGTTTGGAAGCATGACCTTTTGACATGGTTGAAAGCATACACCGATTGAGAAAGAAGGGAGTATTTTTTCAGAAAAGATGTAATGTTGCGTGGCAACAATCGCCTAACATCTACAAATCCTGAATCTGTAATAGTAGATGCCTACTAATGCTTAGGCAAAGGTAAGGCTTGAGGCCCAGGAGCAGACGGGTTGGAGAGTAAGGGTGAGCTGGCCTTCCCATTCACTGCTAGGTTCCTGTCCTCTGCCTGTCCTCAGATAGAACACCGGTGCAGGGGCACAGGGTTTAAAAGTTACTTTGCAAGATAAGGTTGCCTAGCACAGCCAACGCCTGCAGCTTTCAGGTGTGTTTTGGGTTTGTTTTATGTAAAAATGGGGTTCTTCCACATTCCATTATTGAGGCCCAGTTTTCCAGGAGTAACTGAAGATCAGTGTGTGGTTGTGACCCCGCTACCTACATTGTCGAGATAACAAGCACATAACGGTTGCTACTACACTTCTTAGATTGATCTTGTACAGCCATTGAGCTACTCGCTCCTCACCCAAGGAGTTGAGATGCCCTGGTGTGAAACATGACATTTAGCACTCCTGAAAGAACCCCAGAGCTTTGAAGACTTGTGGAATGTTTTCAAGCGAATCTTCATGAAACTTTCCACTCAGATTGAAATGGGCTAAAATTGCAGTCCTATTTTGGTGTTCACATTGTCATGATCCCCGCTGCTAGTGTACTTTCTTCTGCTTTCACTCTTTTATTTTAGATCCAAATGGGCGTCCTCCTCTTAGCCCAGAGCCTAGGAGTGTTGCACTGGATGCCCATAGTAACCAGCAGCATGCACTTGGCATTCCTGTCGTTGTCTGTTGCTTTTACAGTCAGTCTTCAGAGGAGAGCCAGAGGCCTGCTGGCTGACAGCACAGGCTGTGAAGCTGCGAGATATTGGACAGTAAAGAAATTGTGCAGGGGAATAAAGGGGCCCAGAAGGAGTTGGCTGGTTGTGCGTGGGAACACGAACATTGGGATCAAGGTCGAACTCCTTTCCAAACCAATGAACTATTCGTCTTTATTCTGTGTTTTTTTGTTCCAGTTGGCACTTTTTTCCCTCCTCTTGGCATCGTTTTTTATCAGGACTGATTTGTTCATTTTATCCCTTTTACAGGCTCCCTCCTGAGCACGTCGGACAGATGTAGTCTTGTTTTGTTCATATAGTTTGTATAGCTCGCACTGTATATGGCAGTATAAGAACATGTATGTATCCTATATAACAGCACAAGCTGGCTCTGGGTTCTGGTCTAAGGCCTGGAGAAGGAAATCTAGACATGGTTCTTTCTTTGAGCAAAGCTTCTAACACTGTAACTCAAGGGCGAGTGTCTATAGCTTAGCTCGGACGGAATCCGTGGATCTTCTCCACGGTACATAGTCCGAAGTTTGAATGGAGTATAGGCAGCGAGCTTCTTATCAGAGCGGAGAGAAATTGTGTGTTTTTTGGTTAGTCCACACCTTGGTGATGCTCAGCTACAGAGTGGTGCCAGAACCAATCCAAGAGCTGACCGTGAAGCCGACAATAAAAGACCTTCAATTTTGAATGTAAGTGGTTTCCCTAAGGGGTGACAGGTGGACCATCGTTACAAGGAGGCATATATGTGCCTGTACACGGAGAGAGTTTGTTTCGTTTTTCAAGAGGATTTTTAGATTAATTGGGCACCGCGGAGAGGGATACCCTGATGACAGCGTTGAGCTGCATCCTGCTTCCCTGGGCCTCACCTTCCATCACTGCAGCAGGCCAGTAAGGAGCCCTCATTGAAAACTCAGACTTCCACCATTCTCTGGATGTCCTTCAGATAAGGCTGGAAAAGAGACTATGGCTCCAGAGGAAGCCCAAAGAGGCTTTTAGATGTATGTTGCAGAGGCAGTGGACACCATAAGGTGGGCCATGCAGGAGAGTTCATCAGGGGGAAGGCAAGGGAGATATTGCTAATTTTAATTTGTTTTCTCCTTTGATATTGAAAGGAAGAGACCCAATTAAGGGTCCTTCCTGATACGTCTGCAACAATCTGTAACCTCTCTCTGACGGAGAGAGGTCCAGCAGCACCACTGGATCAATCCCACCATCCTCAGCGCAAAGCTCTGCACTGTTATTTGTATAGTGGTCATTATTTCTAGGCTCTCCTGTAAGAGGAGAGACAGCAGGTTTATTTGCTCATAGAGACACACAAGATGACGTTGAGCCCTTCCTGCCACCAGACCTGTTTTAGAAAGGTTCAGAGGGCAGCGATCAGTGGACATATTTATAAACATGTCATAAGGACCTGGTGTGGCAGAAGTGTGTGTGTAGTAGGGTCAGAATAAGTGTGTTTAGCTTCTTCTTAAGCCCATGATGTGGATGCCCAAAGGAGACTTCAAGAGCTGGGGAGCTGTCGTGGCTGCTAAGTTACTGCCTCCTCTGCCATCACACTTCTTCTTGGAACCACTAGTTGGTTTGCCTGGGTTGGGAGAGTGACAGGCAGGGTGAGTAGTTGCTTGACTTGGAGGTGTGTGGGTGCAAGCCAGTTCCTGCGTTTGTATGTGAAGCAAAGGATCTTCAATGGCTGTTTTCACCGCTCAGGGAGTCTCAGCATGTATCTCCGTTTAACTGGCGCTCCGTTAGATGTCTGCTCTGTTCTGAACGATTTTGTGTCTTTTTATTCGGTAAGCCAGCTGATTAAAGTGAGGGTATTGCTGCAGTCCAGGCCTGCGTTGACTAGGGCAGCAACTAACATTAGATGGTTTCCAGGTGACATCAAGGACAGGGTTAGTTGTCTTCAAATGTTTGATCTGCTAGACTGAGCACAGGGAGTTCCTTTCTAGTGGTTCTTGAATAAGTATTTTTGATAGAGCAAACATTAGTCAAATTATTCCTATAAAGGGTTTTATTGTATTAAAATCTGTAAACTCGGCTTAGAAGAGTGATCATTTGTTACCACATGGTTGCTCTGAGCCGAGGAGGTTCATAAATGCTTTAATATAATAATTAGAGACTTGGCAGAGTAGCACGGGGCGACACTCTGGGTTTGGCACGGAGGACAGGTCACCTAGTCTTACCAGTTGACCTTGGTCAGAAACAAAGGATTTGAACATCCCAGGGTGGTTGTAGCATTGGCCTTTAATTGGAAGCGGTGTTGGAGAATGTTCTTGCGATTCCCTTGTATTGATGGCAGCCCGGAGATCTTAAAGAATCAGCATGCTAAGCAGCCTGTGTGTGATTGCAGCAGATCACCCCAAACTCCTAAGGCAAAGCTTTCTTAAGAGGGTGAGCAATGTTCAGGGAAAAGCGGACTTCTGTGCAGGCCGTCTGTAGTTTGCAAAACTCTTTTGTTTGGTTAGTGGCCCGAATGTGCCCTGTAGCAATAGAATATGTCCACAACGTGTGTGATGGCATTCTCACTCTGTTGAGAAACGGTTTCATGGAGAAGAAGTGTTGGGCTTACCTTTCTCAAAGTTCTTTGTCTGCTTTGTTTTGAAGGCAACAGATAATTGATATTTTGGTTTGAGTGAGACCGTGCATTTATGTTACACCTTTTTGAGATTGGTGGGAAGTGGAACCCATTAATACGTTTTTAAGAATGGACCATATCGGGGATGGGAGTGAATACTGGATGCTATCATATCATATAATGAGAAAATGCTCTTAGATGCAATAGGCGATCTTGCATCGAATTCCATAACAGAGGCTGCCACATTTGTCCAGGAAGTTTCTGGAGCAAGGAATTGAATTGTTCTTGAACTAGAAGTTGACATTACAGACGGCTTGGAGGTGTTAGAAGTAGAGGAATAGTTCTGGGAGCGTAGAGGATAAATTCTCCTGGAAGGCTGTGGCTAGACTATAACCAGATTCAGGATCCGTTTTTGGAGGTTATTTTATCGGAAGTGTTTCTTTTCCCCAGAGTTGCTTGTGAGGAGTTCGATGTTTGATGTGTACATTATTGAGGATGTTTGATTAAATCCTAGCTACTTCTCATCCTTTCTGCATTTTCCATGGGTAAGATTTTTAACACTAATAATGTACATACCAATGATCCCTGATGCACATAGCAAACAAGCAGTTTGGAAATGTGGATCAGTTCACCTTGGCCGTTTCAGGGCCTTCTTCAGGACATCGATTCAGATTCTCAGCTTGCTTGATATTTGAATGACACCATATGTTCAGCTCTGTGCTTTTCTGTTATGAATCGTTTCGTTGTAATGTGTATGCCTTGCTTATTGTTTATTATTTTGTTAGTGCAATTCCTTGAAGTGTTAAACCCCATTTACAGAACAATATGGCAGTGTATTTAGCATTGGTGAGGCTGATCACTGGTGGGAATGAACAAACTCCTAGGATGTCTTTGTTGTCTGGCTGCAGATGGGTTCCAGGCAGTGCTGGGATTGCACGGTCCTTTTCTTTTTACTAGACAGCAGATTGGCAGCAGCTGGAGGTTACATTATTTAACGTACAGTGAGATAGGTTGTGTATTTAGGGTTCATAATGAATTATGACAAGAGATGTCTTAACATTTGTTTGTGTGGCATGTTATGGGCTCCTCCCTGGTGTACCGTTGTGCTATGTTGTGGTTATACAATTACTTAGTAAATATAGTTGTTATATTGCAAAATATTTTGTGATGTGATCTCACGTGCTCTTGCTTGCATGGTGTGATGCAGTGTTACATGTATGATTTGTCAGGTGTGTTACTGGAGAGTGTGTTATTTTTCAACATGGAGCACGATTTGTTGAAGGCGGTTTGCTACTGTGTGATGTAAGTGTTATGCATTCTCCATGTGGGATGGTATGGTGGTGGATGCAGTCATTGGGGATATTGAGGGCTGTTGTTTCTAGTTGAGGTGTGATCTGATGTCTTAGAATTAATGTTGGAATCGCCTGGGTGGGTGCAGTGCTAAGCCCAGAGACTTCATCTTTTGTTCTAGTTGCACATCTAATTGGAGCAGATGCTGCTCCTTGCTGAGTCTGTTTCTTTCTGAGCCCTCCTACCATGCACAAACACCAGCGGACAGGGCATAGCTTGGTGTTTTCGGCATTGTGCTGTGTCATATGGAGATTGTTGATTCATCTATGCTTGGTACAGAGTGGCATTGAGTGAGTGGCAAGGACTGGTATCAAGTCTTTAATGTGTTGACATATGGTGTGGCCAATTAGTTTGTGTCGTGGTTCGATGTGGTTTAGTTTTACATCATAAGATTCATCTGTCAATGGATGGTCTGATGACTCTTTGGGTGTGTAGCGGTAGTCTGTGTGGTATAGAGTAATGTGATATGTTCTGGTGTGTTCAGTTTCATGTTGTTTTTGTTGCAGTATGTTCTAGTATTGCGGCCCTGCACCGGTGCAGTTTGACTTGTTTTAAGGTGATTGTAAGGTGTCCTGTGTTATGTTGTTGTAAGGTTTGTTGCGGTGTAATGTTGCATGGGAAGAACCAGTGTTGGATTGATGGCTAAAATGTGATGTGGAGAGAGTAGTGTAATGTGTATGTGAGTGACATGGTGTGATGCTCGGTTTGATGTTGTGGTTGGGTGTCATTTAGAGCATAATGGCCTAGTGTAAGGTAAGTTGTGATCAGTGGCATGGGGTGTAAGGTCTTTTAAGGGTGTGATGTTGTGTCTGCGTGCTGTGAAGAATAGTGTGCACTGTGATTTCATGTTGTGTTTTGTTATTTGCTGAAGTATTGAATACTGCAGATGGATCAATTTAGGCTGCTGGTAGGTGCGTCCATGGATACAACAGGAAGGTCATGCATCTTGTGAAAAACAAACAATCACTAAATCTCAAGGGTTACCTCAGAAAACAGTCCTTTGCATGTAACTGTTCAAAGTTATCAACAAATTCCACAACCGAAAGGGAGTGACAAATACTGTTTGCCATTTCAGTAAGCATGCAGCAACCTGTCCAAACAACTCCAAATTACTGGACATCCACAAGCTCAAAGCCTCAAACTTTCCAACATCTCACTCAAACGAGGCAGAAAACAAATATAAACAGCTGCAACCAGACCTGCAGCCAACAGAGACCGTCCTAGATCATCATCTGTTCGACCTCCAATCCAGAAGCCATGTTCTCCCTATACCTACCATCGTAAGAAATTACGACCTTACTTTCAGCTTTCAAACTCTTTGGTACCCTCTTCAGTAAAGACTAGCCCTAAAATAATGTAAACAAGTGCAGGCACAAGCAGTCTTCACTGGAGTCCTTCTTAGACCCTCTCCAACTTACAAAGTGATGGCCCATCTGCAAAATCCATTCATGGTTAAACGCCACAAACCCCCTGTCTTCAGCCAAGTCTCTGCCACATCCCAATCACTCATAAACCCAGTCAAGCTGGATTCCACCTAGTGAGGAAATGTGGATGCTTCTCAGTAAGGCCCAGTTTAAACACCATAACTGATGGCAACAATGGGGTGATCATCATCATCATCCTATACTAATTGACAAACAATAAACAATCACACCCTCTCACCAGACTGAAAGACATGGAGATCCAAGGCTCTGCACTCACCTGGATCATTTCCACAGTCAGTCATGACCGAGACTGATTGAACATGTCACAAATGACATAGGGGATCTCAGCCCTCTACTGTCATGTCAGAAATATCTTAAAAAGAGGCAGAATTAGAGTACCGGGAATCAAATACTGGAGCATACTCAGTTCCATTCCAAAATCACCTGTAAAATGCCAGTAGGGCTGGATAAGGGTCAGTTCAATGGCACGTCCCCCTCTAAAAGTCTCTTAGAGCTGTTGAAAATGTAGCCATGAGACCGCAGTGACTAAAAGATTATAAAGTGCTAGCCGTAGTCAGTCACATGTCAGGATATCCTCTGAAAGGCCTTGTAGCATCCAAGTTATCATTCCATGGTCAGTATATCTGGGCAGGCTTCGGCCATTTTCACTCAGGTTGTCAGTGTTCCTTTATAGTTCAGTAATTGAGCCCTTTGAATCATATGCTCTTTTGAGACCAGCGAAGGATCTTAAGTAGGGAGACAGCAAGCACTTTGGATATCGCTAGATGTGGGTTTGGCAGGTTGTTGAGGAATTCCCATGAAATAGGTGTAAGTTGGATTACATAAGTGTTTAGGAAGTACTGGAGAGAGGTTGGTTGTTTTTGTCAGATTTTTTTTTTTTTATAAGAAATAGGTCTTTGATCTTTGGCACTGTTATGTACGAGTTGTTCCGATTCACAATAGGCTCCAGCATGCACCATGCTGTGTGGGTGAGTCCTTTGAACAATTGTTTAAGATGTACAGCATCTACGTTTTTGGTTAGAGCAATGTGGCCTGGTTAGTAAAGTTGAACTGTATGTCCAACCATAGTTTAACATTTTCCAAGATTTAGCAAGGGTGAGCCTCCCCATGGCATCGTTAAGTGTATCTGCCAAGTTGGGCTTGCATGGCACATGGTAGTATTCTGTGGATCAGCTGGACCAGTATGGCGGAGCAGTAGGGACTGTCGTGAAGTCTGGGTGAGGATGTCCTTCCTTGGGGCAGGACCTCTGTAGCTGACAATGTTGTAGGAGCCTGAGGTTGCAATGAACTGTGAATGACAGGAGTGCGGTCTTCGAATCGCTAGCATGCCATGAAGACCACTTGGCTGGTCGACTATCAGTCCATTGTCTGCAAGAAATCTCCGTTTGTATAAATCATTGCAGATTTTGGGGTTTTGCTCATAGGATGTGAGTGCTCTTATGATGAAGATGGATCAATATTTCCAAAAGCCTATCGGGTTTCTCTAATAGGTCATGATGGGACTGAAAGCTTTGAGCTGCACTTCTCATCGACCAGCTCTGCTCATAATGTTTTAATGATTTGTGATGCCTTACTGCGTTTCACAGCATCCCCACTCGGATGGTTGAAGTAGCACAAATCACTATCGCAAGCTTGTAACGTCAGTCCACAGATGTAGCAAACTCCTCCAGTGCAACCAGACCTCTTTTAAACCTGTTGTAGGTCACCTCCAATCATACGTTGTGGATGCTGACAGGGTGGATTAGTGAACCCGGGCCAAATTCTGGGATCATTTATTTGAAAGATAATTTATTTCTAATTGAACAGCAAAGAAGACTGTTTTAGTATTTTATAATTGGTTAAGTGAATTAGCTCTCAATATATCTCAAGCTGATGTTATCAATACATCATGAACCACAGACACACTCTCTCTCGCTCTCATCTCCCTCACACACTCACTCTTTCTCCAGTCACACCTTCCTTCAGTTGCTGTCAGTGGTTCATGTGAAGGTTTAGGCCATTGGCCGGCAGGCACACTTGACGCCTATAGGATAAAGCATCGTATGCAGTAAGAGGATGGGAACTTTAACCAGTGTGAAGCCCTAGTGGCACCAGGTGGAGGTTGTCCCACAAGCTCAAGAGCGTAGAATATTGCTGCCTTTTGGACCCTTGTCTGGTGCGAAGAGTACAGAACAGCACTGAATAATTAGTTGGTGAGGGGAGTGTAACTGAGCACCAACAGAGGATGAATAGAAAAGTCCTTGCAAGTTTCCTAGTAAAAGGGCTGATGTTGAACATATTGACGTCCAGTCCATGAGAGGAAAGGTGGCCTAATTTCTGTAAGGAAAGAATACTAAACTAGTCTGCTTTCACAAGCTGTCACCTGGATGGTTTCCAAAGACATTCAAACTGCATAGTGTGCACGTTAACTGTCTTGTGAACTATGCTTGTGGTTGCAACTGGTAAGTGGAGCCGGTGGAAGGTAGATGGGTGGACGCATGTCCGCTCTTCTACTTGGTTAGTGACTGTCTGGTGCAGTTAGAATATTCCAAAGCTGGAATGAAAACCCCCATTAGACACTGGGGAGAGGTTACAACCCCAGAAGATGCCGACTGTTACGATTGCCACTTTTGCAGAGGTACTACTTTCTGACTGCTAGTCTAGTCTGCCTGTGTCTGGTGCTTGGATGGTTGACAGTATGATGGGCCTGTTTGTAGGTACACTTATTCAGGTTGTCGCACTGTGGCCCGGAGTGAGGGTAGGATCTAAGCAAGTCGCTCTGTAGATCTGCCATCAGAGCAGTGCTCTGCCATCCCCGTCAGTCTTTAACCCTACATTTCAAGGGGTCTTTTCCCTCGGGATCCTCTGACCCGGGGCACTTTTCCGCATCTGGTTATCTACTGGTAATCCCTACCAGCATTGCTATAGTGCCAGAGTATTTAATTATTATTTTTCCTTGGTCCTGATGAAGTGCTACTTGACCCGTTAGGGGCTACCAGGCACGAAACATGTCGACCTTATGCACCACATCAGCCCTATAGGACCATTATATCCAGTTAGGGCCCAGTTTTTTAGTTAGGCTAGTGTCCCTTGTTAGTAAACACTATACGTTAGGGTAACCCTAGACCTATTTTATCCATTACACTCACAGCACTACCTAGCCCACACACCTGCACTCACCCTACGGCTTCATCACCAAAAGATCTCTGCCAAAGAGCCCCTTCGCGGGTGCCCGTCGGGCATTGCAGCGCTGGCCCGAGGAGGAGCAGGCCCAATGATGAAATATGACATCCTCCGGGGTGTGTGAGGGCACTTCTTAAAAAGACCGTCCCTTCCCCCCTTCCACACCTTAGGAACTGCACTCTTACGAATTACACAGTTGCCTTGGTCATGTGTGCAGGACCTGTTTAAATATAGCTCCTGGTTCCCCTTGTTTAATACCTGTTTGTAAGTACACTTGTTCAGGTTGTCGCACTGTGTCTGGTGCTTGGATGGTGGACAGCATGATGGGCCTGTTTGTAAGTACACTTGTTCAGGTTGTTTTACTGTGTCTGGTGCTTGGATGGTTGACAGCATGATGGGCCTGTTTGTAAGTACCCTTGTTCAGGTTGTTTTACTGTCTTTTGCTTGGATGGTTGACAGCATGATGGGCCTGTTTGTAAGTACACTTGTTCAGGTTGTCGCACTGTGTCTTTTGCTTGGATGGTGGACAGCATGATGGGCCTGTTTGTAAGTACACTTGTTCAGGTTGTCGCACTGTGTCTGGTGCTTGGATGGTTGACCGCAAGGTGGGCCTGTTGGTAAGTACACTTGGTCAGGTTGTCGCGCTTTGTCTGGTGCTTGGATGGTTGACAGCATGGTGGGCCTGTTTGCAAGTACACTTGTTCAGGTTGTCGCACTGTGTCTGGTGCTTGGATGGTGGACAGCATGATGGGCCTGTTTGTAAGTACACTTGTTCAGGTTGTCTTACTGTGTCTGGTGCTTGGATGGTGGACAGCATGGTGGGCCTGTTTGTAAGTACACTTGTTCAGGTTGTCGCACTGTGTCTTTTGCTTGGATGGTTGACAGCATGATGGGCCTGTTTGTAAGTACACTTGTTCAGGTTGTCGCACTGTGTCTGGTGCCTGGATGGTTGACAGCATGATGGGCCTGTTTGTAAGTACACTTGTTCAGGTTGTCTTACTGTGTCTGGTGCTTGGATGGTGGACACAAATAGCCCAGTACATGGCCAAACCAACCCTAAGACATGAGCATTTCACCACAAATTGGCACCTTTGTTAAATTTCTTGGTGTCAAATTTGACCTACTTCTACAACTGGACCTTCATGTAAAGTCAACAAAATTGCGGAAAACTGAAAACTACAATAAAATCGATTTCACATTGTCAGGCTCTTCCTGCCTAACAAACCCCAAAACTAAAGCTTGCTGTCGAAGCTCTTGTGAATTCTCTGATTGACTATAGAAATGTGTTCATAATACGGCTCCTCCAATCGTTCTTGGCTCTTTTCAAAGCGCTCTCCATACAGCAGGCTGCTTGATCTCATATGCGAAAAGCTACAAGCACATCACTCCTGAACTCCCTCCTTTCCAGTATCTCCCCCTAGATGTGCATACAACACAGCCTGCTCCCTTGAGATACAATTTACCTTGACCTCTTGAATATACTTCTCATAACCGCTATGCCCAGGTTAGAAGCTCATCTCTACTAGGTCTTCCCTGCTGGAGATTGCCATACCCAACTTTGAAAAGTTGTCCACACAGAAAGGTTAATTATCAGGGTGTACACTGATGCACATTAGGTGGCACTCTCTCACTCTTTTAAATCAGCTATTAAAACAGTAATTACTTACCATCCCTTCAATTCGGAACCCATAAGACAGTGGAATATTAGTGGTGAAGGATAAGTACTTCATGAGTGATACGTTTAAAACCTTCCATCTGTTGGGAAGCAAGCACTCCTTTGTAGCACTGAACTCTCCCAGGGTAGCGAGGCAGAGCAGTCCAAGCCCTACTCAGGGGAGGGGGTGTGGGCTAGTACCTCAGTCCACAGGCAGACTGCAAACAACCCATAAACTATTGTCCAGTCAGTGCTTTTACTTATAAAAAGGAAAAGTACTTTATTATGCACGCACAACTCAATATTATCCATTAAATTACGAATATACAAATGATGGCAAATGGATTTTCCTAAGGTGATTCGCTCCTAGCAGGTCACATCCCTAGCGAGCCCTGAACCCTGTAAACTCAATACCTCCTACACATACCAGACATTGTATAATGGGGTGCAGTTTTCAAAAGTCAGACCTACTGGCCTTGTCAGGATGTTGTCATTGTCATCATATTAGTGAAATAGCAAGAACGTCCTATAACAACTCAATACAACCCCAGTAAAAGGATGCTGTCGTCTTACAGTGACATTAAGGCATGTAGAGACAGACTAATAGCTTTGTGGTTGTCAATAAAGTGTTCCAATCACCTTCATTATGACATAGCCTTTCACTTTTAACTGTGTGGTTGTCAGTAAAGCATTCCCATGGATGGCCTTCATTATAACACATGATTCATTGTCCACTTTGTCATTATCAATAAAGCATTTTAATTTTGATAAAATGTGTGCATGAGTCTTTCAAGCCCATCTTACGACTCACTAACAGAGGCCCCTTCACCCCAGAGTTAGTTAGGCAAAAGCCCACACTCAAGGAGTGCTTACAACGAAATAAAACCTCTCCCACATTCACTCCTAACCCCTGGGACAATTGAGATGACATTTTAGATTTTTTTTTTTTTTAGTAAGGGCTCCTCTTGATCTAGAAAGGGCTCACCACTGCTCCCAGGTGCCCCCAGCACTCTTAGGATAGCAGTGCAGTTCCCCTGTCCTCTGGGCACCATGTGTCAAATATGCAAATGTGTGGTGCTAGTGTGAGCTCGCCAGCTGTCACTGTTCTTTAACATGCAGCTTTGCACCGCAATCAACATGTCTCTTTTGATTATTTTTTTTTTAGATCATACCTGCCAACTCACACGGTGCCACCATGTGACATGCGATATCGGCTCCCATCACACGGTCTCCTGGTGTGGGGCCGATATCACACGGCGGCAGGGAAAACGAGCTGAAACCGCCGCAAATTGTGTTTTTCTAGCTCTTTTTCCGAGGCTTTGAATTGGCGACATCCATTAAGGGGTGTGGAAACGCCCAAGAACATTGGCACCAGCCTCAGCAAGCTTTTTTTTTTGTTCTTCAGAGTAGGGGATGGGGTTCAAAAGTGCTTTGTAGGTACTTCTTGGCACAGGCCCGCCCCCTCCTCACACGGTGAGATTGTTCTTGAAGTTGGCAGGTATGTGAGATCCAGATACCCCAGCCCATCTTGTGGGGTGCCAGAGACTTGGCCATCACTGGGGCTGTGCAGGAGCCTAATCCCTCGCTCTACGCCTGGCAGACACTGCTCGGCGGGTACCGGCAGTCTTCTTTCTCCCACATGAACGAGAAAGCTGCTGCTTCTGCTCTGCTGCGCTCACTTACTATACACTCTAAATTTTCAAAGTAACACGAAATGCGCTGCTTTAAAAGGGAAGATGACCACCCAACATCCCCAAATAAACCCTACGGTTTCAAAGCACTCATACAGCATTAAGCTCGCGCCACCCAGAACGTGTGGTTTTCACATCAAGGGACTGTAATGTGTGTTTATTCCAGAATAAGTGGATCAAAAGACAGGTATTTGTTACACAAGTGGAGTTTGGAGATTTAGGTGATATCCATTTGTTCAGGCACTGCGAGTTGGATCATTTGAGCTGCATAGAAGTTCAAAATTTGTAGTTTCAGGGGTTGTAGGATTTAACTTTGAGGACATTGAGGCTTTGAAGTTGATGGAGGGGCAATCGGCATGTGGCACAAGGGGCTATGAATGTATATATAATTTTATTTAATATACAAATTAAGCATATTCTGATATGATGGCTATGTGTTATTTCAGGCTTGTACTGGTTTATGGGTGTCCAGTATATGGCAACTATGATCTTTATATGAGGAGCATGCACATTTTGTCACAGGGTGATTGTTTTACCCTGAAGACATATGTTTGGCTTATGTAAAATAGGGCTTTTTAAAATTTGTTTATTTATTTATTTATTGCCCTTAACGAAGTCGTAGAGCAAGACTCCCTAAAATGACGAAACGCGTGTTGGCAAAAGACCAATGGAGATTGAATATTGACTAATAAGAAAAACAACATCAGAAGAATGGTCCCAGAACTTTTTCATAATTGTATATATAATTGGTGCGTGCTTATGGCTGTATGACCGGCCCATGGGACCCTCTCATGGGCTGCACTCTGCTCCACTACAATCTGCCCCAATCCAGTCTACCTCGTTCTACCCCAATCTACCGCACTACAATCTACCCCCACTTTTCCTCAATCTACCCCATTCCACTCTACCCCAATTTACCCCACCCCACTAACTTTTATCCATGCTGAACAGCAGCCACACTGGTGTACAACATGGCTATAACAAATTGCCAAAGCCAATAGCTTTCGCATAGGCGAGACCTATTAGCTTTGCCAGTGCTTTTTTAGAATTAGTGAACCAGACCCTTTCTGCCCTGAACTTTTTGCAATGTCTCGAGGGCAAGCCAATTTTCCTGTGCATTTATTGTTACGGATTGAGTTCTGATCTCTGAAACCATATAGAACAGAGTTTTGTGTACAGTGCGCATCCTCAACGGAATGATTTGAAGGTGATTTAAAATATTACGATCACGGTCAAAGAGGCACAGTGAAGAAAAATAATTGTGTAGGATCACACCATTTGCTCAGGTTGGCAAGCAGGGACTGAATAAAAAAAATCTAAAAAGGGGCGTTTAATCTGATGTAAATCAGTAGCCCACAAGCGAGGATGCCTTGAGTAGGCCAAAAGACAATTCAGTTTGTGGCAGCTTTGTAGTATATTGAACCACATATACACATGCACATTTTCTTTATATTACGAATGGAAAGACTTCTGCTTCAAATTTCATCTTTAAGCAAAATGAAGCAACAAGAGGTAAAAGTAATCCACCAGAAATAGAATTTGGGCAAGTGATAAAGGAACATTGTGGCTGATAGATGACTGACTTTGCCTAGGTCAGCCTCATCAGTCTGCTATAGCCACCACCCTGCCCTGAGTGCAAGTTTCTGATTTAGGTACAGCCCTGTCCACCTCTGAGTCTGAGGCTCTAACCACACACACAACCTCTGACACTTCAGGTCCTGCATATATCTGGCAGTAATCACTGATTACTAATGTGCTATGCATATGATGTTGATCATTAAAAAAAATAGCCACGTTTACAGAAAATCCATTTTGCTTTCTTTTACGAATTACTATTCTAAGCTTTAAAAATGTCAATTTTATTTTGAGGCATGAAAACATTGACTTTTTTTTCTTTATTAAATGCTGATGCAGGAAGCATGTTCAAAAGTCCCTCCCAGCTCGGATTCATCACAGATCTTCTGGCCAGACACAAATAATGTACTTATTATACATTATGAAACCTCTGTTGGTTTATGCAATCACTATGAATCCTGGTTAGTGTAGGGGTAATAGTGACTTGGGTGTTTTTAGAAATGTCGCAGTCTGTGACAGAAAGTACTGTGAATGTGTAAATCATTATTTTAAATTTGCATTACACACAGTATACGATAGGCTCCACAGATTGTACAAATAGGTTGAAGATAAGAAAAGTTCTTCCAGTTTTAGATTTTAGTAATACGCAGACAGTATCTGGTGCAAACATGTTTTATAGCTGTCTTTTAGAAGGACTCACTACAGATGAGCTGGTGACGCCCTTTCCAACAGGAGCATCTTTGTCTTCAGGGATTCCATCAGCTAACACCAATGCCGGCTTCCAAGCAGCCTTTACGTTTGCAGATTAGTCAGTTGCAAACACATACATTTTTTTAGGCAGTAGACACCCTGGCAAGTAGGTTTGTTTCAAGTTTAGCTCTCTGTTCCTCCCTCGGGATCACAGCACAGGAGGCCCTCTCCCTCTCCACATCAGCTGAGGGATCTCAAAGGTCGGAGTTAACCTTTGTGTTTTTAGCACAAAGGCTAAAATTACGGACAAATGCCATCCTTTGAAACATGGATCACGGACAAAGGATATTAGGGCTTATTTACGGACAGACCGTGTAAATTACGGACGGGTGGTCACCCGAATGTTGAAAGAAGTCTGAGTGCCTGAAACCACACCCAGGAGTGCCACAGTTGCCTGGTCCCTTCCCTCCAAAACTTGAAAGGGGAGTCTATCCTGTGTTTGGATCCAGAGGGCTTGCTGTCCTCTTTAGCTTCTGTGGGAGTGGGCCTTCCCACATCAGGTGCAGTGTGAAAAGTAATGAGCACATATAGATTGCATCCCCACTCTCTCCACTCCTAGCAGCAGGCCGAATTACTGGCTAATGGCCCTAATGAGTGGGGAAGGCCATTGATTCTCCAGCTGGCCAGCAGAGTACTCAACATGGTCTAGCAGGGTGCAGCAAAGGGCTGGAATCTCATTAGAAGCTGTCAGAGAAATTTGACAAATCTCATGCACTTGCAAGAGTGCAGATATGAGAATAGTGGCACTGGATCTGCAGTCGGGGTTCATTTTGAAAATATAATCAGTACTTCATGCTAGTCTCCTGGCCTCATTATGGCGAAACTAATTTGATGCAGATTTCGCTCATAGTGTATAATACAGTGAAGCACTCAATCTTCTGAGTAATCACTACAGATGTACCTGCTCATACAATTCATAACCACTCACATTACAAAGCCTACACCAGGTCAGTAGCAATCCGTGAAGGGTCCCTTCTGCACCACGCTTCCTGTGCACAGAGTTGTGGCTGAGCTAGACTGTAGCCTCACACACTCAGCCAGTACACACATGTGCGTATGTATTCAAATGCAACCGGCCCAGAGCCTCTAATGCTGTCTGGGCAGCAGGAGACCTCCTCTTAAAAGGAAGACAATGGTGGTGATCACTCCCTATCCTTTATATCAGAGCTTGCAGTGAGTGAGACACTGATAGTGAGACACACTCACTTCATTGGTCCTTAAACCCATTTCTCACACCACCATTAATCCCAGGTCTCCGATTGTCAATCTCTTTGATGTATGTGAACCAAGCCTATGACCTAGACGGTTACTTTTACCCATGTAAATTTTTGCCGATTGAATTTCCAGTTTCTGTCTTGAGTGTGACACTGATTCTGTATGTATAATCCACTCTCTAAAGCGTTAAATCACACATTATGATGCAGTGTACTTATTCTACTATGCAAAGCGCTCATACGGCCTATGTCAGATTTCTGACAAGATACTTCGAAAACCATAAGGTAATAATGCTATCTCCCTTATTTCTAATGGCCATGTTAACAGCAGAAGCCTTTCCCCACTTCTCTGTCAGGAAGTGGAGGCACTGTGGTCTTTTGCCATTTAATTTGGCTGTCCTTAGTCCTAACCTTACATATTTTAAGAGTTTGTACAATGTTTTGTATCCCAGCTGTTATATGTTCAGGACTTCCTAAATTTTGCAGGCCTAGTCCCAGTCACCTCTCCCTTAACTCCTTCGCCGGCTATGCAGGACCATTGCCCGAAGGAACTGTTGTCCCGCCTCCATAGTTGTCAATGATTAAACATTCGTTTGAGCCATGTATTCTACTTGCATGTTGTCTTGAACACTAGCTAAGTTGGCCATATTCCATGGCACTCTGGCACCGTTGACCATAATGTACCTTTTCACTTCTAAGTCCTAACAGTGCCGATCATGACATCAATTCTCGAAGTCGGTGCTTTTGCTTTTTTGGTGCTTGTTCCACTGGGATTCTATGGTGGAGATAGAAATTGTTAAGATATGAAAGCTTGTTTTCCATACACAAAATGTGCAATAATGTTAACCACATGGTGAATGCCTGGCATTATACCCCCTTGATGGGATTCTTTGACATGAAGTGTGTGATCATTTCATCTAAATCAAATAGCAGACCAACTACTTTGACCGTTATGCGTATTCTCAAATGTTCTCCAGCATAGTTTTTAGAAATCCTATCTTTTGTTTTGAGGAGTAAGTATATCCGGTGTTGGTGATACCCCCAGAGCTCAGGCGGCTGCGCTTGTTGCATTGCCATCATGTTCACTAACCTTTCTGTCTGTCTTTTATCTCTTTTGCTACATTCTTTGCTGTCTCTGCTGCTCCTGCTCTGTTTCTGTCTTTCTTTGTGTGACTGTTTCCTCCTCTGCTCTCTGACCACAACGGCTACCCTCCAGACAACTGTAAGGCGCACCAAGGTGAGAAGGCACCACTCTGTGGTAAACATTCATGTTTGATGACCCAATGGTGTTTGTGTGTGTGGAGCCTCTGTATTGTCCCTGTTGTCAACACTCATAACTGTTTCTTTTTTGAGCTGATCATTTGTGCACTTGTTTATTGTCTGTGGCCAAAGGCTCTTTATCAAGGAGCTCAAATTACTTCAGCACTGCCAGTTCAGAGCTCACAGTGACTTGATTTGGTGGGGCAGGACCCCATTGTCTGTACAAAAACAATTGTAGATAACTGCAGAGTCTGCACTGAGATGTGGTGGATCCAAACATTCAACAAGTAAAGACACCCTGGCTATCGGAACTGCATTAGGCAAATTCAGCCTTGTACACTTCTGAAAGGTCGATGTGAAGCTTGGTAGTGTTAATAACAGAATATTCATCTATAAGTAATTTGCAAATATTATGTTAAAATCACAAGGATCTCTTAGTGCAAAGAAATAGAAGATGTGTGTTTTATGTTGAAAGCTGTAGTAAGTACAAAATAGTATTTAATGCCTCTACTTAATCTTAAAATAATTTGGCAACAAAACTAGCTGGAAGGTTCTAGAAGCTTAAGAAGTATTGTAGCTGGAACTGGTCTGCCATATGGATTTACACTCTGCATTCTGCCTGATTTGTTGGGAAGGTTGATGTGCACGTACCATACTCCATTAATCCATTTGTGACTTGAGATTTTGTTAGTGCCCCCATTTAGCTTGTATATAGTAGTAGCTGAATTTTGAGAAGCATAGATGTATGGAAATTAGAATTACCAACCACTGTTTTGCACTTTGGGGTGGGAAGAAGGCAAACCATTGCTCAGAACTCAATATTATACCCAGTGCTCAGACTTTCTGAGTTGGAGTGGCGCTTGTCCCTTGTGGCAGGCCAATTCAAGAGGGTTACTTTCCAGCATAACTGCTCAGCTTAGTACAGGTGAGACAGAGGAACCTTTCTTTATTAAGTGATAGATGTACTTCTGGCACTTTCTTACATTATGGCGGTGTCCTGTTTTTTTCTGGCTATCAATAGAGCTGTGTGAAATCAACTGACAGTCTACATGTCTAGCTCCAAATGGTCAGATAATTGGGCAAAGAGGCATAAATAAAAGTTTAATAAGAGGAAGGGACAGGTAGCTTCACACCACCCTATGCATAATATTTCAATTAAAATATTCAACTGTACCCATCTGAAATTGTAATTTGTTGCATAATGATATCTGCTGTAAGGCAGTGCAGTGCCTATGTCTCTTATCCAGTCCTTCTAAAGAAACAGCATGGTTTCTGATGCGATAAGCTGCTTAGTGGTCAAGAAATATTAGAACCTTTGCCCTAGATTCTGATGTTCTCTCAGATGTATCCTGCTCAAGGTTCAGGGTCTCTTGTTGACCTGAAATGTGCGCTATATGAAGGTTATTTCCCACAACACATATTCTTGCCTTTTGTCTGGCCTATCCAGCATTTTCCCTTGGTAACAAACAGTTGTGATCAACCTGTCTGGTACTGTTTTTGGCTTTGTCTGTCTTCAGAATTGGGGATTTTTGCTTGCTTCATGCATTGGAATGTCTCCTTAAGGAAGCGAGGCATTGGGGATTTTTAAGCTTATGTATATGTCTGCTAGTTGGAGCTGTGATCAGCTTTCCACATAAATATTTCCTCAACAATCCAGATCTCTTTAAAGTGGGTTTGAGATCTTGATTTCTATTTGCAACCAGAGCTTAACGGCAAATTGGATTCAATCCGGCTTGCTTTGTTCTAAAAGCAACCAATCCACCTTCTGCTCTCCTCCGCAGCACTCTAATATCTTGTGTCCTTTCTTAATTTTCTTTATTGCCTTCTTCATTAGACTCCTAACCAACCTAGCATTGCAGATATAGCATCTTAGGATTTGTTTCAATTGTATTGAATTATATTTAGTTAAAAAAAAACTAAAAGGAGAGAATGTGGCCTAACAGCTAGGGCGGCCGACCTCGGAGTTGGGGAACCGGTTTCGAGTCTCTGCAGGGACGCTCAACATTCTGTGATTCTGGGCAAATCACTTAATGTCCCCGTGCCTAATAAAGAATAATGTGTCCGTCTGTAACGTAACTTGTGCTCATGTAAAGCTCTCTTGATACCTTCGGGTCTAGTTCGCGCTATAAAAAAACTCCACAAAAAAATAAAATGTCTACAAAATAAATGGGCCGTGTTGTGCAATTCTCTAATACGCTTATTGTTTCAACACAAATCATATTCTTCGTTGGCATGGTTATGTGTCAGGCTAGCTAATGCAGCTGATTGGTGTAGATAGCAGACATTTTCAGCTTGTGAAACACTAATCAACTGGATTGTTTTTTGCAAGAAAGTGGTTTGAGCATAACTCTTGTTTTTTTCTTTTTTGTTATTTTGCTGCACAGTAAATTTACTGAAGGAGTAGTTCTGATTTCAGTAACCCGGCTAGACTTTATGGACATGGTTTTTCAGAACCGTGTGCTGTGGAAATATTTTAACCCATCTTTTTCAGATGAAAAAGTCTTTCAGGTTTAGAATGCATATCAAACTCAACTACTTCAGGACTATTTTAAAATCGGATGACTCTTCAGTGCAACACCCTGAAGCCATTTTGATAGCATATGTAGCTTTACGTAAACTATCCTTCATTAAGAAAACTTCTTAATGTTGAACAGATGATTTTTCTCTTCGGCTTAATATAAGAGTTATCATTCAACCCACCGAAGTCCTTGAATTGCATGGCCTCAAGCCTCTGCATTAAGAGAACTAGTTTTTAACACCATGAGTCTTTAGAACCAGTGCTCTTCTGTAATGCCAAAGATAACTTGTTGTTCTGGAATTACGTGATCTCTGTGCATCTTTGCAAGCACTGATGTTCCAGACTGTCTCCCAAAGCAGTAACAACCAAAGTTGTCTTGTGATCTGATGAAGGTAGAATTTGATTGTACCCGGGGGAAAAAATGGTCATCACCGTAAAGAAACTCCCTGAACTTCCTACAGTTTTAAAACTGAAGATTATCAGATGTAAGAATTTTTTCGAGGCATTCGCCAAGCAAAAATGAAGGTGCTGAAAATACTTTTTATTAGTGCTAATGTCCTCCTCAAACACATTGGAGCTTTGCGTTAATTTATTGTGGTGTGCACATGATTCTACTGTCGCCACCAGTAGGCAAACTTTTTTTTATTGTGACTATTGCTCCCAAACAGTGTATATCACTTATTGTCATTTTCAACTATCGCAAAACAAATCTACATGTACTAAACAGTGTAAAATTTCACTCTTATTTTATTAAAAAAAAAAGATTTATGATTAAAATCTCCATTACGTTTTATTTTCTTCCTCATCTAGCAGGGCTTCCTCAGCACCAAGTCAAGTCTACCCATTACATTTTCTTTGTAGCAGCGTTGGGTGGGGCACAGTGAATGAACGCCTCTTGACTTCCTAGCATTAGAAATGAATGACATGTTTCCACTGTGATTCTTGCATTGTAGCCTACCCGTACCCCCAGTTCTGCAGCTTCAAGTGGGACTCCGGGAGCCTCCGGTTCTGCCTCTGCATCATGTGGCGAGATCAGCAGCAGCGAACCAAGCACGCCTGCTCAGACTCCACTAGCTGCCCCAGTCATCAGAACTCCACTTACTTCTCCAATGGGTCCTTCGCCTGGCCCAATGCCCACAAAGGTAAGAAAAGAGAATACATTGAGCAAAATACATAAAATATATATTTAAATCCCTTCACTGTCTATTTTAGGTATAATGCTGAAATGCATTTTGTTGTTTATCTTTCTGTCGAAGTAGGATAGATACTGACTAGATTAATTTAATATTATGTGTGGAGCTACTCAGTTGTTTGTGATTCAGTCTTCTCTAATAATGGTTACTTAAATCTAAACAGTTATAACTTTTTATCTGTCGAGGATGCGTTGCGCAGTGGCGGTTACAATGCGGGCTGCGAGGTCAGCGCGGAGTCCTTGCGCTGGAAGAATCCTCACAGCAGAGGCAATACGTCTGTTCTGCTTGGGGTACGTCATGCAGCAGAGGTGATGCACCAGTTCTGCTGGATCCGCAGAGAGCTGGCTGGTTACAAGAGACTAGCACTGAGAGTCACTCTGGTGGACTTGGGTTCAGGTTACAGGCCCAGTCTGTTTCACCCATGCAAGAGGGCATCAGTCTTTCAGGGCTGCAGTCCAGCAGAGAGGCAGTCCTTTCAGTAGCACAGCAGTCCTTCCTGACAGAGTCTTCCAGCGGTTCGGAAGTATACTGAAGAGTTTGGGTCTGAGGTCCAGTATTTATACCTAGTGTCCACTTTGTAGTAGAGGAAGCTTATAGAGGTTTCTACACCCCTGAGGTATGAGGCATCCCCTTCCTCCCTGTCCTGGCCCCAGCTTGTCTGGGGCCACAAGAGACCAGTGTCAAACCGTTTGTGAGGGTCCTCAGGCAGAGTCTTTGCGATGTGCAAGTGTGGTATGTGACCGCTCCTCCCCCTCGTTAACTCCAAGTGATCCATGCTGCTAGCACCTGTCTTCCCTTTGCCTCATTGTCTGGGACCAATACAGAAAGACCGACTGCCAGCTACGCCTAGTCATGTGACCCAGGATCAGGCTGCAGGCACCAAATGGTTAGGACAAGAAAGTGCCAACTTTCTAAAAGTGGCATTTTCAAATTTTTTATTAAAAATCTGACTTTACCATTAATGAGGGCCTTTATTTCAATTCGTTAGACACCAAACTCAATCTGCCTGCCTGTTGCCATTTGGAAGTTATCCTTCTTAAATGTAATAATGTAACCCTAATGTTATCCTATGAGAGAGGTAGGCCTTGCAATAGTGAAAAAACTAATTTAAGAGCTTTTCACTATCAGGACATATAAAACTTAAAAGTACATGTCCTACGTTCTAAACACATTTCACTCTGCCCTGTGGGTGGGTGACTTGTCTGGATTAAAAAGGAAGGTGTAGGCCTGGCAAGAGGTTTATTTTGACAGGTCGACATGGCAGTTTAAAACTGTACACACATGCTGCAATGGCAGGCCTGAGACATGTTTAAAGAGCTATCTAAGTGGGCGGCACAATCGGTGTTGCAGGCCCACTGGTAGCATTTAATGTACAGGCCCTCAGCATATGTAGTACCACTTGGCTAAGGACTTAGTAAATTAAATAGGCCAATTGGGTTCAAGTCAATTCTACAATGTTTTAAAGAGAGAGCTCAAGCACTTTAGCAATGGTTAGCAGTGGTAAAGTGCACAGACTCTTAAGGCCATCAGAATCGAATTGAGCAAAAAGTTAAGGGGAAAGACAAAATGTTTGGGTGTGGCCCTGCAGAGAGGGCCAGGTCCAACAACAAGTTATGTCTCTTCACACTTCTTTATGAAACTTGTGAGATTCGAGGGTTCATGGCCTCTTGATCATTCAATACACAGGATGGCACTTCCCTCATCATCAAAGATAAGCCCAAAAGACTTTGATTATCTGACCAATTGCCTTAAGGTCCATTGGTTGATGTCCAGAAATTGTCCATGCCTTAATCAGCAAGAATAGGTATATGCAACTTCATAGAGTTCTAAAAGTAAATATATCACTGCAGCCACCCCAAAACAAAGATGAAACACAAAGTGATGACTGAAGAGATTGCTTTAAGAAGTTTAGTATTTTTAAAGAACAAAGAGGATGAAAAAAGTAAAGAAAGAGGAGAAAAAAATTAATATAAGAAGGTGAGAAAGGAAAGAAAGAAGGAACTAAGGAGAGAAGAAAAGGAACGTTGGCGAAGAAACAGGGAGGAAGGAATGGGAGCAATAGAGAAGGGCAAAGGAGAGGAAGTAAAAATGGAAAATGAAGTAGTCGAAATGAGTGGGAAAAAAGGAGAGAGTGGAAGGAGAAAGAAAAGACCGAAAGAAGGTGAGTAAAAAAGAATAAAGAAATAAAAGAAAGGTAAAAGGGAATAAAAGAAACCATGCATGGAAAAAATTACAAGGGAGAGAAAAATGGAAAGAAGAAACAAAGTGGAGAAGGGGGGAAAAGAACAATCGGAGGAGCAGAAAGGAATGAAGGAGCAAAGGTGAAATGGAGACAAATCGAGAGGCAAAAGGAAAGATAAAAAAGAAAGAGCAAGTATAAGAGCAAGTGAGAGAAAGAAATAGAATACAAGTTTTGACAATTGAATGAAAAAAAGAGTGGAAAAAAGAAAATAAGAGGGTGAAAGAAAATGAAGGAGAGTGAAAGAAAGGAAGAGAGGAAAAGAACAGAAAAGAGGAAAAATAAAATATTGACAATGAAAAAGAGAAAGAAAAAAGAGAAAAATGTATTACTGCCATTTACCTTTAAGGAAATAAACTTCTCAAGCATACAATACTTTTTCAGGGTAAGGGTTTCCATATACTGTGATTTATGTGTTGTTTATTTAAGGCTTCTTAAGCAGCGGCCTTGCACTGTCACCTTTCTGGGCCTCACAGCTGCATATTCCAAACTAGACTGACAGGCAGGGGGGCTACTTCAAGACAGTCTGTGAGACTCTAGATGGGTAGGTAGGTGGATGGATGGATAGATAGACGGATGGATAGGTCCACCCCGTAACCCTTCTCCCCCCCCACCTATGTAGTGATGCCTTCTGATATGGTCTGGCTCGCATGCACCTCCCCTCGTCATTAACTGGTACCTCTCATTATCCAATAGGCCCAATGCTCAAAGTCAATTTGGACAGGTTAAGCCTCTGTTTACTTCATTCATATGTTTCAGAAATGGTTTCAATATTCTGGTAAATTTATGGGCCTCAACCATTAGGTCATATGTTATCTTTTCATGGCTAAACAGTTGCTAAAGTCTCTGGAGCCATAAATCTAGGGTTGGTGTTGAAGCAGTTCCCCAAAGACCTAAAATCGTCCGCTTGACCATGACTAATAAATGGGAGATCCTTGTCCCCATGATCGTGTCTAGTGGGTAGGTTGCTGCTACTGAAATCCCTAAACTTGTCTTGCTCTGTTTTCAATTTTGGGATATACTAGCTAGCTACTTAAATCTCTTTGTTCCTAGGGCATGTCCATGGTATTGGAGAAGCGTGCCCAGTTCTCCACATTGTCTTCAGCAAGTTATAGGTTGTGTCTTATCTGTTGTATGTAGCCAGTGGGAGTGTAGAGCCTCAATACAGGAACTTGTAGAGTGTTTCTTGCCCCTGCGCATGATCTGCAAAGTCACGTGACTGTTTTAAATGTCATCCCACTGCTTGTGTAATTCAGTATTTAGGTCTTGCCCCCATTGTCTGTGGTAAACAAAACTCAGTTGAGACAGCCATGCATTAAGGACTGCATAAATTCCAGAAGTCGAGTGCATGTTGTTAAGGTTTGCAGAAACTTGTCTAAACTTGAGCGTGACCTTGGAGCGCTCTCCTTTATGTGAGACCGTGACCAAATGAATAATTAGCAGGTAGTGAAATCCTTCTTTCTCAGGGATGTGATAAGTACCACTAATATCATCAAATGGGTGAATTATCCCATTAGTAATGGTTGCAAAGTCTGAAACAGCCACACGTCTCCCATATCTGCAAGTGAGCTCTTACTGCGGAGAGAAGTAAAGGTTCCCTCTACCGAATGTCATGGGAGAAAGGTATGTGCGTCTCCCCAGGGAGTCCCAACTCTCTGATGTTACTCTAGTTATTGGGAAGGCGTACAATTTCCTGCACCGTTGCTGTTTCTGTATAAAGGCACCTCTTAGTAAGGGTGGATTGTTAGATTTTGGTCTGTGAAGCACCATATGTTGTCCGTTTCCCCACAGGGATACTCAGTCACATAGCACCACTGAGCAGATTCATAATAATGTTGCAAATGTGGTACACCCTAGCCCACTTTACTAGGTTGTGTCGTGCAAACTTGTGTGTGCAATTATGACTGATTTTCATCCCAGAAAAAAGCGTTGTAGATATCTTGTAACTGTGAGATGTCACTTCTAGAGAGGAGTAGTGTCTGGGTCTGAAACATATGTAATATCCTGGCTACATCCACCATTTTGAGTGAAGTGATTCTCCCCGGGCATGGCTGCGCCAAGAGTTTGACAGCTTTAGTCTCCTTCAGTAGGATTTTAAGGTTGCTTCTGATGCATTCATATAGGTCGGAAATATGAAGATCCCTAAATAGTTTAGCCCTTTAAATGTCCAACTGAATGGTGTCTCATCCTTCAAATGTGGGCCAGCTTTTTCCCCCCTGCCAATATTAGAGCTTCAGATTTCCAAAAATGTATTTTGTGACCTGCCAATTCACGTAGTAAGTGAATTCATTATCAAGGGGACATTTTGGGGACACTGAGCAGCATTAAAATATCTTTCCCAAAGGCGGACTCTTTCCATCTGTCTTGACGGACGTCAAACCCTTTAATTTGCTCCTGCTCTTCTCTTTTGTTGTGAAGATCATAGGGGAGAGAGGGCAGTTATGTCTCGTATCCCTTTGGATCTCCTTGCAGAAGGATGTTTTGCCGTTCTCCAGTATTGGATCTTACATAGATTCACATGCTTGAATCATCCCCGTCGTCGTAGGGATCGGCTACAGATTCAGAGCCTAGTTTGATGCACTCCAAACTTCACCCCTGTCCAGAATACGAGTGAAGAAAATGAGTTACTTACCTGTAACTACGGTTCTCCAGTATTGGTATCTTTCATAGATTCACATGCTTGAATTATCCCCGTCGTCGTACTGAGAGTCCCACAGTATACATATAAAAGCAGTAGATAAAATTACCATAGGCTACCATGCAATGAAAAGTCAGTGCAATAGCCTATCTACCTTCTTTTGTAAAAAAAAGAACCAAATCCAACCAATAGCCAAACAGGCGACGGCACCCTCTAGAACAATCCCAAGAGAGGCTAGGTTCCTCAGATTTTCTACCGCACGTCGTGTGAAAGGGAGTCTCCCTGAGCTCTGCTCAGTTTTCGCTGGTTTTCCAGTTTTCTAGCGTTTTTCTCATCAAACATGTCTGAATCTTCAAAGAAAGGTCTCTTCAGGTCGTGTGGATCATGTGGAAAAAAGAGGCTGCATGCTGAGAATCCACATAAGAGCTGCATCTACTGCCTTTACCCTCAACACAAGGTAAAAGACTGCAAAATCTGTAGAACCTTCTCTACAAAAACCCTCAAGGACGGGGAGGGTAGATTATTGATTTGGCTTCAAAAACTAAAGTCAAAATCTGATGTTCACTCAGATGATGAAGAGAGTTCTACATCACAGGCCTCAAAGGAAACACCTAAAAGGAGAGGGAGATCTCTTGAATCTCCTGAAGTTTCCAAGAAAAAGTCATCAAAGATGTCTCGTTATGAGGAGGAAGGTACCTCACAAAATGGAAAGCTTCCATTTCCTACTGAGGAGAAAAGCCATAAGAAAGATGAAGACAAATATTCTTCAATCCATTCCTTGAAGATATCTGTCTCAAAGAAGCTTATACCACCGACGGCGTTAATTTCAGAATCACTGTCGACGAAAAAACCATCTTCTAAGCAAGTTTCTCCTTCCTCATCGTCGAAGAAAACTCCATCCTCGACGACGGTCCTGTCGACGACGCTTCCGGTGACGACGATTGCTGTACCGCCGTCGACCTCTTCGTTGACGGCAACACTGACGACTACAACTTTTTCGTCGGCATCCTCGTCGACGACGGTGGTTCCTTCGACGAATTCGTCTATGACCGCGTCGACGGCTTTATCGTAGTCTGTCATGTCCTCGTCGATGAAGCAAATGCCATTACCGTCGACGAAGCTGACGGCGATGTATCCCACGCCTGGTCGTAAGCGTCCATCTTCCTTGCAGCTTACACCAATGTATCCGTCGACGACGTTCTCGTCGACGACACCGTCGAATAGGCAATTTTTACAAAAGCCTGCAATAGTTTCTCCTTTACCTCCTTCAACATTCTTGGAGGAATCTGTTGATGATGGGATGTTTGGACCTGCTGATAGTCCTTCCCAATTACATGTTAAATATCAGGAAGATGATGACGAGGATTATGGTGAATATTATCAACATGAATACCACCCTCCTCATGCTAAAAGGCAATATATGGAGCCAGTTTCTGAACCCATGGTCCACCTTCCTGTCGCAATGGTTCAAGATCTTCAGGATTTATTACGAGACTGTCGTTCACGTTTTCCTACAGCACCTGTTCCTCCACCTCCACAGCCACCACTGCCTGTTGTTTCACCACCTCGTACTTCGGTACCTGTGTCTGCATCTTCTCCGGTGGGAGATACTAGTGGGCCTCAACAACAACAACATCCAGATACCTCTGATGAGGGAGAAATTGAAGATGCTCAGCCTCAGAAAGAAGGTCAAATAGGAGATGAATGGGATAACTATGTCATATCAACTCCAGCGTCTCCCTCTCCTCAGATGATAGAATCTCCACCAGAGGACATAGGCGGCTTTCATGCTTTAATTGAGAGAGCAGCATTTGTTTTCAATTATCCCTGACAGTAAAGCAATCAGACTGCTTTCTTTTAGGAAATCGGTTAGGTCTATTCCTATTGTTGACCACATATGGGAAGAAGGATTAAAGGTAATGAGGACACCAGCCACAGTTATCCCTGTCTTGCCCGGAATTAACAAGAAGTATAAGGCTCCAGACGATGCTCCAGCGTATCTAATAAGTCATCCTAAGCCTGATTCCGTCATCTCACAGGCCGCACAAAGGAGATCGAGGAACCCTCTAGCGCCCATCACTGCACCACCTGATAGGGAAGGGAGGCGCTTGGATAATATTGGGAAAAGGTTCACAACAACATCAGGAGCAACTATTCGAGCTGCCAACGCTCTTGCGATCTTAGCCAGGTATGATCGCAAATGTGGTCGGAGATTGCCCAATTTTTGGATCTCCTTCCAGATGACAAGAAGATGGAAGCTAGAAAGATCCTGTTGGAAGGAGAGAGGTCAGCATCCGAAATTATTGATGCTTCCATGAATATTGCTTCTTTAGCTTTCCGTCAGCTTGCTGGAGCCGCTGTCCTTAGACTGGGTTGACTGAAGGCAACGATGTTCCGTCCTAAAGTACAAAGCAAGATATTGGATATGCCGTTTGATGGTGAAACACTCTTTGGCAAGCATATCGATGACGCCTTGCAAACCAACAAAACAGTTACAGACACGGCTAAAGCTCTAGGAACGCTCCAATACAGAAAGACCCCCTTTCGTGGAGCACGAGGCAGGGGAAATTATTCGTTTTGAGGACGTTATCAAAGATACCAGCCTCAAACCTACACCTCTTACCCGCCATCATACCAGCAGCAACAGCAATATCGTGCACCACCACAGGCTGCCTACTCCAGACAACCTAGACGAAAACAGCAGGCGCAGCCCAGAGATTCGGGTCGTAAACAGTGACAACACTTCGCCGCCTGCTGCTCCTCTGTCTTCCCTGAAGAAAGCCCCTCTCTCACATTTTCTGCATCAATGGAAACAAATAACATCAGACTAATGGGTCCTAGATATAATAAGGTATGGCCATACCTTAGAGTTCACCTTAGAGTTCACCTCAACGCCACCTCATCACCGCCTCAAAGATCAACACCACCCCATCTTCAGTTATTAAAGAAGGAAGCTCTGATAATGCTTCGAAAAGTAGCAATAGAACGGGTTCCACGCTTTCAGAAAGGAAAAGGTTTCTACTCTCGCTTTTTCCTGATAAAAAAGAAGTTGGGAGAATGGCGTCCCATTTTAGACCTCAGAAAGCTCAACAAATACCTGCTGAAGAAATCCTTTCGCATGGTCACTCTTCAGGAGATTTTACTACTTCTGAACCATTCGGATTTTTTAGCAAGCCTGGATTTGGAAAACGCATACTTACATATCCCTATCCACCCCAAACATCGAAAATTTCTACTTTTCTCTGTGGCAGGCGCGCATTATCAGTTCAAGGTCCTTCCCTTTGGCCTTCGCTCAGCTCCACGGATTTTCACCAAGTGCCTTGCTCCCGTGGCAGCGTTCCTACGGCTGAAAGGCCTACAGATCTTCCCATACCTCGAAGATTGGCTGGTAAAAGCCCCTTCTCTTCGTCAGGCTTCAGAAGACATCTCTTTCTGCCTGCAGCTATTCCGCTCTCTGGGACTGGCAGTCAATCTTCGAAAATCCATTCTAGCCACGTCTCATCGGCTAACGTTTCTGGGTGCACTACTAGACACTCTACAAGACAAGGTATACTTGTCAACAGAAAGGCTGAACACCATCTTATCTCTGGCTCACGACCTTTACGGAAGAAAGTGAGTTTCTGTACGTCTCCTCAAATCCTTTCTCGGGATGATGTCTTCCGACATTCTCATGGTACCTCATGCTCGACTAAGAATGAGACCAATTCAAGAGCAGTTGGACGCCCAATGGCTTCAAATATCAGGATCATTCGACGACATAGTTTGAATAACTTCGGTCATGAAGCATGCACTCCTTTGGTGGCAATCTCCTCACAATCTCTCTCTGGGAATGTCATTCCTTTCTCCTCTTCCAGAGTTTGTTCTGACAACAGATGCATCTTTGGAAGGTTGGGGAGCACATCTACAAGACCTCCAAATAAGTGGCAAATGGAGTCTCTCTCTCTCCAAAATGCATATCAATTTTTTGGAACTTCGAGCAATTTCTCTAGCCCTCCAGTCATTCCTCCCAAGGATAAGAGCATCCTCAGTCCTTATACGCACAGACAACACCACCTGCATGCATTATCTGATCAAGCAGGGGGGAACGAGATCTCCGATCCTATCTTGGGAAGCCCAAAATATATGGGAATGGACTTTACAGCATCATATAACCATCAAGGCGGAGCATCTCCCAGGCATAAAAAACAACCTGGCAGACACTTTGAGCAGGTTGAGTCAAACGGATCACGAGTGGGAACTCAATCAATCGGTCCTCAACCACATCTTCCAGAAATGGGGAACACCCAACTTGGATCTGTTTGCATCTCAAGGGAACCAGAAATGCCGGTTCTTTACCAGCAGGGAACCTCAGACAGGGTCATGGGGGAATGCGTTTTTGATAAGATGGTCAGGAATCTTTGCGTACGCTTTTCCCCCATATCCCCTGATCTCCAGAGTGTTGATGAAAATGAAACGGGAACCGTGCCAACTCATTCTCATTGCTCCACATTGGCCTCGTCAGCACTGGTTCACGGAGCTGCTCCTACTGTCGCAATCCAAGCCTTATCGCCTTCCTCTGTCAGCCAACCTACTGACAATGAACAAAGAGCAGATCCTGCAACCGCACCCAGCTTCTCTTCAATTGCATGCCTGGAACCGGAGTACAATGAATACAAGGACTTAATAATCCCTCAGGATTGTAAGGCTATTTTGTCCAGGGCAAGTGCTGAGTCTACTACGAAAACATATAGACTGAAATGGAAGCGTTTTTGCTCTTGGTGCCATAGCAATGATACTCACCCTCTTCGCTCTTCCCCAGAGAAAATCCTACCTTATCTCTTATCTCTGGCAAGATCAGGTCTGGGTTATGCTTCCATAAGGGTGCACCTCGCAGCTATCTCTCGATATAGACGGACGTCTGACGCCTCTTCTCTCTGTTCTGCCCGCATCATCAAACAGTTCATGAAGGGCCTTTTCAGAACTTTTCCTCCTATTAGGCCTCCTCCACCTGAATGGCGCAATTAATGAAACCACCTTTTGAGCCGATCCACAAAATAGAGCTCAAATTTCTCTCATGGATGGTGGCTTTGCTTCTCGCACTTCGGCCAGACGAGTAAGTGAAATTCAGGCTTTCACCATTAAAGAACCTTACTTGCGTTTCACAGAGGATTACATAATGTTACTGCAAATCCTAGATTTATTCCAAAGGTTCCATCCCAGTTTCACCTTAATGAACCTGTAATTCAGCGCACCTTTTTTCCACATCCTTCATCTCCAGCGGAGAAATCTCTTCACTCTCTAGATGTAAAAAGGTGCCTTAAGTTTTATTTGCAAAGGACAAAGCATCTGCGCAGAACTGATCAACTCCTAGTATCCTATGGACCTGTTAAACTAGGATCTGCTGTTACAAAAAGGAATGTTGCACGGTGGATTGCTGCCACTATCCAATTGTGCCACTCAAAGGCGGGTAAACCGCTTACAACCAAGGCGCATTCCACAAGAGCAGTGTCTTCTTCGGCTGCTCTTTTTGCTGGTGTCCCGATGGACAAGATTTTCCGTGCCGCTACCTGGAAGAATGCTCATACCTTCACGCGGCACTATTGCCTGGACATGGCAACTTATAGCGAGGCAGCAGTGGGACAGGCAGTCCTGCGTTATCTATTTCAATAAGGTAGGCCTCTATTTTAGAGGTATTCTTTCTTATCTGATATATACATCTGTATATTTTTATATGTTTATATAATTGATATGTTAAGTACTATCTCATTAAGGTTTATATTTATTAGCATGTATGTTATAACCCACCATCCTCTAAGGTACAAAGGTTTATATTACAGTACTATAAAACATACATGTTTACAAAACTGCTAGCTACTCTGATTCAAGCATGTGAATCTATGAAAGATCCAATACTGGAGAAGAAAATGAGGTACTTACCTGTAACTACGGTTCTCCAGTATTGGTATCTTTCATAGATTCACATGCGACCCACCCTCCTCCCCGGAGAGGCTTCCTTTATTCTCTGAGGTTTATAATTGCACACTTGTGCTGGAAAATCTGAGGAACCTAGCCTCTCTTGGGATTGTTCTAGAGGGTGCCGTCGCCTGATTGGCTATTGGTTGGATTTGGTTCTTTTTTACAGAGGAAGGTAGATAGGCTATTGCACTGACTTTTCATTGCATGGTAGCCTATGGTAATTTTATCTACTGCTTTTATATGTATACCGTGGGACTCCCAGTACGACGACGGGGATGATTCAAGCATGTGAATCTATGAAAGATACCAATACCGGAGAACCGTAGTTACAGGTAAGTAACTCATTTTCTTCACTCGTATTCTGGACAGGGGTGAAGTTTGGAGTGCATCAAACTAGGCTCTGAATCTGTAGCCGATCCCTAGTGTAGAGAGTGCTGCCTTCATCATGGTCCATTCAAACTCTTTCTCTGCGCCAAGCACCAACAATGCCACTTCCTTATGGCATTTGTTTGCCAAATCTATTTTTGGTATTGTCGCTAGTTGATCTGTTCGGGATAAAGCTGTTCTGGTCAGCATGTATCCGGAGCGGCATACCATTTCCAAGTGGTTTGCCAATATCTTGTTGAAGTCCTTAGCGTTCACATTCAACAAGGAGATCCGGCTTTGCAATGAGCATGATTTGTGGTCCTTGCCTGGCCTTGCTGTCAAGGCAAATGCAAAAACAACAATTGATGGACAGAATGCAGAACAATGTCATACATTCACCCCAGTACAGAGATCTGGGCCTAAATCCATCGTTTTTTTGCTCACCATGCCATTCCAGTTTGGACCCAGCCCGAACTGCCAGGCCAGGTCCTCCCTGGACTGGAAACAAGCATCCTAGGACAGGTTTCGGGCTTTCAGCCCTCATGATGGACGGAGGCACAGGGTCAAGACTGATTTGCATATAGCTGTGTCTGAACTGGGGTGGCAAAGTGAGCTAAAGAATGATGATGGATTCAACCCAGATCTGTGACTGGGGGTGAGTGTTTGAAAAGTTTCAGCACTCCGTCCATCATCTCCTTGTGTTTGCTTTGCTGTCAAGGCAATCATTATTTCGGCCACAGGGTGCGAAAGACCCTGGAATTAATGTAGGCCGTTAAAGACCTCTGCAAGGATCGGGACTGTCAGGGGTGTGAGTTGCTTATAAAATGATGGCTGGGCCAGGTGACTTACCCACTTTCAGTTTTTTAATTACTGTGAGAACTTCAGCGACTGATAAGGGTTCATGTAGTTGCTCTACCTTTAGTGTGGGTATAGTAGGCAGGGAGACTAAATGCTGCTGGGTCTATCGGGGAGGCTATGTACAGCCTCTGGTAGTGTGCATGGAAAGCCTGAAGTTTGCCCTCATCAGTTGTTTGAACCTCCTTCTCTGTACTCCTAATTTCCTCAGTATATCTCCGTTCTTGTTCTGCTCTGAATTTATTTTCCAGTTGGGCACCTGCATTGTTGCCCAATTTGTGAAAGTGCACTCCTGTTCTAGTGAGGATGTACTTAGCTTTATCGTACACTAGGCAGCTCAGCTGACCCCGCGCCAAAGTAAGCTGTCTCCCTATCTTTCTGTATTGAGTTGATGTGTGTCAGTTCCAGAAGAAGCAAGTCCTCCCAGATTGTTCAAGACAAATTTTCCATTTACGGTGAAGGCGAATTGCCTCCTGAATAAATACCTCTTACAGCTGCTTTTAGGGCATCCCACACCATTCTGGGTCTAAGTTTTTCAGTTTTTTCAGTGTTATTAACCGTGAGATATTTGTTTCATAGAGGATGCCTTTTTCCTTTAAAAGGCCAGTTCAGAGCCTCTCTTTTTCTCCTGCTATATTTCAATGGCCATTTGATAGTGAGTTGTGTTCGGGTCATGGACCGATAAGGTTTGGGTACCTGCTCTGTCTTGAACTCTCTGCATTAAACGTTGGTCTATCTGGATGTGGTGGATGCCTGCATAAGTTTGGTGGGCTGCTGAGTAATGTGAGTAATCCGCCGAAAGTGGATGTCTGTGGCGCCAAAATCAACTAAGCCTAAATCATTGACCTATGTTTTGGTAGTAGCTGATACAACTGGTGTTTCACCTGCCCTGTGCTGTGATTAGTCCTGTGTAGAGTGCATCATTCAGTTTAGATCGCCACCAAAAATAACTGGGTTGTCTATGTTTTGAGTTATCTTGTTTATCGTTGGGACTAGGAATTTCTCTTATCCTACATTTGGGGCATACATGGTTGCCATAGTAATTGGTGAGCCGTCCCATTCTCCACCATGATAAGCCAGTAAAAAAGCACACTTTATTTTCCTGCCACAATTGCCTCTCTCGGGTTTAGACTTCTTTCGTTTGCTGGTTGCTGTTCTCCAAGCCTCCCTTGTCATTTCTCCTGTCCAGTGCATCTGCCGATGTTTGAGATTGACTCTGCTCCCGAAGTCCCACAAATTGCACGCTTCCTTCACAAAGGCTAAGGCGCGCTGTTTGCTGTCTCACATAAATATGATCTGAAATTGATGTCCTCATCTACATTTGATGCCTTTGGCTTTTAGACGTTTTGTGACTGATCTGAAGGATCTACACTTTGTCTATGTGCTAGGAATAGTCTTGGAATAATTAAATCGATACCCCATTGATCGAGATGGGGCCACCTTCTCTGGCTCCAGTCATGATGGCATCTTTTTCCTCATAGAAGTGAACTAGAGTCAATGTCTGCGGTGGTCATCTCTTTCTCTGTCTTTGGAGGACTCCGTGTTCTGTTCAATTTGAATGATTCCTGGCTTGCTCTTTGTAGTATGGCTTCAAACAGGTTTTGGACATAACTCTGCCGGAGTTCCCCGGATGCAAATTATTTACATTGTGACCAATTCTCGAGATCTTCACACTTTTCATGGAGGATGACGTGCTGTTCCCTGAGGGCGACCATGCTCTGCTGCAGGCTGTTGCTGTCATCCATTTGTCCATGAAGACCCTTCTTCATGTCGTCCAATTGGTTACCTAAGAGGACTATTTCACAACGCATGTCCTTTAAGTTCCTTTGTAAGTCTGTCTGTACCGCTTGGATGTCTTCCCTAATCTCCGAGAAAAAGGCCTGCAGCAGAAAGTCCTCGGTGACCTGTAACCAGTGTCTGGCTGGAATTTCATAGCCTACCTTTGGGCTCACCTCAGAAATGCTCCGCTTTTCCCTGCCAGCCCCTCATTAGGTCTTTGATAGAAGGTTCTTCCTTCTTCTTCCCGCTCCTCCCGTCTGCGTATCACATGCTCTGTGATGGGTATGGAGACCCCCTTGCTTCCCAGTGGCTTGGCCATTTCGAGCGTGTGTTCAGGGAACATCCCTCCCACCATTCCCCATGGGGATCGCCACTAGGCTCCTCAGTTGCGTGTTCTCGCTGGGACCGCAGCTAAATTATGATAGCTACTTGCCCTGTGGGACGCGCTCACACTCCTCTGCTTCTACTGTGTTAGCTATGTGGTGGTGGGTGGGGCAGGAGTTGGGTCAACAGCACATTGTCACCAGGTCACAATAGGATTCCTGCAAGGGCCTTAGCACCCGCACAATGTTTCAGGTCTGTCGCGCTGTGGGTGGCCTCTGCCCCTGCTGCCAGGAGTCTAAATGATGAGGCAGGCCCCAGTCTGCATGCCCCAGGCTCCACGGGATGCCACTAATGGGTCTCCCCGGTGTCTATCTTAGTTATGTCTCGCAGCCCGCTTAGAGCGTTGGCAGTAAGCATTCAATTAACCTAATCTTTTTGAGTTCCACACATTTGTTTCATTTAGAGTATATTCAGGATCTTTCCAAGTTTGTTCTCCCTTCGTGCAGGATTTGTTTCACTCAATAAGTTGTTTCAGCAAGGGGTTGGCATGCACCATTACTCCATGTTCATGCTTCTTGCTATAACTTTCGAACTTTAAAATTCATCTTTGCCATTAAACCTTTAGGTGCGGGCGTTGGCCAATGGCCACACTTCCTCGGTGCGTCCGACTGCCATTGACCGTCGTTGGGGAGGGTTTAAGAGGATCCTTTTTATTTTGGTTCTCTGGCTGCTCGGGAAAATCTTCCAGAGCAGCCTGAGGTTATGTCTTTTAAAGGGAAATGATGATCAGCACGCAGGGCGCGAGCCGATTGCCTATTTTTACTTTTACTGTATCAGTGCACTGATTGCGGTGGGAGAGGTCCCCTTGGAAAGGCGAGTATCTCCCCTTTCCAATGATATCTCTACCTACTGGATCCCTGCTTGAAAATTTCCACAGGAGAAAGATCCCAAGCAGGGATCCCCCCCCCCCCTGCACACCAGGGTTCTTTTTGCCAGGGGGAGCGGCCCATGGTGCAAGGGATTTTGCTCCTCAAAGCCCCCACCCCCCAAAAAAATTGTCTTTGTGGCCTCCCAGGGGGGCATATTGGGGCAGTTTCCCCAATCTGCTCCCCTCAGGGGGGGGGGGGGCTACTAGACACTAGGAATGATAGACTATGTAGGAAAATTGAGGAGTGGCCCAAACCCAACAAAGGACAAAGTCTTTTTGTGCCATGACACCCCCTCCCCGCCCCCCAATTTATTCTTATTCCGGTAGTTTATATCACAGAAATGCACGGGAAAACCTGCTTTTTTGTCAAAGTTTTTCAAGCGGTTCTGGGTAGGAAAACCTAATGAGACTCACACAAGTCACCCCACGCTAGATTTCCCTTGATATCTAGTTTTTAAAAATGTGCAGGTTTGGTAGTTTTCCCTTGTTGCTGGATGAGCTGCTCCCTAAAATCCACAGCTACCTACATTTAAAAAAGGGTCTGTTTTCAGTGAAAAAATGTGATGTGTCCATGTTGTGTTTTGGTGGGTAGGCGCTACCCACACAGCTGAGGTACAGATTTTATCAGAAGACACGTGGAAACACAAAAAAATTGGTTTTCCCATACAGCTCTGCATGTTCCTGAAAAATGGAAGGATGGTGACTTTAGCAAAGCAAACCTTTTGTTGATGCCATTTTAGGACACTTTTTTGCGAAGCACTTTTTTTCCCCCTATTTTCTGGCTATTTTCTAGGTCCCCTCCAGGGGCATCCACAAACCCTGGGTACCTTTATAACCCCCATGATGTTGGGGGAAAAGAGCGCAAATTTGGTATGGATACCTTTTGTGGAAAGCAAGTTATGAGGGACTAAGTGCGAGGGACCGCAAATAGTCAAAAAGGACTCCAGCACTGGGGCGAGAAAGCATGAGCAGTTATGGGGTTAAAGAGGGTTTTAAATTAGAATTCATATGAGTGTAAACAGTATTTCTCGATCTGCTCCCAATCCAAAGTTAACACGTGTTAAATGTAACAAGGTAGTAACCCAGTGTTATCAATGTGAAAGTAACCCTAGTGAAAGTGCACGTCTTACTTTTTAAATACAATGCATCCTGCCATATGAGCCTTCAGGCCCTACCTTAGGTGTGACTTATGTATATTAAAATGGAAGGTTTAGGCCTGGCAAAATGTTTATTTTACCAGGTCAAAATGGCAGTTTAAAGACTGCACTAAAGGCTGCTGGAACATGTACCTTTTACTAGGGACTTGGAGGTAAATTAAATGTGCCAGTTAGGTATATGCAAATGTTACCATGTTTTAGGGAGAGAGCACAAGCACTTTAGCACTCGTCAGCAGTGGTAAACTGAACAGAGTTCTAATGCCAACAAAAACGAATTCAGAAAGACAGGAGGAGTGAAGGCAAAACGTTTGGGGGGAATACCACACCAAGGTTGTCATGTCTGACACTATTATAAACTAACATAACATCAACAACACATAAATGACTTATTAAAGTGTTATGATCTGAAATTTTTAAAAAATGGTTCTCAAAAGGCGCCTGCGAGGTCATACTTGGAAACATCCCTCCTTTCACTTGAGACAAGTCTCTCGCTGGAACATGCCAATCATGTTCTCAGTCTGAAACAAAATTAAAAAAATTACACTGTGTTGAAGCAGCTTTGTCATACGAGACAAGGTGATGTTGTTGAAACGATCACACAAATGGATGTTGTTGAGCTGTTAACTTTAAAAATCCAACCATACCTATGTTCACAATGCTCACTTTTTAAAAACAAAAATGTATGGACTTTCGATTTGGCTATCTTCCTTCAATCAACTGTATTCAACCATACTTACCATGGCTCAAGAAAGGTGAAAATATGAACTGTGACTATGTGAGTTGGCAAAAGAGTACTTAATGAATCTCGTCTGTATCTGTCCTACTCTGTTGAAGGACAGGAGGTAGCTTTTACAACATGATTTTGTTCAGCATTACATTCGATCATGCAGGCGCACAATCAGTTTGTTTTGATCCTACCGATAAAAGTCATTAATTCCGATTCACTAAGTTTCTGATAAGTTTTGAAAAAGTCCCAGTTATGATTTGTCTTTGACTGACACATGAGGGAAGACATACCTACTGTCTAATTTTATCATGGGTCGAAACTGTGTGTTTTGGTGACCTATGTATTCTATTGCCAATGATCTGTGTTTTATTAAATGGTAACATCTGATGTGTTTATATATGCCTTTTACTCGTGATTCGCTAATGCAATGATTTTAATTAATATATGCTTAATAAACTTGATTTGACTACTACCGTAGTCCGTGCCCTGTTTTGTCGGAGTTTCTCTTTAGAAGTTTTCTGCTTTGGATGGGTATTTCCTTCACATTCACCCCTTCCTTTTGTGGTTGCAGTCCTTTTGTATACAGCCAAGAGGGGAAAAAATAAGACAATATTGAAAGAGATAAACACAATGTTAGACCCTCTGGCTCTCTGGAGAGGACTCTATTATTTTTCTGTGCTGTTCCCTTTGTCTCCCTTTATTAACCACCTTTCTGATTTCTGTCATGAGAAGTTCTTATTTCCTCACTGGCGGTACATTTAAAAGTGGCTTCTGCAGAACAATTGGGCAAAATGGTAATAAGGTCTGATAAGCGTGAAATGGATAGAGATAATTGAGTTATACTCCGGGTTAGAGTAATTAAAAAATGGCACCTTTTGATGTGGATTAAATGTCATGGCAGTGAGCAGGCAGCAGTGATTTAGTGCATTGTCTAACATGACCATAGCCACAAATAGCTGTTTACATTTTACAGCATTGCAACTTGGGCAGTAACTCCTGAATAACCTACACTTTGCTGTCTGTAGGAGGAAGAGAGTTTGCGAGCTCAGGTGAAGGACCTTGAAGAAAAACTTGAAACCCTGAAGATCAAGCGGAATGAAGATAAGGCAAAGCTGAAGGAGCTTGAGAAGTACAAAATACAATTGGAGCAGCTTCAGGAATGGAAGAGCAAAATCCAAGAGCAGCAGGCCGACCTTCAGCGCCAGCTGAAGGATGCCAAGAAGGTAAGCAAGCTCTGATATCGACCATCGTTCCATAGACGTTCAGATGCTTCCTTTTTTCTCCCTCTATTATCGGTCTATCGTCTGATGGATATCTCTGTTAGGACTTTGTGACCAATTTGGTGCTGAGCTCAAATCTTTAATAGAAAAGCCATCTGTTGTCCATTGTCTTTGTCTTTTAAATTCTAATCTTTGATGCAACCCTCGTCCTTGTGCCACTCACCTTGGAAGCGCACTGTAGACCGGTTATATTCATAGCTGTAGTTTGGCTCCCTCAAGTCTCAGAAGCCTGCGTAAGGGTCGCTGTACGACAAAAAAGAACATGTAGAATGAGTAAGGGACACTTATCCAAAGTCCAATCGGAGTGCCTTCCTCAAGAAAAGGTGCATTCAAGTGCCTCTAAAGAAGGGCATGCCAGCACAATACCTGCATGTCTTTTTTACCTCTGCATTTGTTCTTTCCATCGAGGTACATGTTGACCACAACTTTTTTTTTTTTTTTTTTTCTTATTTGAGAATTGTAAAGATAAAGAGAACAAAACAAACAGTCATATTGCTGTTGCAAATAGAATGCTGTATTTCCTCACAGTAGAGTGCAATTATAGCAAAAACAACCATACCCCAACAGTGAACAAGGTACAAGAAGCACTTTGCAAGTGAGTAAACAATCATGTACACCGTATGCATCAACAAATGCGTTCGATTCTGCTAGTTCCTGCAATGTAGGTAAAATCTGGTCTATCTTAGCAATGTCCACTATTGTGCGCCAAGTATTATCCTATTCCGATCTCCCAGTGTGGTATGTCTATATGAGATCATCTGCAAGCATTCTTCAGTCGCCCTCAAAGGGGTGTGTGGTTAAATAGGTCTTTAGTGGTTGCCAAATATCTCGAGGGCGTGAGGTGGGTGGTAGTAGTGTGGCATATATGTCACTCACATTGTCGCAATGAATCATATCTCGGAGCCAAGTCCTCACAGTCGGTACACGCGATCCACCCCAATGCAGAGATACCTGTCGTTTTGCAATGAGCAAGGCAATCGCAGTGAACCTTTTTTAAGAGGTTGAACATACCCCAGTAGTGCCAACTGCGTTGCGGGTCGTATAGTCCATTCCACCATAAGGGATATATGCCGAAAGACGTCCTCCCAGTACGCCCGCACCGGTGCACAATTCCAAGCTATGTGTGGGAAATCAGCGGCAGGGGCAGCGCATCTAACACATGCATGCGATAAGCTGGGATCCATCTTCGCGAGCAATGCTGGTGTCACATATAGACCACAACTTTTTTTTAACTCTTCTTTTTCAAATATACTTTTTTTCAGTTTTTTTGTTTAACATATAACCATGTAGGATGATGCCAAGGCAAATTCTGTTGCAATCTGCTGATCAAGTACCAATTATCATTACAAAGTGGATGCTTGTCTTTGCCTTTTGAGAGATTGTGATTTTTTTTCCATTGATACAGTGAGTTTTCTGAATTGTTGAAGGCTGTTTTACTGGAGCTTGTGTACTTCTCCAAGTCTTTTAGGCTCAGATTTAATAAGATTTGACAACTTGCTGCGATACGTCTAATGGAAAGATCAGAAATCCGCCATAATGACAAACATCTGGCGCATTCCTGCTCTCTGCAGAGCAGCCAAGCGCCCGCGCAGGCACCCTTGCATGATGGTGCAAGGGTGCCTGCATTATAGCCAGAATTGTTTGTTCAGGAATGGGTATCTATCTGCAAAAAAGCCCTCCCCAGAGGCATTTCCCTCTTTCTATGTGTTCTGCAGAATATAGCACATTTAGAAAGATGAAATAACGAGGAAAAACTAACATATTACTCCTTGTTATGCCTCACCTGGGAAGGCGTAGCATTTTGACACATTCCCTGGTTTACTAGTCTTAGGAAATCTGGGAATGTGCCAAAAACTATGGGTGGATGCGTGGGGACACCCATGAAACGCCTTCCTCACTCTGAGTAACGCTAGGCAGCGTCTTGTGATGCCATGAATTACTCCAAATGTACTATGCCATGCAAAGCCATGCAAGGTGGCTATGCGTAGCTTACTAAATCTGACCTGAGGGGTTGCATTGCCTTACGCCGCCTTTGCGTGACGCAAGGGCAACTCAAGCCCTTTATAAATATCTGGCCCTTAATATCTACTGGTATAATGAAATTAAATTACATTAAAACCTATATTAATAGCTTTACTGGTGGCCAAAATCTCTTTGAAGTAATGGTAAAAATGGTAGTTGAACAAAGAGGAAAAAATATTCTTCTTCACAACAGAAGAAGATGGAGTAAATTGCCAAGCATTTATTCCAGAATTTTTTTTTTAAATGGTATTCCTTGTGCCCGGGATTTGTTTTGGACGAAATGTTGTTGAAGTGCTTTAACTTTCCCTTTTGCACCTCTAAATGCAGGATATGAACACTTAAAGGCTGATTACGATATCGGGCGGACGTCGGTCTGGAACCGCCTAACCATATGTTGCGGTTCCGACCTCGCAATTTGAATACGACCGTCCACAGGCGGAAACATCCATTTCATTGTGGCAGCTTGTGCGGCGGGTGGAAAGGCCCACAGCACAAGCTGCCATAGTGAAATGGATGTTTGTAAACATCCCTGCACCATGAGATGCCATAGGTGCACCCTAGGCCCCATAGCGGAGGGTGGGGGGAAGGGGGCCCTGCTAGGGGCCCCCAAAGCCACTTTTCGACAGCCTTTCCATGTCGGAAAGGCCGACATGGAAAGGCTGTCGGAAAATGACATCATAATCCCGATAACGGAGCCAGTGTCATTAGGGGGTCATGGAGTCTTTCCGACGCACCCCTTGGAGCCTTCGGAAGCGCCACAGATGGTCCCTCCGCCCGATGCCTCTGCCTGCTGCATCATAATGCGGCGGGCGGACCGCTGGGGCAGAAGTTGGTGGGTATGTGTCGGACCCACAGACATCGTAATCAGCCCCATAGTGTTTATAGCATGTGTGGCTGTCCATACACAAGCCCTTCATGCTCCTGCCATCTAGTGTTGGGCTTGAGTGTTTGCAAGCTGTGTGTTTCTTTGAAGTAGTCTTTTAAGTCACAGGATGTGCTTTAACTTCCCCCTTGGATCAAATTGCACACAGGCCCCGACTCCATCTTAGATTGTTTTTTTTTTCTGCTATCCGGTTCGGACGTACTCAGAGAGGGATCAGTGTTCACTGTGCTCCTAAACATTTTTCAGGCTCACTTATGTTCCTTACACATTTTTCAGGCCCACACAGTTCAATTTTAACATCGACATTTCAGAAGAACAGTCATCATTTTGATGACTGTCATGCTACTTTACCAGACACCTCTGGAGCAACGGTCACTGACTCAGTGGCTCGGACACCAGGATCCTCCCATGCCCTTCGGGGCCCTTAAACCAAGAAGCCTCCCAGAGTAGTATTACACCTGTCTCCCAAGAGCCACACGACCAAGCCACAGTTGCATTAAAAGTTCCACAGGAGTCTGCTTTACATCCTGAACATGGACAAAAGAGACTGCCACCGCTAGGGCCTCTGCTTCCTTCAGGTCCGGGTTGGCACAGAGAAAAGGCTAAGGAGTGAACCAAGACCCCACCAAAGGGCATTGAGCGCTATCGTTAACACATGAAGTTGACACCGAAAGCGCAGCCAAAGCAGGTGCCAAAGATCCCGGTGACGCTGAAAGCTGTGATGGCAGTCGGATCAGAGGAAACAGAGGCACTGATACTGCAGCTACTTCAGGAGGAACTCAACACCAGGCAAAGGCTTCTTTTTATTCACCCTGTCACCTGGAAGATCTTGGAGAAAACACGTCTGCTGAAGCCCTCAGAGGCACTCCTTCGCAAGTTGAGGCTGTCCTTCAAAGAAGAACAGTCCTCTGAGGCACATCGGAGCTGACATTGAAGAACCATGGAAACAGGGGCACAAAGCTGTTAACCATATTTCCCTTCACCTCCTTCTGCACCTCATCCACCCCTGCCACCAACTCCACCCCACTCATGCACACTACCACCAGAATAACCTGAGGCGTCCCCACACATTTTTGTGATTCAGGCAGTCCCATTGACCAGCCCTTGAAATACTACAATATCGACCCCATGGAAAACTAAAAATTCAACCACCCCCCAAACCTCACCTCCAAATTATCCTGACTTGGATCACTACCCAGGTTATTACTGGTCTCCATCTAGGAGCTCACCACCAAATGATGAAGGGCATACTTAGAAAGTGGTTGTTCAGGAAACCAAGGTTGATGCATTTATGCCATTGTCATCCTTATGACCTGGTGTCGAACTACTCGTAGGTGTACCACAGGACTATTAACCATCTTGGACACTTCTCTGTGTAAAGATCACAGTAATTGTGACAGTCTAATTTTCATATTTTACACATGACGTTTGCGAAAAGAATATAAGGAAAGTTGACCCATGTAAGGTAGATATTATGTATTGAGCCGGTATCTCATATATGTGTTAAGGTGATTGTGCATTTTCATGCATTTAAATGTGTTAATGAGATTGTGCTGTATAAAATAACTTGAACAAGTAATCAGTGCTAAAAGAATTTGCTTGTCAAACAATAATAAGATTATTGTAAGAAAAGTATCTTTAGGTTTAATCGATCCCTTTAGAGAACCATGTTACTCTAAACGTTGTACCTGCTCAAGACTTTTAAGGTTATATGGGCTTCAGGATCCAAGGCTACATCACCAGACTAACTGCCCTCTTACTAAAGACAGTAGCACCCCTAAAACAAGCAGACCGGTAGGGCTTACTCCTGGGGTGCATACAGTGGAAACAGAGTGAAGGGCATAGATTACTCCTGTAAAGTAGTTTCCACCTCTAAGCAGTGTCTTGCCCCACCTCCCCCTTGATCACACGTCACCTGTTGGGGGAAGAATACAAGATTTTCTCTGTGTGAGAGGAAATTCCATCAGACCAGTGGGTTTAATTATTTGTTCGCCATAGTTACTGCTTAGAATATCTCATAACTCCTCTCAATATCCAACCCTGTAGAGACCACTGAGGAAGAAGTGCAAGCACTCCTCCAAAAAGGGATATTAGAGAGAGCACCGCCACACTATCAGGGAAAGGGCGTCTACTTCTCTTTTCTTCCTCACTCCCAAAAAGGTCTTTCTCCCTCAAACTCATCCTGGACTTCAGACCTCAAACAAATACATCCTGGTGGAACATTTCCAAATGGCATCCCTTCAGGACATCATCCCTCTGCTCTGGCAAGGCTGCGCACAATCTCAAGGATGCCTACTTCCAAATAATCATCTATTCTGCCCACCGCCAGTACCTTTGCTTTGTGGTAAGCGGACGTCGCTACCAATTCAGTGTATTTCCTTCCGAGGTGAGGACGGCTCGAAGGGTATTCACAAAGGACCTAGCAGTGGTACACGCCCATCTGCGAAAAGTGGGAGGGTGGGCACTTGCGTCTTCCCCTACCTCGACGATTCGCTTATTAAGAGCAACAGCAGGCAACAGTGTATAAGCCACACTCAACAGCAATTTCCCCATAAATGTTACCAAGTCCTACCTCCAACCTCACCAAATCCAACACTTCCTGGGGGTCTATGTTGCAAGACACTGTTGCAAGAAAAATCTACCTCAGCCAACAGAGTGTGTTCCCATTCCAACAACTGCTGTCTCTTTTTCAGCCCAATCGCCCACTCACTGTCAGAGCCGTGATGAGCCTACGCGGGATGATGGCCTTGTGCATCCCTAGCTTGCCCCACGGCAGGCTCTACATGCACCCCATACCAGAGTGCCCCATGAGTCATTGGTCCCTGGCGGAGGGTGACTGGGACGATCTAGTGATGATAAAAGCTAGCACTCTCTGCTCTTGGCATTGGTGGAACAGCAACAACTTGTTGCAGGGCAGTCCTTCCTCAAGCCCAATTCTTCAGGTGACTATTACCACAGGCGCCTGTCTCACAGGCTGCGGTGTTAATCTCAGCGCCATAACTGTGCTGGGTTTGTGAGCCACATCAGTTGCCTAGAATGATGGCCAAAGGTGCAGCCCTGTATTACTTGCAGAAACATGGCAGCACACACTCTCCCCAGCACTCCGCTCTAGCAGAGGTAATTTTCCATTAGTCTATTCACCACGATATGCAACTCCTAACAGAACATCTACCGGGGGTGGTCAGCGACTTTGTAGACCTGCTCAGCAGGTCCATGAGTGGGAACTCCAACAGTAATTCCTACACAGGTACTTCCATCATTGGTGTTTCCCGCAAATGGACCTCTTCACCATTTCCGAAAATGCAGTATGCCCAAACTTCACCTCCAGGTACCTGTGCACACAGTCCATGGAAATGCAGTATGGATGAACTGGTCAGAATTCTTAGCCTACAATTTTCCTCTTCTCCCACTCCTCCTGAATGTGGTGAGGAAAATCCGATAAGCATCCCTGATGCCCTTGGGCCAGGCAACTCTGGTACTCCATGCTCCTTGAGCTGTCCATCAGCCCCCATGAGAAAATGCCACTCAAGCCAGACCTTCTCACACAGACAAGGCCAAATCAGACTCCCAGACAGCTCAACATAGCGATCTAGCACCTCAAGTCCTAGAGTTCAGTTATCTAAACCTCCCTGAGGAATGCATTATCATTCTACTGTGTTGCAGGGATTCTGCACATACCCAGAACTATGCGAGGGATTATGGGACCTCGGTGTATAGGGACTGTGCCTTCCTACCACTTTAGTACCCACGAGCCCAGGACCGACTAGCTATAGTGTTTCACTCGCTCTCCTACACACTTACGGAGAAGCAAATGATTAGACACCCCAGAACACAACACTCACGGATCTCTCAGGAATCACGGTAACAAGACACACCTTTTCGCTCACACTTGTACCTGTCCACAATAACATCTGACCGAGACACGAATATAGTTTAAAATGTTTATTTTAACTATCGTGCTGTAACATGCAGTATACGTGCCGCAACAAGCAGAAAAATGCATAACGCGAATTAAGTTAGCATTGCAGCTAGGCCATACATCATAAAGGGAGATGTCATTATATAAGGACAATTGTGAAAGGACTATAATGCCTAACCTCCCTCCCCTTGGTAAGAAGAAGTATTATTATATAATAGAAGATCTCTGGGCTTTGTCAGCAGACCCCATACCTTAGACTATAGATGGTATTTCTACATTGTAGGTGTGTGTTGCTCTTCTCCCTGGAAAGGTCCCTCTCCAAGTGTGTGCCACCTAAACATGCATCCCCGAATATCAAAGTACGAGCTCCCAGCAGCAGCTGCGTTAGTGTGTTTTGTCTAGGTGCTAGGGCATGACCAGAACAGAATAACAAGGGGCATTGTTTATCGACCTTGCTCACAATGTTCAGACTAAACTCCAGGAACAGGCAGAGAACGAACACAGCAGACCGTTCTAATGTGAAAGGCATAAATAGAGTCTTGCAAAAATAAAGCCATGTAGTAATGTGTACAAAAGCTGCATTATGGCTGCAGGGCTCATGCTAACTTAGTGATGTCGACAATGTCCCCCATCGGCCACGTGACAGTTGGAAATGCATGCCCACCACTCTGACCTGTTACAGTGGAAAAACTAGAACAATCAGGACATTGTCTGCTGTCTTTTACATCTTCAGAAGTTCGGTCTTGTGTACACCCCTCAATACTCCTACACCTAGCCGCCGTTGTGGCTTAATAAAACGGAACCCTCATCCTTCAATAGGATCCCAGTAGTCAAGGCTTTCTTAATAGTGTCATACCTCCTCGATACCCGCACCCAGTGTAGGATCCTTATGTTGTCCTCCTGAGGCTCATGGGGCCACCCTTAGAACCTTTAATCGTGTCCTTTACAGTTTCTTTCCTGGAAGGTAGGATTATTAGTGAACTGCAGTGAATCACCTTACAAGAACCGTTCATTCAGGTTCATAAATATAGGGTTGTTCCAATCACCAATCCTAAGTTTATCCCCAAGGTGGTATTCATTTTTCACCTGAGACTATAGAGCTCCTCGTCTTCTTTTCCACAGCCAGATTCAGTAGCGCAAAGAGTTGTACACATGTTAGATGTTAAAAGAGCTTTTAAATATTACATGGACAGAACCAATCCTTTTCACAAGCATGACCATGCATCCTGCATCCAAACCTGAGAGTCTAACCTGCCTCCCCCCCCGGGTACACTCCAACCATAAGAAATGGGCAGTCATGGTTTGCTTAGGGAACATCCTGTTAGCTGACATCTGCAGTGTGGACACCTGATCAACACCAAGCACTACTGCATGGACTTCTTAGCCCGCCACCAGGCTGTGGTTGGCCAGACAGTTTTAAGGACTTTGTTCCAGAGATAGGCATCATCTACTCGCTATCGACCGCTTATGGATGGCACTGCCTTACAGTTGATGCAGAGCATGTGTATCTACAGCCGCCCATGCTATGGAATGAAAATGTTACTTTGTAAGAATCTGTAGCACGTAGTCCTATAGATTCACTTGCACGCACTCTCAAACCCGTGATAATCGCAGTTCTCTTCCTTTATTACCCAATTCACATCACACAATATGATGGTGCACCGAGCTACGCTTGCTCAACACCCCATACACGCAATCCCCCACTGTGTGAAAAACAATCTGAGATAGAGTGGGCGCTCATGCACATTGTGAACCAAGGGAGAAGTCCCAACACATCTTGTGACTTGAAAGACTTGTTGAGACAAAATAAACAGCTTGCAAACGTCCGGGGTCAACACTAGACGGCAGGAGTATGAAGAGCCTTTGAATTCACAGCATTATACTGCACGAATAGATGCTACAGAGTAAGTCATATTTTCCTTTTAACCTTTGTAACGTTTGGGTTTTATTGTAGGAGGCCAAAGAAGCCATTGAAGCCAAGGAGCGATACATGGAAGAGATGGCAGACACAGCGGATGCCATTGAGATGGCAACTCTGGACAAAGAAATGGCTGAGGAGCGAGGAGAATCCCTTCAACAGGAGGTCGATTCTCTGAAAGAGAAGGTGGAGGAACTCTCAATGGACCTTGAGATCCTGAAACATGAAATTGAGGAGAAAGGTAGAACATGTAGAGGAGATTTATTTTATTTTGAGGGTTGAGTTTTTGTCACCTGTTTTAAGCTGGGGGACAAAGAGGTCTAATACATTATCATGATGTCTTCATGAGCAGAAAATAACTTGTACACAGGACACTTGGATCTAGACGCGCATTTTTGAAAGCACTGAAAATGTCTTGTCAGTTTGCATAAGTTAGGAAGAAATAAACTATATCACTCTTTCATTCACTTTATTTCATGAGAAATAAACCGTTTTTAGTCTTCAAGTCATTTTTACTTAGTAAATCCACTTCAATAGACTGCAGCTGATACCACACCAAACCGCACTTATTCGGCTACTGCCTTCGAGTGCTGAGCACTTCAAGTATCAAAACTTAACTTTCTAGAAACATTTGTACGATGAACAAATAATATTACAATTACATGGATCCATTAAAAGATGAATACTAGGCAGGGTGGACAATGGATGAGACCGGGCAGTAGGCCTTTTCCATCCTAAACAACATCCCCGTATCCCTCAGTAGTGCCCCATCACTACTCCAGAGTTGAAGAACACTACATCACTGTGCAGCTACCATTCCTCTCTCTCGTGGACCTTATGCGTGCCTTCCACCCCGTGCAGCACTCAGATGCCTTTTGGATAGATTTGTGCTATAAAAATACCATATACATACCGACAGATCTTCAAGACTCAACACAATTCGCTCAGAGGATCCTGGTCCTAAAACTCCCCCCTTCACTGCCCCGGCAGACCAACCGCTCCAGGGTATAGACCGGTATTCACCACCTACAGCACCATCGATGTTCACTTCACTGAACCGCTTCAAATCAAACCCACTAAAAGAAGGAAGAACACAATTTAGTGTCCTCCGGTGTGAAGCAGTTCTTTTTTTACCCTCATTGTCCACTCTCCACTTTTATGTGCCTCTTGTAGTCACTCTGACATGCAAGCAGTTTAGTTTCAAAATTTCAAGACAACTTTTAGGGACCAGAAGGAAGCAGTGACCTTCAAAAATGTTTGTTTTCCTCTATTCAGGCGTTTGCAGATAGGTCTCGTAGGAATTCAGTAAACGTGATGCAGAAATGGAAATCTGTCTCCGCAGTTGTGCCACATAAAGGCAGCAGCACGCCCTCCCTGGCAGAAACTCATCAGCGAGGACTGCAGATAGTACTCCTAGAGCACACAGATTAGCTCCCAGTATAAAATGATTCTGTCTCCAACCTCCTCTACATCCTCACTGTCTTTAATGCTGCAGAAGTTGAACTCTCAAAAAGCTTCGTAGTTCATCTGACCCACTGACTGTTCAGAAGTCTCAAATTGCACTCTTAAATCCGTTCCCAGCAGCACATGTATTTGAATTTAGGAAGGCTTTTCCACCTCCCATGTGGTGCCTCAGTGCACCTGAAGCTGCAGCTCCATATGTCAGTGCTCAGGCGAGTTGCCTTCACAGGGCAGCCCTTGTCCCAGTCTGTGCAAGCGCACATGATGAAGGTGTGCCATGGTGGAGATCAGAACGATCATTCTCCCATGAACCTTTGTTGGTGCAGTGGATCATTAGAGATGAAGGCACTCGCCTCACTGCTTTACAAATGACGTCCCATAGCTTTATCCAATTGGGTGACTAGTGTTTTTAATTTTACATCCACCTGCGTGAAAGTGTCTGAATATTATTTTTTTTTAAACTCTGAGTGTTTGTGGTAATATTAATGAGCTGTAAAGTAAAAGATCAGTAAACCGTTGAAAGACCGTTTTCAAAAATGCTTTGCAGCAATTTCGCAGAATTTCTGCAGGACAGCGGTGTTTTGGAGTAATGTGGATTATTTCCCTTCTGCCCTGGTCTCTGAGCTTCAGAGCTGTATTTACCCAACTTGGTGCCTTTGGGATTGGAGTTGAAAGAAGGATTGTCCAAGCACCGTGTCATTTGAGCAAGGAGGGTGATTCCTCTACTGTGGTGTCCCTGCAGTAAAAAAAGGAGGTAGCGGGAACGGGATTCTCTTCCTGGAATCTTCTCAGGGGAAGAGAGCACAAAAAGGGATTCTCGAATACGATGCTTAGTAAGAGAGTGAGACTAGAGATACTTCCAACCAAACGCCTCATGGAACGAGGGAGCATTGAATGGGAGCAACGTAGGCAAATGGGATGTCCACTTTATTTATTTTATGTATTAAATACATGCACAGTTATTAAAAACCATTGCATACAAAACAGAACTGTAAAAAAGATGCAAAAATTAATGTAAAAGCAGCTCATCAAGGCCCATCAGTTATCAAAAGGGTTTGTTAAAAGCAAGATTGTACACGCTAAAAAAGTTTGTAGGTTAAAAATGCAAACAAAAGTATTTGGATAATAACACATGTGGGGGCGAAGCCTATGAAGCTACTTAGATAGGGGTGAGTTCGTAAAGTCAAGCCGCTAGGCAAAGGGGATGTCTGCTCACCCAGCACAATCTGTAGTGGGAGCAGCAGTTAGTGGGGTTCTCCCAGCAGAGCACTTCCACAGGAAGGCGTGATAAGGACTTTTAATCTATCCAGTACCTGCAGAGACGGCATGTCACTGCCCAAGACATCATCATCCCCATCTCTGCTGCCAGCACTATTATCTGTGGAGTCTGCCTGACTAAGCCATTTACTCTGGAGTCAGCAGACTTCATAGGGAAAGTGAAGGTATGGGTAAAAACTGTCACCTTTTGATGTGCAATGTTGCAAGCCATCCCAGTTATCTCTGATGCTTGTACCAGCTCTTCTCTGTGTTGTCTTATGTCTTGCAATCTTTCATAGTATTCCTGCTTTCCATTTCCCCTTCACATCTCCAGTGCTGCATTGTGCCTTTACTGCTCAACCTTCATTTATCCTTCTGATACTGCGTGGCAGCACAATTGATTCCTAGAATTCCCCAACTTCTGCCAATCCGGAGCCTACAACCACACCAGCATTGCGGCTCCTACATGCGTCCAGTGTTCTGGCTCAGCATCACTCACTGACTGCTCATCGCTCCCTTCTTCAGCCAGTTCAGAGATTCAAGCTACGTTTGTGTCCGCCTCTGTCTCTGCCTGACTATTTTGACTGAGGCCAGTTAGAGAATTAAGCATAGCTTGGCAGTGATGCAGTTTTCAGCTCTTCCTACCACTACATCAACACAGCAGTGGCTCAGGGGGGGTGGAGCAGGGAGTGAGCAAGAAGGAGACCGAGGGGAGGCAAGATAATGAAAGCGTAGAATAGTGGATGACACCGGCTCAGTGCCCCAGATCATAGCCGGAAGAAGGGTGCACAGTAGTGTATTTCTAATGACAAGGTAATCTAGAAGCTTACTAGTCTTCTCTACAACTGTTCTCAGCACAGTGACTAGATTTTGAAGCATAAGGGATATTTGCCAAAGATTAACGTGTTTAATAAGTGCAAATACCTGCCCTCCCTATACCTCTACTTCCATTTTACTGTCCTACAGTGCATTTGAAGGCATTCTTCTGGCAGTAATTCACTGGACCACATAGTTGGAGTTTCATGAGGGCATTGTCAGGCTCCCAGCTGCTATAATGGTAGTTCAGAAAGGGTAAAAGTGAATGGAAAACAAGAATTGTTCAAATCGAAGTGAGCCTACAGCACCAGGCCTCTGACGTCTGGGTAAATAGGTATACTTTTGCATTGAACTGAACTACTAATGCTTTATTTCTGTTGCTTTGGATTGGAACAGATAAATGTCTTTGCTAGCATTGTGGGGTGCATGTCTGGTATTTCTGCACTGCAATTGCAGTGTCATCAGCAATAGAATAAAGAAATCAAAACTTTTCTGGATGAGAACACTGTGATATTGGAAAGTTGTCAGTTTAGTGATCTCTTGAAGATTAAGTACACTGAATGCACTGTTGGTGTTGAACATCTCCCCTTTTTCCCTCTTGTATCAGGTTCTGATGGAGCTGCATCCAGTTACCAGGTCAAACAGCTTGAGGAGCAAAATGCCAGGCTAAAGGAGGCTCTTGTCAGGTCAGAACCTCTCCTGTATTTGCATTACATATTGGTGTTTAATGTTTTGAGTCCACATATAGCTTGATTTTTAACTCTGGGAGTATGCATTTGCTGCACAGAACCCTTGCTTCGTATATTAAACAGCAGTCCCTGGCAAAGCAGTGGTGAATGTCCGCATGGTGGTATAGCTAACTCCATGCTGAAGGTCTATCCTACTTGGTGTCTTCCCATTAGCAACATCTGGTGGAAGCTGTGGGTGGCAGTCATGCTCAATGAGTGGAACCACCTCATAGATTGGGGAGTACTTGGGTTGTAACTTGCCTCCAAATTTGTTGTGTGTGGGGGGCACTTACAGGCGTTTCTATGTGCAAGAGATATAGGTAATTGTGGTGCGTACTGAAAGAAAACTCCAGTGAGTTCTCAACACTTACTCTGCGTATGCAGAGTGCCAGGAATGTAAATTTTGGTAAATAAGAGATAGTGCCAAAGGGAATAAAGTTTGAAGCATTTGTTGTAAGAAAACAAGTTACTTACCTGTAACTTTGGTTCTCCAGTATTGGAAGCTTTCATAGATTCCCATGCCTGAATCATTCCCCGTCGTCGAGATGGGAGTCTCGGTATACATAAAATAGCAATAGAAACCATTACAAAAAAGAAACTAGGCCTAGGCCCATTCTAGTTTTGTAGCATATCCACCTCTTTTTGTAAAAGAGACCAAACAAACCGAACAGCCAATCAGATTAGCCTCACCCTCTAGAACCTTGCTGAGAGAACCTCAGACCCTCAGATTTTCGTAAACGTTGTGTAAAATACAACCCAAAAAGACTGAAGGTTGAGCTTTCCCAGGGGAGGAGGGTGGGTTGCATGGGAATCTATGAAAGCTTCCAATACTGGAGAACCAAAGTTACAGGTAAGTAACTTGTTTTCTTACTCCAGTATTGGAGCTTTCATAGATTCCCATGCCTGAATCAGAGTAGCTAGCAGTTATAAGCACATTTTGCTCTCTTACTGTTAAAACAAGCGAGAGGAAAGTCATAACATTGCAGTACTTTAAACAACAAGTATAGTTTAAACATTTAAACACACTGCCAAAATGTGCAAACAATACGAAATAATGGTAGGAGGGAAGAAAGGGAAAGCTCACCGCCTACTGAAAGAGGTTCCTCAGGACTGCCTGGCCCACAGCTGTGTCATTCTGCGTTGAAGCATCCAGGCAGTAATGTTTTGTAAACGTATGAGTACTGCTCCAAGTCGCAGCCCTGCAGATGTCTCTGATCTGAACTCCTGCGAAGAAGGCCGTTGAAGAAGCCATGGCCCTAGTAGAATGTGCTCGGACTCGACCCTCAAGGGGCTTGCCCGCTGCTGTGTGGCAATATCGGATAGCGCTGACAACCCAACGAGCAATCCCCTGTTTGGAAAGGGGAAAACCTTTACGGGGAGCGCTAAAAGAGACAAACAGTTGAGAGGATTTCCTGAAGTCCTCAGTACGGACAAGGTAGAACTTTAAGCACCTCTGAACATCCAGTGAGTGAAGTGCTCTTTCAGCCGGAGTAGAAGGCTGAGGAAAAAAGGATTTGAGTATTACAGGCTCATTTAAATGAAAGTCTGAAGGCACTTTCGGAATGAATTTCGGGTTAGTCCTGAGTATCACTGTGCCTTTCTTGAATTGAAGGAAGGGATCCTGAATTGTCAGGGCCTGTAATTCACTGATTCTCCTTGCGGAAGTGAGAGCCAAGAGAAGCGCTACCTTCCAGGAGAGGAATTTTAAGTCCGCTCGGTGAATCGGCTCAAATGGTGACTTCATGAGCTGTGCGAGAACCAAATTCAAATGCCAAAGAGGAGGCGGAGGCCTCACTGGACGAAAGAGTCTGAAGAGGCCTTTGAGAAACTGCTTGACTATCCTTGCCGACCAGAGAGAAGGTCCAGAGGAAGTGCGTCTATAGCGAGAAATGGGTGCCAGATGGACTTTGACAGAGGAGTGAGCCAGTCCTGCTTTCGCCAATGATAGGAGATAAGGTAGAACCTGATGAGGTTGCGATAAGAAAGGGTCCACCCCTTCCTGATGACACCAAATACAGAAGCGCTTCCATTTTAATCGGTACGTCTTATTTGTACTTGGGGCTCTAGCTTGAGAAAGCACCTCCGTAACCTCCTTTGAGAGTGTTAACCCAAGAAATTCTTGGTGCTCAGGAGCCATGCCGATAGTTGCAGCGATCGAGGATTTGGATGGCAGACCTGGCCCTGAGACATTGAGAGCAGTTGTGGAATTGGCCGCAGAGTAAGGTCCAGGGAGAGAAGGTGAAGCTCTGTGAACCAAAACTGACGAGGCCAAGCAGGAGCTATCAGGATCATTCTGCAAGGTTCTACCTTGAGTTTCCGGAGAATCCTGGGTATCAACGGAATGGGGGGAAAAGCGTAGACAAATGCGCCTGACAAAGCTATCGAAAGCGCATTCCCCAGCGATCCCCGATGGTGTAGCTTGCTGGCATAAAATTGGCATTTCCTGTTCTCTTGGGTGGCAAAGAGGTCTATGGAAGGCCTCCCCACTTGCGAAACACTTCCTCCAAAGTGGACTGGTCCAGTTCCCATTCGTGGCTTTCTGATCTCAGTCTGCTCAGTGTGTCCGCTGACTCGTTGAGAACCCCTGGGAGATGTTCCGCTTTGAGTGAAATCCTGTGTTGGATAGCCCATTCCCAAATTCTCTGGGCTTCCTGAGACAGAGTGAGACCTGGTTCCTCCTTCCTTGTTGATGTAATGCATGGCCCTGGTATTGTCCGTGCGGACAAGAACCGCCGACCGTTGAAGTCGTGGAAGGAAGGCCTGTAACGCTAGACGAATCGCCCTGAGCTCCAGAAGGTTGATATGGAGCTGCCGATGGCGGGGTAACCAGCGTCCGCTTACATGCAAGTCCTGTAACACTGCGCCCCATCCTTCCAGAGAGGCGTCCGTCGTTAGTACTTGAGGAGCCGGAACGACTTCGAAGGATAGACCTTGAGACACATTCTTTTTCTTTGTCCACCATAGGGCGGCGTTTCTCATAGACTGAGTGACCCTCACCTTGTCGTCGAAAGACCCGTCTATTTGTCGCCATTGCAAGTCCAACTCCTCCTGGAGGGGACGCATCCGTAACCTGCAGTGAGGTATCAATGGAATGCAGGAGGAAATCGTCACTAGCAGGGACTTGTAAAGGCGAACTGAAAGACACTCTTTTCTTCGCAATAGATGAGCCATGGACAACAGTTTCTCCTGTCTCTCGAGAGTTGGGGAAGCCTTGCTGAGAGACGTGTCCAGGATGGCCCCCAGGAATCGAACTATCCTGGACGGGTTGAGAGATGATTTTTCCATGTTGAGAGTTAACCCTAGGCTGTCGAAAAGGCGTGTGCACGCACCGACTGACTCCTCCGCTTGCAGCTTGGTCGGAGCTTTGAGCAGCCAGTCGTCCAGGTATGGAAAAACCTGAAAATGTTGCCTCCTGAGACATGCTGCTACTGGCGCTAGCACCTTGGTGAAGATCCGCGGAGCAGATCGAAGGCCAAAAGGTAGGACTTTGAACTGGAAATGGCTCTTGGATACTGTGAATCGTAGAAACCTCCTGTGAGCTGGATGGATGGGTACATGAAAGTATGCGTCCTCGAGATCGAGAGTGGCCATAAAGTCCCCTGAATTGAGAAGGCGTAGAATATCCTGGAGAGACACCATCCGAAATGATTGTCTTATGAGATAGGTGTTGAGCTCCCTGAGATCTAGAATAGGGCGCCACTTGTCCAGCGTCTTCTTGACCAGAAAAACCTGGCGTAGAACCCTCTCCCCGCTGAGAGAGAGGAACCGGTTCCACTGCCCCTTTTAAGAGCATTTGCTGTAGTTCCAATCGAAGAAGGCGCAGATGTTTTGAGGCTGTGGCGGCAGGCAGCTTGGATGGTGGAAGATGGACAAATTCTAAAGTATGGCCACACCGAATGATGTTCAGCACCCAACGGTCTGATGTTATCCGTTGCCAGTTGTGGAGGTATTCTGATACCCTGCCTCCCACTGATGTTGTAGAGGGGGAGGGTACAGTAAGAAGAGCCAGCACGCCGCTATTGTCGCTTGGAAGAATCCCGTCCTTGGCGACTTTGCCTCCCTCTATTATTGGACCTGGAGAAAGAAGAGGACTGGCCTTGTCTCTGATTGTAGGACGGACGATACGATTGGGATGTTGAACCATAGGAGGAATATCGTTGTTGCTGGTATGCACCTCTATAGGATGGAGTACCTCTTCCTCTGGCTCCACGGAAAGGGACTTTCCGGTATTGTAGAGTCCCTAGAGATCTCGCCGTTTCCGTATCTTTTTTAATATCTTGAAGTGCATCGTCGATATGCTTACCGAAGAGCGCCTCACCATCAAAGGGAAGGTCAAGGATTTTATTTTGGACCTCCGGACGGAACCATGTCGCTCTCAACCAACCCTGGCGACGAAGGACCGCTGCGCCAGCCAGCGAGCGGAATGCAGTTGTTGCGATGTCCATCGCACAGTCAATTATCTCTGTCGATGTTACCTCTCCTTCTTGTAGGATTTTCTTCGCCTCCACTCTAGAATCCTCTGGCAACTGGTCAAGATATGGGGACAGATCGCACCATATTTGGCGATCATACCTGCCCAAAATTGCCAAGGCATTACTTGCCCGAACCAAGAGGCTCGCCATTGAAGAGAATCTTTTCCCCGCATTATCCAGGCGTCTGCCCTCCTTATCCGGTGGCGTAGTAAGAGGGGACGAAGTGTTGCGCGACTTCCTTTGGGCAGCCTGAGATATTACCGAATCCGGTTTAGGCTGACTAACCAAAGAGGCTGGACTGTCCTCAGGGGCCTTATACTTCTTTTCTAGGCGAGGTAAGACTGGCATCACCGTAGCAGGATTTTTCATCACTTTTAATCCCTCTTCCCATACAAGGCCCACAATGGGGATGGAACGCACAGTCTTTTTATATGGTTCTTTGAAGTCGTAGAGGAAACATTCTGACTGAACCATGGGCATTGGAAGTTCAAATCGTTTTGCGGCCCTCTCCATTAATTTATGGAAACCCCCAATATCCACCGGGGGAGAATCAAGAGGAGCTGGGGATGGAGAAGCCGGGTCAGGGATAACATAATCATCCCACTCTGTGTCCTGGTGAAGCGGAGGGACATTGGCCTGATCCTCATCCGAGGTGTCATCATGTGTGTTTGGCTCCATTGGAGGTACATCCGAAACCTGCAAGTGCTGCGGAGGCTGCGATGGTGGTAGTGGAGGAGTAATAGAGCGAGCCGGAAGTGCAGCTGCAGCTTGCTCCATAGCAGGAGGAGGTGGTTGTGTAGAGAATCTCCTCCTATAGTCGACTAGCATACTTTGAAGATCCACTAAAAGCGAGGAAGGCATCGAGACCATCTCCTGGTGGTAATCCTCTTGATAACCCATGGATTGGTCGTATGTATGCTGTTGGAGATATTCCCCCTCCGAGTCCGTATCTTGGCACTTAACTCGCAGCTGCGAGGGGCTATGAGCATAGCCAAAAGGCCCCTCGTCGTCAGATTCCTCTTGTTCTTCAAGCAAAAGAGCTGGAGGAAGAGGAGTAACTCTTCTGGGGGAAGTCATGTCCGGTGTTATTCGGCGTTTTTTAATGATTTTTTCCGTCGTCGACGGGACCGTCGACGGGTTCGTCGACGGGGAGACTATCGTCGTCGAGGCTGTGGATGGAAGCAGCGCCAACGAGTAGATCGTCGATGAAGGGATAGGTGTCGTCGACGAGACCGTCTACATCTTGGCCGTCGACGCCGCCGTCGTCGTTGTGGTCGTCGACGTCGTCGTCGACACTGCACTCGTCGACGTCGTAGAAACCGTCGCCGGCGGAGCCGAAACCACCCGCGTCGACACAGAGTGAACCGTCGACGAGCCCGTCGACGTAGGTAAGGGACTAAGCTTTACCTTTGATGATTTCGTCGACGGTTGTTTAGTTGCCGTCGTCGACGAGTGGGCGTCCTTTTCAGATTTTCCCTCAGAAACCAAAGAAGAGGGCTTTTGAAGGGTTTTACAGCCCTTGACACCACTCCTGGTGCTGCTGGCGCGGCTGATGCTGTTGCTGCCAACTGTCCTTCCCTCTCCTTTGCACCATGGTGAGGAGATTCGCCAGGACTCCGGCCCTCAGATCCCTGAGGGGCCTTCTTTGAGAGCTTAGTAGGACGCTCTTTAGAAGGCAAAGGGGAAGCCCTACCCCTTTTAGCTGACCTTCTTGAAGAAGTGGCAGATGATGATTCCTCACTGTCACTGGATAGTGGATCCTTCCTAGACTTCAGTCTCTGGAGCCAGGTCAAGAGACGACCCTCACGGTCCCGCAGAGTTTTAGTCGAGAAGGTGCGACAAATCTTGCAGTCAGCTGCTTTGTGGTCTGGGTAGAGGCAGTAAATGCAATCCTTATGCTTGTCCTCTACATACAACCTTTTCTTGGCACAGGTGGCACAGGCCTTGAAAAGAGCTTTTTTTCCTTGTCTGACATCCTAGGAGAGAATATCAGCAAAAAATCCAGAGAAAAAACTGTAGAAAAAACTGTAGAAATGTAGAAATGAGCAGAGCTCAATTGGAGACTCCCTTGCACAACGTGCGGTAGAAAATCTGAGGGTCTGAGGTTCTCTCAGCAAGGTTCTAGAGGGTGAGGCTAATCTGATTGGCTGTTCGGTTTGTTTGGTCTCTTTTACAAAATGAGGTGGATATGCTACAAAACTAGAATGGGCCTAGGCCTAGTTTCTTTTTTGTAATGGTTTCTATTGCTATTTTATGTATACCGAGACTCCCATCTCGACGACGGGGAATGATTCAGGCATGGGAATCTATGAAAGCTCCAATACTGGAGTAAGAGCTTTTCTCTCCTGACACAAGTGGAAACAGGTTAGTGTGCACAGCTGAGATACACATAGGTCACAGTGGAAGAGACATTGTGTGGAAGTTGTTTGAGGCTCGCTTGCAACTTTGAAGAGTAGTGGAAGCACAGCTGTAATTGTAAAGTTTGACTGTGGAATACCATAGTTTTAGATAGATTTGCCTTTAGATATCAGATTGTAGGCATAGATGGGAGCACACTGCTGAAGTACGGTGTCCGGCATTACTTGTTTGTTGTACTTCTGAATTCTAGTTTTCAGATTTATGGTTGAGTTTTCATTGGTTTTTTAAAGAGCAAATGGATTGGGTCAACTCACTTCAGGAGAGAGAGAATTCAGCCCTTTGGATGCTCTGCTCCCAGAGTCTTCCCCTTTTGAACTTGGATTGGTAGTCGGTGTGTGCAATGGGCTGATTAGGGCTTCCTGGGTCAAACAGTAGTGGTGGCCGGTCTTTGAAGTACTCCGATTTCTCGTTCCTCAAGGCTAATGCATAATTTGTGGCACTCTGCTAGTGGCATTAGCTGTATTAACAGCTTGTTTGATTTGGTCATGTTTGACCTAATTGAGGGCCAACCTAGCCACCCTATTTGGATATTTTGCAGACTATATGTGAGCTTCTTGGGTGATCCCTAATTAGCTACATTGTAATGGTCAACAGCCCCGAGCCATGACTGGGAACCCAGTCAGCCCCAGTAGTCTGGGAACTGGATTCCTTTAGCACAGCATTTATTCCATGAGTGAATGAAAGATAGCGGTGGAAGACTATATCTAGGTACTTCAAACTTTGTGGTGGGAATGAGCTCAGAGCAAGTGGACTTGCTAACGAGATAGTTATATTTTTGTTCCTGCCAATAGAAGAGTTTCTGTTTTGGTATCCCAATGATGAGCTGTTAGTTTTTATCCTCACTTTCATTTTCAAGTTAAGGTACATTGTCATCAGTGTGCGTCTGGAGTTGTATATGTTTCTGAAATGAATTATGTTCCCAAAAATGCTTTTTTTTTTTTTTTGCAATAAAATGTTTTATTTATTTGATTTATAAGTGATTATTTTGATGGGATTATTTCCATTGCTTTTAGTTTGGTAGAGAGGGCTTCTCTAACAGGTCTATCAGAGCAATGTAGCATACTATAAGAAGTCTACTCTCCTTAATGAACTGTAAATATAACTGCCATTCTGTCGTCTACAATTACGAATGCAAAATGTACGTATCTTACTATTGAAGGTTAAATACAAAGTTTACTAGACACACTTTATTTTGTTGGCAAGAATGATAACGTTTTTTAAGCTATCATATATTAGTTGCTTGCTTTCAAGACCATATTTGGCTATGTACTATCTGACATTTGCAACTACATGCATATGCTCACCTAATGAAAGTATCATCCTTGCAAGGTTGTGTGTACATCACAGTTGCCATATTCTAGGAGCTTTATTCTGGTACATGGAGGGCTCTCTGTTTACCTAGAAGGTGTAATATATGAAGTAGTAACAAAAAATGAGTGCGGTGCTCTAAGATTTCTGGCTCACAGTTTCTGAACCGATTGGTTAACGTGAACACTCTTTGGGCACAGTGAAGACATTTTCCGTAAACAGAAGTGTGCATAGTCGCATGGAAGAGGCAGGCATGTTTTCCCCTTGTCTTGCAGCTTGTGAAGTTACTTTATCACACTTCAGGGTCACCATCGCTGCTTGGTGTAAACAAACATTAGTAGCATAAAGTGGTGGAACTTGATCTGAAAAATAAAATTCTGTTTCTTTTTATGAAAATATTTTTCATGCAGGATGCGCGATCTTTCTGCCTCTGAGAAGCAGGAGCATGTAAGGGTTCAGAAGCATTTAGAGAAGAAAAATGTAGAGCTCGAAACACTGCGCCAACAAAGAGAGAAACTGCTTGAGGAAGTAAAGCAGGCAGAAAAAACCATAGATGAGCTGAAAGAACAGGTGAGAACTCCATACTTTGCTCGGGGAAAACATGATTTGTTGTGGTTAAAACTGAAGTTGATGCCATGTGATATTGACAGGGCTGCCCAGCAGGTGATTTTCAGAACTGCTTCTGATATATTTGGCTTGTAATAATAAAGTAAGATGGTCTCTGTTCCTGCTGAAATACAAAGTTTTATGCAACTTCTTGAATGAGAAGCAGATACATAAGTAGAAAGACACAATATTTAATATATGTTTTACCCTCCCTGTGTAGTTCTGTTCTCAGAAGTCCCATTGAGGGTGTTAAATTACCTGTCTGGTGACGTCCTCCTGGCCACAGTTCAGTAGGTCTTTAAGTTTGCATGAATGTTTTCATGCGAGGCTCTTGGCAATTAATCTGTGTAGAATCCTAGGTTTGATGACCTTCGAGTTGAGGAAGCTTAAGTTGAAGCTCATAGGATATTATATTTTGGCTTGAGTTTTTTTCTGCCACACCTACATAGTCAGCGCTTCGTGAGAGTTTAGTGACTTTTTGGGTAGGCTGGTTAGTTGGATAGAACTCTGATCCTGATCCAAGATAATAGAGTTATGTTGTACTTTGAATTCAGGTGGATGCTGCTCTGGGGGCAGAGGAAATGGTGGAGATGTTGACAGAGAGAAATTTGGACTTAGAGGAAAAAGTACGAGGACTCCGTGAGACTGTCAACGACCTGGTAAGTCACTTATTTACCTAGACAATTACAAAACTTTGAATCCATTTTTATATGCTGATTTCTCCTTATTGTTTCTTGACCATAGGTACAATTCAAATGTCTGATAAACCTGCCCAACAACAGTACAAGCTCAATGCTCCACCATGTATCGCTGCACCACCATGTAGCCATACTCCACTTCACGTCTGCCTGAATTGAAATCCCTCCTGTTGGAAATTATAGCAGATGCGCGTTTTCCGTTTTTGTTTCTCAAAATGTAGCTTTCATGCATGTGAGCATTGTCATGTTTTTCTCTGTTATTTCAAAAATAAACATCATAGTTCCCCTTTCCTTCTGTTCAGGATCAGGAAACTATAGTATTGATTAGATCCCATATTTTACACTTGGCTCACTACCATACCTACATCTTAAGGGCTTTGAGTCTTTATTTCAGAAGGTCCCAAAATGCCAGCCGCAAAATTAGCTCCTGATGAGTTGTTGTTTGCAACTTACTTTATTCGCTGGTTGTTTCCAGTCCAGGAAGAGGAGCACTCAGTCGGATGCCTCTTCTCTTTCCAAGCCTTTACCTTTCAGTTTACTATGATACATACCAACTAACGATAACATGTCTGTGCTCTTCCCGCTCTACTTTTGCCTGATTTTATGATCTCTTCTTCAGGAATCTACCCACAACTACCTTCTCGTCTTGATTGTTCCCTGGTGACTTAACACAACACCGAGCAGTGAATCGCCCCGTGACACTTCCATACTCAGCAGTATATAATGCATAATACAAGTGTCCTGCCTGATTCTAACAGCTCTTAATTTTTGCAGACCGTGACTAAGAGACCGAAGAAGATCCAATAATGTTTTTTGTTTTTTTTTACCTCAGAGTTATAAACTTTGAGTCAAGTGAGGAAGCCCCGTTTGGAACTTTGGTCATCTGGTTCCCAAAGTGCCAAATATGCTCCTAAGTTTACAGGGGTCTGGAAACTGTGTATAGGGGTAACGTTCATCTGGACCCCCTTTAAGGAAACCGGAAGCATGCTCTTATGACCACGCTGACATCGCAGATATCCACCAAAATTGATCTACCACGCCAGCTTCCCCACATCCTCTTTCCTAGACGGAGCTAGTTAATTGGGTTACTTAAGATGATGCCAGAGAACTGCAGCTTCTCCAGCTGGATAATTCATTCATTCATATGCTGGGAACGGCCTGCTGGGAAGCCTCAGAAGTTACTGTTAACCTAGCAGTATTGCCCCACAACTGGAAAAAAGTGAGACATAGCTTAGGTCCTCAGTGAAGTTGAGTAAACAGATTTTAAAGAGGGTGTGGAAAGAGTTCCAGAGAAAAAAGCCAAAACAGGCTGACCTCAGTTTTTCTGGTTCCTATCTCTGAGAGAGAGAGAGAAAAAGAACTGCAGCAACATAGAGAGCGACAGAGAGCGTAATGAGATACTGGAGGATTGGGAGTCCTTAAAACTAGTGTCAGTTTTTCTGCTTTATAGGGGCTGCAGCCTATATGGTTTCATTGCCCTAAATGTTCCCCTTCATTTGCTTTAAAAAAGGTTTATGAAGGAGGTTTTTCCTTGTCACCTAGTTCCCAAGGTGACTTTTGTGCATTTTATGTGCTTTTGGTTTTTATATAAAATAATTAGAATTGGTCAATATAGTCTTTTTTCAATCATCTTCTACATTTATTTATACCGGATAAGAAGACGTGACATTTCTAAAGAAAAGCAAATACAAAATAAATTTTCTTTGGAAAAGGTGCTCCGGGACATTTCAGTGCATATTATGTCAAAGAGGGTCCATTGAAGGAAAACTAGGATTAGAGGTAAACAGCCCTGCCCAACCTACATTGGTAGTAGCAAAGGGGTCAGGCAAGCAATCGACAAAGGAGCTTCGGGTACACCATTTAAAGCCGACAAAGTGCAAGTGTACATAAAAAAGATTAAAAACCTTCAGACACCACTTGACAGTAAAACATAAAGTACACATTGTCTAAAACACTACAAAATTTAAATTGTAATTTGGAGGAATTGACAGTGCAATCACAACACAATGGCATACTAGTCGTTGTGTACATTGTAGCAGTACTATAGCGCTGCAGTGGCTCATTGTGAATGATGTGCACTGTATAAAACAAATACAAAACCAAATAGGCTTGCCTGTGTGTTCTCCGATTTTTTTTTTTTTTTTTTTTTTGTTACATTCATGGTAATGGAACTGGTGCCTGCTGGTTCCCTTTTTTAGCACCAAGATCCACTGTTCCTGGCTCTGTATGCAATTCAAAAGACAGTTTTAGTACCGTACACAGGAAAATAGTTACTATTGGAAGTGATCTAATTTTCAGCTTGAAAAAATGATTTCATTGCCAACAAGCTTGTTTTCATATTGACAAACGATAACCGCAAGAACAATTGGAAAGCAGACAGAATGAAGTATTCAGATACCAATATTTGTACACTTGGTAGCACAGAGGATTTTGGTTTTTTTACTGAATTTTTAGAGGATTTCATATTTTGTGCTGTCCTTGAAAAAAAGAACTCCAATCACTCCCTGTAAGTTTGTAATTCTTATGCCATGCACCATGATTGTACACTACGCTACCAGCAACCTTTTATGAGTTTCAAACATTTCCAACATCTCTCACCCAATACTTTTGTTTGTAGCCCTCTGGAATCGCTTGTGCACTCTCTTTGATAGACCACTTACAGGCTGCATTTTAAACATTGTCCAATCTGTCCTCTGGTTGCTAGGAAGCAATTAACGAAATGAACGATGAACTTCAGGAGAATGCACGCGAAACTGAGCTGGAACTGCGGGAACAGTTGGACATGGCGAGTGCCAGAGTACGCGAAGCAGAGAAACGTGTGGAAGCCGCGCAAGAGACTGTGGCCGACTATCAGCATACAATAAAGAAATATCGAGACCTGACTTCACATCTCCAGGTAAACGTGCATGGGCTGGATGTTTGAACCTTATAACGGATTTGTATTTTGCAAAGTCCTTTATAGGGGCCTGATTTGCCCTTATTTGCAAATGCATTGCTTTATGGTCATCATATGTTGCAAAGTATATTTGGAGACCTTAAGTTAAGCCCTGAATTTTCACAATATTGTGTAATCGGACTCCATATTAGTTGCAGGAGCGTGTAATGGTAATTTGCATTTACAAACTAAGTGCCATATATATTTGGGTTCATTCCTTTAACTGAAAATCGTACCCTGGTCCGTGGTACTAACATTTAAAGAACAGTCTAGGGTATACACGGGACAATCTGATGTCCCATCTCTTGATTTAAAAAAAGACCATGCTATAAACCAATCACAAAAGGATCGTTACTGGACAGCCGACCGATTACATGGCTCACATAATTGATCAGTGTCCTTGGATAGACAGATCACAATGTGATCCTTGTAATCCAGTGCTTAAAAATGTGCATATGAGATCAGCGTGAACAATGTCAGCGCACTCAATCTATTTGGTTTTATGGGTGCTAGTTCTTAGCATCCTTCTCAATTTTATTTGTTTTTCCCAAGTAAAAAAAAATGCATTTACTGAAGTTGTTTATATGAAGAACCACAGCCTACAATTGAATAAAGGTAGGCGATTGGGGTGAGTCAAGGTTAGTGAAATGTCTTGGGTTTAGTTGTTTAATTGAATTACACATTAGTTTTGTGGCTTTAACTAGTTTCAAAGTAGATATAGTGTTAAGAGGTGCAGTCTTGGCCACAGTCTCATCAAATACTCATTGCGGTGTCCCCATTTGTTTGTAAATGCTTCTGCGCAGAACCAAGGCTGAATATGGTGTCTTCCTCAGCAAGTGACATGCCCTCAGTTTGTGGTAACTGACCTTTATTTGAAGGGACAACTCATCAATTAATACAAGGTTTACCTGCAGATTAAGAAACAATATCATGTTCCAGTAACCTAACACAGGAAGGGAGCTACGTTAGCCAGAGTGCAATACAAAGATCCTTAAACCCTTATGTAAATGAATTGGCACATTTGCAGGTCATGCTGGTAGGTTGCTGAGTATACCATCAAGTACATCTCTCACTTCTGGTAACTACATTTGGTATACAGGATGTAAACCGAGAGCTGATGAGTCAGCAAGAAGCTTCTGTGGAGAAAGAACAGCAGCCACCACCCGAATTATTTGATTTCAAGATCAAGTTTGCTGAGACTAAGGCCCATGCTAAGGTATATTTATTTATATTTTATCCCATAATGCTCCTTGGTTGTGAAATGTGGCCTTAAAGTAATCTCCTCCTTTGTCAAATGTTTACTGTCTTGATTTAAGAGTTCACGGTCTGTGTCGCATCCAGTTTCTCTTTGTCCTCATCTTGAACTAGTACAGTGTTTAGCATATCTCCTCTATCTCTACCTTGGGTGTGTGGTCGCAATTACTGTGCACCTTTGTAGTTTTATTTTTGCACCTCCTGTTTTCTTCTTCACTGATAAAATAATGTTGCCACCTTCCATCTTGACGTGAATTGTCAATTGACATGTTGATGTGACCTTGACCCAAAAGTGCCCAAATGTTCTGTTCTAAATTATTGTTAAAGAAACAACATTGAACCCGCTGTTATCTCACCCTAACCATCTCCCAAAAGCTGGATATCTTAGTAGTTCAAGCGCCCTGACTAGGTTGTTGTTTGTACAGTTTCCCCACTTCATACTGCAAAATACCTACCAATGAAGATTCAGACCTGAGTACAACATAACTGCTTTGGGTTAACACTTGGTAAGGTCTCCCTTCCCCCGGGTGTATTCTCAGCCCACAAACCTCGTTCTGTACAGTATCCTACTCCATCACCTCGCACATGCACTGGGATCAGCAACTCCTCCCTCAAGTGGTCCATAACTGTTTTTCCCAACAGGGCAAACTTTCAAGCTGAAGTAGGTTAAGTCATCAGATCCTGCAGATGCTACCTGTGGTGTACCTCAAGGCTCTGTATTGTCCCTGCTTAAATGTGGCCACCCTTGGGGTTGCTATGGAGACTTGACCTCTCAACAGTTTCCATATTGTTCTGCGTTTTAAGTGTATTCTTTCTTGGAAGAGTTTGGTGTCTTAACTCCAGTAAATTGGGAGGAGCAAGGAGCCAGGTGAACAGCCCTAAAGGAATATGTTAAAATATTTACTGAAGAAGATGACCTCCACTCCTTCACCCTTACATTCTTTGTTGACCACATTACCATTATATTGATCAGTACAGTAAAGGTCTGAGCTCTTACCCTTCAATGATCGAAGCATGAATTAGTAAAACTATAGGAAGAAATGGTCCCACAGCGCACTGTCTCTAGTTTAGCCAATGAAAAACTTTCAAAGTTTATACATTGATGCTCATGGATTCTTGTTCATCAAAGGTTTATTGATAAGTTTATTGAATCTCGCCTTTAAAAAATTCAACAACGTTCCTCGATTAGATGATCATTTTAGAGCAGTTCAAGCATGTGATCCATTAAACTTGAATTTATTAGCGGGCATGCATCTATTAATAGATTACAGTCATATTCAGATCTAAATTTGTCCTTTGTCAGGGGGATATTCGCTAGGAAAACAGAAACAAACATTATATGAATTGATTGATAAGCGAAATATGTACAGCTAACTGTCCATGTTGTTTTAAACAGGATTTAGCACAGTAACTAATCCCCACATACTGTTCTAAACTAACAGTCCTTGTAGTCTCAATTATTGTAGCAACCTGGGCCATGCTGGTGTCCTTTTACTGTGACCATTAAGAACAGCTGATAACTAACCCACACCTCATCCCAGTTTTTACTTCCTCTTTTAGGTCCACGGCTCATTTCAAAATCTTTGCTTTTGTTTGTTAAATTTTTAGGCATTCATGCAGTAATCGTTGCATGTTCATGCTGACAACTGGTGCAAACAAAATGTGTTTAAAGTTTGTTGAAAACCTCTTAATTATTTTTAGAATTTTTAAAAATGAAAGTGAAGCATGCCAAGACTGAAGGGTCAGTCTGGTTGATTAAATCTTTCATACACCTAAAATTGCTCTCAATATAACATGCTTTGTCTCTCAGGCCATCGAAATGGAGCTGCGGAAAATGGAAGTGCTGCAGGCTAACAGACATGTCTCCCTGCTTACCGCGTTCATGCCTGACAGTTTCCTCCGTCATGGGGGAGACCACGACTGTGTTCTTGTGCTCCTGCTTATTCCACGACTAATATGCAAGGTGAGTGTAAATTGTAGCTGGCATGTAGCGTACACAGCAGATAAATGAAAACTAGCAATGCTTATAAATGTAAAGTTATGGAAGCCTTTTCTATCTCTCTGACTCTTGCTTGGAAATGGGAAGCCTAACCAGCACATCCCGGAAGAATTTCATGACCTGTTTCTAATGGATTTCTTGTGCTTTCTTAATATCCTTCTCGCTATTGCACCCACATTCATGTCACTGATCTTTAAGTAGGTGTTTGTGATGAATGGTGAACTGGTGCATAATCCTTACATCTAGGGTTGGGCGTAGACATTTGTAAGTTGTTTAAGTCGCACAATACGTCCTTACTCCTTTCCTAGCCTACGACTTTCTCAATCAGATCATATTGAGACCTGCCCTGGGATGAGTTTTAAAACAGGCCTGTACGCCAAATTCTGATTTGTGCAAGGCCCTACTCGCCTCGGAGTCTGTGAGGTGGCAGAAATCAGGCAGCAGAAATTTTTTATTTATCCATCTAAAGAAAAAATCTCAGGGTGGCCACCCTCGTAGGGCCAGCCCCAAACACCTCCCCTACTCGGGAAGAAGGGGCTCACTTTTGAGGAACAGGTATCGGAGGAGCTATGATCCTTTCCGATCCCCAGGAAGGCTAGGGACAAGACATTTAATCAACCTATCCAAATCTGCTACCCCTGGGCCCCACATCCCACCATCACCTCCTCGGCCTCGCACACACCAGCACCTCCTCAGCCTCACACACACCAGCACCTCCTCAGCCTCACACACACCAGCACCTCCTCAGTCAAAAACGTTCTCTTCCCACTTCGACCATATTGACTCCGGTCAATGGAACCCTAACAAGCCTTTTGGGCCCATCATGCCCATGTCACACCCAGGGATACGGTGACCCCACCTGGAGCCATGCCCTCTGAAGGCCTCCCTCCATGTGACACAGTTGCCTATCAAATTCTCATATAGAGGGCGCTGCAACACAACTAATTTAAGCTTCAGGTGTTTGAGGAGGAATTTGATTTTTCTCATTGAGAAGACGAGATCTGTCTGATGCCTGCCAATGCTGAAAAGTATGATGAAATGCAGCACAGACCATTTCAATAACCCAGTCAAGGTCAGAGCTGTCACCCTGCAGCTCTGACCTCTGAAAAGAAATAGATGGTGGTCCCAGCGGGCCAGGTTTAAATTGGGGGGCCTTGTCCAGCCGGACTCTTTGGTGGTGCATGCTGCCAGAAAGAGCCTTCACTCTGGCAGCAGACAATGCTCCTCAAGATAGAGAGCAAAACAATTGATGCGGCTCAGAAAGAGGATTGCCAGTTTGGCTGGACTGCTCTGCAAATACGAACCTTCTGCTTTCTGTGTTCCTGACTCTTTTCTATACGTTGAGGATACTAGTAAGGGTGTAGGTGTCTTCATCTTCTGTTCCTTGTTATCTCTCGCCTCCACTCTAGTATGTTTCTGGCTGTAGCCTAGACTGGGCTTTGCAAGGGTGTGCCGCTGATACCTTTCAAAACCTGAACCTCCAGTGTATGAATGGTTCTGGTTGCACCAGGATTGCTGTACACTTGTGTCCCAAAATGCACAGCTAGAAAGTGAAAGGATCACATTTTTTTTATTGCTGATGCAGCTCCTCTTGCATGTTTTGGTGGTTACAGTTTCATGGATTTGCTTGAAATGATGGTGACCCTGTATGTCTATTCGTATTTCTTGAAGTCTGTATTTCATGTAAGAGTGGCCCTCTCACTTAGTACTGATGAACGAATGCAAACAGTATTAATATGGATAGTCAGGCTACCCAGCGCATGCTTTAACTCTGGTGTTAACTTTGAAAATGTTATGCTTTGCTCCGTTGCACATATTGTTTACCTACTGATGAGTATGGAAACCAACACATTTCACATTTTTAGGCTCGTCTGACATGGCATCTGACCTTCCTTTTCAGCTGTTAAGAGCTTTATTGTAGTTGGACTATGGGGTAGCAGAATGCTAAAGAATAATGGACAGAAAAAAAACTGTACGATACAAACATCTGCGGGCACACGTTAAAGTGAAATTTTTTGTCGTGACTGAAGTAATTTGTCCAGTTGTGCTTTGCATGTCCAGTGGAGAGATACTAAATTGGTGCAAGTCTGAGTTATGTGCTGTGTAAACATGAAGTTCTATCATCTAAACATTTGAAGGTGGATTTGAGGGAGAGCGCCATGGGACTCAGGAATTTAGAGAATTTCTGGATGTTAGCAGATTGCAAATGTCTTCACTATGTTTGTTGTTTGTTGTTGTGAAAGGTGCAAGATATATTTACTTGTAAAAAGTCTGACACATGCCTAGAGATGCCTGTTAATGTTGCTGGAGACATTAAAATTATGTTTTCGTAACCTGTCACTGAGGCGCTTGCCTCAGTGACAGGTTACGAAAACATAATTTTAACATAACATAACATAACATAATTACGAGCCATGAATAAATGAGCTGCCTCTGTCTCTTCATATGCAGTGAATCACATGATTTTGTTCTGATTCGCAAACATTCTCCACAAGGATTATCAGTGATCTTAAGGGCTTGCTGAACAATCTGCTCAAACCCCGGTATATGTGCATAATTCCTATGTGTTCATTTGTCACAGGCTGAACTGATCAGCCAGCAAGCCCAGGAGAAGTTTGATCTCAATGAGAGCTGCGCAGATCGAACTGGCCTACGAGGAGCGGTAGGAGAGCAGTTGAGCTTTGCTGCTGGGCTAGTGTACTCTCTTAGCCTCCTACAAGCTACACTTCACAAATATGAACAGTAAGTGTTTCACATGCCCTGCATATGATCTCACAAATGTGACTATATCTGAAGTACAAAGTACTATTTAATTGTGTGTATATGTGTGTCTATTTCAATATATATATATATATATATATATATATATGTGTGTGTGTGTGTGTATAATATATATATCCAGAAAACTGCTCCCTGCAGTTCTTCCGACCTCTTCCACCTCGTGGGGTTGGTGCAGGGCTAAACGGGTGCAGGACCCGTATATCTGTGCAATCCAGTACTCGCGCTGCCGCGCAAGAAAGAGCCCGCACTGCAGGAAATTCAAAAAGTAAATTTATTCGGCTGACGCGTTTCGACCTGCCCGGTCTTTGTCTAAGCCATGGTTTTGCAGCATGAATCTTTTCAGGATCCACATGCTGTTCATTATCCTGCCATCTAATGGCTTGGTCCGGAATATTGTCTTTTGAGTCTTTTTTTCTTTTTGTGATGTCCTCCATGTAGAACCTTTTGGCTGTATGTTCCACCTTGATGACATCAGACTTATGTCCCAGAAGCCCTTGTGTGCATGGTCGACATCTTAGATTCTTTTTTACAGCCACTGGGTCTGGAATCATGCACAAGAGCTCCAGATCGAGAAGCAGAAATACGAATTTTTCATTGAGGGAAATGAAGAACAAGCTCAGAATTAATGATAAATCAATTAACAACCAACAGACGTGGAGAGAAAATGCCAAACACCAGGGAGTTTTCTGAGGTGAATAAGTGGGTCTGAGAATGTAAAGACTGCATGAATCACACCCCTTTACGCTTCTGCTTCATGGGACATCACAGATTCTCCCAGAGGGACAGTCACAAGGTATGCAACCTCTATCTGCTGAGAGACTATTGTTCAGGTGACTGTGAAGCCTGCTTGGAGTTTCAACCCAAGACTGTAATATCAAGGGCGAAACAAAGGTGGACTCCTAACTTGAGAAGCTGAGTGGCAAGGAAAACGCAAAGGGAACCGAACTGGCGCAGGCGACTCTTCCAACATCATGGAGGAAGTTATTGCCGAAAATGAGAATACGCTGATAAGACCTATCAATGAGGGATACAAGTGGAAGGTAATAACATCACATCCGGTGCAGAGCTGAGACCATCCGAGTCAAAACACTCCAAAACCATGCTGCCTCCAAATGGTTTGGCAGTTGAGGGAAAAAGACAGCAAAAAGAGCCTCACATGCCCAAAGACAAGGCCACCACTGACTGCAAACCCTCAATTCCAGCCTCGACGACATCAAAAGATGATCCAGGACGTTGGAGGGAGAAGGAGCTCCAACAATTGGAGTAACAACAAGAGGCTGTCATTATTGAATAGAAGATTCCCGACATTGAAAGAAAAAAAAGGATTGATGCCGTGAATGGAGGCTCTGCTGTGACAAAAGATGAAGTTTGTTGACTTTTTAGAGCGATACACGATCCCTACTCTACCTTCTTAAGACAGGGGCCAGCCACAGACCGAGCCAGAGGTAGGTCAGGCAGAGATGCCAGAAGAGGAAGCCTACATGTAAGTAGATAAGAAAGAAGAGGGGCCAGAATGAGAGTGAGTTTTTCTTCGCTGAAAGGCACAATGGATGAAGGCTAGCAGGATGTTGAAGCAGACTTCCTGGAGGAAGGGATTGACATATACCCGTCGAGGCCATCACCAGACGACATCCCTGCATACGTTGCTGTCATCAAGAGGGAGGCAGGCATATATGGAGTGAATTTGGAAAAGGATCAGATGGAATCCTGCTTCTACTGGAAGCACTCATGCCCTCAGAAAGGAAAAACCAGAATCATCCAATGCTACTGAGCATCCTTGACCAAGAGAGAAAGGCGTTCAGGGAGCCAGACACCACTAGATTCGTGACCCCCAGGGTTGAAAAGAAGTATAGGCAATCCTTCCAGGACCCAGCCTACATCAGGGGTATTGTCAAGGCAGATTTCATTATTGGCACTACAGCTCGGAAAAGTGTCAACACATCAGCAACGATGCGACCACCACCCAGCAGAGCAAGTGGTTGGAGATGGTGGTAGGGAGATATCTGGCTCAACAACCTCACTGAATTGAACTGCGAACTATCTATCTCCAACGCTGTCAAATCTCTGGGGTTTACACTTGACAAAAACCTAAACAAGAAAGAACATATTCATGCCTCAGCTAATATTGCCTTCTACACATTGAAACACCTTAGAGTCAAACCCTTCATCCCTATCGAAGACCTAAAGACTGTGGTGCAATCCTTGGTCCTCTCCAAGCTGGACTACAGTAGCACAATGATCATGGCTGCCCCAAAAACACACGTGGCTCCTCTGAAAGCTACTCTCCACGCATCAGCTAGACTACTTTCGGTGGAGTCGCTTTGACCACATCACCCCCACTCTCAAGAAACTCAACTGGCTACCAGTCGAGGCAAGATGTATAGTCAAAACTGCTTGCATAACCCACAAAGCTCTCTACATGGAAAAACCAGTCTACCTCACAAACAAACAATCAAAAGCCAGCCATAAGAGACCTCCTCGAAGCTCCAATAGTCTACTTCTGATTCCACCCAAATTTAAGAAAGCAAAATCTTGCGCCCGCTCCTTCTCTGGGAATGCTCCCATGATCTAAGTGACAATCAATCATTCCCTCACTTCAGGAAGAAACTTAAACTTCTCAATAAATACCTAAACCAGCCCCTCTAAACCATCTTACTGGCATGATGCTCCTACCCCACACTCCCCAAGCAAATATGAGCATCGTTACCTCGGGGGGGGGGGGGAGGGGGAAACTGTGCCTCTACTCTCCTCACCTTCGCAACACCCCACCGTAACTACCTCAGAACTATGTTGTCCACATTACTACTGTCTATCATTTACTTCTTTTATATACTGTTACTATTTATTTTTATTTACTGCATATGTAACTTGTGTAATTGCTGCTGTGTTCACTCTGTAAAGCGCTGTGATACCCTCAGGTCAAGTTCGCTCTATACAAAACTCGATAAAGAAAATAAATTGCCAACTCAAATCCCTTCGCAACAGGTATGGAGACCAGCAATGGGATGAAATAGAAACTCTGATGCAACATCTATCAGATCACTACAAGAAAAGAGCCAAAAACAATTCTAGCTGTAAAAACAATTGCTAACACCTGTTGAAAATCAGCACTGGGCGCAGCAGACACTGCCATGCTAGTTATGCACAGCCAGTACCTTGAGAAGGCAGGGGTGGCTGCACTTGTCTGGTTTCAAGCCCGAGGAACAGGCAGCTGTCATAAATATACCATTTACCGAGACACCCAATGCTGATAGAGATTTCTAACTACAAAGTCCTCACCTTTTGAATATTCCCCACGCCAGACTGTATCCGCAAAAAAGAAAATTTCAGAAGGACCTCTGCACACCGGTAGGTGGCATCATACAGCTCCGCTCCAATCTCTTTGTGCTCCAGAAGTGATGCGTAGAACCGCTTTTATGTGCCACTTGCACAACTACATCAGTTCCTTTCTTTCCATACCACTAGACCTAGATCCTGAGCTACCACTTGTCTCTTCATGAGATCGTTATCATCTACACATTGTTTGAACTAAATCCAGTGTGCAAGGATAATGTCATCTCCCATGACAAGAGGGTTTAAAACTTGTAAGGACTGTTGCAAGCAAATGTCTGTGATAGATCCCCATCAGGTTTGCCTTAATGAATCCTAAGACCACCTGGGATCGTGACGTAAAGCAGTACGTCGCCAAGCACCAAAAGACTCCACACCGTGAACGATCGGATGGAAGGCCCCGTTGCCATTCCTAAAGTCCTTCCCATGGCCTATCCTGATCACGGTCGGCGTCTTTGGGTGAGTTGTAGAAACAAAAATAAAACTATCAAGTGGGACTCTCCACCACTCTTGAACTCCAGAGAAGGCACAAGGGTCTCAGTATGCCTCTCAGTCCTGCTCCAGAAGCCATTCACCTTCAGAGCCGGTTCCTATCTGTGTCCTGAAGCAACTTGAGTTTCCTGGGCTGTCAGCAATGCCGCAGTAATAGAATAACTCCGCGAAGCCATGCTGCCTCTTTTTGGCACTTTTGACCGGCTCCCTCTAGCATGCCTTCAGTCCACAAGGAACCTCGAGTGCCTCCACCTGGAACTCCGTTTACAGGTCCACCTTTGGTGCCAGCTAGAACCTTCCGGATTAACTACAGACTCCTCAAAGCCACGCGCAGAGCTAGCTACAGACTCCTCACCAGTTTTGTTGCAGACTCTGATCCTGGTGCCACGACCCACCCCAAACCATGGTGCATGGACTCTGTACAATGAAGTGCACCTCATTATACTTTCCCACTGTGACTCGGCGCACCTCAACCAAATCCGCGCCTTGATCCTCTTGGACCACAGCCTTTGGTCAACCCATCAGAATCTGATGGGTTGCCTCAGGTAAGGCTCATAACTCACTTGGAATGGTTTCAGACAATATTGCTTTTGATCCTTGAGGATGAATTTTCATCAACCATATGCAGAAGGCAATTGGTATGAGTACGTTCAGCTTGCCAGTGGACTGGATACTTCACCACACGCTGCGATCATTTCCCCTCCAAGCCCTGTCAGTTATGCATTTCATTAAAATCCTTACATGATATAGACCCTAAATATCTTAAACTTTTCTCCCAAATGCCCCAGGCAGACCCCTGCGATCTGCTTCCTCGCATAATCTTGTGATTCCCTGGTTTAAGAGATCTTCCTGGGGTAGTAGAAGTGTTGTAGTCTGCACAGCCAGACTATGGAACTCTTTGAACCTCAAAAGCGCCTCTGATCTATTGACATTTAGGAAAACACTGAAAACATGGCTCTTCAACCAATAGAAACCGGATCTCATCTGTGACATTTACCAGGTCGCTTGTTTTCTTTCCTTTGGCTAACACCTAGACGCCCTCGGGTAGTAGAGCGCTTTAAAAATCTTTTTTTTTCATTTCAATCAAAGAAGAAAGCTCCTCTTTTGCAATGGTCGTGCGAGGACAGCCAGGATTCTTGACCTCCAGCTGCTAACTTTGGAGGTGAAGACTTATGTTTTTACGAAGGAGCTTCAGCCTGGGCAAACAAATACTGAGCCCCTGCTGTTTATGGAAGCCCTCACACACAGTCTTCTCTAGTCTTAAGCAAAACCCTGTACCAGAACTCTAGTGAACAGACAGATAGCCCTCTATCGTCCAGCCCCTGGTGATCCAGACTTTTTGACTTTGCATGACTGAGTGACTAGTCAAGCAGTCATCAAATAGCAAAGTTAACCCCAATGCCTTTACTACCAGTCCTCCGGATAGGGCGTCAAAGGACATCGAAACCTCTGGGAAGCAAATGTTTTCTTCAACAAGTTTGGCACTATGTTCTGTTAACGCCAGCTGCCTCTTGGGCCCTTTCGGACTCTGTTGCACAAGTCATACCCTGTGTCCCTGATGACGTGCGTCCTGTCCTCAAGGAAGCTATCTAGGTTGGATGTGACATGGTTAAATTAACATCCACTGTGCATTAGACACCACAGATTGCCTATGCAGACCAAATGGCACCAGTGTAGCTATTGAAGCACGCCTGGAGGAGTTCCATGGGTTTCTCAGACAACGTTCAGTCCATGTTCTTGGATATGCCTTCCGATGGCACTCACCTTTTTGGTGAGAAGGTGGATTTATCCTTTGAGTGCCTTAAGGATAGCAGGGCCAGGACATGATCTTTGGGCCTGTCTGCCCCTCCACGTCAGTCTCGCCTTATGTTTCATCCCCTCTATGACTACGGTAGGGGCTTCCAGTATCGCCATCCAGCAAACCCAGCAGCCTTTTCATGGACAAGGCGGTGGTACCACAGACCACGTGGACAACAGGGGCAGCATGCAGCACAATCTTTCACCCCTCCTGCTGCTGCAGTCTCAAATCCTCTAGTGTATCCTTTGAGGTACACAGACACACTGTTTTGGAGGCAGGATCCTTTTTTTTCTGCCAGGGGATAACTTCAAACAAGGAAGTCCTACAGATTGTCCGATGGGATTACACCCTATCATTTCTTTTCCCCTCTGGCACGTTACACCTCCCACAAAATGGCTGACGGAAGACAATCTGTCACCCTTGCAGCAAGAAGTGCAGATTCTTCTGGCCAAAGGAGCCATGAAGAGGATGCTGGCATCAGAAGTAGGCCTTGGTTGTTACTCCATCTATTTTGTGGTGTCGGAGAAAGGCAGAGGCCTTCGTCATGTCAGGGCCCTCTCAATGCCTTCGTATAGAATGACAATTATAAGTTGGCCGTGGGTGTCCACAAAAGTTATGACTCTGGTTCCAAAACTTCTTTGCAGGTCAGTGGTTCTAGTCTTCCTCTTCGACGAGGACTGGCTGTCGAAAATGGGCTCGCCCCAGGCAGTCGTCACAAACCTCCAGACTATGGCAAACCTCCTCATTTCATTGGGGTTGATTCGAGGCACTGAATCAGCAATGTGGAAATGTATCCACTGGTTCTGAAATCATTACTGTCTACAGCCTGATGGAACAGATGATGCATGTACGTATCTGGTATTAGGATAGCGTGAACCAAAAGGCTGCAGAGTGCTGTGTGGATGATGCCACTGTAGGTTAACCCATGCCCATATGAACTGCCAGTAGATGCACCACACCTGTTAAATATTCCCTGCATTGTGAGTACAACGTTGAAGGCAGAAGAGCGTTCGCTTTAATAGAAATGCATGCATGTCACCACAAATTCTAGGTTTAGATTGAGGTATAGCCTTCATTATCCAGAAGAAAACGTAACATTGTGCTCATATGTTCGAGGCATGTGAGCTGTAGATCACATGCTGTTCATAGATCACCATATTGTGTCGGGTCCGGATGTTTGCAGTTTGTGTTTCTTCGAAGAAGTCTTTCCAGTCACGAGGCTGGTGACTCCTCCTTTCGGTGATAGTGCGCATGGTCATCGACTCCATTGTTAGATTGTTTTTTTCCGCCATCGGGTTCGGACGTGAATTGTTGCATTCCGTTTCTCAGGTTCCCCTCGGTGCGCAATCCACTACCCTCGACGGTATTGTTTATCGAACGCGTTTCCCATTCTCCGCGTATCGTTTCAAGTCGAAAACCTTTGATCGGGAGACTCGTGGAGGGCCGTCGGGCCTACCCGCATCGGGCTCCATAGCAGTCGATGGAACGGACTCCATTTAAATTATGTCCTGGGAGTTGCGCTAAGTTTCCGCGCACCGAATTGCACGAAGTGTGCTACCTCTGTCTCCGGAACACGACGAGAAGGACTGCGATGCGTGCCGATCGTTTCGATCAAAGAAGACGCTGCATGACCGTTGGGCTCGACGCCACAAAATGCATCAGCAAAGTGGCTCCACAGTGGATCTTTTCGGAGAAGATTCCGATCAAGAAGAGCCGATGCAGAAGTGGAGGAAGAACACATCTCCGTGTCTGGAGCCGACTCCGATGTTGAAGACCAAATCACGCCAGGACAACGTGTCGTGAGTACAGAGACTTCCTTCCCCTGCCACTTACTCCACAAAAAGGCTCCGGTCCCTCCTCTGCCCTCGCGCTAAGGTCGGCACCGACAAAAAGTTTAGAGCACCCTTCCTTCTGGCCCGGCGCTGAAACACAAACAAAAGCCTTCGGGCTCTAGTCGGCCCCATACCGGCACCAAACGGAAAGCTTTGGCGCCCAAATCAAAGCATGTCCACCTACATCTTCCATCTTTATCCAAGATTAAAGCTTCAGCGCCGAAAACCTCGGAGCTGAAACCTTCAACGCCAAAAGCGGCAGCTAAAGAAAAGACTCTTTCTAAAGAACTTCACTCCGACGTTCCATCTTCGGATCCAAAGCAAAAAGAGTTGGAAATAAATCCAGATACTGGACATATCATTGCCAAGTTACCTGAAAAGAGGAAAATGAGCCTTCCAGAGGATTACCATATACCTCTAAAAAATAAAAATGTGGGCACTAAACCTTCCCCACCTTACATTCCATCTACTCCACACATTGATCCAAACTTGCTTATTTCACCTACATACACACCTCCATCACCTGACCCACAGGACGAGGGGGATGTGGACGATGATCAGGGTCGTCCAGCAAACCCTGACCCATGGGAAAATTATGATAATGACAACCACACTGATAATGATCCGGATCTATATCCGTCTAAACCCTCTCCACCTGATGATAACATAGGATACATTGAGCTTCTTATCTGAAAGAGACACGTTAGTGACAGATTCCTTACCTTAGAATATCCCCAGGCGTCAGGCTGGATCCGGAAAGTTTTTGCGTAGCAGTACCCTTGCGCGTCGGTAGGCGGCGTCGTGCGGCTCCGCGTCCGTCGTCGGCGTCGTGATCGCCGGGATGACGTCGCGGGCAGTACTTAGACGCCGCCCCTGCGCGCTGACGTCAGTTCTTCTTTTTCCGCGCCAGCAAGCGCAGATCCGGGAAGAGCAGTGCCCTGGTCATTTTTTGACCATACTTTTTGGTGAATTTTTTCACTGGTTTTTCATCTATCAAGGTGTCGTAGGGATGCCCGGTTTCAAACGTTGCGGCGCCTGTGCGCGGATGATGTCCGTCACCGACCCGCATTGGGAGTGTCTCTTCTGCCTCGGCCGAGGCCACGACACGGAGTCTTGTACCGACTGCCAGGCCCTCAACCCGAAAGCTTTGCGAGAGCGGTCTCGAAAGCTCCTCGAGGCCCGGCATTCGGCTCCGCGGAAGCCCCGGTCGCGTGAGAGGTCCAGGGGTCGATCGCGGAGTCCACACCGGTCGTCGGCGTCGAAGTCTTCTTCGTCCGGTAAGTCGAAACACAAGAAGTCCAAAAGCATCATCGCTCTAGGACTTCGCCTCGCCGGTCTCGCGGCTCGGCTGAGGCCCCTCCCGGCACCGTCCCCGCGGCCCCGGACATGCCTGTGGAGTCGCCCCCGCCATACCCGCCCTTCCCGGGTTCGGGGGCGGATCCGGCCAAAGTGCAGGAATTCCTGTCGGCCATGGCCCGCCTCTTCGGGCCTCCAGGCCCCTCCGGTGCGCCTTCGGGCCCCGCGGGCCCTGGTGGGGTTGCTCCGGCGTCGCCGACGGCTCCGGCCCCGGCGTCGCCCGTGTCTCCAGCCTCGATCCCGGCTCCGGCCCCGGCCTCGATCCCGGCTCCACAACCCCCATCGACGCCGGTCGACCTAACGACACCTCCGCCGGCGCCGATGTCTCCGGTGCCGTTCTCGACGCCGCCCTGGGCTCCGGGCGGCGTCGTCCCCAGTTCCTTCCGGCTCCGGACATGGATCCGGACCGACGTCGCTCGACGCCGGTTCCGGCGCCGATGGGACCTTGGATCCCAACTGTCCCTCCTCCTCCTTATTTTGAACCAGAGGAGGACCAGGTGGACTGGGAGGGGTCTGATGACCCTCTGACACGACGGTGTCAGTACGATGAGGACTGGACAGAGAGTCTAGGGAGGCCAGTGGTCTGGATACTTCCCCTGACACTGGCATGCTGTCTCCTCCCGTGGCTACGGAGGAGGGAGCCAATTTTGGTACGGTGTTGCGTAGGGCAGCTGGGGCCTTACGTCTCCAACTCCCTACTTTGACGGTCAAGCCTAACATCTTGACAGAGGTGCTTCAGCCGGCAGCCTCCTCTGCGGAGACTGTGCTGCCGTTTAACGACGCCCTCACTGATGTTCTTTTGGGCGCCTGGTCCAAGCCCAACACAGGGGCTCCTGTGGATCGGAACGTGTCACGACGCCATCGCCCAGCTCCGGGCGACCCCCTGTTTCTCTCTGTCCACCCCACTCCTGAGAGCTTGGTTGTCCAAGCCTCCGCTTCCCAAACCGCCTTCCCTACCGCTCCTCCGGATAGGGAATCCAAACGCCTGGATCAGTTTGGGAAGAAGGGTTTTTCTTCCTCCAGTGCTGGCTTGCGGTCCATTAACACCGCTTGTCTTTTGGGCCGATATACCCACTCCCTGTGGGATTCGGTGGCGGATGTTTTGCCCCAGTGTCCTGAGGAGGTCCAGACACTGCTTTCCCGCGTCATTGCGGAAGGAAGGGATGCGGCTAAATACACAATACGTTGTGGCCTTGACACCGCCGACTCGCTGGGCAGGTCTATTGCAACGACGGTGGCGCTCAGACGCCACGCCTGGCTGAGAACCACTGGTTTTTCAGGGGATGTCCAGAATACTCTCATGGACATTCCCTTTGATGGAGTCGGTCTTTTTGGGTCCAAAGCGGACCATGCGTTGGAGCGCTTTAAGGACTCACGGGCTACTGCCAAGTCCCTGGGCCTTTCTGCTACACGCCTCCGCTGACTTCTGCTTTTCGCCCCTATCGTGGCCACGGTAGGGCGCCCCTTCACGTCAGCAGCCCAGCCACCGGCCCGCGCAGCAGGCGTCTTCGCGTGGCCGAGGACGTGGATTCCGCCGTGGCGGATCGGGCAACCAGCGTGCGGGTCAGGCCACCACCTCCAACCCGTCCGCGGCCTCCAAGCCCTCCTAGTCCCTCCTTTCAGGTGCACAGCACGCCAGTAGGGGGCAGGGTCCGCCATCACCTTCCCCACTGGCGTACCATCACCTCGGACAGGTGGGTCTTGGACATTGTCCGAAGGGGCTACTCCCTCCCCTTCGAGACCACCCCCAGCCATGGAACCTCAATTCCACCGCATGTCAGGGGATCACTTGGTGCTTCTACAGAAGGAAGTCACGGCCCTCTTGACCAAGAGGGCCATCGAGCGTGTTCCGACCCCAGAAGTAGGGCGTGGTTGCTACTCCCACTACTTTCTGGTGCCCAAAAGGACAAGGAGGACATGCGTCCTATCTTGGACCTCCGGAACGTCAATCGCTTCCTCCGGAAGGAGAAGTTCAAGATGCTCACCCTAGCTCAGGTCTTGACTGCCCTCGACCCTGGAGACTGGTTGGTAGCGTTGGACTTGCAGGACGCATATTTCCACATCCCCGTCCTGCCGGCCCACCGGCGTTACCTTCGGTTCACGGTAGGCCCCGAGCATTTTCAGTTCACCGTGCTCCCCTTTCGCCTTACCAGTGCCCCTCGGGTGTTCCCGAAAGTGATGGCGGTGGTCGCAGCTCATCTGCGCCGGGCAGGGGTTTCAGTATTCCCCTACCTTGACGACTGGCTGCTGAAGGCGGGCTCGTCCCAGGCAGTCGTCTCCCACCTCCAGACTACGGCCGAACTCCTGCACTCGCTGGGGTTCTCCATCAATGTGCCGAAGTTGCATCTGATTCCTTCTCCACAGCTCCTTTTCATCGGAGCGGTTCTGGACACGACGCAGTTTCGGGCCTATCCTCCCGAACGGCGAGTCCGGGATATTCAGGCTATGATTCCGATCTTTCAGCCTTTATCCTGGGTTTCGGTACGGATGACCCTGAGGCTGCTGGGCCTCATGGCCTCCTGCATCCTGCTGGTCAATCATGCCAGGTGGCATATGCGGGCTCTGCAGTGGGACCTGAAGTTCCAGTGGGCGCAGCACCAGGGCAACCTGTCCGATCACGTCCAGATCTCGGAGGGGACTGCAAGACAGTTGCAGTGGTGGCTCTCGAACCGGCAATGGGTCATGGGCAGATCCCTCTCCCTTCCCCAGCCAGAGCACACAGTTGTGATGGACGCCTCCCTTCTGGGATGGGGCGGTCACATGGGAGAGGCGGAGATCAGAGGCCTCTGGTCTCCGGCGGAGTCCCGGCTCCATATCAACCTTCTGGAGCTCCGGGCGATCCGACTTGCACTCAAGGCATTCCTTCCCTCTGTCAAAGGGAAGGTAATGCAGGTGTTCACAGACAACACCACCGCCATGTGGTACTGCAACAAACAGGGCGGGGTGGGGTCTTGGACCCTTTGTCAGGAGGCTCTGCGCCTCTGGACATGGCTGGAACATCAGGGCATGTTCCTGATGGTTCAACACCTGGCAGGTTCCCTGAACGCCAGGGCAGACAAACTCAGCCGCAGGTGCATGATGGATCACGAATGGCGTCTTCACTCGGAAGTGGCGCAAGGACTCTTTCTACAATGGGGAGAGCCTTGGTTAGATCTATTCGCCACCGAAGAGAACGCGCAATGTCATCAGTTCTGCGCGTTGGAATTTCCAAGGCGGCACTCGCTCGGAGACGCTTTTCGTCACGAGTGGAGTTGCGGTCTGTTGTACGCCTTTCCGCCTATACCACTTCTACCCAGAGTGTTGAAGAAGATTCGGCACGACCGGGCCCAAGTCATTCTTGTGGCTCCGGACTGGGCTCGAAGAGTTTGGTATCCCGAGCTACTCAATATGAGCGTAGATCCCCCGATCCGTCTGCCTCTTCGGGAGGATCTTCTGTCGCAGCAGCAGGGGACGGTCCTCCACCCGAACCTGTCCAGTCTACACCTGCTTGCGTGGAGATTGAGCGGCGGCAGTTGATTCCTTTCGACTTGCCTCCCGAAGTTTGTGATGTGATTCTGGCAGCCAGGCGTCCCTCCACTAAGGTGGTATACGCCTGCAGGTGGAACAAATTTGTGGCATGGTGCACAGCAAAGGCTGTGAATCCCCTCTCTGCCCCTCTTTCTGAGGTCCTTCTGTTCCTTCTTTCTCTGGCCCAACAGGGTTCTGCCCTGGGTACCATCAAGGGTTATCTTTGTGCTATCTCGGCCTTCCTCAGGCTTCCTGATCAGCCCTCCCTTTTCAAGTCCCCTGTTGTTAACAGGTTCTTAAAAGGCATTACTCACCTCTTCCCTCCTGTTCCGTTTGTGATGCCTCAGTGGGACTTGAACTTGGTTCTTACCTTTTAATGTGCGCTCCCTTTGAGCCTCTACATAACTGTCCTCTTCGTCTTCTGACTCTGAAGACAGCCTTTCTGGTGGCCATCAGCTCCGCTCGGCGGGTGAGTGAGCTCCAGGCTCTATCTTGCAAACCTCCCTTTCTGTCTGTTCATCCGGACAAGGTTGTTCTTCGGACGCGCCCGTCCTTCTTGCCAAAGGTGGTTACTGCTTTCCATATTGGGCAGACCATCACTTTGCCCACCTTCTTTCCGCCTCCGCATCCTTCCAGAGAGGAAGAGAGGCTCCACCGTCTGGACCCAAAACGTGCGCTCTCCTTCTATATTGACCGCACAAAACACTTCCGGGTGGATGACCAGCTCTTTGTTGGCTACGTGGGCGCCAAAAAGGTCGGGCGGTGCACAAGAGGACCATCTCCCGCTGGGTTACCTTGTGCATCAAGACCTGCTATTCTTTGGCTAAGAAGGAGCCTCCTGTTGGGCTGCGGGCCCATTCCACCAGGGCAACGGCTGCTACCACGGCTTTGGGCCGCGGTGTTCCGCTGCCGGTTATTTGTCAGGCAGCTACGTGGGCCTCGCTGCACACGTTTACAAAGCATTACTGCCTTGACAGTCAGGTCCGGAGGGACGGCTTCTTTGGCCGTTCTGTCCTCCAGGACTTCCTTGTCTGATCTTTGTTCGCAGACCCACCACCGGGGTTGGTATTGCTGGGGTATCTATTCTAAGGTAAGGAATCTGTCACTAACGTGTCTCTTTCAGATGCACAAGTTACTAACTTGTGTAACGATATATCTGTAAGAGACAGTAGTTAGTGACAGATTCCTACCGCCCCACCCATCCTCCCCGTTCTGCGAACTGATTTCTAGGGTTAAGGACATCCCTTTCAGGGCCCTAGTATTTTTCAGACACCTATGTCAGCTTCTTGCATGGCTCTGCGTTCCTGGCGCGGAAAGTCGTGTACAGAACTGACGTCAGCGCGCAGGGGCGGCGCCTAAGTACTGCCCGCGACGTCATCCCGGCGATCACGACGCCGACGACGGACGCGGAGCCGCACGACGCCGCCTACCGACACGCAAGGGTACTGCTACGCAAAAACTTTCCGGATCCAGCCTGACGCCTGGGGATATTCTAAGGTAAGGAATCTGTCACTAACTACTGTCTCTTACAGATATATCGTTACACAAGTTAGTAACTTGTGCAACAGGGCTGGTCGTTATCACGGGGTGGAATTATATAAAGAAAACTTAGAGGATTTTCTATTTGAAACTCTTAGTACCACTCAAAGAGCCACTCATACGTTACCTATGTTAAAGGGAATGCTTAAACATGCAGACGAGATTTTTAAAGACCCTGTAAGGGCAAGAATTATCACACCTAGAGTAGATAAAAAGTACAAACCTGCACCTACTGACCCTGTCTACATCAAAGGTCAAGTGCCTTTAGACTCTCTTGTAGTTTCCAATGCACGCAAGAGAGCTAACTCACAGACCACAGGTGAAGCCCCTCCTCCTGATAAGCAGTCCAAGTTAATTGATACTTCAGGGAAACGAGTGGCATCGCAGGCAGCCAACCACTGGCGCATTGCTAATAGTCGAGCCTTATTAGCTCGTTACAATCGGGCTCACTATGATGAGTTAGAGAAGCTTGTGTAATTTTTACCTGATGAGCACTAATCTAAAGCTAATGTTCTTATTCAAGAGGGTAAGCTCATCACTAATACTTCTATTAAATGTGCCTTAGACGCAGCAGACACAGTGGCCCGAGCAGTAAACACCATTGTATTACTACACAGACATGCTTGGTTGAGAGTTTCAGGTTTCAAACCTGAGGTGCAAGCCTCCATTCTTAACCAACCATTTGATAAGGAACACCTCTTTGGTCCAGCAGTTGACACCTCGCTGGAAAAGATGAAAAAGGACACTGAGGTCGCTAAGTCCATGGGAGCTTTGCATTCACCTTCATGTAGAGGTTCCTTTCGTCGCTCCTATTATAGGGCAGGCTCCAAGAGTATATCAACAGAAAATCCGTCCTCCTCTTACAAGGGCAACAGTCAATCGCCCTCCTCAAAAGGCTATTTTAGAGGGATTTAGAGGAAACAACAGAGAGGGAAGAGGTAGAGGCAACTCAACACGCACTTCCCCCGCAAATACCAAACAGTGACTTTTTAGCGCTACTTCCAGACCATTCCACTCCTGTCGGGGGATGTCTTACTCAATTTCTCCCAGTCTGGAATACCATCACATCAGACAAATGGGTATTACGAATGATCCAATCTGGTTATTGCCTCTAGCTTACCAACAACCCTCCAAACATTCCACCTAGAGCACACAAACTGTCTCCAGAACACCTTCACCTGTTAAAACAAGAGGTTCAATCTCTTCTGGAGAAAGGAGCAATAGAGCCAGTCCCATTAAAATATCAAGGGACAGGCGTCTATTCCCTTTACTTCTTGATTCCCAAGAAGGACGGATCACTCGGGCCTATTTTGGACCTCAGAGACTTAAACCTCTACATTCATTCCGACCACTTCCATACGGTCACTCTACAACAAGTACTGTTGTGTAGTTCCTATAGTACCCATGCAGGACCTGCGCGTTTGTATAACATAAGCTGTGGGCTTGGTGGCAGACTAACTCTGTGCACCCCCACCCCGTATGTTAGATTGTTTTGCATTAGCTAGCTCACAGTGCCACTAGTGTCTCCTCTTATCGGGGAGAGATTAGTTTCTGGCAACCTTAGATCATGACAACCCTGATTCCCTCAGAATCGTGGAAACAATATACTACCTTTCGCTCAGTCACTCGTGCTCACTTATTCGGTTTGTCTCAGAGAGTTACACAGAATAAACAGTCTGGCGTTTCAATAAGTATTTATTGAACAGTTGTTATTCTAGTGTAAAATATATGTGCTGCGGTAACCAGCAGACAATAGCAGAGATATATGATCAGCAGTACGATAAAAGCAAAGGGATAGAACAGTTCTACCATATTGTGATAATCATGAATACATACATGAATATAAAAGCATTATGCAAGTGCGCGTACTCCTACTATGCCTAACTAGATGTACCGGAGTGTACCTAGCATATGTGTAGGTCTAAAAGCTAGGAGCCAAGAATCCTTCTAGGATTTAGTCGAACCCCCATACCTGAATAGAGAGAGTGTGGGACCCCGTCCTGATCTCGAGTTGGACACCGCGTCAGGGCTGTGTCAGACCACTGTCAGCTGGAGCGACTGCATGCAGGAGCCTCAGCGTCTCTGGTCAGTGTGTCAGCATGGAGGTCTCGGTTCCCTCTGTCTTACCGGGGCAAGATGTGGTGTATTTATACCCCAAAGAGTCTCGGTCCTCAGTATGGTTTGTATTGGACATGAGGAAGACGTCAGGGGTGAACTTTGTACATACATATTATGCACGTGGTGTATTCCCAGAAATCCATGCATAATTAATGAGTACAGTGAGGGCCTGTGTTTGGGAAAAACCCTGCTGTATTCAAAACCACAGGATAGATAACGTTCAGCCCTCGGAGCTCGTTGTGTACTAGCTGGGACCAATGTAGGTGAAAGATCATTCCTATATAAGGAATCATGACTATAATAGGACATGTACAGTTATGACCATAATTGGGCATATGCGACTATGACCATAATAGGGCAAGTATGAATATGACCATATTAGGGTAAATATGAATACGTCCATTTTAGGGCATGTTCGAACGGGTCTACATTAGGGCCTCTATGCAGGATATAACACCCACTCCTCTTCCGAATTGGATAAAAAAATGACCATACTTAAAATCTGGACAATTTAAAAATATTTTTTAAAAGCAAGTAAAAACATGGTTCTAAAAAATCGTTAAAAAATGAGGTGTTTAGAAGGAAAAAAAATGTGAAAATTAAGCAATTTCTAATTGCCACTTGAAAAAATCAATATTGTCTCTCTATAAAAATTGCATTACCATAAGCAGGAGAAGGCCATGCTTTTCTCAAGCGAAAGTGTCAATGTAAGAAAATGTAGATAGTTTGTTTTGAAACGAGCAAAGAAGCTGAATTCTTTCCCAGGACGCGATGAGCCAATTCGAGATTAAATGTCCTGGCTGGGAAGTTCAGTATTATCGGTGTTAGCTGCTGCAGAAGACAAATCCAACGCCTCACAGAGAAAGTCAATAGCACATAGATGGAATGTAGTACTGCCAACAGTCTGTACTGCGGCAGCTTGGGCGACAGTTGTTACCTGGGTGCCTGTGGAGGAGTCACCTAACCCAGCAGGAGCAAACGGCACCTGTGGTTTCTCCAGGAATGCGTTCATCAGAATTGGAAGCCGCTGAGGACAACGCAGAGCGTGGGCCTTTATGGGGTCCAGCATTGCATCCGTGTCCAGAGGCGCATCTGATGGAAATGTCAGACAAAGATCCAACGTGCATTCTTCTCCGCAGAACAGGCATCGAAGAACAGGTAAGATGCAGTCTACCCAGACTGGTCTAAATGATAGAAACCAGGAGGCATTGAGTTCTCGCAGGCAAGAAATGCCCAGAAGTTGTACCATGCGTTCACGGTATTTCCGCTCCAGGAGCGTGTTCACCATTCCCTCGGGAAGTGGGCCGTCCATTGCGTAACAGCAATATTACAATCAGGATTCCTGCGATTAGGAACAGGATGAGCGGGAATCCTCCAAATACACTTCCCAATACGGAGTGTATAAAATTTGGGATGACTCCGAGGACTGTCTGAAAGGTGTTTAACAGTCCGGACCCCATGGTCTTAAATAGGTGTACAATTCCGCTCGTATCAGACATAATGAAGATACGTCCCACCATTTCTGCGAAATGAATGGGGCAGTTTGTACGAATGAGTGCCTGTATCTCGGTTGAGGTCCTTGCATCTTGAAGTTCATAGGTTTCTCGAGCGGAGGATAAGGGCACGGGTCGCTGTAAAAGCATGGCTTTCAATCTGCTCAGAGTATCAAATTGTATAAAAGAAACATTCAGCGAAGGCCATAGCGGCGCCTCCCCGACTGTGTTCAGTGGTGGAAACAATACTTGCATGCAGCAAGAAACCCTGGAGTTAACAGTGACTAGATATGCGATGCCCGGAAGCATCCCACAGCAACCTTGATCATTTAACATTAAGTAACTCCCATTCGAGAGCAGCTGGAAAACCGGCGTGATCATGGCCGCTGGGGTCCCTGACATGTGACAAGATAAGTTCGCCACTGAACCACTGCAGGCTCCGTGTAGAGAAATGTCCTGACACATGAGAGAACCACTTAAAGCATTCTTGCAGTTTGTACCACTCAGATACACTTCTCGATCCCCATTCCGGCATCGGTATCTATATGGTAACTCCCAAGTTTCCTTGATGTATCCCTTACCCTATTTCACATATTTGCCTGCCTGCCTTTGCTCAAGGCAATATTGGAACCGAACCGTAGTGACCGGCAGAGTGATTTGGCCATGAATTAGCCATTCTGTTTATGGTGATTCGGCTACAGTGAATGGTAACCTTTCCAGTTTCTCAATACGCAGCATTGTATATTTGGCTCCCTTTGTGCCATTTCTGTCTGTTTATCAGTTAGATTGTATTCTGAAAACAGAGACGTGGTGTTTATAAAACGCCATGGCACATGGCCTGCACGCAAAGATTGTAGCGTCCAGCTTAACATCATAATAGAACGTAGTTGAGATTGCCCGTGTTGTAACAAGACAAGATCTTGTTCTAACATGTCGATTGCCGAGGACACAATGTTGCCTAAGGAGTAAATCCTGGAGGTCAAAGTTGTTAACCCATTATCCACTATAGCTAATGCCTTTTCTAAGTTAATACAGTCTATCTCCCGTATCCTTTCTGCGGCCTCTTGTTGGGATATTTTCCAGTTTTCATTATAGTAGGCATAAAGGCCTGCATATATGAAACGTTTCTGATGTTGTTTCCTGGGTCCTAATAGAAAATCTCTAAGATCCATGTCAGGTGTCAGTAAGGTCAAGTGGTGCTTTACTTCTGTGAGTGTTGAGGTCTCTAGCCAATCAAGGCACAACTTTCCAACACCATACGATGTCACTACCCCCGGGTGTTGTCTTTGTACATAGCGTGGATCTGACCTATGGATACTAAACCCTTTGGTTATATTCATAAATCTCTGTTGACATTTGTTTGTGTCACTGGGCCAAATCAGCCATTTCGTCCAATACTGGAGAATGTCATCTAATCCTACCCCTTGTGTAGTTGAATTCTGCCCCCCACCCATCTGTGATGGTGTAGGAAACCCGGGTGAGTTCAGTTCCTTGTTCTTGGCTAGTCCAAGACAGGATGTCTGTTGCACAGTTTCATTCAGAAATAAAATCTGCTGCGGAATGATGCATGCTCTAAAAAGTGCTTCTATTCCCTGGACTTGCCAGTCCCTAGAACCCCAGATCGATTTGGAATCTATTGTGTCTTTTCATAGAGTAAATATGTTTGGTGTTTGTTAACATAATTTTCTGAGCTGAAATTTTCGCCACTTTATAATAAAATGACTTCGGGTCGGATGTGTTAAACCCTGAGAAGTAATGAATTTCTGTGCAAATGCTTGTGAACTACCTTTTGGAGGTGTTGGGCAGTGTTCCCACTGGTGGTACCCAAATACATTTCTAGGTGTTATAGATTTGTGTAAGAAATGATGACCATATTGCTGGTAACAGTACAATGTATCATAGTCTGAAGTACCTTCTAACATTTCATTGTTCGGAAATGCGGCAGTTTTTTCTAAATCAGACATCATAGCATTTACAGTTTGTGTCCCAATCATCAGAATATGTACTGGAGGTAATGATATCACTTAAAGAAATTTTAAATACATGTTTAAGCTTTAAAAGTTCAGTCGGACCGAATATATCATAATCAATCTTGTCCTATACTATACCGTCCGGTATAGGAACTGCTGTAATGTTCACTGAAGACAAGTCTCTTGGTTCACGATGAGAAGACTGGTGTGGTTTTAAAATCAAATTGACTCTTTGGGCTGTAGAGCTCTGCTGAAGGTATCGTCCATTAATAAGCATACTAAAAGTTATTATTAAACCTAGCCACAAAAGAGAAAATAAAATCCCAGTGATATACCATAGTTCAATCCAAGGTGACACCAGGTAAGTCTTTCTAAAAAAAGTTCAAAAAGTCATTGAGTTTCTGTTGGAGTGATTTTTTGGCTGGCGTCGTTTCCGGCTCGCTTGGATCCAGTGAAAACGTATCAAAGTTCATGAAATAGCCAGAAGCAGTTCGATCAATTGTTGGAATTGCATCGGGATTTGTTGAAATCGGATTTTGCTCTTGACGAGGCATGTTGACGTAGATGTCAGTAGTCGGTCTTATTGCAACTTGGTTGTTAAGTTGATTTTCATTTTGAAGATGAATTTCTTGTCGAAATGGAACGAGTTCCATAGCATTGTTGCTTAGTCCTTCATTCCGTACAGGTGGCTCTTCAAAAGTGATGAGTCTTTCTGTTTGGACTTCTTGGATTGTAGCGAGAGGAGGGCGTCTGCTACTGTGGAGTCCACGAGGCCCACTGTTTAGTATCGGCCACATAGTGTGGTTTGATTAAGTCAATTGAGACAAATCTTTTCTCCTTTTTCCCGGCAAGAGGCGGCAGAAGTACAGTTCTTGTGCCTTGGATTGCTAGGACCGGTACAGGCTTTCTGTAGGATGGCCCAAATTCTTTCTTGTCAGCAATCTTCTCTCTGACCAGATCTCCGATTTTTGGGATCCAGATAGGTCTTTCCGATACTGCCTTGACTTCCTCAGTGGCGGCCTGTTTCTGGAGCACGTTACTTTGTTGTGTCCTGGATTCATTTAGATCCTGTAAAACAGCCAAACGATCATGGATATCAAATGGTTTTTCATCCGCCACTGTGCCTTCACAATCAAGATCAGGTACCCACATTCTCGTCCCAAATAGGACCTCGTAAGGAGTGACACCCCCTAGAGAGTTTCTTGGCTGGTTATTGAGAGCGCGCTGTACCCCATAAAGGTGATCGACCCATCTACCGCCCTTGCCTAATACCCTAGCTGTTAAGGATTGCTTTAAGTCTCGGTTTTTCCTCTCCACAACAGAATTTCCCTCTGGATGATACGGAGAGGAGTACCGCAGTGCTACGCCCATTCCTTCCATGGCCTCTTTGTAAGCCCGAGAGCTAAACGCCGGACCACGGTCAGAATGTAATGTGCCAACTGCGTATGTGCCGATAAAGACTCGCAAATATTTTATAACAGTTCGAGCGTCAGCCGAGCGCTGAGGCCAAACCCACAGGAATCTAGAGCAGGAATCCACTGCAACCATGATATATTTCTTGGACCCATCAGATTGTAAGGGTCCGCAGTGGTCCAAATACACACATGCAAGAGGTTTGTCTGATTTCAGTAATGGTGTCTGCGCTGGGCGTGTTACGGTGGAGCGTTTTATCTGCTGACAGATGTCGCATTTCAAGACAGTCTTTAGTCTGCTTTGTTAACCCTGGCCACCAGTAGCGCTGTTTCAGTAAAGAAATAGTCGCTGGAACGCCTGTATGCGCAGAACCCAAACCCTTGTGTGCTGCTAAAATTAAGCCTTGCCTACGATCCATATTTGGTATTACTCTATCCCCCACTCCAGGAATCTGAGCATATGGAATGTTTTGTGCATCTAACTTGTAGGAGTACTTGAGTGGAAATTTTTTAGGTACTGCTGTGCTGCCTTTGCGTGAAGCATTGACAGCTACCATTATCTCGCCGTCTACCCTCGTCTTTGAACGAGTAACTGCAGCTACAGCGGCTGTGCGAACAGCCCCCTTTGCGGCTTCATCAGCCAATGAATTCCCTTCAACGTGAACGCCATCACGCTGATGACTCAGTGTATGTATCACGTGAGCCCTTGGTAGTTCGTTTCTCAACTCCACTACCTGTTCCCATAACATTTTATGCTTAATTGTGCCACCTTTTGCATCTTTGAACCCGTTTTGTTCCCAATGATGTAGATATTCATTGTACGACTGTACACAGTAAAAGGAATCACACACAATTAGTGTGGGGAATTTGTGTTCCGTATTCACCAGTGCCAGTATAAGTGCTTTTAACTCTGCCAACTGAGCCGTGCAGTCTCCTAGAGATTGGGTTTTAGTGCAACTCGGATGGAACTTTCCATCGTGCATGCGACCTTTAACAATCGCACACGCCGCGCTGAAAGCTTGCTTGCTTCCTATGGCTGGTTGAGCAGAACCGTCAGTGTAAATAATGTATTCATACTGATCTAGAGGCAAAATTTCATTTGGAAGAGGATATTCTTGTTTGTATTGCAGGAATGCCTGTGTTTTTAAACTTGGATTAAATCTGTATTCAACATCCGTTGCAGTAAGAGAATTAGCCCACTGTATCCATCTCAGATGTAAGGCTTTCGCATTTGGAATGCTAGCTTTTGTAACAGCTTCTAAAGCTGGTACTGGGGTCACGACAATTATGCGTTTTCCCTCAGCCAGAGCTCTTTCTCTTGCTACAGCGGTCTGCACTGCTGTCAGAATTTTTTCAGTTGAAGTGAAACGCATCTCTGCGTTTGTGTACAGGTGTGATCTGTATGCGATTGGTACTGTTTCGCCTTCATTAAAAGTCAAATATGTGTACCCGCATTGACCCGCTATTACTCGGATCACCAAGTTGCGTACGTTTAGAAGCTATCATGTCTTCCTGTAGGGAACGCAGGATATTTGTGTGTTCCTGTGTCCATTGTCTGACTGAAAAATCAGGTTTTATTAAGTCGTAGAAAGGTTTTACTCTTTCTGCGTAATCCAAAATGTATGTTCGACCAAAATTTAGGAATCCCAGAATTTATTGTAAATTCTTTAATGATTTTGGAGGTTGGAGCAGCGCACACTTTTCTAAAAAGTTAGCTGCTAGGCTTTTTCCTTCACTTGACAGCTCGTACCCTAAAAATAGGACTCTGAGGTGGGCAATTTTTGATTTTTGAAATTAAATTTGTAGCCCTCAGAGGCGAATCACATAATAATGGTGCTCACCCTGGTCAAGTGCCTCTTTAAGTCATCGTCCGTCAGATAAATATCATCCACATAGGACAATGCTTCTTCATCCAAATTTTGGAGTAACTCTGTTACTCTTGCTGAAAATACCCCCAGGCTGTTTTTATACCCTTGGGCTAGTCGACAAAATTGTCGCTGGGACCCTAACGCACTGAATGCGGTTAGATACCTGCTTTCAGGCGCTATATTTTGGCAGAAAAATCCATTTGAGATATCAAGTGTTAAATATTTTTTCCGCACAATGTTATTCATTAATGCGGCACTGTGTGCATTTTGAACTGCAAATGTCTTTGTGCAAGTGTTTAAATGTCTGTAATCTAAAACTAGACGATATGTGTTGTCAGGTTTGGCTACGGGGAACAAAGGATTGTTCATAGGTGAAGTGCAATTTTCTATCACCCCCTGGTATTCTAGTTGGTCTAGAATCTCCTTGACTTGTTTTTTAGCTTCCTGCTTTATAGGTTATTGCCTTTGAGCATTTGGGGAAACTTTTAACGGGATCACGTGGTGGGTTGAATCCTCATCCCAACCAACATGATTTTTATACAATGCTGGAGCCAGGGCAACCGCCCACTCCTGCGCATATGCATGTTTTAGGTGAATGGGAACGAGGTCTGAAAAGGCTGGAAAAATTACAGTTTCTCCCCTAGGGCACTCCATGACGAATGCTGGTGGCCAGTCTTGTTCTGCTAATAGAATGTCATGACCGGATGACAAATTTTTCCAAAAGAGAGCTTTAACTTTCCTGGGCTTGTCCTCCTCCAGCCGGAGTGTTATCTCATGTAACTTATGTGGGACACTTACCCGAGTATCAGGTGTTTCCACCATGATATACTCGCTCAACTCCGCTGTCACCAGAAATTCCTTCAGGTTCTGGCGACCTATCGTTACTTCTGCCGCGCTGTCTAGCATCGTCAGAGCCCACTCCCCGTTCAGAAGCTGTGTCCTCAGAATTCTGGGCATGTCTGATCTTGAGACCTGCTACCTTCTTCTTTTTAAACTGAGGTTTTGATTTTTGTTTGTTCTTTTTTTAGGTGCGTAGTCCGCAGCGCTTTGCGTGTCTCTGGACTTTGAGCTTCTCTTGTCTGTGTTCTGACCGTCCTTCCCTCTCGGAGTTTCTTGATGAACTCTGAAAGGAACGAGAGGAACGAGTATCAGTATCCTAATACCTGTCAGGTTTTTTTAATATTATCCCCATTCCTGAGGTTATACCTCCTTTCAGAGGGCTCCTGTTGAGGAGACCTACCTCTGGACTGAGATCTGCTGTCTTTAGACTTTTGTTGTTTTTTATTTTCCCACTTCTTTTTAGAAAAAGTAGGTGTCTGCTTTGTAGTGTCCTTTTCAGGACTGCCCACCAGTTGTGGTTTTAATGCTTTCCCACCTAGACTGTCTCTGCCTAGTTCTGCATATGCAGTTTCAATTATTTTGGGTAGTTCGTGTTGTTGATCTACTGGACTGAACTCCCTTAGGCGTTGGCGGATCGCCACTGAAGCTGCTTCCCCCTTAATGTTAGCTAGTATGGCTGAGACCTGTTCAAAGTTGTTTAGCAACTTCATCCCTAAGTTAAGGGCAGGCTCTGCTCTGTACTCATTTTGTATCTGTTTTAATACTTCAGGTACTACTGCTATTGACGGGATACCATGTGTTCTGGTATATATGGCAGCAAAGACTGAACCCCAAGCGGTGCAGTCCTCTACTTGTGGTGTGAGACCCATGGGCAAGCAGATTGTTAGAATTCTGTGTTTATCACTGGTGGTAGTATTCGGGAATACTGCTTCAAGCTGAGTTATTTTCTGAGCTATCCAGAATGGGATTTGTTCGCGTTTTGCTGGCATTTTGCCCATTATCGCGTGTAATGTTTGTGGAGTTATTTTATTAACTGTACCTTGGACTGGAGTATCTTGTGCTGCAGCTGGTGCAGGCTGAACTGTTAAAGTCCTCATCACAAATTGTGTGAGGTTTCTGTAGATTTTAATTAAATCTCTGTGTTGTACGAGTAAGTCTGGCTGTGGCAATGTGCCAATATCAGGATGCAGTGTGTATGCCGCTAATATGGGCCATGTGGCTCCTGCTCCTCCGAGCGGGCCTAATCTTGCTCTTCCTCGTACGTGGGGTAGGGCGCCTTTAAAGCAGTAATTATGCTCCTGGTAAGTGAGCGGAACCTCTAACTCCTCAAAAGGAGTATAGTCCGCTGGTGCTTCACCTTCTAGGTAGTAGTGAAATACATTTGTAACTGGATTCACTGCTGGGAATGTAACCCATGAATAGAACACCTCTGTTTTATTGGATTCGTGTGCCTCAATCACGAAAATTACATTACCACCCGGGCTCTCAAGCCATGTTCTAGAAGTTTTATGGTGACTGCCCTTCTGAAATTTGGTGCAATTTGTATTGCATCTTCAGGGTCTTCTTCTCCTAAACCGAAGAGGTCTGTTTCAACTCTCCTTGTTTCTTCTGCTTGTTCAACCATTTTTAAGTGGAAGAAGGGTGTTTAAGGAAATTTTAAGATAAGGTGTAAATGCACAATTTGTAGGAACTATATGTCCTTCAAGCTTGAATAACCAACAGCCAATAAATAGTATTCTCGTACTACTCAGGTGCGGCGGAGTTTGTGCCCACCCACTCCAGACATCTCTGGGGTTTTGTGAGTAGGTTCTCTGAGAATAGCACGACTGAACTACTCAGATTCTACTGTTAAGTACCAAACCAACGTTGGTGGCGCCATGTCGTGTAGTTCCTATAGTACCCATGCAGGACCTGCGCATTTGTATAACATAAGCTGTGGGCTTGGTGGCAGACTGACTGTGCACCCCCACCCCGTATGTTAGATTGTTTTGCATTAGCTAGCTCACAGTGCCACTAGTGTCTCCTCTTATCGGGGAGAGATTAGTTTCTGGCAACCTTAGATCATGACAACCCTGATTCCCTCAGAATCGTGGAAACAATATACTACCTTTCGCTCAGTCACTCGTGCTCACTTATTCGGTTTGTCTCAGAGAGTTACACTGGATAAACAGTCGGGCGTTTCAATAAGTATTTATTGAACAGTTGTTATTCTAGTGTAAAATATATGTGCTGCGGTAACCAGCAGACAATAGCAGAGATATATGATCAGCAGTACGATAAAAGCCAAGGGTTAGAACAGTTCTACCATATTGCGATAATCATGAATACATACATGAATATAAAAGCATTATGCAAGTGCACGTACTCCTACTATGCCTAACTAGATGTACCTGAGTGTACCTAGCATATGTGTAGGTCTAAAAGCTAAGAGCCAAGAATCCTTCTAGGATTTAGTCGAACCCCCATACCTGAATATAGAGAGTGTGGGACCCCATCCTGGTCTCGAGTTGGACACCCCGTCAGGGCTGTGTCAGACCACTGTCCGCTGTAGTGACTGCATGCAGGAGCCTCAACGTCTCTGGTCAGTGTGTCCGCATGGAAGTCTCGGTGTATTTATACCCTATAGAGTCTCGGTCCTCAGTATGGTTTGTATTGGACATGAGGAAGACGTCAGGGGTGAACTTTGTACATACATATTATGCACGTGGTGTATTCCTAGAAAGCCATGCATAATTAATGAGTACAGTGAGGGCCTGTGTTTGGGAAAAACCCTGCTGTATTCAAAACCACAGGATAGATAACGTTCAGCCCTCAGAGCTCGTTGTGTACTAGCTGGGACCAATGTAGATGAAAGATCATGCCTATATGAGGAATCATGACTATAATAGGACATGAACAGTTATGACCATAATTGGGCATATGCGACTATGACCATAATAGGGCAAGTACGAATATGACCATAGTAGGGTAATTATGAATACGTCCATTTTAGGGCATGTACGAATGGGTCTACATTAGGGCCTCTATGCGGGATATAACAGTACTTCCACTGCTACCACAGGGTGACTTATGTCCACTCTGGACTTAAAGGACGCATACTTCCCCATCCATCCCGCTCATCGCAAATATCTAAGGTTTGTGGTAGCGGGTCATCACTACCAGTTCAAGGTGCTTCCTTTCGGAGTCACCACTGCTCCCAGAGTTTTTACCAAATGTCTGGCAGTAGTCGCAGCTCATCTCAGAAGACAAAAAATACATGTCTTCCCGTATCTGGACGACTGGCTCATCCAAGCCAACTCCCACCAAAGGTGTATCCAGCACACACAGACTTCGCTACAAGTGTTACACAGTCTGGTCTTCACAGTCAATCTGGCGAATTCACATCTGAAGCCCTCCACGTCTCCGGCATACTTGGGGGCCAATGTAGATACTCAAAAAGCTCTAGCATTTCCAACTGCGACCAGAATACACAATATTCAAAACCTAGTCTCCCAATTCCAAGCCAACCAATCGCTTCCTGCAAGAGTGTTCATGCAATTGCTAGGAATGAAGGCGTCATGCATCACAATAGTCCCACATGCAAGACTCCAAATGCGTCCCCTTCAAGAGTGTTTAGCTCGTCAGTGGAATCAGTCACAGGGTCTACTGAAAGATCTTGTGTTGGTGGACGGCCGCACCCATCGCTCTCTGCAATGGTGGAATCCACAGAACTTGTCCAAGGGGTGGCCATTCATCGACCCCATTCCACAGACGATCCTAACAGCAGACTCATCGCTAACAGGTTGGGGAGCACATCTCCAGACTCTAACCGTTCAAGGACTGTGGAGTCGGGAACAGAAGCAGCTGCATATCAATCACCTAGAATTGCTTGCAATTTTCCTAGCACTGAAAGCTTTTCAGACCCACCTCAAGAGGAAAACTGTCTTGATTCGTACAGACCACATGAAAGCAATGTACTATGTACAAAAACAGGGGGGGACACACACTCTCCAACTGTCACGTCTTGCACAGACTATTTGGAGGTGGGCCATTCTTCAAAAGATCTATCTCATGGCAGAACACCTACCAGGAGAAAGCAATCAAATAGCAGACCTGCTCAGCAGGCAAAAGCAACAGATCCACGAGTGGGAACTTCATCCTCAAGTTCTCCTTCCGTTCTTCCAAATATGGGGGTTTCCGGAAATAGATTTGTTTGCGACTCACCTCAACGCAAAATGCCCAAGCTTCGCCGCTAGGTATCCACATCCACAATCCATAGGCAATGACCTATGGATGAACTAGTCAGGGAGGTTTGCTTACGCTTTTACGCCTCTCCCACATCTTCCGTTAGTGGTTCGGAGGCTCAGGCAAGCATCCCTGACTCTGACTCTGATCCTGGTTGCTTCTACTTTGGCTCGGCAGCCATGGTTCACAACCCTGCTAGAACTGTCGGTAGTACCACATCAAAAGCTACACCTCACGCCCAGTCTCCTCACTCAGAACCATGGAGACATACGGCATCCAAATCCGAAGGAGCTCAATCTTGCAATCTAGTTCCTGAAGTCATAGTTTGGTTATCTAAAACTCCCACCAGACTGTATGAACATCATTAAAGAGGCTAGAAGACCTACCACTAGGGCTTGCTATGCAGCTAAATGGAAGCGATTTGTAATATACGGCAAAAACAACCACATTAACCCACTTCAGTACAAAAAATCATATGTTACTTACTCCATTTACAACGCTCAAATTTAGCGTACACATCTATAAGATTACATCAAGCTGCCATTGCTGCATATCTGCAGAACAGACAGCATCTTTCTCTTTTCAGAGTCCCCGTGATTAAAGCATTCGTGGAAGGACTAAAAAAAGTGATTCCACCAAGACTTCCACCAGCACCAAAGTGGAATCTAAATATTGTCCTTACCAGGTTAATGAACCTTTGCATAAATGTGAGCTGCAATTTCTCACATGGAAAGTTGCTTTCCTAATAGCCATTACATCACTGAGGAGAGTTGGTGAGCTACAGGCATTTTCAATAGAAGAACAATTTTTTCGCTTACACAATGACAAAGTGGTTCTTCGTACCAACCCAAAATTTCTACCTAAAGTAGTTTTTGCCTTTCATTTGAACCAATCTGTAGAGTTTCCTGTATTCTTCCCGCAACCAGATTCAGTGGCAGAAATAGCTCTTCACACATTAGACTTTAAAAGAGCATTACTTTACTATATTGAAAGGACAAAACCATTTCGTAAAACCAAACAACTATTTGTTGCTTTTGCACCACCGCATAAAGGCAATGCAATTTCAAAGTCTGGCATTGCAAGATGGATAGTAAAATGTATCCAAATTTGTTATGCTAAAGCAAAAAGAACTTTACCTACGCCCCCTAGAGCTCATTCCACACGCAAATTAGGGGTTACTATGGCTTTTTTAGGCAACATTCCCATTGCAGATATCTGTAAAGCTGCAACATGGTCTACTCCACACACATTTACTAAACACTACTGTATAGATGTGTTAGCCAGACAACAAGCTAATGTGGGCCAAGCAGTACTCAAAACATTATTTCAGACAACTGCAACAGCTACAGGTTAACCACTGCTTTGGGAGCAACTGCTGTATAGTCTATGCACAGCATGTGATCTACAGCTCACATGCCTCGAACGGAAAATGTTACTTACCAGTAGACATCTGCTCTTGGCATGTCGAGCTGTAGAATCACATGCGCCCACCCGCCTCCCCGGGTACCTATACCTGTTGCAGTTACAATTTTTTAATTCCATACTTATTACATACATACGCATGGTCATATCTTTATACACTACTAATCCCATTCTCACCCTATGACGGCAAACAATCTAACAATGGAGTCGATGCCCATGCACACTATCACCGAAAGGAGGAGTCACCGGCCCCGTGACTGGAAAGACTTCTTCGAAGAAAATCAAACTGCAAACATCCGGACCCACACAAGATGGCAATCTATGCACAGCATGTGATTCTACAGCTCTACATGCCAAGAACAAATGTCTACTGGTAAGTAACATTTTCCTTACATTCTGTCTGATGTACTAGTGCTTGACATTGATCTTGAGATTTTGCATTGGCGTAGATAGAAAGTTGTTGCGTTAACCTGCTCTGCTGGGACAGTGTTTCAGGTGCGGTGCTATTAAAAGAAGTGAATCCACAGAAGATAATGTTAAAGATCCTTATGGTCAGGAAGCATCTTGAAATCATGGGCCTAGTGGCTGCAGCCATTAGCTGGGTCTGTTTCTTCAGCCTCCTATATTTTCTTTTTAAAGACTCATAGCACTGGTTTCTTGAATGAAAGATATTCCCTTTTGTAAAATGATGAGCTAAGAGAGATTTCTTTCATGTTCCTTTATTCGTCCCTCTCTCCAGAGCCATGAATAAATGTAATGTGGAGGTGTATAAGAAGGTTGGAATGCTTTATCCTGAGATGAGCGTTCATGAGCGTTCCCTGGATTTTCTGATTGAGCTGCTACACAAGGATCAACTGGATGAGACGGTCAACGTGGAGCCATTGACAAAGGCCATTAAATACTATCAGGTACGGCAAAAGGACATACAATGGTAAAGGGCAATGTCTCAAGTAATGACTGTTGCATCAGTTATTTAAAAAAATAATCGATGTATTTGGAAAGCTTTTAACAGGTCATTAAGCTCTATGTGTGATTTGATCTGCAGAGGAAACAGAGAAGATTCAGAATGGGTTTTCGTTCAGTTTACAATAGTAATTCATTCCACGTTAATTTGCATCTAAACAATTGGATGTAATTAGTACATTATAATGGATACTTTACCTCTGCAGAATTCCTTTAGAACATAGTCCAGCCACCATACTGGGGACCCAAATGTATTTCGCCTCTCACCATGCCAGGGAATGCTCCGTGCAAAACAGGTGGGATGACACCCCAGGTTTAATGATTCCGGAGCAAGTCCATCCATCAGCCAAGTATTTTAATTCTATTTTTTTTTATTGTTTTCCTTTAAAAATTTATTGAAATTTTGTGTTAAGTTGGCAAAGATTATATCAAAAACACTATTGACCGGTAGATGTGGCTCAGTAGGACCGGTATTTGGGGCTCAGTAGGACGTATAAGTCTGAACATTCTGCATAACATAAAAAAATGATACAGTAGTGTGTGCCAAAGAGATATGGGCTACCCCTGGAAAACTAGAGAATCCTGTCACTTAGAGAACTATCTTACATTTAGGGTTTTATACTTGCTGGCCACATGATTTGAGTGAGACCAACATGTCTGACACAGTTGGGCAAACAGAAGCAATTGGCTTCCTGTGCCCACAATTGTACACTTCCAATGTGTAGATGCTGAAAAAGGACACTAGAAAACTTGTAGAAGCCTCATAGTAAAATAGTTCCCCCTTAAGATGTGGGTTGTTCTTTGTGAGTCCTTTTTCAGTGTCTATGATACCTGGTGTTTGAATATCGGTTGAGCACTTTACACCTCCAATGATAACAGTTCCTTTTTTTTCCCATGCCACCAACGCAGATCCGAAGCATCAGGGATCAGCATATCCATTTTATTTGCCTTAGTTCTCATTTGCCTGCTTTTTGAGCTTCTCGTCTTAATTTCTTTTTCTGTTGGTTGTTCCCGCAATTGACTCCTTTCTGGTCTTTAAGCAAGTCGTGGAGAATCTATTTCGATTTTGAAATTCTCTTATTCACGTTCTGCTTCTCACACAAGAGAGTGGTAGATTGTGAAGTCTTTGAGCAGTAAGGGCGAATGCTGCTTTCATACTAGGCAAAGACTGAGCTACTGAGTAAAGCCCTTAGTCTTGAACTGTTCCCGGTGCACATATCTGAGTGAGAGGAGCATCTGAACATAAAGACTGAGCTACTGAGTAAAGCCCTTAGTCTTGAACTGTTCCTGGTGCACATATCTGAGTGAGAGGAGCATCTGAACATAAAGACTGAGCTACTGAGTAAAGCCCTTAGTCTTGAACTGTTCCCGGTGCACATATCTGAGTGAGAGGAGCATCTGAACATAAAGACTGAGCTACTGAGTAAAGCCCTTAGTCTTGAACTGTTCCTGGTGCACATATCTGAGTGAGAGGAGCATCTGAACATAAATACTGAGCTACTGAGTAAAGCCCTTAGTCTTGAACTGTTCCCGGTGCACATATCTGAGTGAGAGGAGCATCTGAACATAAAGACTGAGCTACTGAGTAAAGCCCTTAGTCTTGAACTGTTCCCGGTGAACATATCTGAGTGAGAGGAGCATCTGAACATAAAGACTGAGCTACTGAGTAAAGCCCTTAGTCTTGAACTGTTCCCGGTGAACATATCTGAGTGAGAGGAGCATCTGAACATGGCAGCTATTGAGTCAAGAAGGGTAGAAACCTTTTTCAAGGGATTCTAAGGCCCGGCTACAGCAGTGTGAGTCTCTACACATTGGGGAGGGATCTCTGGCATTGTCAGCCCACCCCACGTTTGTGCAGAGGTCAGGAGAGAAGAGGGTTCAACCCCCAGCTGAACACCCTGGTCGAAACAGTAGAGCACTGACTGGGCAGGACCGCTTCATTCAGCGTGGGCCTCCTCTGCCACTTGCCTCTCATCATGTCTCCCTATAGAGCGCTGCTACCCTTCGTCATGGGTTTTGGGAGAGTGGATGGTGCTCATTATTGTTTTCACTTGTCAGGCCTGCAATGTATGGATGGGGCTCTCGGGCAGGTGGAGATGTGGCTTAGAGGCGAGAGCTGCTGACTAGATACCTCTGGACCTAGGTTTGAGTCTTCCTTGGTACTTTCATTATTAAAAGGCATTATAAAAGGTAAAGCCTATTGGCTTTGTCAGCATTTCTTTAACTCAGCCTTACACCCTCCCTTTACCCTAACCCATATCTAATGCACTAACCACTTGCCCAAAATCTATACTTTTTCAAAATAATGGTATTTCTATTAATGTATTTCCTTTAATTTTCAGTGGGACTGTTGTTCCTCCAGTGGGGTTTTCCGTAGATTAGATTCCTTAAATGTGGTTTCTCTGTTTTAATTTTCCATCAAATCATGTACTACATTTCCTTATTGATCAGATCTCTCTCATCCCCATCTGTGCACTACACCGCTCCTCATGTGATAAACAACCTATAAACGTCCATACAGAAGTGAGGCTCAAGCATAGATTGTTGGTTTGCCATGTACACAGAAGCTTTCTCGGATTCATGTTATTTACATGGATGCAGAACATTCTCTACCATCCTGAAGTTCATTCCTCAAACCTCCATTATTTAATAATGAAGTGAACGCACGTCCTCTGCAAATCTTTATTCCAGGTTACAGTAGCTCTCTTCAGTGTTACCCAGGGGTCAATAGGTGCAGCATACTTTAACACATTCCATTTCTTCCTTTTTTGTAGCACTTGTACAGCATCCACTTGGCTGAACAAACCGAAGACTGTACGATGCAGCTGTCGGACCATATTAAGGTGAGATCTGCTTTCCTTTCTTTCCCATAGTTTGTGCTTCTACCTAAACTAGAGAGGCGCGCACACCATGCGTAAGCAACTTTTCTCTTTTGGCTTTATTTGAACGGATCAGCCAGTGCACTAATCATTTTAGAATGAACTTGCCTTTTGGAGTGTGATGCAATGCTATAGTTTGCCAAGGCAGTATTTGGTTAGATTCTGCTCTCAATCCTTCATTGTACATCTTTTTGTGTATTATTCATTATTCTGGGAATAAAGGTAAAGACTCATTAGACTGTACCTTTTCAGGTTGCTGCAGTCACCTGCACCACTGTTCTTGTATCAAGTCTATAATACACGCCACTTATTGATACACTGCGTACCCTGCACGGCCATCAGACGCAAATATCCTCTGCAGTGATTATTTGAGAACTGCAGCACATATTCAGCGTATCATGACTCCCGGCATCCTCTCTCCACTTAAATCTCCTGTGGAAGTCACCAAGAGACCTGGGGAACTGTTTGAGAATGTGTTCAACACTAGGTAAAATGAGGTACTGCTTTTTAAGGGAGATTTAAAGAGTGAATTGTACTCTCACCTTTGGTTTGTCAGGCTGTCACAGCAGGATCAGTAATTCAGGTGAATATCTAAAATATAAAAGGGCCTCCGAGCTCATTCCACAAACTTAAAGCCAGCAGTTGTGATGTTGTGACTTGGGCACATGCCTACGCTTTCACAAAGTAGTAGTATTTGGATTCTGATGGCAAACCTGATGGAAGAATTCATTAGTGTTGGCGCTTTCTTTGATATTCATAAATAGTTGATAAAAGATTACAAAAACTCTGCCCATGTGCAGGGACCCTGAAACATAGATTTTTCATTTTTGAACTCCATTATTTAAAATAAAATTGTGAAAAGGAGACAGCACCTTTTGTATTTTATATTAAACAAGTACAATTGAAATCAAATGAAGGTATTGCAAAGTACATTTAAATGAAAAAACACATTGGAACCTCTGAAAAAGAATTATGAAGTTATGTATGGTGCCTACACATGGAGAAATGTGGACATCCCTATTTTTAGAATTTCTGAAGCGTCGCTGTCCAGGACTTCCTAGCACAGCCAGGCGTTGATTATTTGTCCATTTATGCTTATTTTTCATCAGACTGATCATTTTATTTGCAATCTGTTACATTTAGTTGAGGTGTTAAAATGCCAGATATCAAACTCTACCTAGGAAAGTCTCTCCCTCGATGTCTTTTTCGGCTACTGTGCAACTGCTTTTGACTATTTTATATTGTGTGGTAGACATAGGTCTTGAAAGAACAAGCACACAGTTTTGTGTGGTTTATCGCACACCATTTGCTGTTAGCATACATTAACATACATTTACTGCTATGGGTATTGCTGGGACGATTGGCATGGTTTGCTTTCACTCGGTTATTCTGGACACTGCTCAAGATTCAGAAGGTCAAGGTCTTTTCTCTTCAGATCCAGAGGAAACAAAGAGATCGGAAGACAAGCCCTTAAAACATTTGGCTCGAGAAATGAAAGAAGTTGCTTGTGTTCAGCTCACCTCATAAGTGAAAGGATACTCCCACCAGGGTTTCAGACATTGCATTAGCAGCAGTATCAACACCAGCAGAAGCAAAAACCTACCGACCCACATCCAAGAAAAATGTCCGTCATTTATTTCACTTTAGTCACCATCTCTATTCACCCAAAGTTGTCCCATGCTTTCCTCCTCCGGATCAAAGGAAAGCTTGTCACTTCACAGTATCCTCTAAACCTGTTTCTCATGTTTCAGAAGAATGGTACCTTATTGTTTAAGAACATAGTTGGCTGTTTAGCTCATGTAAGACTAAACCGGACTGCCTCACCCTTACTAATGCTTTCTGTAAGGAAATGCCTCTTTTTGTATGGTCACCCCCAAGTTCTGGGGCTAATGCTGCTGGTTTTTTGACCCAGAGTCCGGTGAGGCCTGCTAACTAGCCCTCCGTGCCTGTGCCCTTAACCTTAGTTAGGTATGTTGAATTGGCTCATACACAATTGGCTAAGCGAACCTATCTGTAAGTGCCTAGTAAATGGTACCCGAGGCACCCTGGGCATGTAAGGTAGAGGGTCACTCCAGGGACTGCAGCACTGGTTGTACCACCCTGGGTGTGATACCAGTAAAACGAGACTCCCAGCCCGTCATTTGCAGGCTGGAAGAGCAGTTTAAACTGCTGTTTGACTTTGCAATTTAAAGTAATGGCAAAGCCAGACTTCCCCCTGGTATATGTGTAAGTCACACCTACGGCACTCCTATCGAGTCCTAAGGCAGGGTGCAACATATCTCATGGGCAGAACATGTATTTTACATGTTCTGATAGTAAAAACGCAAAACTGTTGTTTTTACTGTGTAAAAGCTTGGTTGCCCAGTTGGCGAGTGCAAAGTTACATGCTAATCCTTCAGCTGTGCTAACTCTGGAAGGAGGCGACCAAAGTGGACCACCACAACTCATTACATTTATCCCAACCTGATTCTTAAGTTCACATTAATGTAACAAGTTGGAGTGTGCAACTTTAGCAAAGTTGCCACTTTGTTGCCTATAGTCCCCTGTGCCCACATGGGTTGCACACTGGGTCCTGTCACTGAGACAGCTTTCTCCTCTCCTGAGGAGACGTGCAAACGGCACCCAGGAAAGGATACAATAGGGGCTTGCATTAGAAGGAGGTGTCAAAGGAGAAGCCGCCTTTGAAGGGCAAATGGGTAAAACTTGGGAGAGGGGCTGCTGCACTGTTAAGGCAGACAGGCTGGCACTAGGGACAGAAGAGGGTAAACCAGTTGCCAAACCGGTTTTCCAGGGTCGGTAGCCCCTTTGGTAGCCTCACCTTTGGGTTGGGCTAGGGAGCTCTACACGCTGGTAGAGGGCTCCTGCCATATTGGAAGTGGGCAAAATGGTGCATCCTTGGATGCCCGGATGCCACACTTCGTAGGAAGAGGTCATCAGGTGGGAAGAAACTTGCATCCTGCCCTGAGGGCATTTTCTGAGCATAATTAGGGCACCCCAAACTCGGATTTCGACTGGACTGGAAGAAGGACCGAGGAATGTCTGCCCAGCTGCGCCATGGAACTGGGAAAGAGAGGCTGCGCCTTGCCTAGCAAAGGAGAGGAACTGTGCCTGCCATGTCAGTGGACTGGCATCCTGTTTGCAGCACAAGGACTCCACAGCTGAAGAAGCCTGCTGTGTCAAGTTGGTAGCCCAAAGTCGTCAACCAACTGCCGCCATGCAGCACCAAGGACCTGGGCCCGAAGCACAAAGTTGCGCCCGAGTTCGCTTAGCCTGGTAGTGTCGTCGGAGTGCAGCTGGGACCTCCAGAGGACAAGTTAACGGCCTAGGAAGGATTGGCCTGTGACCATGATACTGGGCAACCTTTAGTCCAGTGGCGACTGGACTTCTGCCAACACCAAGAGGACTTTGAGGGACTTCGACCCTGTGACCCGGATCACCTTACCCCTTATGTGTACCGAGGCAGCAAGACCCCTGTTGACCGCATCTCATCCGCAGCATCCTTTGAGCATCTTTGAAGATAAAACAGACTCTGCCTTTGAGCACTTTATAGAAAGTAAGGCAGCCATACACTGCCTGAGTTTGGCACCGCCACCAAAGCAGTTCCCCCAGCTGTTTTGCCCCTTTCAAGGTTTTGGAAGTGGTTATCAGCAGAGCCAGCATCAAACATTACCTCAGCAACAGCCGTCCTTCCAAACCTAATGAGGCAGGGGACAGGGATCCAGCCGTCATGGTCCAGGCCCCCCAGGGGCAACATACTACCCAATCCCACCCCTCTCTTACAGCCACTGTAAAACCTCTTTAATTTATCCGTAGCGGTGCACGATCAATTTTTACCTCCCTGGGTGGAGGAGCATTACATCCGACTAGTGGGTGCTCCAGATTGGGCAGAATGGTTACTCCCTTTCTATCCTTAAACAGCACCCTGACATGCCTTCCCCACCACAACACATCCTTGAGGACCCCTTGTCCATACTTTGAGGAGATGTTCAAGCTTTCTTGGCCAAGGGAGCCATAGAGAGGATGCCGACATTAGATTGGGACGTGTTGTTATTCCCATTATTTTCTGGTCCTGAAAAAGGGTGAAGGTCTCTGCCTTATCCTCGATCTTCCCCCTTTGAACATCTTTCTTCGTAAAGGAATGGTTCAAAATGCTCACTGCGGCACTAGTTCTGTCTGGATCTAGGATACTTTGATGGTGGCATTGGATCTGCAAGACACCTATTTCTACAGCCCGGTCCTGCAATCCCACAGAAGCTACCTGCTGTTTCAGATAGGCCACAAGCACTTTCAGTTCTCAGTGCTCCCCTTCAGCCTTACCAGTGCATCTCGTGTGTTCACGGAAGTGATTGAAATTGCCCATCCGCGTGGGTTGGGAATACCAGTCTTCCCATACTTCGACGACTGGCTGCTGAAGATGGGCTTGCCTTAAGCAGCTGTAAACCACCTCTAAAATGATGGCCAGCCTGTTGACATCATTGTGATTTTCCATCATTGTGCGAATGTCACACCTTGCTCTTTCACAATGGCTCCCCTTCATTGGAGCCATCTTGGAAACTGTGCTATTCTAGGCATTTCCTCCACCTCCACGAGTCCAGGACATTCAGGCTATGATCATGATATTTCGACCCTTTACCTGGGTTACAGTGAGTAGCTCTGGGGCTTCTTGGCCTCTTGGACTTCTGCATCCTGCTGGTGGACCACACCAGGTAGCACATGTGGGCTTTGCAGTCGAATCTGAAATCTCAGTGAGCTCACCACCAAGGAAACATTGCAGATGCCATCTAGCTGTCGGAGGAGACTGCAAAAGGTCTGCAGTGATGGCTGCTAAACCACAATAGGGCTGGTGACAGACCTCTCTCCTTGCCCCACCCAGAGCTGATGGTCGTGACGAATGCATTGTTGCTGGGTTGGAGAGGTCATCAGGGAGAGGTGGAGATCTGAGGACTCTGGGCTCTAATAGAAGCCTGCCTCCTCCTCAACTTGTTTGAGATGCAGGAGGTTTGCTTGGCACAGAAAGCATTCCTCCCGTCCAAGGGGGAACAGTTGCAGGTTCTCACAGACAACACTACCTCCATGTGGTACTGCAACAAACAAGGTGGAGTTGGGTCATGGGTCCTGTGCTAATAGGCTTTGTTCATTTGGAAGTGGTTGAACCTTCAGGGCGCCTTCCTGTCACACAGCACCTTGTAGGATCTCTGAATGCCAGGACAGAGCGTGCCAATGTTGCTTAACAGATCACAAATGGCAGCTGCACTCGGAGGTAACGCAGGGCGTCTTTACTAATGAGGTGAAGCCTGGGTCAATCGTCTCACCACTGCAAAGAACATGCAATGTGCAAGCCTCTGCGTGTTCGGGTTCCCAAGGTGGCTCCCGCTTTGAGGTGCTTTTCACTTAGATTGGAATTCGGGACTCCTGTACGCCTTTCCGCATCTACCTGTCCTGCTCAATTTTGAACGAGGTCAGAGCAGACTGGGCCCAAGTTGTCATATGGCTCTGAACTAAGCAAGGAGAGTTTTGTCCCTGAAACTTCTAGCCATGAGCATGTGTACTCCGATCTGGCTGCCCCTTCTAGAAGCCTTCATGTCAAAGCAGCAGGGCAGGGCCCTCCACTCGAATCTGCACAACCTGCACTTCCATGCTTGGAAATTGAGCGGTGACAACTAATAGTTTGATCTTCCTCCCGTAGTAGAAGTCATTTTGGCAGCCAGTAGTCCCTCCAGTAAACAGTTTATGCAAGACCCTTGCAGAAGTTGGTTGTCTGGTGTTCCTCCCGAAATATCAAGCATCTACCGGCACAGTTGCCTTAAATACTGTTTTATATTTCACTAGCCCAGCAAGGCCCTGCTATGGCAACAGTAAAGGTTTATTTGTCTGCCCTTTCAACTTTGTGTGCCTGATCAGCCAGCTCTTTTTAAATCACCTGTTGTGATGAGTTTGTTAAAAGGGCTGATTCATGTTTTCACCAACGCCTTTTGTGGTGCCTTAGTGGCACCTTAGTCTGGTTCTTGCATTTCTCATATGTGGCCCATTTGTGCATATTCACAGCTGTTCTCTATGCCTATTCACCCTGAAAAGTATTCTCATTGAAATCACTTATGATCGTGAGCTAATTGGAGGCTTTGTTGGTCCAGCAAACTTATACCAGTTTTTTCATGGGTAAACTGCGAACAAAAGCTGCTTTTCTCCCAAAAGTTGTCACGCCCTTCCATATAGGGTATTCCATCATTCCACCAGCTTTCTTCTCTCATCTGCTTTCCTCCAAGGAAGAAGAACAATGGCAGTGTCCTGACCCTAAGAGGGCCCTCAGATTCTATATTGATTGCACCAATGAACATTTGGTGGACAATCATATCTTTGTGGGCGAAAGGGTTGAAGAAAAGAACCAGCGGGCCAAAACAAAGCCTCCTGAATGCTTATGTGCTCATTCCTACAGAGCAAAGGCTGCTACCACTGTAATGCCCCGCAGTGTGTCAGTCTTTGACATCCGCCAGGCCGCTACGTCGCTGTCCATCCATACTTTCATGAAGCACTGCTGCCTGTATAACCAGGCCTGGTGAGAAGGTCATTTCACTCTGTGTACCCTGTAGGAGTTCCTGGTCCGAGTCATTTTGCAGGCCCACCACCTGGCCTGGCACTGCTTTGGCATCTGTTAACTTTATTTATTGATTTTGACTTTAATAACAATTTCGGTACGCCAATTTATTCACCTCGTCATCCGTCGGTCGGTTCATCTGTCAGCGAACAGGGTTAATGTAAGTGCGTCTCAAGACTCTGTGGCAGTAGGTTACAGTCTAGCTAGTCCTAAACTTTCCTCCTAGAAAAGATCCGAGCTGAATATTTGGGTGAATATTGAACTTCAGCAAACTCAAACGTATGAACTTGGATGTGGTCACTGTGGTGTGCATATATACTCGGGGAATGTGTGGGTCTGAGTGGTGCATCATTATCCTTTTGATGGCAGGTTACAGGGTAGGGTCAGCTGGTTTTTAGGCTGTCGGCTTAATTCTAGTCCTAGTAGTTTCTCACTGCAGGGGCAGTGGGTTAGTACTTGGCTACTGGTCCCCATTGTCTAGAAAGCTGGACATCCCCTCCATCCACTGTTCCCACAGTGGTGGCTTCCGGAGTCCCCTCGGCTCCTCTTCCCATAGGGCCCAACTCTCAACCTCCGCTCTCCATCAGCTGTATGGAGGCCAGTTGGGGACTTCCAGTAACGTGCAGTGTCTCTGCAGGCCACTCCCAAGGCTAGGTCCATAAACCTATTACCTGCTTTTTTCTCTAGCTGACTGTGATGTAGGCCTAGGAGGCATGTTTCTGCCATGAGTACGTGGTGACTGTTGAGGGTGCGCCGCTCTAGGTCCGTCACCGCCTGTATCCAGAATCTTGTAACTACTGGGCAGTCCCACACCATGTGCAAAAAGTCTGCATCTACGAGTGCACAACGGGGGCATTGTAGATCCGCTGTCTGCAGCATTACATTTAGCCTATGGGGTGTCCGATTGGTGCAATGCAGGTAGTAATTGAACTTGAATGAATTTAAACCGTGAAGTGGCATTATTTCCAAACACTTGATTACTGTGATTGCTTTTAGGTGTTTTTTTTTAATTTCTAACTATCTTTGTCAGTACTATTTCCTGCACATTGCACTTTTTGGGGCCAGATATTTAGGGAAATACTTTGTGTGAGAGCATCCATTGTAAATGACTATCTGGCCGTGTATAGTGCTGATAGTCTAATCTCCATTGCTGCTTGTCGCCTCGGTCTGTTGGCGTTCTAGTGTTCAGCAAGGCCACTTAATGGTGGCCAACGCGAGGACATGCAGCGGGTGCGCCAAAGTCAAGCCCGTCTGCACCCGATCAGGGCCAGGGGTTAAGACCCCTATCCGTTTGGAACCAGGTAAACTTGCAGTTATAAAATATTCCACAATGGAGCTGAAAAGCTTTAATAGACGGGCTAAAGAGGCCTGTCAGCACTCCTTGGACCCAGTTAAACCATCGGGTAAATGCCACATATGTCATTATTCTCTAGTCACAAGTGAGCCTAAACAGTCACTAGATCCTGGCATCCCACTAATTAAAGGGACTCCGAGGGAGAAGCCAGTTAATGCCTAACTGACACATGTATCTAGCTAAATGTAGTTCTCTTCCAGGGGATCCTCATCAAAGTCATAAGCACTGAATATTCCCGCCCATGTGCGGGGACCCCGGAAATAATAAAAATTATATATGAAAAACATATATATATACAGCTCTATATATATAAAAACATATATCATTTTTTCTAGTATCAATGCAGCTCTCGTATAGGAGGCTAAACAATGTAATAAAAACACAAAATTGCTTTTGCAAATATACATAATACATGTATAAAAACACATGAGGGCAAGATGCACTTGAACTCTGTTTTTAATGAGTAAATCTCATGAGTAAACTGCAAAAGAAAACACAGGCATTGTTAGCCTACAGGCTGCATTGTAAACCAACATAGAAAATGAAAGCAATCTTTCATAAAAACTGGCACCGTGCCTTTAAGGCAGCCATGACCCCTAGCTTCCCATCATGCCTCAGGGGTGACAGGTCAGTTGTTCTTTCCGGCTCCTTCTGTCAGGACCCTGGAATCTCAGCTCTCTCTTTTTTTACTTTTCTGTCAAAAATACCTAGTTTTTTTGTGGTTTTTTTCTACCTCACTTGACGTCTTTTGATATTAGTGTGAGGATTAAACCATTTTTTTGTGGCAGAAAGTGATATTCTCTGTCAAAAAATGCCTTCTTTGTTCGATCCTTGCCCTGCCTGTGGCAAAAAGAAGGCCAAGTCAGACACACATGATGTGTGCATCCTCTGTCTACCCGACTCTCACTCTCCTGCCTCCTGTCAACACTGCAGGAAGTTATCCAGTAGAACCATCAAGGACAGAGAGAGAATCCGTCTTTATGGCCTCTCAGAAAGAGGTAGGTCTCCTGTTAGAACAAAGAAGAGGGCGCGTTCGACATAGAGCAAGGTCCCGATATGTTCCCCTTCGGCATCGGGCTCAACGTCGAAGGTACCGGCGGCGGAGTCGTCATCGAGGACCTTGGTGCAGGAGCGCCATTCTTCAAAAGCTAAGTCGATGGAACAGCGTCCGGCGTCGAGACAAGATCCTCCGCCGTCGACTCGACGATCGACGTCAAGACACAGATCATCGACACCGAACCGTAAGTCATTTTCGACGTTGAGGCCAATGTTGCCTTCTCAGCGCAGATCAGCGTCGAAGCAGAGGTCGTCGGATGTCCAGTCGTCGAGGCCGAGGCCTCCGTCGATGCCAGCAACACTGTCGACGTCGAGACAGCAGTCTCCGTCGCGTTCACAGCCGACGTCGAGGCGCAGTCCTCCGTCGAAGGAAAGGCACTCGACGTCGAGAATGGATACCCCGTCGAAGCGAGGACGATCGACGTCGAGGCACGACTCTCCGTCGAAGCGGCGCTCGGCGTCGAGGCGTAGCCCTCCGCCGAAGCGAAGAAGATCGACGTCGAGACGCAGATCTCCGTCGGCAAGGCGCTCGGCGTCTCAGCAGCGTACTCCGTCGAAGCAAAGAAGTTCGACGTCGAGGCAGTCGGCGTCGAGGCGCATGTCTTCGCCGGGATCAAGAAGATAGACGTCGAGACAGAGGTCTCCGTCGGTGTTAGTCCCTGTAAGTCTCTCTCCGTCCCCTTCATCGACGTCGAGAGCAGGCTCCCACCATTCTATAGCCAGGTCTGGTTCTCCGGAGGTGATTATTTCATCTTCAAGTAGCCAGGACTCTCCCTCTGGTCATCAACGTCCAGTGGAAAAGGCTCAGCAGGAAGGACGGAAGTCTCCACGTCGTTCTCCTGTGACAGTGGAGAAGTCTCCGTCCATTCATCTCTCGCCCAGATGGATTCGTCCATTACACCACTGGGCGGATCATACACAGGCAGGTTCCCAGTCCTGCTTGCAGGTACCCTCTGGCTCGCCTGGCACAAGATGCGGATCTTTCTCCACCAAGAGGAAGAGCTCGTACTCGCTCTCCTGCACCAACATCCAGAAGGAGATCAAGATCACGCAGCAGGAGGAGAAGACGCAGGTCTCCAACACCTGCCACCTCCTCAACGTACTCCTCAAAAAGAGACTACTCGCCCACCATCACTGACAGTCCACCGTCGAGGATCTCTCCGGTGGACGATGTAAGCACATTTCAGGAGGTGCTTTCCAGAGGGACGGCCAAACTGAACATTACTATGCCTGTTCAGCAAAGTACTTCTTCGGTTATTTTCGAAACCTTGAACCAGAAGGCTTCCTCTCGCCCGTTACTCCCACTGGTACCGGGGCTTCTGAAACCGGTTATGGACATTTTTCTTACGCCGGCCACTCTCAAAACGGCACTGTAGGAAAGTGGGTTTCTGTTGCAGTAACCCCCCCACTTTTTGCCTGATAACTGATGCACTTTTCCTTGGTGTGCCCTGGATCCCTGCCAATCAGGTACCCAGGGCCTGTGTTCCTTCCCTAAAAACTGTACTCAGCCTAAACCCAATTGGCATCTCTGGCCACAGGTAAGCCCCTGGTAAATGGTACCCTAGGTACCCAGGGCACTGTGACCAGAGAAGACCCCTAAGGGCTGCAGCACTTATTGTGCCACCCTTAGAGGCCCTGTACCCTGACACACACACACTGCCCTTGCAGGCTGAGTGTCTTGGTGCAGAACAAAACAGAGAGTCGACATGGCACACATCCCTGTGTGCCATGCCCACAAACACACTGCCCTGGCATACCTCAGTCACCCCTCTAGCTGGGTGCCCTATGCCAGTGGTGAGGGCACAGGTGCATGAGCCCTGTGCCCCTACAGTACCCAGGCCCATTCCTGGGCACTGTAAGTGCAGGGCTGCCATTCCGAGTATATGGTGCTGGGAGGTCGTCAGCACGTACTCCACAGCACCATGATGGCTGCACTGAAGACTGAGAAGTTTGGTATCAAACTCCTCAGCACAGTACACCCACACTGATGCCAGTGTGGGATTTACTGTAAAATGCACGTCAGAGGGCAACTTAGAGTTACCCCCTAAACCTAACCTACAATCCACGTCTTGTCTGAGGGGCTGCCTAGGCTGCCACACAGCAGACATGTTGCTGGACCCCTGGGTAGAGAGCCATCCGCTCTCCCGGGCCTGCAACAATGCACGTCCTGGGTGAGGTGCTAGGCCCCCTCCCCCAGGATGGGCAGGGGAAGCTTCAAAGGCATTCCGCCTTTGTGAGCTTCCCCAGACCACTTGCTGTACTCAGCAACTGGTCCCCACCGGTTCCTCCCCCATCCTGGTGGGAAGACTGGAGGGAAACACCAAGGGAGGAAAGGGGTGTGCCACCCTCTGCCAACCCCACCCCTCAGGTGGGGGAGGCGAGGTGAAGCACATCTCCGGGCTCTCGCCATCTTGAAGATGGGGAGCCCTGCCCAATCAGGACTAGGCTCCTGCCCCCTCCCACAGGAGAGTGGCAGGATAGGGGTGTACTCACCCCAGGGCAGGGACCCATTGGTCCCTGCCCTTTACCTACCTGTAACGCCCCTAAATCTAGTATTTAGGGGCACCCTGAACCTTCCTTCCTTAGATTCCCGCAACCTAAGAAGAAAAAGGACGAAAGAAGACGCCCAGCAGAGGAGACTGCAGAGAACAACTGACTTGGCCCCAGCCCTACCGGCCCGTCTGCAGTTTCCAGAGATCCTGCGCCAAAAATAGTCTTGTCCTGCAGCCAGCGACCTCCAGAACCCCAGGGAGGACTGACTGCCTTCAACAAAGACCGGATCTCCTGTGAACAGCAGCTCTGTTCAAAAGAAACACCAAACAAAGACTCCGAGCCTGCTGAGGAGAAAGAAACCCGACGCCTGGAACCACCACTGCACCCGTCGCCTACAGCCCGAGTTCAAGTGGCCCACCGGTCCCAGCGAGGTCCCCCAGCTCTCCAGAGTCCGAGTCCACCGTGGGCTGACCCCTCCAGGACTCCCCGACGTCGCCTGCAGCCTCTGCACGGAGAACCCCCAACCGCGAGTGGCCCGGTAAGGTGAAATCCGACCTCAAAAGACACCCCTGCATCCAGATGCCCTGCGCCCTGGAGAAAGGAACCCGAGGTGCACCTACGTCCCCGAGCCCTCCAACTTACCTGCCCAGCTGTTGGTTCCTCCTGGAAGTCTTCCTGGACCGAGCCTGCAGCTGAAAACCAAAACCGAAAATTTCCATTGAAATCAACAGGGCACCCGACCTCAAAACAGCACTCTGCACCCGGCCGCCCTAGTGCCGCTGAGGGTGCCTCTTTGGTGCTAACTTGGTCCCCAACGTGCCCTGAGCTTAACCCCTAGGAGCTTTGCTCCCACAACCCCGTGGCCTGCTTGCCAGCCGCCACCAACCGGAGTCCCCCTATCCTCCATAGGATAACATTGGGCCTCAACACTCTGCACCCGGCCGCCCTAGTGCCGCTGAGGGTGCAACAACAGTGCATCACTGACCCTGGGAGACCCCTGAGTCTAACCCCAGAACCCTAACTCAAAAGACCGATTACTTACCTCGAGACCGATAACTCATTTTTCCTCATAGGATAACATGGACACTTTTTCTTCCAAAAGTTTCTAAGTGTCGACTTTTGAAAACAAGAATATTCTTTAAAAATCGTACAGACTACCAAAACGTAATTACTTACCTGTTTTAAGTAAATGTCCCAGGGCTGAACCTAGGAGTCCAGCACTGGATTACAAAAGTAACGTTAAAAGTAACTTACCGGCGAATTGAATTTTCTTACATAGGGATCCATTGACTGGTTTTCTGTGAAATTTCTTCTAAGTGTCCACTTTTGAAATACCAAAATATTGCTTAAAAATCACAACAGTAACGAATTCCGAATTACTCACCTACTATCAGGAGAGACCTCAGTACTGCATCTTTTAGTCCAGTACCGACCATGAAAAGTAATTTTTACCGTACTTACCAGTAACTGGAAATTCCTCTCATAGGATATCATTGCCTGCTTTTTGTTGAAAAAGTTTCTAAGTGTCGATTTCTGAATCATACAAATATTCTTTAAAAATCGTACAAACTACAAAAACGTAATTACTTACCTGTTTTAAGTAAATGTCCCAGTGCTGAACCTAGGAGTCCAGCACTGGATTACAAAAGTAACGTAAACATACTTTGCTTGCAAACTGTATTTCCTTCCCTAGGATAACATTGGTAATTTTACCCAGAAAAGTTTCTAAGTGTCAACATTTGAAATACAGTAATATTCCTCAAAAATCACTACCATAACCAAAACGCTTTTTCTCACCTGTTTACAGGAAGTGTCCCGGGACTGAATCCAAGATCCAGTCCCGTGGTTAGAAAAGTAATCCAAAAAGTAATCTATTGCATTTAACCAGAAATTTCCATTGAGCTCAATGTATAATTGTGTTTAAAATTGTGTTGCATATTGCAACAACTGTAACTATTGCATTCAAAAGTCTATTGCCAATTGAACAGTAGTTAACTAAAGCATCTCATTCTGAGAAAGTATATTTTGACACCCATTGTTGGTTCTAAAATAAAACAACTATATTTTTATATACAAACCATTGGCCTAGAGTTCAGTTCTTGAGTGTGTGGCTTCATTTGCTGACTGAGTGTGTACAACAAATGCTTTACACTGTCCTCTGATACTGCCTTACTGCTCGACCAAGCTACCACTTTAGAGAGTAAGGTTATATCTAACTTTAGCCTCTGCCAAACCTCTGGGGACTGTGGACTCTGTGCACACTGAACCTTACTTTGGTGCAGTATATACAGAGCCACTTTCTTACAGGCACCGGCGAGAATTCTGAAAAAGTATCGTCCTCCGGAGGAAGATCCATCTTTCTTAAAGTCAGATCCTAAACCGGACTCTGTAATAGTGGCTGCTGCCAGAAAAACCCATTCGGTGGCCTCCTCGTCTACAGTCCCACCGGACAAGGAGAGTAAGACATAAGACTCATGGGGGAGAAAAGTATGTGGCACTTCTGCATCCATGCTTAAAGTCTCCAGTGCGTCAGCTCTATTAGGGCGTTACGATAGAGCTTTATGGGATTCGCTACAGCGTTTTACAGACAAACTGCCCAAGGAAGACCGTAAGGACTTCGAAGAAATTGTACAGGAGGGCAGCCTGGTAGCGAACCAGGTAATTAGTGCTGCGGCTGATGGAGCTACGCTTTCAGCACACTCCTACGCCCACGGAATTTGTGCCAGAAGATCTTCATGGCTTCGCCTAACAGCATTGAAGCCAGAGGCACAGTCACGTATCCTCAACCTGCCATTTTCCGGGTCATCGTTGTTTGGCTCGCATACCGATGAAGAGATGGCACGGATGAAGATCGAGCTAGATACCCTGAAGGCGGTGGGGCTGGAAAAGAAAAAAGAGTTTTGTCGCCGCTACCGCAATACTGATCGCCGTTCCTTCCAACAGAGGGTTCAAACCCCTCATTGGCAAAAGAACCAAAGCCAACAGGGTCAGCAGAAATCGCAGTTTCAAAGCCGGCGATCCAACAGGGGAAGAGGAGGGAACCGTCGGTCCTCTACTTCAACCAAAGCTCCAGCCAAGCAATGAGTGCCCGCTTCCTCCAGTACCGTTCACCGCTCCAGTAGGAGGAAGTGTTGCGAATCATCTGCAAGAGTGGCGAGACATCACCAAGGATCAGTGGGTGTTGGCTACGCTGCAGAATGGATACTCTCTACGTTTCCGACGTCGTCCTCCCTCGATCTCTCCAGTACCATCATCGTGCGGCCAGATCAACATGCTGCAGAGGGAAGTGGAAATACTTCTCCAAAAAGTTCCACGGTCACAAAGAGGTCGAGGAGTTTATTCCAGATACTTCCTGGTAAAGAAAAGAGGTCGAAAGCCGGAATACAGGCCCATTCTGGATCTGCTAACACTCAACAAGTCCATCAAACGAGAAAAATTTCGCATGTTGGCTCTCCACCAAATATATCCTCACCTCCGCAAAGGGGATTGGATGTGTTCGATGGATCTACAAGATGCTTATTTTCATATACCGATAAATCAGCATCACCGGCAATATCTAAGATTCATAGTCGGAACATCCCACTATCAGTTCAAAGTGCTGCCCTTCGGACTGAAGTCAGCTCCTCGGGTGTTCACGAAATACATGGCAGTAGTGGCGGCTGCTCTGCGACGCAGATGCATCTTTGTCTACCCTTATCTGGACGATTGGTTGCTAAAAGGTCCCTCTCCACAAAGTGTGATGAACCACTTCCAGCAGTGCCTAGGTTTTTGTCAAAAACTGGGCCTACATGTGAACTTCGAAAAATCGACGCAGCAACCCACTCGAGCAATCCACTACCTGGGGGCGCTGATAGACTCCGAGCGAGGAAAAGTGTTTCCTTCGGAGTAGAGACAATTATCCATCATTCAGAAAGGCAGACAGATTTTACACAACAGACTGTCTTCAGTGCGTCAGATCGCCTCCCTGCTAGGATCGATGGCATCCTGCATTTTTCTGGTGCCCAATGCCAGATTGAAAATGCGTCCTCTACAACAAGAACTAGAAGACAAATGGGACCAACGGTCTTCTCGCTGGGAAGACAAAATTTGTCTATCACGCACAGCCAGAGCATCGTGGTGGATGAAGAAAGACAATCTGAGGGTAGGAGTACCGTTCCATCAAGCTCCTCCTTCTCAAACTCTGATCACAGACGCCTCCCTGCAAGGATGGGGAGCCCACATGGGGTCTCTCCAGACGCAAGGCCTATGGTCATCAAAAGAGCAGTTGTACCACATAAACATGCTGGAACTAAGGGCTGTTCATCTGGCTCTCAAGGCTTTCCTCCCTTCGATTCAGGCGAGTTCCATCCTAGTACAGACGGACAATACCACCACCATGTACTACCTGAACAAACAGGGAGGAACTCGCTTGAGGACCCTCTCTTTGGAGGCACAGACCCTTTGGCACTGGCTTCTGGCGAAGAATCTATCCATCACAGCAGTTCACCTGCCGGGAGAGCAGAATTCTCAGGCAGATGCCCTCAGCCGTCACTTCGAGGAACAGCAGGACTGGGTCCTCAACGACGAGGTGGTCGACAACATCTTCCGAGCTTGGGGCCGTCCGAGCATAGACCTGTTCGCCGACGAAGAAAACACAAAATGCCGAGAATTCGCCTCCAGGTACTTCCGACCAGGATCGAAGGGGAATGCCCTTTTGATCAGCTGGTCAGGGGCATTTGTGTACGCCTTTCCACCCCTGCCTCTCATCCCGAAGGTGGTGACCAAGCTATCACACTCAGACACCACAATGATACTAATTGCTCCGGACTGGCCGAGGCAGTGGTGGTATCCGGACCTTCTTCATCTGTCAGTATGCCCACACAAGAGACTGCCGTGCAGACTGGACCTGCTATCCAAGATGAACGGGAGGATTTATCACCCCAACCTTCCGTCACTGAACTTAACAGCATGGCTCCTGAGGTCCTCCAGTATGGGCATTTAGGTCTGCCACAGGACTGCATGACCATATTGAAGGAGGCAAGGAGACCTTCTACAAGGCATTCTTATGCCTGCAAATGGAAACGTTTTTACATTTGGTGTATGCAAAATAATTGTAGTCCTACCAAGGGGCAGGAGGAGGTAGTTTTGCCTTATCTACTTCACCTAGCCAGAGCAGGTTTGAAATTCTCATCCATTAAGGTACACCTAGCTGCCATTACGGCGTACAGGCGTTCTCCTTCTCAGCCCTCGTTTTTTCAACTACAGGTGGTGAAGGATTTCCTGCAGGGTCTCAAAAAGGTCTATCCTCCGGTCCGACCTCCTTCACCTCCTTGGGAGTTGAACTAGGTTCTGTCAAAATTGATGGGTCCACCCTTTGAGCCTATCCACAAAGCAACCTTACAACACCTTACGTGGAAGGTAGCTTTCTTGGTAGCTATCACCTCAGCTCGTAGGGTGAGTGAGATACAGGCCCTATGTTCTAAAGAGCCCTACTTGGTTTTTCATCTCAATAGGGTAGTCCTCAGGACTCATCCTTCCTTCCTTCCGAAGGTGGTCTCTGATTTTCATGTAAATCAATCTATTTCTCTTCCGACCTTTTTTCCCAATCCCTCCACTCCAGCTGAGAGGGCTCTACATTCATTAGACCTTAAAAGGGTTTTGAAGTTTTATCTGGACAGGTCGAAGCCATTAAGGAAGTCTGATCAACTATTTGTTAATTATGAATCGATCAGAACAGGTTTCCCAGCATCAAAGCGGTCCATCTCCAGATGGATAGTCTCATGCATCAAATTGGCTTACCAATTAGCAGAGAAGCCTCTTTGGTCCGCTCCCAAAGCTCATTCCACTAGAGGAAAAGCAGCTACGACTGCTTTTCTCCATAATGTACCGCTCTCTGAGATCTGCAAAGCAGCTACTTGGAGATCAGTGCATACATTTACAAGACATTACTGTCTTGACTCAGATACTAGAGCGGACACTCAAGTAGGTCAAGCCTCCTTGAGGAATCTGTTCAACAGCTGATTTTTTTGGTTGTAGTTAACAAGGTCACTGCGTTTCTCATTTGCCTGCAGGTGGATGTTGGGCTTGCTATTCTATTCAGTGCTTATGACTATTGATGAGGATCCCCTGGAAGAGAAGGATAAGTTACTTACCTGTAATCCTAGTTCTCTTCCAGGGGTATCCTCATCAAAGTCATAAGCAACCCACCCACCTCCCCAGGCAAATGAGATTATTTCATTGTTAAATATTATCTTGGTGCCCTGATCTTCAGGGTTACGCAAAGAACAACTGACCTAACTGTCACCCCTGAGGCATGATGGGAAGCTAGGGGTCATGGCTGCCTTAAAGGCACGGTGCCAGTTTTTATGAAAGATTGCTTTCATTTTCTATGTTGGTTTACAATGCAGCCTGTAGGCTAACAATGCCTGTGTTTTCTTTTGCAGTTTACTCATGAGATATACTCATTAAAAACAGAGTTCAAGTGCATCTTGCCCTCGTGTGTTTTTATACATGTATTATGTATATTTGCAAAAGCAATTTTGTGTTTTTATTACATTGTTTAGCCTCCTATACGAGAGCTGCATTGATACTAGAAAAAATGATATACGTTTTTATATATATAGAGCTGTATATATATGTTTTTCATATATAATTTTTATTATTTCCGGGGTCCCCGCACATGGGCGGGAATATTCAGTGCTTATGACTTTGATGAGGATACCCCTGGAAGAGAACTAGGATTACAGGTAAGTAACTTATCCATCCCTCCCTAAGCATAAACTAGAACTGTTTACCTTCCTAGAGGAAACTCAGCCAGTTGCTCTGTTTTTAACAGAAACAAGGCTCGATGAGAAAGCGGCCTGATATTTTAGAAGCCCTGTCGCCAGGTTATGTAATTGCCAAGTGTGACCTGGCTGACAAGAAAGGTGTGGACATTGCAATAATTGTAAAAAAGGAAATAAACTGTAAGTTCACCCCAATGCCAATTCCAGGTAGTGAAAGTTTGGCCTTACCTCTCAGTTTTTCCCATAATTTTACATTCTCAGGGTTACTGATACACCGTCCTCCAGGTCCAGTTGCAGAGTTTATGAATGTGATGCCGATAGATTACCTGCCTCTAGCCTTCAGATAGCTAATTTCACAGTGCTAGGTGACCTAAATATCTATATAGAAAACATAGATTGGGTACAGGTTGCAAACTTTCTGCACGACCTGTCAGTGATCCACTTATCCCAGATGGTTAATTTTTCAACACACAGCAAGTGTAGGAGAGTAGGATCTGCTTCACATGGGTACCCCCAATTTTTGCTGATGCTTCACTGTTTTTCGACATTAGTCTGGCTGGGGCCCTGCTAATCAGAACCCCAGCCTAGCTGCTTCCTCTCTAAAACGGTTTCCATGTGCCTTAGGCACATCACTGATTGGGATCTGGAGTGCCCTTATAAGTCCCTAGTATATGGTATACTATGTACCAAGGGCATAGGTACCTCAGAGGCCTGCCAGGGGCTGCAGCATGTATTATGCCACCCCTGGAAGGCCATCCAAACTGACACCACAGGTCTGCTACTGCAGCCTGGGTAAGGTGGTGCATGCACCCCTTACTGTGATATAGGTTACCTATGTCACTAAATACATACACACATATAAACCTATAAGTCACTCCTAAGGCAGGCCTTATCAATCCTAAAGGCAGAGTGCATGGTTCCTATGTGAGAGGGTGCCCCTGCATGAGCAGGGCCCCTCTGCAGCGTTCGGAGACCGTCTCTGATGCTGTTTGTAGTGCAGCCTGACCATATACTCTTAAGCGCATTATAACCTCGCGGTAAAATGCTAACTTTGGAATGGCTGCACCTAAACATGTCGTGTTTGGTGTCAAACATCTTGGAATACTACCCCCCGCCAATTCTGGCGGCGGGGGTAGCATTCCACCCTTCTAGAGGGAAAGACATGTTAACTCTGGCTAGCCCGGTAACTTCTTTCCAAAGCCCTGGCATCACAAAATGGATGCTGCTGCCACAGACACGAGTCTGGCCTCCTGCTGCTGGACGAAACTCCGGCAGGGGAGGCCTGGACAATAGGTTTCCTGTCCCAGGGAGGTGTGACCACCTCCCCAGACAGGATAATGTGTATTGGGGCTGGGCGGGAGAACTTTCGGGTGCTTTGAAGTCCTGCACTGGGGGCACATTTGGTGTCCCTGTGCATACCCCAGTTCAAACCGGATCAGGGGCTTGCAGCCCCTGCTTTGGCGCGAACTGGACAAAGGGAAAGGGGTGTAGCCACCCCTCTGCCCTGACCCACCCATAGGTGGGGGCCACAGAGTAGTCCAACCCCTATCCTTAGTATAAGTATAGGAACCCAGTCCTTAGGACTTTAGATTATCCCTGGACGAAACTCTGAAACTGAATCCTGGACCTTCGACGCTCTACTCACGATTAGAGGACAGAAGAATCTCCCTTGGGGTCAAGGAGTGACTCCCCTGCTTGGCAGGCACCAAAGAAGCATCTGTCCGGTTCGCATTTCTGAAGCTCCCGTCGGACGCCGAAGTCATCGCATCACCAGAGGTGGATTCTCAGACTTCCCGAGGCTACCCTGAGTCCCCAGCAAAGCTGAGGCCCGTGGCTATCGTGGGTGACTTGAGACCGTGACCCCTGGACACCGAGCACATTTGCAAGTGCATCCTCTTCTGGGTCTCCCAAGAAGTCGTGCTTTGGGCTCCGAGTAGCCCTAGCCTCCAGCACCACCTGCACCGAAGATCACTGGCCCCCACTCCACGAGTGTCCTGTAAGCCAGATCCACGTGCGGCGTCACGAGACTCCTTCTCGGTCGCTAGCCCGTTGGCTAGTAGCCCTTAACGAAGGCCAATCTTTTTCTAACTTGGCATCCTGGTTGCTCCAGGCCTGCCCTCACTTACCCTCGCTGGGTGAGTTCCCCAGACCTTGCTGGTCTGCACCATCGACGATCTTCCTCTGCATCGAGACTTGCCGTTGCCAAGGCTTGTTGGGTCCAATCCGGTCGCCGACACCTCCGCACTCGACAGACCTCGTGTACCAGCCCGAATCCTGCTCCTGGTCGCCGACAACGCCTCCTGGACCTCGTGGCTGAAGAGTCAAGACGACCGTCAACGCACCTGAAGCACTCGACATCGGTGGGCATCTGTCCATCGCCTTCCTGGTCACTGGCTAGTGACCCAGACTCTGTCCCCTCTGCTTTCAGGTTCTTCAGAACTCCGATCCACTCTTGGATCCACCCGGACACTTTCCACTTGGTCGCCAGCAGCACTTTGCAGCAGATCGCCATTCAAATCGACGACGAAACCCGACCCCGAAACGCACCTATGCACCCGGCTTCCCTGGGTGAGGTAACACGAGTACTCCGGTGCTCCCGTGGGTAGAGACTCTTCAAGGTCCTAGATCTCAAAGGGTTTGGTCCAAGTCCTCTTTTAAGTGTCCCTTTCTCTAATTTCCCGATCACGACTTTCTCCATAGAAGTCAACGGCGTATCGCGGTTGTGTATTTACACTGCACGCGTCTCCCGTGGGTCCCCTGTGTCATTACCTTGGGTGGTTCCTTGTGGTCCAAGCACTTCTAGAGGCTCTAGGCCTAGTGTCTAGTTCAGTCGTGGTTCTTATACCACTTTATTGGTATATGGTTTGGTACGCCCCTAGGGCCAAAACGTGTATTTGTGCTATTACTGTGTTTAAATAACTTCTAACTTATGTACTTCGAACTCTAGCCTCATAAAGAGACTAGAGGGGTGTGTTTAGCAATAAATACATATATTTTGAATATATACCTGGTGTGGTGCTCTTTCATTTGGTCACTCAAGAGATTATAGACTGGTAAAACAAGCTGCTTTACATTCCTCCAAGACTAAGCCTGAAGGCTGCTCTCCATAGCTACCACTAGGATAGCTTTCAATAAGGTTGTCTTTAACCTATCTCCAATAAGGGGTTGTTTGGACTGGTGCAAGGTGCCCACTATAATTAGTGGACAGCATATACCAGGCCAACTTCTCACAGCAAGGGTCACATTTTGGACCCAATTATTACTAATTTACTTAATATGATAGTAGACTCGCCTCTGCCAACAGTATGGACAGATTCCATACTGATTCCAAAATTTAGGAAGCACGCTCCTAGGGCCACATATTCTAAGACCTCCCGGCAGTGGTCTAAAAGGAATACGGCCAGATGGGAGCAAGCCTTATGCAAATCGGCCCCCAGTTTAACTGTACATGCTGCGTTGTCGACGTCATACACAGGACTAAAGTATTGGATCACAAAGAACCTGGATAACCTAATTCCATTAAAAACTAATACAAAAATGTCACCTCGGGCGGAATCCTTTTGGTTCTCGCAAGAGATAAGGCAACTAAAAAAAGAAAGTAAAAATATGAAAGGAAATGAAGAGTTAAATATGACGATATAAGTAAACAGACCTACAAAGCATCTCTAAAAAAATAAATATCTTCAAGTCATCCAGAGCCCGTGCGAACAATCTCGCAGAAATGAACCAACAATTGGCCAACTCCTCGAGAGATTTACAAAATGGTGAAATCCTTTCTAAATTACGATATACCAGAAACGGGGCATAACGTATCAACAGAACGCTGTGAATCTCTTGCGAATCTCTTTCTATGGAGAAGGACATTTATGACACCATATCAGGATCACCAGACTATATGGATAGTACAAACAACAGATTAAGAGCCAGCAACAACAAATCAGTACTCTGCTTTACCGCAACTGGCCAGAGAGGATATTATGGCTGTGGCAATCTCAATTAAATCAGGCTCACCACTTGACCCAGCTCCAATTGACATCCTGTTGAGGGGGTGCTATGTGATGCTCACCGCCCTGACCGATCTGTATAATCTTTCCCTGAAGTACTGTAGTGGTCTAGAGGAATGGAAGCACGCTAATATCCGTCCCTATCATCCGTCCACTACTAAAGAAACCTAATATAGATCCTGAGATAAGGAATTACAGACCCATTTCTCTACTGCCTGATGTTCGCCAAATTCTAGAAAAAATAATCAATAGGTACATCACAGATCATCTGGAAACCAACAGAATTCTTCATCCTACCAAGTAAGATTTCTGTGCTGGTTGCAAAACAAAAACGACTCTTGAGGGCCAGAGGATCTCAAAATGATCATGGACCGGGGTGGATCAGCGGCACTGATCCTTCTGGACCTGAGTGCCGCCTTTGATACAGTATCCTACCCTATACTTTTTCACCGATTGGAAGAAGCTGGTATTACAGGGAAGGCCCTCAGGTGGCTTGCCTCATTTTTGGACAAACTCAGTTTTCAGGTTATTGAGGGGCCCTTCATGTTGTCCAGCCATCAGCTGTACTGTGGAGTTCCACAGGGCTCGTCTGAGCCCTACGCTTTTTAGCATTTATTTCTGCCAGTTATCAGATATCATCTGTTCCTTTGGTTTTAAGATGATATCTTACACAGACGATACCCAGCTGATTGTCACACTGTCACCAGACATGGACTCTATTTCCGAGAGATTCAACAGCTGCCTAAAAAAGGTGTCTGCGTGGATGGCAGCCAGTTGCTTGAAGATGAATGGCGAAAAAAACGAGGTTTTGGTATTAGGCAACAAACCAAGGCTCTGGGATCCGATCATCTGCCCATCTCCTCTAGGAGAACGTCCAGTCCCCAGCTCAGAAGTTAGGAGCCTAGGGATGATCCTGAACAATCAGCTAACTATGGCCTTCCACGCAAAAAGGAGGCTGGTAGCTGTTTTGGCCTCTTCAGAGCCCAGAGAAAGGTCCTGAAAGGGCTCCCAACAGAGTCGCGTAGAATCGAGATTCAAGGCTTGATCTTGTCTTGCCTTGATTATGACAATTCGCTTTATTTAGGTATTCCAAAGTTGGTGACTAAAAGACATCAGATTATTTAGAACGCTGCTGCCCAGATACTGTTAGGTATTCCGAAAATACATTCATAAGCTGTAGGTTACAATTCATGGCACTATGCATCATGCATCGGGCAAAGCACATGTCCTTTTGTTCTTCTGCAATTGTCCACTGCCTACCATGCCAACAGGGACCTGAGGCCAAACAACCTTCAGCTGCTCCTTCTCCCAAGAATAAAGAGAGCTAGGAGTGGAGGTCGGTCTTTAATTTATTTTGACCCAAGCTCTGGAACGCTCTGCCCACTAGCCTCAGACTGGAGGAAAATTTCATGACTTTCAGAAAAAAGCTAAAGACTTATCTACCCCATAGATCAGGAACTGGCCTCCTGTTAGTTCTTTTATCGTGCAGAGAGCTCTCTGTGTAGTAGTCACCTAATGTTACTAGGTTTGCGTCCGGCCAGGCTGCCAAGCGTTGGCCCATCATAAAAACACTTCTGGCAGTCAGCAGTCCAACTAGTGAGAGCGTGGGTGCTTACGGGGGGCTGTCCCACCCGGACTAGCCCCTCCTCCCTCCAGCAGCAAAGAACAGCGCAAAAGAGCCTGTGTTTACAAGCCGGCGTTATTCTTGCTAAAGCTCCATTTTTGCACGCATCCTCCAGCCATCGGGTCAGCCATTACATTTGTGCTGCATAAAAGTGCATTTCAAAATCAGGGCTGTCTACCATCTATTCATAAGGTAAGGGTTCCATCAGAAGAAAGTTACTTACCTTCGGTAATGCTTTTTCAAATAGAGACTTTTAACCGCAGATTCCTTACCTTTTGATCATTCCCCCAGGCATCATACTGGACCCGGAAATCTTTAGCAACAGCCGGGCACACCGACAGGTGGCGCTGTTGGCTACGCGTCAATGCCATTCCATGCCAGGTATGACGTTTGTCAGCCTATTTAAGCACCTCCCAGTCCCCCTGACATGAGTTCCTTTCCACGCCAAGGAACGTGGTTATGGAGCTACCCCTTGTCTCATTAAAACACTTTACAAAAATTTCTACAAACACAGTGTGCAAGGAAATATGTCGCCTCCCAAATCTAAAGAGTTTAAACCCTGTGGGGAATGTCACAAACAAATATCTGTGACTGACCCACGTGATTTTTCTTTGGTGCCCGGGATGGAACTATGATTCCAAGGCCTGCAGGTATTTTGTCTTAATGCACCCCAAGGCCATTCAAGACTGAGAAGTGAAACTTTTCTTAGCGAAGCAAGGCCAGCTGCCAGGATAGTAGAGTTCCAAAGATTGGTCCCATGACAGATCTTCACGATTCAAATCCTCTGGCGAATCCAAAAACAAGAGCAAGAAGTCCAAATGAGATTCAGCCCCATCCCTCCACTCTCGATCTCCTAAGAAGGCACAAAGGTGTCATTGTGCCTTTTAGTCACCCTACTGATGTCGCTCTACATCGTAGTCTATTCCAACCCTTGTTTTGCGGCAACTCTAATCCCTCATTGGCGCCACAACTCGCGCCCAAATGTGATCCGCAGATGCTGGCGCCATTGACTCCTGATGATGACAGTCCGACACTGAGGCGGTGCCCCCCGACCTCAACGGATGCTGCATGCTCCTTTATCTGAGCCACATCATCTTTACTACTCTTCTGATACAGACACTGTTCCTCTATCTTCTGGAAGGGCTCGTGTCTTCATGTGTTCTGCACGGACTCTAGCAGTGTGGGCTACGATGCTGGGGATACACTGGCCAGCCTTACCTAGAAGACAACTGACTTCTGAGATGCCAGTGGTCTGGATACCTCCCCCAGGGTCTGCCATGGAGCACCGCTCCTCTTTTGCTATGGTTATGAGGAGGGCGGCAGAGGTTTTTCACCTTCCACTTACTGCTGAGGAAGTCAAAACCAATGTTCTGACTGAGGTGTTGCAGCCCGGCCAGTCGATTTCTGAGCCTCTGCCCCCTTCCAATGAGGCTCTTACTGATATACTCTTTGGTACCTGGTCCAAACACTGCTCAGGCTCAGCTTTACATCACCAGATTGCCAGACACCATCGCCCTACTCCGGGTGACCCAGCTTACACTTAGTGCAAAATGTGGGTTGCCAGTATCTCATGTGGCATTTTTTTATGCAAGAGTGCTCCTCGAATACAAATCTTGCGAGATACCAGCAGGAGACTGATTCATGCTAAAAATATCTTAAGTGAGATCCAGTCTCCTGCTGATATCTCAAATTCATGACTTTTGAAAATTTTACCAGCATACTTAAAATCCCGTCCAGACCTAGTGACAGTAATGCCTTAATGTTGGGTCTTCATGTTGGACACCAGTTCCTGGAACAATATATTCCAGTAAAGATCCACCCAAACGTCAGCTCTTTCCTACTTGGTCTCTCCTCTTTCTCTCTTTCTTCTTCCTTCATCTCCTCCCTAGTCTGCGTGGTAAAAACAAGCTATGCTGACTTCAAGAAAGCTCTAATTTAGGGTTTTGTAAAATACAGTATTAATGTTTTAAACAAGAATGTGAACATTCCACTTCTCCTGAAGTATGTTTAGAGGAAACTAAATCAGTTGTACTCCTTATAGAATACTTTGTTGTTCGGCCCTTTCAGTCCTAAGACGTCCCATTCATCACCTCAGCTCTAGTCTGGCCTCAGAATCTTTCCCCTTGCAGATGGAGAGAAAACGTGGTGAAGAGAGGATAATCAAGCATTGCCACTCGCTCCAACGTGTCCCGATTTACTAACTTCACAGAGAGCTGTGTGTTTGCTGATATATTATCCAGTGGCTTGGACTTTCCTTATGTACGACTGAAGGGGCAAAAGAACAAGCTATAGAAGCCTGCTGAGTACATTTATCCTCGACTTACAGCCCATTATTCAGTGTTATGAAGTGTTTGGTCTGTTTTTTATTGTAAATCAATAGACATACAGAGTCTCTTATTTGGTTTCAAAGTCTGTTAACAGCTCTATATCTTTCATTTTTTCAGTTCACCCAAAGTGCCTTGGACTGTATGGCTGTGGAAGTGGGTCGACTCCGGTCCTTTTTGCAGGTCAGAATAACCCCTCCTTTCTTTCATGTAAAAGTCGTTGCATGGTGCAGTAAATATTCAGTGTTTTTTTTTTTCTTTCTTTTCTTGACTGTTCTATTCAACAGCCTGGGCAGCAAGCCTCGGACCTTGCTATCCTTCTAAAAGATTTGGAAACCTCCTGTAGTGATATCCGTCAGTTCTGCAAGAAAATCCGCCGCCGAATGCCTGGGACTGATGCACCAGGAATACCAGCAGCTCTCGGCTTTGGGCAGCAGGTCAGAGACTACGCTGCCACCTGTTAGCATAACAGCAGCTTTATTATGTTTGTAGTATACATGAATGGTACCATGTAGCGTGCAGTCTAGGGTGTATTGGAGCAGAGGCTGACGAGTGATTAGCCTTGCTTGTTGAATATAGGTCCCTGGGTTAAATTGGAAAACCATATATTTCTAAGGTCCTGCTTGCCTCGTTAGTGAAAGGGGCACCATGAGATTCATGGAAGTAGACCGAACAATTTGTGTGGGACATAGTGTTGAAGATGGAGGCTGATGAGCACCATGACGGCCTTGAACCTTATTTTGCCACGGGGCTGCCAACGTGTTTCTCAAGGTAGTGGTGAGATATGTACAAATAGTGTGCCCCATAGCAACTGTTCTGCCACATTCAGAATACATTTTACAAAGCACCTATAACTGGAACAAACACTTCCTGGATATCTTGTTCACCTCCATTTCATGGGTTAGTTAAGCATCTGCTGTTATACTCTAAAATGGCAGTGCCTTGGTATCTTTCCAGCACAGAACCACTGCTTATCGTTGGGTAGTTTTAGCCAGTCAATCAGTGGCACTAGACACTCTTAAATTGTTTTCCTGGGTTTTAATGATAATCCATAGCACGATCTGGGTATTAACACCAGGTGAGTAGAACCTGAGGTCACATGGTCGAACAGCCTCTACTTAAAAGCTTTACATTGCGGTTACAAGAGGCAATAACAAATTACCCTGATGTAACGCTACAAGACTGAGGTTTTTTTTTATTCATCAGAAAACCCCTGGACGTTGTGAGTGCCCTGCGTTGTCTCCCTACATCTGCCAAACTAGAAGTGGGATTGTGTGATCCAGGGTTTTGAGCGACATTGATACATTGAAGCAGTAGTGTGACAGCCCCCATATCCTTGAATGCTACACATGGGTTGTGAAGCGTGGACTCTATCTTAAGTTCATTTCCTTTGCGGTTGTAATAATGCAGCTTGCAGGAGAACAGAGACTTTATTTCAAGCCCTTGGATCAACAGTGCCTGCATTTCCCACTGTTTGTGCCACATAGTGCAGCAGAAAAACTGGGCTAACATTTGTAGGCTCAAAGAGGATTATGGTTTTCATTTCATTTACAAATATGGGTGGAACGTGCGTTCTCGGCCACAGGTTCCAATCCAGATGGTTTATTTGGTCTTTCATGCTTACGCGGTTGATAAGATTAGGTTGTATCATGCTGCTTTGTGCATGTCTTTGTTTTCTTCCCAGGTTTCTGACACACTCTTGGATTGCCGTAAGCATTTAACTTGGGTGGTGGCAGTGCTTCAAGAAGTGGCTGCCGCAGGAGCACAGATGATTGCGCCTCTGGGGGAGAATGAAGGGTTATTATCACTGAAGCTGGAGGACCTGGCTTTTAAAGCTGCTGAACAGGTAATTCTTCCTCTTACGCGTGAAGAGAGGCTCTATGGTAGATCCATAGACAAGGTCTGCAATATCCATTTCCACATGTTTTAATTTATGAGCATTGTAGCCATGGAAAACAAAGTAGTGAATGGTGTTTAGTTGCACAGTAGCATAATCTAAGAATACGCAATCACAGTATTACATTTAACTGAAATATCTCCGCAAGTCTCTTGTATTCCTCCCTTAAATGTAATAAGTTGTAAGTCAATTGAGTAAAAATGTGTACAGCTTGATACTCACTCTGTAGAAACTTCAGAAAATGTTTGTGCTGCACTTAGGCCACAGATTGAGAATCTCAGTGGGCAGACTAAGGACATTATTACGAGATGGCCATAGCTGGACAATTCTGTTCCCGCACCCACGCTTACCTGATGCGGGAACACTGAACCCAGTTTGACTTGGTGCACATTTGAGATTAGCCCACCACAGCTCCAGGGCAGGCACAGGCAAACGACACCCTCCTGCAGCACGGGGGAGTATGCTGTGGTTATTCACAATAGCCTTTAACCTACCCTCACCAACCCCCTCCCAGTGCTTTGACTCCTTCACTTCGATCTGTGGTGCTTTCCTCCTCCCAAACCAACTCACATTTGCCAGTTATGCTCTCCCAGGTTATGACCTACAGCGATGACTGAAACAGGGAATGGTTAAAGTTTGGGGTGGAGAATGTGTTGTTAGGTCTGACCCTGGTATCTCCCCTTCTTAAGCCTAGATACCGGGCATCAAACCCCTTCTTCTTAATCCATCTATGGCTCCTAAAATGGAGTATTGTTAAGTTCAGTAATAGTTACACCTGTTATTTTCAGTGATAGTAAACTTCAATCGAAATTTCTGCGTACAAAGGTAAAATCTTTGTGCAAAGTCTTAAAAATATTTTCTGGTGATTTCAGGATATCTGTGGAATGGGCAACTGGAAAAAAGACAACCAAATGACTCATGTTATTTTTCACTGAATGCCAAGCTTACACATACTTTATTTCAGATCTATGGCTCTCAAGGCATCAACCCACATGAAAGCTTGCGCCAGTCTTGCAGCATTCTCATTGCAACCATGAACAAGATGGCTACAGCTATGCAGGAGGGCGAATATGATGCAGACAAGCCACAGATAAAGGTATGACTGGTTTTAAAATGCAAAGCTGCAAGAGGACAATATGATACCATTCATTAAATTATGACCTGAGACAGATTTTGGTCTTAATTTTGTAAGATAACTTCCCATTTCTGCAAACAATCTCATATTACAGCGGGAGTTATGAAAGTGGTGCCAGTGCTACACAATGTATCCCTGCATACAGTTAGGGTTTTCCAGCTACTGTATAGTTCTCACTGCCAGGTTCTTTTGAGCAGTTGCTTGGCTTCAGGAGATGTTTAGAGAATTGGTATTACTTGAGTCTATTGATGCTGCATGAAAGAGCCATGTTCTATGGTAGCGAAGAATCCACAAAAGGCACCTTGGGTCCTTTTTGCTACTGGTATGCCGATGGAGCGGAGACCTATGCCTCAAGACAAGAATTCTCTTCCTGATACGTACCTGTGGGGAGAGAAATGGATCCAGTCCACACAGGTCACCCACAGAAGACGATGTGTCAAATATTTTCCCTCTTGAATGGCATAATTATGCCTTGTATCTTGATTGTTCCTCACTGTGGTCATCACACTAACTGTACAAGCGCTTAGAGTGAAAGCTGAGGAAACTGAGAGGTGAGTCTGAATCTTTCACTTGTGTCTTCTCTTCTCTGTTCATGTCGGAGTAAGAATATGATGAAAGAAGTCCTAATCAACACTATTCTTTCTTCAGAATGGGAACACCGAGTTTTCATTTAGGTGTGGCACCTGGCAGTGCCACTTAGGCTTGAGAGTGTCATATGGCATTTACCTGACTTGACAACACCCTAGTTACTACGCAGCACTGTCTCCACTTACCCCTTCAGTTCCCTCTTCCACACCAGTGTCATAAAATTGTTTTTGTTACTTTTTTTAGTGTATAATGAGAAAAAAATATCCACAAGTTTGAAAAGCTTTACCAGATACAAGGAAATTGTGCCAAATATTCAGACACTTGACTGGTGCATGCAGTTTTCCGGTGTTAATCATTACAGGTGGTAATGTACTGTGTCGCATGACCAGAATTATCCGACATTTCAGGGAAATGAAATTAATGGCTTGCACAAGTTTGCCTCCAGAGAGCCGATGGACCGATAAAATTAGTAATTTCTTTTGTAAGATAAACAGAGAGAACAGTTGGCCTCTTCAACTCGTGAGTGCCTGTTCCACAGCTTGAATCTGGGTTGGTGGTACGGACTGTAGCACTCACCAACAACACTTAGTGGTGACTGGAGCCAAGGCTGCAGTGTTGTGACATTTCGCATGGACCTGAACCATGTTCCATGATCAAATCTTGTGGTTTGAGTACTGTTACTGATACCTGTGGCATTGTCTCTGGTACCAAGTCTGAAGTCTAGGTCTGTAATTTTAGAGCCTGATCATAATACTGATGGTGGTTGTTCTCACTTGTGGGAGCAATGTGTTTGGGGTGTGCATTTGACAGGATAAAGGAGACATTTTCCCTGATTAATTAATATTTACAGAATGTAACTTTATTGCATACTGCAAACGTTTCTCTTTTAAGAACTTGTTTTGCTTTGAGATTGAAGCTGCCAACGAGACGAATGGTGATGATAAAGTGGTGACATTTTGCGTAACGGCTCGAGGTGAAACACTCTTTCTGTTCCCTCTGGCACTGCTTTGGGGACCCAGCAGTTACAGGGGCCTCCATTTGAGGTACTGCTGGTAGGTCTTCCCCTGATGCCATCTGCCACCTGGGGTCCCAGTATCAGATCCCTTCCTGATGCCAGTACAGGCGTCCACCGTGAACCCACGTTCCATGCTGGTCACTGTTGCACTTATGCTGCTGCAGGCTCTGTTGGCACCAATTGACGACCTGGTGCCAACACCCTCATCATATCTTGAACCAATGTCAGCACCACCTCGGCCAAATTCACAAAATAAATCTGTTATCACGATTCCTGACTCTAACCCAACACCACTATCAGCAGAGGCTCAACTTAATTTTTGGCTTTGATTCTGATCCCCTACCAGACCAGAACAAGGGAGCACACCTAATAATAATAATAATGATGGATAGGGGCATAGCTTGCTTTCCCCTTATTATGCAGATGATGCCTTATACCTTCCCTGTAGGCTCAACACCTCCCCTGAGGCACAGCTTGACTCGCCTCATAGACCACCAGTGTAGGAACATGGCTCATTTGCCATAGTGGTTCGGAGTCCAGTTGAAGTACTATAAGACTAGGAAAAATGTTGTCATGAGATTGTCAAACATGGGTGAGCCACATCGGAGCCCTTGCTTCCATTCAGTGACGCTCTTACGGATGCATTGATGCTACCATATTCTTGTCTACCTGTAGCTTGCAAGAAGCCAGGCGACACAGGCCTGCTCTTGTTGATCTAGATTTCCTCACCAAGTTCCCCTCTCATGAAAGTCTTGTTATACATGCTTCGGCTAGTATAGTTAATCCGAACTCCTTTCCAACCCATGCCCTGGATAAAGTCCAAACAGATGGATGCTTTTGGCTTACAAATGTTTTCTTCTTACAGCTTGGCACTGCGGTCCATAAACGCAGTCTATTAGTCTGCAGTCTGTTAGTGTGCTATACACATGCCTTATGGGACATGGCCAGCGAGATCTTGCTGACAGTCCTGGAAGCTCTGGGGGCCGCCTTCTGCAAAACAATACTCCCTTACGTTCTGCAAATGTAGGGGCTACTCCAGTGGGTTGGCCTTAGGGCAATGCCAACCTTCCCAGCCTCTATTGAATGAGGCAGCACAGTCCTCTCAGGGATGCAGTTTAGGCACCAGCAGACAACGCGCAAGCCAGCAGGGGCACCAGACCTCCAGCTCTTTCCCTGCTACAGTGGGCATCAAGCTGCTTTAGTTTATCCTCAGCAGCTCGCACCTGACTTCTGGGAGGCAGGATTCAGTATTTCCACCCTGGTCGGTGATCCATCACATGTGGCAGGTGAGTCTTACAGATTGTCAAAAGGAGTTACTCCCCACATTGCATTTTGTTGCCATCCCACATTTCTCCTATGGGAGACTGAATGGTGTCCTTGGATCTGCAAGACGTGTTTTCATATATCTACACTGCAGTCCCATATGCATAAAGATAAGCCAGGCACACTTTAAGTTTCCCTGTTTCCCTTCGGCCTTACCCCAGCCCCTTGGTTATTCACAAAAGTGATGACGGTGGTCACTGTGCATCATTGGAGGTTGGGAATTTCCAAACGAATGGCAGCTGTAAACAGACTTATCAGTCAGTCGTTGACCACTTCTGGGCAGTGGCAGAAGTCTTGACATTTTTTGGTTTTATCATAAACGAGCCTGCCTAATTCCCTCATGGAGGCTTTTTCATTGGTGTGATCCTGGATATGGTGAATTTCAATGCTTTCCCTCCACTGGGTTTAATCCCGGATCCCAGTGAGGGTGGCTCTAAGCCTTTTTGGCCTTGCATGTTCTCCTTGTCAGGAACTCCAGGTGGCACATGTGACCCTACTATAAAACCGGAAATCTCAGTGTGCCCAGCATCAAAGCTGCCTCAGTGGCCCCATCCAAATTTTACGGTGATACACAAGATGTGTTGTGGTGGCTGTCCGATCACAGTTTGTCCTCCAGTAGACAACCCAGAGCTGACATTGGTGATGGAGGCCTCACTACTGGGTTCAGTGGGGAATATGGAAATCAGAGGCCTCTAGTTTACAGCAAAGATCCAGCTCCACCTCTTCCTACTAGAGTTGTGGACTGTTCCTTTGGTCCTGAAGTATTTCACTGCAGTTGATCAAGGGGAAGCTGGTGCAGGTTGTCGCAGATACCACCACCGCCATGTGGTACTACGACAAGCAGGGCCGAGTGGTGTCCTGGCCTTGTACCAAAAGAATTTGCGTTTCTGAAGGTGTCTGCAGCAATAGAACATCTTTATAGTTGTCAGCCACCTGGCGTGAGACCTGAATGGCAGAACGGATGAATTAAGCAGATCTTGCCTGGCAGACCATTATAGGCATCTGCGACCCAAAGTGGCGCAAGGCGTATTCAATCAGTAGGGACCGCTCTGGCTGGACCAGTTTGCCAGTGTAAAGCGTGCAATGTCAATGATTTTGGGTGTTGGAGTTTCCATCAGAGCACTCATTAGGAGACGCATTCCAGATTGATTGGAAAGATGGACTCCTGTACACTTTCCGCCGCTACCTCTTCTGCCCAGAGTGCTGAAGAAAATCAGGAGTGACCAGGAGAGTAATGTACCTAAAGCTTTTGAGCATGAGCATCTGTCTTTCGATCAGGCTTCAACTCAGAGGAACTCCTGTCTCGGTAACCGAGAAAGATCCTTCATCCAAACTGCCATAACTTACACCTCCATGCTTAGAGATTGAGCAATGGCAATTGACTGCCTTTGAGTTGCTGGCTGAGGTGTTAGATATCTTCCTCTCTACCAGACGCCCTTCCATTTATGCTGTGCACTGGGACTAGTTCTTAACCGGTGATGGTATCTGAAAGAGACACGTTAGTGACAGATTCCTTACCTTAGAACAGATTCCTTACCTTAAAATATCCCCAGGCGTCAGGCTGGATCCGGAAAGTTTTTTGCGTAGCAGTACCCTTGCGCGTCGGTAGGCGGCGTCGTGCGGCTCCGCGTCCGTCGTCGGCGTCGTGATCGCCGGGATGACGTCGCGGGCAGTACTTAGGCGCCGCCCCTGCGCGCTGACGTCAGTTCTTCTTTTTCCACGCCAGTAAGCGCAGATCCGGGAAGAGCAGTGCCCTAGTCACTTTTTGACTATCTTTTTTGGTGAATTTTTTCACTGTTTCTTCAACGAGTCTTCACGACTCCTAAGGTGTCGTAGGGATGCCCGGCTTTAAGCCCTGCGAGGAATGTGGTTGCATGATGTCGATCACGGACCCGCACCTCGAGTGTCTCTTTTGTCTCGGCCGAGACCACGACACGAAGTCGTGTCCTGACTGCCGGAAACTTCATCCTAAGGCTTTGCGAGAGCGGTCTCGAAAGCTCCTCGAAGTCCGGCATTCGGCTCCGCGCCGCACCAAGCCCCGGTCCCGGGAGAGGTCGAGGGGCCGGACGCGGAGTCCCCGCCGTTCGTCGGATTCAAAGTCTTCGCGCTCCTCCGGTAAGTCGAAGCACAAGAAGTCTAAGCGGCGTCATCGCTCTAAGACTTCGCCTCGCCGGTCTCGCGACTCGGCTGAGGTCCCTGTCGGCACCGTCCCCGCCGCCCCGGACGTGCCTGTCGAGTTACCCCCGCAGTACCCGCCCTACCCGGTCTCGGGGCGACTCCGGCCGATATACAGGAATTCCTGTCGGCCATGGCCCGCCTCTTCGGGCCTCAAGGTCCCTCCGGTGCGCCTTCGGGCCCCGCGGGCCCTGATGGGGTTGCTCCGGCGTCGCCGTCGACTCCGGTCCCGGCGTCGCCTGTCCCACCAGCCTTCGTCCCGGCCTCGGCTCCGGCCCCGGCCTCGACCCCGGCTCCGGTGGTGCCGCAACCCCCATCGACGCCGGTTGACCTAACCACGCCTCCGCCGACGCCCCCGGTGCCGTTTCCGACGCCGTCCGGGGCTCCGGGCGGCGTCGTTCCCCGGTTCTCTCCGGGTCCGGACATGGAGCCGGACCGGCGTCGCCCGACGCCGTTTCCGGCGCCGATGAGACCTTGGGTCCCTGATGTCCCTCCTCCTCCATATTTTCAACCTGAGGAGGACCAGGAGAGCTGGGAGGGGTCTGAGGACCCTCTCACACAACAGTGCGAGTTTGACCCGGACTGGGTTGAGGAACTTGGGGATGCCAGTGGTCTGGATACCTCCCTGACTCTGGCATGCTGTCTCCTCCCGTGGCAACGGAGGAGGGGGCTAATTTTGCAACGGTGTTGCGTAGAGCTGCTGGAGCCTTGAATCTCCAGTTGCCTACAGTGGTCGTCAGGTCTAACATCCTGACTGAAGTGCTTCAGCCGGCGGCCTCCTCTTCGGAGACTGTGCTGCCGTTCAACGATGCACTGACTGACGTTCTTTTGGGTGCCTGGTCCAAACCCACCACAGGGGCTCCTGTGGATAGGAACGTGGCCCGACGCCATCGCCCTGCTCCGGGCGACCCCCTGTTTCTCTCCCAACACCCCACCCCTGAGAGCTTGGTTGTCCAAGCCTCTGCCTCCCAAACCGCCTTCCCTACCGCCCCTCCAGACACTGCTTACCCGCGCCATTGCGGAAGGGCGTGATGCGGCTAAATATACCGTCCGCTGTGGCCTTGATACCGCCGACTCGCTGGGCAGATCGCTTGCAACGACGGTGGCGCTGCGTCGCCACGCCTGGCTGAGAACCACTGGTTTTCAGGGGATGTCCAGAATACACTCATGGACATGCCCTTTGATGGAGTCGGTCTTTTTGGTTCGAAGGCAGACCATGCGCTGGAGCGTTTCAAGGACTCACGGGCTACTGCTAAGTCCCTGGGCCTTGCTGTTGTGCGCCCTCCGCTCACGTCTGCTTTTCGCCCCTTTCGTGGCCACGGAAGGGGCGCCCAGTCACGTCCACAGCCCGGCCAACGGCCCGGCGCAGCAAGCGCCTTGGCGTGGCCGAGGACGTGGATACCGCCGTGGCGGTTCGGGCAACCAGCGTGCGGGTCAGTCCACCACCTCCAACCCGTCCGCGGCCTCCAAGCCCTCCTAGTCCCTCCTTTCAGGTGCACAGTACGCCAGTCGGGGCAGGGTCCGCCATCACCTTCACCACTGGCGTCCCATCACCTCGGACAGGTGGGTCTTGGACATTGTCCGAAGGGGCTACTCCCTCCCCTTCGAGACCACCCCCAGCCATGCCACCTCAATTCCACCGCATGTCAGGGGATCACTTGGTGCTTCTACAGAAGGAAGTCACGGCCCTCTTGGCCAAGAGGGCCATCGAGCATGTTCCAACCCCAGAAGTAGGGCGTGGTTGCTACTCCCACTACTTTCTGGTGCCCAAAAAGGACAAGGAGGACATGCGTCCTATCTTGGACCTCCGGAACGTCAATCGCTTCCTCCGGAAGGAGAAGTTCAAGATGCTCACCCTAGCTCAGGTCTTGACTGCCCTCGACCCCGGAGACTGGTTGGTAGCGTTGGACTTGCAGGACGCCTATTTCCACATCCCCGTCCTGCCGGCCCACCGGCGTTACCTTCGGTTCACGGTAGGCCTCGAGCATTTTCAGTTCACCGTGCTCCCCTTTGGCCTTACCAGTGCCCCTCAGGTGTTCACGAAAGTGATGGCGGTGGTCGCAGCTCATCTGCGCCGGGCAGGGGTTTCAGTCTTCGCCTACCTCGACGACTGGCTGCTGAAGGCGGGCTCGTTCCAGGCAGTCGTCTCCCACCTCCAGACTACGGCCGAACTCCTGCACTCGCTGGGGTTCTCCATCAATGTGCCAAAGTCGCATCTGATTCCTTCTCCACAGCTCCTTTTCATCGGAGCAGTTCTGGACACGACGCAGTTTCGGGCCTATCCTCCCGAACGGCGAGTCCGGGATATTCAGGCTATGATTCTGATCTTTCAGCCTTTATCCTGGGTTTCGGTACGGATGACCCTGAGGCTGCTGGGCCTCATGGCCTCCTGCATCCTGCTGGTCAATCATGCCAGATGGCATATGCGGGCTCTGCAGTGGGACCTGAAGTTCCAGTGGGCGCAGCACCAGGTCAACCTGTCCGATCACGTCCAGATCTCGGAGGGGACTGCAAGACAGTTGCAGTGGTGGCTCTCGAACCGGCAATGGGTCATGGGCAGATCCCTCTCCCTTCCCCAGCCAGAGCACACAGTTGTGACGGACGCGTCCCTTCTGGGATGGGGCGGTCACATGGGAGAGGCGGAGATCAGAGGCCTCTGGTCTCCGGCGGAGTCCCGGCTCCATATCAACCTTCTGGAGCTCTGGGCGATCCGGCTTGCACTCAAGGCATTCCTTCCCTCTGTCAAAGGGACGGTAGTGCAGGTGTTCACCGACAACACCACCGCCATGTGGTACTGCAACAAACAGGGGCGGGGTGGGGTCGTGGACCCTTTGTCAGGAGGCTCTGCGCCTCTGGACATGGCTGGAACATCAGGGCATGTTCCTGATGGTTCAACACCTGGCAGGTTCCCTGAATGCCAGGGCGGACGAACTCAGCCGCAGGTGCATGATGGATCACGAATGGCGTCTTCACTCGGAAGTGGCGCAAGGACTCTTTCTACAGTGGGGAGAGCCTTGGTTAGATCTATTCGCCACCGAAGAGAACGCGCAATGTCATCAGTTTTGCGCGTTGGAATTTCCAAGGCGGCACTCGCTCGGCGGCGCTTTTCGTCACGCAGTGGAGTTGCGGTCTATTGTACGCCTTTCCGCCTATACCACTTCTACCCAGAGTGTTGAAGAAGATTCGGCACGACCGGGCCCAAGTCATTCTTGTGGCTCCGGACTGGGCTCGAAGAGTTTGGTATCCCGAGCTACTCAGTATGAGCGTAGATCCCCCGATCCGTCTGCCTCTTCGGGAGGATCTTCTGTCGCAGCAGCAGGGGACGGTCCTCCACCCGAACCTGTCCAGTCTACACCTGCTTGCGTGGAGATTGAGCGGCGGCAGTTGATTCCTTTCGACTTGCCTCCCGAAGTTTGTGATGTGATTCTGGCAGCCTGGCGTCCCTCCACTAAGGTGGTATACGCCTGCAGGTGGAACAAATTTGTGGCATGGTGCACAGCAAAGGCTGTGAACCCCTTTCTGCCCCTCTTTCTGAGGTCCTTCTGTTCCTTCTTTCTCTGGCCCAACAGGGTTCTGCCCTGGGTACCATCAAGGGTTATCTCTGTGCTATCTCGGCCTTCCTCAGGCTCCCTGATCAGCCCTCCCTTTTCAAGTCCCCTGTTGTTAACAGGTTCTTAAAAGGCATTACACACCTCTTTCCTCCTGTTCCATTTGTGATGCCTCAGTGGGACTTGAACTTGGTTCTTACCTTTTAATGTGCGCTCCCTTTGAGCCTCTGCATAACTGTCCTCTTCGTCTTCTGACTCTAAAGACAGCCTTTCTGGTGGCCATCACCTCCGCTCGGCGGGTGAGTGAGCTCCAGGCTTTATCTTGCAAACCTCCCTTTCTGTCTGTTCATCCAGACAAGGTTGTTCTTCGGACGCGTCCGTCCTTCTTGCCAAAGGTGGTTACTGCCTTTCACATTGGGCAGACCATCACTTTGCCTACCTTCTTTCCGCCTCCGCATCCTTCCAGAGAGGAAGAGAGGCTCCACCGTCTGGACCCAAAACGTGCGCTCTCCTTCTATATCAACCGCACAACACACTTCCGGGTGGATGACCAGCTCTTTGTTGGCTACGTGGGCGCCAAAAAGGTCGGGCGGTGCACAAACGAACCATCTCCCGCTGGGTTACCTTGTGCATCAAGACCTGCTATTCTTTGGCTAAGAAGGAGCCTCCTGTTGGGCTGCGTGCCCATTCCACCAGGGCAACGGCTGCTACCACGGCCTTGGGCCGCGGTGTTCCGCTGCCCGTTATTTGTCAGGCAGCTACGTGGGCCTCGCTGCACACGTTTACAAAGCATTACTGCCTTGACAGTCAGGTCCGGAGGGACGGCTTCTTTGGCCGTTCTGTCCTCCAGGACTTCCTTGTCTGATCTTTGTTCGCAGACCCACCACCGGGGTTGGTATTGCTGGGGTATCTATTCTAAGGTAAGGAATCTGTCACTAACGTGTCTCTTTCAGATGCACAAGTTACTAACTTGTGTAACGATATATCTGTAAGAGACAGTAGTTAGTGACAGATTCCTACCGCCCCACCCATCCTCCCCGTTCTGCGAACTGATTTCTAGGGTTAAGGACATCCCTTTCAGGGCCCTAGTATTTTTCAGACACCTATGTCAGCTTCTTGCATGGCTCTGCGTTCCTGGCGCGGAAAGTCGTGTACAGAACTGACGTCAGCGCGCAGGGGCGGCGCCTAAGTACTGCCCGCGACGTCATCCCGGCGATCACGACGCCCGACGACGGACGCGGAGCCGCACGACGCCGCCTACCGACGCGCAAGGGTACTGCTACGCAAAAAACTTTCCGGATCCAGCCTGACGCCTGGGGATATTCTAAGGTAAGGAATCTGTTCTAAGGTAAGGAATCTGTCACTAACTACTGTCTCTTACAGATATATCGTTACACAAGTTAGTAACTTGTGCATCTGGAACACTGACCCATTACAGGCGAAACTGTTGAATATTCTCTTGTATGTTCTGTCTTTAGCCCAGCAAGACCTTGCATTAGGCTCTATAAAAGGTAATTTGTCCTCCCTTTTGCCATTTCTGCGTTTGCCGGCCCAACCTTCCTTGTTTAAATCATCAGTTGTGTTTATTGATTATTTCATGGTTTGGTTGTGTGACCTCACTGTGTTATAATAAAACCATTCCGTATCAGATCCAGTTAGGTTCTTTCGTTGCTTAGCCCAGCTGTTGCACGGAGCAGTCAGACTTCAAATAAAAGGAACAAGTGTAAAGCATTAAGAAGTACCATAAGAGTAAATATGAAGAAAATACAACACAAAAAAATCCAGCACAAATTTATTAAAATAGGGTATATTTTAATCTTTAAACAGACACCTGAACGACAAAAACCACTGGAGGTATTTTGAGATATGATTTTTAAAACAAACAATAAATCACTGCTTTTCACTCAATGCAATAAATCTTTGTAATCGACTGCAATAGCAGTTTAGGGTTAGCCGCGGCAACCAAATTAAAAATAGCTATATGGACACTCGCGGACAGCCCAAATCCGATAGGGGGCCAGTCACAGGGACCAACCCGGTCCAGGGGGACAGTTACCTGTCACTTTTAGCATGGTCCAGTCCAGTTCTGATTCCTTAGGTAGGACCCCCATTAAAGTCAATGCTGAAGAAGCTGCAGATGCTGGGCTGGGCGGTGGGACTTACTTTGGCCACCACTATTGCCTCGAGCTTGGGGTGTCTTTCCCTTCAGGGGTCAATCAACCACAGTGTCCAAGTAATGTCTAGTGGTAACTGGTCTCTGATTACATCAAACCCAGCAGTTTCCTTTAAATGGCAATATCTTTCTTGCAGGGAGTACACTTTGACAGCTTTCACGGGGCCAGCAAACTCCGGTGCACCTCGTGAGGGTCTGGACTTGGTCTCCCAGACAGCAGCCCGGCATCCAGCAGAATTGAGATGTCTTCGAGCTGGGCTCACAAGAGTCGAGGCGTCTCCGTTTTTATGACCCTGCAGCTGTGACTCTCTGAGTCACTTTTTCTGTTTGGCACACGTGGACAACTTTTCGACAAGTGGGGCATCGCACGTCAAGTCCTCTTTTTGCCAGTCCTCCGGTTCAGCAGGTGCAGTCCAGTCCTTGGTGCAGCCTCTCTTTGCTGGATCCAGGGAGCATCAGGGTAGTCCTCCTTCGGTCTTCTTTCTAGTCTAGTAGTGATCTAAGGTTGGGTTGCCAGGAGTTGCACTTTTATGCCCGCTATGAGATTGAGGTGATGGCAGCGACCAACTAGCCATGAGCTATCAGATCCCTTCCCGCCTGATGACTACTTCCTGTGAAATGTGGCATCTAGCTATCACAGGGTGCACTGTTCTGCCTACTTTAGCGTGCTACTCGCCAACAAAACGTGCTTCAACACCCCATCAGGGGTAACGAGCGCTATATAAATGGAAACCTTTTTCCCTCTTCTATCCCTCCACTATCCTTCTGAATCCAAATAACTGACTAACCTATCTGTAGGAAGCTAGGTTTCTGTTGCAGTAACCCCCCCCCCACTTTCTGCCAGACTACTGATGCACTTTGACTTGATGTGCCCTGGGTCCCTGCCAATCAGGTTCCCAGGGCCTGTGTTCTTTCCCAAAACTGTACCTTGTACCTCCAATTTGCACCTCTCCGGCCACATGTCAGTGCCTTGTCAAGGGCACTGTGGACAGGGAAGGCCTTTAAGGGCAGAAGCACTTATTGTGCCACCCTTAGAGACCCTGTACCTTTACACACACACACTGCCATGGCAGGCTGCATGTTTTGGTGCAGAACAAAGTGAAGAGTCGACATGGCACACATCCCTGTGTGCCATGCCTACAACCCACTGCCCTGGCATAGGTCAGCCACCCCTCTAGTTGGGGGCACTATACCAGTGTTGAGGGTACAGGTGCATGAGCCCTGTACCCCTACAGTGTCTAGACCAATTCTTAGACATTGTAGGTGCAGTGCTGCCATTAAGAGTATATGGTGCTGGGAGTTTGTCATTACGAAGTCCATAGCACCATAATGGCTTTACTGAAAACTGGGAAGTTTGGTATCAAACTCCTCATCACATTAAACCCACACTGATGCCAGTGTGGGATTTAATGAAAAATGCACTCAGAGGGCATCTTAGAGATGCCCCCTGAAAAAGGACCAGCTTCTGGTGGTTTCCTTAACTGGTACACACCAGCCTGCCACCACGAGACATGTTTCTGGACCCCTGGGGTTGGGAGCTTTTGCTCCCTGAGCCCAGAAACAAAGCCTTTCCTGGGCGGAGGTGGTCACACCTGTGGCAGGGGAGCTTCGAAGGCCTTGCCGCCTTTGTAAGTCGACCCCCAGCCTCTCCTGCTATCAGGAGCAGCCCCCTTCCTGTCTCCCCTCCTTTTCGGCGGGAAGACAGGCGGGAAAAATGAGCACAGCCCAAAAGGTGTGCCCACCTCTGCCAACCCCACCCCTCAGGTGAGGGAGGCGAGGTGAAGCCCACTTTTCAGTGCCCGCCATCTTGCAGATGGCAGGCACTCTCCAATCAGGATTAGGGATTGTGCCCACTCCCCCATGTGGGGTGAGCACACCAAGGGTGTAGTCACCCTAAGGTCAGTAGCCCATTGGCTACTGACCTCAAGACCCCTAAAACGCCCCCTAAATACTGTATTTAGGGGGCAGCCCTGAAGCAAGAGGACAGATTCCCGCAACCTACGAAGAAGGACGAAAGAAGATGCCCAGCAGAGGAGACTCCAGAGAACAACTGACTTGGCCCCAGCCCTACCTGCCCGTCTGCAGTTTCCAGAGATCCTGCACCAAAAACCGCCTTGTCCTGCAGCCAGCGACCTTCGGAACCCCTGGGAGGACTGACTGCCTTCAACAAAGACCGGATCTCCTGTGAACAGCAGCACTGTTCAAAAGAAACAGCTAAGAAAGACTCCAAGCCTACTGAGGAGAAAGAAACCCGACGCCTGGAACCACCACTGCACCCGACGCCCACGGCCCGAGTCAGAGTGGCCCACCGGTCCCAGCGAGGTCCCCCAGCACTCCAGAGTCCGAGTCCACCGTGGGTTGACCCCTCCGGGACTCCCTGACATCGCCTGCAGCCTCTGCACGTAGACCTCCCCCAACTGCTGGTGGCCCAGTAAGGTGAAATCCAATCTCAAGACACCCCTGCATCCAGCCGCCCTGCGCCCAGGACAAGAGAACCCAAGGTGCACCTACGTCCCCGAGACCTCCGACTTACCTGCCCAGCTGTTGGTTCCTCCCGGAAGTCTTCCTGGACTGAGCCTGCAGCCAAAATCCAAAACCGGCAACTCCCATTGAAAACGACAGGGCACCTGATGCCAAAACAGCACCCTGCACCCAGCCGCCCCTGCCCCGCTGCGGGTGCACTTTGTGTGCTAACTCAGATCCCCCTTTGCCCTGAGTCTAACACCAGGAGCTTTGCTCCCACAACCTTGTGGCCTGCTTGTGAGCAGCCACCAACCGGAGGCCCCCTATCCCACATTGGATAACATTGGGCCTCCACACTCTTCACCCGGCCGCCCTAGTGCTGCTGAGGGTGCTTTGAGAGTGCATCCTCGACCCTGGGGGAACCCTCGTTCTAACCCCAGAATACCGACTCCCACAAATAACTACTTACCTGTAAACCGATACCTCTATTTCCTTCCATAGGATTGCATTGACTGTTTTCCTTGAAAATACTAGTGTGGAGTTGGTTTGTATGAAACACTGAAAAACTGCAAATGTACAAAAACTGATTTACTTATCTTTTCTCTAGGAAATGTCCCAGTGTGATATCTAGGCATATCACACTGAGTAGAAAAAGTAACTTAAAAAGTAACGTACAAATTAATCTGTAAAGTAACTGAAAAGTAATTTCGAAACATTAACTTTCCTGTAATTCAATCAACTGCATTTGAACCTGCATTCAACTGTAAAACATTGCATAAGATTTTGCAAAGCATTTGTTTCACTTACCTGCACCAGGCTTGGCTTGGTTCTAGAAATAAAATAACTTAATATTTTTGATACAAACAAATTGGTCTGAGTTCAGTCTTTGAGTGTGTGACATCATTTGCTGATTGAGTGTGTACAACAAATGCTTAACACTACCCTCTGATAAAGCCTTACTGCTCGCCCACACTACCACAAATGGAGAGTAAGGTGCTATCTACTTTTACCTCTGCCTACCTTTGGGGTTCCACTGGACTCTGTGCACACTATACCTCATTTTGGTATAGTATATGCAGAGCCAGCTTCCTACACTATCTACCACTCCAAATTACTTTCATATTTCACTATACTAATTCAACACTAATCCTTTATGGGTCCCGGTTAGTGTGCTAGTCGCCGAAAAAGCGCTTCGACACCTCGTCAGGGGTGGTAAGCGCTATATAAATGCAATTACAATACAATACTTCTAACATAGACGGACACTTATCTTGGTGTATGGAGCTCCCTAGTCCAATCTAGAGGTGTGGCTACCCGGGTGCTACACCCCCCCTTGGGAAAACAGTTTGACAATGGCTTCTCCCTCTCTGCCTAGATGCCAGTCTAAAAAAAAGAGGAGCCCCTTCCTAGTGTGACTACAATTTGCCCTTCAAAGGTGGGTCACATCCACTCTGGCCGTTGTGCAAGGAGGAGATCACACCTCTTCCCTTGACATTTCCTTTGTTCCTCTTCCTGAAAGTCGTTCTCACCTCTCCCTAGTAGGATACCAGGCTGTGTCGCGGCCAGCAGCTGTCTGCACTAGAAAACAGCTACTGAATTACTTGGGTAACAAAGTGGCAACTTTCTAAATTTGCTATTTGTAACATACTTGCATTAAATTCGACTTGGGCACCAAGTCATGTTTAATACAACAATTCTTTTGATACCTTGAAGTATCAGATTTAGTAGTCCCATCTGGAAGTTAGCGCTGCTAAGTTGTCAGCGTGTAACTCCATACGCACCAATGGGGCTACAAGCCTTTCCACCGTAAAAACGACAATGCAGGGTTTTTACTGTCAGGCCATGTAAAGTATTCAAAACATGTCCTTCTTTTTAATATAATGCACCCTGCCTTTAGGTTGTGTTAGGCCTATCTTGGGTCGACATAAATATTAAAAAGGAAGGTTTGGCCTTTTCAAGGGTTTAAATGGCAAAGTTGAGATACAAGTTTTAAAACTCCTCTGCAAGTCTTCACTGGCAGCCTGTGAGTCATGCCTTGCTTTGTCACACTCGTGGTGGCTCAATAAGTGCTTCAGTCCACGAGCGACAATTAACTTAGAGGCGCTAGCTACGCCTGGTACCGTATACTAGAAAATTCTGAGGAAGTTAATTTATGCCAATTGGCGGTGTGGGAGAGTTATACCTTGTAAAGGCTAGAGTACTGGGGCTTAGTTGGCAGGTCCCAGTGCACTTTGAGTCGAAAAACCAGCAGCATCAGTCCAAATGTCAGGGTGTGATTATGCAAAAAGTGGCGCAGCATGTCCCCCCTCCACCAGTGTGTCATGCCTCAGTGTTACCTTGACTTGGTCTTGCCGTTTTTTATGTGTACACCCTTCGAGCCTATGCACTGCTTGCTGCATTTCTTGACTTGGAAAATGTCTTTCCTCATTGCGATTGTTAGGTCACCGTGTTGGAGAACTTTATGCATTCTAAGCTGGGTAGGATGCTTAGGTTTGATTAGAAATATACCGTGTAAAGTGGGTGATAGGTGTGTAGCTGTGTCTTGATGATGTACCATGATGAGTAGTTTGTCAGAAGCACACAGTGTCGAGTGCCTGTTATGAAAGCAGCAGGTCTGATATTAAGCATTTCCAGACCATAATCGCCTCAATTAGGAGTTGCCCCTTCTGTCTCACATGTGGTCCACCCTTTACAACATTGTGAGGACACCCCGGATGTCTTAAAGAAGGGGTGAGGGTGTGGTTGCCTTACCAGTTGCTTCAGTCTCCGCACCTGTCTTAGACTCTTTTTTAAAGGGAGCAAACTTCATGATGTTTCTAATGAAGATTATATTTCAGCAGCCCTGTTCTTTTCCGATTGTGCTTGTTTTGCTTTGGGCTTGCATAGTTTGTCATGTGTTGAAATAGTTAATTCCAGCAGTGTAACAGGTTAATGCAACACGTTAATTAAGAGTAGGGCTCCCTGTTTCCATTTTTACTGATTTTTACTGATAAATACAGACAGAAAACATTTATTTTCTTGCCTGTATTTATTTGTAAATGTGGATAAAAACAGAAAATAGTTTGCTGTTTCAGTAATTCTAAATACTGTCTGCCATGCCAATAGCCGTATGGATTGATAGGTAAGAGGGTTAAAAAAATTAAAAAAGAAAGGACTTCTAACAATGAGGCTTTACCAGCATGAGATATGCACAAGGTTGATACTGAAATTTGCATATTTTCAAATAAGTGCACTGATTTATCTTCTGGGGGTGTAGACGGAAGTGAAACTTGGCAGGCATTCACGCATGAGTGCATATTTATTGGTTAAATGTGGAAATATACTAATTTCAGCTTTATTTTTCCACAAAACCCCAAATAAATATGGATAAATACAGATAAAATCAGCAAAAAATAAATATGGATAAATACAGGCGGAAATGTCAAAAAAATAAATACCGTAAATCCGGGAGCTAACAAGTTTTAGAGATGTCATATATCCTCATTTTTCACAACCTGGAGTCCACTTTCATGGGCCACGGTAATCCCGAGAGGTTCACAGCTTTTAGAAAACAAATCAGAAAATTGAACCTATTTCCTACTCATGTTCTTTATTTCCTCAAGTGCCTTTCTCTAGTATTCTGTGGTACAGATTATTGATCACCTGGTTGTGTTTATTCCAGTCACCGCCTCCAGTGGAGCAAAGAGCAGCTGCACTGCGAGCGGAGATCACAGACGCAGAAGGACTTGGATTGAAGCTGGAGGACCGGGAGACTGTCATCAAGGAGTTGAAGAAATCTTTGAAAATCAAGGTTAGAATGAAAGACTTTTTACACATCACCACATTCATAGGCAAGACGATAGCAGCTTAGGGAGGATCAAGGGTTTATATTAAATCCCACTTACATCGGTCCTGTATTCTTGTCTCGTACAATCTTTCTCAAAATTCAATCCATAATATGTGTCACAAAAGAAACTGATCCACCAACTTCACAAGTCATGCTTGTGTTTTAGAAGTTATTCAACAAAGACCAACTTTGTCTTCCACTGTCCTATTTCCAGCATTTTAAATTTGAGTTTTAGGAAAGAGGCAACTAGATGCACTTATAGAGTCATGGTAAAGAATCATGGTAAATAGACATCCTAATCTTCACATGGAATTCTCTATTTGTTAACACGTACACACTGAGAATTAATAATGCTCTTAAAGAAGATGATTTTGCCACCTTTCAAGTTTAAAATGTCCCTCCCACCTCACGGCCATTTACATTTCCTTCACTGTGTCCAAGCAGTGCCCTTTTCTCCAAATTTATTTTTAACCAAGCTTTTCCTACATAGAAGTTGATAGTAATAAATAAAGATACAGGGGTTAAATTTTTCACACATCTCTAAAGACTGTGTGAATGTATTTGGGACAAACTGTGGAATAAAATTAATAAATAGTTTTGATAAGAAATCTGCAGAGGGTGTAGCGTCCACTAAAGTTAGTTCTGATGGATAATGTGTGCCCTTGAAGATTCTTTCTGTCCACCTCGCCTCAGTCCACGGATCATTTGGCATCTCCTGGACTGGAAGATTCTGTCAAGTGAAAGATTCAAACCAGGCAGCAATATATATGTACTTTATCATCATTAAGTGAATTCTGTGTTTTTTTATTTTTTTATTTAGGGCGAGGAGCTGAGTGAAGCCAACGTTCGTCTCAGTCTGCTGGAAAAGAAGTTGGACAGTGCTTCCAGGGATGCAGATGATCGAGTTGAAAAGATACAAACCAAATTGGAGGAGACCCAGGCCCTCCTGAAAAAGAAAGAAAAGTGAGTCCGCTTGTATGTCATAGTATCCATCAGTCTCCACCTTCTGATAGTGTTTGGCCCACTGTAAATAATAACCCTGATTAATATTTCATATAAACTCAATCCTACTTTTTGGCAGTGGGCCTCACTCTTGCATTCTGTAAGGTATAGACAATGAGCTTCGATTCACCAAAGCTCTTCGTGCAATAGCAAAATGTGATTGATTGATTGCAACAAAACGTAGGTTGGGAGGAGTGGAGCAGTTTTACCACTTTATTTTCATTTGGGAATGGGAGTTACCAATAATACCGAAGAAAAGTTACACGCAATACAAATGCTGGATTATGGTGTTTGTTAATTCACAAAAAAGGGACCAAATGATTCAGTTTAATTTTCACCAATGTCCATGATGTTTGTGCAAATTTAGTTTCGCGTGAAAAATATATCTTCCTATGTAAATCTCATAAAAATATAGTAGATGACTAACCAGTGTCTAGACTTAGCATATCTTAAGAATGCCCAGGATAAATCGGTCATCATTTGTGTCTGCTGAATAGCCGTGCTTTGATTACATGTTCACAGTTGAATACAGTTCAAGGCTCTAGATATCATGCATGAATCATGAGCAGGCCATCCCTTTTATAAGGATCTGTTAAAGCGCAATCAGCCTGTGAGAGCTCTGTTCTAAGTGAGCCGTCGCGCTTGCATTTTTTTGTAAAATTTCCATCTCCTGAAAGTCTTTGCCATTGATCTTACTCTTCGGAATGAACAATCTGCCCTGTTACACGCTTCTAAGAACTGATCTGTTTCAATCGAGTGTTGTTGGTCACCACTGCTTCCCTTCTTAGCAGGTCTGGCAGCAGAATGCCAGCATTGTTGCAGTTTAAGATGAGTTTGTTTTACAAATATTTTTATGAATAATTTGTCGGCGATTTTGATGCTGTTTTGCCCATAACTTGTGCATGGCCATCCTGCTCTCATTTCTTTAACACTTGTAGTTTGGTTCCTATGTATTTACCTTGAGCACAGCTTGTTTACAGCAAATAGAACCTTCTTATAAAGTCAATGTTATTTTCCTTTAATTGGACCTGATTTAAAGTATTCAGTTACCTTTTGCATTATTTCTGTAATACTTCAGGTACACAAAGGCTTTATTGGTAATTTAGAATGGCAGGGACGATGGTAACAAGTGCATATCAATGTTAAGAGCACCTACCTTGGTTTTTAAAAAGCTTCAAGAAATCCCAGTGTGCATTTGTGAGCTCAAAAACTAGAGTTTCCTTATGTTTTTTTGTTTAGATTCTTTGTTGCAAATCTTCAAGTCCTTTCTGAATAAGAGCGCTGTTTGAAAGTGTCCATGCAGTGATGAAATACACATGGTTAAAACACTTTCTCTTCTTCTTCAGAGAGTTTGAGGAGACGATGGATGCTCTTCAAGCAGATATTGACCAGTTGGAAGCTGAGAAGTCTGAGTTGAGGCAACGCCTCAACAACCAATCAAAACAAACGATTGCAGGTCTTCGTGTAGCACCTACCTCTGGAGTTGCTTCTATTGTGTCTGGTGCCACTGGAGGTAAGTGTACTTGTTCTCCATTTCATTCAGTACATGGAAAATGCAATCGTGAACCTCATATATTTGCTTCCTTTAATTGCTTCCCACTATCTTAAAAAGATCTGCTGCTATTAATCTGGGTTGCAGTTTTAGCACTGAAGTCCCTCCAGATTTGGTTACTGGTATGTCCAGCCCGCGTTCCCCAATACTTGTGGAATGTCCAGGCTTTCAGGCTGTATTTGGAAGGCCATTTTACTTGGGACAACAGGATTAAAGATCAGGAAGCCAGGGTGCGTGCTTGGCATACCCAAATACCATGTCTTCAACTTTGTGTATTTTGTTCAAACTTTCCTGATCTTCTGGATGAGTGTAAGTTTTCACATGCTCTCTTGATCCTCTCTCCTTTTCCTGGTCCTAGAGCCCAGGTGCTCTCTCGGTACATTACACTGCGCTGGTATCACAGGGCTCTGCGTCTTCTCTTTGGGTCATGGACATGGAGTGTTATGCTCTGATTTTGCATTCTATGACCCTACTCCACCAGAGCCCCTTTAAGAGTGCTTTAAGCCAGTCGCACAGTGGCGTAACATAGGCCCCCGCAGTGCGGGGGCCCCCTCAGCATAGTACCCTGGCCTGAGAGCTCCTGATTGAGTCCGGAGGGGGACCCCTCCATGTTACTTGAAAGGGGGCCCCCTCAAGTTTCGTTACGCCACTGCAGTCGCAGTTCTAGGGTTTTGTACCATATTATACCTGAGGTGTAAATTGCACCCCCTCGGCCTCAAGGTACTGCGCTCCATCTGATATGTCAGCATTGACTCCACTGTGCCAATATACGTATTTTATTTGATGTTCATGCTCCCTCCGTGGAGTTTGGTTACCTTAGGCGCTTTATCACTCTTGCTTCCTTTATGGAGCTGTAGCATCCTCTAAGGTTTATAGGTGTGAGGTTGAAGAATAAATTAGAATGTTGCGACAGATTTCTGGTGTATTTTATTCATTGACGTTCCTTTTCTGCCAGGTTGACTGTGAGTGGAGAGTCTAGGTACGAAATTGAAGATGAGTCTTATGGTAGTGAGTGTGAGCGATGTTACAGTGGCCAGCGCTTCTAGCAAAAAGTGTATACAGGCAGTTTCTGAAGATCAAGTATTAGGGAATGTTGTGAAATTTTCAAATGGATGACCTCTAGAATCTAGTGGTGAGAGGAGAAGAAAGGATGTTAGGCTTGCTGTGGGTGATTGGATGGTATATCAAGAAACGGTTATGTAACTTTTCAGATCCCCCAGAGGTGGCGATTAGACACAAATACTGTGAAATATTGTATATATTTCTGACTGATTTTATTTTGCAGGAAGGGAATTGTGCTGCATTCTGCTGAGTTTAATAGGTATGAGTTCATAGCATACATGTGCGAATTCCACTGCATTTTGAACAAGATATTCCCTTCTGCTAGTAGCAGACTGTCCCATCCCATTAAATTAGTACTAATTACTCGAGCTTGACTCCTCATAATGCCCATTTTATAGTGGCACTCTATTCTGATAAAAGGACTTGAGGGAGTGATTACGGTGCTGTGGGCCCTGTAGTTTTTCCTCCTGGGGTATGAGTGGTTTCTCACTTGAGGCTGAGGCTTACTTTGAGATGCAGAAGATCAAAAGGACACTCTTCTCCCTTGATGAACATCATTGTGGACTCCAGATTTCAGACCAAACCATGCAAAGTCTACTTGGGTTAATCCATTGCCTCGCCTATCCACAACACAGCCTTGCACCCCCTCACCAACTCCCTCCCCGCCCCCTCTCCCCTACCCCTTCCTCTTCCTCTTTCATTCCGCAGAAGTTTTACTCTCGGAGAGAAAAGTAAAAGACTATCCGGGTTCTACTTTTGAGTTCCAGGAGGCAATTGCATAGGTTTGCTGACCATCTATAAGCCATTCTGGCGGATGTAGAGCATGAGGAAACGATGGCCATGATGGACCTTACCCAGCATCCTCGAGGAGATGTTCAACTCTTCCAATGACCGTGTCCTATCCAGTTTAATGATCAATCATCACAGTAGTGGTCTCCAAAGGCACAAGAGATAGCAGATACACAAAGGAAAATCATGAGTTTACTTAATAAGAAGCACTGAAGGAATCTAGAGCAGAAATCATGAACTGTAATAGTGTCAAGAGCAAGCTGTACCTTACCTAGCAGGAACAGGGAAAGCTAACCCCGTTCTGGTACATTCAAACAGAAACTGGAACTCAACAAATGTACAGAACTGGCATTGGGGTCCAGCTGAGAAAACTGCAACTGGAGAGTGGGATAAGGGCTCAGCTTGAAACAGTATTGGGGACAAATATGGGGCACTTTGAAGCACGAAATGTGGCTACAAGGACCTTTGATGGCATAATTTGCCTGGTTACATGATACCACATCTATCCTACAGTTAAACTTAGTCTCTTGAGATGGTTTGCAACATCTACGGCCATTGTACACATTTTTATCCTAAGGTTATAGAAGACTATGAAGGTATTGTCTTATAATACTTTGCAAAAAAATGCCTGACATGGCGAGTTATGTAAAATTAATATATACAATAAATGATCAACTGGTTAAATTTGAGGAGATATGGGGAATCTTTATGAAGAAATGATCGGAATTCAGTTGGGATAACAAACGAGGAGGGAGATGGTGGCATTCCTGCTAGGCTGCCTCCCTTCGGTCAACATTTGGGTCAATGCCATTTTGGTGTTTGTTGGTAGCCTTCACTGTTGGTTGACCACTCCCCTCCTCGACAAGGCCTTTGTGTCTTGTGTACATCATGCGCTATAATCTAAACATGTCCCTGAATGCAGGTTCAAGCCAGCTTTAGTAGAAAAAAGGTCCACAATGAAGTGGTAGCCTACTGTTTTAAACTCCTTCACAGCCAAAGTATATTGCTCCCTGATGGGAAATATTCAGAATATAAATCTGAGAAGGACAACAGTTCTGAGAGACTGTAGTCAAAGGTATGTAAATATCTATTTTGTTTATTCATCATCATGGAAATGATAAACTGTTGCAAATGAATAATTTCATAGACTGAGGTGATTCTCTATTTATTTTATTCTGTATTTTTGTATTTTGCCGGGTGCAACCAAGAAAGGATGTTCTTTAACTTCAGTGGTCTTTACTTTGTACTATTTTCTTCTCTCTGCAGAAGACTCTTTTCCTCTTGTATTGTGTCTTAGCCTATATTCTGACCCTCCTTCTAATTCCTCCTTTTCTATCTTTTCTACTTCTCGTTGTTCTTCCTTCAGATGAACAGTTGAAAGGTAAAGTATTGTATGTCACTTTCAGGCATGTTCTCTACACACACACCCGTTGTCTGTTGCTGGCAGACTAAAAATGAACATGCAACACTGTGGTATGCTCTGTATCTGGAGTGAACCATAAAATAGAGTTATGCAACTGAAACCAATGTAGCCATGTTTCTATATCAAGTTGCATTTTGGGTTGAACATATACATTTGCCTCTTTTCCTGCATGCTAAACATAATACAAGAATGTTGTTGCAAAGTAGTATACACTGACTGGTACTGTGAAGTCCTTTATAGCTCCAGTATCCTGCACACATAGAAACCTGTGACCAGTCTTTTATCATTACATGCGTGAGCTTTGACTCTTGTCCAGACACCTTCTTACTAAGGAGTGGAGGTGATGACTGTTTTTGGATCACTGGGGAGGAATTTGAAAACTTAATCTATAGCGCATGAAGAATTTTGGAGTGTATAGAGTGTACCTACCAGCTAAAGGGCATGCAAAAATGTCATCTTTTACCTGCTGTGGCACATTAATTTCAAAGGCCGTTGGTAGTTCCTTGGCAGTAAGAATTCTTGAAGGCACTTCATTCCTCTTGGCTGACTAGGATAGTTATGCCTATCTTTGAAGTGTGGAATTCAAGGGGCTTAGTCCCAATAAGCATTGTAAGGACTTCAGATGAGTCTTCCACCAGAAATCAACATACGTGTTTCTTTTCCAACAGCCTGCATTTGTAGGAACACTTCAAAGGGCTGCTTGTGCTGCTAAATCCCGGAGAAGTGACAAGTCAGCACTTCAAAAAATGTGATTTGTTTTTCAATTTGAATAAGGACCATATTCAAGTAAACCATGAAGACTCTTTACACCTCTCCCTTAGTCTGTGAATACTGCTCTTCTTCCATAACTACAATCTGTCAGGCTTCTTTGTTGACGGATGTTAACATTTATTAACTCACATTTATGAGTGAAAAACGAAAATGTTCTCCCAGTCATTTCTCGGTCTCTTCCTGGCTATTGAGAGGTTGGTGTTAAACCGTACTAGATACCAACAAGCTACTTACTATGCTTTTCTAAAAGTAAAACCAGGCTGTAATCAAGTAAGTACACTCCAGAACAAGAAAATTGGTCTCGACGAGAGAGAGAGAGAGAAACCTGAAAAAACCTCTACAATGAAATTGAATAATTAGACTGCATCAGTGCTTCAAAAGAGTGTATTGATACTTGCCAAAACTTGAGTGAAAGATTGAAATGTTAAGTATTCTATGTAAAATGGTAATCATATTAATTATTTTTAGGTGCAGCTCAAGGCCAGGTGATGATGGGTGGAACAGGTCCTGTTCAAGTTAAGGATTCTCCTCTTCTTCTTCAGAAAATCGATGCGCTTCAGTTATCGATCAAGCATTTGAAACATGAGAATAACAGGCTGAAAGTGAGTTTTTCCTATGTTGAATTCTGTTCTTTGTTAGTGTAGGTTCTGTTTTATTTTTATCTTCAAACTTTTTGTTAAAGTTTTTGGTGCAACCCCCACAAAATAACATGTAAAAAGAAAAACATTACATATTCTCTTTTAGCCTCTCCTTCCCTTCATCCCAGTGTATTCAGTAGGTTCACATTTATAGTTTTTGATGAAAATTTCTAACTGCATTCCTCACCTTTGGTATATCCCCAGGTGGCAGATTAGATCTAGAAGATTTTTGAGCATATCCCCTGCACTATGGCTTTGTCCGGTCCATGTCGACTGTGCTCCACCCCCAAAGTGACAAGTGAAGTCACTTTAGGTGCCACCCCAGCTTGCTGACACCGGTTTCCTTCTTTCCATGCCTTCGTACATTGTTGTGGAGCTAGCTCCTGACTTTTATGTTGTCAGCCTTTTTCTGTTCCATACTTTTTTCCATTATGCAAGGCAACATTTCCCCTCCTAAAACAAGACTATTACAAACAAATGTCTGTGACAGATCGTCACGAGCTGCGTCTCTGGTGTTTGGGGACGGACCACGACTTCAAGCCATTTGATCGGATCCCTACAAACCTGGCTAAGCTCTCAGATCATCTAACACAGTACGGGCCTAACTCCACCCGTAAAGAGAGCTAGAAATGGAGGAAGATCTTTAAGGTACAATGTGGCACAACTGTTTAACACCCTGCCCCTTACTTTGCAGACAATGAATAATGAAGTGTCCCTCAGAAAACGTCTCAAAGCCTTTGTTTGTAAACTAACCCCTATGGAGCTTGCACCTACAATCTGTGTTGCTCAATCAGCGCTGGGATGCCACCAGGTCGACATGCGCTTTACAAATTCTCCTAAGAGTAATAATCAGTGTGCTCTTAAGAACCCGAAGGCGATCCAGGAACGTGGACCCAAACTCTGTTGCTGAACACCATCAGAAGTCACATAGTGGCCACTCCCGCTTGAAGTCAAGGACCCGGACCCAGTCCCGGTCTCGGGCCGGTCCTGCAACAGGTCATCATCAAGGGCCAAGTAAAATAAAAATAAAAAACAAGAAGTCCAAGTGGGCCTCGTCCCAGCCTCACCATTCTCACAGGTGAGAAGTGTGGCGCGACTGACTCTGGAGCGCGGGACTCGCGGTTCGATCCACGGCGGCAGCTCAACATCATGTGACTCTGGGCAGTAGCTCACTTAATCTCCCTGATGGCCCCCCAGCGCCTAGATACTCTTAGGGGGTGATAAGTTTGCACTTTACAAATGTGGAATTGATTATTATTCTCCACCTGAGAAGTCGCATAGACATCAGAGTGCCCCTTGATCTTGATCCTAGTCCCTAGGCATCAGTCTGGTTCCGGAACATAACAGAGCACCTGTGCACTGGCAGATGTTGTCATGCTGCTCCAAGTAGGCTTTTCATTGCCAAGTATGTGACACACTACAGAGCTGCAAATAAGCACCAGGCTTGCGCACTGATATCAGTTCCTGTCTGCGCTTTTGGACGCGACTCATTAGCTCCACTCAACTTTTGCCATTCTTACGATAGTTCCAAAATGTATCCTCTCTGAAAACTGCAGGCTTTAAAATGACTTCAGGAAGCAGATGTAGGTCATGGACCTGCAGAAGGTGCCTGGATTTCAGTCATGGCTCTAAATCATGCAATATGTGTGCCCTTATGGAGCCGAAAGTGATCCGGAACTGGGAGGTATGAAGCTTTACATTGCCGAATAGAAGATGAGATTGCGGTTGGTGCTCACGTTTCAAGTAGTGGGTCACAAGCCCATTCTATGATCTACTTCCTGCTCAAAGTCTTTGAGTTCACTGATTCCCGTGACTCTAGCTCGCAAATGGTGTGAGAGCATCAAGATAAACAGTACACTTCCTCTAGGTCCCTGGTTTCAAACCCAATTCCTCATCTGTTCCCAACGCACCCGGAGTTCCCTTGGCCATTGTCAAACCTGCAGAAGATATCTGCAAGGATGCCATGCTGCCTATCGTACGTCCTATTCCGACCCGATCGGGCTCACTTTCGGGTCCCACTAGGTGCAGTGACCTTGGGGCCTCCAGTCAGATTATGCATAGGAGCCCATCCCCAACGCTGCCTGCCACCTTTGGACCTAGTGCCAGGCCCGTATTGACTCTGGTACTCTGGCCCCAAGACAATACATAGTGGACTGAATACAAGGAAGTACATAATCCATGCCAACTTGGATATAACTAACTGCCTTGGCAGGGCTGTTTGCACCAATGTCATGCTCAGGAGGCACGCGTGGATGAGGTAGACCGGATTTTCTGGTGTTGTGCGGTCATTCCTAATCGAAATGCCATTTGATGGGTCCATATTCTTTAGAGAGAAGGCCATTCAATGCTACAGGGATTTAGAGATTGCCGTGCCACAGAACGCTGTTTGGGAGGGGTTGACGGATGCCAGCAAATTGGTATAGGACTCTGTTAAAGGTGAAGGATGCTATTTCTATTCATGCTGCTCCCTTGTCCCGAAGTAGGACAAGTCCTCAGACCTATCTAGCACCTTCAGCCATTTAATTCATTTCTGCACAAGGGCAAATTCAAAATGCTCCCGCTGGCTCCGATTGCGTCCAGACTGAATGATGTCCCTGGACATTCCACCCCCATTGCAGGACTACAGGAGCTAGTTCTATCAAGGCTAGTGTCCCAGGCTGAGTTAAAGTTTCCGCCTAGTATAAAATCGTCCGCTAAGCCCTTGATGAGTTTATTAATAGTGGTTTTCAGGAATTGGTCTTGTGCAGTATTCAGAGCATAAATGTTTATACATAGGTAGTGGAAGTTTGGCCTTTTAGGTAGTGCTCCTTTGGGTCTCTAGTTATATCAGTTTTCTCACCTCTCCACCCATGCCGGGTTAGATAGAGCCGATGCCCAGACCTGTAAGGGGCATTTACATTGTAGATGTATTTACTGTAAAAAAGAATAATAAATAACATAAGGTATGTGTTTTATGTGGAAATGTTAACTACACTAAATATTTACTTAAGGTGTCTATCGACCCTTCTATCTTGTACTGTTTACCTTGTGTGAAGGGTTGAAGGATTAGGTGTTTACTTCAAGCCTGTGAGGCCATCGTAGCTTCCTAATCTGTCGCCATTTTTCTGACCTTCTTTACCCCAAGGAGTGTGCATATTTTTATTAGGGGCAGGTAAAACTCGCTGAGTTTGACTCCGATTTGCATAAAAACTCTGCGAGGTTCCACGCAGTTTCGCCAACCAATGGAAAATTTGCATCTTGCGCTGCGGGTGCTGCAATTTAGCAGCAGTAGCATGAGTCGCACTGAAAAATCAGCACTAATGGCTCCATGCGTTGGCAAGAGCGTGCGGCCATTCGAGTTGATTTTGCTATCGCTCGAGTAGAAAATCTACTCGAGCGGCAGTAAATCTATTCAAATGGATGCCCTCAGACCGAAACTGCCATTTTATAAAATCGCACTTGGGATACTAAATCTCCCTTGTGCTCGCCAGCTCACTTTCTCTGGAGTCTCGTGGGAGAAAAATGCAGCCAAGCAGAGATTGGCAGAATTTGGCCAGAACTCTATGGTAAAGAGGGACACAGGGTGACCAAAATGTTGTCAATTCCGCGGGCGGAACAAAACATTACTCCCCACCCTTAAATTTTATGCTTCTGATTAAAGTTTCTCCTCCCCATAGTGTGAGTTCCTCCCCAATCATCATTCTCCCCCACCCTGTTTGTGTCCATTTCTGTGTTCTCCTTCAATTTTAAACATTACGTAAATGATGATCTAGATATGACATTAATTGGTTACAACCTCCTTCCACTCATGAATCTGTCTTTTTGTACAGGCGGCAGTATTTATCTTTGTTTGAGGGTTTGTCATCTCATCTTCGCTCCAGATGGCCTTTGGGTTTCACCCCTGGCCGATGGGATCTCTGAAGCTTGAGTGCATCTTCTAGGTCTCTGATCCTTTGTTTCAGAGCCTTGTTAAATAAATTGTAAATGAGTCAGTCATCAGTGTTTGTCATTGAGAAATTGCATTGTTTGTCACAGATTTAATCCTTTTTGAAGAGTGAAAAAGGACAGATCCTGATAAAGGAGTATTCTAGAACTTATGCATGTATGTAAATCCATCTATATGTGGTAATTCTACAACTAGCCAAAAGACAGCAGAGTGCTGTACATGATCAAAGACCAGCATATCGTCAACGTGCAATAGGAGAGGTAGCTGAGTTGTCGACTGTTAATTCATTGTGATGTAGTGTTCTTTGAAGAAGTGAGTCTTCAACGCTTTCCTAAATTGAAGCAGCATTGTGACGTTCCAGATATGGAGATTCTGTTCCAGATCCTGGGTGCATAGATGGAAAATGTCTGCTTTTTTGTTTTTTATTTTGCACGCCACTTAGTCTGCAGTCTGATGGCGGCCTAACTGCGGATGTGCCGGGAATCACTAGAGATGGTAGGCTTGTAACCAAGATAGACAGGGGTTGCTGGTCATGATAGCTTTGAAAATGATGCTGCTGGTTTTAAAGATTGTGTGGGCCAGCAATGGGGTGCCAATAGAGTTCCATCAGTATGGGGGTGATGGCCCTCGTTGAAACATACCCAAGAATCCCTCCTCTAAAGTTCATATTATTGCAAACAGATATCAGTCACTAACTCACTCAACATCCGCTCGGTACCAATCGTGACTCAAGGTTGTGTGACAGATGCTCCATGATTCATCCGAAGGCCACCAGGGAATGGAAAGCCAAACTCTACATCACTGAGCACAACAAAGAAATGGGTCTGGTCCCACTCAACGTCTTCAGGCTCCCGTTCGAAGAGATGTTCCATGGTTGGCGTGCTGACAACCCAATTCTGGACAACCATCAACTTTGCAGCAAATAGCTGCCTTTACGTAGGCCACGCTGAACCTCTTTAAGATGGTTCTGGAATTCTCTAACATACCAGCATGCCCCCTGGATCCATTGAGGCTACCAGTCTGGATTCTGCTGGGTCCTTTCCCAGCACCGACTGACGTCAGTCAGCTCACTTTACTTCCTGCAGTGTCCATGCATGAGTTTCATTGCTGCAGGCTTCGACTGTTCCCTAATCAGTGCTGTATCCGCTCCAGAGAAGCCAGCACTGGATTTCACTCCGATTTTGAATCCGGAACTGGCTCTGGTTAGGGGGCTTCCCATGCTTTGCTACACTCTCGGTTGGCAGTAGAATACCCTCTTGCTTCAGAGGCAACGTTTCTGGAGGACGGATGCCCTTTTGGCTCAGATTCTGATGGTCTTCAAAGGCTTGAGCATGGTCAACATGTTCTCCATAATGAAGACTATGATGAGGAGGTAGACCACTTGCTTACTACTAGTTATTCAGATGCTGGCTTTTATCTTGATCGTTAAGACTCCAGTTGCTTGGAAAATTCATTGGAGACTGATTCAAATGTGCCATTAGAGCTCCCAGCAGAGAATGCTTCTTTTTGTGGTGGTGGTTTGTAGGGCTGCAGAAGTGCTAGAATTGTGATTCCCCGAGATGGAAACCAAAGCCAACCTCCCAACTGAAATCTTGCACCCTGAGTTTTTGACTTTAAAGCCCTTTAACGAAGCCATGACTGAGTCTCTATTGGCGTGCTGGTCTAAGCAGTGTTCTACACCACCAGTGAGTCGCCCTACTACGAGATGTCACAAATCTGCACCTGGTGATCTACCATTCTTAAAACATCCTACTCCATTGAGTCTTATAGTTCTGGCTTTCAAAAGCAAAGGAAATCCATACCTTTTCCCTTCTGCTGTACCGGGCAAGAGATTTGAAAAGAACAGATGCTCTATGGGCAGGGGGTCTTTTCATCAGCTAGCTCGGTGCTTTGATCTTTAAATGTTTTCTGTCTTCTGGGTCTCTTCATTGACTCCCTATGGAATATGACAAGTGAGATTCTCCCTGCAAAACCCCTTCACCCAGGCAGTGCAAGTTCTCAGAAAGCAGTGTGTCATGGATACCACAGATTCTGTTGACCTGACTGTGAACACCAGACTTGTCATCAGACGCCTCACTTTGACACATGCTACTACTTTTTTTGGGTAATGTCCCAACCTCGCTCGGGGACATACATTGTTACGGAGTTAGGTTGTTTGGCAAAATTCTGCACTATAACTCTTTAAGGACTGTAAAGCTACGTGTCTTTTGGATTTAGTTTCCCCTATTTACCTGCTCCATCAGCAGAATGGAGAGTTTTGCGAATACTTGAGGAGCCTTGCTTATAGCTAGAAGCAGCCCTCACTGCAGATCCAGCAGCCAGTTCAAGCTTTGCATGGTTCCAGTTGCAGGAGTGGTGTTAGAGATAGAGGTCACTAACAGCAGCCTTCCTGCTGCTCTTTACCTGACACCTTCACTGCCAAGCCTCTTTAGTTTCTACTCCATCATCCATTTGGGGTCAGAATGGGGCTGAATCCAGTGCTCTCTTCTGGCACTCTCACCCTTTCGACCGATAGGTCCTTCAATTGTTTGACAAGGTTTTGCCCTTCCCATACTGTGTACGTTCCTCCAGTTTTTGCTTAGATATCTTCAGATCATGTTGCTGTTATTTTCAATTAAATGCTGATGCTGCTCACCATAGAAATCAAAATTGTTATTGGGGTTGAGAGAGGCTCGGGTTTCAAATCCAGGTATTACCTAGTGACAAAAAGGAATAGGGCCTGGGAACAATTGTTTATCTCACTGTATTGAACTCTTTCCTCGAGAAAAAGCATTTCCAAATCAGGACGCTTATGTTCTGCTGAAATTGCACCTCGATGATTTGATGGTGTTCCTGAAACTGCACAAAGCAAAACTTTCATGTACCTAATCAGCAGCCCACAAGAAGTGTATCTGCTTTGTTGTCGGGTCAGGCCACTTCCAGTTCACCGCCCTGTCCTTCTGCCTGAGGTCGGCCAGTATGCTTTTTCCAAAGGTCATGGAGGGTGGGTGGGGGTGGGGGGTGGGGATGGTAGTGGCCATCTTCACAGGTTGGGGAACTACACATTTCCATGCCTAGATGCCGGACAGCAGGTTCAACTTATTTAGTTTTTGACCACCTTCAGACAATGGTGCTGTTGTCTTCCCTGGGATTTTCCTGTTACAATCCCAAGTCCTATCTTCTACAATCCCATAGGCTTCCCTTTTTTTGGGCTATTCTTGATATGGTTGCCCTTAAGGCTTTCCCACCACCACGGAAGCATTCAGGTTATAATTCTGTTACCGCAAACCAGAGCCACTGTCCCTGCATTAACAGTTCTGAGACTGGTTGGTCTTCTGGCATTTTGCATCCTTCTGGTACCTAATGCTCATAGGCACACGCATGCCATCTTCTGCTTTCTTTTGCAGTGGGCAATGAATTGGTGATGCCTTGCGGACAGGAATCACTTTTCAACGAAGGTGTCCAGGACCTTCAATGGTGGATGATAAATGCTAACATATGATAAACTAATCTGTCTTCTTCTTCCTGAAGTCTAGGTCGTGACAAATGTGTCGACTCTAATTTTGGGAGGTCAACTGGGTGACGGAGCTTAGAGTCCCATGGCCTCTGATCGATCAGCACATTGTTATGGAGCTGCGCCCCATCTGTCTGACCCCCAAGGCATTTTGTATCTTCCATCATGGGCAGGTTAGTACAGGTGCTGATGGAGAACATGACCACCATGTGGTACGGCAACAAGATGGGCAGAGTGGGGGGTCTCATGCCCTCTGTCTGGAGGCTCTGAGATTATGGTGCTGCCTGGACTATCACAGGATTTCCCTGTAGGGTCAAATCATCTGACAGGATCACTACAATATAACTGAATATGACTGCTGATGAACTCATCAGGCATTGACGTGAGTGGTGTCTACACCCAGAAGTGGCGCATATCTTTACCCGGTAGTGCTATCCCTCTGCTAACCTGTACGCAACTAGTGAAAGCACTCTGTGCATGTCCTTCTGCGCTTTAAAGTTTCCTCCTTGTGAGTCTTTAAGAGACGTGTTCCACCTTTGATGACTCTGGCCTTCTGTTTGCATTCCCGCCTCTACTGCTGCCATCAGGATCCTAAAAAAGAAGGTTTGATGAGGTATTCCGCTGCAGAGCTCCGTGCCCTGGACCCTTCACGAAACAACTGCTGCCTCGCTTCACCAAGCACCACAGCGGGACCGTTCTCCTGCATCTACTGCTGGTTCAACACGATCACCACCCTACTGAAAAACGCCATGCTCACCACAGGTGCTATCACCCTTCGGGTTCAACTCAGCTGCCTCCTGATCAATGCCAGATCACTCTGCAAACACACCACCAAGGTCTGGGACACCATCTCCACCCTCGCCATGACCATCATCACAGAGACTTGGTTCACCCCCACATCGGCCTCCGATATGGCCATTGCTACCCCCACCGGATACAAGATGAAACACCAAGACCCCACCAACAAACATGGGGGAGGCATCGCCATCGTACACAAGGAATCCAAACCTGGGCCATCACCATCGACGACAGCATGCCTACCATGGATCATATGAATTTCCTGCTCCACCCGGACCCAAAACCACTGTCAGAGCCACTCTCGCATACAGACGGCCAGGACCACAAACCAACCTCAGCAACTCCATCGGCTAATTCATCGCCCCTCTCGCTGTCAAATCCAAACACTACCTTGGGGGTCTCAACTTCCACCTAGATGACCCCACCAACTCCGCCAACCTCCTGGAAAGTCTAGACAACATCGGCCTCAAACAGATCGTCGCCGACTCTACAAACACAGTCGGACACACGCTAGACCCCATCTTTACATCCAGGGACAGAAATCAGATACAGCCACACATCAGAACTCACCTGGACGGACCACGCAATCGTACACTTCACCCTCGCCCACCCAACGCACACCACCCCCATCTGAGACAGCACTCCCTACTGCAGCTGGACCAAAGTAACTCAGCAACAATGGACAGACCTCCTCAGCACAGGTCAGCCCAACATCACAGTAAACTTGAACCAAACAGTAGAGAACGTCAACGCCTCGATCACCAATGCAGCCAACCAAGTCGCCTCGTCCAAACCACCCAAGACGCACAGACCCACCAAACGAGCCAGCTGGTACACACCAGAACTCTGCACAGCAAAACACGAATGCAAACAACTAGAAAGAAGATGGCGAACAACACCGACTGAGCTGCCTACAAAGCCACCCTCAGCAACTACCACCGCCAGAACAAAGCCACGAAAAAGGAGGCCCTCACTTCAGCATCGAAACAAGCACAAACCAAACCAAGGAACTCTTCACCATCATCAGAGAATTCTCCTGCCCCTCAGCTACAGAAAACACGACCCCCCCCACCCCCTCACAAGAGCTCTGCGACTCCCTTGCCGACCACTTCCACAACAGGTTAACATAAGTAGGGCTTTATAAATGCTACTTAATTGATTGACTGAATAGCAGAGTGCATCATCTGAACATCCACTGTCTACACATCCATGATTGGAGATTGAGCGGAAACAACTGAGGTTTTGATCTGTCTGTAGTAGTGGATGTCATTCCGGCTGCACAATACCCTTCCATAAAGTCCATTTATGCAGGTCACATGGTCGAGGAGATGCAGGACAACCCTCAACATGTGAAACTCACTGATGTTCTTTTCTTTGTTTTGTCTTTGGCCGAGCGAGCCTTTGCTGTGGGCACAGCTAAAGATTACTTATTGACCCTTTCAGCCTTCTTTGCTGCTTGATCAGCCCTTATTGTTCAAACCACCAAAAATCATTTTTAAAGGACTCTCACATATATTTCCCCAAGTTACCTTATTCATAATGCCACAGTGGAACCTTAATTTGGTCGTGATATTCCTCATGAGGGCTTATTTTGAGCATGGACTGGAATGTGTTATGTGTTAAACTAAGATCTTTGATTGAGTATTGTCTTAGTCCATTAATTGAGCGCATAGGCACGCTAGAGAATGAAATGGCCAAACTGTCTATTCTGTTGGGGCGGGGGTGGGAGGGAGGGTTTAAGTGTGCCGAGGCTGTTTCTACGGCGGCATCTTTGCGTCACAAAAACGGTGCACAAGCAGATCTCTCGTCTCCGATATGATAAGAGATGAGTAACAATTTCAGTCGTCGGACAAGGAACGCTCCCCAAGAGGGGATGGGGTGGAACTCTGCCACTGAGGAAGGAGCGAGGAGTTACTAATGATTTGCCATGTGATTCATGCCCGTATTCTATAGCCTTAAAAATGTTCCACCATTGAGTCCTGATGGATCAATTGCTCAATAAAAAAACATAAAGTGTGCCATTGGCTGACTAGGCATGCCAAATTTAATATTGGGGATTGGAAGGATATTATATTTGTGAGGACTGGGGTGGATTGGTTCTTCTTAGGAGAGTTTCTAAAGGGATTGTGTGATCATCAGCTGCAGGTGTCCTGCCCTGATATGTAATGTCCTCCACCAGTTGGGGTTTAGATTGCACTAAGGGTCAAATATCGGTATTGAACCAGTCATTTTCCCCTATAAAACGCCACCCCTAGTCCCCAGCCCTCGATTGGCGACCCCCCCTGCTAGGAGATGGGGAGACAGCATTCTGAGTCTTCAGCGCCATTATCTGGTTTAACCAAAATGACCCGACAATTTACTAATACTGCCCTATCAATGTGATTGTACAAGGAGGGACCTAGGATAGACCTAGCTGAGCCACAACCAACGGGTGGAAGGCTATAGAGTCCCCTGCTTAGTATTTTGGAACATTGCTGGTTATGTTGCTAAAGGTTCCAATAGGGACTGGACATACTATAATGAAAGGTTTGATGTCATTCTGTTACAAAAAGCATAGGATTTGAATGAGATTGAGTGGAAGGGCTTTCTCAGCTTTTGTTTGCCAGCTGTTTCCTCTTAGTCCAATATACCAAACGGAGGGAATGGTTATTCTTTTGTGCTCCACCTTATTTCCAAAGGTATTTCCAATAGAATGTACACATTCTGGTATTCAGGTTGTTTGGGTGGTGCATTGCAATACTTTTAACTTTCTCTTATTGGTTTTTATAATGCTGTCAACCAAAAGGAGAAAACTGTCCGTGTTGTCACCTTGTTCCAAGTTATTGATATTCCTAATCACAAATGCTCCTTAGTACACAAACGTTTTAGAATTATCTTGGGAGGGAATTTAAATGCTAAAGTTGGTTTGAATTCCACTTGACACTAACCTTTCTCACCAAGAATGAGGTTATTCATCAGCTGAGTATGGATGTTAGAGGGGAAACCCTATATAGGAAGTAACTCGACTATGAGCTTGCCAATTTTATTGAAATTATAAAGGGTGAAGGTTTCCAAATCCCCACTTTTATTGGTCGGGCAGGGGAGTACAATTGATTTCATCTTTATTTCTCTTTCTTTGCTTCCGATTCTTGAGTCTCGGATTCAGCAGAGAACTGCGCTAGAGATCATAACCCTAATACTCTGACAGTTATGGTCCCGGAATGTGAACCCATATCTCACAGCAGAGGCACTGTAGGTATTCGGTCGGTGGACAGACTTCTCTTGATACCAACTATCTATTATACGCTTGGTTAGCGTCAGTTTAACTTTGATTATGGAAAAACTGCTGAGCTAACCAGTGATACATGGGGGATTTAGTGGATGCTTTTATTAATCTAGGGGAAATCATAAAAAAACTTCTTCTGATCCAGTTTGTTTCCAGACATAATTTCGGAACCGAGTTGGTTTAACAGTACTTGCATGTCTGTAATAAAACACTGAAGGATTGTCCTAAACAAAGCCTCTAGGGATAGTGTTGCTATTTCTTTATTGTGGACTGAATGTAAAAAGGCGCTTAAAGTTAGGAAGCAGGTAATTAAAATGGATAATTAGAATCATTTAATAAACGCCTACTAAATGAGGGATACAGGAGGCTTTTGGAGGATAGTTAATTCTGGCGACCTTCTTGTCAGACAGAATGATAATTTAAGCACTGTTACTCTCCTCGACAAGTGGGTGTCACATTTTAAATCCATGTATGGCCTCAATCCGGAAGACCTTACTCATTACGAGTATTCCCTTATTAGTAATCCTCTTACCATCTTGTTTAACTTAGGAGAAGTGTATTTGGCTGTTGTTCAAAGTGCAAGCAATAAGGCACTGGGCCCAGATAGTGTCCCGATGGACCTCCACAAGGCCAAGCCAGAGTTCTGGGCACCTATTATTACTAACGCCCATAATTCTGTTGCTTGTTCTAAGTTACCTAGTTCATGGCACTCCGCTGTCATCATGCCTGTTTTCAAAAAGTGCAGTAGGCAAGATCCAGGGTGCTATTGCCCAATTTCTTGTTGGATTCCTCTGTAAAAATAGTGGGATCCGAGCCGGGCTGGCCGTACCGGGAACCGGGAGGCTGGAAGGGTGGGGGCTGGTTTTGCAGCAGTGGGGGCCGGTTTTGTTACTAGGGGCTTGTTTTGCAGCAGTACTGCAATATTGGCCCCGGTAACAAAAGCAGCAAGCAAGGGTTTCCAGCCTCCGGGGGACAGGCAGTGCGTCCCCAGGGGCTGGTCCGAGAAAATTGTCTGGGTTTGCTTTGGGTTCCCAGTCTGGTCCTGAGTTGGATGTATAGTCCTGAAAAGAATTATGACCTGGACAGAGGCTCGTGGTATTACCCCTGTCCAGTATGTTTTTTGAGAAGGCTTAGGTACCATAGAGCAGAGCCTTAACCTCATGTTGTTAATCCAGAAATATACTGTGGCAAAAGAGGGGGAATTATACCCTGCGTTCATGGACCTTAGTTCAGCCTTTGACCTGGTATATCGATCAAAGTTATGGGCTATATTAAGTATCAGGACTTTCTTTGAACCCTTAACCAAGACCTTAACGCATAGGTTCGATATGACCTTGGGCGAGAATGTACAACTACTTTTAGACTGAAACTTTGAATGAGGCAGAGATGTGTGCTTGCCCCAATATTATTTTTAATATATGTTAATAAACTGCATGATTTTTTAACAACCAATGGCTGTGACCTCCCAAAAATTAAGAACCGCTCTGTGACAGCGTTTTCTTTATGCCAATGATGCTGTTCGGATTGCTCGGACCCGGGCTGGCCTAAAAAATCTGATTTATAATTTTGTGTCTTTCATGGATGGCCTCAATGTAGAGACAAAGTTTACTAAAACACACTTAATGGCAGTGGGAAATCGCTCAGCTAGGATTAGACCTACTTTTGTTAAGTGTAGACGCATAGAAAGGGTTCACAGTTTTCCATATTTGGTTATTACTTTCATCTCCTGGTGCAATTGGTGCCCCTGTTTGAGCACTAGAGCTAGTAAATTTGCACAAACACAGGGGCCATTTTTCAATTTCCCAAAAGAATTGGATCTAAGCCCGTCCCTGCGCTGTTGGAAATAAACGAGCGTAAGTACCTCCCTGTTTTGACTTATGGGGCACCTGTATGGGGCTACTGCTCTAGTTAAGGAAAATAGGTTTTGCAGGTGACTCTTGGGGTTACCCCTTGTAGTCTCCATTTTACCATCCATAAAGAGCTGGGGCTTAATTATGTTACGGATGATATTAAGCTGGCACCGTTAACGCTTTGGTTATCTGTTTGGATTAATGAAAAGGCTAACCAGAGACATCATTGAGGACTGCTTGTCTTGTGCCTATACCTATAAAATACCCTGGCTGAATTATGTTAGACAGCTGACTGCTGAGCTAGAAAGACCAGATCTGTTTATTGCATCTGGGAAAATTACCAATAGAGATTAAAAAATGGGTGAAGAAACATTACTGGGAGAGGAGGAAGTGTGATAGAGAGATTGCCAAACTGATGAAACCTTTGGTCAGGGATTATGTTATCTTCCAAACTTCCTCCTCATATAGGTCTCAGTTACCCTGGGTAAATAACTCTGGGAGAGAACTCTGCTGATGAATTTTCGACTTAGCAGCATATGGTCATTTTTATTTTTTCCTTTGTGCCAATATGATTTTTTCACAACTTTTACTTGCACTTGTGATGAATTTTCAATTCAGATTTTATTTTGTATCTTTCTGTGTGCACTACAAGCAATTCACTAAGCGATATTTGATTCCAGTTTTGAAATTGCAAGGTTTTTATCAATGTAGATCAGCTCTATATTTTTTGTGGTCCCTCCTGAATGTATTTGGCTGAAGTGCTGTACGTAGCTTTTTAAGATCAGCTGTTCTTTTTCGCAACCGTATGAAGCTATGATTTTACGATCACCATTGTTAATTTTTTTTTATTGTATTGCAAAAGAAAGCCCTTATTCAATTTGCAATGAACTAGTTTCGTTTTCTTATTTATTGCACAAATTATTTATTGTGCTCTTCATAGCTGTATGCACTATTTATTGTGCTTTTATAGCAAATTTTGATTAGCCTAATAAGTCTTTGAATGATGATGACTTGTGCATCCTTTCTTCCGAAAGTGATGTCACATTTCCATTTGCAGAGGGAGTTTGAAGGGAAAAGTCAGTTAAGCTTCCCTCCTTCTCTGTCTTCCGCATCTCTCTGAGGAGGGGAGGCTACAATGGTTGGATCCACAGGAGGCGCTTAAATTCTGCATTGATGGGGTTAAGGAGTACCTGGGGGAAGATCAGCTTTTTAATGGATTTGCCATGCAAAGAAAGGAATGCCACCATTTATCAGTGAGGGTTCACGTTCTACAAAAACCCATTCTTGCATACATTAATGTGAGTGGATATTTTCAATATCTTTTGTATGGTACCTAATTGGAAATTGAGTTGTGACACTCTTTAAGATTAAAGGTATATAACATTTGATTTTTATTTACATTTTTGTTTCCTTATTGAATACATTTTCTTTACCCATCTGCTCGCCTAATGCCTAAATATAATTTTTTAGGCATCTCAGATGAAGGCTGAACTTGAAGCATTACCACCACTGCATGTGCCAAAGCTTCCTGTTCTCAAAGACGGACAACGGGAAGAGGTGATGTCTAGTTCACTGTACCGGAAAACCAACCAGCTGTTGAAAGCACTGCAGCAAATGAGTGTCACTTCGAAGGTAGTGGACATCACACACAAGAAAGCAGGTTTGTCCAGTGAAACTCCATGTCACACTGACCAATTTATTTTCTGAATGTGTGCTGCCTTAATATTCAAAATTGGTATCTAAATAAAACTATAATTGATGAAATGATGTCCCTGTATCAAGCTGGAAATTGATGTTTGCAATCGCTTAGTTCTCCTTCCTTAAAGGAAAATGTACTTATTATTTGTTAATGACACTTCACTTATTCACTTCCAAATACACAAAATACATTTTAATCCTCTTTGGAATTACATAAAGTCTTCACTTTGGGAATGATCTCAGCAAAGCCCCTCCCTTGTGACAGCCTGTGGCTCCTAAGCCTATCACAAGGTCATTGGTATTAGCCCATTTCCACCACTACCTCCCCTCCCTCCACCTCGCCACCACCACTGCTTTCACACTCACTAGAGAGTTCCCCTCACACCGCTTAAGAAGAAGGCTTCCCTTTTGACCCTGCCGAACCCTACAAGGTGCCATTCGACCTGACACCCGCAGATGTCCTGCGGGACGACTACAATGTTGATCTCCTAGGGAATCCAGACCTGAACCATTACCCTATCGGTGCCATCTTCCCCGGACAACACTACGGCATTCCACGAGGTGATCCAACAGGCTGCCACTTTCCACAAAGTAGATATGCATGTCATCCACGAGGAAGACAACTTCCTTGTGGAACTGCTTTAAATTGAGCTCTACTTCCTCCTGATGTTGAAAGGCATTCTCAAATCAACACCCAACACTTTCTAGGAGCCAGTCAAGGACAGGGTGGTAAAACGTCGGGGAGAGAAAGTACAAACCTTCTCCCACAGACCCGTTCTACATTAGGGGTAATGTCCCACCAGAGTCTCTAGTCGTCCACACAGCATTCAAACGGGCTCAGGTCAACACCGGCAACATGTCTCAGACGCCCCGCCCTCAGGCCCGGCTATGAAACCTAAAGACAAGCCTTCCGGCTCGGGCCAGCCCCATTGTGGTGCCGAAAAGTCACCTTCGGCACCGAGACACAAGACCAAAGATGTGCCACGCCCTTCTTCGTCGGCACCGAAGACAGCCTCGACGCCGAAGCCCTCGGCATCGAAACACACCAAGGACAAACATTCGGAACCGAAAAAATCTTCGGAGCCCAAATGCCTTCGGAGCCGAAAACGCCTTCGGAGCCCAAAAAAGCTTCAGAGCCCACAAAAGCCTCGGAGCCACAAACTCCTATATCAAAACCTAAGGAGTCCAAGACGCCACAGAAAGCCTCAGAGACTCGGTCTAAAGAACATTCTGACCCTAAATCTTCGGCGCCGAAAAAGGACATTCTACCCACACAGTCTGTACCAGATTTTTCGGATCCAAAACAAAAAACTCTTTGTATTGACCCAGAAACTGGTAAAGTTGTCACCAAACCTCCTAAAAAGAGAAAAGTGGACCCTCCAGAGGAATGTCAAATACCTAAGAAACGAAAGGAAATGGCCACTAACACTTCTCCACCTCCTTCTCCTACTCCAGCTGATCCAAATCTCTTAATTTCTCCAGAACACTCCCCACAACATACTTTTTCACCTCAACCACAAGATGATGAGGATGATGATACCGATGGGGGTGGGAACGGAGATCCAGATGGGGATGATGATGCACATACCATCCCACACAACATAGACCCTTGGGATGACTACAACACAGATCCCAACCCACATAATGACCCGGACCTCTATCCATCTAGGCCACCACCACCAGATGACAATATTGGTTTTGCGCAACTAATTAATAGGCCTGCTCAATACCAACACCCTGCCAATGTTAAAAGGCATGCTAAAACATGCGCCAGAAGTTTTTAAGGACCCTGTCAGAGCCAGGATTCTCAACACCAGGGTGGACAAAAAATATAAAGCAGCTCCCAATGACCCAGTTTACATTAAAGGTCAGGTCCCTTTGGATTCTCTTGTCATGTCAAATGCACGCAAGAGGGCAAACTCAGAGTACAGGCGACACCCCTCCTCCTGATAAGGAATCCAAACTGATAGACGCATCTGGAAAACGTATCGTGTCACAGGCTGCAAATCATTGGCGGATTGCCAATGCCCAAGCTTTGTTGGACAGGTATGACAGAGCTCATTATGATGAGCTTGAAAAGCTCATGCAACACCTTCCTGACCAATATAAAGAAAAAGCTAACGACCTTATACAGGAGGGGAAATTAATAACTAACACCTCAATTAAATGTGCGCTAGACGCGGCTGATACCGCATCCTGTGCCATTAACGCGGATTCAAGCAGGAAGTGCAATCTGCTATTCTTAACCAGCCCTTTGATCAAGAACATCTTTTCGGGCCCACAGTTGACACATCTTTAGACAAGAAAAAAGATACTGACACTGCTAAGTCCATTGGGGCCTTGCAATTACCTTCCCCTAGAGGTTCTTTTCGCCGCTCCTTTTACAGGGCGGGCTCCAAAACCATTGGTTCAGAACATCCCTCCTCTTCCTATAAGAGCCCCAATCAAACGTCCTCCAGAGGATACTTTCGCGGAGGCTACAAAGGCAACAACGGCAAGGGAAGAGGCCGCGGTAACAATACCTGCAACTCCCCTGCCACCAAACCGTGACTTCCCTTCACTTCCCCCCGATCATCCCACTCCTATCGGGGGAAGTCCCTCACAGTTCCTACCTGTCTGGAATTCAATCACAACAGACAAGTGGGTAAGACAAATTATCCAGTATAGTTATTGCCTGGAACTCACCTCTACTCCCCCAAATATTCCTCCCAGACAACGTCCAATGTCCTCGGAACATCTAACACTTCTAAAACAAGAGGTTCTCTCTCTATTACAAAAACATGCAAGATAACCAGTCCCCTTACCTCATCAAGGCACCGGGGTTTACTCCCTCTACTTTCTAATCCCAAAAAAGGACGGTTCTCTCAGGCCAATACTGGACCTCAGACCACTAAACCTCTACATTCAGTCGGACCACTTCCACATGTTCACTCTACAACAGGTGCTCCCACTGCTTCAATAGGGCGACTTTCTCTCCACTCTAGATCTAAAGGACGCCTAATTTCATATTCCCATTCACCCCGCTCACAGAAAATCTCTCAGGTTCCTGGTAGACGGCCAACATTATCAATTCAAAGTCCTTCCGTTCAGAGTGACTACAGCACCCAGAGTCTTCACCAAGTGACTCGCAGTAGTAGCGGCTCATTTACGAAGACAACACATTCACGTGTTCCCTTATCTGGACGACTGGCTCATAAAAGCCAAGTCACACAGCAGCTGTGTGCAACACACACACAAAACAATCCGACTGCCTCACAACTTCGGATTCACGGTGAATCTCACCAATTCCCACCTCCAACCGTCCAACACACAACAATACCTAGGTGCTACAATAGACACCTCAAAAGCTTTAGCATACCCCAACTCTCTCAGGATAAGCAGTATGCAAGCTCGAATATCCACATTTCAGCCTCAACACTCATTACCAGCTCGAGTGTTCATGCAGTTGATCGGGATGATGGCCTCTTGCATTCTCATCGTTCCTTATGCAAGACTCCAAATGCGTCCCTTACAGGAGTGTTTGGCACATCATTGGAACCAGGCTCAAGGTCGGCTAACAGATCTGGTGTTGGTGGACGACCGCACACATCGCTCTCTGCAGTGGTGGAACACACACAACCTTTCCAAAGGGCGGCCATTCCTCGACCCGGTTCCACAGATAGTGCTAACAGCAGACGCATCGCTCACCGGCGGCGGAGCTTATCTTCACAACCACACCATCCAGGGTATGTGGACCCCTCGGCAAAAACAGCACCACATAAATTATCTGGAACTACTAGCAATTTTTCTAGCACTAAAATCCTTTCAACTCCATATAGTAGGCAAAGCTGTTCTAATTCGTACAGACAATATGACAGCAATGTACTACATACAGAAACAAGGGGGGACACACTCTCTACAGCTTTCACACCTAGCTCAAAGCATATGGAGGTGGGCCATTCTGCAAAACGTATATCTTCTTGCAGAACACCTCCCAGGGGTACACAATCAGATTGCAGATCTGCTCAGTCGTCAAACACAGCAGATCCATGAATAGGAACTTCACCCTCAAGTTCTTCTTCCATTCTTTCGCATGTGGGGCCAGCCAGAAATAGATCTGTTCGCCACACATCAAAACACAAAATGCCCAAGCTTCGCCTCCAGGTATCCACACCCATTGTCCAAAGGCAATGCGCTATGGATGAACTGGTCAGACAAATTTGCTTACGCTTTTCCGCCTCTCCCACTAATTCCGTTAGTGGTTCGGAAGCTCACACAGCATTCCCTCACAATGATCTTGGTTGCTCCAACATGGGCCCGACAACCATGGTTCACAACCCTCTTGGAACTATCAGTAGTTCCTCATCAAAAACTGCACCTCTTACCTAAGCTTCTCACTCAGAACCATGGAGAGATAAGGCACCCAGATCCCAATCAACTCAATCTTGCGATCTGGCTCCTGAAGTCTTAGAGTTCAGTTACCTTAATCTCACATCAGACTGCATGAACGTCATTAAAGAAGCTAGACGTCCTACCACTAGAGCATGTTACGCCGCAAAGTGGAAACGATTTGTAATTTATTGTACAAATAACAAAATAAATCCACTAGATGCTTCTATTCAAAACATAATATGCTATCTTCTGCACCTACAACGGTGTAACCTAGCATATACATCCATAAGACTACATCTTGCTGCAATAGCAGCTTATCTCCAAAACAGACAACACTTATCTTTGTTTAGAGTACCCCCTATTAAAGCATTTATGGAAGGACTTAAAAGAATAATTCCACCTAGAGCTCCACCCTTCCAGTATGGAATTTAAATATTGTCCTTACTAGACTCATGGGTCCCTCTTTCGAACCCCTGCACAAATGTGAACTACAGTAGCTCACTTGGAAAGTAGCCTTCCTAGTCGCTATCACATCTCTCAGAAGAGTTAGTGAACTCCAGGCGTTAACCATACAAGAACCATTTTTACAAATCCATCATAACAAAGTGGTTCTTAGGCCTAACCCAAAATTTTTACCTAAAGTCGTTTCTGCCTTCCATCTTAACCAGTCTGTTGAACTCCCAGTTTTTTCCCACAACCAGACTCAGTGGCAGAACGAGCTCTTCACACGTTAGACGTTAAGAGAGCAATACTTTACTACATTGAAAGGACAAAATCCTTTAGGAAAACCAAACAACTCTTTGTGGCTTTCTCCCCACCTCATAAGGGCAATCCCATTTCCAAAGCGGGTATTGCAAGGTGGATTGTTAAATGCATCCAAATATGCCATCTTAAAGCCAAACGCACACTAACCGTTCCCCCCTAGAGCTCATTCCACACGCAAACTAGGGGCCTCTATGGCATTCTTAGGGAACATTCCCCTAGATGATATCTGCAAAGCAGCAACTTGGTCTACACCACACACTTTCACAAAACACTATTGTGTAGATGTGCAAGCAAAACAACAAGCTAGTGTGGGCCAGGCTGTATTAAAAACACTTTTTCAAACCACTGCAACAGATACAGGTAGCCACCGCTAAGGAGGTAACTGCTGTATAATCTATGCACAAGTATACAGTCTACAGCTCATATGCCTCGAACGGAAAATGCTACTTACCAGTATGCATTTGTTCTTGGCATGTAGAGCTGTAGATTCGTATACGCCCACCCGCCTCCCCGGATACCTCTATCTGTTCCAGTACTATCTTACTTAGATACATTACACATGGACATCTTTTTCTATTTCTTACTAACTCCAACATAACCCTCCATGGCAAAACAATCTGAAGATGGAGTCGATGCCCATGCGCACTATCGTCCTAAGGAGGAGTCACCTACCTCGTGACTACAAAGACTTCTTCCAAGACAAAAACAAAGTGCAAACATCCGAGCCCAACACCAGATGGCGATCTATGCACAAGTATACGAATCTACAGCTCTACGTGCCAAGAACAGATGCATAATGGTAAGTAGCATTTTCCTTCTTAAATATTAACTCGGATGACAAATCTGCAGCCGCTAAAATTCCAGTCAAGCCTCCTCCTAACAAATAAGCTTTGAAAGCCATAGCACCCCTAGGAGAATTCGCACCAAACTTGGAGAGATCTATTTCTGACCTCTTCATTATCTCGCTTACCCATCTAGCTAATGTGGGTGTAGACACTGCTTTGAACGGTTTCTTGAAAGAAATTATTTGCAAGTTTGTCACATCTCTTAGACTCTCTGTCCTTCTTTCATATTCTCTCGAACATCTAACCACACACAGCTTCCTACATTCATTCAAGTTAGGGTAAAGAATTGTGCATGACATAGTCTTCGTTCTCTTTTTAAGGTTAAAACGTACGTCTTCTGGTGGATATCTACGTTCCAGTGATCTCCAGGGCCTTAACATCCGAGACCCTCCTAAAAGATATCAGGCAAGAAGCATCCCCCGCTTCAGAGAGAGACTTTTTAAATCTAGGAACTCATTCTCAGACCAGGATGCCAATTCCTGCAGTACAACATCTACATCCCACAAAGACGAATATTTAGCTCCTGGTGGGTCCCTTAATCTTATACTCCTTAATAGTCTCTTCACTACCTCCAGTTGTCCTATTGGAATACTATCTTCCAGTTCATGACCAGCCGAAATTGCTGACCTACAAATATTTACTGAACTGTAGGATCTTCCAAGCAAGAAAACCTCTGTTAAAAAGTTTACCACCTCTACCGCAGGTGCCGATATGGGATCCAGACTCCTCGAAACACACCAACAAACCCATCTTTTCCAAGCCAATCTATATTCCTTAGAGGTTCCTGGTGTCCAGGACTCCTTAATGAGTTTTGAAGCCTCCAACAATAATCCTGACACCTGCCATGCTCTCCCGAAATTAACCAAGCCATCAGTCGCAGTTGACCCTAAAGGACTAACTTGTGTCTGTCCCCTGCTGTATTCACTAATAGATCTGGGAAACTCGGAAGAAGTACTGGGTCTGCTATCAACAATTCCATCACATCTGGATACCACACCTGAGATGCCCAAAAGGGGGCAACCAACACCATTTCCGCCTTGTCCCTTTTTACCTTCAATAGTACTCTCTGAATCAAAGCAAATGGAGGGAAGGCATATCCCAGAATTTTGCTCCAATTCTGCAGGAACGCATCTACTGACTCCTCTTCCGGGTCCAATCTCCAACTGTAAAACCGTCTTAATTGGGCATTCACTCTGTTTGCGAACAGGTCTACCATGAACGGACCCCATCTCATGTCTATCAAATCGAACACTTCTTTGCACAGTTTCCAATCGCTGAAATCTTTCAACTCCCTCGAATTCCAATCTGTTATTGTATTGTTCATTCCTGGAATGTACTGAGCCTGAATCTTGATATCCCTGCTTAGACAAAAGTGCCAAAAATCCCTTGCTAGATCTGCCAAGGCATTGTAGCGAGGGCCTCCCAACTTGTTAACATAACGCACTGCAGAGATGTTGTCCATCTTTAAGAGGCGACAACAAGTCATTTGATTCCTGATTAAACTTTTTATCGCAAAGGAACCTGCCAACAACTCTAGGTAATTTATGTGCATCTTCTTCTCCTGATCAGTCCACTTTCCACCTGTCGTCAACGAGCCACACCTTGCACCCCAGCCCTGTAGACTGGCATCCGATTCTACTATTACATCTGGAACTGGCCCAAATATCGCCCTTCCATTCCATGCGTCCAAATTTTCCAACCACCAACCTTGTTCCTCTCTTGTTTCCAGATCTAACTGTACCTCCTGAGTAAGTCACCCCCCTGTGTAAGTACTTTGTTTTCAGTCTCTGTAGTGCATGATAATGTAGCGGAGCTGGGAATACTGCCTGAATGGAGGCTGACAGTAGTCCTAAGACCCTCGCTATTTGTCTCAAACTCATTCACTCGCATACAAACATATTGCGAATCTCTCTGCGTATCTTCTTTACCTTTTTCATCGGCAACCTCAATGTACAATCCAAAGTCCAGATCTGAAAACCCCATAACACAGTGTTCGAGGCATATGAGCTGTAGATCGTATACTTGTGCATAGCTCACCATCTGGTGTTGGGCTCGGATGTTTGCAGTTTGTTTTTGTCTTGGAAGAAGTCTTTGTAGTCACGAGGTAGGTGACTCCTCCTTAGGACGATAGTGCGCATAGGCATCGACTCCATCTCCAGATTGTTTTTTTCCGCCTTCGGGTTCGGATGTGATTTGCTGCGCTCCGGGTCGGTGTCGTTTTCGAACCCCCTTCGAAGCGCAATCCCTCTCCACTCGACGGTATTGTCTCGATCGCGTTTCCTTTTCGACGCGTATCTTCAAAATATATAAAATCTTTGACGCGGGCCGTTGGGCCTATCCGCGCCGACCATGCCAGCAGTCAATAGAAAGGACTCCTTTTAAAAAATGCCCCGGGTGTGGTGCTAAGTTCCCACACACGGACTTGCACGAGGTTTGTAATCTCTGCCTCTCCCCGGAGCACGAAGACCAGAACTGCAAGGCCTGTTAATCTTTCAGGTCGAAAAAAACCATCCGTGACCGTCGGGCTCGACGTCACGAAATGTCTTGCGGAAGCAGCTTGATTCCGGACATCTTCGCAGCAGATCCCAATCTCCAGCCGGAACAACAAGCGGATGAAGGAGAGATCTCCGTCTCCGAAGCCGACGACTCCGACGTCGAAGACCAGGCAGTCACCCCGGCTCAGCGGTCCGTGTGTACCGAAACCCCTCTCCCAACCAAAACCAAACCTAAGGCTCCAGTAACACCTTCGCCCTCTGGCTCAGGTCGACGACAACACACTTCAGACGCCCCGCCCTCGGGCCCGGCGATGAAACAAAATGAAAAGCCTTCCGGCTCGGGATCGAGCCAACCCCATTCCGGTGCCGAAAAACCACTTTCGGCACCGACGTCCAAAACCAAGGAGGTGCCACGCCCTTCGTCGGCACCGAAGCCCTCGGCATCGAAACAAACGAAGGACAAACATTCGGAGCTGAAAAAATCTTCGGAGCTGAAAAAGTCTTCGGAGCTGAAAAAGTCTTCGGAGCTGAAAAAGTCTTCGGAGCTGAAAAAGTCTTCGGAGCTGAAAAAGTCTTCGGAGCTGAAAAAGTCTTCGGAGCTGAAAAAGTCTTCGGAGCTGAAAAAGTCTTCGGAGCTGAAAAGTCTTCGGAGCTGAAAAAGTCTTCGGAGCTGAAAAAGTCTTCGGAGCTGAAAAAGTCTTCGGAGCTGAAAAAGTCTTTGGAGCTGAAAAAGTCTTTGGAGCTGAAAAAGTCTTTGGAGCTGAAAGTCTTTGGAGCTGAAAAAGTCTTTGGAGCTGAAAAAGTCTTTGGAGCTGAAAAAGTCTTTGGAGCTGAAAAAAAAAGTCTTCGGAGCTGAAAAAAAAAGTCTTCGGAGCTAGTACAAAACTTCGGAGCCGAACAAAACTTCGGAACCGAAAAAACACTCTGAGCCACAAACTCCTATACAAAAAGCTAAAGAGTCCAAAACACCACAGAAAGCTTCGGAGTCATGGGCTAAACAACATTCTGACCCTAAATCTTCGGCACGGACAAAGGACATTGTACCCGTACAACAACTTCCAACAGATTTTTCGGATCCGAAACAAAAGACTCTCTGCATTGACCCAGAGACTGGCAAAGTTGTCGCCAAGCCTCCTAAAAAGAGAAAATTGGACACTTCAGAAGACCCTGAAATACCCATGAAGCGAAAAGAGATGGGCACTAACACTACTCCACCTCTCTCTCCTTCTCCAGCTGATCCAAATCTACTAGTTTCTCCAGCACACTCCCCACAACATACATTTTCACCTCAACCACAGGATGATGAAGATGACTATAGTGATCAGGGTGGGAATGGAGACCCAGATAATGATGACGCAGATACCATTCCACACAATCCATATCCTTGGGATGATTACAAAACAGATCCCGACCCACACAATGACCCGGACCTGTATCCCTCTAGGCCATCACCACCAGATGACAATATTGGGTTTGCGCAACTCATTAATAGAGCTGCTCAGTACCACGGGGTACAGTTACACTCTGACCCTTTAGAGGAAGACTTTTTACTGGAAACATTTACACCCACACAAGTCCACACACACCCTGCCAATGTTAAAAGGCATGTTAAAACATGCACCAGATGTTTTTAAGGACCCCGTCAGAGCCAGGATTCTTAACACCAGAATAGACAAAAAATACAAGGCAGCTCCCTATGACCCAGTATACATTAAGGGTCAGGTCCCTCTAGATTCTCTTGTAGTGTCTAATGCACGCAAGAGAGCAAATTCACAAAGCACAGGCGACACCCCTCCTCCTGATAAGGAATCCAAACTTATAGCCGCATCTGGAAAACGCATCGCATCTCAAGCTGCAAATCATTGGCGGATTGCCAATGCCGAAGCTTTGTTGGCCAGATATGACAGAGCTCACTATGATGAGCTTGAAAAGCAAATGCAACATCTTCCTGACCAATTTAAAGACAAAGTTAATGACCTTATACAGGAGGAAAAATTAATAACAAATACGTCCATCAATTGTGCGCTTGATGCAGCCGACACTGCCTCTCGTGCTATTAATACAAGCGTTTTGTTACGCAGGCATGCTTGGCTCAATCTCCGGATTCAAACAGGAAGTGCAGTCCGCTATTCTTAATCAGCCCTTTGACCAAGAGCATCTTTTTGGGCCCACAGTAGATGCATCTTTAGAGAAGATAAAAAAGGATACGGAGGTTCATTTTGTCGCTCCTTTTACAGGGCTGGCTCCAAAACTAGTGGCTCGGAGCATCCCTCTTCTTCCTATAAAAGCCCCAAACAAAACAATTCCTCCAGAGGATACTTTCGCGGAGGGTACAGAGGCAACAATGGTAAGGGAAGAGGTCGCGGTAACAATACCCCCACCTCCCCTACTACTAAGCAGTGACTTCCCTTCACTTCCCCCGATCATCCCACTCCTGTCGGGGGACGCCTCTCACAGTTCCTACCTGTCTGGAATTCTATCACAACAGACAAGTGGGTAAGACAAATTATCCAGTATGGTTATTACCTGGAACTCACCTCTACACCCCCAAATATCCCTCCCAGACAACGTCCAATGTCTTCAGAGCATCTGACTCTTCTAAAACAAGAGGTTCTCTCTCTATTACAAAAACATGCAATAGAACCAGTCCCCTTGCCTCATCAAGTTACAGGGGTTTACTCCCTCTACTTTCTAATCCCAAAAAAGGACGGCTCTCTCAGACCAATTCTGGATCTCAGACCGTTAAACATCTACATTCAGTCAGACCACTTCCACATGGTCACTCTCCAACAGGTGCTCCCACTGCTTCAACAAGGCGACTTTCTCTCCACTCTAGATCTAAAGGACGTCTACTTTCATATTCCCATTCACCCCGCTCACAGGAAATATCTCAGGTTCGTGGTGGACGGTCAACACTATCAATTCAAAGTCCTTCCGTTCGGAGTGACTACAGCACCCAGAGTCTTCACCAAGTGCCTCGCAGTAGTAGCAGCTCACTTACGAAGACAACACATTAACTTGTTCCCTTATCTGGACGACTGGCTCATAAAAGCAAGTCATACAGCAGCTGTGTACAACACAAACACAAAACAATTCAGCTGCTTCACAACTTGGGATTCACAGTGAATCTCACCAAATCCCACCTCCCACCTCCAACCGTCCAACACACAACAATACCTAGGTGCTACAATAGACACTTCAAAAGCTTTAGCATACCCCAACCCTCTCAGGATAAGCAGTATGCAAGCTCTAATATCCACATTTCAGCCTCAACACTCATTACCAGCTCGAGTGTTCATGCAGTTGATCGGGATGATGGCCTCTTGCATTCTCATCGTCCCTTATGCAAGACTCCAAATGCGTCCCTTACAGGAGTGTTTGGCACGCCAGTGGAACCAGGCTCTAAGTCAGCTAACAGATCTGGTGTTGGTAGACAGCCGCACACATCGCTCTCTGCAGTGGTGGAACACACAAAACCTTTCCAAAGGGCGGCCGTTCCTCGACCCGGTTCCACAGATAGTGCTAACAGCAGACGCATCGCTCACCGGCTGGGGAGCTCATCTTCACAACCACACCATCCAGGGTATATGGACCCTTTGACAAAAACAGCACCACATAAATTACCTAGAACTACTGGCAATTTTTCTAGCACTAAAATCCTTTCAACTCCATCTAGTAGGCAAAGCTGTCCTAGTCCGTACAGACAACATGACAGCAATGTACTACATACAGAAACAAGGCGGGACACACTCTCTACAGCTTTCACACCTAGCTCAAAGCATATGGAGATGGGCCATTCCGCAAAACATATATCTTCTTGCAGAACACCTCCCAGGGGTACACAATCAGATGGCAGATCTGCTCAGTCGTCAAACACAGCAGATCCACGAATGGGAACTTCATCCTCAAGTTCTTCTTCCATTCTTTCGCATGTGGGGCCAGCCAGAAATAGATCTGTTCGCAACACATCAAAACACAAAACGCCCAGGTATCCACACCCATTGTCCAAAGGCAATGCGCTGTTGATGAACTGGTCAGACAAATTTGCTTACGCTTTTCCGCCTCTCCCACTAATTCCGTTAGTGGTTCGGAAGCTCAAACAGCATTCTGTCACAATGATCCTGGTTGCTCCAACATGGGCTCGACAACCATGGTTCACAACCCTCTTGGAACTATCAGTAGTTCCTTATCAAAAACTGCGCCTCTCACCCAAGCTTCTCACTCAGAACCATGGAGAAGTAAGGCACCCAGATCCCAATCAACTCAATCTTGCGATCTGGCTCCTGAAGTCTTAGAGTTCGGTTACCTCAATCTCCCACCAGACTGCATGAACATCATTCAAGAAGCTAGACGTCCTACCACCAGAGCATGTTACGCTGCAAAGTGGAAACGATTTGTAATTTACTGTACAAATAACAAAATCAACCCACTAGATGCTTCTATTCAAAACATTATATGCTATCTCCTACACCTACAACAATGTAACTTAGCATATACATCCATAAGACTACATCTTGCTCCAATAGCAGCTTATCTCCAAAACAGACAACACGTGTCTTTGTTTAGAGTACCCGCTATTAAAGCATTTATAGAAGCACTTAAAAGAATAATTCCACCTAGAGCTCCACCCTCTCTAGTATGGAATTTAAATATTGTTCTTACTAGACTCATGGGTCCCGCTTTTGAACCTCTGCACAAATGCGAACTACAGTTCCTCACTTGGAAAGTAGCCTTCCTTGTCGCTATCACATCTCAGAAGAGTTGGTGAACTCCAGGCATTAACCATACAAGAACCATTTTTACAAATCCATCATAACAAAGAGGTTCTTAGGCCTAACCCAAAATTTTTACCTAAAGTCGTTTCTGCCTTCCATCTTAACCAGTCTGTTGAACTCCCAGTTTTTTCCCCACAACCAGACTCAGTGGCAGAACGGGCTCTTCACACATTAGACGTTAAAATAGCAATACTTTACTACATTGAAAAGACAAAATCCTTTAGGATACTAAACAACTCTGTGGCTTTCTACCCCCCTCATAAGGGCAATCCCATTTCCAAAGCGGGTATTGCAAGGTGGATTGTTAAATGCATCCAAATATGCTATCTTAAAGCCAAACGCACACTAACCATTCCCCCTAGAGCTCATTGCACACGCAAACTAGGGGCTTCTATGGCATTCTTAAGGAACATTCCCCTAGATGATATCGGCAAAGCAGCAACTTGGTCTACGCCACACACTTTCACAAAACACTATTGTATAGATGTGCAAGCAAAACAACAAGCTAGTGTGGGCCAGGCTGTCTTAAGAACACTTTTTCAAACCACTGCAACAGATAACAGGTAACCACCGCTAAGGAGGTAACTGCTGTATAGTCTATGCACAAGTATACGCTCTACAGCTCATATGCCTCGAACGGAAAATGCTACTTCCCAGTATGCATCTGTTCTTGGCATGTAGAGCTGTAGATTCGTATACGCCCACCCGCCTCCCCGGATACCTCTATCTGTTCCAGTACTATCTTACTTAGATACATTACACATGGACATCTTTTATATTTCTTACTAACTCCATCATAACCCTCCTTGGCAAAACAATCTGGAGATGGAGTCGATGCCCATGCGCACTATCTTCCTAAGGAGGAGTCACCTACCTCGTGACTACAAAGACTTCTTCCAAGACAAAAACAAAGTGCAGACATCCGAGCCCAGATGGCGATCTATGCACAAGTATACGAATCTACAGCTCTACATGCCAAGAACAGATGCATTCTGGTAAGTAGCATTTTCCTTCCTGTGTGGGATACTGGTAAGTAGCATTTTCCTTCCTGTGTGGGCTTCAGACACGACTTCTTTCGGTTTATCACAAACCCTAGATCCTCTATCACACGTACGGCCAGCATCGTATGTTCCTCTGCCAATTCTCGACTCTGAGACATAATTAAAATATCATCCAGATACACAATCAGACGCACACCTCTGGAACGTAACCAAGCGGCTATCGGTCTCATCACCTTTGTGAAACACAAAGGAGCTGAAGTGAGACCGAAGGTGAGACTCTTGAATCTCCACATAACTCATTTCCAAAGGAACTTTAGGTAATTCCTCTGATCTGAACACACCGTGACTGTAAGATAAGCATCCTTCAGGTCCAAACGTGTCAGCCAGTCCCCTTTTCTCAACAGATCTCTCAGAATATGGATCCCTTCCATCTTGAAGTAATTCTACTGCACCCATTCGTTCAACTCTTTCATGTTTATTACCGGTCTCATACCCTTGTCCTTTTTCTCTACAACAAAGAGGTTGCTTACGAATCCCACTGAGGCACTCTCCGCTCTCTCTATTGCCCCTTTCTTTTCCAACTCTTGTTCTTCCGTATCTACCATATTTTTTTTTTATTTTTTTTTTAAATGGAACACCCTTGGACGCCTTACCTGTACCGGTTTCTCTATAAAATCTATCCTGTATCCCCTTACCGTTTGTAAAACCCAAGGACCTGAGGTTATCCCTTTCCACCTGTCTACAAAATGGGCAAGTCTGCCACCCAATTTTTGAACAATACCCAAAGGGTCTTTTTCCAAACAAACCTTGTTGTCTTGTCCTCCTTTCTCCTCTGCCTCTGGGGGAAGACGCCGGTATTGGAACTAAATCCGTAGTCTATATCCACTGGGTCTATAGCCACGAGAAAAGGAGCTTCTCGTGATCCCCAATCCACGGCCGGGGAATTGACACTGCATTTTCAAGGCCCCTCCAAAAACCTTTCTAATGTCCTTCTGGACCTTTTGAATGGAGATAAATGCCCCAGCATATTGGGCCAAAAAAGGAGACCATTGGCCTCTTGGCCTGATTCTTTGCATGCCAGCTCGGCCAACTTAGGGTCTATTTTCATCAGCAGACCTTTCCTGCGCTCTGCACACAAAGCTGCATTCGAATGACCTAACTGGCACACTGCCCTCTGGACCCATTGTCTCAACTCTAGAACATCTACTGCTGTTTCCTGCTGGTATGCCTCCTCGCATAAGTCAAAAATCTTTGTCAATGGTCCAAAGACATCGAGCAGCCGATCTTGGCACCCTTTTAAGCCTTTATCTAGACCACGCCTGGGGTCCCTTCCAGACTTATTCAGAAAGGCTATCATTTTGGCATCCAGCTCTGGGGTATAAGCCACCTTGTTAGCCATAAAAAGGTATTTGGCATTCAGAGCGGAGCCTGGTTCTCACCTCCTCAGGCATTTCCCGCCTAATCCAGTATTCAACGTATTCCGCTACATGCTTAGCAGGAACCCACTGAGGAGAGAGCGGATGTTGGATTGTATGCGGGTCAAACATAAAATCCCCTAGGGGTTCTTTAACTTGATCCATCTCATCCTTCTGTCCTTTCTCCTTTTTAAATCTTTTTCTCTCCGATTCCTCCTCTTCTGATTCATCCAGATCGGATGAGCAAGAAATCACAATGTCCCCACTACTGGAGGACTCATCACAGATAATCCATCTGTGTTCCTTCGTGGCCTTTATAGCCTTCCCATCAATTCTTTCACAGTTGCCCTTCTCTTGCCTTTCTGATAAAAGGCCCCATTATTGTTATATATTTTTTCTTTTTACGGAAATGTTTCCGCTTTTGGGCCACCTTCCAGCCACTTCCACTAGGCACACTGCCGCCTGCTACCTCTTCCACCGACCAAATCGTTCTTCACTATTCTTATCCAAGAGTCTTCCTTCAATTTTCCCCATGCAGTCATCTATTCTCATGCCCAGTTGTGAAGCCAAAGCAGAAACAGCCTTGTTGACACAGTCCTGAACCTTGTCTACAACATTTCTCTCTACTATCTCTGAATCTTCCATCCTTCAACCTGTCCTTACTAAACAGAATAATCAAAATTCAAGATCCTACCTCCTCACAAAAGGACCCTTAAGCAGCTTTCCAAATTAGTTCTTCATTTATCCCTAAAATCCTCCTCACAAGAGCTCTAAAATATAACTGTCCAGCAATGGACTACAAACACCAACTGTCTCCTCAGACCGATGTCTGAGATAAAAAAACTATCAATTTTGACCCTAAAAGATGGCCGCCAGAGAGGTACTGGCCGTCGTGTCACCTGACGCTAGTACGGCAAGCCAGGAGTTCCAAAATACCTAGTAAATTCCCTGAGTACTCCGTGAAGATGGAGTAACTGGGCAATGATACGGCTATTATTTGTATTTAAATGCGGAAGCGAAGTTGGACGCGCACGTGCCTTGCGCCTGAAACTATTCCCCAATTAAGACTCCGCTTCCAGCGGAGCTTTAAGCGAAGTAAAGTAATACTTCGGGTAACTTCAAATTATCAGGGTCATGTTACCGCTCCGGTCGTCGGGATCAAGGCAGTTGGAAATTCGCCGCGCACGTGCTACACGCTTGAAAGAGACCGTTGCCTTGAGCTCGGTTATTTTTACATAAAGGCTTTAGGGGAAGGAGTCTCAAAGCGCCTATTACACGCGCTCAACATATTTGAGTCCTGAAGGGCTCAGCTTTTCAAGGAGTGCATTCAACAAAGCGCTTTTACTTAAAAAGGGGGCTCATTTCATAAAATCATAAATCTATCGTGTCCCATAGCAAACCAAACCAGCACATAGATCAATCGTCATACATACATACATACATACATACATCATTTACCAACCAAGCCCAAAGCCACACAGACATAGAACACCGATAAAGGTTAAAAACATAAGAGCTTTAAAATATGACTTATCAGCGCTGTGAGCAGCAACAAAAAAGGAAGATGGCTGCCACACAGGGAACTATAAAGTGACTAGAACGTTAAAGGATTCTTGTTCTAAGTTCTGTTCATTGTGATGTTGCTGCTGTGAGTTTGCAATTAAAGAGGAATGCATAATATTGGCCTCCGTGCCTTGCCATAAATTCAAGGACAGTGATAAAGTGAAAGCAATAGGTGTCCTTCAGACTCCCTTACCCATGGGATCATTTTGTTGGCAACAATACAGAGCAGGCTCCAAAACCACTTTGCAAGACCCTGTCCCCTCATACCAGAAGCAGCAGCAGTCATACTGCCAACAGGCGGCACGGGGTACACCAGGGGTGCCCACAGGGGCAACAACAACAGGAGCAGAGTCATAGAAGGTTCCAGTAAAGATACCTCCAAACAATAAGTCACCCTGCGACCCCCACCCCATCATTTAATGCCTGTCAGAGGGAGAATTCAGGTTTTCCTTGCACACTAGCTGGAACTCACAACTGACAAGTGGGTGTTAGTGGTGGCTTGCCACCCTGTATTCACCTTCACCAGCAATCATCTAATTCTTTTGCATGAAGAGGTGCAGGAGCTCCTTCAGAAAGGGGCCATAGAGCCGGTTCCCCCCAACAGGGGGGGTAAGGGGATCTATTCTCTTTACTTCCTCATCCCCAATAAGGACGGTTTTCTGAGACCCTTCTTGGACCTCTGGTACCGCCATCGCTACATTCTGTCCAAACACTTCCACATTGTCCCACTCCACAACGTCATCCCTCTCTTGTGTCAAGGCGATTACATGACTGTGTTAGACCTCGAGAATGCCTTATTCCATATCCCCAACATCCCGCCCACCAGCACTACCCCTGCTTTATGGCAAGTGGTCATCATAACCAGTTACAGTACTCCCCTTTGGTGTCACCACAGCTGCAAGAGTTTTCACAAAGTGCCAAAGTCTCTGCAACAAGCTCGGCTCCTACTTCCATCTGAAAATCAAGGCCCTCTATAACAACTTCAGCGAACACACTCCACAAACCACTCCTTCCTCCAGCAACGACAGCCAGCCCAACATCGCCGCCTGGACCCCGGTCACCACTGAAGATACCGCCACGACCATGAAGAGCACTCACTCAGGACGGACCCCTGCCCACCGCACATCTTCCACAGAGCCGCCGCCGCCATAGCACCCGAGCTACGACGCACCATCAACGCCTCTTTCGAATCCAGCACATTCCCCGACGACTGGAAACAGGCAGAAGTCAAGCCCCTCCTCAAGAAACCTTCTTCAGACCCGACAGACCTGAAAAACTACTGACCCATCCCTCTCTTTCCATTTGCGGCCAAAGTCACTGAGAAGCTTATCTGAAAGAGACACGTTAGTGATAGATTCCTTACCTTAGAATATCCCCAGGCGTCAGACTGGATCCGGAAAGTTTTTCGTCAGCAGTACCCCTGCGCGTCGGTAGGTGGCGTTGTGCGGCTCCGTGTTCGTCGCTGGCGTCGTAAGCGCCGAGATGACGTCACGGAGACTACTTAGGCGCCACCCATGCGCGCTGACGTCAGTTCTTTCTTTTTCAGCGCCAGCAAGCGCAGATCCGGTTAGAGCACGTACCTTAGTCACTTTTTGACTAGTTATTTTTGGGACTTTTGTCTCTACTTCTTAAATCTTGACTCCTGGTGCCATGTAGGGATGCCTGGGTTTAAGTCCTGCGGGGCCTGCCGCTGTACGATGTCGGTGGCCGACCCCCATGGCGTCTGTCTCTACTGTCTGGAGCGCGACCATGACTCCCGGTCATGTTCCGACTGTCTGGCCATGGCTCCGAAGGCTTTGCGGGAGCGGTCCCGAAAGCTGCTGGAGGCCCGACAGTTGTCTCCGCGCCGTTCCAGGTCCAGGGGTCGCTCAAGGGACCGGCCGCGGAGTCATCATCATCACTCCTCGGGGACAAAGTCTTCGCCCTCGGAATCGGGTAAGCGACGTCACAAAAAGAAGTCGAAGAAGCGCGTACGCTCTTCGGGCGCAGACGAGGGGGCCCCGGGGTCTTTCCCCCGCGGCTCCGTTGGAGCCTGTCAGTCCCGCGGCCTACCCGCCATACCCGGGTCCGTCGGCGACTCCAGCCCAGGTGCAAGAGTTTCTTGCCGCCATGGACCGCCTTTTTAGGCCTAGGGCTCCCGCCGGCGCGCCTTCGGGCCCCGCGGTCCCTCTTGAGGGCCCTTGGTTGCCGCCTCCGGCACCGGTGCCGCAAGGCCCTCCGCCGGCGGCTCCGGCGCCGCAGGGTCCTCCGCCGGCGGCTCCAGCCCCGGCGCCCCCTGCGGCTCCCTTCCCGACGCCGCCCTGGGTCCCGTTCGTCCCACCTCCGCCCTTGCCCGAGTTTCCGGGCAATTTTGCTTCGGCTTGGGACCCTGATTGGGCCTTGGAGCCGGAGCGGCGTCGACCGGCGCCGTTTCCGGCGCGGGTGGAGCATTTGTTTTCCCCTGTGCCTCCCCCGCCGCTGCAGCCTGTGCCTCAGGCTGTTGTGGAGGGGGAGGACTGGGAGGGGTCGGAGGACCCTCTTGCACGGCAGTGTGAGTCCGAACAGGAGTGGGCGGAAGACTCGGAGGATGCAGGTGGCCTTGACCTCTCCTCTGAGCCTGGGTTTGTGTCTCTTCCCACTGTCATGGAGGAAGGCGCAACATACACTGTGGTGCTCCGTAGAGCAGCTGAGGCTCTTGACCTTGAATTGCCTACTGTTACCCTCCGGACTAACCTCCTTACTGAAGTGCTTCAGCCGGCGGCAAGTTCTATGGAACCTCTGCTTCCGTTCAATGAGGCCTTGATGGATGTTTTGATGGGTACCTGGTCTAGGCCAGCCACAGGGGTTCCTGTGGATAAAAACGTGGCCAGGCGTCACCGCCCGGCACCGGGTGACCCTGCCTTTTTGACGACGCATCCGACGCCGGAGAGCCTGGTCATTCAGGCTTCCACTTCCCAAACTGCATTCCCTACCGCTCCGCCGGATAAGGAATCAAAAAAGTTGGAGCAGCTTGGCAAAAAGTTGTTTTCCTCTGCCAGCCTGTGGCTGCGGTCTGTCAACACCGCATGCCTCTTGGGCCGCTATTCTCACGCTGTGTGTGACACGGTGGCGCAAACTCTGCCCAAGTGCCCGGAAGAGGTTTCATTTCATTTCATTTTTCATTTATAACGCGCGACGAATCATCCCCACAGGGATCTCTCGGCGCTTTTGGCTACACAGTGCTAAAGGCTAGGACAAAATTGCGGATTTAGAACAGCCAGGTTTTTAACTGCTTCTTGAACTGCCCCAAGCTTGCGCAGGCGCGTAGCTCATCCGGCAGGCGGTTCCAATGGAGCGGGGCTAGATGTGAAAAAGCGCGCCCTCCCATTTTGACTTTTCTGATTTTACAGGGACGTAGTAGATTACGATTGCTAGATCTCAATAAACGGGCAGGTATATAGGGAACCAACTTCTTCCTTAGGTAGACCGGGCCGATGCCCTGCTGTGCTTTAAACACCGACGTCAAGAGCTTAAACACTGCTCTCTTCCTCATAGGCAGCCAGTGTAGGTGTTGCAAAAGAGGACGGGAGGGGGTACGTACTGGTTTGTTGAGGACCAGTCGGGCTGCCGTATTTTGCACTACCTGTAGCCTAGACGCAAGGTCCTCCCTAATTCCTACTAGTAGTGCGTTCCCATAGTCCAGTCTACTAACTAGTAGTGCCTGTACTAGGGTCTTTCTGGCCTCCAAAGGGATCCAAGGAAAAATCTTCCTCAGCATCCGCATGATGCCAAAGCATGTGCCCGATACTGACTTCACGTGTTCCTCCATCGAAAGTTTATTATCAAACGATACCCAAATTCCGTGCCTGAGTGGTTGGATTGGGTGCCTCCCCCAATTCCTCCGGCCACCAGTCCGACGACCATAATTCCGTCGCCTTTCCAAACAGAAGGATCTCCGTCTTATTGGAGTTGAGCTGCAGAAAATTCTCGCTCATCCAAGCGGCAATTTTCAGCATGCAGGATTTAAACTTTGCTCTGGCATTTGCTGGGTCCGTCTCGATGGGGATTATCACCTGCGTGTCATCCGCATACGAGATTGTCTCAAAACCGCAAGATCTTATGATGGAGGCTAGCGGTGCCACATAGATGTTGAATAATGTGGGGCTTAAGATGGAGCCCTGCGGGACCCCCTTGTCTACTGCGGTGGTCTGAGAGACGAATGTGTCTAATTGGACACATTGTGCTCTATTGTTAAGAAAGCTCTGCAGCCACATCCAAGCCAAGCCTTCGACACCAATCTCCCGCAGCCTGTCCAACAGGACACGATGAGAGATGGTGTCAAAGGCTGCCGATAGATCAAGGAGCACTAGCATAGTGGGCATCCCTCTGTCCAGTGACATCCTGATCGTATCCATGACCTCCACCAGTGCCGCCTCCGTACTATGGGCTGCACGGAAACCTGATTGCGAGGGGTCCAATAACCCATGCTGCTCCAGATATCCCATAAGTTGTTTGTTTACCAATGTCTCCATAACCTTCGAGCTGCAAGGGAGGAGAGAGATTGGTCTATAATTTTGAAGGTCTGCCGGGTCTGCTAGAGCCTTCTTCAGCAAAGGTTTTATATGCGCTTTTTTCCATTTCCTGGGAAATACGGTTCGGGCTGTGCTTTCTCAAGCTGTTGCAGAGGGTAAGGATGCCGCGAAGTTCGCCATTCGGTGTGGGTTGGACACCGCGGACTCCTTGGGAAGAGCCATCTCCACAACGGTGGCCTTGCGGCGACATGCCTAGCTGCGGTCCACGGGGTTTTCGGGGGATGTCCAGAGTTCCCTCATGGACATGCCTTTTGATGGTACTCGCCTATTTGGCGATAAGGCAGACAGTGCGCTGGAGCGTTTTAAGGACTCTCGGGCTACAGCCAAGTCCTTGGGTCTCTCCACCACACGCCCGGCCACGTCTACCTTTCGTTCCTTTCGTGGCCGCGGAAGGGGCGCCCCTACACGTCCGTTCAGCCAAAGGCCTGCGCAGAACCAGCCTCAGCGCGAGCGTGGTGGCCGCCGTGGCGGCACAGGGGGCCTCCGCTCCCGCAGCATCCGCCTCAAAGCCTTCCTAGTCCGCGCTTTGGGGTGCACCCAACGCCGGTGGGCGGCAGGATTCAACATCACCTCCCCCACTGGCGCTCTGTCACTTCGGACAGCTGGGTGCTGCAAATCGTCCGAAGGGGCTACTCCCTCCCCTTCGAGTCTGCCCCCCGTCCATGCCACCTCAGTTCCACCGCATGTCGGGGGCTCACTTAGCGCTTCTCCGACAGGAAGTCGCGGCCCTCTTGGCCAAGGGGGCCATCGAGCACGTTCCTGGGCCAGAAGTAGGACATGGTTGTTATTCCCACTACTTTCTGGTCCCCAAGAAGGACAAAGGGGGCTTGCGCCCCATCTTGGACCTCCGGAACGTCAATCGCTTCCTCCGGAAGGAGAAGTTCAAGATGTTGACTCTGGCTCAGGTCTTGGCTGCCCTCGACCCTGGAGACTGGATGGTAGCGTTGGACTTGCAGGACGCATATTTTCACATTCCCATCCTGCCGAACCACCGGCGTTACCTGCGCACGGTAGGCCAGGAGCATTTTCAGTTTACCGTGCTCCCTTTCGGCCTTACAAGCGCCCCTCGGGTGTTCACAAAAGTGATGGCGGTGGTCGCAGCTCATCTGCGCAGATCAGGGGTGTCAGTCTTCCCCTACCTCGACGACTGGTTGTTGAAGGCGGGCTCGCCCCAGGCCGTCGTCACCCACCTTCAGACTACGGCCGACCTCCTGCAGTTGCTGGGGTTCTCCATCAACGTGCCGAAGTCGCACCTGAGTCCCTCTCAGAAGCTCCCCTTCATCGGAGCGGTTCTGGATTCGACGCGGTTTCGGGTTTATCCTCCCAAGCAGCGAGTCCGGGATATTCAGGCTATGATTCCGATCTTTCAGCCTCTATCCTGGGTTTCGGTCAGGATGACCCTCCGGCTCCTGGGCCTGATGGCCTCCTGCATTCTGCTAGTGCAACATGCCAGGTGGCGCATGCGGGCTCTGCAGTGGGACCTGAAGTTCCAGTGGGCACAGCATCAGGGCAACCTGTCCGATCATGTCCAGATCTCAGAGGGCACTGCACGACAATTGCAGTGGTGGCTCACGAATCGAGATTGGGTCAATGGCAGATCCCTCTCCCAACCGGAGCACACAGTGCTGACGGATGCGTCCCTCCAGGGCTGGGGTGGCCACTTGGGAGAGGCGGAGATCAGAGGCCTCTGGTCTCCGGCGGAGTCCCGGCTCCATATCAATCTTTTGGAGCTTCGGGCGATCCGACTTGCACTGAAGGCATTCCTTCCCTCTGTCCGGGGCAGTGTAGTGCAGGTGTTCACAGACAACACCACCGCCATGTGGTATTGCAACAAACAGGGCGGGGTGGGGTCGTGGACCCTATGTCAGGAGGCTCTGCGCCTCTGGACATGGCTGGAACATCAAGGCATTACCTTGGTGGTTCAACACCTGGCAGGTTCTCTGAACGCCAGGGCGGACAAACTCAGCCGCCGGTGCTTGATGGATCACGAATGGCGTCTGAACTCGGACGTGGCGCAAGGTCTCTTTCTGCAGTGGGGAGAGCCTTGGTTAGATCTATTCGCCACCGAAGAGAACGCGCAATGTCATCAGTTCTGCGCATTAGAATTTCCAAGGCGGCACTCGCTCAGCTACGCTTTTCGTCGCGAGGGGAGCTGCGGTCTGTTGTACGCCTTTCCGCCTATACCACTTCTGCCCAGAGTGCTGAAGAAGATTCGGCGTGACTGGGCCTAAGTCATCCTTGTGGCTCCGGATTGGGCACGAAGATACTGGTATCCCGAGCTACTCAACATGGCGATCGATCCCCCGATCCGACTGCCTCTTCGGGAGGATCTTCTGTCGCAGCAGCAGGGAACGGTCCTCCACCCGAACCTGTCCAGCCTCCACCTCCATGCGTGGAGATTGAGCGGCGACAGTTGACAGCTTTCGATCTTCCTCCCGAAGTCTGTGATGTCATTCTGGCAGCCAGGCGTCCCTCCACTAAGACGCTATACGCCTGCAGGTGGAACAAGTTTGTGGCATGGTGCACAGCGAAGTCTGTGGATCCCCTTTCTGCCCCTCTTTCTGAGGTCCTTCTGTTCCTACTATCCTTGGCCCAGCAGGGCTCTGCTCTGGGCACTATCAAAGGTTATCTTTCGGCCATCTCCGCCTTTCTCCGGCTTCCAGATCAGCCTTCTCTCTTTAAGTCCCCGGTTGTTAACCGTTTCCTGAAAGGCATTGCACACACGTTTCCTCCCGTGCCTTTCATAATGCCTCAATGGGACTTAAATCTTGTCTTGACCTATCTGATGTGCGCTCCTTTTGAGCCCCTTCATAACTGTCCTTTACGTCTTCTTACTCTAAAGACGGCTTTCCTGGTAGCTATCACCTCTGCCAGAAGAGTGAGTGAGCTCCAGGCTCTTTCTTCTAAACCTCCTTTCCTTTCTGTTCATCCGGACAAGGTGGTTTTAAGAACCCGTCCTTCTTTCTTGCCAAAGGTTGTCACGCCCTTCCTCATCGGGCAGACCAACACTTTGCTCACCTTTCCTCCTCCGCATCCTTCAAAAGAGGAAGAGCGGCTCCACCGTCTGGACCCAAAATGTGCGCTCTCGTTCTATCTGAAGCGCACACAACAGTTCCGGGTTGATGACCAGCTCTTTGTTGGCTACTTGGGCGCCAAAAAAGGTCGGGCCGTGCACAAACGAACCATCTTTCGGTGGGTCGTTTTGTGCATCAAAGCGTGTTACTCGTTGGCTAAAAAGGAGCCTCCTGTGGGGCTGCGTGCCCATTCTACCAGGGCGACGGCAGCCACTACTGCCTTGGGACGCGGCGTTCCCTTGCAGGATATTTGTCAGGCAGCCACGTGGGCCTCGCTGCACACATTTACCAAGCATTACTGCCTTGACAGTCAAGTCCGGAGAGACGGCTTCTTTGGCCGTTCTGTTCTCCGTGACTTTCTGGTGTAATCTATTCGCAGACCCACCACCAGGGTTGGTATTGCTGGGGTATCTATTCTAAGGTAAGGAATCTATCACTAACGTGTCTCTTTCAGATGCACAAGTTACTACTTGTGTAACGATATATCTGTAAGAGACATTAGTTAGTGATGAATTCCTTACCGCCCCACCCATCCTCCCCGTTCTGCGAAATGATTCTAGGGTTAAGGTCATCCCTTTCAGGGCCCTAGTTTCATGGCACCAGTGGTCAGTTTCTTGCATGGCTCTGCGTTCCTGGCGCGGAAAGTCGTGTACAGAACTGACGTCAGCGCGCATGGGTGGCGCCTAAGTAGTCTCCGTGACGTCATCTCGGCGCTTACGACGCCAGCGACGAACGCGGAGCCACACGACGCCACCTACCGACGCGCAGGGGTACTGCTGACGAAAAACTTTCCGGATCCAGTCTGACGCCTGGGGATATTCTAAGGTAAGGAATCTATCACTAACTAATGTCTCTTACAGATATATCGTTACACAAGTAGTAACTTGTGCGTCAACGCCCAGCTGACAAACTTCATTGCGGAGAACGCCATCCTCGACCCTTCCCAAACCAGATTCCGCAGCAACCACAGCACCTGAGACCGCCTTCCTCGCTGCCACAGACGACATCCGCACGCTCCTCGACCAAGGCCACACCGCGGCCCTCTTCCTTCTAGACCTCTCCGCAGCCTTCGACACTGTCTCCCACCGCACTCTCACCGCCTGTTAGACTTGGCTTTTTCAGCGGGTTTACCCCCAGACTTTTTCCTTTTTGGCCTCCTGTTTTTGACCCTGTGTGTGTTGGTTTTAGGACTCTGGGCACTTTACCACGGCTAATCAGTGCTAAAGTGCATATGCTCTGTGTAAATTCTGTTATGGATTGGTGTTTCCATGATTGGCCTATTTGATTTATGTGTCAGTCCCTAGTAAAGTGCACTGCGAGTGCCAGGGCCTATAAATCAAATGCTGTTGGTGGGCTGCAGCACTGGATTGTGCCACCCACGCAAACAGCCCGTAAAGTGGAACTCTGGCCTGCCATTGCAGAGCCTGTGCGCAGCCTGGAACTGCCATGTCGACTTGGCCAGTGCACACACTGGCCGGTCCCTAACCTTGCCTTTTCTTGCATGTCAGACACCCCTCAGATAGGCCCACGGTACCCCTGTGGGCAGGGTGCAGTGTATGTGAAAGGTGGGACATGCCCTGGTGTGTGTGGCATGTCCTGATAGTGAATTACAGCCAATTTCGTTTTTCACTATTGCAAGGCTACCAGTTCCCCATAGGATAGAATGGGAGGTTTGTTTATAACATCTTATAAACATAACTGGCCCAGGGAATTCGGTAAGAAAATAGAATTTAGTATGACTGAACTCAGAATCTAAAGATGCATCTTTTAGTGAAGGTGATTTTTACATTCTGTGTTTGAAAATACCACTTTTAGAAAGTGGGCATTTTCTTGCTCAGTCATCCCGTGTGCCTCTGCTGGAATGTGGATTGCCTGTCTGTGTTTTGGATGACAGAAGGCTGGGGGAGCAGGAGGGGCGCCAGATGGTCTAGGTAGGTCAGAAAAGGGCTGAAGAGACCTGGGTTACGATGGGGGAAGTGGGAGGAGATTTCCTTGCACCTCAAAGGGCCTGCTCTGCCTCTGACAAATGCCGTCTCCACCTCCTGCCAGGAATTCACGACGCCACTGCCGACTCCGTGTCCTGAAGGCAACGCAGAGGGCACCGCAACCCTGGTCTCACCGACGACGCCTGTTGGCGCCGCCACCGAGCCGCTGCTTGTGGGCTCCGCACCGCCACGCTTCACGCCGAAGCTTTGGCACCGCAGAGGGCACCGCCGCAACGCCGCACCGCGACCCTGGTCTCACCGACGACGCCTGTTGACGCCGCCACCGAGCCGCTGCTCGCACCGCGACCTGTGGGCACCGCACTCCGCACCGCCTGGCTTCACGAGGACGCCTTGGCCTGCCTGACGCCGCCACTTCCCGCCGAGATCGACGCCGCTGCTTGCACCGTGGTTCGGGGGCACCGCTCGTAAGTTACACGATGCACCGCCCTCATCCCACACCGCAGCCTTGGCCTACCGACGCCGGCACCATCGACTCCAGTTCGTCAGCCGACGACAGCGCTTCAGCAACGACGCTGCTTGCACCGTGATCTATAATATAAGTTAAAATTCATCGCAGTCAGCCACATATCCTAGAACCGACTTCATCGGCAGAGAAGCCTCGCGTAAGAGTATCAGCGTATATTATTGACCGTTGGAATATGGGTGCTAATAGAAGAAAGGACATACTTTAATTTTAGGTTTCCAACGACCTTTTTTTGATGCGACCTTCAATTATTTAGTGTTTTTGTAATACTGCTCTTTGCCCTGATGAAGTCCAAGGCGTATAGCCATATGGACGAAACACATGTTGGCATGGCTTGTGTTTTAAAATCATTTTGCTAAAGAAGATGGATACCATTGAAAGATATCTTGACAACTTGGAATAAACAAGAAGAATACACCCAGGACTGATATTTGGACTTTATTTGCTACTACTACTTGCATGCTATTTGCTCGGGCTGCCAATTATTTACTTTGTACTTATGTGGGCAATTTTGTCTACAGTTTGCAACGTGAGGTGGTCGTTGTATGTTGACCCTTGAGCACTAGCATTTAAAAGGATACCTATTGGAGCTACCGTTATCACTCCCCTGCGCGGATTTCCCCTACTGCCTGTTCTGTATTTGGTTTAAGTACTTAGATGCCGCCCATGCGCGCTGGCGTCAGTTCTTTATTTTTCCGCGCCAGTAAGCGCAGATCCGGATTGAGCAGTGCCCCAGTCATTTTTTGACTGAGTATTTTTGAGACTTTTTTGTCCAAGTTTTCGAGTCGTTTCGACTCCAAGGTGTCAGTAGGGATGCCCGGCTTCAAGCCATGCGAGGTCTGTAACCGCATGATGTCGATTACGGATCCGCACCGCGAGTGTCTCTTCTGCCTGGGGCGCGGCCACGACCCCACGTCTTACCCCGAGTGTAGGTCCCTCGCCCCGAAGGCTTTGCGAGAGCGGTCTCGAAAGCTTCTCGAGGCCCGGCACTCGGCTCCGCGCCGATCGAGGTCCCGGGAGAGGTCGAGGGGCCGGTCGCGGAGCCGTCATTCATCGGGGTCGAAGTCTTCGTCTTCAGGTAAGGCGAAGCACAAGAGGTCTAAGAAGCGTCGCTCTAAGACCTCCCCTCGCCGGTCTCACGACTCGGCCGAGGGTCATGTTGGTACCGCTCCGGGAGTACCCGTTGAGCCGGCGTCGGCCTACCCGCCTGTTCCGGGTCCGACGTCGACTCCGGCCGACATCCAGAACTTCTTGTCGGCCATGGCTCGCATCTTCGGGCCTAAGGGTTACCCCGGTGCGCCTTCGGGCCCAGTGGAGGTCCTCCTTCGGCACCACCGGCGGCTCCGGCCCCGGCGTCTCCGGCGGTTCCGGCTCCGTCCCCGCAGGACCCCCTCGGATCCAGACCTGGATCCCGGTCGACGCCGGTTGACCTGACAACACCTCCACCGGCGCCGACCTCCCCGGTACCACTCCCGGCGCCGTCCGAGGTCCCGGACGACGCCGTCCCCAGGTTCTCCTCGGCACCGGACACGGAGCCGGATCGACGTCTGCCGACGCCGATTCCGACGCCGATGGGACTTTTCTTCCCTCATGTCCGCCCTCCTTACTTTTCACCTGTTTTGGAGGACGGGGAGGACTGGGAGGGGTCGGAAGACCCTCTCACAGCCCAATGTGAGCCTTATCAGGACTGGGCAGAGGAACTAGGTGATGCCAGTGGCCTGGACACCTCTCCAGACCTTGGCATGCTGTCTCCTCCTTCTGTGGCTACGGAGGAGGGAGCAAGTTATGCAACGGTGTTGCGTAGGGCGGCCGCGGCCTTGCGCCTCGAGCTCCCTACAGTGGCTGTCAGGACTAACCTCCTGACGGAAGTGCTTCAGCCGGCGGCTACCTCCTCGGAGCCACTGCTGCCGTTCAACGACGCACTTTCGGACGTTCTTTTGGGCACCTGGTCCAGGCCCACCACAGGGGCTCCTGTGGACAGGAACGTGGCCCGACACCATCGCCCGGCCCCGGGCGACCCCTTGTTCCTCTCCCAACACCCCACCCCCGAGAGCTTGGTTGTCCAAGCCTCTACTTCTCAAAGCGCCTTCCCTACGGCTCCGCCGGACAGGGAATCCAAAAAACTGGACCAATTTGGGAAGAAGGTTTTTTCTTCCTCCAGTGCTGGCTTGCGGTCCGTGAACACCGCTTGTCTTTTGGGCCGTTATTCCCACTCTCTGTGGGATTCGGTGGCGCAAGTGCTGCCTAAGTGTCCTGAGGAGGTCCAGACACTACTCACCCGTGTTATTGCAGACGGGAGAGACGCGGCGAAGTTCACAATATGATTTGGCCTGGACACCGCTGACTCGCTGGGCAGATCGCTTGCTACGACAGTGGCGCTTCGCCGTCACGCCTGGCTGAGGACCACTGGTTTCTCGGGCGATGTCCAAAACACCCTTATGGACATGCCCTTCGATGGCATCCGCCTTTTTGGCAATAAGGCAGACAGCGCGCTGGAGCGCTTTAAGGACTCGTGGGCTACGGCCAAGTCCTTGGGCCTCTCCGCCTCGCGCCCTCCGCAGCAGTCTGCTTTTCGCCCCTTTCGTGGCCACGGAAGGGGCGCCCAGTCACGTCCATTGCCCAGCCACCGGCCCGCGCAGCAAGCGCCTTCGCGTGGCCGAGGACATGGCTCCCGCCGAGGCGGGTCGGGTAACCAGCGTGCGGGTCAGGCCACCACCTCCGCCCCGTCCGCGGCCTCCAAGCCCTCCTAGTCCATCCTTTCAGGTCCACAGCACGCCAGTGGGGGGCAGGGTCCGCCATCACCTTCACCACTGGCATGCCATCACATCGGACAAGTGGGTCTTGGACATTGTCCGAAGGGGCTACTCCCTCCCCTTCGAGACTACCCCCCCAGCCATGCCACCTCAATGCCACCGCATGTCGGGGGATCATTTGGTGCTTCTTCAAAAGGAAGTTGCGGCCCTCTTGGCCAAGGGGGCCATCGAGCGCGTTCCGACCCCAGAAGTAGGGCGTGGTTGTTACTCCCACTACTTTCTGGTGCCCAAAAGGACAAGGAGGACATGCGTCCTATCTTGGACCTCCGGAACGTCAATCGCTTCCTCCGGAAGGAGAAGTTCAAGATGCTCACCCTAGCTCAGGTCTTGACTGCCCTCGATCCTGGAGACTGGATGGTAGCGTTGGACTTGCAGGACGCATATTTTCACATCCCCGTCCTGCCGGCCCACCGGCGTTACCTGCGGTTCACGGTAGGCCTCGAGCATTTTCAGTTCACCGTGCTCCCCTTTGGCCTTACCAGCGCCCCTCGGGTGTTCACGAAAGTGATGGCGGTGGTCGCAGCTCATCTGCGCCGGGCAGGGGTTCCAGTCTTCCCCTACCTCGACGACTGGTTGTTGAAGGCGGGCTCGTCCCAGGCAGTCGTCTCCCACCTCCAGACTATGGCCGAACTCCTGCACTCGCTGGGGTTCTCCATCAACGTGCCGAAGTCGCACCTGATTCCTTCTCCACAGCTCTTTTTCATCGGAGCAGTTCTGGACACAACGCAGTTTCGGGCCTATCCTCCCGAATGGCGAGTCCAGGATATTCAGGCTATGATTCCGATCTTTCAGCCTCTATCCTGGGTTTCGGTACGGATGACCCTGAGGCTGCTGGGCCTCATGGCCTCCTGCATCCTGCTGGTCGATCATGCCAGATGGCATATGCGGGCTCTGCAGTGGGACCTGAAGTTCCAGTGGGCGCAGCATCAGGGGAACCTGTCCGATTACGTCCAGATCTCGGAGGGAACTGCAAGGCAGTTGCAGTGGTGGCTCTCGAACCAGCAATGGGTCATGGGCAGATCCCTCTCCCTTCCCCAGCCAGAGCACACAGTTGTGACGGACGCGTCCCTTCTGGGATGGGGCGGTCACATGGGAGAGGCGGAGATCAGAGGCCTCTGGTCTCCGGCGGAGTCCCGGCTCCATATCAACCTTCTGGAGCTCCGGGCGATCCGACTTGCACTGAAAGCATTCCTTCCCTCTGTCAAGGGGCAGGTAGTGCAGGTGTTCACAGACAACACCACCGCCATGTGGTACTGCAACAAACAAGGCGGGGTGGGGTCGTGGACCCTATGTCAGGAGGCTCTGCGTCTCTGGACATGGCTGGAACATCAGGGCATGCGCCTGATGGTTCAACACCTGGCAGGTTCCCTGAACGCCAGGGCGGACGAACTCAGCCGCAGGTGCATGATGGATCACGAATGGCGTCTTCACTCGGAGGTGGCGCAAGGACTCTTTCTACAGTGGGGAGAGCCTTGGTTAGATCTATTCGCCACCGAAGAGAACGCGCAATGTCATCAGTTCTGTGCGTTGGAATTTCCAAGGCGGCACTCGCTCGGCGACGCTTTTCGTCGCGAGTGGAGTTGCGGTCTGTTGTACGCCTTTCCGCCTATACCACTTCTACCCAGAGTGTTGAAGAAGATTCGGCGCGACCGGGCCCAAGTCATTCTTGTGGCTCCGGACTGGGCTCGAAGAGTTTGGTATCCCGAGCTACTCAGTATGAGCATCGATCCCCGATCCGTCTGCCTCTTCGGGAGGATCTTCTGTCGCAGCAGCAGGGGACGGTCCTCCACCCGAACCTGTCCAGTCTCCACCTCCTTGCGTGGAGATTGAGCGGCGGCAGTTGATTCCTTTCGACTTGCCTCCCGAAGTTTGTGATGTGATTCTGGCAGCCAGGCGTCCCTCCACTAAGGTGGTATACGCCTGCAGGTGGAACAAGTTTGTGGCATGGTGCACAGCAAAGGCTGTGAATCCCCTTTCTGAGGTTCTTCTGTTCCTTCTTTCTCTGGCCCAACAGGGTTCTGCCCTGGGTACCATCAAGGGCTATCTTTGTGCAATCTCGGCCTTCCTCAGGCTTCCTGATCAGCCCTCCCTTTTCAAGTCCCCTGTTGTTAACAGGCTTCTTAAAGGCATTACACACCTCTTCCCTCCTGTTCCGTTTGTAATGCCTCAGTGGGACTTGAACTTGAACTTGGTTCTTACCTTTTTAATGTGCGCTCCCTTTGAGCCTCTACATAACTGTCCTCTTCGTCTTCTCACTCTGAAGACAGCCTTTCTGGTGGCCATCACCTCCGCTCAGCGGGTGAGTGAGCTCCAGGCTCTTTCTTGCAAGCCCCCCTTTCTGTCTGTCCATCCAGACAAGGTTGTTCTTAGGACGCGTCCGTCCTTCTTGCCAAAGGTGGTTACTGCTTTTCACATTGGGCAGACCATCACTTTGCCCACCCTCTTTCCGCCTCTGCATCCTTCTAGAGAGGAAGAGAGGCTCCACCGTCTGGACCCAAAACGTGCGATTTCATTTCATCTCAACCGCACACAGCAGTTCCGGGTGGACGACCAGCTCTTTGTTGGCTACGTGGGCGCCAAAAAAGGTCGGGCGGTACACAAGCAGACCATCTCCCGCTGGGTCGTCTTGTGTATCAAGGCCTGCTATTCTTTGGCTAAGAAGGAGCCCCCTGTTGGGCTGCGTGCCCATTCCACCAGGGCGACAGCCGCCACCATGGCTTTGGGACGTGGTGTCCCATTGCAGGACATTTGTCAGGCAGCTACGTGGGCCTCGCTGCACACGTTTACCAAGCATTACTGCCTTGACAGCCAAGTCCGGAGAGACGGCTTCTTTGGCCGTTCTGTTCTCCGAGACTTCCTCGTCTGATCTTTGTTCGCAGACCAACCACCGGGGTTGGTATTGCTGGGGTATCTATTCTAAGGTAAGGAATCTGTCACTAACGTGTCTCTTTCAGATGCACAAGTTACTAACTTGTGTAACAATATATCTGTAAGAGACAGTAGTTAGTGACAGATTCCTTACCGCCCCACCCATCCTCCCCGTTCTGCGAACTGATTTCTAGGGTTAAGGACATCCCTTTCAGGGCCCTAGTTTTCAGACACCAGTGTCAGTTTCTTGCATGGCTCTGCGTTTCTGGCGTGGAAAGTCGTGTACAGAACTGACGCCAGCGCGCATGGGCGGCGTCTAAGTACTGGCCGCGACGTCATCCCGGCGATCACGACGCCGACGACGGACGCGGAGCCGCACGACGCCGCCTACCGACGCGCAGGGGTACTGCTACGCAAAACTTTCTGGATCCAGCCTGACGCCTGTGGATATTCTAAGGTAAGGAATCTGTCACTAACTACTGTCTCTTACAGATATATCGTTACACAACTTAGTAACTTGTGCGACAGAGGGCATCTTAGAAATGCCCCCTGAAACTAGACCAACTTCTAGTGTCCCGACTGAGTGGCTGCTTAGTCTGCCATCAACAGACATGTTTCTGGACCCCTGGGTCGAGAGCCTGCTGCTCTCGGGGGGCCTGAAACAATGCACATCCTCGGACGAGGTGCCAAGCCTCCTCCCCCAGGATGGGCAGGGTTCACGAAGGGGAAGCTTCAAAGGCATGCCGCCTTTGTGAGCTTCCCCAGACCACTTGCTGCTTTCAGCACCTGGTCCCCACTGGTTCTGCCCCCCACTTTGGGCGGGAGAACCGGCGGGAAAAACAAGTGAGGGAGAGAGGTGTGCCCACCTCTGCCAACTCCACCCCTCGGGTGTGGGAGGCGAGGTGAAGCACAACTCCGAGTCCCCGCCATCCTGAGGATGGGGGACCTAACCAACCAGGGACAGGCTCATGCCCCCCCTCCCACTGGAGGGTGGCACAATATGGAAGGGACCCCTTGGTCCCTGCCCTCTACCTACCTGTAACGCCCCTAAATCTAGCATTTAGAGGGCACCCTGAACCTTGCTTTCTCAGATCCAGAAACGACAAGAAGAAGGGCCGAAGAGCCATGCAGAGCTAACAAGAGGACGACGCCCACTGACTTGGCCCAAGCCCTTCCGGCCTGTCTCCCCTCGAAACTACTCCTGCGAAATCCTGGTGTGTCCTGCAGCCAGCAACCTCAACAAACCCGGAGGACCTGCCTGCCGTCACTTCAAAAGACTGTGTCTCCCGAGAACAGCGGACCTGTTCAACTTGCAACTTCTGGCAGCAGCCGGAGACCGCGAATCCAGCCCACTCTGCACCCGCCGAACCCGGCCCGAGCTCGAGTGGAAAAACACGACGAGGAGGTCTCTCCGGCGATTGTGACCCAAGATCCGGAGATCCCAGACCAGCCTCAAGACCCCAGCCGACGCCTGCAGCCTCAATCCAGAGGACCCCCTCTACCGCGACCAAGAGCGCGTAAGACTTTCCGACGCCAAAAGTCACCCCTGCACCCGACGCCCCACGGCCTTGTGTGCCACAACCAACGGTGCCTAGCCAACCCAAGACATCCCAACTTACCCCTCGAAGTGGTGGTCGCACCCAGAAGGTCTTCGTCCCCGAGCCTGCAGTGTTTCTTCGACCGGATTCTCTCCATAGCAAACAGGGCGCCCGGCGCCAAAACAGCACTCTGCACCCGGCCGCCCCAGTGCCGCTGAGGGTGCACCTTTTGTGCTGGCCTGCAACCCCAATTGCCCTGAGCTAAAGCCTAGGAGCTTTGCTCCCACAGCCGTGTGGCCTGCTTGCTAGCAGCCACCAACCGGAGACCCCCTATCCTCCATAGGATAACATTGGGCCTCAACACTCTGCACCCAACCGCCCTAGTGCCGCTGAGGGTGTAACCAGAGTGCATCACTGACCCTGGGGGACCCCTGAGTCTAACCCCAGAACCTTAACTCCCACAGCGATAAATTACCTTTGAACCAATAACCTGTTTTTCCTCCATAGGATAACATTGACAATTTTCCTTCCAAAAAGTTTCTAAGTGTGGAGTTTTGAAACCTAAAAATATTCTTTAAAAATCCCACGATTAACCAAAACGTATTTACTTACCTGTTTGCAGGAAATGTCCCAGTGCTGAATCTCGGTATCTAGCACTGAGTAAGAAAAGTAACGTAAAAAGTAACTTACCTGTAATTTACTGAAAAAGCCTATTCATTTCAATGTACTGTATTTGCTAAGTATTGCAACCTACTGCATCCCCTGTAAATCAAACAAAGTACAATTCCTATTGCATTTTCAAACTGTTCTACATTCAGCAACTTATTACTGTAAAGTATTTAATGCTTACCTGTGCCAGGCTTGCTTGGTTCTAAAAATAAAACAGTATATTTTTTATACAAAAACAATTGGCCTAGAGGTCAGTTCTTGAGTGTGTGAATTCATTTGCTGACTGAGGGTGTACATCAAATGCTTAACACTGTCTTCTGATACTGCCTTACTGCTCGACCACTCTACCACAAAAAGAGTGTAAGGTTCTATCCAACTTTAACCTCTGCCTACCTCTGGGGTCACCTGGACTCTATATACACTATACCTCATTTTGGTGTAGTATATATAGAGCCAGTTTCCTACACTCATCACCAGGGGCTCCACATCAACTACCTTGAGCTCTTTTCCATATACCTCTCCCTAAAAGCCTTCCTACCCCTCATCTGGGGCCAGGTATTTTTAATCAGAGCAGACAGTATGCCAGCCATGTGCTACCTGCAGAAACAGGGGGCATGCATTCGCTCCCCTTCTCTTTACTAGCACAATAGGCATGGCAGTGGGCACTTCACCACTGCATTCACCTCTTTGCGTAGTACCTTCTGGGGGTGGACAACAACCTGGTCAACTTTCTTAGCAGGACGCGTCAAGTCCATGTCCTGTGAGTGGAATTACATCAAGTAGGAAATCTACCCACATGGTCCTCCTCCACTATTTTTAGGCTTGTGGCACACCGCTCATAAACCTGTTTGACATCCCTGTAAAAGCTAAATGGCCAAACTTCGTATCCAGGTACCCACAGTCCATGGGCAATGTACTATGGATAAACTGGTTAGGGATCTTTGCTTATACGTTTCCGCCTCTCCCACTCCTTCCACTCATGGTTCGGAATATGCGGCAAACGTCTCAGATGCTGATCCTAATAGTTCCCACCTGGGCCTGACAGCCCTGGTACTCTGCACTACTTGAGATGTCAATCAGCCCCCATGAGAACCTCCACACAAGGCTGGACCTTCTCACCACACCCAAGTCTCACCCAGATCCCAAACAGCTCAATCTAGCGATCTGGCACCTGAGGTCATAGAGTTTGGCTACCTGTCTCTTCCACAAGAATGCATGGACATCTTACGGGAGTTCCATAGGCCCACCACTCATGCTTGTTATGCATCAAGATGCAAGAGATTTGTCCTGTAGTGCATTCCCAAACATCTGGACTCCTAAGACCCTCAGTCCATGACATTATCTACGGTCTGCTCCAGCTGCAGAAGTCAGGCCTTACCTATACTTTTACAAGACACTCTTTTGCAGCTACAGCAGCATATATGTAAAACAGAGAGGATTCCTCTCTTTTCCTCATACCATTCATTAACAGCTATCGTTCCCCACAGTTCACCTGCACCCGTCTGGAATCTTAATATAGTCCTCACCAGACTCATGGGGCCCCCTTTTGAGCCCCTCCAATCTTTCCCCCTTCAGTACCTTTCCTAAAAGATCGCTTTCCTTGCTTGTGGCCATAACATCTCTCAGATGTATCAGTGAGTTCCAAGCCCTCACAATCCAAGAGCCTTTCAAGTTCACAAAGTCAGAATAGTACTTAGAACGAACCCAAATTATGATAACAGGGTAAATAACATTTTCCTTCCTTCAGGGAACAGAATGTCCTCAATCTGGGTAGTGTCAAATATCTTGCTTTCTGCGATTCTTGTTTCCATGGCCTCCTGTATTTTCATTTCCCAAACGGAAGACTCCACATGAGACCACTTCAGCAATGTGTGGAAGTTCAGTGGTCTTAGTGGATAAACAGTTGTGATGAGAAATTTCACCTTCGATAGCTGCAAAGCAGAACACTGGATGATGTGAGACCTGCTTGAGTTCCATCTCCTAGGAACTCTTAAATATCTATGGAGCCCACCCTAAGCAAGCACTGATGTTTGGTGTGAGGAGCACACACAATGGTGAAGCATGCAACCTTATTTGGGTGAGTGCTCAGCGTCAAATTTATGCAAATATTTTTGATCTAAGAAAGCGCATTAAGATTAGGGATCCATCTGAGATGACTTGACACCTCTCCCATGACTCACTTCTTCTTGGGCTTTGTGATTTTTCTGTACTCTTGCTCTTTGGGATGTACCCAGGAGCCTACTTGTGTCCATACCTGGCTTTGTAGTTTGCAGTGCATCAGCAGTCTGTTTGCCAAAAATGTTGTCTTCGTCAAAGGGGATGTCCATAACTTGCTTGCACTTCAACTTAAAAGATGTGCTGTAACGTTGGCTGTATTTGCCACACAGCTGCAGCATTACCTATCTGATGGAAAGCAACATAAACTGAACTTATAGAGTAATCAATGAGGGATGAAAAGGATATCTCCCCTTGTGAGAAAGTGCCCTCTTTCTGCATGGTTGCCCCCACTTTTTGCTGAATTGCTGATGTGCTTTGACTGAGTGTGCCCTGGGCTCCTGCTAATCAGGTACCCAGGGCCTATGTTCTTTCCCTAAAACTGCATTGAAGCCTAAACCCAATTGGCCTCTCTGGCCACAGGTCATCCCTGGTAAATGGTACCACAGGTACCCAGGGCACTGTGACCAGAGAAGGCCTCTAAGGGCTGCAGCACTTATTGTGCCAACCTTAGAGGTCCTGTACCCTTACACACACACACACACACACACACACACACACACACTGCCTTTGCAGGCTGCGTGTTTTGGTGCAGAACAAAGTGAAGAGTCGACATGGCACACATCTCTGTGTGCCACGCCTACAACCCACTGCCCTGGCATAGATCAGTCACCCCTCTAGGTGGGTGCACTATACCAGTGGTGAGGGTACAGGTGCATGAGCCCTGTACCCCTACAGTGTCTAAGTAAGTGCAGTGCTGCCATTAAGAGTATATGGTGCTGGGAGTTTGTCATTACGAACTCCACAGCACCATAATGGCTACACTGAAAACTGAGAAGTTTGGTATCAAACTTCTCAGCACATTTAACCCACACTGATGCCAGTGTGGGATTTAATGAAAAATACACATAAAGGGCATCTTAGAGATGCCCCCTGAAAACTAACCCACCACTAGTGTCCAGGCTGAGTGGCTGCTTTCAGCTGCCACCACCAGACATGTTTCTGGACCCCTGGGTCGAGAGGCTGCTGCTCTCTGAGGCCTGAAACAATGCACATCCTGGGACGAGGTGCCAAGCTTCCTCCCCCAGGATGGGCAGGGTTCATGGATGGGAAGCTTCAAAGGCTTGCCGCCTTTGTGAGCTTCCCCAGGCCACTTGCTGCTTTCAGCAACTGGTCCCCACTGGTTCTGACCACCACTTTGGGCGGGAGAACCGGCGGGAAAAACAAGTGAGGAAGAGAGGTGTGCTCACCTCTGCCAACTCCCCCCCCCCCCCCCCTTAGGTGGGGGAGGCGAGGTGAAGCACAACTCCCAGTCCCCGCTATCTTGCAGATGGTGGGACTCAGCCAACCAGGGACAGACTCATGCCCCCCTCCCACTGGAGGGTGGCATAATAGGGGTTGTACTCACCCCAGGGAAGGGACCCATTGGTCCCCGCCTTATACCTACCTGTAATGCCCATAAATCCAGTATTTAGGGGCACCCCTGAACCTTGCTTCCTCAGACAAGAAGAAACTACAAGAAGAAGAAGGACCGAACAGCCGTGCAGCAGCTAACAAGAGGAAGACGCCCACTGACTTGGCCCCAGCCCTACCGGCCTGTCTCCACCTCGAACCTGCTCCTGCAAAATCCCGGTGTGTCCTGCAGCCAGCAACCTCGAAAACCCCGGAGGACCTGCCTGCCTTCAACTCCAAAGACTTTGTCTCCCGTGAACACCGGATTTGTTCATCTGCAACCTCTGGCTCCCTCCGGACACCGCAAATCCGCCCCACTCTGCACCCGCCGTCCACGGCCCGAGCTCGAGTGGGCAAACACCTCGAGGAGGTCACCCCGGCGATCCTGACCCGAGATCCGGCGACCCCTGACCTGCCTCAAGCCGACGCCGGCAGCCTAAATTCGGAAGGTCCCCCCCAACCGCGACAAGGAGCTGGTAAGAAGATCCGACCCCAAAAGGCACCCCTGCACCCGACGCCCAACTGCCTTGGGTGGCCAAACCGACAGTGCCTAACCAACCCCTAACTTCCCAACTTACCTCTCGAAGTGGTGGTCGCACCCAGAAGACCTTGGTCCCCAAGCCTGCAGTGCCTTTGCAAACCGGAGGTTCCCCATTGAAAACAACAGGGCGCCCAATGTCGAAACTGCCCCCTGCACCCGGCTGCCCTAGTGCCGCTGAGGGTGCACCTTTGGTGCTACTTTGTTTCCCATTTACCCTGAGCTAAAGTCCAGGAGCTTTGTTCCCATAACCAAGTGGCCTGCTTGCCAGCAGCCACCAACCGGAGGCCCCCTATCCCCCATTGGATAACATTGGGCCTCAGCACTCTGCACCCGGCTGCCCTAGTGCCGCTGAGGGTGTAACTAGAGTGCATCCTTGACCCTGGGGGACCCCTGAGTCTACCCCCAGAACCTCAACTCCCACTACCAAATACTTACCTCAAAACCGATAACACTATTTTCCTCCATAGGATAACATTGACTGTTTTTCTTGGAAAAGTTTCTAAGTGTGGAGTTTGAAAACCTTAAGAAATTCTTTAAAATTGCACTAACTAACAAAAACGATTTTACTTTACTGTTTGCAGGAAATGTCCCAGAGTAGTATCCAGGTATACTACTCCGAGTAAGAAAAGTAATCTCAAAAGTAACTTACCTGTAATTTTACTGAAAAGCCCATTCAAGACTATGTACTGGATTTACAAAGTATTTCATTTCTCTGAAACCATACTGTAAATTAAATCAAAGTACATTTACAATTGCAATCCAAACTGTATTACAACTGTATATTTACTGCAAAGTATTTGTCACTTACCTGTGCCAGGCTTGCTTGGTTCTAGGAAATCAAATACCTAAAAGAATATTTTTGATGCAAAACAATTGGTCTGAAGTTCAGTCTTTGAGTGTTTGAATTCATTTGCTGATTGAGTGTGTACAACAAATGCTAAACACTGCCCTCTGATACTGCCTTACTGCTTGCCCTCACTACCACAAATAGAGAGTAAGGTGCTATCTAACTTTACCTCTGCCTACCTTTGGGGATCCACTGGACTCTGTGCACACTATACCTCACTTTGGTATGGTATATACAGAGCCAGCTTCCTACAGCCCTTCTTTTAAATTAGTCTTGGCCTGTACTCTGTCCTCTTCAGAAAGTTTTCTAAATAAGATATGTCATGCCAGAGTTGCCTGTTCTACCTGACATTGATGGCGGGGTAATTGGTTACTTTGAGATTGACAGCCGAGAAAGCACTTAATCTTTTGCGTCCTTCCCAATGTAGTGCATAGAATTCTGTGGACAGTGCTTGTCTGTTGTCGAGATAACTGAATACATCTTTGTTTGATTAATCAGGTATGCAGATGATATATAGTGATCCTTATTTCTTTTGGGCTTTTACTGTCTCAACCTCTTCAGTGAAAAAGTACAAAAGATGGTCCTACAGCACATCAACAAAACCAAGCTTGCTTCAGCTCTTACTCCCACTTCTTCCTGTAGAATCCAGCAATGGTCACCCTGCAAAGCCTTGTCTCTTGCAGATCTCTCAAACATACCCAACTCCCTCACAGCCACTTATGAAAATGATGTCTTATCCTTGTCCTTAATCAAAGCTCTCTGTGGGGGCAATCACTTACCCCTTTTTCAGGCCAGAGCATAGTTTGCGGAGTTTCGCTACTCAGAACTCCACGAAGTGACAAAAAAAACTCAGCGGAGTTCCGCAAGTGGCTGAGTGCAGTGCGAACTGCCGTTCACGCTGATCTTCCTGCCGCTCGGGTAGAAATTCTACCCGAGCAGCATCTTACCATTCACAAGCGGGGAAAAAACTCAGCTGCACTACGCGCGAGCTGTGCGGAGTGCAGAAAACTCCGCAAACTCCTCAAACGGAGTGGAGTTCACCGCCCAGGCCTACCCTTTTTAGGTCTCGCCTACGCAGCGCGCAAGCGCTGCATAGGAAAAAGACCTTTTGAAATCGATTCAGTTTTGCAGTCAAAAACGTGCACGCATTGCATAGCTTTGAATGGCAACGCGTGCACGTTTGGCGATTCCCTTGCGGGAGCGAGCTTTCAGACCATCTGTTTGTAATTAACAGATGGTTCCTGCTCGCTCGCTCAAGGGAAACAGGCGCAGGCCCCCTCCTCTCTCCCCTCCCCCTGCTGCCTCTCGTCAAACTTTTTTTTTTTTTTTACTTTGAGCGCGAGGCGCGCGCGCTTTTTTTTTTTTTAACACCTTCTGCTCTGGCTACTTTGCTACTTCGCTTTACAGGCTGGGCATTGCATTTCTGGGCTTTCCTTTACAAATATGGGTCTAAAAGTGGCAATATGCACATCGCTGTTAAATATCGAGGAGTAGCTGAAGGTGTGACAGGTAACACGGAGTCGAACATCTATCCCCAAGAAGGTGCGTCCCTGGTTGCGCAGCCTGTCGACGCCCGGTCCGGCTGTGCTTAATTTATTGTTGAGCTGCCTGCTCGCTAAATATAGCCCCTTCTCTTCTCAGAAGAGCGTCTTTTAATAGCGCCCGTCGGCAGGCGACGGCCGTGGCTCGCGCGCGGGCTCTGCTTTGGGGGCTGCCTGGGCAGTCTAATGCACCCGCTTCCTGTCTGACGTCACTGCACGCGCACAGATACAACTCTCTGCGTTCCTCACGCGCAGCTGGTACCGGACAACTTGTTGTTCCTCGTCCTGGTGTCTACACCGGCCGTGGGGCAACCTCCGCCTTAAGGACGCCGGGGCGGTGCAGCTTCCCCGCCCGCACTGGGCGTCCTAGGTGTGGACCCTGGAAAATCAGGTCGAAACTGTCCTTCCGCAACTCTTGGCGGATGCCGTGCATTCCTGTTAAACTTCGTGCAGGAGCCGTCCGCGTCAGGATTTTTCCGGTCTGTCTTCTTTCCCTGCAAGGCGTGCCGTCTGCACCAGGAAATCATGGACAACAAGAAAGGTACGGTGCTTGAAGTGATAGCAAGATATGCAGGCGCTTTTCAGCAGGCACCACGCGGAGTTCTTTGATAGATGGGATTTGTCGTCCCAGCCTGCTTTTAAGTTTCCTTTCTGTGTTTTTTGTCGGGTTGTTGTAGTCTATTATAAATTAAGGACTGCAAGTAGCAGCACGCAATCAAGAAAGAAAACCGGGTAGGATTGAATGGGGTACCCTAGGTCTTCCATGTGAACAACTTGAGATGGTTTCCGCATTCCGTGTCACCTATGATGCAGCGTTTCCTCTGTCATGTAACAGCCTAGTGCAGTCTGGGAGCTGTGGTCTTCAGTAGAATGACTTTGGTTAAAGTGCAAGATTACTGTGGTTAGTAAAATAAAGCCTGAATTGAAACTGTAGCACTCCTCTAAACCTATATAACTTTCTCCCTTGCTAGTTTTTGAAGCCTTGCTTTTAGCGTCCAGACGCCTCGGCATACTTTGCGCTTTACAAATATGTTACTTACTTACGCTGACTTCAAGCCACGTGGCTACCTTATGCAAAAAGCTAATGCCCTTTCATTTCGCTCAGTTTTTTATAGCTCCAGTTGAATACAGCCTGTTGTGTCATCCGCAGTACAGTAGCTTTATTTGGTAGTGTTGTGAATAACGTGTTCTCCAAAATCAATGATGGTCGTTTTATCAAACCTATATTCTGCGGGATGCACAGAGATATCTGCATCTGCAACAGTTACCGACTGAGCTACATTACATTACGTTTTGTGCACGGAGTACACTTCTTAACCCGCAGGGCCAAGTAGCTGTGTCCAGAGAGCCCCAGTCCGAAATACTATAGGCTGCAACTTGAACAAGAGATGCCCAAAAATTGGTCGCACAATCTGAGGGTGTGTCCGCATCTCATCCATCTCATAGTCTGTTTGCTGGCTCTGTGGTCAACTTAGCCCCCGAAAATAGCGCTTCCTAAAGGTGCTTTAATGCTAATGTTCTACATGTTTGTAAGCATTCTACATTTTGGAAAGTGTGGGCAAAGGGCATATAAGTAGACTGCTACCTTACACATTCTAGACGATGCTCTCATGACCACAGACGCCTCCTGATATTTCTGGGCCTCTCAACTTTCTTTGACATTGTCAACCATCCCACCCTCATAGATACCCTGGTGTCTTTAATCAAATTCACCAAAAATGTACTTCATTGGTTCTCCTCCAGCCTTTTCAGCAGATTCCATTTTTTTCACATGAGCACCTCCAGGTTTCAAAAGATTACTATCACCTGTGGAGTCCCTCATACTGTCCCCTGTCATAGGCTCTCAGACTCCACACTAGCGTCTCTTAAGGGCCTCCTACACACCGCAGTACATCTCATCCCAGTCCTGAATAAATATGATCACTTAACCTCCATCCTGGTTCAGCTCCATTGACCCCCACCATCTTCAAAACAAGTGGCATCATTTACAAAGCCATCATGACCATCACTCCTGCTAATCTTGCAGACAAGATCAGCACAATCGCTTGTGGTTCTCAGTACACTCGCAGGCAGGACACCATCAGCCTACAGACTAAGAAGTGTAAAAAAAGAAAAAACAAGGCAGCAGGCCTTTTCCATCTGTGCACCCAGGATGCAGAACAACATCCCCATACATGCACATCTTTAAAGAACACTATATCGCTATGCATTAAAAGTCCAAAACCCCGCTACCTCTGCTATTACTCGTTAAGTCCATGTTTATCTTTCCCCCTGTAAGGCCCTCCACTTCCTTTTGGCTATATTGGCGCTATAGAAATACCACAGAAATACATACATATATACTATATAATCACCGAGGCCAACACTGGGTTCTTCATTTGGTTCTTCATCAAGGAGAGCTCTTTCTCTCATTAATGGGCAAGGTTTGGAATGGCTCGAATAGTTGTTCTAGATTTTCCTTCAACTCAAAAAAAAAAAAAAATCATGGCTACTTGGTTGAGGGAGAATTAATCAAAATTTTTGGGGTGGCCTTTTGACCAAGTCATGAAAGCCTCTGATGTCATCTGGAGGTGATACACTTGCAGCAATTCTTGCCTAACCTAGTCTGTTGCACTGCGTGACTTCCATTCAGGTGCTACAGTAGGCTATGCATTGTTTGTCTGATAAGTTGGTTAATCGTCCTAGTGGCAGTCTTCCTCCTCAATGGGCCCATCACCCTTTTGCTCATCATAGTCACTTACGCCATTTTAAATCTGACGCATTGGAGAGACCAAAGGTTCTTGTAGCGTTGGAACTGAAGGCACAACTAATGGATGTTGTGTTCTAGAAGTACACAGTGACAATTGAGGTGGATGCTAAGATGGTTTATGCTTGAAAGATACAAAACAATCGCTGTGAGTACTCAAGAATGCATTTGTGGAGGGCAGGTCAGCTCGGTTTCTTTCCACTTTGACTAGAGTTCAGGTCACATAATGATTTAGACAGAGTGCCATTAGTCTGTGACACTGCTATCTAGACATGGTCTATAGAGGATTTCCCGCATGACCGGAATAATTCATGAATATGAATCTATAAAAAATACAGGCAAGTTACTTTTTTCTTCATTTCTGAACAAAGCATATTATGGTCATTTTGGGCTCTTTATCTTTCAAAACTTACAAAAGTGAAATTGAATTTGAAGCATTTGGAGTGTCTTAAAGTTGTGCCATTATAATGTTTCTACAAGGAATGGATCTGCAGTTTTAAGTCATTTTTAATCTACCATTGGCCGAAAGCCTCAAATAATTTGTGTGGATGAATTTTAATTATGTGTTTTTTTCTTTTAGGAAGCCCAGCAGCACAGCTACTGGAGCAGATGGCCAGGCTGAACTCCCTGAATGAAGCCATTGAAAAACTCAAGGTAAATATGTTAGAAATTGCATTAACTCTTAGGTAACATGAGAAACGGGTCCTGCGTTAATCAGTTTTTTAAATCCTTTCTATTACTTAAAGTTTTGAGAGTTAACAGAGCTCTATAGAAGAGCATCTGAATAAATTTACAGATGTCCCTCTGTGCCATGCCACACTTTGTTAAAAGACTTTCCATTACAGTAGGTATTAGAGAACTCCCTAATTAAAGTAGAAAATAGATTCTGTCGGTTTTGATCTCGATTGTCGTGCATCTGTTCTTCTTTTACCAAGATTTACTCTGCTCCCTCACTCAGTATAGACCATACCTGAGCTTTCCCATACCACTCATCTCACCATATTACTTTTTACGACTATGAAATAAATGTATATATTTCCTGGTTTAAAATAAAATATCTTGTATTGATAAAACAACAATACTGTTAAATCAACAAATGTAAAACATATTCGAATGTAAAGTGTTAGATTTCTTCTTGAGGAAAAATAGACTTTAGAAAAAGTGCCTTTTCGCACAAGTGATTATTCAGCTTCATTATGAATAGCTGAAAGCAATTTTAAGGATCTGGTCGAAGCACTATTTTCCCAGTGCTGCAGTATCGTCTCCCAGTAACAAAAGCATCAGTGCTGGGGGCTGGTTTGGTTAAGCAGCAGGGCTTCACACTTGCACCCTCGCCCACCCTCTGGCCCCCCTCTCCCAGGGGCCGGTCCGATAAAATTGCTAGGGCTGATTTGTGTTCTAAGTCCTGGCCCTGATTACCCTGGGCCATAGCTAACACCTCAGCAGATTTCAGCCTTGAAGGATGACATGCTGCAGATTTCTGCCGCACTTCTGGCTCCCTCAGGCACACCTTTGGGCCCTAACGATTTATAGGGGGTTCCAGTCAGGTGGCAGATCCATCCTCGGTGCCGTCTGACCCATTGGGTCTCACTCTGGGCCTCATACAGACTCTGGTACAGACATCCACTCCAGCTCCAAGACTTGTACTGGCCTCTTCTTCATCGACAACATCATCTCCAGAAGAGGATCTGGTGCTGACTCCAGTGTCTGACACTGAACCGACTTCAATCCATTCTAAACCGATGTCACACTAATGAAACCGCCACCGGTCTTCAAACAGCCCGATTCTGAACCAGAGGCTCTATTATTGTTTTGCCGCTGACTGTGTACAAGGTACACACCAAGAGGGGTGGGGAGCGGAGTGGTCCACCCTCCCCTCCCCCACCCCCACTAAATGTACAAGAAGCCAGTTGGCCTTGACTCGCCACTTGGACCACCAACGTAAAAGAGTGCTTCATTTGCAGTAGTGGTTCAACAGACAGCCAAGATCATGGTTTTAAGAGCCTTCTTAAAACCTCGTTTTTCTGATCCTCTACACTAACTGTTTTTTGCAGCTTGTTTAATTAATGCTGGGAAGCCCAAGTTGACAAGACACACAATTGATGGACGGAATGCAGTACAAATCTAAACATTCACCCCCAGTCAAGAGATCTGGATTAAATCCATCATTCTTTTGCTCACCATGCCACCCCAGTTTAGACTCAGCCATATGCAAATCAGTCTTGACCCTGTGCCTCATGGGAACAGTCCAGCCCAAACTGCCAAGCCAGATCCTCCCTGGACCTGAAACAAGCATCCCGGAACCGGTTTCGGGTTTTCTCACCTCATCAGCCAGGCAAGCTTGAGTCCAGTGACACCCCAAAACGGTCCTGGGATGCTTGTTTCCAGTCCAGGGAGGACCTGGCCTGGCAGTTCGGGCTGGACTGTTCCCATAGGGAGCAGGGTCAAGACTGATTTGCGTATGGCTGTGTTCAAACTGGAATGGCATGGGGAGCAAAAAAACGATGGATTTAGGCCCAGATCTCTTTACTGGGGTGAATGAATGACATTGTTCTGCATTCTGTCCATCAATTGTTCTTTTTGCACAGGAAACCCTAGTTGGGCACCCTTGGGCTTTATGAATTCATAAACATTTGCACCTGCCTTAAGTTGCGACTATAACGATCATCATGACGGAAATTTTGTAGCCTTGGCCATTTACCCTTTCTCCCCTTCAACGAGGGCCTCACTGATACCTTGATGGGTACTCCGACAAAGCCCTGTTCCTGACCATTGGTGAATAGGCAGGTGGTAAGGTGTCTCCGGGCGATCCTAATTTCTCTAGTATTGGTTTCTTTCGTAGATTCACATGCTTGAATCATCCCCCCTCGTCAAAGTGGGAGTCCCACGGTACTATAATAAAGTAATACGTTTAGTAAACATAGGCTATAAAGGCACTAGGCCATGAATTTAATAGCCTATCTATGTCCTTTAAAAAAAAAAAAGGACCAAACTTGACCTATAACCAATCAGGCGACAGCACCCTCTGGAGCACTCCCACAAAGGCTAAATCCCCAGATTTTCTACGGCACGTTGTGTGAAGGTAGTCTCCCTGAGCTCTGCTCAGTTTATTCTTCATACCTACATTTCAGGAATCTTTTTCTCAGGTCAGACAAATATTTCTTTCTAATATTACCCTTGGACATTCTGACCATGTCAGAACATTCTAAGAAGGGATTATTCAGGCCATGTAACACCCGTGGCAGAAAGACTTTACATTGATGACCCTCACAAAGAGTGCATTTATTGCCTCTATCCTGATCACACAGTCAAAGACTGTAAAAGCTGTCACACTTTCTCCCAGAAGGCCATCAAAGACGGAGAGGGAAGACTTCTGTTGTGGTTACAGAGGCTTAAATCAAAGGAAAACCCAGTTTATGAGGGAGACAGTGATGACTCTTTGAGATCTGGCAAAACTCACAAAAGGGATAGAACCTCTGACAAGAAGTCTTCTGAACAACCTAAGAAGGCCCTTAAGAAATCACACCATGAAGCATCTAGTGATTCTAAAAAGTCTCGAGAAATTACAGCACAGACCTTCCTCAAAGGTTCCTTCAGAACCTACTACGCCATCTGAAAAACAAGTGTCTGTTAAAAGGTCTTCTAAATCCCTTCCATCGACGACGGGAGCACTGGCTGTGGAAAAAATCTAAATTTCTCCAATTTTCGTACCGTCGACGATGCTCTCGTCAGCGACCTTGACGTCTACCTTTTCTACGGCGGCATCACCACTGATAATGTTGTCTACGGCAGTGTCAACGACCTTAGTAACTTGCAGGATGGTGTCCACGATAACATCGAAGTCGACTCCACTGTCTCCAGTCGACGAAGCATTCATCTAAGCATTCGTCGACAACATAATCAACGACGAAGGAGCCTGTTCCGTTGACGAAGACATCCATATCAGCGGATCTCTAACAGAAAAGTCAGTCGACGGAACTCTTGTCGATGACAACACCAGGAAAACCTGTTCTACCTGGGAAAACACAAAAATCCTCGTCTATGACAGACTTATCATTGACGGAGATTCAAATTTTGATAACCTCTAGTGCCAGTGTCATATTCTGATAAACCTATCGCTAATATGATCCTATTGCTAATATGATTCTTCCAATTCACACATATCCAAGCAAAGTGTCACCTTTTCCGCCAACTCATTTAGTAGATGAGGAATCTGAAGATAATAGCCCTTTTAGAGCGTCTCGTAGTCCTTTAGAATTGCAAGTGAAATCTCAGGACTATGATGACCAATACTATGAAGAGGATTATCAACAGTATCCTGTATATATGCCACAAGATCAACAGGATCATTCTATCCAAATGCCTCTGGATTTAGTAACCAATCTCCAAGGCATGCTAAAGGATTATTACAAACCTGTTTCTTCTGCGTCTACTCCTCAACTGCAAATAGTCTCCTCAACAAACGCCACTGCATCGACCGTGCACATTACAAATCTTGGGCACTCCTCTATCATCTCTACCGTTGGCCGATCTGCCTGCTCATGACCCTGACACTTCAGATGATGATCAGGAAGAAGAAGTAGAGATCAGAGATCACGCATCCACTATGAGTGGTATGACTATCTGATAACTACACCATCTCCTCCGGTTCCACCTCAGGTGGATTCACCACTGTACGATATAGGTGGTTTTCATAACATCATGGAGAGGGTGGCGAAACATTTTCAGTTGCCTTTCACAACCAAACGGGTAGACTGTTATCTTTAAGACTTTAAAGAACCAACAAAAAAGTCAGTAAGAGCGATCCCCATTATAGATTTCATATGGCAAGAGGGAATACGTATCATGAAAAACAAAGCCAAAGTGGCGGCGGTTATGCCCAGATTGGATAAGAAATATAAGGCATCGATGATGCTCCAGCATACCTTATTGGACAACCAAGACCAGATTCCGTCATCAGTCGAGCAGCACAGAGACGCTCCAGGAATCCTTTCACCCCTATCACAACACCACCAGATAAGGATGGATGTTGCCTTGACACTATTGGTAAATGCTTTTCCAGCATGGCTGCAATAACAGTAAGAACAGCGAATTCTCTAGCAATTCTAGGTATATTTGACAGACAAATGTAGTCGGATATGGCACAATATGTCGATCTACTTCCAGAGGATGTTAAACAGGACGCCAAGAAGATTCTCCTGTAAGGCGAACAAGCTTCTTCGTAGATAATTGACTGTGCCGTCTATCTTTTCAACCGGTTTCCGACAACTAGTTGGGGCAGGAGTTCTTCACAGACAGGGCTGGCTAAAAACAACATTGAGGCCCGAAGTCCACACAAAAATGTGGATATGCCCTATGATGGAGAAGCATTATTCGGAAAACACATTGACGCAGCTCTGCAAACTATTAAAGCGGATACCAACACTGCCAAGTCCCTAGTATCATTACAATTTCGCAAACAACCTTTTCGTGGGGCTAGAGGCAAAAGTTCCTATTCTTACAGAGGAGGGTTGCAAAATTATAGACAACATCAGTCTTATCAAGGACAATACAGCCCACAATATGCACTACAGTACAGACAGCCACCTGCAGCGGCTTACAAACAGCCAGCAAGTGGAAAACATCCCACCAGGACACGAGATGTCGCTAGAAAACAATGATCTTTCTCTTGTGCCGGCTATTTTCCCCAATCCCAGAGAGCAACTAGGGGGTCGTCTTTCTCATTACTTCCACCAATGATCCATGAGAACATCGGACCAGTGGGCACTGGACATCATTGCTCGGGGGGCATACCCTCGAATTTATCAACAATCCGCCAAATGTACCACCAAAAAGGATGTTTTTTCTCCATCTAAAAAAACTACTGAAGGAGGTTGCTTTCTTGTTTCAAAAAGGTGCGATACAAAATGTCCCAAAGTCCCAGAGGGGCATCGGTTTTTACTCCCGTTTCTTCTTTGTCAGGAAAAAGTCAGGAGACTGGCGCCCCATCTTGGATCTTCGACAGCTGAACAAATAAATACCTGAAAAAACAGTCATTTCGGATGGTCACCCTTTACACCTTCTCAACCATAGGGACCACATGACAACTCTCGACCTTTAAGACGCACATTTTCACATCCCGATTCATCACAAACATTGTAGATACCTACATTTCCAGGTATCCGGCACACGCTACCCGTTCAAAGTGCTCCCCTTTGGTTTAAGATCAGCCAAACGAATATTCACCAAGTGTATGGCCCTGAAGGCAGCTCGTCTAAGACTAAACGGAATTTAAGTTTTCCCGTATTTAGACGATTGGCTAATAAAAGCTCCAACGTTCTAACAACCCACAGCGGACACAGCACTATGCCTTTCATTTTTCAAAAAATAGGGCCTGAAAACAACATTAATGTTTCTAGGAGCAGTCTTGGACACCAAGTCAGACAAAGCTTTCGTCTCCCCAGAATGACAGAGCAAGATCCAGCTATTAGCCCAAAGGTTTTGCAAAAGAAAGTCCATTTCCGTCCAACTGTACAAGTCGTTTCTGGGTATGTGTCCCTCCTGCATTCCCCCGATACCAAACTGCAGACTACTTATGCGTCCTCTACAGAAGCAGCTCGACAAGCAGTGGGTGCTAATTCAGGGGTCATTTGACGATGTAAACCTCATAACCCCAGCAATGGTCCCAGCTATGCAATGGTGGACAGTGACACAAAATATCTCACAAAGGATGACTTTTCTCTCAAACATATTTCATCATCACCACAGATGCATCCCTGGTGGGATGGGACGCCCATCTTCAGGATCTCTGTCAGTGGCAAATTCACAACCTCCGAAAAAAGGATGCATATAAATCTACTAGAGCTGAAGGCCTTAGCTTTGGCTCTGTTCTCATTCCTCCCCAGATTTGCAGGCTCATCTGTACTTATCCGTACGGACAATACTACCAGCATGCACTACCTTAAGAAACGGGAAGGGACAAGATCAGTTGTTCTATCACATCAAACACAAACAATTTGGAATTGGGCCTTGCCGAACAATGTAACACTGAGAGCGAAACACGTTCCAGGAGTATCCAATGTGATGGCGGACACTTTGAGCAGACTAACGACCAGTTGTCACGAGTGGGAACTCGATCTCCGAGTTACACACAACATCTTCCTTCGCTGGGGTGCACCGCATCTTGATCTATTTGCAACCAAGACAAGAAATGCCAATACTGCGCAAGCTGGCATACCCAGAAAGGATCATAGGGAAATGCCGTTTTGATTGGATGGTCCAAAATATTTGCTTACGCTTTTCCCCCCCAATTCCTTTGATACCAAGAGTACTCAGAAAAATGAAGAGAGAACCATTCAGATTAACCCTCATTGCTCCAAAATGGCCCCGGCAATTCTGGTACACGGGGCTTCTCCTTCTCTTGGAACAACCTCACATTCCTCTGACAACCACGTTACACTTCATGAAAAGAGGCCAGGTACTTCATCCCAATCTGACTTCTCTTCATTTGTCGGCCTGGCTTCTGACTACCATGAGCTCGAAACCTTAGATATCCCCATAGACTGCAGAGAAATCCTCACTAAAGCTGAAGCGGATTCCACTAACAAATCATATCAACTAAAGTGGAAAAATTTCTGTGTATGGTGTCAAGAAAAAGAGTTACATCCGTTCCTCTCTACACCAGTGCAGATCTTCCCATCTCCTCTTCAGCTAGCCAAGTTCCGCCTTGCACATTCATCAATAAAAGTACACTTACCAGCAATGTCTCGCTTTAGGAGATCGGGAAACTCATCCTCTCTCTGGTCCGCAAGAATCATTAAGCAGTTCCTCAAGGGACTCTTTAGAACTTTTCCACCTGTTAAGGAACCTCCTCCTTCTTGGTATCTCAATGTGGTATTAAGTTAGTTCAATGAAGTACCCTTTTGAGCCAATCTAAAAGGCAGATCTGAAATATCTTTCTTGGAAGACGAAGTTACTATTGGCATTAACATCATCTAGAAGAGTTGGTGAATTGCAAGCATTCACTATAAAACAACCCTTCATGCAAATCAAAAAATACAAAGTAATGATAAGGACTAATCCTAAATTCATTTAAAAAATACTGTTGCTGAAAGGTCTGTACACACCTTAGATTTTAAAAGTTGTATTAAGCTTTATTTGCACAAAACAAGGCAGTTCCGTAAATCTGATCAGTTATTTATCGCCTATGGCAATTTGCATAAAGCACTACCAGTCTCTAAACCTTACATTGCTTGATGGATTGCAACCGTCATTCAATTCTGCCATATTGCAGCTTGACGACCCTTAACTACTCGAGTTAAGGCTCATTCAACAAAAGCTATTTCTACATCCACGGCTCGATTTGCTGGTGTGCCGATTCAGCAAATCTGCAGGGCAGCGACATGGTCCACCCGGCATACCTTTACCCAGCATTACTGTCTGGATGCAGCAGACAAAGCTCATGCGGCCGGGGGACAGGCTTTATTGCGCCATCTATTGCAGTAAGGTGAGCCTTTTATCAGTTTCTTTCCCCACCATCCGCTACTATTATGGTGGTTATTCTTATTATGACTATTGATACTATTTGAACCATTATTGTATGCTAATATTTGCTCATGTTTACTGCTAACTATTCTGATTCAAGCATGTGAATCTATGAGAAGAAAATAAGTTACTTACCTATAACTGTAGTTCTCCAGCATTGGTATCTTTCATAGATTCACATGCGACCCACTCTCCTCCCCTAGAGGCCCCTCTTACACTTTGGGATTATATATATTCCCACTTGTGCTCGAAAATCTGAGGGATTCAGCCTCTGTGAGGAGTGTTCTAGAGGGTGCTGTCAACTGATTGGTTATAGGTCACGTTTGGTCCTTTTTTTAAAAAAAAAGGACATAGGCTATTGAATTCATGGCCTAGTGCCTTTATAGCCTATGCTTACTAAACGTATTGCTTTATTATAGTACCATGGGACTCACTCCAACAATGGGGAATGATTCAAGCATGTGAATCTATGAAAGATACCAATACTGGAGAGCTACAGTTACAGGTAAGTAACTTATTTTCTTACTCTCTACACATTCTACTTCAAAGAACCTGGTGGTTCGCGATTCAACCAGCAAAGTGAACCTTGTTTATTCCCCACAACTACTCCGGATAGATCCTTCAAGAGAATTGAGGCATTAGGAAAACGTATGTTATCTTCTGCTAGCTTAGCACTGAGATTGGTCAAGGCTGTTTGTTTATTGGGTCGCTACACACATCTTGTCTGGACGTGGCCAGCAAGATCTTGCCGGCTCTCCTAGTAGACCTTAGGGTTGGAACCAGTGTTATGCTTTGTTGATGTGTGTATAATTAAGTCAGAATTTTCTGGAGATGTACAATCCTCTCTCATGGATATGCCCTTTGATGGCTCATGCCTTTTCAGTGAACGAGTGGATTCTGCCTTGGAGAGTTTTAATGAAAGTAGAGCTGTGGCACACTCCACAGGTCTGATGACCACTGCCAAGCAGTTCCTGCATCAGTTCAGAAACTTCAAGTGCTACTCCATGGGTAAGGCAACAACAGTCTACCCAACCACTGTAGCAATCACCCCAGTCCTTTCAAGACCAAGAAGGTAGTTCTGGCAGGTAACGCGCAGGTCAGCTGGGCACTAGTCCTCTTCCCCTGCTGCAACAGCCACAAAGCCACTTTAGTTTGCCCTTGGTGGTGCACACCCATCCTGTGGGAGACAGGATTCAGCACTTCCTCCCAGGGTGGCAATCCATCCCATCCGAACGATGTGTCCTACAGACCATTCAGCATGGCTATGATCTCCCATTTATTTACGCCCTGCCAAATCCTCAGTCCACATCAGAGTGGCTTCCAGCGGAGCACCTATCTGTTGTAAGAGGTGCTAGTGTTACTCTCCAAAAGTGTTATCCAGAGAGTTCCGGGCTCGGAAAAAAGAGAGATTTGTCACTGTCTCCAGGTGCCAAAGTAGGACAAGGGCCCCTGGTCAATTTTTGACCTTCGACCTCGGAATTCCTACCTACGAAAGGACAAATTCAAAATGCTTACACTTGGGCCATCTCCTGTCTGCTCTGGACTCTGGTGACTGGATTATGTCCTTGGACTTTGCAAGATGTGTATTTTCATATACCCATCCTGTACTCCCACAGATGTTACCTGCAGTTGATGGTGGCCCAGGAGCACTTTCAGTTTGATGCCCTCACCAGTTCCCCTCGGATGTTCACGGAAGTGATAGCATTGGTCACTGCCCACATTTGGAGGACGATAATACTAGTTTTCCCCTCCCTCAACGTCTAGCTGTGGAAGGTAGGCTCGCCACAGTCAAAAGTGACGTGAGATAAAAGCGAACCCCTGAGTATCGTGGGGTTCACGAGCCAGTTGCACAGACTCCTTCGCAGAGGTTTCATTCTATGGAGCTATTCTGGATGCGATGCAGTTCAGGACATTCCCTCTGACGCAACGAGTCCAGGACATTCGGGCTATGAGTCTGATGTTTCAGCCTCAGTCTTCTATCTTGGCGAGAGCAGCTTTGAGGCTTCTTGGCCTCTTAGCCTCCTGCATCCTCTTTGTTGATTGCACCAGGTGGCACATGCAGGCTTGACAATGGAATCTGAAGTTCCAGTGGGCCCAGTATCCAGAAATTCTTCGGATGCCATCTAGATTTCAGAGGAGATAGCACATCATCTACAGGGGCGGCTGATAGAATGCGACTGTTCCAGCGGCAGGCCTCTCTCCGTTCTCCCCCCAGAGGTGGTGCTGGTGATGGACGCCTTACTGCTGGGTCCGGGAGGATTTTTGGTGGAGGTGGAGATTGACTGATCTCCAGGAGGAGCCAGACTACAACCTGTTGGCATTGCAAGCCATTTGTCTAGCTCTGAAGTCCTTCCTGCTGAACATCAAGAAAGGTTTGTGCAGGTTGTCACTGACAACACTACCGCCATGTGGTATTTCAACAAGCAGGACAGAGTGAGGGCCTGGGCCTTGTGCCAGGAGGCTCTGCGCCTCAGATGTTGGTTGGAGCACCAGGGTATTTCACTGATCAAGAACCACCTGGCAGGGTCCCTGAATGCCAGAGCAGATGAGGTCAACAGGCGTCGTCTTGCAGATCCTAAGTTGCATCTACATTCCAAGGTGGCGCAGGACATCTTCCAATACTGGGGAAAACCTGAGCTAGATCTTTTTACCACCTTTCAGAATGCACAGTGTTGTGAGTTTTGCACGTGGGGAATGCATGCTAGCTGAAACAAAACATTGAACTCCTTTAAACGTTCCCACCTATGCCTCTCCTGCCTCGAGTTTTGGAAAAGATTAATCATAACAGCGCCAAGTTGAGCCTGGAGAGTTTGATATCTGGAAATTTTGAGCTAGAGCATCTGTCCTCCAATCAGGCAATAATTTTGTGAGGTCCGAGCAGAAGAGCAGGATCTTCCAACTGAATCGATACAATATACACCTACATGCATGGAGATTGAGCTGTGGCAACTGACTGCGTTTAATCTACTGTCTGAGGTGGTGGATGCTTTCCTTGCTGCCAGGTGCCCTTCCACATTATCAATTTATGCGGGGCGCTGGGACACTTTGTAATCTGGTGTGGTGCCTTTGACAGTGACCCCTGACAGGCAAAGTTGTTGGATGTCCAGATGTTTGTTTTGTACCTAGCCCACCAAGGCCTTGCAGAGGGTCCTGTAAAATGTTATTTGTCTGTCCTTTTGGCATTTCTCTCTTTGCCAGATCACCCGTCGTGGTATAAATCATCTGCTTTTATGAGTGTTATTCAAGGTTTGTGATACCTCAGTGGGACCTTAACTTGGTCTTGACACTCCTCATGTGCACGCCTTTTGAGGCTGTTTATAGCTGCTCGCTGCATCTCCTGACCTTGAAGGCAGTCTTTATAATTGTGAGTGCCAGCTCATCGCATGAGTGATTTGCAGGCATGTTTGACATACATCAAGTTTCGTTCCAGACAAACTCATGCTGAGGACTCAGGTGGCCTTCTTACTAAATGTTGTGACTCCTTCCCAATGTGGGCAGTCTCTCTACTGTGTTCTTTGTGCCCCCTCGCTCCTCAAGAGGAGGAGAGGCACCATCGGTTGGACGCCAAAAGGGCCTTGATGTTTTACATTCAACTGTACCAAGGATCATTGAGTGGAGGATTAGATTTTTGTGGGGTTGTCTAGAGCAAGGAACGCGAACGCTGTGCAGAAGAGGACCTTTTTGAGGTGAATAGTGCTCTTCATTAAGACCTGCCTCACACTGGCCAGGAAGCAGCCCCAGAAGGTCTGAAAGCTCCTCCTACTAGGGCTAAGGATACTGCCACTACTTTGGCATTTGAAGTGCCCTCGCTTTATGTCTGCCAGGCAGCAATGTGAGCGTTTGTGCATACATTCACAAATCACTACTGCCATGTCTGGTGGTAAGAACATTTCACCCTCTCAATTCTGCAAGACCTTTTAATCAGAGTCCATTCCACAGACCCTCCAGGTGGTCAAGTATCTATTCTAGGATGAGGAATCTGCAATTAGAAGTATCCACCTGAAAAAAGTTACTTAACCTTCAGTAATGCTCTTTCTGGTGGAGACACTATGTAACCTCATATTCCTCACTTCCCTCCCACCTCCCCTTTCTGTAGAGTGGCCTCCTTTTAATATCTAAAAGGGTTTCAAAAAGTTAGTGCTTAATACACTGTAACCAAAAATTGTTCATGCTGCGGGCGCAGAAAAGACAAAAGCTAAGACAAAAAACTTATACTGATGTTTACAGGTGGCACTTATATGTAGCTCCGCTCGGTAACTTCTGGGGAGTTGTGGAGCCAACTTATGGCCACATGGCCCCACCTATAAAAAAACCTCCAGATTCAGTCTAGTGCCTGGGAAATATTCTAAGATAAGGAATATAAGTATCCACCAGAAAGAGCATTGCCGAAGGTAAGTTAACTTATTATCCATAGCTATTTGTTTTGTAAATGCTTTGGTAAGCATCCTATAGCTAACGACTTCTGCAGTTGTTACTGGTGTGTATCTTCCCTTTTTCACCAGTATGGAGATAATTTAAGGTTGATAGTGTACGTGAACCACACAATTATGAGATCTGTTTAACTACTACTTTGCCTTAAGCAGTGATCTTCTGTTGTGTCAAACTGGATGGCTGGTGCCACCACAGTGCAGGTCTTCTCTTGATTAGGGTGTGTAAATACCAGTGTGGTTCACAACTGACTTTATGGGTACCAAATGTGAATGCAACTATCTGCTTGTGATTCCCTCTATTTATAATGAATTTAGTGACTATTTTTCTTTTCGCATTTGCAGGATGACGTAATAAAGGAGACGGTATCACGCTGTCCTGGTGCCAGTGTTCCCACTGATTTTGCAACTTTCCCTTCGTCATCCTTCATCAAGGTAATGCAAATGATATATTAAATGATATATTAAGATCTTTCTGAAAAAAAACTTTTGTAAATCTGAAGAATTATGTGGAGTCTGCCATCATGAGTTTTGAAGTCCATGTAAAACTAACTATGCTGCTAACCTTACAAGATGGTCTGTTCACCGGCACCCCTTTGTAAGTCAAACACAAAAACATCCCTCATTTCTGTTGTACAGATGTAAACCCCAAATCTACAGAATAGTGATCAGGCGTTTCGATCTAGAAATGTGGGTTTTGACAATGTTCTTTATAATCCTTATTTTCCCCCACAAATTGACAATTGTAATCATATTGTTGTTCTAAGGTATATACCCATAAATTATGTAAGTGTTGTTGCTTTGTTCACTTTACTAGCTTGAATGAGGCCAGGTACCTCGTCAGACAGTGTTGTGAATGAGGTAATTAATGCCAGCCACTGCTCCCGATGATTATACGTTGTGAATACCTTTGTTCTGAAGAGCTCCATCCACTGTGGATCTTTTTTCTTAGGTACAGTGACCTAGTAGACATATGATCGTATGTTCATGGCAAGATGTTTGCTATCCTCTATAAAGTACCTTTACATATGAATTTCCATTTCTGTATTTTAAAAATCCTGTAGCCTTTTAGTCACTGACTGTTTTTTGATGCATACAGCCAGTTCTAGAGGATGGATCAATGCTTTCCTGGCTTTACTACCAGACAGGGAGTCCAAGAGAAAGGTTGTCTTGGTGGCCCGCAGGTCTGTGATGCTGCAGAACCTTTACGAGATATCGGTGCTCATGGCAGCCATTGGTGGAAAAGGTTGTACAGCATCTATCTGCTGAGCAGGTTGTGGCTCTAAACAGGTGATTTCGAGTGGTATGAAGCATTCTAATGTCAACCTTACAGGAGACAACTTTGCGCTAAACTCCACACAGAAGGCACCTCTACTATCTAAGCAGCACGTGGGACATGTTTTTGATGGAGGCTAACGTCACCAAGGATATCCTCCATTAAAACAATTGCTTCTCTTAAAACAAATATGGTGCTCATTGTCACAAGGGTTCCTCCATCATCTGCTTTGAGTTGAGCAGAGTATACCAATCCTGGAAATATCCAACCTTGAGTGCTGTAGGAAGCTGGGTTTCTGTTGCAGGAACCCCCTCTCCCCTCCTTCCCCCCCCCCCCACACACGCACTTTTTGCCTGCCTATTGGTGCATTTTAACTTGATGTGCCTTGGGTCCCTGCCAATCGGGTTCCCAGGGTCTGTGTTCTTTCCCAAAAACTGTACCTTGGACCCCCAATTGGCACCTCTCTGGCCACATGTCAGTCCCTTGTAAAAGGTACCATGGGTACCAAGGGCACTGTGGCCAGGGAAGGCCTCTAAGGGCTGCAGCACTTATTGTGCCACCCTTGGAGGCCATGTACCTTTACACACACACACTGCCATTGCAGTCTGCATGTTTTGGTGCAGAACAAAGTGAAGAGCACAAAGTGAAGAGTCGACATGGCACACATCCCTGTGTGCCATGCCTACAACCCACTGCCCTGGCATAGGTCAGCCACCCCTCTAGCTGGGTGCACTATACCAGTGGTGAGGGTACAGGTGCATGAGCCCTGTACCCCTACAGTGTCTAAGCCAATTCTTAGACACTGTAAGTGCAGTACTGGCACTAAGAGTATATGGTGCTGGGAGTTTGTCATTACGAACTCCACAGCACCATAATGGCTTTACTGACAACTGGGAAGTTTGGTATCAAACTTACTCCAGTATTGGAGCTTTCATAGATTCCCATGCTTGGAATCATTCCCCGTCGTCGAGATGGGAGCCTCGGTAAATATATATATATATATATATAACAGTAGTAAATAACCATTACAAAAGAGAAACAGGCCTAGGCCTAATCCCATTTTGTAGTCAGACCATGTCTTTTTGTAAAAGAGACCAAAAAGACTCATTAGCCAATCAGAGCCGCCTCACCCCTTAGAACCCTGGTGAAAGAACCTCAGCTCCTCAGATTTTCTACCGCACGTTGTGCAGAAGGGAGTCTCCTGGAGCTCTGCTCTATTTCGACTACTTCTTACACTTTTCAGCTGTTTTATTCAGGTTTTCTTGGTGAAATGTCTGAGAAAGGAAAGAAAGGGTTATTTAAGGCCTGTTCCACTTGTGGAAAAAGAGGCTCTATGTGGAGGATAGGCACAAGGACTGTATATACTGCCTATACCCGGACCACAAGGCTGCGGAGTGCAAGATTTGCCGCACTTTTTCGACTAAGACTCTCCGGGATCGTGAGGGTCGCTCTACTTACCTGGCTTCACAAGTTAAAGTCAAGGAAAGAGTCGGTGTCCAGTGACAGTGAGGACGCTTCTTCCGCAGTTTCTTCAAGAAGGTCAGTCAAGAGGGGTAGGGGTTCCCCTTCATCATCTCTGGGTCACCCCTCTAAGGCCTCAAAGAAGATTCCAAAGGAGTCTGAGGGCCAAGGTTCCATGAAATCTCCTCACTGCGGTGTAAAGGAGAGGGAAGAACCATTATCTGCATCTGCGACTCTCCCTGGCAAGGAGAAACCTTTGAAGAAGTCTTCTTCACATTCTTCGGACCATTCGTCTACAAAGCATAAACCCTCGTCGACAAACGCAAAAATCTCAGGTTAAAAATGTTCCTGTGTCGACTCCGTCTCTTTTCCCAGTGTCGACGGGCTCGTCGACGAGCACATCTACAGCACCGTCGACGGCGGTGTCGACGAAGACGGCGTCTACAGTTCCGTCTACCACTGTGGCGTCGACGACGAGAGTGTCGACGATGACGACTGCAACAGTGATGACGACATCAGCAGGGGTGTGCCTTATCTCGTCGACGACAGGTTCGACGACGCCCATCGTCTCGTCGACGATCAGCTCGTCATCGAGGATGTCGACGCTGGTTCCAGTAACTTTCTCGTCGACGGTGCCCCCGTCGACGATGATGTCACCGACGACGGTTTTGACGACGGGTTTTCACCTCCACGTCGACGAGACCGTCGACGACGTCGTCGACGACGTCGTCGACGGGGAAAATTTCAATTTCCATAAAAGAAAAGGGGTTGCGCCGGAGAGGCTTTCACCCAGGAGAGTGGATCCTTTACCACCTGCATTATTATTGGAGGAGGAAGAGGACTCTTATGGTGAGGACAGTCAATTTGGCTATGCTAACAGCCCATCTCAGCTTCTAGTGAAATGTCAAGAAACTGATTCTGAGGGTGAATACTGCCAGGAACAAGTTTCTATACATCATCAATATCCACAGCAGGAGGATGTTCAGCAACAGATGGTTTCTGTTCCCACCTCTCTGTTATCGGACTTACAGGGGATGCTCCTTGACTATCGTCAGAGGTTGTCTTCGCTTCCTCCGCAACCTATTCTCCTACCACAAACTGTGCATACTCCTCAACCCATGGTGATAGTTTCACCACCTCCAATGACTCATCCACAAATTCAAACGGAGGCAGTCCCTCAACTTCAGGATGTTTCTTCTGATGAGGAAGAAGGTGAGCTTGTGCAAACGGATCAGGGAGAGGAGTGGGACGATTACGTGATCCCTGATCCTGCTTCTCCAATTCCTGCTCCTGTGGATTCCCCTCCGGCTGATATAGGGGTTTTCACAAGCTAATGGAAAGGGCTTCGTTACGCTTTGAACTTCCTATGCCATCTGTTCAAACGGAGTGTTTCCTATATGATTTTAAGGAGCCGGGTAGGAGGATGATACGTTCCATTCCCATTGTAAATCATGTATGGGAAGAGGGGATAAGGACCATGAAGAATCCAGCTACAGTGGTCCCAGTCCTACCACGGCTAGACAAAAAATATAAAGCTTCTGAGGACAGCCCAGCCTCGTTGACTGGTCAACCAAAGCCAGATTCAGTGATTTCCCAGGCAGCGCAGAGGAAATCTAAGAATCCTTCAGTACCTCTGACCACACCACCGGACAAGGAAGGCAGACGCCTAGACAATGCAGGGAAACTATTTTCCTCTATGGCGAGTCTGGTTATTAGGGCTGCTAATGCATTAGCGATACTTGGCCGATACGACCGCCAATTGTGGTGCGACCTTTCGCCTTACCTTGATCAATTGCCTGATACAGCTAAGTCTGAAGCGAAAAAGATCCTGCATGAAGGAGAGCTAACATCAGCAGAGATTATAGACTGTGCGATGGACATAGCTACGACATCTTTCCGCTCTTTGGCAGGGGCAGCTGTGCTTCGTCGACAAGGTTGGCTCAAAGCAACTTGGTTCCGGCCAGAGGTTCAGAATAAGATCCTGGACCTCCCATTTGATGGGGAAGCTTTGTTTGGGAAGCACATAGATGATGCTCTCCAAGACATTAAAAAAGACACTGAGACGGCTAGGTCATTGGGGACCCTTCAGTATCGGAATGTCCCTTTTCGGGGAGCAAGAGGCAGGGGTTCTCCCTCATATAGAGGATCCTATCAGCAACAGCGATATTCCTCGTATGCTCCCGCATCCCAATCTTACCGGCCTTCTTACAACCAGAGGCAACAAGGCCAGACGTCATCTTTCTCCAGATCCAATTATAGGGGAAGACAGAATCGTCAGGGACGAGGCGCCTCTAAGAGGCAGTAGCGGCGACCTGGCTCTTTGCGCTGTGCCCTCCTCCTCCTCGAAGACATCTGTAGGAGGCAGGGTTTCTCTTTACCTTCAAAACTGGCAACGGATTACATCAGACCGTTGGGTCCTAAACATCATTCAGAGTGGCCACACCCTGGAGTTCATTCACCTACCACCATCCAGAGCTCCTCCCGCCTCCTCCATGAAACATCTGCGTCTTCTCCGGCTCGAAGTTCATCAACTGCTGATCAAAGGGGCAGTAGAGCCAGTTCCTTTCTCTCAGAGGAGCAAGGGTTTCTATTCCAGGTTTTTCCTGGTAAGGAAGACATTGGAAAAATGGCGGCCGATTCTCGACCTCAGGGAGCTCAACACTTATCTCACAAAACAATCCTTTCGGATGGTATCTCTCCAGGACATTCTGCGTCTTCTCAACACTGGGGATTTTATGGCCACTCTCGATCTCGAGGATGCGTATTTCCATATACCCATCCATCGGGCGCACAGAAGGTTTCTTCGATTTACAGTCGCCAAGAGCCATTTTCAATTCAAGGTGCTTCCATTTGGCCTTCGCTCAGCTCCGAGAGTCTTCTCCAAGGTGCTTGCACCGGTAGCGGCATTTCTCAGGAAACATCATTTCCAAGTCTTTCCCTACCTGGACGACTGGTTGCTAAAGGCCCCTTCCAGGGGGCAGCAGCAGAGGCGGTCGCCTCTTGCACCTGCCTCTTCTCCAATCTGGGCTTGACTCTAAACACCACCAAATCTTATCTTCGCCCTTCCAGGAAGGTTCAGTTTCTGGGAGCGATTTTAAACACATCTCTCAGCAAGGTTTTTCCCTCTCTAGAGCGACAAAGAAATCTAATCTCAATGGGCCACCTAGTGCGAAGAAAAAGTATCTTTCTGTTCGCCTCTACAAGTCCCTGCTGGGTATGATGTCCTCCTGCATTCCATTGATACCTCACTGCAGATTGCGAATGCGTCCCCTGCAGGAGCTTCTGGATTTACAGTGGAAACAAGTGAGCGGATCCTTCAACGACAAGATTCGGATCACTCAGGACATGCGCCAGGCCATTCGATGGTGGACAAAACAAGAGCATTTGTCCCAAGGTCTATCCTTCGTAACCGCTCCAACACCTCAAGTGGTAACTACGGATGCGTCACTGGAGGGCTGGGGCGCAGTTTTGCAGGATCTGCAGGTCAGTGGTCACTGGCTTCCAGAACATCGCCTCCTTCACATCAACCTCTTAGAGTTGACAGCGATTCGTTTAGCTCTTCAAGCTTTTCTTCCAAGGTTGCAGGGTCTGTCGGTACTTGTCCGGACGGACAACACCACAGCTATGCACTACATCAACAAGGAGGGCGGCACCAGGTCTCTGCCATTTGTCACAAGAAGCCCAAATAATCTGGGAGTGGGCGATCTGTCAGGGAATTTCTCTGAAGGCAGAACATTTGCCAGGAGTACTGAACGACAAGGCGGACAGACTCAGCAGGCTGAAGTCTGTCACACACGAATGGGAACTGGATCAGACAACGCTGGAGAGGGTTTTTCGCCAGTGGGGCAGACCTTCCATAGACCTGTTTGCCACACCAGAAAACAGGAAATGCCAGTGCTACGCCAGCAAGCTGCACCATCGAGGGTCACTGGGGAATGCGCTTTCGATAGCCTGGTCAGGCGCATTTGTCTACGCCTTTCCCCCATTCCGCTAATTCCCAGAGTACTCAAGAAGATGAAAGTGGAAGGATGCAAGATGATCCTAATAGCTCCTGCCTGGCCGCGGCAGTTTTGGTTCACCGAACTTCACCTTCTCTCCTTGGACCATCCTCTTCCACTGCGACCAATTCCTCACCTTCTTACAATGTCTCAGGGTCAGATACTACACCCAGATCCTCGCTCGTTACAGCTCACAGCATGGCTCCTGAAGAGCGGGAATTTCTTCACTTAAATCTTCCAGAGGAGGTTAAAGATGTTCTTTCACAGGCAAGAGCTCCTTCCACGAACAGGACCTACCGCTTAAAATGGAAGCGTTTTAGCATATGGTGTCTAAGCAATAATTTGGATCCTTTCTTATCACAACCACACCAGGTCCTTCCGTATTTCCTGGCCTTGGCTAGGGCAGGTTTGGCTCATTCCTCCATTAAGGTGCACTTAGCAGCAATTTCTCGTTTTCGACGCACGTCCTCTGGGCCTTCTCTTTGGTCAAGCAGAATTGTCAAACAGTTTCTTAAGGGCCTCTTCAGGGTGTTTCCGCCAGTGAAGCCTCCACCGCCTTCGTGGCAACTAAATTTGGTTCTTTCTCAACTTATGAGGCATCCGTTCGAACCGATTCATCGGTCAGATCTCAAGTTTCTCTCCTGGAAGGTCGCTCTGTTGTTGGCCCTCACTTCAGCCAGGAGGATAGGAGAATTACAAGCTCTTACAATTCAGGAACCCTTCCTTCAGTTCAAGGGAAATACTGTCATCTTGAGAACTAATCCAAAATTTATTCCTAAAGTACCTTCTTCTTTTCATCTCAACGAACCAGTGATCCTTAAAGCTTTTTTTCCTCAGCCTACTTCACCGGCCGAGAGAGCTCTTCACTCTCTGGATCTACAAAGATGTTTAAAATTTTACTTGGATCGAACTAAGTCCTTCCGCAAATCTTCACAGCTTTTTGTATCATATAGCGCTCCCCGCAAGGGATTTCCCATTTCCAAACAGGGGATATCTCGCTGGGTTGTGAGCGCAATTCGATACTGTCACACAGCAGCGGGCAAACCCCTGGAGGGTGTTGTCCGAGCACATTCGACAAGATCTATGGCATCTTCAGTGGCCTTGTTTGCTGGGGTCCAGATCAAGGACATTTGTAGGGCTGCAACTTGGAGCAGCACTCACACCTTTACAAAGCATTACTGCCTGGAGTCATCACTTCAAGAAGACGCGGCGGTTGGACAGGCAGTCCTGAGGAACCTCTTCCAATGAGTGGTGAGCTTTCCCTTGCTTCCCTCCTTCCTTCTTTTGTCTGCTTTATACACATTTTCTCTTGTTTATAAATGCACTAACTTATCCATGCCTTTGGCTGGTTTTAAAAGATGTATTTGGAGAATGTTTTTTCAGACAGGTAATGTCTTATGGAAAATGTGTATCCTTACTGCTAGCTACTCTGATTCCAAGCATGGGAATCTATGAAAGCTCCAATACTGAGTAAGAAAACAAGTTACTTACCTGTAACTTTGGTTCTCCAGTATTGGAAGCTTTCATAGATTCCCATGCGACCCACCCTCCTCCCCCTGGGAAAGCTCAGCCTATCTCTGTGTATGTTGTCACAACGTATACGAAAATCTGAGGAGCTGAGGTTCTTTCACCAGGGTTCTAAGGGGTGAGGCGGCTCTGATTGGCTAATGAGTCTTTTTGGTCTCTTTTACAAAAAGACATGGTCTGACTACAAAATGGGATTAGGCCTAGACCTGTTTCTCTTTTGTAATGGTTATTTACTACTGTTATATATATATATATATTTACCGAGGCTCCCATCTCGACGACGGGGAATGATTCCAAGCATGGGAATCTATGAAAGCTTCCAATACTGGAGAACCAAAGTTACAGGTAAGTAACTTGTTTTCTTCTCAGCACATTAAACCCACTCTGATGCCAGTGTGGGATTTAATGAAAAATGCACTCAGAGGGTATCTTAGAGATGCCCCTGAAAAACGACGAGCCTCTGGTGGGTTCCCTGACTGGTACACACCAGCCTGCCACCACGAGACATGTTTCTGGATCCCTGGGGTGGGAGTCTTCGCTCCCTGAGCCCAGAAACAAAGCCTTTCCTGGGCGGAGGTGTTCACACCTCCCCCAGGCCAGGAAGAGCCATCTGTGGCAGGGGAGCTTCAAAGGCCTTGCAGCCTTTGTAATGCGACCCCCAGCCTCTCCTGCTATCAGGAGCAGGCCCCCTTCATGTCTCCCCTCCTTTTCAGCAGGAAGACAAGCGGGAAAAATTAGCCAGCCCAGAAGGTGTGCCCACCTCTGCCAACCCCACCCCTCAGGTGTGGGAGGCGAGGTGAATCCCACTCTTCAGTGCCTGCCATCTTGCAGATGGCAGGCACTCCCCCATCAGGATTAGCGATTTGTGCTCACTCCCCCATGTGGGGTGAGCACACCAAGGGTGTAGTCAACCTAAGGTCAGTAGCCCATTGGCTACTGACCTCGAGACCCCTAAAACACCCCTAAATACAGTATTTAGGGGGCAGCCCTGAACTAAGAAGACAGATTCCTGCAACCTACGAAGAAGAAGGACGAAAGAAAACGCCCAGCAGAGGAGACTGCAGAGAACAACTGACTTGACCCCAGCCCTACCGGCCCGTCTGCAGTATCCAGAGATCCTACACCAAAAGTCGCCTTGTCCTGCAGCCAGTGACCTCCAGAACCCTGGGAGGACTGACTGCCTTCAACAAAGACCGGATCTTCTGTGAACAGCAGCTCTGTTCAAAAGAAACTCCCAAGACAGACTCTAAGCCTGCTGAGGACAAAGAAACCCGACGCCTGGAACCACCACTGCACCCGTCGCCTACGGCCCGAGTTAGAGTGGCCCACCGGTCCCAACGAGGTCCCCCAGCACTCCAGATTCTGAGTCCACTGTGGGTTGACCCTCCAGGACTTCCTGACATCACCTGCAGCCTGTGCACGGAGACCCCCCCCCCAACCGCGAGTTGCCCGGTAAGGTGAAATCCGACCTCAAAAGACACTCCTGCATCCAGCCGCCCTGCGCCCTGGAGAAAAGAACCCGAGGTGCACCTACGTCCCCGAGCCCTCCAACTTACCTGCCTAGCTGATGGTTCCTCCCGGAAGTCTTCCTGGACCGAGCCTGCAGCTAAAAACAAAACCGAAAATCCCCATTGAAAACAATAGGTCACCTAACGCCAAAACAGCACCCTGCACCCAGCCGCCCCTGCGCCGCTGCGGGTGCACTTTGTGTGCTAAACCAGATCCCCCTTTGCCCTGAGCCTAACACCAGGAGGTCTGCTCCCACAACCTTGTGGCCTGCCCGTAAGCAGTCACCAACCGGAGGCCCCATATCCCCCATTGGATCACATTGGGCCTCAGCACCCGGCTGCCCTAGTGCCGCTGAGGGTGTAACAAGAGTGCATCCTTGACCCTGGGGGGACCCTTGTTTTAACCCCAGAAACTCAACCCCAAAGACCGAGTACTTACCTGGTAACCGTTAACTCCATTTCCCTCTATTGATTGTTTTTCTCTGAAAAATGTTCTAAGCGTGGAGTTGATTTGTATGGAAACCTGTAAAATTACAATTGTGCAAGACTGATTTTCCTTACCTTTTCTCGAGGAAATGTCCCAGTGTGATATCTAGGCATATCACACGGAGTAGAAAAAGTAACTTAAAAAGTAATCGAAAAAGTAACAAAAAAGTAATCTATACAGTAATTTCAATACCTTGACTTACCTGTATTTCAGACAACTGCATTTGAACTTGCATTCACTTGTAAACACTGCATAATATCTTGCAAAGCATTTATTTCACTTACCTGTGCTAGGCTTGGCTTGGTTCTAGAAATAAAATAACTTAACATTTTTATACAAACAAAATTGGTCTGAGTTCAGTCTTTGAGTGTGTGACATCATTTTGCTGATTGTGTGTGTGCAACAAATGCTTAACACTACCCTCTGATACAGCCTTACTGCTCTCCCACACTACCACAAATAGAGAGTAAGGTGCTATCTACTTTTACCTCTACCTACCTTTGAGGTTCCACTGGACTCTGTGCACACTATACCTCCCTTTGGTATAGTACATACAGAGCCAGCTTCCTACAAGTGCAACATGTCTTGAACGTCAAGCCCATTTTCAACCTTCCTTGTGTATGTGAAATCATAGGTGCCTTCAACCAATTTGTTACCACAGTCACCTAACTCCTACTGGGCTGCAGTCCGTAATAAGTACTAAAGGAATCCTACAATACTGATGGATTATCTACATTGCAACCTGGACAAAAGGGAGGCCTGTCTGCTCCTTCTCAACCTCTCGGAAGGCTTTGATTTGGTTGACCAGGATAGGCTGTTGCATACACCAGTACACTGTATGGACTTTCACAACTAAGACCGCAGATGGTTTACCTTGTTTTTAACCAATTGACATCAACTGGCGAAAATAGGTAATCTGATTTCTAACTAAGCCCCAATGTCCTGCGTCCTGATTGACCCACGTTTCTATACTGACCTTCTGCATTCTGTATCTGGAGCCCTTAAACCAGGTACTCGAGCAGACAGCTGTGTCCATCCACCAGTACACAAAATGTTACCCTGTAACCATCTGTCTGTAGCCTGTTGTGCTGTAGATTCACATGCTCTTCATACTCCTGCCCTCTGAAGTTCTGCAAAACTTTACCTTAGAACTTCATTTTTACACAATATTCAGACTGTATGTCAAGTCACTGCAAAACTTACATGTTCAAGGCATGTGTGCTGTAGATGCACATGCTTTGCATACTCCTGCCATCTAGTGTTGGGTCCGGATGTTTGCAAGTTGTTTTTCTCGAAGAAGTCTTTCCAGTCACGAGGTAAGGTGACTCCTCCTTTCAGTGATAGTGCACATGGGCATCGACTCCATTGTTAGGTTGTTTTTTTCCGCCATTGGGTTCGGACGTGTATTGCTGCGCTCCGGTTCGAAACCGTTCTTCGGGTTCCCCTCGGTGCGCAATCCACTGTACCCTCTGGTATTGTTTCTGTACGCATTTCCCTGTTCTCCGTGTATCAGATCGATCGACAAACTCTCCATTTTCAATCGAAAACCTTGTGAGCGGCCGTCGGGCCTTGCCGCGTCGGGCCAGCCTTCTGCCGATGGAACGGACTCTGTTCCAATTCTGTCCTGGGTGCCACGCCCAGTAGCCTCGCACTGACCTACATCAAGTTTGTAACTTGTGCCTCTCTCCGGAGCACAAGGAGGAAGACTGCGACGCTTGTAAAACGTTTCGGTCCAAGAAGACTACGCAATAGTCGAGCTCGACAATGAGAGATGCAGCGCCAAAGCATCCAACACACTCCGGATATCTTCAAGGAAGAATCCGACCAAGAAGAGATCGAAGCGTCCGCCACAGAAGAAGAGGCCCTCTCCATTCCAGAGTCCGATTCCGTGCTCGAGATCGATCTGGAGTCTGAAGATGTGCTTCCGGGAAAGGGTGCCGTGAGTACCGAAGAGCCCTTGCCCCCTAAATCTTCTTCTAAATTTCATAAGGCTATGGCACCACCTCTGCCTTATGGCCAAGGTCGGCACCGAGACAATGTTTCTGATGCCTCGCCTCTCGGCTCTGCATTGAACAAACCGCTAAGCCTTCCGGCTCGGGACCGAGTCAGCCAAAATTACTTTTGATCCGAAATCATCAGGCTCCAAGGACAAATCTGGTTCGGAGCCAAAACCCTCCGCTTACAAACAAAAACATGCTTTGGAGCCGAAAGCCTTCGCTTCGAAACACAAACACGCTTCGGAGCTGAAACATTTTAAAGACAAGTCGATTTCAACGCCGAAATCTAAGGACAATGTTCTAGAGCCTCCAGAACCAATTTTAGACTTTCTTAAGGCCAAATTGGATCCCTAACAAAAGAAAGTTTATATTAATCCTGATACTGGACACATTTTAGCTAAAAATCCAGCAAAACACAAGCTTCCTGCAGAGGACACTTCTGATAAGATTCCCTTAAAGAAGGAGGACATGGCTGCTAGCCCTGTTTATCCTGCCCCACAACCCTCTCCACCTCTACCATCTTCTCCACAATTAATAATTGAAGATCCATTACACATAACACCTCAAGGATCTCCACATACAGATCCAAATGTGGATCAGGGTGATGATACGCATTTGCCTGCAGACCCATGGAATGATTACACCATTGACCCTCCAGTAGACAATGACCCAGACCTTTATCTTGCAAAACCATCACCACCAGATGATAATTTGGCTTAACAGCTCATTGCCAGAGCAGCAGTGTGTCATGGGGTACCATTACATTGAGAAACATTAGAAGAGTATTTTCTATTTGAAACACTTGAGTCCACACATAGGTCAAGTCAGACACTCCCTATGCTTAAAGGCATGATGAGACATGCAGATGATATCTTTAAAGACCCTGTCAGAGCATGTATTTTGACCCCAAGGGTAGATAAAAAATATAAACCCTCACCATCAGATCCTGTGTTTATTAAAGGTCAGTTACCTCTTGACTCCCTAGTAGTGTCCAACGCTCGCAAAAGAGCGAACTCGCAAACCTCTGGGGATGCACCTCCCCCAGATAAAGAATGCAAACGTATAGATGCCTCGGGAAAATGAGTAGCTGTTCAAGCCGCTAACCACTGGTGCATCGCAAACACACAGAGCCTACTAGCTAGGTACGACAGGGCACACTGGGATGAGATGGAGCAACTGCTTCAATATCTCCCAGGCGTACACAAAACTAAGGCACAGCAGTTAGTTGAAGAGGGGAAAGTCATCTCTAACTCATTGATGTGCTTTAGACGCAGCTGACACCGCAGCTAGGGAGATCAATACAAGCATTCTCCTTAGAAGGCATGCATGGCTTAGGATCTCAGGGTTTAAGCCTGAGGTTCAACAGTCCATTTTGAACACTCCCTTTGAAAAAGAACACCTGTTTTGTCCTGTAGTCGACCAATCCTTAGAAAAGATGAAAAAGGACACTGAAGTCGCAAAATCCACGGGAGTGCTCTAGTCCCCGTCCAGTAGAGGCTCCTTTAGCCGCTCGTTTTACAGAGCAGGGTCCAAAACAACATCCTCAGACCCAAATGCTTCCTCTTACAAAGGTAACAACCAATCCTTTTCCTCTAGAGGTTTCTACAAAGGAGGATATACAGGAAACAAATCCAAAGGCAGGTGTAAAGGCGCCACACCACGTAACACCCCTTCCCCTAACAAACAGTGACTTGCCAACATTTCCCCCCGATCACTCAACACCTGTCGGGGGGAAGACTTCAACAGTTTCTCCCCATTTGGCAATCTATAATAACTGAGAAATGGGTACTAGACCTTATCCAACATGGTTATTGCCTGGACCTCACTTCCGATCCACCAAACATTCCACCTCTCGTTCACAAATTGTCAGACCATTTGCAGTTACTCAAACAAGAGGTGTAATCTCTCTTACAGAAGGGAGCCATAGAACCAGTTCCATTTCGGTACCAAGGTTCAGGGGTTTGCTCGCTTTATTTTCTAATTCCCAGAAAGGACGGTTCCTAAAGACCAATTTTGGACCTCGGAGAATTAAACCACTACATACTGTCAGAACATTTCCATATGGTAACGCTTCAACAGGTTCTACCTCTCCTACAGCAAGGTGATTTATTGTCCACACTGGACTTAAAAGACGCATATTTTCACATTTCACATTCCCATTCATCCAGCTCATCGCAAATATCTCAGATTTGTGATAGCAGGCAAACACGATCAGTTCAAAGTACTTCCATTCGGAGTAACTACTGCTCCCAGGGTATTTACAAAATGCCTAGCAGTAGTAGCAGCTCATCTCAGAAGACAATAAATTCATGTCTACCCCTACCTAGACAACTGGCTCATCAAAGCCAGCACACACCAAAAGTGTCTTCAAAACACTCAGACCACACTACACCTACTTCACCAACTGGGTTTCACGGTCAACATTCAAAAGTATCACCTACAGTCTTTGCAGATACAATCTTATCTAGGAGCCACTCTCGACACTCACACGGCTCTAGCCTCCCCCAATGCAGCCAGAATTTCCAATATTCAAACTCTATTGCTGCAGTTCCAAACCAACCAAACATTGCCAGCCAGAACTTTCATGCGCCTACTGGGAATGATGGCTTCATGCAATGCAGTAGTACCTCATGCAAGACTACACATGCGTCCATTACAAGAATGCTTAGCACGTCAGTGGAATCAGTCACAGGGTCAATTAACAAATCTAGTGTTGGTAGACAGCCGCACCTATCGCTCTGTGCAGTGGTGGAACACACAAAATTTATCAAAAGTGCGGCCTTTCATCGACACTGTTCAACAAGTCGTGCAAACAGCAGACGCATCTCTCATCGGTTGGGGAGCCCATCTCCATCATTACACAATCCAAGGTCTGTGGGACAACAAACTGAAACGTCTCCACATCAACTATCTAGAGCTTCTAGCAGTGTTTCTAGCGCTGAAAGCTTTTCAATCTCATATCACAGGCAAAGTTGTCCTAGTCCGCACAGACAACATGACAGCAATGTACTATGTACAAAAACAAGGAAGGGACACACACTCTCCGACTGTCACGTCTGTCTCAGACAATTTGGAGATGGGCAATCCATCACAAGATTCACCTTCTGGCAGAACACCTCCCGGGAGTGAATATCAAATTGCCGACCTCAGCAGAAGGAGATAGCAAATACATGAGTGGGAACTTAATCCCCAAGTTCTCCTTCCATACTTTTAACAATGGGAATGCCCACAAATAGATCTGTTCGCCACAGTACACAACGCACAATGCCCAAACTTCGCCTCCAGGTTCACACACCTTCTCTCCAAAGGCAATGCCCTATGGATGAATTGGTCAGGGATATTTGCCTACGCTTTTCCGCCTCTCCCACTCCTTCTGTTTCTGGTTCGGAAACTCAGCAAACATCACTCACACTGATTTTGGTAGCTCCCATGGGCTCGTCAACCATGGTACCACCCTGTTAGAGCTCTCAGTAGTTCCACATCAAAAGCTACGTCTCGTCTCCAGTCTCCTCACTCAGAACCATGGAGAAATCAAGCATCCAGATCCCAAGTAGCTCAATTTAGCGATTTGGTGCCTGAAGTCATAGAGTTTGGGTATTTAAACTTACCACCAGACTGTATGAGTATTCTAAAAGAAGCAAGAAAACCTACTACCAGAGCTTGCTATGCAGCAAAATGGAAACCATTCGTTGTTTACTGCAATAACAAAATTCTACCTCTAGATGCTTCTGTTCAAAACATTGTCTGTTACCTTGTCAACCTACAGCAATGTGGGCTAGCTTACACATCTATTAGATTGCACCTTGCAGCAGTAGCTGCGTATTTGCAAAACAGACAACATTTGTCTTTGTTCAAGGTTCCAGTCATCAAAGCATTTATGGAGGGCTTAAAAAGAGTTATACCAGCAAGAATTCCACCAGCACCAGTGTGGATCTTAATATTGTACTTACAAGACTTATGGGTCCTCCCCACCCTTTGAACCACTACACAAGTGTAATTTACAGTTTCTCTCTTGGAAGGTTGCATTCCTCATTTCAATCACTTCATTAAGGAGGGTTGGTGAGCTATAGGCATTAACTTTAAAAGAACCCTTCTGTTCGAGGCATATGAGCTGTAGATCATATACTGTGCATAGATCGCCATCTGGTGTTGGGCTCGGATGTTTGCAGTTTGTTTTTGTTCGAAGAAGTCTTTGTAGTCACGAGATAGGTGACTCCTCCTTATGATGATAGTGCGCATGGGCATCGACTCCATCTCCAGATTGTTTTTTTCCGCCATCGGGTTCGGATGTGATTTCCTGCGCTCCGGGTCGGTATCGTCTTCGAACCCCCTTCAACGTACAATCCTTCACCGCTCGACGGTATTTTTCTCGATCGCGTTCCCCTTTCGACGCGCATTTCCAACTTCAAAAAATCTTCGACCAAGAACTTCGACGCGGGCCGTTGGGCCTAGCCACGCCGAACACGCCGGCCTTCGATGGAACGGACTCCGTTTAAAAAATGCCCCAGGTGTGGTGCTAAATTCCCACACACGGACTTACACGAAGTGTGTAACCTCTGCCTCTCCTCCGAACACGAGGAAAAGCACTGCGAGGCCTGTACATCGTTCCGGTCGAAGAAAACCATCCGTGATCGTCGGGCTCGACGACACGAAATGTCCGGCAGCAGCAGCTCGATTCCAGACATCTTCGAAGCAGGTTCCACCATCCATCCAGAACTCCAACCTGCAGAAGAAGATATCTCCATCTCTGAAGCCGACGACTCCGAGGAAGACGAGCAGACTGTCACCCCGGCTCAGCGGACAGTGAGTACTACTACCCAGCCCGCTACCAAACCCAAACCTAAGGCTCCGGTAACACCTTCGTCCTCGGGCTCAGGTCAATACAGTGATAATATTTCAGACGCCCCGCCCTCGGGCCCGGCTATGAAACCGAAACACAAGCCTTCCGACTCGGGCTCCAGTCGGCCCCATTCCGGCACCAAACATACACCTTCGGCACCGAAGCCTAAAACCAAACCGGTGCCCCACACTTCATTGCCGGCACCAAAGAAACCTTCGACGCCGAAAACCCAGACTCCAAAGCCACCAAAAGACAAAGCTTCGGAGCCGAAACAGGACAAACCGAAAGCTTCGGAGTCGAAGAAAATGTCGGATCCGAAAACTCCCTCACCAAAGATTTCAGAGTCGAAAACACCTACAAAACCGTCACAGCTTAAGCCCGTTAAGGAACACTCTACGGCCAAGCTTCCGGCGCCGAAACAAGCCACACCACTGAAAGACCTTTCTTTTCTAGAATATTCGGATCCAAAGCAAAAAACACTGCATATTGACCCCAAAACTGGACACCTTCTCGCCAAACCTCCTAAGAACGAAGACTAGATCTTCTAGAGGATCCTCTCATACCTCTCAAACGCAAGGACATGGGTACTTACCCTTCTCCCCTTATATACCTTCCTCTCCTCCTCCTCCTGATCCTAACTTATTCATATCACCAGCAAACTCACCATCACCTACACACTCACCTGTGCCACAGGATGGTGATGAGGGGATGGGGACGGGGATACACTAGGGGATGATGACGACATAACATCCCACAGGACCCAGACCCATGGCATGACTATAATCAAGATCCAGATCTGCACAATGACCCTGATCTGTATCCCTCCCGGCCATCACCACCTGATAACATTGGTTTCGCACAACTTATTAATAGGGCTGCTCACTACCATGGGGTAGAATTACACCCTGATCCCCTAGAAGAGGACTTCTTAGTGGAACCATTCGCACCCTCACAAAAAGCCACCCACACCCTACCTATGCTAAAAGGCATGTTAAAACATGCGACAGAAGTATTCAAAGACCCTGTTAGATCCTGAATACTTACACCAAGGGTGGATAAAAAATATAAAGCAGCTCCTTCAGACCCAGTGTACCTCAAAGGCCAGGTACCTTTAGACTCTCTTGTTGTGTCTAATGCACGCAAGAGGGCTAATTCCCAAGCTACAGGCGACAGCCCTCCTCCTGACAAGGAGTCAAAGCTTATAGACGCTTCAGGGAAAAGAATTGCGTCACAGGCTGCTAACCATTGGCGCATCGCCAATGCGCAGGCTCTCCTGGCGCGTTATGACAGAGCGCACTATGACGTGCTGGAAAAACATATGCAGTACTTACCAGAGGAACATAAAAACAGGGCCAATGAACTCATTCAAGAGGGCAAACTAATAACTAACACTTCCATAAAATGCGCCCTAGATGCAGCTGATATAGCATCCCGTGCCATTAACACCAGCATATTACTACGCAGGCACGCTTGGCTTCGAATCTCCGGATTCAAGCAAGAAGTTCAAACCACCATACTCAATCAGCCCTTTGATCAAGAGCATCTTTTTGGACCTACAGTCGATACTTCGTTGGATAAAATGAAGAAAGATGCAGAGACTGCAAAGTCCATGGGGGGCCTTGCCACTCCCTTCCAATAGGGGTTCCTTTCGCCGCTCCTTTTACAGGGGTGGCTCCAAAAGAACGTCATCAGAAAATCCCTCATCTTACTAAAGCCCCAATCAATCTACCTCCCCCAAAGGATATTTTCGGGGAGGATACAGAGGGAACAATAATAGGGGAAGAGCCAGAGGTAACAACACCCGCAATTCCCCTAACACCAAGCAGTGACTTCCCTTCACTACCCCCCGACCATTCCACTCCTGTCAGGGGACGGCTCTCACAGTTCCTACCTGTCTGGAACTCCATCACAACAGACAAGTGGGTAAGACAAATTATCCAGTATGATTATTGCCTAGAACTCACCTCCACTCCCCCAAATATCCCTCCCAGACACGTCCAATGTCAGCAGAACATCGCACACTCCTAAAACAAGAGGTTCTCTCCCTGTTACAAAAACGTGCAGTAGAACCAGTCCCCTTGCCTCATCAGGGCACAGGGGTTTACTCCCTATACTTCCTAATTCCAAAAAAGGATGGCTCTCTCAGGCCAATACTGGACCTCAAACCACCAAACCTCTATATTCAGTCAGATCACTTCCACATGGTCACCCTCCAACAGGTGCTCCCATTGCTTCAACAAGGCGACTTTCTTTCCACTCTGGATTTAAAGGACGCCTACTTCCACATTCCCATTCATCCAGCTCACAGAAAATATCTCAGATTCCTGGTGGACGGTCAGCACTACCAGTTCAAAGTCCTCCCGTTCGGGGTGACCACAGCACCAAGGGTCTTCACCAAGTGTCTCGCAGTAGTTGCAGCTCACTTAAGAAGACAACACATTCACGTGTTCCCATATCTGGACGACTGGCTCATAAAAGCCAAGTCACACAGCAGCTGCGTTCACCACACCCAACAAACAATTCAATTGCTTCACAACTTGGGATTCACCATAAATTTCACCAAGTCCCACCTTCAGCCATCCAACACACAAATGTATCTAGGAGCTACAATAGACACTTCCAAAGCTCTAGCATACCCCAACCCAGTCAGAATACGCAACATACAGGCTCTAATATCACAATTTCAGCCTCAACACTCATTACCAGCTCGAGTGTTCATGCAATTAATAGGGATGATGGCTTCTTGCATTCTAATCGTCCCTTATGCAAGACTCCACATGTGTCCTCTACAGGAATGCTTAGCACGCCAGTGGAACCAGGCTCAAGGTCAGCTAACAGATCTGGTGTTGGTGGACAGCCGCACATATCGCTCTCTGCACTGGTGGAACACACAAAACCTTTCCAAGGGTCGGCCGTTCCTCGACCCGGTTCCACAGATAGTGCTAACTACAGACGCATCGATCACCGGCTGGGGAGCTCATCTCCAAAACCTTACCATTCAAGGCATATGGACTACAAAGCAAAAACAATTCCACATAAACCACCTGGAATTACTGGCAATATTTCTGTCATTAAAATCCTTTCAACTCCATCTAGTAGGCAAAGCTGTCTTAGTTCGTACGGACAACATGACCGCAATGTACTACATACAAAAGCAGGGAGGAACACATTCTCTACAACCTTCACACTTAGCTCAACGCATATGGGAATGGGCCATTCCACAAAACATATATCTCCTGGCAGAACACCTCCCAGGAGTACACAATCAAATCGCGGATCTGCTCAGTCGCCAACAACAACAGATCCACGAATGGGAACTTCATCCTCAAGTTCTTCTTCCATTCTTTCAAATGTGGGGCTACCCAGAAATAGATCTGTTCGCCACAAACCAAAACGCAAAATGCCCAACCTTCGCGTCCAGGTATCCACACCCGTTGTCCAAAGGCAATGCGATATGGATGAACTGGTCAGGGAAATTTGCTTACGCTTTTCCGCCTCTCCCACTCATTCCATTAGTGGTCCGGAAGCTCAAACAGCATTCCCTCACACTAATCCTAGTTGCTCCCACATGGGCTCGACAGCCATGGTTCACAACACTATTGGAAATGTCAGTAGTTCCTCATCAAAAACTGCACCTCTCTCCCAAACTTCTCACTCAGAACCATGGAGAGATGAGGCATCCAGATCCCAATCAACTCAACCTTGCGATCTGTCACCTGAAGTCTTAGAGTTTGGCTACCTTAAGCTCCCGCCAGACTGCATGAACGTCATTAAAGAAGCTAGACGTCCTACTACCAGGGCATGCTACGCAACAAAGTGGAAACGATTTGTGATTTACTGTACAACCAATAAAATCAATCCACTAGACGCTTCCACTCAAAACATTATGTTCGAGGCATGTGAGCTGCAGAGCTCACACTGTGCATTAGATCGCCATCTGGTGTTGGGCTCGGATGCTTGCACTTTGTTGTTGTCTTCGAAGAAGTCTTTGTAGTCATGTGATAGGTGACTCCTCCTTTGGACAATAGTGCGCATGGGCATCGACTCGATCCTCAGATTGTTTTTTTCCGCCATCGGGTTCGGATGCAACTTCGACACTCCGGTTCGAAACTTCATTTTCAACGTTTTTCACACTTCACGACTTGATACCGACATCTCGACGTCCCTTCCTCGATCTCCTTTCCAGCCGTCGACGCAGGCCGTTGGGCCCATCGACGCCGTAAGGCCTACTGCCCATGGAAAGGACGCCCTTCCGAAAATGCCCCCAGTGTGGAGCAAAGTTCCCCCACAGTGACCACCACAAGGTCTGTAACCTGTGCCTCTCACCTGACCATAACGAGGCCACCTGTCCAGCCTGCGCTTCCTTCCGCTCCAAAAAGACCATTCGCGATCGTCGAGCCCGAAGGCACATCATGGCGCAACGGTCCGCTCCGGAACCCGTCAATATCTTCGATGAGGGTCCCGATGTTCCGGAGGAAGATTCCGAAGACCTCACTATCGTCTCGGAGGCAGAGGACTCAGACGGTTCCATCACTCCAGGGCAACGAGTGAGTACTACTGCCCCTGCCCCAACCCCACCTGCAAAAACGAAGGCACCGGTCAACACTTCGCCTGCGGGCCCCAGTCGCGACCGTAAACGTGCTTCGGACGCCCCGCCTTCCGGCTCGGCGCCGAAGAAGAAACTAAAGCCTTCCGGCTCCTCGGCACCGACCAAACCACACGTGTCTGTTCCACCGACACCTTCGGCGCCGAAACCGAAAGAACACCCGGCGCCGAAATCCGGTTCGGTCCCAAAATCCGCCTCCAAGCATGCAGATCACTCGGCGCCGAAACCCAGGCTCCACGACACAGCCCCTAAACCGAAGCTGTTCGAGCCGATCGCTAAGCCGAAGGACTCCCCTACGCCTTCTAAAACAAAAGAACATCCAAAGAAGCCATCACCGCGCTCGGAAGCGAAAAAGTCGGCGCCGAAGCCAAATATTCAGGAGGAGGAACTGTTTCGACCGGATCCCATCGATCCTAATCAACAGAAAATACATATTAATCCTAAAACTGGACATATCTCCTCTGTGCCACAAGCCTGTCCCTCCAAACAAGAAGGACTCTTCTACTTCCCCTATGCCTCCTTCTTCTCCTATACCTCTATCTAACACCCCTCCTCTCCACTTCCGTGTTACACCGCCTCAGCCTGTAACTTCTCCCCCACATGAATATCAGGACGACATGGGGTATGGTGATGACCCTGATAATCTACTTCTAGACCCAGATAACCCACCACAGGACGACTGGGGCTACAACGACCCCATAGATCCTACAGACCTCCCCAGCCCTCCACCTTATCCCACAAAACCATCTCCACCAGATGATCACATTGGTTTTGGACAACTCATCCACAGGGCTGCTGTCTTTCACAGGGTGCATATAAACACCAACCAACCAGAGGAAGATTTCCTTCTAGACACCTTTGAACAGTCTCAAAAAACTGTTCAAACTTTACCCATGATCAAAGGTGTCATTAAACATGCCCCTGAAATATTTAACGACCCTGTAAGGGCCAGGATCCTTAACCCTAGAATAGATAAAAAGTATACACCTGCCCCTGATAACCCCGCCTACATCAAAGGTCAGCTCCCTCTTGTCTCCCTGGTCGTCTCTAATGCTCGTAAACGAGCTAATTCCCAAACTTCAGGGGATGCTCCGCCCCCTGATAAGGAGTCAAAATTGTTGGATTCATCTGGCAAACGTGTAGCTGCGCAGGCCACCAACATCTGGCGCATACCTAACACCCAGGCACTACTAGCTAGGTACGATGGGGCCCACTATGATCAGCTAGAGACCCTATTGCAACACCTACCTGATCAGTACAAGACACAGGCCAATGACCTCATTCAGGAGGGCAAACTTATTTCAAATGCCTCCATTAAGTGCGCCCTGGATGCAGCCGACACCGCCGCTAGGTCCGTCAACACTAGCGTACTCATCAGACTGCACGCCTGGCTCCGCATTTCAGGTTTTAAGCCAGAAGTCCAAACTACCATCTTAAATCAGCCATTTAACCAAAACCAACTCTTTGGTCCTGCTGTTGACACAGCACTGGAAAAAATGAAAAAGGGCACTGACACTGCCAAGTCAATGGGAGCATTGCAGTCCCCACAACAACGTGGCTCCTTTCGCCGCTCCTTCTACAGAGGGGGCTCTAGGAACACCACCACAGACAATTCCTCTTCATATAGAAGCACCACCCAAACCTCTCCCAGTAGAGGATACTTTAGAGGTGGTTACAGAGGCAACAACACTAAGGGCAGAGGTCGAGGTAATAACACCCGTACCTCCACCACTCCTAAACAGTGACTTCCCTCCACTTCCCCCCGACCACACCACCCCTGTCAGCAGGGCACAGGGGTTTACTCCCTGTATTTCCTAATCCCCAAGAAGGATGGCACTCTAAGGCCTATTTTGGACCTCAGACCCCTCAATCAGTATATACATTCAGATCATTTTCACATGATCACTCTCCAGCAAGTGCTTCCCTTACTACAACAACAAGACTTCCTTGCCACATTAGACCTCAAGGACTCCTACTTCCACATTCCCATACATCCTGCTCACAGGAAGTATCTAAGGTTCGTACTCAATGGACAGCACTACCAGTTCAAAGTACTTCCATTCGGAGTCACCACTGCTCCAAGAGTGTTTACCAAATGCCTTGCAGTAGTAGCAGCGCACCTACGAAGACAACAAATACATGTCTTCCCATACCTGGACGACTGGCTCATCAAAGCCAGATCATTCAACCAGTGTGTCCAACACACTCACCAAACAATACAAACATTACACAACTTGGGGTTCACAGTAAACTATACCAAGTCGCACCTTCAGCCCTCCCATATACTTCAATATCTGGGAGCCACAATAAACACTTCCACTGCTCTAGCTTACCCCAGCCCAGCCAGGATAGCCAGTATACAAACCCTTGTCCCCAGGTTTCAAATACAACACTCTCTCCCAGCCAGAGTGTTTATGCAGCTAATCGGCATGATGGCATCTTGCATTTTCATCGTCCCTTATGCAAAACTTCAAATGCGTCCTCTACAGGAGTGCCTAGCGCGCCAATGGAACCAGGCTCACGGACATCTTACAGATCTGGTGTTGGTGGACAGCCGCACACATTGCTCTCTGCAGTGGTGGAACACCAAAAATGTGTCCAAAGGGCGGCCGTTCCTAGAGCCGGATCCACAAATAGTACTAACCACGTACGCATCACTCACAGGATGGGGAGCACACCGGTTAGATCATACAACCCAAGGCAAGTGGACCACTCAACAAAAGCTGCTCCACATCAACCACCTGGAGTTACTAGCTATATTCCTAGCTCTCAAATCTTTTCAACTCCACGTACAAAACAAGGCTGTCCTGATCCGAACAGACAACATCACAGCCATGTACTATATACAAAAACAGGGGGACACACTCTCCACAACTGTCCCAACTGGCACAGGACATTTGGAGGTGGGCCATTCCACAAAACATATACCTTCTAGCAGAACACCTACCAGGGGTTCACAATCAGATTGCCGATCTGTTAAGTCGACAGACACAACAGATTCACGAGTGGGAACTACATCCACAAGTTCTTCTACCTTTTTTCCAGATCTGGGGCCAGCCAGACTTGGATCTGTTCGCCACACACCAAAACGCAAAATGCCCCACCTTCGCCGCCAGGTTTCCACACCCGCAGTCCAAGGGCAATGCGATATGGATGAACTGGTCCGGCAGATTTGTGTACGCTTTGCCACCGCTACCACTGATCCCACTTATAGTACGAAAGCTCCGACAACAGTCTCTAAAAATGATACTAGTAGCTCCCACATGGGCACGCCAACCGTGGTTCACCACACTACTGGAACTATCAGTAGTCCCATACCAAAAACTACACCTCTCCCCATCAATGCTAACGCAGAGCCATGGAGAGATAAGGCACCCAGATCCATCTCAACTGAACCTTGCGATTTGGCTCCTGAAGTCCTAGAATTCGGTTACCTTAACCTACCGACAGACTGTATGGACGTTATTAAAGAGGCTAGACGCCCAACTACCAGAGCCTGCTATGCAGCCAAATGGAAAAGATTCGCTATTTACTGCACTAACAATCATATCCAACCATTACAGGCCTCCACGCAAAACATCATTTGCTACTTGCTACATTTGCAAAGATGTAATCTTACATACTCATCCATACGTCTGCACCTCGCAGCCCTTGCTGCTTACTTACAAAACAGGCAACACTTATCACTCTTTAGAGTCCCCGCCATTAAAGCCTTTATGGAAGGCCTTAAGCGGATCATACCTCCCAGATTACCACCTTCCCCAGTGTGGAATCTTAATACAGTACTTACCAGGCTCATGGGACCACCTTTCGAACCCCTACATAAATGTGAACTTCAATTCCTTACATGGAAAGTTGCGTTCCTAATTGCAATCACTTCTCTCAGGAGAGTCAGTGAGATTCAGGCTTTAACTATACAAGAGCCCTTCTTACAAATACATCATAATAAGATAGTTCTCAGGACAAACCCAAAATTCCTTCCCAAAGTCATTTCGCCTTTCCACCTTAACCAATCGGTAGAACTACCCGTGTTCTTCCAAAACCCAGATTCCGTGGCAGAAAGAGCTCTCCACACCCTGGATGTCAAAAGAGCCCTTATGTATTACATTGACAGAACCAAGTCTTTTCGCAAAACCAAACAATTGTTTGTAGCTTTCTCTCCACCACACAAGGGTAATCCCATCTCAAAAGCCGGGGTTGCAAGGTGGATTGTTAAATGTATCCAAATCTGCTACCAAAAAGCCAAACGCACATTATCAGTTCCCCCCTAGAGCGCACTCAACACGCAAACTAGGGGCTTCCATGGCATTCTTAGGGAACATTCCCTAGAAGACATATGTAAGGCAGCCACATGGTCTACAACACACACCTTCACTAAACACTATTGTGTTGATGTGCAAGCCAAGCAACAAGCTTCAGTGGGCCAAGCTGTCCTTAAAACCCTTTTTCAAACTACTGCAACACATACAGGTGACCACCGCTAGGGGAGATACTGCTGTACAGTCTATGCACAGTGTGAGCTCTGCAGCTCACATGCCTCGAACGGAAAATGCTACTTACCAGTATGCATCTGTTCTTGGCATGTAGAGCTGCAGATCCTCACACGCCCACCCACCTCCCGGGACCTGTATGTGTTCCAGTCCTATCTTAATTAGATACACACACATGGACATCTCTTTCCTTTTCTACTAACTCCATCACTCCCCAATATGGCGAAAAACAATCTGAGGATGGAGTCGATGCCCATGCGCACTATTGTCCAAAGGAGGAGTCACCTATCACATGACTACAAAGACTTCTTCGAAGACAACAACAAAGTGCAAGCATCCGAGCCCAACACCAGATGGCGATCTAATGCACAGTGTGAGGATCTGCAGCTCTACATGCCAAGAACAGATGCATACTGGTAAGTAGCATTTTCCTTGCTATCTATTACACCTACAACGCTGTAACCTAGCATACACATCTATAAGATTGCATCTAGCTGCAATAGCGGCTTATCTACAAAACAGATAACACTTGTCTTTGTTTCGTGTACCCGCTATTAAAGCTTTTATGGAAGGACTTAAAAGAATAATTCCCCCTAGAGTTCCACCCTCTCCAGGGTGGAATCTTAATATTGTCCTTACAAGGCTCATGGGCCCACCATTTGAACCTCTGCACAAATGTTCACTTGAAAAGTACCCTTCCTTATAGCCATCACATCTCTGAGAAGAGTGAGTGATCTCCAGGCAAGAACCATTTTTGCAAATTCCTCATAACAAAGTGGTTCTCAGACCTAATCCAAAATTTTTACCTAAAGTTGTGTCTCCCTTTCATCTTAACCAGTCTGTTGAGTTGCCAGTTTTTTTCCCTCAACCAGACTCAGTGGCAGAAAGGGCTCTTCACACGATAGACGTTAAAAGAGCACTACTCTATTACATTGAACGAACTAAGTCCTTTAGAAAGACTAAACAACGTTTCGTTGCTTTTTCCCCACCTCATAAAGGCAATCCCATTTCAAAAGCAGGCATTGCACGTTGGATTGTTAAATGCATCCAAATATGTTACCTTAAAGCCAAACGTACATTAACAATTTCCCCTAGGGCTCATTCTACGCGCAAACTTGGGGCTTCTATGGCATTCTTAGGGAACATTCCCTTAGATGACATCTGCAAAGCTGCAACTTGGTCTACACCGCACACATTTACAAAACACTATTGTGTAGATGTGCAAGCAAAACAACAAGCTAGTGTGGGCCAGGCTGTCTTAAGAACACTATTTCAAACCACTGCAACAGATACAGGTTAGCCACTGCAACAAACAAAAACTGCTGTATAGTCTATGCACAGTATATGATCTACAGCTCATATGCCTCGAACGGAAAATGCTACTTACCAGTATGCATCTGTTCTTGGCATGTAGAGCTGTAGATTCATATACGCCCACCCACCTCCCCGGGTACCTTGATCTGTTGCAGTGATATCTTACTTAGATACATCACACATGGACATCTCTTTCTATTTCTTACTAACTCCATCATCACCCTTTATGGCGAAAACAATCTGGAGATGGAGTCGATGCCCATGCGCACTATCATCATAAGGAGGAGTCACCTATCTCGTGACTACAAAGACTTCTTCGAACAAAAACAAACTGCAAACATCCGAGCCCAACACCAGATGGCGATCTATGCACAGTATATGAATCTACAGCTCTACATGCCAAGAACAGATGCATACTGGTAAGTAGCATTTTCCTTCAGCTCCATAAAGATAGGGTAGTTCTTCGCACCAATCCAAAAGTGGTTTCTGTTTTCCATATTAACCAATCAGTTGAGTTACCTGTGTTCTTTCCTCAACCTGATACCGTAGCAGAACGAGCTCTTCACACACTTGACGTCAAAAGGGCTTTATTGTATTATATCGAAAGAACAAAAGATTTTCGTAAAACAAAACCACTGTTTGTTTCATTTACACTACCTCACAAAGGCAATCCTATCTCTAAATCTGGCATTTCAAGATGGATTGTAAAGTGCATTCAAACTTGCTACACAAAAGCTAAAAGAACTTTATCTATACCCCCTAGAGCACATTCCACTCGCAAAATAGGGGCATCTATGGCCCTTTTTAGGTAACATTCCTATAGCTGACATTTGTAAAGCAGCAACATGGTCTACACCACACACATTTACAGACCACTGAGACCACGCATCAACTTTTACAGCACCATCACAAACTTCACTACGCCACTTGTTCTTGACACAAGCAACTACATCCTCTTCCATTACCTTAACTTCCACTTGGAAGACCCCGTCAACATCATTTCATGAACACTCCTTGCAAACCTTGGGAACCTGCATCTCACCAATGAGTCAAAGGACCTACCCACATCCCAGGGCACCATCTGGTCCCATCTCCTCCTCATTCAACAATAATTAAGTCGAGGACCACTGCACTCAACACCCATCGACACACACAGTTCCGGACCACACGCCCGCTGGTACACGGAAGAACTTGTGACGATGATGCGCCACTGCAAACAACCGGAGCGAAGGTGGAGATCGAGCAAAGATAACGAGGATAGGGGCACATGCAAATGAGCCCAGGGATGATACCACCAAATGATATGGATCTTTATGTGAAACTCCCTGGCAGACAGGAAATGCATGTTAAGCTTGAGCCAGCGAGACCCTGAGGTTTCTGTGACAGGTGGCAAGGTTTTACTGGCCTTATCCCATAGAGCAGGGTTCTACCTGCTCAGAAGGCACACCATGTTAAAGGATCTTAAGGCCAAACCGGCATCAATATGTTTCAACTCTCTTATCTGGTGGATTGACTAGAAAGCCAGTAAGGGTGACTTTACTCGTCAATGCCTGTGCCACAAGGCTTTCAAGGCATAGGCTGCCTTGTCATAAAATCAGCATCACTGGCGGCCTATGTTCCCTAGCAGCATACCAACTCACCAGAGGGCCAGAGCACGGCTTGGACCACATGGCCAAAAGAATGTTTGTAAGAGCTTTGTTGAATGGCAATAATGGTTTAGAAGAAGTTGTACCTCTGGCTGTATGTTACATAGGGCGCACTGTCCCAGTTTGTGCCCCAGCGCACCATTAACTAGTTGTGCCAGGCACAAACAGGGACAGTGTGCCCTATTACACATAATGCACTGACTCCAAAGCAGCCCCCCCATATTTATTTTGTGATGTATGGTCTTTTCTGGCCTTTTAAGACAAAGGATAAAATAGGTCAGCAGGAGAGATCTGTGTAGAAAACAAAATCACTGGTTCAAACCCAGAGAGGGCTGACTCATCCCAGCATCATGCACCGGCTGAGAAAATGATTAACATCAAGCTGGGTAATATCTACTACTATGGCACTTAAAAGTTGGACCAATCTGACATTAGCCTCTATATAAAAATATCCATGCTATGAAGCTACCTATCGAATGTAAGGTAAATGGACAGTTGCACTTGAAAATAATTGTAGGTTTTCTGCCAAGTTTTCTTCTGCAAGCAACTGCAGGCACTTAGAAAGAAGAATAAGGGTGTTGTAGGCAGCCAGGGAAACTTATGTCGGACTTAGCCATTCAGCCAAATTTCTTATGGTCGGCTGTTTACATTCCTAAGATTTCGAACATTTATGAGCCAGTCAGTTGCTGAAAAATAATCATGCAAGAGAATGTAGTGGCAAGATGTAGCCTCCTTGCTCCCTTCACTTGATGTCACTGCTGCTACTCATTCTCCAACTTACAGGATAAAAAGGCAAAGAGTGATGGCCGTTTTGCGCTAACTGGATAGGATGACCATAAGCTATTTCACAGCAAACTAGATAGCAAGACCGTCTGCTATTTCCCAGCAAACCACTCTTGCCACTTTCAATGTTCACATTTATACCTACCATTTTTGTCCAAACGAGAGACAGGCATAGTACTGGCTGGTTTTGACATAGGGTTAGCCAGCTGCGGTAGGAGAACAAGCTACTTAGATTCGGTAATGCTTTTTCTGGTGGAAGTCCATCAAACCTCAGATTCCTCACCTTCGAATACTTCACAGGCACCAGACCCCTGTGCTTACACGTGCTAGGAATCTCGAATAATAAACCTATTGTGTCTAAACTCGTCAGCATTCTAGACAAACAGAAAGTACTTCTGGGGAAAGAAAAGCACATGGAACAACAAAAATAGGGATATAGGAGATTGCAGGAAAAAACTAATTGCAGCTAAAACTTGAAACAATAAGGAAATAACCGCAAAGTCTGGAATATTTATTTCTGATGAAGACTTCTAGTCACTGATACCTCACCTTTTGAATATTCCGCAGGGCGTCAAACTAGATCCAGAAACTTTTATGCAGTACCTCAGCATGCCAGAAGGCGGTGCCATGCGGCTCCACACTGACGCTGTTCCACTTCGAATAGGACGTGTGGAGCCTATATAGGCACCACTCCCACACGCTGACATAAGTTGCTTTCCTTCTGCGCCATTAGATGCGGATCCGAAGCTCCCTTCTCGTCTCTCAGAGATACCTGCCTCAATGTTCTCAACAGATTTTCTTCAGAGTACAATCGGTGTCACCCCCTAAAATGACAGGTTTTAAGCCCTGACGGGACCATTGCAAACAAATGTCAATGACTGATCCCAATCAAATGTGCCTATGGTCGAGCCGACTCCTAGGCATTCAGCGAATGTGTTCCGATGAACCCAAAGGCCATCAGGGAACTCAAGGGGGGACTTTACGTCGCCAAGTATAAGACTCCTCTCCGGGACCGTTCCAAGTCAAACTCTGAATCCTAGGTTTGATCTCTGTTCCGTTCCCTAAATTGACGGAACTGCTCCAGAGGTCAGTTTTTGTCACGCTCCAAGACCTCAGGTAAGCATAAGAAACACAAGAAATTGAAGAGGGATTCTCCTCCCGTGCACCACTCGCCTGAGAAGGCATATGGGTGGCGACACCTTTCTCGATCTCTCTCCCAAAGTGTACCGTCATCAGAGCCAATCCTGCAGTTGGTTCCGGCACAACCCGAGTTTCTTGGGCCTTCAGCCTCCCTGTGTCTGATTGAAGTTCTGCACAGCCATGCTCCAGCTGTTTGAATCCCTAGACTCCCTCTGGCGTGCCTTCAGGCCCCAAGGAGCCAAGAGGCCTTCCACCTGGGATACTCCTGACGAGTTCGCCTCAAGTACCAGCTGGACCCTCTGTGCTGTCTTGTCTCAGACTCTTGTTCCTACCCTGCTTCCGGTGCCCTGACCTACAACGGCACCAGGTCCGTTGACACCGATGCCAACTTCAGCGTCTTAGGAGGCGGTCCCGATTTTTCTTTTTCTCCAACTCTGGTCTGACCACGACTAACGTTTTGCCCGAATCTGCCTAAGGTGTCGATTCCCCCACTTGAATTTCCACAAGATTGACAACACTTTCGGTATTCCGTTTTTGGGGACTCATTCGGATAATGACTGTGCTGGGGTGATGAGTTCGCCCAGCCCTACCAGAATATCAATTGGTATGAGGACATTGAGGCTAGTGGCCTTGGTACCTCCCTGGAGACTGCTCTTTTTTCTCTCCCTGGACTAACCGCAGAGAAATCTGCCTCCTACGCCATGGTAGCCTGGGCTAAATTTCTTGACCTCCAGCTCCCTGCCTTGCAGGTTAACACGAAAATGTTTTTGACTGAGGTCCATCAAGCAGGGCAGACATATTTGAAACCCCTTCTTCCTTTCAACATATCGCTGACGGATACATTACTGGGGGTTGGGCCCACCAGTTAATAGACATTTCTAGGAGCCATCGCCCTGGTCCAGGCAACACATCTTTTCTTTCACAGAACCATTCCCCTTTCCCCCGCCCCAGTAAGCCTAGTGGTGCAAGCTTCCACCAGCCACTTTAATCCCAACACCTTTCCCACCTCTCCCCCATATAGGGAACCTAAGCGAGTGGAAACATTTGGCAAACATGTCTCCTACCAGCTTGACCCTCCACTCTGTTTAACGCCACCTGTTTGTTGGGGGGCTAAATCCATGCCCTTTGGGATTCGATGGCACAAGTCTTCCCTGGTGAGCCCGCAGACCTTCACCCTGTGCTCGCTTATTTGATTCAAGATGGTTGTGGTGCAGCAAAGTTCTCAATTTGTTGTGGCTTGGACATTACCAATTCCATTGGGCAGGCCATAGGCACCAAATGCGGAACTACATACCTGGTTATTGTAGGACTTTATATAAAAGATGTATCGATTAGTAGTTTGTTTATTCAATACATAATTCAGATTTACTTTGGACTGTTCTATACTATATTGTCATCACTTCATGTGGCACAATGTAAGACATTCTAATTGATCAAATGATAGGGGGACTTGCTTACAGGAATCCTCACGACATACCCTAGTGGGAGCATGGTTAAGAGGTTCTTTATGTTCCTCAATAGATATGCGTTTACCAAATTGTTGTGCATATTTCCTGCGCCACAATGTTACACTTCAATGAGACATATACAGGGGAGATGATGTATGGGAGCCTCTTCGACACGTTTAATGTATGGATCAGTGATTTTGATGACACCAGAACAGATGTATGTCTATTGATTACACTTCATGCTTTTCCTTTGCATGATGCTGTTTTTTCCTCTTCAATATCTATACATGAGGTCTCGCCCCATGGCAGATGACCCATTTAATATGACTATGATGTATAACACAACATTTTTAATCTTCTTTTGTGCTTTGAATCTGGGAATCTTCCCTTTTTCCTCTTTTCTTCCTCTTTCATTTGGACCTTGATAGCAGAGCTTATAGGTTCTGTATGCATGCCTGTTCCAATATAGCACCTTTTCCTCAATTTTGAAGTCAGTCTCTTTATTGTATATAAAGCATGATTTGCAGCAATTTCCCTTTTTTGAATTGGAAAACTACATGTTATAAGGTATCCTTTCTTCTACAATCAAGAAACAAAAATAAATTAATTCATTGTGAAAATTTTGATGGAACATACTCATTTCTTATTATGTCTTGAGAAAACTTCAATCCGTACTGTAAGTGACCTATTCAAAGGAATCTTTTTAATTTTGGAGGACACACTCATCTTGGTTAACATTTGAATTAATTGGAGGTGTTGTTGGCCCCACCCTCACATGAGTGGCAAGTTTTCCTCTATAATTGAATCCAAAGACTTTAACAAGAGTAAAAACCAGCGGGCCACAATTGTGTTGGGCCTCTAAACAGAATATACATAGGCACCAGCGTTACCATTTGCCGCCATACGCGGCTGCAATTGGCTGGGTTGTCTGACCATGTCCACTCCTCCCTGATGGACATGTCCTTTGATGGGACTCACCTACTAGGGATCAAAGCTGATTACGCTCTTGAGCGCTTTAAGGAGAGCAGTGCTTCCGCTCGCTCTCTGGGCATTTCTGCCTCACCAACCACAACAGTTACATCGCTCCTTTTGCAGCTTTGGCCTTCGTGTCCATTACCGCCAACATAGTACGCCCCCGCAGGAAAACAGCATCTTCGCAATAGAGGCCGCCTCTGCGGTCAAGGTCAGCTTGCCACCCAGTCTACTCCCCACAGCCTCAACTACCAAACCTCTTTAGCGTGCTCTTTCAGGGACACCATTCGGTGGTAAGCAGAATCTACCAATTCTTTCCGGAATGGCAGGCACTCCCATTGGACAGTTGAGCCTAAAAGATTGCTCGCAGGGGATACGCCTTACCCTGCCTTCCTTTATTCCCCACCGCGCCTTTCACCTTCCCCCT